>CM038682.1:143002068-144409297 GCA_021605205.1 Aegilops longissima | reverse complement strand
ATAAGTAAAACTTAACAAAGAAAATACTAAACTAATAATTTTAACAGAAAATAAAATTTAAATCAACTAAGTTAACAGAGAGTATTTTTCATAATTTTTTTACTAGCAAAAGGAAAAACATAAAAAGCTAAATTAAAACTCTAATTATGCTTAAAACAAAACTAGTATGAAAAAGAAATAAAACATTTTATTTTTCTTTAAATAAAAGTTCACCCTAACTACAGAAACAAATCTGAAATAAAATTTAACAGAGGTGAAAATAAATTTTTAAAATAATTAAAACAACAGAAAACAGAAAAATAACTAGCGGAGTGTTGTTTTCGTGAAAAACTAATTTTAATAAAATCTATAAATACTCAAATTAATCCTACTGCTAGGCAAGGTCCAAACAAAGCAGTGGCAAAAAGAATCGCCTAAAAATATTAATTCTAGCTCATATTATAGCAGAAATACTAATCTGACTAAAACCCATATAAAAAATAACTAAAAACTAAAACATGGCCTAAACTATTTTATACAGAAACTTTTAGGAAATTTGCAGACTAGAGCAAAAAGAATAAATCAAAAACTCTAAATAACCTAAGAGATATAAATTTTTCAAGATTTGAACTTTTCTGTTTTCAAAACAGAAACGAATTAGCAAAAAAAAATAGTAACGGGCGCTACTGGGCCGAACGGGTGCGATCTGTAACTAACTAACGCTCTGGCGAAAACTAACAACCGCGTACAGTATCTATACCTCTATATATACCTACTAAAAAAAGAAATAGGTATTCTTAGTCCGTCATGCTATTTTATAGAAAAACCCTTAATATTTCTGACATTAAACGCGCAGTACATATCAATATTAAATATATTTTTAAATACTTATATCTTCTAAACCGTAACTCCAAATGAAACATGTTATATATGGAATTTGATTAAAAAGACATATATAATTTGATTATGATGTAATTTTAGCCGTTAATCATTTAAAACAAATATTATCTAGAGTGCAATCTTAATCAACAGTGGATGAACATCTCAGCAAAATCAGGATTGAAGACGAAATTGAAGATCACTTGCCCGTTTCTTTGTACGTATTCAATTTACATGCAAGCCATGTTTAAATAAAAAACATGTGGAATCTTGAACTTGTGCTTTTGTAGGCAAAGACCATTTTTGTTTGGACCGTAGCTACAAATACTTAGGTTATACACTATTTTTTGTAAATTAAGAGTGTGCCATATTCTTTGCTCTCGTTGCAACGCACGGGCCCTTTTGCTAGTATAACTAACAGAAATTGCTGAACCAGTTTAGATCTAAATCGAAAAAAAATTACCATACACTAAAACCGATCTAACGAAAAGAAACGATCTACTAAACTGATCTAATCTAACATAACGATTCGATCAATAGAAAAAAATAAGAGCGAACAAAGGAAGAGCGCTCGTGTGCTTACGGAGAGGAGCTTGTGTAGGCAGGGGAGTGGATGTCGTCGGGGGCGACGGCTCCGGTGACCGGCAGCGGAGACGGTGATGTCCAGTGGATGGAGAACTCTGAGAAGGTCCGATTTTGTGTTGAAGGTGGATGTCGGGGATGTCCAGGCGAGCGGGGCGACTCGAGAAGCTCCTGTGAACCGGGAGCTCCAGCGACGGCAGAAGACGTTGAGGACGAGGTTCGGGTGTTCCCTAGGTGGCGTGGTTATGTCAAATTGATGCACAATCTCGAGGGGAAGTAGAGTATGGAAGGAGGGGTCCTGGAAAGCTCACCTGCGGTCAGAGTCGAGCGATGAACTCTGCTTGGCCGACCTAGATTGGAACAACGAGGGCGTCGTCTAGAGGTGGTATTGGGCATGGGTTTTCAAAGGGAAACGGGAGAGGATGGCCTCGGGTATTTATAGGACATGAGGCTTGGGGAAGGGGTGGACTCGGAGTAGGGTTCCCATGTAGATCGGGCGCGGCGGCGGCGTCCGGAGCGTGAATGCGTGTGGTTCTGTTCTTCGTGGAGAAGAAGAAAAGAGAGGTGGGGTCCAAACGCCAGGGAAAGAAAGAAAATAAAATGAGGGAGAGTGGCGAGCGAGAGAGGTGGCGGCGGCGCTCTGGGAGTTCCTCCCGTGCGTGTGTGCGCTAGCCCTAGCGCTAGTCTGGGCTGGGCCGGCCGGAGCGCCAGGCCTGGCGGGCTTCTTTTTTTTGTGAAAAACAGCGAGGAAAAAAATTAATAATAACAAAATAAAACAATTATATGAGCATATAATATATCTAAATTTTTAGAAAAAGAAATACTAAAACATGAATTTTTTTTCAGGTTCAAACAAAATAAAAAACAATTCTCGAAAGTCAAACAGTGGCGTTGTTGCAATAAAACACATTAAAATTCATTTTTTTATAATAACAAAATGATTCAAATTTATTTTTCTCCACTTTTATATTGTAGGGAATCATTTTACCCCAATTTCCATATATTTTATTTTTGGAGAAGAATAATGTGAATAAAAACCAAAATAACTCCTAAATGGCTTTGAATTTGAATCTCAAACCACTTCCAACTCTATTTCATATGTTTTGAAGAAGTCATCTTATCCTCTCTCATGAAAATCATTGAGTTGCATAAAGTTTCTGGTTTGAATTTTTTCCGAATGAAATTCAAATATTTTCAAAAGCCCTTTTCATTTTAAATGGAAGAAGTCATATTTTCTTCACTCTTGGGTTTTGTGATGAAATGAATTTGAATTCATTGGAGACCAAAAGTAAGGGTGAAATTTCTGGGAAAGTCCTTTTATTCCCTCTCATTCAACTTTCAATTTTTTTTCAAATTCCACTAAATTTCACTCAATCATTCACACAACAATCAAACAAACAATCATACTTATATTTGTTTAATATAACATTCCAAAATTTAGAATTTTGGGATGTTACAGTCCATATCATTTATAGCCTTTTCCTAGTAGTGTTGACTGAAAAAATATAACCTGATAATCCATCGATCCGTGGTGATCACCCAGCAGGCTCTCAATGAAAGCACCAATGTCGGTTCTATATCGGCGTATCTCATAGTAGGGGTCCTAAGCTAGGCGTCTTGGAGCGATGGTAACATGGACACGGGATTTTTCCCAGGTTTGGACCCTCTTGATGGAGGTAAAACCCTACATACTGCTTTTTATTATATTGATATGGGTGTAGTACAGGGTACATGTGTCTACCACGAGACTGATCTAATGAATATGAGATGTCATGTCATCATCTATTAACTAGCCTGGCCTCAGTTTATATATGCACCAGAGGCCTAGGGTTTTGGAGAGACCTCGTCTTGTGCGCCAAGTCTTGTGGAAACCTCCTTGTATGCGGCATGGGCTACCCAAAGTGGCCCATGAATGAACCGTCACGGGGTCCTCGGCCCGATCCAGCTGGTCGGGAGATGACGTGGTGAGTACCCCCTAGTCCATGACACCGTCAATGAGGATTTGTCGAACTTCATAGGTTCCTCACCCAAACTTGATGCCAAATGGATGATGCATCACCACGATGACCTATCGATGCTCATGGTTGCGCCTCATGGTTGCGTCAGTTGGTGAAGCTGATTAATTTTCCACGAAAAACAAGTTGTCTTCCATAAGTGCTCTTTGCTTGTTACCCACAAAGATGATATCCTTCATCAGTTCCCCTTGGTTGCATTGGAGACGCAATTGTCTTTCACGTTGGTGCAATTTTATCAGACAATTGGCTATGAACCAAATGTTTCCTCGGAGAAGGATTGACGTTGGTACTACGAGCATAAGTTTTGTATTGATGTCTAAGCCTTCTCACAACTTTGTCTTCAGCTCCCCTGTAATTTTATTTCACTAGAAAAAAAAGACACATCCGTGACATTTTGGGCCGAACGAAATTTTTTTCTGTCATACATATGACACTTCTATGACGATAATTGTGACAAAACCCGGTATCATCATAGATATGGTGGGCTCCTACTTCTATGACAAAAAATCATGACAGAAAAATGGGCTTTTCGTCCTGGGCGGGCCGGAGATGCAGCTGCATGACATTCTTTGGGCTGTCCATGATGGAAAAACCGTAGAAGCGAGGGGAGGAAAATTTCGGGAGTTGCGGTTACGGTGGGAGGTCGGGCCGAAGCGATGCTGCTTTCTCAGACGACGCGTGCGTGTGCGAGGCGTTATTCTAATCGAACCCGAAGCGATTGACCGCAGCTACGCGCATCGAACCCGAGCGATCGATCGATGGCTGTTAATCGAACCCGATGGAGCGATTCTTCGCTATCGCTGTTAATCAAGCCGATCAATGCTGCCTCTGGGATGAACAATGAGCATTGCCGGGGGGGGGGGGTGGATGAACAGTGAGCGGTGGCGTTGCCTCTGGATGAACAGGAACCCATGGTATGGAGGGCTGGATGAACAATAGACGGTGGAGGGGTGGCCGTGGAGGGGTAGTTGAACAGGACCCCGTGGTGTGGAGGGCTGGATGAATAGTTGACGGTGGAGGGGTGCCCGTGTGGAGGGGTGGTTGAACAGTAGCCGGTGGAGTAGCGCGCGGTGGAGGCTGGATGAACAGGAGCCCGTGGAGGCTGGAGGAGGTCGACGGTAGCCCGTGGAGGCTGGAGGAGGTCGACGGTGGAGATGAACAGATCCCTTGAGTCCTGTTTGCTGCACGCCACACCCCCCCGTTTCGATCAGAAGCGCCCAACACAAGTCTGTTTCATCCGTTTTGCGGTGCGCCACACCCTCCCGATCAACAGACCCCGTTACGACCGTAGGAGGTCCGCTTCTCCGCTTTTGGCGGTATGCCACACCCTCCCGATCAACAGGACCCTGCTTCGACCGTAGGAGGTCCGCTTCTCCGCTTTTGCGATACGCCAGCCCTCCCGATCATCAGACCCCGCTTTGAACGTGGGCGGTCGAACACAAGGCCCTTTCCTCCGCCAGCGGTATGCCAGCCTCGCTTCCATCGCCTGCTCCGCCCAAGCTCTCCCGATGAACACGACCACGCATTCCATTCCGACCCAGCCGGTTGGCTCCCCATGAACACGACGACGATGTTGTTTTCCGTTCCGACCCAGCCATGTACGATGCGCGATAGGCGTTAGAGACCCTTCCGTATGTACGTGACGTGGTCAGATTTTCTTTCTTGCACCCTCGCCGCTGACGACGTGTACATGCTACGTGCGGCGCCTTACTACGATACGCGGCGCACCTCTACATCTACGACACGCGCGCCTCTACATCGACCAAGATGTACGTACATACGTCGCGACCACCAGCATGACAACACCACGACGCTTTGACCAGGTGGGTCCCGACCGCCGTGCACTTCCTTGCGCGCGAAGATGTAGCGGTGGGTCCCAGCAATGTGGGGCTTAATCGGTTTTTTTTCGGACGCACTTCCTTGCGTGCGAAGATGTAGCTGGTGGGTCCCAGCAGCATGTGGGGAAACATTTTTTTCACGAAATACGGTGGCCCGTCCGGTGGGTCCCCGCTGTCAGGTGGAGGAATAATTATTTTGCGCGTAATAAGGAGGCATTTCTTTGCTGCGGCCGTGGACCCAGCTGTCAGCCTCTCCACGTATAGTCCACGTCCGATGGAAGCCATTCCTTGACCATGTTGACCATGCCGCGCCGAGAGCACCAGGGCGGTGGACGACGGTGAGGCCTAGGAAGGGGACGACGCGGAGCCGGGGAAGACGCGACAGTGGATGCCCACGCGTAGAGGAGTATGAGGGTTCACTCGTTTGGCTGCAGTGTGAGGCTGCCGTCACCGCAGAATAACAGGGGGTGTGGGTGTGTAGAGGGATGGCATGGCAGTGGTGGGAGTATTAGGGGGCGGTGAAGCCTCCGCGGCATCACAACCGGCCACAGGCGACAGGAGCAGGCGGCACGACCGGCGCTGCTTTGGGCGGCTGGAGCAAGAAGGCCAGAGGTTGAAGAAGCACTATGGCCGTTGGATGGACATCGTACGGTCACTGGAGCTAGAATCGTTCATATATTGACTAAAGTTGACAAAGGTCTCCGTGCCAGTCAACTTAGTAGGCCCACAAGTCAGCCTCCCACCAAGGTTGGTCCTAGCTAGCAGGGGGTATTCATTTTTTGTACGTAATAAGGAGGCACTTCCGGTGGGTTCGAGCTGACAGCGGGGGGAATGTTTTTTAGCGAAATACGGTGGCCCGACCTGTGGGTCCCAGCAGTCAGGGGGAAAGGTTTATTCGCGAAATACTGGTGGCCCGTCCAGTGGGTCCCAGATGTCAGGTGGAGGAATAATTATTTTCCGCGTAATAAGGAGGCACTTCCTTGCGGCTGCCGTGGACCCAGCTGTCAGCCTCTCCACGTACAGTACTCTTCCGATGGAAGTCGGTCGTTAACCACATTGACCACGCCGCGCTGAGAGCACCACGGCGGTGGACGACGGCGAGGCCTAGGAAGGGGACGACGTGGAGCCGGGGAAGACGCGGCAGTGGAAGCCCACGCGGAGAGGAGTACGAGGGTTCACCAGTTCGGCTGCAGTGTGAGGCTACCGTCGCCGCAGAATAACAGGGGGTGTGGGTGAGTAGAGGGATGCCCTGGCCAGCGGTGGGAGTAGTAGGGTCGCCGAGGCTCAAGACGGGCAAGACAGCCGCCACGGAGGCGGAGCAGCAGTCCCGCCGGCGCTGCTTTGGCGGTGGAGCAAGAAGATCGAGATTGAAGAAACACGACGGCCGTTGGATTGACATCCAACGGTTACGTCTGCTAGAATCGTTTGTTGACGTAGTATATAATAACTAAAAAATCTTGCATACGCGTCAACTAAACAGGCCCACAAGTCAGACCACTCCCTCTTTTTTAAATAATTTATATATAGCTCATGGCAACTTCTTTTGCAATTTATTGCAGTCGTTTTTTTGGTTTGCCAGGGCCAATTTCGCATATTTCTGTGGGTTCCAAACTATTTTTAATACCGAAATGTCAAGCCAGATTTAAAGTACTTTGAAGATATATTTGAATTAGGTTAATGCCCAGTGAAATAGGAATCTAAAAATGTGAAAAAAAATCAGAAATTGTAAAGTAATTGCCAATTTGTCATCTGTTTTTATATTTACAACCCATTTCATATTACTTTCAAGGCGTAGAAAAATAAGTAGGCCTGGATTGGGTATTCTTCAGAAAAAAAATAAACTGGGCTCATTTGCACAAGGAAAAAATAGCTGGGCTGGTCACATGGTGAACATAAAATATAAGCCTGGGCTAGACGGGCCACAGCCCAGTTCAAACCCTGCTCCTTCTCAACAATACCAAACAAAAAAAAACTGCTCGAGTAGCTACGCCCTGTGTGTCACCGATCTTGTGCTGTTCTCTTGTCTATTGACTATATACGCCACAATGTCGTGGGTCCCGGATGTCGAAAACACTAGGAGGAAGCATTTTATTTTTCCATACGCCGACGCAGGGCCCCTACTGTCATCCTCTCCACATACTTTTGCCGATTCCTGTTGTTTGTTGACCATGTTGACAACGCGAGAGGGCGGCGCCGCGGCGAGCGCACCAAAGCGCGCGGAGGACGTCGGCGTTAACGATTTAGGAGGCGGTGGGGCAGCGATGCGTGCGCTGAGGCGCAGCGAGCCGTGGGAGGCGGAAGTAGGCGGCCCCGCCGGTGCTGGTTTGGTTTTGGCGGCTGGAGGAAGACAGGACTGAAGAAAAATGACAGACTGTAAAAGTAGCAGGAGTACTTAACAACCTTAAGTGAAACCAGCAGGGGCACTTAACAACCAAAGCTGAAAGCAGTATGAGTACTTATACAGGTTCAACCGTACAAAGCATGCCTCGAACAGTGCTACTTTGCCTATAGGCTACAGTTAACCAAGGGTGAGGCCGCCAAGCCCCAGGACAAGGCCCAGGCGCCACCCCGCGCATCCACAACCTTCTGAAAGCGGCTTCATCTCGCAACGTGGTTAATAAACAGGATATTCGCTTTAGATCCATGGAAAAGCATGAACATAATCGTCTGTCCTATTCTCGAAGATGGACGGGCCTTCATTATCTGAGACCACCCACGAATAAGTATCTTTTCGTCTCCAAGGGGAATTGAGTAGGCCGACATAAACATCATGTTGTGACCAAGCGCAAGTCTGACCCGACCATGGTCAGGCATATGTATAGGAACAATAGAACTCGGCAGTTCCTGTTTCAAGAAGATCACAACTGTAAAACTGTGTATAAGCAATAGTTTATGAACAACATATATAACAGAAAACAGCTCGTACCATAAGTTTCTCGACACAGTTGGACCTGTTCAACGAGTGCAGCAGTGGCACATATCCCACGTAGCCTTCCACCATTGAAACGCCCCACAAGGACCTCAAGACAATCAATAAAGTGTAGGAACATGTGGATGTCGATCCAGTCAACTTCAGGGCCATTAGTAACAACCGAGTTATTACAGAGTAACAAACGAGAAGACTGCTTAACTCTGAAAAAACCTACACGTGCCACCAATTATAAGACAATATTAGTTAGAAGTAGCATCTTCATGAGAGATTCGTTGCTACTTCTAAAGTTAAATTGTGATTAGTTAGACATAATAGGTGGATTAAGAAGTAATCGAGGCAACAAGCAAGAACCAGATACAAAACTAACATTGATGAACAATTGGAATGACGTCGGGGTGGAAGATCGCAGTGAAGATGAGACCAGGTTCTGCTATTTCTATCAACATTCGTGCGCCAACTTTCAGTCCGTAACACTTGAGAAAGTTTATCCAAGTTCGCCATAAAACAGCGATCTTCTTGGTTCATGAACCCAACTCGAAGCAATATCCATGGATTGTCTTCACTATGACCATTAAACTATTGTATTCAGTTATGGCAAGGCCGAGCATCTTGAGTACATGTGTTCTGGCAGAGCAAATAATACGCTGCAGGAAAAATAATATGAGAACACAGCATGTTCAAGAAAACCCCACCCTCCCGGATAGAGAAGAGGATTCTAGGAACATAATGTGCGCGTTTCAAAATGCTGTCGTAGGACGAGAAGGAACAAGTGTGGCGTCTCGCCAGGGCAGAAATCTGCAGGGTACTCGACTTTGGGCAATCGCAAATGAAACACACTAGATTCAAGACGAAGAAAAATGCATCAACATGGCGGCTGCCATCCTAGGATTACCCGCAACCAAGGGACTTGGATTTATCGGGATGGATGAAGAATTAGTACTGGTTCTCCATGAGAAAACCCTATGCAATCGCCGAGCGGGGGTTTTCTCTGAACAAGCAGACGAGGGAGAAGGGGACTCAGGCCCAGTGAAATATTGCCGCTTCGTCCGTCCAGCTTACTCCTAAAGCTGGAAAGGGAGGGTTGTGATTTGACGGCTCATTGGGCATTACTGTGGCGCTACGACCGGGGTGTGTCTACCGTGAAGTTGTGCACTCTAATTTGTGCATATGGCACGTGGACCCCGTTGCCGGTTGCCCCACATATCAGCGAAAGGAAGTAGAAAGACATGAGTAACTAGTTACACATAAATATATTTTTGACAGAGAGATACTCCTCCAGTAAAGAAATATACAAATATTTTATATCACAGGCTCACCTTGCCGAGAAATATACTCCCTCAAAGAACGCACGGGCATTATGGGGTTCAGCTTTTTTTATGGGGGTTCAGCTGAGAATATAATACTCGAGATAGGCACACGGTTCTCGACTTTGGGCGCAGCCGACCTCGCATGTTTGGGGGCCCATGTGTTCTACCTCAGCGCTTTTCATATTGCAAGCGATCGGTACTGCGCTGGTTTTAGATGCTGTCGCAAGGCAAATACACAAAATTGAATAAAGCACGTCAGCTGTTGGAATGAAATCGAACGACAGTTCCTAACCAGCAATCAGAGTTGCAACTCTATCAACGATATACCATGTGATAAATAATATTGTCGTACTACTTATACACACAGGACACTTGTTTCACCATGCCAGATTATTACATCAAAATCTCTCGGAGGATAGATCAGTTCGGCAGTTGTGTGCTGCTACTGAAGAATTTCAAAGTTGATTTGGACCAGCTCTCCTTGCCGAGAAAGTTCGATTTTGACATCATCCCCTACCGCAAGATATGATTTAGATTTGAACCTTGACCATCCTTTAGCATCAATCATCATGCGACCATCCTTTGTACTTACGCTATATTGAGCAGGTTCATTCACACCAAGGCTGCGCATGGTAAGAGAAACTTGGTCGCGGTTGCCCGGATTGTTGAACGACTCCCTCGTTGCTCTAGGAATTCTCTGTTTGAAAACAAGAAGACATACCCAAACAGTTAGATAAACACAGTGAATCATGTGAAACAACATGGGAAGAAAAAAGAACGAAGTACTTGGGCGGCCAATGCTTACCAAGAAGGTGGACATGTCGGTTTTTGTAAGGACTTTGGTATATGAAGTGCGAACTGCAGCCCAGTCTGTTGCCGGTGCAACTGCACGGGCTGGACCAAATGCAAGTGCAAGTGTTGGTGCAGGTGACGGCGCTTGCTGCTGCCGGAGATGGTGCTCCTTGTAGAGCTGGTGCGGTGTTGATGCCCGATCCTCCGGTAGATCAGACTGATCCGCTGACGCGGTCGGTGCCCAATCCTCAGCTGGATCAGACTGAGCTACTTCCGCTGTTAGTGCTAGAGCAACTGCCAGTGCTCGATCTGTGCGAGACAGCGGCGATCGTGTCTGGTCTGCTATGATCAGCTTTCTAACTTGACTAGGATCCGTGACCGTGATCCAGTTTTTCTTCATTTCTTTTAAATGCGAGAAGGACTAATTGTATGCTTTTGTTAAACCAAACTACAGTTCATCATAGGGATTCAGCTTGTACTCGCACAAATGATCGATCCAATTTTTCCATTAATATAAGTGATGGACAGTGCCTTCATTACTGACACGACATAAGAAGTGAAACCTGCAAAAATATCCATCATAGAGCAAACCAAACGGTTTATTCTATGATGAATGTCACATGGCAAAACCTGCATCATAAAATTGCAGGAAAAGAAAGAAAACATGACACTAAATCAATAAGATTTAGACAGTAAATCAATAAGATTTACTTGATGTGACACGAGTGAATCCTTACCAGGAAATCACTATGTAGAAGTACTAAACAGAAGATTGATCGTCCAACTACGCATGGCATGCAGGGGCCCTGCCTACTCCCACAAGCAGCACAGTCCAAAGATCGTGATAAATCGTATGGACCGAACATCCATGGGACTGGAAATCCTGGTGGGTGCGATAAACCCTGCAATGCATACAGATATTGGAGTGTAACCATAATTGATAAACCATCCTCGCAAAAAATATCATCTGGATACTTCAAAATGTACAGACTGAATTGAGTGGACATACATTAACATAGACCGTTCTTAGGAATGACCACACACCAAAAGCGGCAGTACTAATAAACAATACAGGGTTCACAAACACAAATCAAGTACTGAACAATAGTACTTACTATAGACAAGCAAAGTCGCACTAACTAAACTCTGCAGACAATTTCTTGCCACCGACCTACGGGATGAACCCCGCATAACTGACTAGGCCATGGAATTCGTGTGAGATGTCTACATGCACCATCACCATCTTGTCAACCTTGGAGAACCTAACAGAGTGGTCTTTCCACTCATAAACATGATGATGAAGACAGGCCGCATCAGATTTGTTGGGAAGCTTTACAAGAACCACACCCTTCGTAATCGAAGGCACAACCAGGAAATTGTTGTGGTCAAGTACAGCCTCGAGAACACGCCTGACAACAATGCTACAGGAAAACACTAGTTCAGGACACGTGGCGACAAGGACACAACAGCTGGATAGTTCAGCAGTAGAACTCATCATCAGGTCTTCCAGTTCACACGGCATGACTTTGAGAACTTCATCTCCACCGCGGACCTGGTTCTAATTCAAACAGAAACCATATTTCATTACTACCTCCGTTCAGAAATATAAGATGATTTTTGATATTATACTCCATATATGACTACATATACGCACAGAAATGAGTGAACAAAGACACTAGAACATGTCTTCAAAGGCATGAGAGCAGAGGGATTACATGCAATATCCATAACACAAGTTCTTCGAGGCAAATATACCCTCTTAAAAGGTAGCATTGATAAATTATAGTACTCCCTCCTTTCCAAAATTCTTGTCTTAGATTTGTCTAGATACGGATGTATCAAGTCACATTTTAGTATTAGATACATCCATATCTAGACAAATCTAAGACAAGAAATTTGGGACAGAGGGAGTAGTTGAAAGTAATCTATAAGAAATCAGTGTCAACCTCTCGCATGTTTTGGTCAAAAGAGGAATTTAGAACCGTCATTTGGCACACTAAAATCACATGCGAGATCACCCAAAAAGTTGTACTACCAAGTACTAGTACTGCGTGTTAGATGAAAAACACGATCAAGATCGAGAAAAAGATCGTCAACAAGAGACATTACCTGGACTTGCTTAATGAGGGATCCCGGAGACGGGGGCTTGGACAGGGCGATGGCTTTGAGCTTGTCCGCGGTAGTCTCGGCGGGGTGCTTGCGCTTCTTCGTACCATGAGCCTTGACGGTTTTGGCTAGAGCCATAGACATCATGTCGGCCGGTGCTCCGGCGTCCATCCAAGAGAGGAAGCTGAGAGAGAAGAGTGAAAGGAGGAACGAGATGAGAGAGAAGCGAAGCGAGTGGGGGTTTTCTTCAAGAGAGGAAGCTAAGAGAGAAGAGTGAAATGATGGTTGCTTCGTTCGTCCAACTTACTACTTGAAAGGAGGGGGCTTTGTGATTTGACGGCTCATTGGGCATTACTGCGGCGGTTCGATCGGGGTAGTCTACCGTCACTCTACTACGGAGTAATTTAGTGCATGGCTGGTGGACCCAGGTGCTGGCTGTCCCACACGTCGGCGAAAGTGAGTAATTTAGTGCATGGCTGGAGGAGGATCCGCACGGTAGAGCGTGTCCACTGTTTTTCATTCTGAAGAAAAAATGATTACAACAAGCGTTTCCACTCTTACGACGGAGGAGTGCGAAACACGGCAGCCACTTGAACATACACAGTGCTCCTACTACTAGGCATGTGCAGTGGTTCATACGTCAGTACTACACAATCTTGTTGCTGTGTTGTGCGCATGGCAAATACTCCTATATGTAACATAGTACCGCTTTTTCAACTGTCCGGTCGAGAATGAACGGTGAGATCAATGTTAACAGAACTAGGTCCACAGCGCACGGAGAGTACGGTGCTAAAGTACTCCATGAAACATGAACCATATGAAGCACATCCTATAGTGTTAGACAGGGTGTATGAAGGGTGCACGGGATGGGAGCAAAAGTTCCCTTCTCGACCCACTTTTGGGTGTTTGGCAGAGTGCATGAAGTGTGCATGAGTCCACACTAGTAGGTTGACAAAAATACACGAAGAGGAAACAACTATATTGAGATGAGAATGCAACCAAACACACCCACACGCTTTGTGCTACAGTGATGGATCTGCACGGTCTGAGTTTGATCCAATGGTCATGTTGCGCCGAGACATGGACATGCCCATGCAGAGGGCGCCTAAACACCACCAAAGTCCCTCTGCTTCTCGAGGCGCACGGCGTTGGTGATGCAGGGTGCAACCTCCCGCAGAGCCCGCTCCCTGCTCGACGGAGCCAGCTCACAAAGACGGCGTCCAATGGCACGAATGGATTCCGGTGACGGAGCCCTGAAAGGATTCGCCCGGCAACGGCGACGGCAGCGTGCAACCCCTCCATGTCCAGCTCAGCCCCCACCATCGCGCTGAGACGGCTCAGCTCCTCGGAGATATAGGTGAAGAAGGAGACCAGGTCAGGAAGCCGCAGCTCGTTGAAGTCGACCGGGTGGTCGAACGGGTTTAGCCCGATGGCTGGCTTCATTGCGCTGGCACGACGGTAGGCATCGCGCAGCCGCAACACGTGCGTGGCAACTTGGTTCACCAAGTGGCTGAGGCGATCCTTGACCTCATTACGATCGGCCCGCTCGCGCTCCAGCCGGCTCCCCTGACGGCCTATCGTATCTCCCGCTTTCTGCAGCAACGCCGCCGACGCCTCGAGCATCTTTGTGGTGGATGCCTGCCGCTTTTGAAGCTCCGTGAACTCACGCACATAACGGAGGAGCATGGCACTCCTCTCCTCCTTGAGCTCACGGAGCTCCACGCCCTCGCCCGAGCCCGTGATCCTGGCATGGAGCTCTGTGTCAGCGCCTCACCTCGGACTCCGTGATCTGCTGCGCCGCCATGGCACGGTAGAAGCAATGGGGAGAGGAAGCAAAGGCGAAACTGCTGAAAGGCAATGCAATCTACGGAAGGCGGAGGGAGCCAGCCGAGGAGCAGGGAATCTTTTTGTTTTCACCACGGTAAAACACCAGTCGACGACTTCTCACATCGGGAGCGGTGGGTTTTACAGCGGAGTCATCGTGACTAATTGCTACCGCGCTGCTCCCGCCAATCAAAAAATAAAAATCCTGCGCGCTGCTCCGCCAATCAAAAGATTTAAAATCCTGTCGCGCCTGCTCCCGTCAATCAAAAAATTTAAAATCCTGCCGCACCCAAACACCAGAGCAACGCCGCGGTGGATATTTAAATTTACCTGCCGGCAAGTAGATAAAAAAAGGGGTGAAAAAACAAATGTGGCGGTGGCCTAGCTAATCGGTCGAACTAGCCCAACTAGCTAGCCACCGTGCTTCACTGATGTACTCGGCGGGAAAGGTGGTCTTTCGTGATTTGACGACTCATTTACTTGCTTCGGCACTACGATCGAGGAGGACCCAGAAAACAAGCGGTAGGGCGTCGCACGTCAGGAAGAATATATGCGTGCACCACCCGGGAGGACCCCGAAACCGCGCCGTAGGGTGCGCCACGTCTCGGCACGGAGGAAAAATGTGCGTGTAAAAATATACTGTATCAGACGTAGTACCTATGGTTCGACCTCGGGACCCAACCAGTCGGTCGAAAACACCCCAGTAGCCACACAGCTTCATCATGCAAACGTGGCACGGTTAGCTCCGTCTCGACCAGCCGCAACGTCTCTTGTTCTAGGCGATTCTTATATTTTCCAAGCTTTTTTAGTTGTAATAACACCACGGCAAGCTAGCGCCGCTCTTCGTGTGTGCCCGTGCAAAGGTTAGATGATGGAGAGAAGAGAGATTGAGATCGCAGACCTGGGACCACCCGTAAGTGAGACAACGGTCATGCACGTGTTGACGAGGCACTCCCTCTACTCTACTCAATGCAAGTACTGTATAAAATCAAGTTATGGGACAAAGCCAACAACCGCTCGTTTTTTCAGGCTATCGACTTACGCTTTGTATTCTAGGTTGCCAGTTCGAATCTCGTCTTTCAGATTTGTTAGTTTTAGGTCCAAATTTGATTAATGACAAGTGGGACCCCCGTGTGTTGTTACGATATTTCAGTGTAGGATGGTTTTTTTGAACAAACACTTTGCGCGGTTAGACAAGTAACGACATGAGTTACACGTATTTTGCAAGTTTACGAACAAAAATGACAGCAGCATAGAATATCACATCCACCCCGCAGCTTAGATACTATGGTGATACGAGTTTTTACACCGTTGGAAGTGAGATCCAATGGCTTGGGAGTAGTCTTTGTAATTATGCGCAATTTCCAAACTCTCCAAAGTTTTTTTTGCAAATAAAACATTCAGGCCTCGTGTGTGCCACTGCATTTTCAATCCAACGGCTCCCCGGTGCTAATATTAGGTGCTCCCCGTAGCTTAATTACCCGCTACAGTGATATGAGCATCTAGGTCGTATGATCAGTGATCAGATGGCACATGCATAGTACTTGTACTTTCTGCGCATTTCCCAAACTCTATTAGCCGTATATTGCAAAAACATTCAAACCTCCTACTGTGGGCTGTTAGATCCCAGTGAACTCGTATCACCATAGAATCTACGGTGCGGGAGCACCTCATACTCTCCCGTGCGAGAAAACATAAGGTGCTATCACAGCTTGGATGCTATGGTGATACGAGCTTGGAGGTCGTTTGATCTGAGATCCAATGGCATCTGAGCAGTCTTTGTGCTTGTAAGGAGTGGCCGAACTCTTTTGGGACTTTTCTGCAAAAAAACCATTCGAACCACCGAGGAGGTGTTGGGTCACAAATCCAACGCCTCCAAAGAGCTTGTATCACCAAAGCATATAAGGTGCGGTGGCACATGATATTCTTACATACAGGAGAATATGATGTCCTCCTTCATCTTAGATGCTACGGTGATACGAGCCTCGAGGTCGTTGGATATGGGATCAAAGGGCATCTAAGTAGTTTTTGTACAAATTGTGTGCAATTCTCAAACTCCTCAAGGTTTCCTGCAATAAAATTAAGACACATCATGTGAGCTGCTATATCTCAGATCTACAAGCTCCAAGCAACTCGTATCGGCATATAGCATGTAAGGTATGGGGGCAAATGATATTCTCCCGGGGAGGAGGGGTGGGGGTGCACAACTAATCGGTGGTTGGGAGGGTGGGGAAAAATATAATCTAAACAACCCTAAACAGAGCTCCACAGTTTTAACTAAGGTCGAGGGGTTGACCCCCGATAATCATAGCTCCGCCTAAACACAACATTTGCATGTACTGTAGTACTAGACTTAATATTCATGTTTCAGTTTCATGTTCATTTTAAATATTGAACTGAGGACCATGGATGTCTTACATTTTACTCCCTTCATTCCTAAATATTAGTCTTTTTAGAGGCTTCAAATGGACTGGCACGTACGGATGTATATAGACATATTATAGAGTCTAGATTCACTCATTTTGCTCCGTATGTAGTCACTTGTTGAACTCTGTAAAATACTAATATTTAGGAATAGAAGGAGTATTTTTGAACTCGTGTCATACATGCATGGGTTGGAAAAATAGATGCACTATACTTATTGGATTGTTGTTGTGTTCGTGCGTGTGTGTGTGTGTGTGTGTGTGTGTGTGTGTGTGTGGTCATATGCTTGATACATACAAAGTTTCTCACCTCCATATTGTTCATCTTTTAAATTTGAATTTGCATTGGAAAACTTACTAGGGATACCATGAAATGTGAAATCCACGTTGAGATCACTATATCACAAATTCACTCTAATTCAACGCCTCGTCATAAATCAATTACCACGTTGAGATTAGTATTTGCAAGGAAAATATGGGTATTGTAATACACATAGATTCGTTCGGCAATTTCAAAGGTTCCTTTCATATTCTCAAATGGTAGGACCCAACGGCGTACCATCCAGACCTTGGCTCGTGTTGATCCTAAAAAAAACGGGCTCGTGTCCTTCGGTGGCGTGCGTGGTACGCACATTAGGCAACCCCAACCAGTTGAGCCTCAGCGTTTCAAGTCGAAATATCTGGTGGCCAGAATTCCAGCCCTAGGAAATTCCCCTCATGTCCCCGGTCCATAATGACTACCGATGAACAACGGAGGGATGCTTTAGTAACTAGACAACGTTACCTACCGTGCCGAACACGGTTCAATTCCCTCGGTCGCCGCTCGTCAATGTCACCCGTCAACTGCATTGCCTAGTAGTAGTACTACTACACCAGGATGAGCACATAATTGAGCCCGTTTGTTCGTGCCTAGTACTTTTTTTGTTCGTGCCTAGTACTTGTGTTAATATATCAGGCAATGCACTGGTACGGAGGGATTATCCTTTTACTCCTTTTTCTTCAATTCGAGACAAGCTGCTTATGATAAGTTCCACAAATGAAGAGCCAAGGTATTTTGGAACAAAGACCTGTCACGTTTTTTTTAGGGAAAAGACCTGTTACGTTAAGGCAAACGCTTTCACTATTGAAACCGTGGGCGTTTACGTGCCGCCACGAGTCCCCGCTTCTCATCGGCAGGTGCCGTCCCAGCAAGCGTGTTAGTCGACGGGAGGCATGCGAGCAGACCGCTGCGCCGGCTGTCAGGGAGGCGTGCGAGCATACCGCTGTGCAAACTCACCAGGAGGCGAGCCCTTTGACCAGGCTCCGCCGCCCACCGTTGTCCCAACTGCTCCCACTTTTAATTTCGCTGGCGCTGCAGTTTAAAATCAACCCCGCACTACCCGGTATCGCTACAATTCTCTCTCTACCTCTCCGATTCTCCTGTCGTCTACCTCCAACTAGCCTGACCTAAACGTACGCCATGCCGCATCATGATGGTCTGCCCTTAGTGTTCCAGTTTCATGAGGAAGACACCCAGCCGGAGTCTCAAGAACATAAGGCGCTTTGGGACGAGCTTGAACTGGCCTTGCGGGAAGACGTCGCGCCCCGTTCCGGCTCCCGTCGCCCGGACTGCGCCAGTGCCCATCCCCGTGGCATTGATGGGATGGGAGCCGCACATTGTCGCTGAGCTTGATGCCGCGAGGTTCCACGAGGTCCCCGCCGACTTTCACGCGCCCGTGCACCTGCCAGCGCATGCACCTGTGCGTGCGCGTGTGCCGGTGCCCGTGCAGCCAGCGCATGCGCCTGCACGTGCACTGACGTGCACGCCCGTGCGTGCCCATGCACACGAACGTCTCCGCCGCGCCGTTGACAGCGCATGTCCCCGCACGGGTGCTAGTGCCCCCTCAGCGGCATGGATGGCTGCCGTTGACCACCAGTTGACTCACTCCGAAGTCCAGAACATTTTGGCCTTCCTTGCAGCTAGGCCAAAGTCCAGGAGTACGCCAACAACGGCGCAAGACGCCGCCGTCGCCGTCGGTCAGTGGCCCGACGACACACAGAGCACGGCAGAGGAGCCGCTTCCCACCGCGAGACGCCCCCGCCGCCGCCGCGTAATCTAAATTTTCCATGAAAAACATTCGGATTGCCATGCTTAAAATCCGAACGGTTATCATTTCCGTTTATTTATATCGATCGTCGTATAATTTAAAGTCGGAGTCAGACTGAACCAAATGTATGGTTTGATCGATTGAATGTTCTGCTAGAGCCGTATCAAATTAAATGTAAAACGTCATCAAGCCACATGTATTCATTGTCATCCAACGACCTAGACTGCTTCAATATCGAGCGCTCAACACGTTTAGCGTGCAGTTAATTTCATGCCAAAAATAGTGCTAATCACATGACAACACGCAAATAATATCCTATTAGTTAATATCCGCATGCACTTAATATACTTGCAAATTAATGTGCATTGCACATACACACTGACTAGTACTGCTAGTACGTGAAACTGATGCCGTGACTTGTGAGTTGTGAACGCGTCCAGATATGGTCAACGGCAACATCGCCCGTGAGTTCTTCCTGTTTGCCCGTGCGTCTAAACACAGAAGGGGAGGAGAGAGAGAGAGCACACATGGAACCCACCAGTAAGTGAAGGAGAATAGTACTAAAAATAATATTACATGTTATCCATTAATTAGGCAGTGGTAATATAAAAACATTATGTGAACAAAGGGGGTACAACAAACATTGCTATTCTACGTATGTTGCCTACTGACGTGTGGCTTGAAGGCCCGGTCGCATGTTCGATCCTCGTGCTTTATTTTTTATTTTGTATATGGGTCCAAATTTGTTTCATGACATGTGGGCCCCTTGGTGTGTAGTTTGTAGCACTTTAATTTGTGGGTCGAAATTTGTTCCATTCCAAGCGGACTATCGGTGTGTAGTTTTGTCGCTTATTTATAATAATTAAAGAGAACAACATAGTTTTTTCAATAATACCATGGTGCGACGTTGAAGGTGAGAAAGGACGTGCGAAAGAGCGATTACCGAGCCAGTGGGAAATCAACTAGGGGAGTTGCGTGAGTTGCAACGGCGTTTGGAGTAGTTGTGGGCCGAATGCTATGAAAATATAATCTAAACCGACCGGAATAAATGCCTACACAAATTAATCCAAGGTTGGAGTGCCCCTCGAATGTAAATAGCTCTGCTTTATGAGGGATGGAGAGGTAGTAGCTTCAATGCGTGGAAGATACGGTATGAGAAAGCGAGGGCAATCGAGAGACATATAGATAGAGAGACAAAGTGAGTGTGGTCCGACATTCATTGAACAAATATATATGCTCCGGGGAGATATTGTCCGATTGAGCTTTTGGTAAGGGTGAGGGCTGTAACATAGAGCTTGAGAGATGATCCAGTCACAGACGTGTAGATATATTTTGTGCGTGGGAGGAAGCAAGGTCAACCGATCACATAGGGTCGCCGTGCGATCGAAAGAGTGAGACGGGTTGGAGAGAGTGACCTAGATAGACGATGTGCGTGAGAGAGTATACAATGTGAATAGGTCGAATTGGGCTCAAACATGGTGATATATCGTTTTTGTCCGAGAAAGAGCGAGGTAAATCGAGACTAACACACACACACACACAGGGAGAGAGAGAGAGAGGGAGAGAAAGAGAGAGAGAGAGATTGAGTTCCCGTGGCCCACCATGACACTACTAGGAAAAGGGCTATAGATGGAATTGACACTAATGGCGCACCAGACATGTGGTGCGCCATTAGTATATACTAATGGCGCACCACCCTCTGATGCGCCATTAGTGTTGAAACTACTAATGGCGCACCCTGCCCACGGTGCGCCATTAGTACCAAATTTTTTTTTGAACTAGTGCGCCTGTCCAAACATACTAATGGCGCATCCGCTGGTGGTGCGCCATTACTAGTTGTAACTAGTAATGGCGCACCAGCCAGAAGGTGCGCCACTAATGTTTTTTTTTTATTATTGTTTTTATTCCTTTTTTTGCAAAAGTACTAATGGCGCACCACCAGGGGGTGCGCCATTAGTAACCTGGATTACTAATGGCGCATTTGTTGCTGGTGCGCCATTAGTAAGTGGGTAGCAACAAGATATTTTGGACAGCCTCTCCTCCCACACTCAGTTTCTCCCCACTTCATTCTCTCCACCGCCTCCTCCTTGTCTCGGGTGCCTACTCTTTTTCACCTCATTTCCACCATAGATTCATTCAAATTAAGTGGTTAAGTTACCTTGTTTTGCTAGGTAAGTAAGGGGGGAAGCTATATTTATGTTGTTCTCCCTACAACAATGTGCACATGCACTTTTTATGGCCTAGCTAGATCTATGTATGTTCGTGGTGTTGCATATGTTTGTGGTGTTGCATATGTGTTTGTGTTTGAGGTGTACTGGTATTTGAAATGCGATAGTTGCCAATATTTTGCCGGAATGTTGATTCATTTCCGCTTTAGCAGAATTTTGGCATTAAGCATTCTTTTGGTCCTATTTTAGGAAAGTCATGCCAAATTTTTCTTGGTTCTAAAATATCGTTTTGCTCTACCTCGCAGCGATATGGTCCGCACGATGACCGAAGGCATCGTGAATAGGTTTTTGAGGTCCGCGAAGGCCGAGATGCTTCAAAAGAACGAGACGGAGATAAGATGTCCGTGTCGAAGATGCAAGCTGAATAGCCTTATTGCGGACCCGGATTCCGGGCAGGTGCGGGACCACCTGCTCTTGCGTGGTTTCATGGATGGCTATCGGTGGCAAGGTGATGAAGATGACTACGAAGTCGTCCATGGGGGCCGGGCAAGAAATGAGGAAGGGCAGCAAGACAACCACCGCGGCTCGGGGGGGGCGAGAAGACAAAGAATCCCCAGGAGATGATCACGACGGTGATGCTGTACACGATCATCATGTAGAAGATGCAGGACATGATGATGATGATGCGGCGGAGCGACGACGCTGGACCATCGATGGGCTGGGTGCAGGACCCTCATATTCAAGAGCTGCTTCTCAAGCACGGATAACGCAAGAGCTGCCGCCGAGAGAAAGCCAAGATGGATCAACTTGTGTTAGACGCGTTACTCCATTGTATGAAGGATGCAGGCCCGAGGATACCCGCTTTGAAAGTAACGCCATGGCTCGAGATGAAGGTAAAACACAAAATGACCGACGATGCTTCGACGAGAACATGTCATTCGCACGAACGCCTTCCCAAGGGGAACAAGTGCCCGACCAGTTTGGAGGAGGCGAAGAAAATCGTGTGTCCTCTGGATTTACCGCACGTGAAATACCATGTGTGCATGAACAATTGCATCATTTATCGCGACGAGCACGCAGAGTCTACCATATGTCCGGTGTGCGGTGTCACTCGATACAAGAAGAGGAAGAAAGCTCCTCGAAAAGTGGTGTGGTACTTTCCGATCACTCCTCGTCTGCAGCGGTATTTCGCGGATCCTAAGGTAGCAAAGCTCCTGCGTTGGCACGCGGATAGGGAGGAGAAGAAGCGAGAAGATGACGCAAATGATCCGGAGATAGATAAAAAAGACAAGATGCTGAGTCACCCTAAGGATGCAAGCCAGTGGCAAGCGTTGAACTTCGAATACCCAGAATTTGGGAACGATCCAAGGAACATCGTGCTGGGCGCGAGCACCGATGGAGTCAATCCGCTTGGCAGCCAGAGAAGCACACATAGCACCTGGCCTGTGTTTGTGTGGATGTACAACCTTCCCCTGGTTGTGCATGAAGAGGAAGTACATTCACATGAGTATGCTAATTGAAGGGCCGAAACAACCAGGAACGACATCAATCAGTATCTGGGGCTGCTGAAAGAGGAGCTTGACATGCTGTGGAAAACGCCAGCCAATACGTGGGGACGCCGCAGAAAGAATATTTCCCTATGAGAGCCGCAGACCGCTCACGACGGTGCACGACTATCTCGGTTACGGATATCTTGCGGGCAGGTAGTCCACGGATTTTCGGATGCGTAAGGTGCATGGATGACACAACGATCGCCAGCTAGATAGAGATCCCGGTCTTCAAAACCGTGTTCATGGGACATCAAGGTGGCTCGCGACGATGACCCGTGGAGGAAACGCAAGGATCTGTTCGATGGTGAAACCGAACCCAAAACGCCTGTACGAGGAGCGGCGAGGAAATAGACAAGCTGTTGAAAAATTGGAAAGACTGCCCACTGCCGAGAAAGAAGCAAAAGGCGCCAGAGCCGGAAAGAAGCGAAGGCACCAGAGCAGCTGCTGAAGGTATGGAAAACGAGGTCTGTTTTCGGGACTTTCCGATCGAAGATCCACCGTGTGCCTCACAGCCTTGATGTCATGCATATCACGAAGAACGTGCGAGAGTCTGCTTGGTACCCTGCTCAACATGCCGAGAGGACCCAAGATGGGCCGAAAGCAAGGGCAGACTTGAAATCAATGGGCATCGTGCAGGAGCTTCACGCTATATATGATGATGATGATGATGATGATGATGATGATGATGATGATGAGGCGAAGCGGGACACGTAAAGTCGCCGCAAAGGCAAAAGGCCAAGAAGACCGAAATGACTACCCTCCCGCGTGCTTCACTCTAAGTCGAGGAGATCGAGCAGTTTTTCACCTGCCTCCTAGGAGTAAAACTTCCTTACTGTTACGCTGGGAAGATAAGCAGATACCTAGACCCAATGAAGCGAAGTTCAGCGGGATGAAGTCTCATGATCGTCACGTCTTGATGACGCAGATACTTCCAGTTGTAACGTGGGATCATGGACGCGCACGTCCGTGAAACGCTATTTGGCCTATGCGAGCTTGAGATGTACTTCCCGCCCGCATTCTTCGACGTTATGGTGCATCTGCTTGTCCATATAGTGGAGGATATCATCCAACTCGGGCCGACATTCCTGCACAGCATGATGCCGTTCGAAAGGATGAATGGTGTCATCAAAGGATACGTTCGCAACATGTCACGCCCGAAGGAAGCATAGCCGGGGCTTTTCGATCAAGAGTGCATCTCCCATCGCACTAATTATCGAGGCATCGAGAACCCCGCTGGTCTGCCGTCAGCAGC
Source organism: Aegilops longissima (assembly GCA_021605205.1). Lineage (NCBI taxonomy): Eukaryota > Viridiplantae > Streptophyta > Magnoliopsida > Poales > Poaceae > Aegilops > Aegilops longissima. The sequence goes on along the minus strand of CM038682.1, from coordinate 144,385,563 downwards.
ACCTCGGCAGGCTCGCTGGATGGGGTCACCGTGAGGGTCGCAGCGAAATGCATGTCGACTTCGAGGGTCGACTCGCCGACTTTGAAAGAGCAAACCTAGTCGCGCTACAACACATAGACGTGGTCGATCCTTGGGTAGTAGAGCACAAAACCTTTATTAAGAAGACGACAATGACCGAGGCCAACAGAGGACGGACGGAGATACACTCAAAGAGCACAACTCATGTTTCACGCGTTGGTTCAAGCGAAGCTTCGTTGTACCCTTTACATGAGGATTCTTCCGCGGAAGAACAACTCATATTCGCCTTGTCACAGGCGCCGAGCACAACCTGATGACCTATGAGGCGATCGATATCAACGACTACACATTCTACACGAGGCCAAGGACATGAAGAGCGATGGTTATCGTAACTCCGGGTAACGATGGAATCCTACACCGTAACGACAAGGACAGATACTACGGAAGGATCGAGGAGATCTGGGAGCTGAGCTACGCTGGAGAGAAGGTCCCGATGTTCCGTGTCGATGGGCCAAGAACGTCATAAAAGAAGACCGGTATTTCACCACCATGGTTATACGAAGCCAAATCCAAGATCATGGGCATAAACGTCACCTTGAAAAATGAGCCATGGGTACTGGCTTCCCAAGTGGACCAATGCTTTTCATTACCGACCCGCCAAAGCCCGGTCGTGTTGTCGTGAGGAGAGGCAAAAGGAAGATCATCGGAATGGATGGAGTAGCCAATGAGCAAGACTTGACAAGTACGGCGACCGAGGATCGAACATGACGGCGATGATGAAGTAGCAACATACACCACAAGAAGAAGTAGGACCACCCTACCTAAAGGACGTCCGCTCCACGTAAGAACTCCATTTGCGAAAAAGAAGGGCAAGAAGATTGTGAACAGATAGCTAGCTAAGATCGATTGTATTTAAATCGTAGCCTTCATTTCTCGATTGTATTTCATGGGTACTTTTGAACAATCATGAATATTTTAAATTTCATGGACACTCGATCTCGATCCCCTCCATCTCGATCGCTATCCCACCTCGCCAGATCCGGTCCCCTCGCCGCCGAGCAGCCCCGATCCATCCATCCGCCGCCAAACCCCGCACCCTCGATTCCCCTACTCAACCGCCGCCGCCGACCCCCCGCATTTGAATGTACATAGTACGAGACTTAATATCGATGTTTCAATTCGGTGTACATTGTAAGATTTGAACCGAGGACCAGGCATACGGGTAATTATTTCGAATTCGTGCCATACTAAGTTTCGAAAAGTTGACATTGGCTCAATTTGTTGTGCTATTTTGTAGGTCATACTAGCAAAAAGGCCCGTGCGTTGCAACGGGAGAAGACCTTACCCTTTATTTCAACTCCCTCGCTTCCTTCGTCGAGCGGTGCGCACATGATCACAATCTATCCGAGCGTGGCATTGACCTCGGGTACTGCATCACACATCTGTATGAACGCAAGAGAATGGTTAAACTAATCTCATCGAGCTGGACGTGAGGGCCATCCTCTACGAGCCCCTCATTTTTGACAAGTCTTGCACTTTCCCTTCATGTGGTACAGTGGCGGAGCTTCATGGGGGGCAACCTGGGCCATACCCCCCCTCCCCCCCCCCCCCCCCCCAGCTTACAAAAGTTCTTTGTATATATTCCTTTGTATTAGGCCTATTTTCCACTAAAAATGCCTGAAATAGTTATGCCCCCCCAGCCCATGGCTCCCCATATATTCAGCTCAAGCTACGCCACTGATGTGGTGCCTTTGTAAATTAGTCTATAGAGGTGATCAATTTCTAAGATGGTGCTATCACCAACTACATTGAAACCTAGTATGGTGTCTTGCTCCACATTTCACTTCATAGATTCAGCAAAGCATGAGTACTATTATGTTGTGTAATGAATAAAAAGAAAAGGAGAACAATAGTTTAGAAACAATGAATTCTCTGTTAGATTCTAATATAATCAATGTCCAAAAGATTGAACCTCCTATTCTCCTATGGCAGAAAAATTACATCAATGTTCATCTTCATATAGGTGAGAGGAAGACTGGAACTATGCTGTAGAATACAATTTAATGTGCAACATAGTATACTACAGGACTCCAGATTGTACCTTTTTTGTTCAGTTTTGACGGATGGCATATCCAGACCACAAGTCCTATATCTTAAAATCAAAATTATGAAAAAATAAATAAAAGAATTCTATCTTGATTTTTTTAATGAACTAACATGAATAAAGAGAGCAACTGGCCAAGCGTATAACAAACTAATGAAAAGCTGAAACTGCAATACAGCTCTGATGTAGTTGAACTAATTATTTCTAATTCTCCTAAAAATAGTAGAAATAAATATTTATAGTTCAAAACAAAGATAGCCTTGTCCTTAATAATTTTTCCAAATCAAGTACTCCCTCCATATCATAATATAAGATATTTTTTGACCTTGTCATGGATGTGTCAAAAAATGTCTTATTTTTTGATACAGAGGAGTACAAAAGATATCATAGTCCTTAGATTTCAATGTGTGCTATCTAGCATGAATACATGTCGATTCACTTTGACCTATAGGATTACAAATGAGCGCCCACGATTATTGAGATTCATAAACATCTGCCTACGTACCACAGTACAGGAAAGTAAATCTCTTGGAACCATGTATGTGCAAAAAAAAAGTGAGAAAAATGGTATACTCCAAATCGGAATCAAATCACAATACATAGTAACTAACATCTCACATTGCATCTAAAAAAACTTCTCACATCGAGCCAACTCGATGAGGGGCAAATCAGAGCAAGCTTCTGGGCACATGCACATGCTGCCGCTGATGGGCACTGCCGCCGTGCCGTTTGGCAGTGCACGCGGTGCCGCGGAGTGTGGCCTCACACCATGCCTTGGCTTCGCCTGCTCGCTGCCACAGCGCGGCCGGCGGTGCATCTTGGATTCCACTTCCTCCCATCCCCTTTTTCTTCTCCAACTGCAGGTCAACGACCCTTTCTTCTTCCTCTACTCCACCACCAGAAGATCAATCAAGAAGGCGGCGGCGGTAATCAGCTCGAGCTGCTCTCTTTTTGATGTAGTTCGTGGTGCTTGGAAGCGGCGTCTTTTTTTTCACGTTTATCCATATATTCCCAGCTACTTCGTCTGGTGATTCCTCCGCACCTCATTCATGCTCTTTATTCTAGACGTTGCTTATCAATTTTCAATCACATGTGTATATAAATTGGTGGATTGAATTGTAAGAAAGCGAGGTGGTACTATTTAAAAGAAAAATGAACCGCATTTTCTATCGTATGTAATGAGCTAGCTCAGCTGGCCGTTGTCGCTTGGACGAAATAGCAGGTTTAGATTTCGATCCTTGGTATACAACATAATTTTATTTGTTTTTTGCTGGGCTGCCAATACAAACGGGCTGAGTGTGGGCTGCCAAGACAAGCGGGCTGGCACACACACGGTGCTACGTAAAAGGCTAAAAGTATTTCCCCCACAAAACATTATTCTGAATGATTGTGCAACAAAAATTAGTACCACCTCGGCTAATAAAAAGATCTAAATAATAATATGGGTGAACGGATTAAAGATTTGAAGAAACGCACCTTGCTTTATTAGTATGTATAGATGTATAGATGTATAGATGTATAGATGTATAGATATAGATGTTTGAATCCATCCAAAAGTTTTCTCACTACCATGGTGTTCATCATATACATATGAATTTGTATTAAAAAAGTAGCGTGGATACAGTGAAATGCGAAATCCACGTTAGAATTGGAGATCACTACGTGACACACACTCTAATTCAAATAACTAACTACGTGACACACACTCTAATTCAAATAACTAATTATGTGACACACTCTAATCCACGTTAGCGTGGGTACCGTTTCGATTTTTTTTCCAAATAACACCTCATTAATTAATTTATAGTACTCCCTATGTTCACTTTTATAAGACCTTGAAGACATTTCAGACAATGTGCAAAACATTTCATTTTAAGTTGTCTGAAACGACTTACAAAAGTGAACGGATGGAGTATCTCGTTTCGAATGACTAATTATTGCAAGGAAAACACGGGCATGGTAATACATACAGATTCGTTTGCAAATGAAAGAAGATTCGTTTGCATTCTCAAATGTAGGCGCACCAGGCAAACTAGGGTCGTGTCGGGGTGTACGCTGCTTCGGTGCCTTAAAGGCAACAACCCTTGGGTGACTGACATGTGGGTCAGCCACCTGTTGGGCCCACATGTCATGGACACAGAGGCAGGTGCCTTAAGGCACCGAAGCGTAGTCCTATCGGGGTGGTCGCGTGTGTCGGACGGACGCGTAGCACCCAGCCATCCACCCCCCTCCCCCCCCCCCCCTAAAAAAAGGACGACGACAATATAAGTTCGCGCTTCCACGTTTCGGATTGAAATATCTGGCGGCCCCAATTCCAGCCCTGCAAAATCTCTCTTCTCCACCGTCACCTTCCGCACCCAGATTGCTCAAATCCCTAATTCGCCGCCATCCCTCGAATCGCCCCTCGTCTCGTCTCTTTCCCCACCGTTCCCCACCTCTATGCCGGACGACGACGACGAAGACGACGGTCGCGCTTTACCACCGCACCGGAGCTACCTCATCTACGCCTCATCCGCCGCGACCGGTGGTCCATCGACAACGCCGGCCGCCCATAACCGACGTGCCTCAAAGACACCGAAGTTCCACAGCATCAGGTGCGCTTCACCGACGCCGCCTCCCAGCTCACCGGGCTACTTCACCGAGCACATCATCGCACCTCCGCCCCGAGGTCGTTGGGGCTTCACCAATGGTCTCTGCCCACCGATCAGAAGCGCCCGCTGCCACTCAAGATCTGCATCCATGTGTGGCCAGCCAACGCCAGCGCATCACCCTCAACGGCTCTGAAGTGACCCGCACTCTAGCTAGGGAAGCATGCCCAAACGCCGGCCCGAACTAGGTATCCACACATCACTCCCTTGTGCACTGTTCGACGATGTTTGGATATCCTTTCACTGCTCTCTTAGCTTACACGCCTATGCAACTCTGACTTTAACTCTTATTTCTTCAGGAGATATCATCTGAAACAAGCAAATCCATTTTTTAGCGAAGCATGACGGGGCTACGGGATCTGGTACACATCCTGCACACCCGTATAACCTTGTAAGTATCTGTCCTCCGGTACAACATCAAGGTCGATTCCTCTTATTTGATCAACCATTCACCGCGTCAAAAATGCAGAGGGGGATGCAAGGAGCACAAGGCCTGCACATCCAATCAAGTGGTAACATGGACTTGTATATGGAACATCCCAAGCGCAAGCAGAGCTGCAGCGAGCCTGTACAACGAGCTAGCGTAAGTCAATGCATTTCATTTAATTCGTACTGGCATTCGTGTATGATTTGTGTGCAGTGGCTGATCCACAAATTCAAGTTACCAGGGGCGAACATTTAACTTAAAAAAATACGAAGGTACTTGCACTCCGGAAATCAACATAACTTGAGAAATGTGAAGCTACATGCACTTTGAAAACCAGCCAATGATCCAAAGTAGTTCAGATTATAAACACTAAATGATGCAAGCACCAAAAAACACAAAATGCAACATGGTGTACAAGGACTACAAACATGGTCTGTACCTGCCTGAATTATTCGTTCTCTGGCTGAAAATATCGAAGTGTAATTGCACGTATAACCAGTGCGCAAACTGCATATCAATATATCTATCCTGCACAAGTATGCCAATTGTTTCAAACAACAGATTAGAAAAGGATTTATGCTATGTTGTCATGATACGGGGACTTTCTGGTAGATGGCCTCGACGTTTCCTCAAGCTATGAAAATGCACTATAATTTGCTTGTCATCAATGCCTGCAAATCTCTGTCTCTCTCAACATAGTAGATCATCATTAGACACTAAATCCTTCAATGAGCTTGCAAAATGCTTGCATTAGATCCCTCATTAGACACTATATGTTCATCACCAGGAGCATGTAAAATGTTTGCATCAAATCCTTCATTAGCAGTCTGTTCATTAGACACTTCAGGCTCAAGAACAACATGAGCTTGTATGTTTGCACCGGAAACTTGATTAGATACATCAGATTCAGTCAGTTCAGTATTGATTGGGGGAGTTATAAAATAAGTAGAAATTGGTTTCATTTTCTCATATATTCCCTACATACAAGCAGTTTTACAACACCGTCAGGTTTAACTATTGGCCAGAAATTGAAGAGTTGAATTAGATATAATCAGGGATGTGATGTACCTGCTCGTTGCGCATGCTACTCTTGCAAGCTGCGACTGTCCGTTTGTGCAAGCTCGATGCCATGCCCGTGCTGCCGCCGCTGCCTCCCACGCAGGCTACACCCAGGGTTGGATCTTCATCTTCTTGTCCTTCCGTTCTCTTGAAGCCCGGCGACCGCCCTCCAACGAGGGCGCGAGGAAGTGCTGTGTCGGTTTGTCCAGCGGGGGATAGGTTAGGAGCAAACCAGACTGGAGGCTGGAGCGAATGAATTGGGATTTTTCCTGCTGTCGATCGATATGGGAGGCGCTTGTTTGGGCCGCGAGCCTGCTATAGGGCCTGCCTTGCACTTATGTTATTGGCCCATCCAAATTGAAACATTTTTCTTCATTTTTTACATTGCCTGCTCAAATGCGTTGGGATTTAATAAAACTAGCGTGGCCAACCTGGACGACTCAAACTAGGTGCACACTTTCCAGCCACCGAGGCGGCCGCCTATACCAGCCCCTATGGTGGCGTCGCCCTTTTTGCGTGTATGATTGGATAGTGAAAAATATTCCAGTGGCGCTTTTGATTTACCCACAGAATGGTTGAATTGCTTGTTTCTATGAACCGAGTTCGCCAATAATGTGAAGGATGCCAGTCTTTTCATCCTATTGTAGATTGCTTAGATCTCGATATGCCAAAAGTAACACTACTACAAAAAGGGCTATAGATGGAATGGCTACTAATGGCGCACCTGTGATGTGGTGCGCCATTACTATATTCTAATGGCGCACCATGTCTCGTGCGCCATTAGTAATATATACTAATGGCGCACCTGGTGTGTGGTGCGCCATTAGTAGTTTCAAAAAACATAAAAAATTTGTTACTAATGACGACCGATGCATAGTGCGCCATTACTAATTGACATAGTAATGGCGCACCACATCCGTCAGGCGCCATTAGTAGTTTTGAAAAAAAAGTAAAAATAAATAAATAAAATTTTGTTACTAATGGCGCACCATGTCTCGGTGCGCCATTACTAGTTTTACTCAGTAATGGCGCACTTTCCACCGGTGCGCCATTACTAAGTTTTTTCAAAAAAAAATCAAGAAAATATCAATTTTTTTATTTTTTTCAAAACTAATAATGGCAAGATGGGAGTGGTGCGCCATTACTAGTTGAACTAGTAATGGCGCACCACCCCACGGTGCGCCATTAGTAACTTGGCCACCACTTCCACCGAATGCACCCCCCGGTGGATCGCTTTTCAGTTTTAAAAAATAAAAGAAAATGATGAAAATGTCAAAAAATAAAAGAAAATAAGTTTCCCATGTGATATGTGGTCTAGTTGTTGGGAAAATTTGGAAATATGAATTTCGACTTCATTTGCAAAATCTCTCGAGAATTTGTAAAAATGGGCATAACTTTTGCATACTAACTCGGATGAAAAAAAAATTTATATGAAAAATCATCTACTCGAAAAGTTACATCCGAATTTAACGAGGGTACCCTGTTAAACATTTTCAAAATCCTCAAAAACCTAACAGAAAAAAAGATACGGGGCTTTTAAGATCTGGAGAGGCAAAAAAATTCAAAAAAAAATTCAAACTCACTAATGGCGCACCTGCCCATGGTGCGCCATTAGTATCTTCCCGCCTTCAAAATTTAAAATAAGTCAAAAAAAGTTACTAATGGCGACCTGCCCATGGTGCGCCATTAGTATCTTCCCGCCTTCAAAATTCAAAATAAGTCAAAAAATAAAAAGTTACTAATGGCGCTTTTGCCCACGGTGCGCCATTACTATGTCAGATATATGGGCGCACCTCCTCCACTCCACCTCTCCTCCACTCCATCTCCTCCTCTCCCTCTTCCACTCCTTCTCCTCCTCTCCGGCGACCTCCTTCTCCTCTCCGCGACCTCCTCCTCCTCTCCGGCGACCTACTCCTCCTCTCCGGCGACATCCTCCTCTCCGGGAACCTCCTCCTCCTCCTCTCCTCCCTCCCCTCCGGTGAGCTCCTCCTCCTCCCTCCTCTCCTCACATTCCTCATGGTTTCTCCTTCCTCCTCTTGATGCTTGGTGAACTCCTCTCTGGCGACCTCCTCCTCCTCTCCGCGATGTAGGCGAGCGCCTCTCCGTGACCTCCTCCTCCTCCTCTCCGCGAACTCCTCTCCGCAAAAGAACACGACAAAAGAACGTACAAGATCCAAAAACAGGAACAAATTTTGAAATAATATCGTGCCAAAAAACAAGCAAAAAAAACTAGCAAAAAATGGGAAAAAAATCACGATCCAGATCCAAATTCAAAATTCAAAAATAGCAATGGCGCACGGTTGGGGTTAGACAGTGCGCCACTACTATTTTCCCGCCTTCAAAATTCAAAAATACTAATGGCGCACCGTGGCCTATACTAATGGCGCACCAGTGGCCTATACTAATGGCGCACCAGTGGTGTGCCATTAGTACACCAGATACTAATGGCGCATCAGTGGTGCGCCATTAGTAAAAATTACTAATGTCGTGCTAGTAATGGCGCACCAGTGATGCGCCATTAGTAGGCAAAACTGGTGCGCCATTAGTAGGCCTTTTCCTAGTAGTGTAATCGCATGAAATATACAGTAAAAGCCAGTGTGATGTGTTTGGCTACAACTAGTCTGACTACACGTCCTCATATAACATATGAAGGATGCACCATCTTACCAGATTAACCATTCAACTTACCCATGCAGTGTGGGAAGAAAGAAGTATTGGGACTGCGTATCCAAGCAATTGATACCATGGACTCCTTTGTACAACCTTGTAAGCAAAAAAGAAGTTGTAGTGTGCCTGTACAAAGAACTAGAGTAAGTTCAGTTACCTGCTTCTCGGAATTTTAGTTAGCCACTTATTGCAAAATTGTTCAATTACGTTGCTTGGCTTAATTTAGTTTGCTACTGATTACATAATGGCACAACCTGTTAATCATATTGTAGACTGCGCCTATCTATGTGTTTGATACTTACTGTTAAGAATTACCTGTTTGACTTAACTTAAATATCTACTTGTTTGTTTAACTGCTTTGCTGCTGCAACAACGGGTTACAATGATGTTAATAACAGTATTTTTCAGCATCCAATTGAAACTCTTTAATTTCTTGTTTGTTTAACTGGTTTGCTATTATAACTCCCCATTGAGATGTTTTGCTAACTTCAACTTTTCTGAATCCATTCGGAACTTTAATGGCAAAACAGGTTAGCCCAAGATCAAAGAGCGAGGTCCCCATGGACGTTGCATCATCCCACAGCAGTGGCACCGGCCCAATCGTGCATTTATGAATTGCCAACTGCTGATGCTCTAGAGGCTAAACTAGTGGTAGAAAGAGATTCTGCTTCTGCACTTAGAGAGGAAGTTGAAATGTTGGGGAAGCAAACAGCACAATCACAAGCAGTACCCAAGAAAACCATTAAATATTTGGTGGATTTCAAAACGAAGCAAGCTGAGACTGACCAGATTGTTAAGGTCCCGAAGGAAAAAAGGAAATTAAATTCCTACTTGGTAAATCATAGGTGAAATGTTCTTTCCATAGTTGAATAACCTTTGTGTTGTCTGTTCATGTAATCAATCAAACCATTTGTTTTAGAGATCATATAATAATTTTTTTGTTTTTTGGTTTGTAATTTTATTTGAGCACAAGTCTGTATTAATTGATAAGACTCGGAGACATTTCATTTGGATTGCTGTGCCAGACCTACAAATATGCCAATCGGGCTGAATGTGCATTTAGCAATAGTAGTAGTATAGATGGACCATATGTGGAACACATCGGAAAGGGCCAAGATGCTGGCTAAAAAAAGATGATGTTGTAGCCAAAAAAAAGTACAGCGGCCTGGCTTATGTACGTTAGTTGATATTATTGATCCATATACTCTATAAGTGTTTATATGTCTGTTAGTTATGTACATTCTTGGTTGATTGACTCGGTATTTGAATCTTGATACATTGCTTGTGTACATATCTAAATGGGAGTACACATTATGCTGCGTGTGACATTTGAGTTGGACATGAAGTGTTCCAAATATTCGAATTCACCTTAAACTGGATACTAGTTTCTGAATTTGAGTATCGGCATTTGTAAACCATATTCATATATGACAGTGGAATACATCTTTGTCGTCCTTTTGAAGATATATAAAAACACATAGAACGATTTATAAAGATTCATATAGGAATACAAAATGGATTCAATTTAGTTGCTGTGGTAAACGTGGATGCTTATTGTCCCAAAATTCAAAGAAGCTGCAAATGTCCACTTCCACGTCGGCTGCCGAAGCCAAGTGTTTGGGAGATGGAAATTACTGTCTACCCATTACACGGACAATCCATCGCCCGATTTCCACCTGCTCTAAATAGGGTAGGTTAGTAACTTCAATTAGACGTGACACGACCGCCTCTGAGCCCATTCCGACACGGTGGGCGTCAAACATGGGCGGCAGAACACATTTGATTCAAGCTCGTCCGAAAGACCTCTGTTTCTCCCTCCATTCCCCATTCATACACGGTGGGCGGCAAAACAAACTCGACTCGGCCAAAATCAATGTAGGCAAATATTTTCAATAGGGGCAGGATTGTAACTTCACTCAGACGTGACACAACCGCCCTACCTGTCAGCCCCGTTCATACACCGTGGGCGCCAACCATGGGCGCCAACCACCCTCTCCTCGCCCGAAATCGCTCTGGGCAAATATTGGCGAGATGCGAGATTACCGTCCTATCCCCAACCGACGAGACGTCCAAATTTTAAACGGGGGCTAAGTTCGTAACTTTCCCATATTTCAGACAGGCGCGTCCCAAAAACATGGTTCCCCATACCTCTCCCTCCATTTTCCCATTCATACACCGTCCGCACTAGAACACCCCATCCCCACACCAGCCTCCGTCCGCCACCCCATCCATCGCCGCCGTCCTCCACCACATCCACCGCCACCGTCCTCCACCATGCCGGAGCGCCTACCAAGACCGTGATCGTCCCATCGCTAGAGATGGACGTTTCTCATCCACGGCGACGGACCAATAGCCTTGCATCGCGTCCTCTCGCTTCATCGGCGTCGTCGTCCTCTTTGCCGGGGCCGCTCACATGACCTTCTCTTCCACGCAACAGGACATATCGACCGATGCACCTGTCTACCGTCGCAGATCTGCTTCAACGCCACCGACAGCCATCGCACCCACGATGGCTACACGGCGCCGCAAGAGAGGTGGTACTTCATATCTCCTCAGCTTTTTGATCTCAACCAGAAAATAGATCTTAACTTGGTTACTCTACTTTCTTTTCAGCTCTTAGAATTTAGTTCTTAGTTGATCATTTCTCCGGTTTGCAGCTTCAAATCTGCCATGGCACAGCCATAATACGATTTAATTGATCATGCTTGGGGTTTAATTGATCGTGTTTGTTCCGTGGTGGTTTCTTTAATAGAAATCGGAGGGAAAACCCTCTTTTGCTAAAAAATATGTTTAGAGTTTCCCCCTTTTATGATCACTATACGATCAGAATACGTGCTTTGTGTCATAATAACACTGCTCCACGCATCAAGCTAAACAAGCTTAGATGTTCAAATACGAATATGATATTATTAAAACAGAGTTGTTTAATTGGTCAGCTAAATGTTCCTAAATTAGTTTGAGAATGCATGTTCGCCGCTCGGGTGTGTATCTCTACAGGGTGCCCACGGTGGGCCGGCCCATCCTGGGATTTTGGGTCATCCTAGGCCCCGATTCCCCTCTGTTCTCAAGGCTCCGATCTCTACTGCCTCAAATTACCTGCCTTGTTATGCGACTTGCCGTCCCGGACGGCATGATATGGAGGAGGAGACGCGGACTAACAGGAGGCCAGGAGCCGCTTCGCCCAACAGCGCCACCGCTGCCGGGCGCGTCGCCGTGCCTACCTTCCCAATCCGTTCAGGGCTCAGCGCAGCACCCACCAAGCCAACCCGATTTATCCTGAGATACGTCCTCAACACTCAGCAGCCACTCCTCATCACCAATTTTCTAATTGATTCATTACTCATTAGGCAGGACTATCATTAGGGTTTGTTGTGTGCTCAGTGCTACCTACACTTAATGGTTCAGATGTATTTCGTAATCTTTAGTACCTCTAAAGTTCACGGGGTTTTCAAAATTCGCCCTCGGAATGTAAACTAGTCATTTTGGATTGTTGGTCGAGTGACATTGACCCAGATTACTACGCAAGCCAGGTTTGTTGACAATTTTACTTGTCTTTCTTACTCATTCGATATAATATCCAATTATTCACGCCGATTAGTTGCAAACAATAAGTACTAGACAAACTTCTTCATTCAGATTTTGGACGGTCTCTTCTGCAGGTTACAATTCTGCATACTTGTCCTAATAAGCTCACAAGTAAATGATTGATTCACTACATCTATGCTTGCCTTGTCATATTTGTTGTCAATATTCTTTTAGGGTGGACCACCTTGTTTCTAAATACTGGAACCGTAGACCTGAGTGAATAGTATTTCTCTATGTGATCTCTTCCATCATGTGTGGGTAACGAACACTGCATTGTATAGAAAGAAAGTGTCATTTCCATCTTTTACATAGGGTTCGATCTTTTACATGGAATACAATCTGCCTAGTTGCTTTGTGTCGCACTACCAACACTCCACCCTTGAAGTTAAACATTACGCCACTCATAATTGCTTAGTTTATTTGTTCAAATACGAATTTCGTATGATTCTAGTGTTCCTACTTCAGTTTTGAAATGTGTGCCTGCCTGTTATAGAGACATAAGGGGTTTGTATTTCTATGTGTGGTCTGGTCAGCACGGTTGGGGAGGTGAACTTTGCATATGCAGGGGTTTATAGGGAGACACTCTCCGAGTTGAATTCGCAATGCATTCCATAGATAATGTGACTACTTTTTATGTTTTCATGAATCTCAGATTCTGAACAGCATCATAATGATTATGAGCTTGCGCGCATGAAAAGAATAAAGCAGAACAATGCCATGGCTGTCAAACTTGGCATTAAGGGACTGAAATCAAGTCTGGATGCAATGCAATGCAAACGCTCTCCACCTACAGATTAATGCTCAGAATATGATCCTAACAGTGATTCTAAGCTAGAGGGAGACCTAAGTCAATGTAGCTCCCTAGTGGAGGAGTCAGAGCAAGATGCCCTATCTTATTCACCCATCAAGGTACTTGCTCTAACTTTCCAAGGTTACATTGCTCGCACATATCTTGCAACTGATGCTTTGCATTGCTTCTACTTTGTTGAACTGCCATTAGCTTAGTTTACATATCGTGTATGTGAATACGCCCCGCCTATCCATTTTCAGTACATATTCCATCTGTCATCATACCATATTTATCCATTCAAATGTTGTTCTTGTGTATCAGACGTTGAAAAGGAAGAGGGCGATTGCTGATCGTGGAGGAGCACAAGCAAAGTATTTGGAAAAGGTAGTGGCACCTGATAAATGAAATAGCCCATTAGGTGTAGTTGCAATATCACCTGACCCACAAAATACCCCAACTCTAGCAGACTCTAGCCCTACTACACTGGTCATTTCTGATGCCCCAACTCAGCAGACCCCAACTGCAGCAAACAGTATGATTATGCCAGTTGACGTAGCACCAGCTGTACGACGCAAAACCCCCATTCCAGCAAAGAGTACACCAAATCCAGTTGCCAAATCCCCCCCAATTGCAGCAAATAGGACCCCTGTTCCATTTCTTCCCAGTTTAGGAGACGAAGCTTATGTTGTTGTCAGGAACTTTGTGCGCATCTTTCCTTCATGGAAAGATTATACCGCAGACACAAAACAATTTCTAGTCTTCCTCCACAACTTACGAGTAAGTAATGTACTAATTTTATTCATGGTCATTACTGCATATGTTTCTGCTGACAGAAGACACAAGATTTCATTCTTTTAAATAGGCGAGGAGCAAGCTGGATTGTGATGACGAGCAAGAGTTGGTTGCACTTTTCAAGCACTCGTTGATGAAGTATGATTCCTACCTGAGGAAAGCGCACTTCAATGGCAAGCCTCTGAACGAAATTTTTGTAAAGTCTCCGGTGCTACATTTATCCGACGGTGACTGGAATAATCTTGTTACACATTGGTCTTGGCTGCAACGTAAGGTACTGTCTATGATATCACATCACAATTTGAACTACATTTCTGCATTTGCCTTAATGTCTCACTTGTACGAAAATTGTTAGCAGAAGAACATTCGCTCAAGGGACCACAGAATCTCGCAACTATCTCGCTAATCGCATTGCTCTCGTGAGTACCTCTTGCCTGTATGACCATACTTACTTTCATAGTTGTTTGATTATGTAGCATCACTGCACATGTTAGCCTCATAATCACCCATTTTGATGGACATTATAAGATCCGTATGGACTCTTACACAAATTTAGAATCAACCCAATGCTTTTGAAGAGGTTTAGCTCTGCAGTCCTCTTGTAAGGACTGAACGTGGTCTACCACTGTACTTACATTAACACCTACTCCCTCCGTCCCATAATATAAGAATGTTTTGTACAGTACACCAGTGTTCAAAACACTCTTGTATTTTGGGAAGAGGGATTGGTTCATTTTGTAGCATTCTGCATCTTATCTCCCTCGCCCACCATTTACTAAAAAAGATCAGATCTATATTTAATCTTACCAACAAGTAGAATACATGACTATGCCGGTCTTGAAGTGTAGCCCATTGCTCTTGTCAAGACATTTTGTCTGTAACGCTTGTACTTCCGAGGATTGGTAGTTGATTATGTAGCATCAATATGCATCTTATCTTCATTATCCTCTATCCCTTCCAAAGATTATCATATCTATAATTACTCTCTACAAAATGTAGAGTACAGGCAATGCTTATGAAGAAGATTTCTGCTGAAGTTCTTGAGTTATCCTTCCTTGACATGGAGAAGGGCATTATAAAGCTGGTGTTAGCTGTTAATGTAAGTCAGTCCTTCTAAAGCCTTTATCCTCAACTGCTGTTTAATTTGCTCATACTCCCTATCATTTACTGCTGTTTAGTTTGCTGTTTCTACCAAAATGCATGTTCGTAAGAACCGTAAGTTCTAAGTTTTACTTGCAAAACCAAATTTCTTATTCATACCATGCACATTACTTAATACTCCCTATATGTATGCTTGTTTTTGTGGATCTATAATCAAGTGTGTGGTGAAGCAGCACACGTTTGCACCTTGTCATCTCCTGTTTTATCTTACTGATGTGGCTGATGATATGAACAAGATGCCATGCACATTATCCAAAATAGATACAATGATTTTCTTTGCCCTTCATCTATGCTTGTTATGTTGACATGGTAATCCAGTAGTGTGGTGAAGCACCCCGCATTATGAACAATGCCAAATTATGCTATTGATATTTTGAACTTACTCTTTATTTTCTAATTTGAAATTGGATAGAATTGATGTAACAGTTATCATCTTTGTTTATACGTGCAAAACCTGTCATCTCTCTCGCTTTGTTTCAGGTGATATGCCCGATGGCATGCACAAGTCTGCTGAAGGCTGTAAGACAAACCCAACATATATTGCAGCAAAGAAGGCAAAACATCTTGAAGATAGCGAGACAACCCCAAAGTCTTGTCTTGATGCAGTGTTCAAGTTACTTGAGACTAGTAGTCAGACAAGCTCATCGAATTCGTTGTCTGAATCAGTTCGACTTCTTCAGTCCCAAGTTCTAGCAGAAAGGCATTCTGCAACTCAACTTCGACTTGAAGTCCTATCTCTAAGAAAGATTGCGCAGAACACCAATGAGAACCTCATCACTAAACAGCTACACCTGGAAGCTATGACCGACATGCTAGGCCGGTCTCACAACCTTGCTCAGCAGCTTTCGCAGCAGTTCCCGCGCAAGGCTAACCTTTCTTGAACTGTCTTGGAAGTGATCTCGGTTTAGTATTAATTTGTTACGCTGCAATGGTGCCCAGTTTTTGTAATCTGTTTCTTCGTTGCGCTTTATGATCACTGGTGGCAAACTTCGATGCCCAGTGGATGTAATATACCTTAAATCCTTTATTGTATAGTGTAGGTTTATTCTTAGTTACTATGCCGTAATTTCTTTACTGCCATCATTCGCTATCTGAAAAAAAATCAGATGTAGTCGACCGGGCCGAAACATTCGATAACGGGCCAGGTTTTTAGCGGGCCACAATTGGGCCTGCCTGCGTCTTTCTTGGGCCCGAATGATTAGGGCCTTCACACATTGCGCCAGGCCCAAACTGTCACATCCCTAGCCTTACCTTGCACTAGGCTAGCACTTGCCTGTTGCATCATGTCTAAATTATTTTGAAACTTGAAATGGGGATTGATCAAACCCTAGCACCAGATCAAATCTAATAGGTTCAACATAAAAACATTTTCAATGAACCTGAAATGCCCTTCTAAAATGTTCATCACCTTTGCCTTGGTCTTAAACCACTCTCAAAAGTGATGCACAAATTTCTAGGTCACTGGATTAAATCTTTAGTTATTTGAGTTTGGGCATTTAAATTATATAAAATATTTCAAATGCTCAAATAACCCCAGACTAAAATGTTCCATGCTAGATATATTCCAAGTAGTGGCCATGTGCAGTTTGGTGATTTTTGGAGTTGCCTAAGTATTTTTAGAAATGCAACAAACCTACAAAAATAAAAATAAAACAGGAACAGAATTAGCAGAGAGAGAGAGAGAGAGAGAGCAGCATCTGGGCCTCTTACCTAGCACCCACCAGAGCCCACCCTGGCTGGCCCAGCTTGCCAGCCCAGCCCACCACCGCTTTCCTCCCTGTCGTCTTCCCCTTGCCAGGAGGACGAGCGCGTGGCCGGCGCGCGCGAGCACGCGTCCGGCCACCTCCTTCTTGCTTGCCGCTGCTGGAGTCGGTCCCGAGCGCCACGTGCATCGCCCGACCCTCCCCTGGACCTCACTCACTCTCCCTCGGCTTCCTCCCCCTTCTCTGCTCTCCCCCCGCACGCGCCCGAGCGGAGCTAGTTGCCGCCGTTCGCCACCGCCGCGGCCACCGCCTCCCCCTCGCCTCCCCTACATGCCCAGAAGCTCCGCCACCCTCGCCTACGCCTCTCTGCCGAGCCACGCGGCACCAGACGCCTCGAAGCACCAGCCCAGACCTCTTCTTCCTCCTCGGGTCGCCGAGATCGCCACCGTCGCCCTGCTCGCTCCGGACCTTCCCCGCGCCCACTGACCTTCCCATCGTGCTCGCGGTGAGCTTCTCTTCCTCCTCCCTCGAACCCCGTTGCTCGCTGCCTCCTCTAGGACGTAGTTGCACGGACGCCGAAGCTCGTCGGCGCCATACCTCATCGCCACCGCGGCCACAGCTGCTGCCACTCGCGTCCGAGCGCTGCCCCATGCTCAGCATGCTCCCAGGAGCCGGGCGCGCCCACCCGTTCGACCTGCTGTGCCCCCTAGCGCCAACCCCGACCTTGCCCGAAGTCCGGCCACCGCCGCGAGCCTCGCCCCGGCGAGCTCGGGCCGTCTCAGCCCGTCCCAACCGCACAGAAAGATGCGAGGCACTCCCAGCTTCACGCTGATGCCTCCGCCGTCCCTTTTGGTCGTCGGAATAGGAAACCCGAGTTCCTCCGTCGCGTCTGGCCCTGCCGGCGTCATGTCGCCGGTGGGTTTGACCCATTTGACCATGTGGGACCCGCCCCTGGTTAAACCTATATTAGGAGTTAATCTAACACTAATTTAGATTAGTTAGCTAACTGTGACACTGACCAGTGGGTCCCACTGGTCAGTATGACCTGGACCGACCCAGTTGACCTGCTGACCTCAGCATTACGTCATGCTGACACAGTAAGTATTTTCTGGAATTAAAATAAATCAGAAAAGGTTTATAAATTTCAGGAAATGCTCTAAACTTCTAAAAATAATAGAAATTAATATGTAGCTCCAAATCAAACAAATTATATATGAAAAATTATCAGAAAAATTCAATCTGTCCATCTATATTGTTTTCATGCATGTTTAAACAAGTTAACCTGCTGTTTAGTGCAGAACTAGTTAAAGCACTAATAATGACCATGATGAGTTTGAACTTTGAATCTTTGGTTCAAAAATAGCTCAAACCCATATGGTTGTAGTTGCATTAGCTCAAAACACATTCATACTGCCATGTCATAGCATGCATTATATTGTGCATTGCATTGATCATGTTTCTTCTCTGTTTGCCGGTGTTGTTCCCCCTCGGTAGACGTTGTACCGATGTTGTGATCGTTGACACTGATGACGACTCAATGCTATCTTCAGAAGTGCCAGGCAAGCAAAACCCCCTTGTTCATTCCGATACAATCCCACTATCTCGCTCCTGCTCTCTTTTACTGCATTAGGACAATAACGATTCATCTGTTACTTGCTGCGGTAGTTGAACCCTTTATCCTCTGCATGGCCTGTCATTCCATAGTAAATAGATGAAACCCACTAGCATGAGTAGGAGTTGTTTGAGCCCTGTTGTGCCTACTCATTCACGCTTGTTTTTCATGCCTGCTACTGCTTAGAGTTGAGTCAGGTCTGATTCATCGGGAATGAATCGGAGGTGTGTGAACATGTCCTACTGTTGAGAGCTAAGTGTGTGAACACGATTTGGTAAAGGTAGCGGTGAGAGGCCATGTAGGAGTACATGGTGGGTTGTCTCATTGCAGCCGTCCTCAGGAACTGAGTTCTGTGTTTGTGATCCATGAAACAATTACTACCACACATTGGGTTCCGGTAACTCGACCCCTCTCGGCTTATTAATCGCCTCGATCTCTGTCCAGGAGTTGCAACTAGTTTCTGGTGTTTGTAGGATATGTGTTGGGGCCGTGCGTAGCGCTGACCCTAGGGGTGGGCTATGTTGCGGTAGATACACCGTGGCCCGGTGTACCGAGCGCCCGTTTGGTGTCTCGGGAACCCTGCACACATCGTTTGGGGCCGTGAGCGACACCCCGGCCGGATCTCCTTGCGGATGGAACCCGAATAGGCGATAAACCTGGACTAGGGACTTGTGTGGTTAGTCAGGTCGTGGCCGACTCCCTCGCCAGGCTTCCGCTTGAAGGTTGCCGAGATACACGACGTGTACATGGTGGTAAGTGGCGAGAGCGTGTGTGAAGAAGTACACCCCTGCAGGGTTAACATTATCTATTCGAATAGCCGTGTCCGCGGTAAAGGACTTCTGGGTTGCCTATAACAGTTCATAGACAAGTGAAAGTGGATACTCTAAAATGCGCAAGATAAGCGTGAGTGCTATGGATGGCGTTCTCGTAGGGAGACCGGAGCGGATCCATAGTGGTGTATTGATATGGTGAATATGTGGACTCGTGTGCGCCACCTCAAAAGAGTTACTTGCAGTCGTAGTTAGGATAGCCACCGAGTCAAAGCTGGCTTGCTGTAGTCAAACTCCACCACCCCCTTCGTTGATAATGATGCATATGTAGCTAGTTCTGATGTAAGTCTTGCTGAGTACATTTGTATTCAAGTTTGCTTATTTTATGTTTTGCAAAGAGACGTCAGTCTCGCTAGTAGTTTCGCGTGGACTTCGACGTTTAGCTTGATACCTCAGCTACGATCTTGTGCCCTCGACAGGATCTGGTAGATAGTCAGGCTTCTAAGCCTTTTTCATTTGTAGATGTATGTACTCAGACATGTTTAGCTTCCGCTTGTGCTTTGATTTGTATGCTCTGAATGTTGGGTCATGAGACCCATGTTTGTAATATCTTGGCTCCTCGGAGCCTAATGAATAAATACTTTGAGTCGTAGAGTTATGTTATGATGCCATGTTGTATTTACACATATCGGGCATATTGTGTGTATGTTTGAAATGCTTGGTATGTGTGGGATCCGACAATCTAGTTGTTTATCCTTGGCAGCCTCTCTTATGGGGAAATGTAGTCTAGTGCTTCCTTGAGCCATAGTAGTCCGCTACAGCCTGGTTCACCGGAGTCCTGCTAGCCCAAAGACTACCGCCAGACACTTGACTGGCCAAGCATGTGTTTCACTTCGTTCGTGTTCTGTCCCTTCGAGGAAATGTCACGCGGTGACATCGGAGTCCTTCCTAGCTCTGCTACAGCCCGGGTTCCCGAGTCTGTTAGCCAGTGCTACAGCCCGGATTCACACGCTGGCCGACCGACATGCTTGATGTGATTCATGTATGCGACCCATGGGTTAGTGCGCTTTGGGTTCACGACTAGTCATGTCGGCCCGGTTCTCGTCATATGGATGCTAGCGACACTATCATATACGTGAGCCAAAAGGCTAAATGGTGCCGGGCCATGGTAAGGCGACACCGTGTGGAATACCGTGCGTGAGGCCGCAAAGTGATATGAGGTGTTACCGGCTAGATTGATGTGGCTTGGAATCGGGGTCCTGACAGCTTTGGTATCGAGCTCGATCATCAGAGGATTACCAAGCCAAACTGGTCGAAGTTGTGTCTAGAAATGCTTTAGTTATGTAAGGGAATTGATTGTGGAAGGGAACTTAAGGCTCTTTTTAGTCCTTATACCTCATGGCCTTCTGATCTGAGTCATCTTCTTCTCTTCTACGGGGTTTAAGAACTAGGCTTCTCATCTATCTATCAGGATGACATGTTACTAATCCATAGACTTTTAAGATTGTTGGTTTTAAGCCCCAGTTTAGTTTCTGCTACTTTCGCGTGTTCATAGTTGGTCTCAGAACCATGATATTGTGATGTTGAGTGGTCATGCCACCATTTTGCAGGATGTCTCAAATCATTTTGAGCATTTACAGCCGTTATGCTGTCCGAGTCATCCCAGGTTTCTAAAACAATCTGAAGCACTTGCAAAATCCCTTCCTCTCATTTCGATGTTCCTTAGGCTAGGTTAATCACATTAGTTGTTGAGTTGAGGTATTCCATTGCCTCGACGTATATGTTGGAGCTATTTTTTATGACCCTAGGTGTCTAGAGTATCATCTAGTAATCTAGCCATGTTTTGTGTTCCCAGTGTGATGATTCTGGCCATTATTCTGGAAAGCATCCCGTGATGCCACTTAGTATGTAGGTATCCTATTCCTGGGTTCTTGAACCCGAGATTCACCCTACTTACCTCCTGTTGATAATGTTTGCTAGTTCCTTTAGGATATTAGTAACTTTGCGATGGTCCTGGAGGTCCATGGTATTTCCTTCTTCCAAATACTATGAACCGCCTATGGAGGAAGTTCCTAGCTGAACCGAAAGATCACAATAAGAGTGCTCTTGATGAGTTCTTCGTTCTACATTGTGAATCTGCCAGTCCTACTTTCCTGCATGGGTTATCCGGAAGAAACCTGTTGAACTTGATTCAACATACTAACCTATGCATCCACAACTCAGGAAGTTATATGTTCCTCGAGTTGTTCCTCCTTAGTTGTATTCTGACCCCCGTCTATCAATTGATAGTCAAGGGTATGTGTGCGATCGTGTTTATCAATGCCTATTATCCTTGCGGTCCGTCAAGCCATTCTATTCCGGAATGACTAGGAGAGACAAATTCCAGTACCTCATCCATATCCAGGATTGGGTCAAAGTAGTTGTGCTCTGCAGATCAAATGTCAATCCATCCTTTGCTCTGTTCTACCTTGGAGTGTTACCGTCTTTATGTTAAGAATGTCATAAGAATTGCACCATTTCTCATGAATTCTTGACGTAGTGATACTTCTCGGTATCATTATTCATTCCTCGGTCCCGTGTTGTTGTAACCGGAATGCCGACAAGTGAACTGTGATGTGTGAAATCGATACTCCTAGCAACCTCGTTGCTTGGTAGTTAATGGACAATATTCTCATTCTTAGCGTGTTGGTTATTAAATCATCATCCTAAGATTGATCATGCTACCTAGTCCTTATTTCTGGTGCACTCTTCAATCAATGAGTTAAGATTGTGCCAATCCCCCACTTATTTGATCATATCGTCTTGCCCTGAAAAGCAGGATTGTTCTCGAGCTTACTAACATATTGGTGGTTCATGATTTTCCGAATATCTTCTCGGAAGTATCACTAGGTTGTCACCTGACCGCTGTGTTGAGCTCGTGATCAAGTTGGTATTCTTGTAAACCACCCATTCTCCAAGAATCTGTGTCAGATACCCCGAGCAAGTTGGTTAAGCTAAACAACAACTTGGAGAGTTGGAAGATAAAAGCTTGCCTGACTTAGTTCATATCTAAGGGGTATCTTCTGTGTGTGTGTGTGTGTGTGTGTGTGTGTGTTGAAGAAAGATGATATCTCCATTGATTGGTCCTCGTGATCAGTTGTTGAATCTATTGTCTTGTCCAAACCTTGATTTGAGTGTCGGCTATCATCAAATCAAGTTAGAACCAACGATATTCGTAATGTTGTCTTACTCGTGGTTGATCCCTCGAGCATACAACATTACATCTTTTGGTCTGACCAATGCTATCACCGTGTTCACATGATGGTGGAAGTCCAGTGATATGGAAATTCCGATGAGTTGCTGTTGAGCCCATCAGTAGCATTTTGTCTCCCCCATGATTCATGCTGGACATCAACCTAGTGTTGAAAATTTCATAAGCAATGCCTTCGTGTCCCGTTCATAAAGCTTATGCTTGGATGGAAGAAGTGACTTCCTCAAATTCACGTGCATTTGATGCAAGTTGCCGTCGTGGATTCGGGAAAGCTTGTTTTTGCTTCCTTTGGAATCATCCCAAGTCAGTCATGCACGTGCGAAGTATTCTATGGTCTGATAGACTGGTCATCTTCATTCCATACGTATCCTTAGCACACCAAGCCACTGATTGACTTGTTCTAGGTAAAGAAGTCTAATTTAAATGCACAAGACTTCGATATCCTCGATGATGGTTCCCCTTCTGAACTCGGTAGCATTTTATTATAAGACTACTATGTGTTCATGCTTGTCTCGGACAACACGTTCACATGTTGTAGCAGAACCAGCTCATGTTTTGGAGCTTGCTATCTTAGTTCATTCCTCGAGAATCTCGCAACACCATCTCGTCGAATCGTGTTGCAAACTTTCTTTCAGACATGCTGAGTCTGAAGTATCCTATTAACAATCGGATCTGAATCTCAGGCAGATATGATGGTTGGAACATTCCCAACAGTTGCATCTTGTTCCCAGCTTGTACCGCCATTGTGCCAACTTTCCATGGGCTGCCTTCTCAGTAGTTGTTTTCCAAGATCATCTTCAAAAGTGGACCTACCATGGGTTCCATCCATTTCCGATGATAAGCAAAATCATCCATTGCGTTTGTATTCAACAAGGTAGTCCACATCATCCATTCTAGTCCGAGTATGTCATTCTTTCAAACTCCTTCAAACGATCAATCGTAAATTGCCTTAAGCTGGTATAGAGAATTTCATTGATCTCTGAATCAAAAGTAATTCTTTTTGCCACTTAAGGGATAATTCTACGAGTTATCCTCCTCTAAGGTGTTCCGTTGCGATGTCATGGCAGCTCAAATCCTCGCTACGATGACAACCGTTCACCACCCTCTTAGGTGTGGAATTGTTGTCTATCCAGTGAACCTTCGACATCTGTCCACTCCATCCCTTTGTATGGAAGCTTTGTATCATAGCTTGAGAAATGTTCTTACCTCTCACTCCATGAGTAGATCCTGAATACTTGATCTCCGAGGAGATCGTTTTCTGTAGAGTCTCATTCTGTGGTCATCGTGTTGAATGAAGACCTCGCAAGCAAAGACGACAAGATCAATTTGAGTCAACAAATCAACAACCTCGAGAAGACAGTTGGATCATGAAGTTTGTGATGCTTAGTGTTCCCTTTGTCTTCTTACCTCACGTCTTGAATCTCGGGGCGAGATTCTTGTTTAGTGGGGGTGAGTTGTCACATCCCTAGCCTTACCTTGCACTAGGCTAGCACTTGCCTGTTGCATCATGTCTAAATTATTTTGAAACTTGAAATGGGGATTGATCAAACCCTATCACCAGATCAAATCTAATAGGTTCAACATAAAAACATTTTCAATGAACCTGAAATGCCCTTCTAAAATGTTCATCACCTCTGCCTTGGTCTTAAACCACTGTCAAAAGTGATGCACAAATTTCTAGGTCACTCTAAGGTCACTGGATTAAATCTTTAGTTATTTGAGTTTGGGCATTTAAATTATATAAAATATTTCAAATGCTCAAATAACCCCAGACTAAAATGTTCCATGCTGGATATATTCCAAGTAGTGGCCATGTGCAGTTTGGTGATTTTTGGAGTTGCCTAAGTATTTTTAGAAATGCAACAAACCTACAAAAATAAAAATAAAACAGAAACAGAATTAGCAGAGAGAGAGAGAGAGAGCAGCACCTGGGCCTCTTACCTAGCACCCACCAGAGCCCACCTGGCTGGCCCAGCTGGCCAGCCCAGCCCACCACCGCTTTCCTCCCTGTCATCTTCCCCTTGCCAGGAGGATGAGCGCGTGGCCGGCGCACGCGAGCACGCGTCCGACCACCTCCTGCTTGCTTGCCACTGCTGGAGTCGGTCCCGAGTGCCACGTGCATCGCCCGACCCTCGCATGGACCTCACTCACTCTCCCTCGGCTTCCTCCCCCTTCTCTGCTCTCCCCCCCGCACGCGCCCGAGCGGAGCTAGCCGCCGCCGTTCGCCACTGCCTCCCCCTCGCCTCCCCCTCGCCTCCCCTACATGCCCAGAAGCTCTGCCACCCTCGCCTACGCCTCTCTGCCGAGCCACGCGGCACCAGATGCCTCGAAACGCCGGCCCTGACCTCTTCTTCCTCCTCGGGTCGCCGAGATCGCCACCGTCGCCTTGCTCGCTCCGGACCTTCCCCGCGCCCACTGACCTTCCCATCGTGCTCGCGGTGAGCTTCTCTTCCTCCTCCCCCGAACCCCATTGCTCGCCGCCTCATCTAGGCCGTAGTTGCATGGGCCTTGGCTTCGCCGGGCGCCGTACCTCATCGCCACATGCAGGCCACACTGCCTGCCACTCGTGTCCGGCGCTGCCACATGCTCAAGACGCCTCAGAGCAGGCGTGCCCACCCGTTCGACCTGCTATGCCCCCTAGCGCCAACCCCGACCTCGCCCGAACTCCGGCCACCGCCGCGAGACTCGCCCCGGCGAGCTCGGGCCGTCTCAGCCCGCCCCAACCGCACAGAAAGACGCGGGGCACTCCCAGCTTCACGCTAATGCCTCCGCCGTCCCTTTTGGTCGTCGGAACAGGAAACCCGAGTTCCTCCGTCGCGTCTGGCCCCGCCGGCGTCATGTCGCCGGTGGTTTGACCCATTTGACCATGTGGGCCCCGCCCCTGGTCAAACCTAGATTAGGAGTTAATCTAACACTAATTTAGATTAGTGAGCTAACTGTGACACTGACCAGTGGGTCCCACTGGTCAGTTTGACCTGGACCGACCCAGTTGACCTGCTGACCTCAGCCTTACGTCATGCTGATGCAGTAAGTATTTTCTCGAATTAAAATAAATCAGAAAAAGTTTATAAATTTTAGAAAATGGTCTAAACTTCTAAAAATCATAGAAATTAATCTGTAGCTCCAAATCAAACAAATTATATATTAAAAATTATCAGAAAAATTCAATCTATCCATCTGTACTAGTTTCATGCATGTTTAAAGAAGTTAACCAGCTGTTTAGTGCAAAACAAGATAAAGCACTAATAATGACCATGATGAGTTTGAACTTTGAATCTTTGGTTCAAAAATAGCTCAAACCCATCTGGTTGTAGTTGCATTAGCTCAAAACACATTCATATTGCCATGTCATAGCATGCATCATATTGTGCATTGCATTGATCGTGTTTCTTCTTTGTTTGTCGGTGCTGTTCCCCCTCGGTAGACGTTGTACCGACGTTGTGATCGTTGACACTGATGAAGACTCAATGCTATCTTCAGAAGTGCCGGGCAAGCAAAACCCCTTGTTCATTTCGATATAATCCCACTCTCTCGCTCCTGCTCTCTTTTACTGCATTAGGACAACAACGATTCATCTGTTACTTGCTGTGGTAGTTGAACCCTTTATCCTCTGCATGACCTGTCATTCCACAGTAAATTGATGAAACCCACTAGCATGAGTAGGAGTTATTTGAGCCCTGTTGGGCCTACTCATTCATGCTTGTTTGTCATGCCTGCCACTGCTTAGAGTTGAGTCAGGTCTGATTCATCGGGAATGAATCAGAGGTGTGTGAACATGTCCTACTGTTGAGAGCTAAGTGTGTGAACACGATTTGGTAAAGGTAGCGGTGAGAGGCTATGTAGGAGTACATGGTGGGTTGTCTCATTGCAGCCGTCCTCAGGAACTGAGTTCTGTGTTTGTGATCCATGAAACAGTTACTACCACACATTGGGTTTCGGTAACTCAACCCCTCTCGGCTTATTAATCGCCTCGATCTCTGTCCAGGAGTTGCAACTAGTTTCTGGTGTTTGTAGGATATGTGTTGGGGGCCGTGCATAGCGCTGACCCTAGGGGTGGGCTATGTTGCGGTAGATACACCATGGCCCGGTGTACCGAGCGCCCGTTTGGTGTCTCGGGAACCCTGCACACATCGTTTGGGGCCGTGAGCGACACCCTGGCCGGATCTCCTTGCGGATGGAACCCGAATAGGCGATCAACCTGGACTAGGGACTTGTGTGTTTAGTCAGGTCGTGGCCGACTCCCTCGCCAGGCTTCCGCTTGAAGGTTGCCGAGATACACGACGTGTACATGGTGGTAAGTGGCGAGAGCGTGTGTGAAGAAGTACACCCCTGCAAGGTTAACATTATCTATTCGAATAGCCGTGTCCGTGGTAAAGGACTTCTGGGTTGCCTATAACAGTTCATAGACAAGTGAAAGTGGACACTCTAAAATGCGCAAGATAAGCGTGAGTGCTATGGATGGCGTTCTCGTAGGGAGACGGGAGCGGATCCATAGTGGTGTATTGATATGGTGAATATGTGGACTCGTGTGCTCCACCTCAAAAGAGTTACTTGCAATCGTAGTTAGGATAGCCACCGAGTCAAAGCTGGCTTGCTGCAGTCAAACTCCACCACCCCCTTCGTTGATAATGATGCATATGTAGTTAGTTCTGATGTACGTCTTGCTGAGTACATTTGTACTCACGTTTGCTTATTTTATGTTTTGCAGAGAGACGTCAGTCTCGCTAGTAGTTTCGCGTGGACTTCGACGTTTAGCTTGATACCTCAGCTATGATCTTGTGCCCTTGACAGGATCTGGTAGATAGTCAGGCTTCTAAGCCTTTTTCATTTGTAGATGTCTGTACTCAGACATGTTTAGCTTCCGCTTGTGCTTTGATTTGTATGCTCTGAATGTTGGGTCATGAGACCCATGTTTGTAATATCTTGGCTCCTCGGAGCCTAATGAATAAATACTTTGAGTCGTAGAGTTATGTTGTGATGCCATGTTGTATTTACACATATCGGGCATATTGTGTGTATGTTTGAAATGCTTGGTATGTGTGGGATTCGACAATCTAGTTGTTTATCCTTGGTAGCCTCTCTTATGGGGAAATGTAGTCTAGTGCTTCCTTGAGCCATAGTAGTCCGCTACAGCCCGGTTCACCGGAGTCCTGCTAGCCCAGACACTCTGCTCGGGACACTTGGCTGGCGGCATGTGTTTCACCGTTCCTATATCTGTCCCTTGAAATGTCACGCGATGACATTGAGTCTTGCCTAACCTGCTACAGCCCGGGTTCCCGAGTCTGTTAGCCAGTGCTACAGCCCGGATTCACAGCTGGCGACCGACATGCTCGATGTGATTCATGTATGCCTGTCCCCATGGGTTAGTGCCGCTTTGGGTTGACGACTAGTCATGTCGGCCCGGGTTCTCTGTCATACGGATGCTAGCGACACTATCATATACGTGAGCCAAAAGGCGCAAACTGTCCCGGGCCATGGTAAGGCGACACCCGTGGGAATACCGTGCGTGTGGCCGCAAAGTGATATGAGGTGTTACCGGCTAGATTGATGTGACTTGGATTCGGGGTCCTGACGCAAACTTACACTGGCCTATATTTTAGTTGGGCCTTTTGTCGACCCAGCGCTTAGCTTGGCCCAGGTAGCGTTGGGCCATTAACAGGCTGAATATTGCACTGGCTTGTTACGGATGAGATGAAACCACGGGCCTTTAGCAGGCCAAAATGCATGTTGGGCCTCAATTTTCACTAGTTGTCGACATGCCTTCAGCAGGCCGAAATGTAGACCGGGCCGTTATGGGCCCAGTTAGCTCACGGGCCGTTACCAGGCCGAAACATATCTCGGGCCTTAGTTGGCTCACTGATATCATGGGCCTTTAAGAGGCCGAAAGCTTAGTACAAGCATCAAAAGGCCGAATTACGCGACAGGCCTTTAACAGGCCCAAAGTCACGTTGGGCTTAACTGTTGCCACCTTTAGCACGGGCCGTTAGTGGGCCCAATGTCCCGTTAGACCATATATGGCCCATGAGCAGCACGGGCCATTCCCAGGCCGAAAGTCACACCGGGCTGAAATGGGCCCATGTCTACATCAGGCCTCTAACATGCCGAAAGTCACTGGGCTGTAGTTGGGCCCGAATATTCGACGAACAGTTAACGGGCCAGATCTGGCTTCGGGCCGTAAATGGGCCCAAATATTGGGTGAACAATTAACGGGCGAGATCTGGTTTCGGGCTGTAAATGGGCCTTTATTAAGCAGGCCGTTATTGGGCTGGCCCACTAGTACCTGATTAAGTTCTACGGGCCTTTGACTGGGCCGGCCTTTTTAACCTATATGGGCCTCTGTTGGGCCCAGCCATGTGTCGATGTACCATAGGCATGTCTCCTCCAATGGACGGGCGACATTTGGCCCACTGACGGCCAATCAGAATTTTACACGTGGAAATTTCCAATTGGTCGGGGCTGTTAACGGGTTATCGGATCCAAAATCCGACCCGATAGCTTAACGACGTTTCGTGACGGTGGATGCCACGTGTCGGTCACCCTTGACGAAAGCACTTCTTTGACGCGTGATTTATCTACATGGAAGTGGACACTTCCGTGATGATAATTTTGGTAATGTCATGGAACACTTCTACGACAGCACAGGTATGACTATCTTGATTCTGTCATAAATTTGTCATGGATGTACATGCATGACAAAAAACGTGACCTACTGTGACAAACACGTATCATCACGGAAGTGTATTTTTTTGTAGTGTTTGTCCAGTTATTAACTTTGATTAAAAATGGTGTGGACTAAAAACCCGGATGGACGTAGTGGCCCTTCATTTTTATTTACTCTGCATATTAGATTTGACTGAAGTCAAACTTTGTAAAGTTTGACCAAGTTTAGGCTGAACACAACAAACCATAATTATTGAGACAGGGCAAACTATACGTACTCTCAAACCTTTCCGATAATTGAAATTAAAATTCTTTATTTGTACGCACTCTCACACGTTTCCGATAATTTGGCGCAGGTGTGGTTGTTCACTTAAGGGAGGGTAGTGTACCGCACGTGAAGGACAGGAAGTGCGACCAGGACGTGTGGATCGTTAGTTCATCGGAAGTAGTAGTTTTCTTCACTGGAACATTAAGGGGCTGTTTGATTTGTGACTATGATTGCCACATGTTGCCACACCTAAGGTTAGGCAACTTTGACCAACATAGGAGGGTGTTTGGTTCAAGCCTTACCTTAGGAAATATACTTTTTGCCACACTAGGGCCCCACATGACATACACTCAAAAAGTGTGGCAAGATTCCCTTAGGCTTGCCAACTTGTGGCTCTCATTTTGAAGAACTAACCTTAGGCAAGTGTGGCTAAATTTTTGTGGCAAAATGTGGCATTCCTAGGCCTAGAACCAAACAACCCCTAAATAAAGAGTTTCGTTTTGTACTTACACAATTTAAAATGATTGTTATGGAGAGAATAAGAAAACCACTCCGCTATATATTAGTAGTATACACGAGTACTATATGGACGCAGCTTCATTGACTTAGTGCACCTGCCTTTGGGTGTATGACAGGTGGGCCCAAAATGTGGCTGGCCCACCTGTCATACAACCAAAGGAAGGTGCAGTTAAGGCACCAGAGCTCAGTCCGTAATATAGTATATATGTAGTACACTATATAAGCTGGAGCCTCAGCGCTTGTTCGCTAGGGTTTGCATTCTCCACACTCTCGCCGCACTACATATATATACACGTTGGAGGCTCAGTGTTCCTTTGCTAGGGTTTGTTATATTTACAGTCTCTCACCCTCTTCACTAGATCTAAACAAGACTGCATTGTGGCCTCTGTCTCTCTCACCCCCCTCACAGCTGGTGAAGGAGGCGTCCGGATCCCATCGCACCGGGAAGGGGAGGAGGTGCAGCGTTCACTCTATCGCCTTCGGTGAGGGAGGCAATCCATTGCCGGCTGTGATTTTCTCTTTCACCCAGCACCTGTGCGGGAGGGCCACCGACCCCTTCTTCCTCATTCTCGTACGTAGTGTGGGCAAATCCGGCCTCCCGCCGCATGCCTTGCCACATCCCGACGACCCTAAAAGTTTCTTTGAAACCGTCATTGCTCTAGCTGCATGCGGATCTTTTTTGATTCTGTAGTCGAATCTAGGTCTTGGTTCAAAGAGGAAAGAAGGGTGCGGTGGGGTGGAGCATGAATCTAGGACGTGGTTCAATGAGGAAAGGAGGGAGGGAAAGTAGTATAAACTAGCTATCCAGCCGCTTTGTTGGTCGAAAAGGGAAAAAGGGGGTAACCCAGTACACACATAGGAAAATTTTTCAAAGAGAACAAATATGGACGAACGCAGATATGTTGCTTGGCTACATACTCTGCATCACCCATTTATACGTGTGGCCGCACATGGTGCTGGCATGTCCCATGTCCCATGTTATGTCCCATACAACTATTTTGTTGTTGTTAATCTAAGAATGCTGCTGGAAAATTGAAGCAATGCCATTGTTCAAAGTAAATTACATTCTTAATGAATGTTGTTTTAAGAGAATGTCTCTGTTAATATGAATCAATGCAACCGTTTTATAAATTCTACTGTCCTACTTTGTTTTCCATCAAGATAAGTTAGATGCATCTTTTTGTCGCTGTTTATTTCATCCTCCTTTATTGGCTAGCAATTGTTTCCTTTTTTCCTCTGTTAAAACAGGGATATCTATTCAACTTGTTGCCTAGCAAACTTAAACGTCACACCGGTGACTTTGCTTGATTTCAGTGCAAGTGCAAAAAATAAGACTGGATTTCCTATTCGTGTTGGCAGATCATAGGTGATCTTGTGTGCGTCATGACAGGTTGGTACTTTCCTTCATCCACATGATCGTGCAGTGTGTTTTGAGATGAGGTGCTACTTTTATTTGTACTTGCAAGTGCATCTAGTGCCACCCCTAGTTGGTTTTGGAGTATTGACAACAAACCTGGTTGAGGGACCAATGTGTTTGTGAGAATTGCAGGATATCACAGGTAGTAGTCCCTCATTGATTCGGTTTATCTACTGGAGATGACCCCTAAAAATGTGTGAAGACATTGAAGACAATGGTGGTATGTGAAGATATTCACAACGAAGATTATGACTCGAGAAGACATTCACGTGAATACCATGGAGTGCGCAGACATAGCTGTTTCATAGTTTCCTTTTCTTCTTGGTTGAGTCATTGGAACCACCGTACTATTAAGTGGGGTCCAAGTGAACAAAGTCAGAGTGACTGAAGTGATGCTCAACCAAATCCTAAGTCTTCGAGCGAAGACAATGAGAGCAAACCTTATCCAGAGCTGGATGAGTCAGCTTTACTTGTAGACCAAGTCAAGCTGCCGCGTGTGTTTGAAATCTGACTGTTGGAACACGTGTCAGTTCCTTAGTGACCCAGGGTCATTTCAGACAAATCAGGTTTGGTTGCCTAGTGGCTATAAATAGCCCACCCCCTACACCATAAATTGGTGGTTGCTCAGAGTTAGTGCACGGCTTTTGTCGTTTGAGAGCAACCCACCTCAAAGCCTTTGAGAGAGAGAAATCATTGCGAGGACAAAGCCCAAAACACCCAGAGCCAAAGAGTGTTAGGCATCACTGAAGTCTTTTTGTCCGCGTGAACTGAAGACTTGTTACACTTGAGGACTATGAATCCTCCAGCCGGTTAGGCATCGCGTTCTGAGCATCCAAGAGTCATTGTGGATGTTGGAAATATGCGCTAGAGGCAATAATAAAAAGGATTATTAATATATTTCCTTGTTCATGATAATTGTCTTTTATTCATGCTATAATTGTATTATCCGGAAATCGTAATACGTGTGAATACATAGAACACAATCGTCCCTAGTAAGCCTCTAGTTGACTAGCTCGTTGGTCAACAGATAGTCATGGTTTCGACTATGGACATTAGATGTCGTTGACAGCGGGATCACATCATTAGGAGAATGATGTGATGGACAAGACAATCCTAAGCATAGCACAAGATCGTGTAGTTCGTTTTGCTAGAGCTTTTCCAATGTCAAGTATCTTTTCCTTAGACCATGAGATCGTGTAACTCCCGGATACCGTAGGAGTGCTTTGGGTGTACCAAACTTCACTGGCGTGGCTGGGTGACTATAAAGGTACACTACAGGTATCTCCGAAAGTGTCATTGGGTTGACACGGATCGAGGCTAGGATTTGTCACTCCGTATTACGGAGAGGTATCCTTGGGCCCACTCGGTAGTGCATCATCATAATGAGCTCAAAGTGACCAAGTGTGCGGTCATGGGATCATGCATTACGATGCGAGTAAAGTGACATGCGATGCGAGATTGAGCGAGGTATTGGGATACCGACGATCGAATCTCGGGCAAGTAACATACCGTCTGACAAATGAAATATTATACGGGATTGATTGAATCCTCGACATTGTGGTTCATCCGATGACATCATCGAGGAGCATGTGGGAGCCAACATGGGTATCCAGATCCCGCTGTTGGTTATTGACCGGAGAGTCGTCTCGGTCATGTCGCATGTCTCCGAACCGTAGGGTCTACACATAAGGTTCGGTGACACTAGGGTTATTAGGAAGACTTGTATGTGATTACGAATGTTGTTGAGTCCGGATGAGATCCGGACGTCACGAGGAGTTCGGAATGGTCATGAGGTAAAGATTTATATATGGGAAGTTGTCAAGCGGACACGAGAAAGTTTGGGGTCATATCGGTATTGTCAGGGGCCACGGAGAGGTTCGGGGTCCACGGGAGAGGCCACCCTCTTGGAGGGCCTCATGGGCCACAAGGGCAGGGAACCAGCCCTGGAGGCTGGCGCCCCCCTTGGGCCCATGTGCCTAGGGTTGGGGGAACCCTAGTGGGGCGCCCCCCTTTGCTTGGGGTGCAAGCCCCCTCCTGGCCGCCGCCCCCTCTAGATCTCATCTAGAGGGCGGCCCCTGCCCTTCCCTATAAATAGGGGGGTGAGGGAGGGCTGCAAGACAGATCAAGGCGCAGCCCTCCCTCCCAACACCTCTCCTCCTCCGTTGAGTGCTTGGCGAAGCCTGCCGAGATCTTGCCTCTCCACCATCATCACGCCGTCGTGCTGCTGTTGGAGCCGTCTTCCTCAACCTCTCCTTCCCCTTGCTGGATCAAGAAGGGGAGGCGTCGTCCGTTCCGTGCGTGTGTTGGACGCGGAGGTGCTGTCCTTCGGCACTTGGTCATCGGTGATTTGAATCACGGCGATGCGACTCCATCATCCCGTTCCTTGAGCGCTTCCGCCTGCGATCTACAAGTGGTATGTAGATGCAATCTCTCTCCCATGACTCGTTGCTTAGATGAACTCATAGATGGATCTTGGTGAAACCGTAGGAAAATTTTAATTTTCTGCAACGTTCCCCAACAGTGGCATCATGAGCTAGGTCTATGTGTAGTTCTCTATTGCACGAGTAGAACACAATTTTGTTGTGGGCGTAGATCTTGTCAACTTGCTTGCCGCTACTAGTCCTTTCTTGCTTCAGCGGTATTGTGGGATGAAGCGGCCCGGACCGACCTTACGTATGCTTCGTGAGACAGGTTCCACCGGTGACATGCACTAGTTGCATAAGGTGGCTAGCGGTGTCTGTCTCTCCTACTTTAGTTGGGCGGATTAGATGAAAAGGGTCCTTATGAAGGGTAAATAGAAGTTGACAAAATCACGTTGTGGTTATTAGTAGGTGAGAAAGCGTTCTTGCTAGAACCCAATTGCAGCCACGTAAAGATGCAACAACAATTAGAGGGCGTCTAACTTGTTTTTGCAGCAATTGTCATGTGATGTGATATGGCCGAAGTTGTGATGAATGATGAATGATATATTGTGATGTATGAGATCATGTTCTTGTAATAGGAATCACGACTTGCATGTCGATGAATATGACAACCGACAGGAGCCATAGGAGTTGTCTTATTTTTGTATGACCTGCGTGTCATTGAAGAACGCCATGTAGATTACTTTACTTTATTGCTAAACGCGTTAGCCATAGAAGTAGAAGTAGTCGTTGGCGTGACAACTTCATGAAGACACGATGATGGAGATCATGATGATGGAGATCATGGTGTCATGCCGGTGACAAGATGATCATGGAGCCCCGAAGATGGAGATCGAAGGAGCTATATGATATTGGCCATATCATGTCACTACTCACTACTTTATATAATTGCATGTGATGTTTATTATGTTTATGCATCTTGTTTACTTAGAACGACGGTAGTAAATAAGATGATCCTTAGAATAATTTCAAGAAAGTGTTCCCCTAAGCGTGCACCGTTGCTAAAGTTAAATCGTTTGAAGCACCACGTGATGATCGGGTGTGATAGATCCTTACGTTCACATACAGCGGGTGTAAGACAGTTTTACACATGCATAAACACTTAGGGTTAACTTGCGAGCCTAGCATGTATAGACATGGCCTCGGAACACAAGAGACCGAAAGGTCGAACATGAGTCGTATGGAAGATCGATCAACATGGAGATGTTCACCGACAATGACTAATCCGTCTCACGTGATGATCGGACACGGCCTAGTCGACTCGGATCATGTAACACTTAGATGACTAGAGGATGTCAAATCTGGTGGGAGTTCATTAAATAATTTGATTAGATGAACTTAATTATCATGAACTTAGTCTAAAGTCTTTGCAAAATATGT
The DNA here is from genome assembly GCA_021605205.1 of Aegilops longissima. Classification (NCBI taxonomy): domain Eukaryota; kingdom Viridiplantae; phylum Streptophyta; class Magnoliopsida; order Poales; family Poaceae; genus Aegilops; species Aegilops longissima. The sequence goes on along the minus strand of CM038682.1, from coordinate 144,350,310 downwards.
TTGAAGATCAAATGGCCAGCGCTCATGTCAACATGAACTTCAAGCGTTCCTAGAAAACCAAGCTGAAAGATGATGGCAGCAACTATTGGACTGGGTCCGAACACGAGATCATCCTCATAGCAGCCAAGAAACAATATGTCCTAGAAGCACCGCTAGGTGAAGCACCCATCGAGAGAACCAAGACATTATGAATGCTTGGTAGTCTCGTCTTGATGATTTCTCCCTCGTTCGGTGCGGCATGCTTTACAGCTTAGAACCGGGGCTCCAAAAGCGTTTTGAGCAACACGGAGCATATGAGATGTTCGAGGAGCTGAAAATGGTTTTCCAAGCTCATGCCCGGTCGAGAGATATGAAGTCTCCGACAAGTTCTATAGTTGTAAGATGGAGGAAAACAGTTACGTCGGTGAGCACATACTCAAAATGTGCAGGTTGCACAACCGCTTTGTCCCAGTGGAGATCAACCTCCCGGACGAGGCGGTCATTGACAGAATCCTTGATCGCTCCCACCAAGCTACAAGGGCTTTGTGATGAACTACAATATGCAGGGGATGGTGAAGACCATTCTGAAGTATTCTCAATGCTGAAGTCAGAGAGGTTGAAATCAAGAAAGAACATCAAGTGTTGATGGTCAATAAAACCACTAAGTTCAAAAGGGCAAGGGTAAGAAGAACTTCAAGAAGGGCGGCAAAGATGTTGCTGCGCCCGGTAAGCAAGTTGCGGGAAGAAGTCAAAGAATGGACCCAAGCACGAGGCGAGTGCTTTTATTGCAAAGGAAGGGCCTTTGGAAGCTGAACTGCCCCAAATACTTAGCGGACAAGAAGGCCGGCAACACTAAAGGTATATTTGATATACATGTAATTGATGTGTACCATACCAGTACTCGTAGTAACTCCTGGGTATTTGATACCGGTGCCGTTACTCATATTTGTAACTCACGGCAGAGAGCTGAGGAATAAGCGGAGGCTGGCGAAGGGCGAGGTGACGATCTTGGCGTCGGGAATGGTTCCAAGGTCGATGTGATCGCCGTCGACACGCTACCTCTACATTTACCTCACGGGATTAGTTTTAAACCTCAATAATTGTTATTTAGTGCCAAGTTTGAGCATGAACATTGTATCATGATCTCGTTTAATGCGAGATGGCTACTCATTTAAATCCGAGAATAATGGTTGTTCTATTTATATGAGAGATATGTTTTATGGTCATGCTCCGATGGTCAATGGTTTATTCTTAATGAATCTCGGCGTAATGTTACACATATTCATAGTGTGAATACCAAAAGATTTAAGTTGATAACGATAGTCCCACATACTTGTGTACTTGCCTCCTTGGTCACATTGGTGTCAAGCGCATGAAGAAGCTCCATTCGATGGACTTTTAGAGTCTCTCGATTATGAATCATTTGACACATGCGAACCATGCCTCATGGGCAAAATGACCAAGACTCCGTTCTCGGAACAATGGGCGAGCAACCAACTTATTGGAAATCATACATACCGATGTGTGCGGTCCAATGGCGTTGAGGCTCATGGAGGATATCGTTATGTTCTCACTCTCACAGACGACTTAAGTAGATATGGGTATGTCTACTTGATGAAACACAAGTCGAGACCTTTGAAAATTTCAAGGAATTTCAGAATGAGGTAGAGAATCAGCGTGACCGAAAAATAAAGTTCTTACGATCAGATCGTGGAGGAGAATATTTAAGTCACAAATTTGGTACACACTTAAGGAAATGTGGAATCGTTTCACAACTCACGCCGCTGGAACACCTCGGTAACGGTGTGTCGAGCGTCGTGTCGCACTCTATTGGATATGGTGCGATCTATGATGTCTCTTACCGATTTACGCTATCATTTTGGGGATCGCTCTAGAGACAGCTACATTCACTTTAAATAGGGCACCGTCTAAATCCGTTGAGGCGACACCGTATGAATTATGGTTTGGGAAGAAACCTAAGCTGTCGTTTCTAAAAGTTTGGGGATGCGATGCTTATGTCAAGAAACTTCAACTGAAAAGCTCGAACCCAAGTCGGAAAAATGCGTCTTCATAGGATACCCTAAGGAAACCATTGGGTATACCTTCATCTTAGATCCGAAGGCAAGATCTTTGTTGCCAAAAACAGATCCTTTACGGAAAAGAGTTTCTCTCGAAAGGAGTAAGTGGGAGGAAAGTAGAACTTCGATGAAGTACTACCTCTTGAATCGGAAAGTAGTGCAGCTCGGAAAATGTTCTGTGGTGCCTACACCTCTTGGAGAGGAAATTAATGATGATGATCAAGGTACTTGGATCAAGTTGCTCTTGAACCGTGAGGTCCACAAGGACACGTTCCACACAGTGGTATGGCAACCCTGTCACGGAAATCATGTTGTTGAACAACGGTGAACCTTGAACTATGAAGAAGCAATGGCGGGCCCAGATTCCAACAAATGGCTTGAAGCCATGCAATCCGAGATAGGATCCATGTATGAAAACAAAGTATGGACTTTGACAGACTTGACCGATGATCGGCGAGCGATAGAAAACAAATGGATCTTTAAGAAGAAGATGGACGCGGATGGTAATGTCACCATCTATAAAGCTCGACTTGTCGCTAAGGGTTATCGGCAAGTTCAAGGGATTGAGTAAGATGAGACTTTCTCTCCCGTAGCGAAGCTTAAGTCCGTCCGAATCATGTTAGCAATTGCCACATACTATGATTATGAGATATGGCAGATGGACGTCAAAACAACATTCCTTAACGGTTATCTTAAGGAAGAGCTGTATATGATGTAGCCGGAAGGTTTTGTCGATCCTAAGAATGCTAACAAAGTATGCAAGCTCCAACGATCCATTTATGGGCTGGTGCAAGCATCTCGAAGTTGGAACATTCGCTTTGATGAGATGATCAAAGAGTTTGGGTTTATGCAGACTTATGGAGAAGCCTGTGTTTACAAGAAAGTGAGTGAGAGCTCTGTAGCATTTCTCATATTATATGTAGATGACATACTTTTGATGGGAAATGATATAGAACTCTTGGACAGCATTAAGGCCTACTTGAATAAAAGTTTTGCAATGAAGGACCTTGGAGAAGCTGCTTACATATTAAGCATCAAGATCTATAGGGATAGATCGAGACGCCTCATAGGTCTTTCACAAAGCACATACCTTGATAAGATTTTGAAGAAGTTCAAAATGGATCAGTCAAGAAAGGGTTCTTGCTGTCTTGCAAGGTGTGAGATTGAGCTCGGCTCAATGCCCAACCACGACAAAAGATAAAGAAGAGATGAGTGTCATCCCTATGCATCAGCCATAGGTTCTATTATGTATGCCATCTTGTGTACCGGACCTGATGTAAACCTTGCCGTAAGTTTGGTAGGAAGGTACCAAAGTAATCCCGGCAAGGAACACTGGACAGCGGTCAAGAATATCTGAAGTACCTAAAAGGACAAAGGACATGTTTCTCGTTTATGGAGGTGACGAAGAGCTCGTCGTAAAGGGTTACATCGGCGCTAGCCGACACAGATCTGGATGACTCTAAGTCCCAAACCGGATCGTGTATATGTTGAATGGTGGAGCGATGGCTAGTGCGGCTGCAAGCGAGCATCTTGGCGGGATCTACAAGTGAAGCGGAGTACATGGCAGCCTCGGAGGCTGCGCATAAAGCAATTTGGGTGAAGGGTTCATCACCGACCTAGGAGTCATACCCAATGCGTCGGGGCCGATCAAACTCTTCTGTGACAACACTGGAGCTATTGCACTTGCCAAGGAGCCCAGGTTTCACAAGAAGACCAGGCACATCAAGCGTCGCTTGAACTCCATCCGTGAAAATGTTCAAGATGGAGACATAGAAATTTGCAAAGTGCATACGGATCTAAATGTCGCAGATCCGTTGACTAAACCTTTTCCGCGGGAAAAACATGATCAACACCAGAACTCTATGGGTGTTCCATTCATCACAATGTAACTAGATTATTGACTCTAGTGCAAGTGGGAGACTGTTGGAAATATGCCCTAGAGGCAATAATAAAAAGGATTATTATTATATTTCCTTGTTCATGATAATTGTCTTTTATTCATGCTATAATTGTATTATCCGGAAATCATAATACACGTGTGAATACATAGAACACAATCGTCCTAGTAAGCCTCTAGTTGACTAGCTCGTTGGTCAACAGATAGTCATGGTTTCGACTATGGACATTATATGTCGTTGACAATGGGATCACATCATTAGGAGAATGATGTGATGGACAAGACAATCCTAAGCATAGCACAAGATCGTGTAGTTCGTTTTGCTAGAGCTTTTCCAATGTCAAGTATCTTTTCCTTAGACCATGAGATCGTGTAACTCCGGATACCGTAGGAGTGCTTTGGGTGTACCAAGCGTCACTGGCGTAAGCTGGGTGACTATAAAGGTACACTATAGGTATCTCGAAAGTATCATTGGGTTGACACGGATCGAGGCAGGATTTGTCACTCCGTATTATGGAGAGATATCCTTGGGCCCACTCGGTAGTGCATCATCATAATGAGCTCAAAGTGACCAAGTGTGCAGTCACGGGATCATGCATTCTGATCTGAGTAAAGTGACATGCGGTAAAGAGATTGAGCGAGGTATTGGGATACCGACGATCGAATCTCGGGCAACTAACATACCGTCGACAAAGGGAATAGTATCACGGGATTGATCGAATTCTCGACATCGTGGTTCATCCGATGACATCATCGAGGAGCATGTAGGAGCCAACATGGGTATCCAGATCCGCTATTGGTTATTGACGGAGAGTCGTCTCGGTCATGTCGCATGTCTCCGAACCCGTAGGGTCTACACATAAGGTTCGGTGGCGCTAGGGTTATTAGGAAGACTTTTATGTGATTACGAATGTTGTTGAGTCTCGGATGAGATCCGGACGTCACGAGGAGTTCGGAATGGTCATGAGGTAAAGATTTATATATGGGAAGTTGTCAAGCGGACACGGAAAGTTTGAGGTCATATCGGTATTATGTCGGGGCCCCGGAGAGGTTCGGGGTCCATCGGGAGGGCCACCCCTCTCGGAGGGACTCATGGGCCACAAGGGGCAGGGAACCAGCCCTGGAGGGCTGGCGCCCCCCTTGGGCCCATGCGCCTAGGGTTGGGGGGGGGGGACCCTAGTGGGGGCGCCCACCTTTGCTCGGGGGCAAGCCCCTCCTCCGGCCGCCGCCCGTCTAGATCTCATCTAGAGGGCCGGCCCTGCCCTTCCCTATAAATAGAGGGGTGAGAGGAGGGCTGCAAGACACATCAAGGCGCAGCCCTCCCTCCCAACACCTCTCCTCCTCCGTTGAGTGCTTGGCGAAGCCACTGCTTGAGATCTTGCCTCTCCACCATCATCACGCCGTCGTCTTGCTGCTTTGGAGCCATCTTCCTCAACCTCTCCTTCCCCTTGCTGGATCAAGAAGGGGAGGCGTCGTCCGTTCCGTGCGTGTGTTGAGCGAGGAGGTGCTGTCCGTTCGGCTCTTGGTCATCGGTGATTTGAATCACGGCGAGTACGACTCCATCATCCCCGTTCCCTTGAACACTTCCGCACGCGATCTACAAGTGGTATGTAGATGCAATCTCTCTCCCATGACTCGTTGCTTAGATGAACTCATAGATGGATCTTGGTGAAACCGCAGGAAAAATTTTAATTTTCTGCAACGTTCCCCAACAGTGGATTGCTGGTGAACGAAGTCTGTGAAGGTTTGGAGGTCTACCTTGAAGACTTACCAGAGTGATTGGGCGGGGACTAGGTGTCCTTAGCTCAAGGGGAATAAGGTGAAGACGCGATCTTCTGAGTTGAATCTCAGCCTCCATAACCAGACGTACAGTTGTCATAGCAACTGGAACTGGTCCAACATATCCTTGTCCTCACCAAGCAACTGGTTCTTCCTCTTCCCTCACTTATTTATAGTTTGTCTTCGTGAAGACATTTGCATGCTTGCCTGATCTGTTTGACTTCACTGTGTGACGACTATTGTATTTGGCTTCATACTATCTTCCATCTGGATCCATACTACCTAGCTACTGATAGTCTTCGTGCTTTAGCTTCATTACTTGCTTGACTATGGCTTGTCTAGTGTAGTCTACCTTCCACTACATGTCAATAGGTTCATTTGTATCGTTTGTCTTCGAAACTCCCATGTTTTGAAGACTTCCATAAAAATCTCCTATTCGCCCCCCTCTAGTCAATAACTAGCACTTTTAATTGGTATCAGAGCAAGGTACTCCCTTGTTCTGTGTGACTCGGTTTAACCACCTGGAGTTTTAGATATGTCGACTGCAGGGATAATCAAAGTCTCCACTGCATGCGCTATCTTCGATGGCACTGATTACCCCTACTGGAAGAATAAGATGTGCATGCATCTTGAAGCCATTGATGTCGACCTTTGGTATGTCGTCAAGAATGGCGTTCCCATGGGTGGTGAAGGTGTCACCCCAGCAGATGTCAAGAAGTTCATTCAACTAGATTCTACTGCGAAGAACATCATCTGCGGTCATCTGACCAAAGGACAATATGGCCGTGTGAGTGCTCTGGAAACTTCGAAACTAGTCTGGGACTGGCTCTCCAAGGTCAATGAAGGAGTCTCAACCCAGAGAGATCAAAGGATCAGTGTCCTTCGCAACCTCTTCAACCGCTTCAAGAGAAACGACAATGAGAATGTCCAGCTCACGTTTGATCGCCTCACTGATATCACCAATGAGCTTCATGCACTCGGCGCTACTGAGATCACGAAGCATGAAATCGTCAAGACACTCCTGAGATCCCTTGACAGCTCATTTGATACACTTGCCCTGATGATACAAGAATGCCCTGACTTGAGACACTCGATCCGTCTGACATACTTGAGAGGCTCAACAACACATGAGTTTCAACTATCTGAGAAAAGAGATATCTATGGTCCCAACTATGGAAAAACTCGCGCTTTGAAGGCAAAAGCTGCTTCCTCATCTGAAGAAAAATCTGATTGCAGTTCTAGGGATCCTGAAGACATTGGAAAGGAGCTTGCTATGCTTGTGAAGAAGTTTTAGAAATTCACCAAGAAGAAAGGCTTCAGAAAATCTTCAAGATCTAGATCGAGAAATGATGAAGCTTCCACTCATGACCACAAGAAGAGAACATGCCACAAGTGCAAGAAACCTGGTCACTACATCTCTGAGTGTCCTCAGTGGGACAATGAGAACAACAAGAAGAAGAAGAGCAAGGAATATGATTCTGTTGACAAGAAGAATAAATCCTTAAAGTCTTCTTCCAAGTCTTCCTCCAAGTCCTCCAAGTCTTCCTCCAAGTCTTCATCACATATGAAGAGCTCATCTGGCAAGGCTCGTGCCTTGGTTGGCAAGGAGATGGATTTAGAGAAGGAGTCTGCTTCTGAGGAGGCAGAGGTGGAGTATGAGGAGGAGTCCGACTCTGGCGTTGCAAGTATGGCTCTAGCCACAACCTACGTTGCCAAGTCCATCTTCAACACTGAAGACAATGGCTCCGTCACCAACGCGGATGCTAATGACAAGGACGACTCTGCCCCCACCTACTGCTTCATGGCACGTGGTGCCAAGGTAAACTCACGCGGTGCTTACTTTCAAACATCAAGTGAAGAGGACTCTGATTGTGAATCTAAACCTAGCTACAAAACACTTGCTAAAGTTGCAACTTAACAATAGAAAGCTATGGAACATATTCAAAAACTACTAGACAAAAGCGATGACTTGTCGGACGCGGAAATGACCCGATCTCAGTCCTTAATTGAAGATATAAAAAATCTTCATGTTAAGTACGAGGAACTTGAAAGTCGTCATGAAACGCTCTGAACAACTCATGAAAAGCTTTCCTATGATTATCCTCAAAGGAAGAAAGAACTTGAGAAATTGAGAGCAGTTCATGAAGATCTTCAAAAAGAGAACGAGTCACTTCACGCTCAAGAGATCAGTCCCGCTCAGGAAGGATTTGAACCACCATGTCTAAAATGCCTTGAGCGTGATAACGCTACTTCTGTTGTTGAATGTTCCACTACTACTACTATCACAATATCTTCAACTGCTGATATGGTAACTAACCCCTCTACTGAGGATGCCACTACTATTGCTGATGAAAATGCTAGGTTGAAGACATTGCATGAGAATGGGATGTATAAAAGTATCAAAGGGCATCAGACACTATGTGATGTCCTCAAAAAGCAGATTCTGAACCGAAACCCTAGAAAAGAGGGTGTTGGGTTTGAGAGGAAAATGAATGTTGATGGTTCTTACTAGAAGCCTGAGCAGTACCCCAAAACCACATGGGTTGCTGCAAAGGGACCTTCAGTGGATCCGTCCAACTTATCTGGTTTCACTTGTGCTAACCCTATTATCATTGATGAATCATTTGATGCAAACTATAAACTATTTTAGAATAAGAATGGTGAAGTGTTTGCCAGGTATCACTACAAAAAATGACACATCCGTGACATTTTGGGCCGAACGAATTTTTTCTGTCATAGTTATGACACTTCTATGACGATAATTGTGACAAAACCCGGTATCATCATAGATGTGGTGGGTTCCTACTTCTATGACAAAAAATCATGACAAAAAATGGGCTTTCCGTCCTGGGCGGGCCGGAGACGTAGCTGCATGACATTCTTTGGGCCGTCCATGACGGAAAAAACCGTGGTGGAAGCGAGGGCGCGGAAAATATCGGTGACTCCCCGGTTACGGTGGGTGGTCGGGGGCCGAGCAATGCGCATTTATCTCGTACGTACGCGCGTGTGTGCGAGGCGTTGGGCTCTAACTGAACCCGAGCTAGGCGTTGGGCTCTAAATGAACACGAGTGATGCACTGTAGGCTACGCGTTACTGAACCCGAGCGATCGATCGATGGCTGTAAACTGAAACCGATCGAGCGATTCCTTCGCTACTTCTACTAACTGAAGCCGATCGATGTTGCCTCTGGATGAACAATGAGCGTTGCAGGGGTGGGGGGTTGGATGAACAGTTCCCGGTGGGGGTGGATGAACATGACCCCGTGGTGTTGCCTCTGGATGAACAGTAACCCGATCGATCGAGCCGGTTGGGGCTGGATGAACAGGACCCCGTGGAGGGCTGGATGAACAGGACCACCGCGTGTAGGGCAGGATGAACAGGAGCCCGTGGAGGGGTGGTTGAACAGGAGCCCGTGGAGAGGGCTGGTTGAACAGTAGCCGATGGAGTAGCGCACGGTGGAGGCTGGATGAATAGGAGCCCGTGGATGAACAGTCGTACGTGGAGGCTGGAGGAGGTCGACGGTGGATGAATAGTAGCCCGTGGAGGCTAGAGGGGGTCGACGATGGAGATGAGCTGTATCCCGTGGAGTCCCGTTTTGCGGTACGTCACACCCCTCCCGATGAACAGGACCCCTGTTTCGACTGTAGCGCTCCAACACAAGTCCGTTTCCTCCGTTTTGCGGTACACCACACCCCTCCCTATCAACAGGACCCCTGTTTCGATCGTAGGAGGTCTGTTTCCTCTGTTTTGCGGTACGCCAGAACCCTCCCGATGAACGGGATCCCGTTTCGAACGTGGCCGGTTGAACACAAGGCCTTTTCCTCCTTGTACGGTACGCCAGGCCTTGTTTCCATCGGCTATTCCGTCAAAGCCCTCCCGATGAACACGATGACGCATACCGTTCCAACCCAGCCGGTTGGCTCCCCATGAACACGACGACGACGCTATTTCTCCGTTCCGACCCAGCCATCTACACGAGCCCTGGCCATAAGTATGCGCTAGTAGGCGTTTGAGACCCTGCCCATATGTACGTACGTGGTCGTATTTTCTTTCTTGCACACTGGCCGTTGTAAGTACGTGTACATGCTACGTGCATGCCTCTACTACGACACGTGCGTGCCTCTACATTTACCAGTATGTACGTACACGTTCGCGACCAGAATGACAACGCTACGTACGCTTCGACCAGGTGGGTCCCGGCTGTCAGGCACTTCCTTGCGTGCGAAGATGTAGCTGGTGGGTCCCAGTAGTTAGGGGGCGAATCGTTTTTTTGCCCGGACGCACTTCCTAGCGTGCGAAGATGTAGCTGGTGGGTCCCAGAAGTCAGGGGGAAACGTTTTTTTCGCAAAAATGGTGGCCCGTCTGGTGGGTCCCCGCTGTCAGGTTGAGGAATAATTATTTTGCACGTAATAAGGAGGCACTTCCTTGCTGCGGCCGTGGACCCGGTGTTAGCCTCTCCACGTCTGATCCACGTCCGATGGAAGCCGTTCCTTGACCACGTTGACCACGCCCTACCGAGAGCACCAGGCGGTGGACGACGGCGAGCCTAGGAAGGGGCGGCGTGGAGCCGGGAAAACGCGGCGGTGGATGCCCATGCGTGAGGAGTATGAGGTTCAACTGGTTCGCTGCGGTGTGAGGCTGCCGTTGCCCCGCAGAATAACGAGGGTGTGGGTGAGTAGAGGATGGCACGCCAGCGGTGGGAGTAGTAGGGGCGGTGAGGCCTCCGCGCGATCGCAGCCCGACCCACGGGAGGCAGGAGCACGAGGCATGACCGGCGCTAGTTTGGGCAGCTGGAGCAAGAAGACCATAGGTTGAAGAAGCACTACGGCCGTTGGATGGACATCGTCCGGTCAGTGGAGCTAGATTCGTGCATATTGACTAAGTTGACAAAGCCCTCCGTCCCAGTCAACTTAGTATGCCCACAAGTCAGCCTGCCACTATACTGGGTCCCAGCTAGCAGGGGGAGTATTCATTTGTTTTGTGCGTAATAAGGAGGCACTTCCTTGCTTGCGAAGATATAGCTGGTGGGTCCAAGCTATCAGTGGCGGTAACGTTTTTTTCGCGAAATAAAGAGGCCCTTTAGGTGGGTCCCAGATGTCAGGTGGAGGAATCACTATTTTGCGCGTAATAAGGAGCCATTTCCTTGCGTGCGGCCGTGGACCCAGCTGTCAGCCTCTCCACGTACAATCCACTTCAGATGCATGTCGGTCGTTGACCATGTTGACTAGGCCGCGCCGAGAGCACCAGGGCGGTGGACGACGGCGAGGACTAGGAAGGGAACGACACGAAGGCTGGGAAGACTCGGCAGTTGTTTCCCACGCGGAGGGGAATCTGTTGTATGAGGTTTCTTGGTTAAATGCTGCCGTCGCCGGAGAATAACGATGGGTGTGGGTGAGTAGAGGATGGCTAGGCCAGCTATGGGAATGCTGTGGGCGGTAAGGCTGTGACAACACAACCGCCATGGGAGGAGGGAGCAGCAGTCCAAAGAAAGCGCTTGTTTTAGTGGCTGGAGCAGGAAGAGCAGAGATTGAAGAAGCACGACGGTCGTTGGATGGAAACCCATGATCCTTTGCTTATGTGTCAACTTTTTTTAGGAAAACATCATACAACCCATCTGCAATTATTTCTAATAATTTACAGCCCATTTGCTAATTCTTATGGTTTTTTGGAGCCCATATTCTTTTTGTTAGCATTACAGCCCATATTGTGGCCACGGTTAAAAATTATCTGAAATTTTGCATATTTGGTGCGGTCGAACTGTATTTAATCCCGAAATTTGAGTCACATTCAAACTGATTTTAAAATAAATCTATATCAATATAAAATCCAACAAATTGTTCACTCATAAAATCAATGCAATTTAAAATCTCGAAATGAAAAAAAGAAATTTGAAACTTATTGCCGGTTTGATGTGTTTTAAAAATGTACAGCCCTTTTCTCTTCTTGATAGGCCATTTTCTCGGCCAGCCGAATGAAGCTCTCCTCGTCTTGAAAGATTTGCAGCCCAAGGCACGACAAAGCGACTTTACCATAAATCACAAAAAACTGGGCTATGGCCAAGGACCCAGCTTCGGCCGTGGACCCAGCTGTCAGCCTCTCCACGTACAGTACTCTTCCGATGGAAGTCGGTCGTTGACCACATGGACCACACCGCGCCGAGAACACCAAGGCAGTGGACGACGGAGAGGCCTAGGAAGGTGACGACGTGGAGCCGGGGAAGACACGGCAGTGGATGCCCACGTGGAGAGGAGTACGAGGGTTCACTGGTCGGCTGCGGTGTGAGGCTGCCGTCGCAGCAGAATAATAGGAGGTGTGGGTGAGTGGAGGGATGGCCTGGCCAGCGGTGGGAGTAGTATGGGGGCGGTGAGGCCTCCGCGTCGGCCTGACAGCCTGGCCACGGAGGAGGAGGAAGCGGCGGCACGACCGGCGGCTGCTTTTGGCGGTGGAGCAAGAAGACTAGAGGTTGAAGAAGCACTATGGCCGTTGGATGGACATCGTGCAGTCCTTTGGATCTAGAATCGTTCATATTGACTAAGTTGACAAAGCCCTCTGTCCCGTCAACTTAGTAGGCCCTAAGTCAGCCACCCACTATGGTGGGTCCCGGCTAGCGAGGGGTATTCATTTTTTGTGCGTCATAAGGAGGCACTTCCTTGCGTCTTGAAGATATAGCTGGTGGGTCCGACACATCGTGGGGGAAGTTTTTCATGAAATCTGAAGCCCTTCCCATGGGTCCAAGCTGTCGGTGGAGGAATCATTATTTTTGCGTAATAAGGAGGAATTTCCTTGCGTGCGGCCGTGGACCCAGCTATCAGCCTCTCCACGTCTGATCCACTTCGATGGATGTCGTTCATTGACCATATTGACCAGGCCGCACCGAGAGCACCAGAGGCGGTGGGCGAAGCGAGGCCTAGGAAGGGAACGACACGGAGGCGAGGAAGACTCGGCGATTGTTTCCGAGGGGAGAATCTGTTGTACAAAGGTTTTCTTGGTTAAATCTGTTGTCGTCGGAGAATAACAGCTGGTGTGGGTGAGTAGAGGGATGGCTAGGCCAGTGATGGGAGTACAGTGGGGCGGTGAGGCCTACGCGGTAGCATAGCCGGCCGGGAGGAGGAGGAGAGCAGTCCCGCCGACGCTTGTTTGAGCGTAATTTGGAGCAGGAAGCGAGATTGAAGAAGCACGACAGCCGTTGGATGGACATCCAACAGTCACTGCTCTCGTGTGCATTATTTCTAATAATGTACAACCCATCTTCTTTTTGTTAGCATTACACCCCATATTGTGGCCACGTTTAAAAAGTTACGAATTTTTTTGCATATTTCAGTGCGGTCAACTGTTTTTAATCCCAAAATATCGATTCACATTCAAACTATTTTGAAAAATAATTTATATAAATGTAAAATCCAAATAATTGTCCACGCATAAAAATCAATGGAATTTAAAATCTTGTAATAAAAAATTGAAACTAATTCCCGGTTTGATGTGTTTTAGAAATGTACATCCCGTATCTGGGCAAATCGAATGAAACTCTCCTCGTCTTGAAAGATTTGCAGCCCAGCAGGGCTGATAAAGCAAGTAGGCTTCGTTTGGGTATTTCTTTAAAAAAAATAGAACTGGGCTAGCCATTTTCAGCAACAAAAAAAAATACAACTGGGCTCATGATGTGGTAAACATAAATAAAACCCTGGCTAGATGGGCCACAACCCCCACACAGCCCCGTTGTTAAAACTAGTATAAATAACAACTGCTTGTTCCTCAAAAAAAAAACTGCGCGACCTGCTAGGTCCCTGATGTCAGCCGCTCGTAGTGTAATTCTCTCGTTTATTGACTACATTGACAATGGCGTGAGCCCCAGATGTCCAACCATTAGGAGGAACCATATTTTTGGGCTTGTAATATAGAGGCACTTGCTTGCGTACTGCCATGACGCTGGTGGGTCCCTACTGTCATCCTCTCCACGTACAGTCATCTCCATGTTCCTCTCGGTTGTTGACGACGTTGACAAGGCAAGAGGGCGGCGCACCGCGCACAGCGAGCGAACCAAGGCCGCAAGGCAGAGGACGACGGCGAGGCCTCGGACAGAACGAACAGGAGCCGTGAAAGATGCGCCGGTCGATCGCAAAGGAGGGGAGTATGAGGTTGACTGGTTCGGGTGCAGGTGCGTGTTGGGGCTGACGTCGCCGGAGAATAACAGGATGTGTGGGGGAATAGAGGGAGGGACTGGCCAACATTGGAGGGTACGTACGGAAGGCGGCGGAGGCGCAACCAGCCATCAGAGGCGGGAGCAGGCGGAGCCGACGGGGTGGTTTGGTTTGGGTGGCTGGAGGAAGAAGAAGACAAGAGATAGAAGATACACGACAGATGTTGGATGTCAATCCAACGGCTGGTAGGCAGAATCGTTTGTTGAGTGGCTAGTAAGTCGACACCACCTTGGATAGGCTATTTCCTCGCGGGTACCAAATGTCAGAATCCTAATCTGTCACGGTCATGCAGCCCTTCCTATGAAAATTTACAGCCCATTTGATGTGCTAGTTGGAAATAAGTTTGTGGGTGCTGGTGGGGGCTAATCACTTGGCTTCTGTAATGCACAGTGAGCTCAAGCAGCCGGCGAGAGTGAAGTTATTTCCCTTGGTTAGGATTTGTTAGTTGTTACAATATTTCACTCTAAATTAAACGACTGGCAAGCCATTTTCCTTGCTTCAAAGAAAATATCATAGTCACGGCCGAGTTGAAATGGGCAAGAACATCTAACTCCATCTTACAAACTGTACAAAAGCATGAGGGTTAATTGTTCATCAGGTTTACAAAAAAACCCAGGTTGAAATGGGCAACAACATCTAACTCCAGCAGTGTTTTTGGCAGTCACAGTCAAATGGATCGGTCAGGTCCATAGAATGAACATCCTGGGTCGTAAAATTTACTGGATTATGACCACAATATGTTGTAAATAGAAGCCCGGCACGTTCAGAAGCTCTTTTGCCCACCTGAAACTCCTTTTTTTGCTCTTCCACATACCCATCCGTCAAAACCATTCTGCTGATAAACTTAAGCTTGATGGACAACAGTAACCTCGCATTCAGCAGGAAGAATGTGACAAATCTAGTGTTTGCACGGTTGGCTACATATCGTTCTAGCGTTATTGTCTTCAATCGAATCTCATGAGAAGTGAGAAACTCCCAATGCTTACGAATCCACCGATTGGTTATAACTTTCTTACCCCGTCCTGTTGCCTAAATAGACATGAAGATTGAAAACAGTTATGGTCTAAAAAAAGGAGTGTCAAAAGAGCAACAACTGAACAGTTAATTCTAGTACACTATATGCGGGCTTCCAATGTGCGTGAAATTATCACCTTTATATACACCTTCTACAGACATGGAAAGCATTGCAGCAAGCCAATAATCTTGTTCAGATCAAAACTATTCATTTGGATATATAAGATCTTGACAGAATCCAGGACCATTGATAGGCCATCCATGGAGAAACTCTTCACTGAGCATAAAACATAATATTAGTACAAAATGTGTACTCCAAGATGACATATAACTTATGCGCAGAAATTTAAAATGCAGCTTATCGTTACAAGCGTAGATGATAACGTAAAGTACCTGAAGAGCTGTTGAGCCAAACACCATATTGAAATGAGCACAGAGATCATGTATTACACCCAAGGTCTCCAGTTTAGGCGCAAAGAGGACGGTTATTTGCAACGGTGAATAACTAGAATCAATGATCAACCTTTGAAGTGAAGGGGCATCTTGGATGATGAGCTGCCTTCCGTCAAAACAAATTCCAATTCTTACAAGGTTAGGCGACTTTATTTGGAGACAAACGACTCTAACTGTGAAAACAAGCACCAAGCACTCCAGGGCAGGGCAACATGATTGGATGATGTTGTGCAATGAGGACTCTGATATACGAACCCGCACAAGTGAAAGTTTCTTCAGAAATGGGATTCGAAGGTATAGTACAGTTATGCGGTAGGTCGCCTGATGCAAAGGTGGCGGTGTGGAGAGAGGAGGAAAACCATGAGATGGACATCGGTCTTTGAGGCACAGGTAGATGGCGTTCGTATATCTGGTAGGTGATTTCTAGGGGAATAGTAGAACTCAAGCAGCTATAGTTCTGTGAGGATTTCAGCCAGGCGTCCACCGTGCAGGGCATGGTATGCTTGCTCAGGTAGCATAACGGGATGCAGAGGCTTTGAACGGAGCCCTGGTGGGAGGAGATGATGCCTCTAGGGATTTAAAATCATTGAAGAGAGGTAGGCGGCGACAGTTGAGATTAAGGGGCACGGCGGCGCCATAGAGGCGCCACCGAATTGAGAGGACTTGGGTGCGGCAGCAATCCTTGGTGGGAGAGGAGATGATCTCCCAAGGGCGCTGTCAGGAGATCGTTGATGCGGTCCACCTAAGATTCTACGGGTTCCTGGGATCTGGTGGGGGCAGGGTCACCGCTTCTCCCCCCGCTGCCGGGTGTGGGATCTACAACAGGCGTCGCCGCTGGCGGAGCCTCATCTTCTTGGCTGGGTCAGCCGACTCCATTTTCATGAGGCGTCGCGTGGCAGCTCCGGATTTGAGCAGAGTAACGAATGACGAGCCTAGTTGTAGTGCGAGTGAAGAAGAATGGGAGCTGGTGTATTTCTGTAGTAGTGAGGAAGAAGGGGAGTTGGGGTGTTCTGTAGGAGTGAGGTGAGGAATTTGGCGGTACGAGTGGAGTGAGCTGACGTGAGGTGGGTGGGAGTGAGGAGGAAGAAGAACACCCAGGTTTTCTTGGGGGGCGGTCTGCTGGGTGTGGGTAGCGCCTCTCATTCAGTAAATATATGGACTTTTGAATTGATTTTACTATTTACTAGGGTGGATGGGCTGTTTTGCCTTGGGTCCAGAGAAACAATTACCACTAGTACAGTGGAGACACTCTACAGCTACCCAGAAAAACAATTACTACTAGTATAGTGGATACAATACCGCTTCTGGCTCCTCCTAGGTCATCGAAACGTCTCCCTCTACTGAATGTTGTTATACTTTTGTTCACCGACATGCGGGCCATGCAGCGCGCGGGCCCAAATGCCATCCACCAAATTAGAAGGCAGTATGCAGGCGGAGAGTCACCCCAGTCGTACCGCGGCAATAACGAGCCGTCGTATCACAAAACCCCACCTCCCCGCAGTCTAAGTTTGACGGATGAAGCAACCATCATTTCACTCTTCGCTGAATCCCCTTCTCCCTCACCGTCTTCAAGAAAGCCAACACTCGTATCTGCCACTGTTCTTCTCTCCCAACGAAGGGAAGGTAAGCGGATCCGTGATGTTGGTATATTTTTGTTTAGAGGAAAAAAAGAACTTTTGCAAACCAGTAACCGATCCTCACTATCTTTTTTGTTTCATTGTCATTACGATTGTGTTTTCCTTTCAGTGGTCTCCTAGTATTCGTTAGTTTCATGATGGACCAAGGAGAACTAGGCAAAGATCTGCCGATATTGGAGTAGATGCGGGAGGCTCATCCCCATGAGACAGAGAGCTCCAAGAAGATGGAGGCAGCTACCGAGCCGACCCCAGATACGCTCATGGTCAATACTGAGATGGTCAACGCCCCGTTTGAGGTTACAGCCCCCGTGGCACTGCAGGAGCAGTTTCCCCCTTCGAGGATGTGCCCCCCCCCCTCCCCCGCTGAGCCGCCCAAGGTGATTTTCTTCTTTGCTGATCTCAATTGTGGTTTTTCATCTAAGTATGTGGTGATGAATAATGCAAAATTTTATTAGCTTCGATGCCATTCTATACATAGTGGTTTAAATAACTAGTGTTTCTTATACTGGAAAGTAATTCCGAATTTGTTTCTGTTTCAATTAGAGCCCTGATGCAAACAAGGATTATGTGATTGTACATGTCACTCGCTATGAGGCGGATGACCTGAATATACGCACTGGGAAAACAGAGTTTTTAGGCTGTTGGATCCTGTAAGCCATTTGCGCTTATGCCAATGAAGAGTTGTATTCCAGCCTCACTGTTGTCCAGGGTGTACTGAAGCAAAAGAAGTTCAAAGCTACTCCTTCGTTTCTGAGGCATATTGTTCTTGTCAAACTTACCCAGGAAGTTGATGTGGCATGCCTCCACAAACAAGTTTATGAGTGGCAAGGCCACAAGGTTTTCTTCATGAAGGTTCACATGATTGAGCTGCTGCTGGACGTCCTCGATGATGCTCATGGCAAGGTATATCTTGTGTCCAGCACAAATTAGATCGAGGCATGAAATACTTGCCCCAGCTAGTGTTTAATAGTAGTTTGGATTCTGTCTAATTATCCAAACCTTGCCTGTTATCGATCCCTCTGGGGCTAGTACACTGTTTGAATCCGTCTATGGGAACTGCTGCTACTTCTGTGTGCCCGTGAATCATCGTAATTGTTGCTGAAACAGATGCGTCCTCACTAGTTTTATCATACGAGCAGTGTGTGTTTTGATGAAATAGAGTACTCGTTTGAGAACTATGCGCCGACGTATACATAAGTACTTGTAAACACTGTTGGTGCTACCCCACTTGTAAGCAGTTGTGCAAAACACGGCACATTGGCTCAGCTCGCTTCAACACTAGGCTATTGACCAGCTAACAATCAACAATCTACTGTCTGACATATAACCAACCATGTATCTTGTTACAGTGGTTCATGCAGTTAACTGAGGCCACAATGTAAATTCCAAACATTCACACGCTAGTCCAGCTTTCATGTGGAACACTCACATTAAACTCGGCTTCTTAAAAAACTTGAAAAGCATAAGTTAAGCAATTTTATACATCTCAATGATTCATAGAACATAACAAACATATACTAGTTCACGGCAAAAGACAAAGTTGTGAGAAGGTTAAAAATCAGGAAAAAACAAGCAAGGCTTCTCTGAGCAAAGGACCTCCCGACAGGCTTAAATTTCCTGGAGTTCACTCTGGTTTTTTCTTGTTGCCACCATCTAGGGTTAGGTTCTCTCATTCTAGAATAACCAATTATAATTGTGTTCTCAGCTGGAATGCTGAAATGAACCATGTAGTGTACTGACCAGCTGAAATTCTTGTGCATTCCACTAAATTTAAGCACCGCTATTTGCGGAAATAAGCAGACCACAATGCCTCTTGTCCGCGCACCTGTCCAAAAAACTGCCGTGCAGCCGTGCGAGCTAGTCCTCGGTCCATGGATGAACTCGTAGAAAGTGCATTCCGGACTAGGATGCAGTTGTTTTCGCTCGTCCCTGCACTGCAATCAGGAAGTAAAATGTACGAATCAACTTCTTTTATATTGTGTTGGTCATTCTACCTAGTAACTACCATGTAGGAATACCTGTAAGACGGGTGGTTAGATGACGGCAATGAGGGATATCCATCTCATTTTGCGCAGTTCTACTAAAACTGAGGTGTGTGCTTTTTATTGCGCGGATAGAAACGATACGGAGAGAGACATCCCGAAACGATATGGAGACAGGCAACCCTGTTTGCGCAAATACGAAATACGGTTATTTAAACAGTGACAGATATTTGCAGTGGCGTATGATTAACAACAGCATCTATTGTGTTATAATTGGCACTAGATTGACAGTATGAAAGTGTCCTTACGTAAGTAGCATCACATCACATCAACACTGCCACTAGATTAACATGCAGAATAATAGCATTAGTATTACTGTCATGAGAGTAGCACATGGTCAGTGAATGTGCAATCAAATTTGTGAAGTTCCACTGGGATGAACCAATGTTAGCGGTGTGAGATTTAAGTGGTGAGGCAGATGTGGTTGCTGAGAGCGGCAAACACTTAGGCAGCATGCCTACAGTTGTCCCATTTTTATCTCTTCGGAGACATTTTCCTATGTGAGCACAGGAAATCTAGACCTTCTCATTCTCATTTGCGTTGTCCCCCGACACCCGTCACTTCCTTTCCTTTTTCAACCAAGAGATAGTTCAATTTCCCACCACCCTTCAACCAAGAGACCGGTTGGGTAGCCAGTATCTACTACTTTCCCCTATTTCGTCTTAGAACCAAGTCCTAGATTCATGCTACAGCTTTCCCACTTTCTTCCCTGTTTGAACCAACTCTTAGAGTCGACTGTATGAACTAGCTTTACCTCCAATAATAGTAAACGTCTAGGTGGCTTTGGAACAGCGGACGGAAGTAGAAAAAGATCCACACGAAGCCAAGTGCGGAGCTGGGGCAGTAGAGCAAGGCAGGTTTTGAAGGAATATATACCTGAGGGTCGTCGGCATGTGGCAAAGACGGTGTCGGGAGGCTGCATCTTGGCCACAATACCGCAGGGAGGAAGAAGGGGTCGGAGGCCCTCCGGAGCCAGCGCTCTCTCGGAGAGAACGACACGGCCGCCGATCGGGACGCGCGCGCAGCCGTTGGTCTCCTCCCTCACCGCCGATCATAGCGTGAACGATGCACCTACACCCCTGCCCCGGCCGAGGTTGTCCGGCCGGATTTGTGACCAGTCGTGAGCTGAGAGAGAGTGTGGCCACCTATGTCTTGCTTAGATCTGGAGAGCATGAGAGAGTGAATGAGAAGAACCCTAGTAAAGCAAGCGCTAAGGCTCCTGCTTATATATATAGTGGAGTGATTTTATTGTACCAGCTTCAAAAAAATGCGTGCACCCGCGAGTGGGTGTGAGAGAACTAGTGCGTGCGTGCACCGCTTCTCTTTGTGAGAGTAAAATATACTATGCCCAAAGAACGTTCGCGACAAGAGTAATAGTATAAGTGTGTGATGTGTGAGCTAAAATAAAATGTGTGCGACGTCTTTTGTTTTTTAGAAGTTCTGAGGTAGGGTGTGAAGAGCACATATGTGTGTGGCGTCTACCTGCAGATAGGCGGTGGGGTGCGAGAGGACTCGGGAGGTGTGTGTGCGTGAGAGAGAGGGGGCACGTATCAATGCAATGCATGTGTCCGTAAATCATTATCGACAAGCGTTCGCCACAAGCCTTTTCCCGGCGAACATCGAAGAACCGTTAGATCGGCATCCGGCGATGTCGGTTTGCCATATCATTTAATGAACAGCCACTCCTACACACAAATCTTCCACGTGAGTGTTAGCAACTGCCGTATGCTCCCTCCGTTCCAAAATGCAGTGCATATAGCTTTATTGAAAATTCCAACCTCGCAAACTTTTACTGAGTTTTCGTGTACCAAATTGCACATGTAGAATACCCTGTATATATCATTTCATTCATCTTCGAGAGGTAACTATAAAGATGGGGGAGGAGTCTACAAAGAAAGACCATCGTAACACTTGCAACAATTTCAACCATCCTTTGGTGTGGAGGAATATCATAGGAACTCTATATGATATGATTTTTATAGGATTTTTCCTTTAGAGCCAATTGGTTCATAGGAATAGATTCATATACACCACATTTCAAAGGAAATAAACATGATATCATTTCTATAGCTTTAGAGCCACTTGGTTCATATGAATGGATTCCTATACTCCCATAATTTCAAAGGAAAATAAACATTAGCGTATATTCAATAGAAAAGTTCCTATGATATGAACCAAATTACATCTCTTTTCTAATCCCTCCCCATAGGAATTGAGATACATGTCATCTGTAGATTCAATAGAAAAGTTCCTATGATGTCAACCAAATGACATCTCTTTTCCAATCCCTACTCATATGAATTGAGATACTCCATGTCATCTCTTTCCCTACAACTTCCATGTATACATCTTCTATTCCTAATTAGCTAGTACAATCCACTAGTAGCTTTTTTCCAAGACATGCAACTATGGCACAAGAACTGTATAGTGTGCAAATAACTTGAAAGATGGTCGCTGGACGAAGCTAATCCGACAGTGCAGAGATGGCAAATCCGAGCACTACTAGCCGTTGGATATCATCAACATTCCACCAGATCTGCCACATGTACAATTTAGAAGACTCCATGGTTGAACTTAAGCATAATGCACAAACCTCAAAACACAAGCACTTATCCTTTGTTCTAGAATCTTCCGTATCATAATTGATTTTTTTTCTAAATGAATTTCCATTATTTGTTTTTTACTTTATGCTTTACAACGCACAACCCCATGAATCTTAACATTTTTATAAAACTAATTTATTTTGAATGAGATGAACTATAAGAACTAAACGAACATCTACATCATGCATATATGACTCAAAGCTTTACATGCTATAGTGTGCATTTATTCATAATTTGGTTTAGGAATCTCATGCGTTCAATGCTTGTGCACCTTACTACTTCCTCAGTTCCTAACTATAAGTCTTTGTAGGGATTGCACTATAGACCACATACAGAGCAAAATGAGTGCATCCACACTCTAAAATGCATCTACATATATCCGTATGTGGTCCATAGTAAATTCTCTATAAAGACTTACATTTAGAAACGGAGGGAGTAGTTTTGAGTAGAGTAGCAAATTTCATGCGGCCCCGGGTATATAAAATGCAGGGCCCATGCATCATTCCCTTTTAGTCGAACCTATGTCCACAATTTTTTGTATGTACTATATCTCCACTAGTCCCCGAACCCAAAATGCTGCCTCGTTCCCCTAAAACCAAGCGGCCCACACATATTTAAGGCGTCGTGTAACATCCCAAAATTCTAAATTTTGGAATGTTATATTAGATAAATAACTATGCTTGTTGTCTGATTGATGGTTTGATTGATTGAGTGAAACTGAGTGGAATTTGAAAACTTTTGAAAGTTGAATGAGAGGGAATGAAATGACTTTCCCAAACTTTCCCCTTTGCCTTTTTGGATCCCAATGAACTCAAGTTCATTGCAACACCAAAAACCTAGAGTGAAGTTGACATGACTTCTTCCATGTTGAAATGAAAAGGGTTTTGGAAAAGATTTGAATTTCATTTGGGAACATTTCAAATTCAAAGCTTTATGCAACTCAATGATTTTCATGAGGGAAGATAAAATGACTTCTTCAATTATATGAAATATGAGTTGGAAGTTAAAAAGTATCAAATTGAAAGTCATTTGAAAGTGCCTTGAAACCCTCTTTCAAATTTGAGTTTTGGAATTTGAATTCAACCTTTGGCAAGTGGGAATCATATCAAAAACTATGCCTGATAAATACTTGAGCAAAAGTATGAGAGGAGTAAACATGACACTCCAAAAATATCAGAGGAAAACAATGCCAAAACCTGCCGATGGCGTTGATGGGACTCCACACCCGACTATTTGTTTCCGTTGTGACTTATGAGGTATATATCAGTTTTACGTTATTTATACATGTGATTGCACTTTGATATATACATTGATGTCTGTGTGTGCCGACATCTTGATCCGAGGATGGCACAGAAACACAGAGGCTTGACCGTCTGAGGTCGGGTCGCTACAGAAATGGTATCAGAGCACATGTTGACTGTAGGACGTGACCCTAGAAATCGGAAAGCCCTAGGACAAGATATCTCTAAAACTTTATTTTCAAAAAGACTCTTACTTCTCATCTCTTTCTGATTTTATCCAATAGACACTCTCACCTCAAAATAGTTACAATATACCCCTTTTCCCTTTTGACCACATGAAGGATCAACTGAAGCCACTCCAAGAAAGATATCGGAGAACTGATGACCTCTTCCGAGTAAAGAGGATTTCACCATGTATTAGAAGCTGCAACAGTTGAAGACTCCGAAGACTTGAAGGATCTGAAGAATTATTTGACCTTTAGAAGACCAAACCCTGTTACACACCTACGTTAGATGCAACGATTTGTGAGCTGTCAATTGTTTGATGTTTTCCGACAGTCACAAAGTAAAACTTGTTTCTTCAAAAACTATTGTTTGTATTGTGTGTATATCCCTCCCCACCTCTCTCATATCTCATCCCAAAACCTTTGAACCCCATAGATGATGAATGAAGTTGGACTGATATTCTCTGGACCGAAGACTCAGCCGGAGGCAGAGATATGGATGCAGAACATGGAAAATCACTTCGGGAGCAATTTGGTTTCAAGGAAGTATGAGGTCGATCGCTCTTGATACTTTACAAAAAGTGCTGCAACCTGGTGGAAAATGCATCAAGCCATACAGGGATTTAATGGAGTGAGAACTTGGGAGGAATTCAAGAAGACCCTGATGAGATCACGTCTTATCCAGAAGCACCATGATACACCAAGAAATAAAACTTGTTCCTGCAAGAGTTGCGGAGAAATAGGACACACCCAGGAGGAACACAAGGAAGGATGCTCTCATTGTGAGGAGAAACACCCAGCTGAGGAATGCCCAACTAGTCAGGTGACTTGTTTCTTGTGTGAAGGAACCACCCACTACCCGACTCAGTGTCACATTTACCCCATGGTGCAGCAAACTATTCAGGAGCAGGAAGAAGGAATGAAAGAAGCTCTCCGAGGAGTTATGAAAGGACCAGTGATGAATGAAAGTATTGAAGAACTGGATGGAGAAGGCCTCAACAGATTTTACTCAATGCACGCTATTCATGTGGAAAAGAAGGACATTTTTCGAGATTGCCCCAAGGGAAGAAAAGAGTATCTGGGATATTTCCCGGCAGCAGAAGTGAAGTTTGACCCTCGGGAAATAGAAACTCTGATCATTACGGAGAAATCCAGGAAGAGAAAAAGGAGGCAACCCGAGAACAACACAATTTTTGCAGAGAAGGACCTAAGTCATATCACTTGTTACAGGTGCAAGGATTTAGGTCATTACGCTAGTAAATGTCCAGAAAAGAAGCCAAGAATCCAAGGAGCCCACATAATCACAAAGAAGCCCCGAGACATGTCGGAAGTCATTTGTTTTCGCTGCAAGGAAGCAGGGCATTATGCTATTAAATGTCCCGACAAGATGAAAGCTGGAGTTGAGTAGTTGGAATTTTGATATGGATAATAAGAGTAGTAGAAAGCAATCTCATTTTCATGAGCTCGGTGAGTTGAGTTATGTAATAGATTACTCGAGAGATTGTAATAGTTCATGACTCAATAAAGTTGTAATGTCACATCTGAAAAGCTTTAAGGAGTTGTTATATTTTATCTTGGAAATTAATATTCGGATGAACATGGAAGAAAGTGAGTTGTGATGCATAAACAGGAAATTGGAAATTGAGTTTGAAGTTTTGTTTGGATGATATGAATGTGTGCCCGGAGATAAGTACCTGATTACGAGCATCATTTCTGTTTCACAACTGCAGATGGCGACCCTTCTGAGTCTTTCCTTAAAGGTCGGAAACAATCATGACCACGACAAGTGATCATGATTACCGAAGATCTTGAAAGACATGATGAAGCATATTCACCTCGAAGGAGATGCAGTCTACAAAGGCTACCCTTTCATGCAAAGGGAGTGGAACTTTGGTATGTGGAGGTACACCTCCACCATGTGAAAGGAGTTTGCCCAAAGATGATGGGGCAGTACTTTTTCATTTCACGTGTGCCACAAGCAACTTTCTTGATGCTGTTAGTGAAGCAGCCATGGAAGCCATCGCCGGATCGGAGAAATACTTGAAGCAAGACTTCGTTATACTCAGGAATACCTAAGCGAAGTGCATGCAGAGATGATGGAGGTGAAGCTCAAGGCCACCACGATGAAACAGAAGATTGAAGATTTCAAGGCGCATGTCGCACAATTCCAGTGGGACTGAAGGAATCCTCAAGGAGGAAAAATGAATAAAGTTGGAAGTAATGTCGACCATCTTGAACCATGTGGGTGGCAGCATTTGTAACAAAGTACTTTTTGGAAGTTGGATTCTGAAAATGATTAAGGATGTAATGAAAGATTGATATGAAAATAATGAGAGTTTATGGATAAACTTGTGCATTTCTTTTGGTCATAGTACTCTGTAAAGCCACAGGATCAATGAAGAAAGAAATGTGTTATTCATGACGGTCCATAGCAGGAAGCTGGACAAATAAGTTGGAGTTTTGTATGATCGTCACCACAAAGGTATGAAGGAAAAGTACTATTGGATTTAAAGGAGGTGTAATATGGAACAAGAGAGTTACTCCAAGGATGAGTTAAAGCTGCACTAGTGTTGACGTGGGCCCTAACCCACAGGCCCAGGATTTTGAAAGGAACAGATGTAACCTTGATAAAGGAATAAATTGGAAGAATCAGTGATCCAATCAGCATACGTTTCGTAGGAGGTTACGCAAAAACCCAAGAGTTGTGAAGAACGATAGATGTTTTGTTGGCTTGCAGAAACCATGGATTTACTCGGAACCAGTTCGAGAACAAGAGAAATTCTGCAATGCTTGTGAGTATGCCCAAGTGTTTGAATACGTGATTCACTGTTTACGTGTGTGGTAATGATTCAAGTACGGGATGGATTGGCCCCCATACCGGAGACTTCTATCATGAACTACCATATGTTGATGGAAAATCAGAGAGCCTCGAAAACTCTAGAAGAGTGTCGACGCGATAAGCCATAAAACCATAGAATGGTAGGATTATGGAACCCCTTTTACAGGCAACCGTTGCCAATCGTAGGTTATACGGTGAGGTTCAACCCAGACCCGTTTTCTGCAGGAGAAACCATAAATTTTAGACTACCATGAGTATTTCGATAGTTGTTTAGAATGGACACAGACCTATCAGCTAAGAAGATCCAGTCTCGGACGAACTTCAACTGTGACGAACCAACCCAAGATTTTGAGGAATACTCTATGCTTCTGACAGAAGAGCGTTAATGAAGGAGCTATTGTAAGATATGTGAAGAGACATACAATGTCGGCACTCCAGAGGAAGTATCTGAGTTTATTGGAACTGTAACCTTGTTTCTAAGTGTGGTAGCACCCCCGATCTTCCGACCAAAATATTTACTAGAAGACCCCCAACCCCTAACCTTTTCTTGCTAGCCTCTTGAATCTCGACGGCGAGATTCATTTTAAATAATGGTAGGTTTGTAACATCCCAAAATTCTAAATTTTGGAATGTTATATTAGATAAATAACTATGCTTGTTGTCGATTGATGGTTTGATTGATTGAGTGAAACTGAGTGGAATTTGAAAACTTTTGAAAGTTGAATGAGAGGAATGAAATGACTTTCCCAAACTATCCCTTTGCCTTTTGGATCCCAATGAACTCAAGTTCATTGCAACACCAAAACCTAGAGTGAAGTTGACATGACTTCTTCCATGTTGAAATGAAAAGGGTTTTGGAAAAGATTTGAATTTCATTTGGGAACATTTCAAATTCAAAGCTTTATGCAACTCAATGATTTTCATGAGGGAAGATAAAATGACTTCTTCAATTATATGAAATATGAGTTGGAAGTTAAAAAGTATCAAATTGAAAGTCATTTGAAAGTGCCTTGAAACCCTCTTTCAAATTTGAGTTTTGGAATTTGAATTCAAACTTTGGCAAGTGGGAATCATATCAAAAACTATGCGTGATAAATACTTGAGCAAAAGTATGAGAGGAGTAAACAAGACACTCCAAAAATATCAGAGGAAAACATTGCCAAAAGTTTTGAATCCAAATTTGAGTTTTAATTGAATTTGAAAAAAAAATGAATTTTTATAAAGTTTGGAATTTTCCTTTGGAAAAATGTTCAAATGATAGTGAATATTCCCCTGATCATTTTGGTATATATATGTCCTATATAAAATATTTATATTTTAAAAGATATCTCTGTTTTTGTTTTATTTAAAAATAAAAAAAATTAAAGAGGAAAAAAAAACCCCCAGGCGCCAGCCAGGCCACCGGCCCAGCCAGCACCGAAGCGGCCCAGCCGCGCCCGCGCCAGCCCAGCCGAGCCCTCCCTCGCCCGAAACCCTTCGGACCGGTCGACCGACCGAGCGCCCGCTCCCCGCCATCGCCGACAGGTGGGCCCCCACCTCCTTCTCCCCCTCGCCCCCTCGCGCACGAGAGCGCCGCCGCTCGCCGGAGATCCCGTGATCTCCGGGATCCACCCGATCCCCTCCCGATTCGCTTCCCGCGCACGTCGCCGCCCCCGCCCTATAAAAGCCCTCCCCCTCACCCCATTTCCCCCTCGCCGGACCTCTCCCTCTCCCCGCAAGGCCTCGCCGGAGCCCGAGATCGCCGCCGCCGCCATTGCCACCGCCCCGACCCTCCCCGGCCACCCCGAGCTCGCCCGACCCCACCCCCGGACTCCCCTCGCCGCGCTGCACCCGCCGGAGACCTCCGCCGGCGCCCCCGACCACCGGAGTCGCCGGAACCATCGCCGCCCGAGCCTCCGCCGCCGCCGCCGCCCGGTAAGCCACCGGAGTTCACCTCCCCCGTCCGATCTAGTCTCGACGGTCCAGATTAGAACCCCCGAAGGGGTATGTTCTTTTATTAAAAACCCGGTTCGGTCCGGTTCGTTGCGGTTTATTTTTAGTTAGGTTTTATTTATTTAGATCGGCCCGATTCGTTTAACCCTAGGGCCCGTTTAGCTATATTACGCTCAGTGCGTTAGTTAGGCCCATTTAGTCGTTTTTCTTTATTTTTGTTTTTCTGTTTTAACAGAATAGTTTCAGATTTGAAAAATTCATATCTTTTATTCTAGTTAATATTTTTAAGTGATTCTTTTTTTTGTTGGTTTGCAAATTTCTTATAGTTTCTGTAGAAAATATAATTAGCTATGTTAAAATTATTTATAATTGCTTTATTTTAAATTTAGACAGAATAGTAAATCTGTTGTAAAATGAGTTAGGAAATTTATTTTTTACTGATTCTTTTTGTCCCAACTTTGTTTTGACATTACCTAACCGTAGGAATTAATTTGGGTATTTTAGGATTAATAAAAAATTAGTTTTAATCAGAATGATGTTATTCTTAATTAATTAACTAGCTCTGTTTTCCTATTATTTTAATTAGTAAATAAATTTATTTTTCACATGTGATTGATTATTCTAGGTTAGTTTCTGTCACTTTAGAGCATGAACTTTTATTTATAATAAATAAAAGTTTTATTTTATTTTCTTACTAAAATTTGAATTAGGCCTAATAGGAGTTTTACTATAGCTTTTAAATTGATTCTTTTTGCTCCTAATTGATTAATGCATTATTTTCTGTTAAGTTAACATAAACCCATGGTTAGGTTATGTTGAGAAAATTTTGTTATGTAAAAAAACTAGTTTTAGTTGTTGCTTGAAGTAGGAAAACTTTGAGTTGGATTTCTTCGAGTTTTTCCTTTGGGATTTGATTCGTTTGTTTTGGTGTGTTATATTACTATGCTATTGTTTTATGTGATCATATGCTTTGTGCTTACTATAGTTATTGTTTGCCTCGGTAGAATTTCCGGAGTGTGAAGCTTGCTACCACGAATCCCTAGTTTTCGAAGATCGTCAACAAGGCAAGTTCACTTTGACCATGCTTTCATACCTATGTTTTATTGCATTTAGTGACATCTTTAAAACCACCCCTCAGTAGTGTTATTGAATCCTTGTAGTTGAGTAGTATGCATGAGGTAGGAACCCATTCCCCTGTTACCAAGCCCTGGACGATATTTTATTTAATGCTACGCTATAGTAGGCGGGGTTTGGTATGAGTACCGGGAGTGGTGTGAGAATGGAGGATTCTCGTCAATGGCGACAACTCCATGATGGAATCTGCAAGGACTGCATCTTGAAGACCTCAAGACTTCAAGACTCGAGACAGAATTCAATACACACTCTTTGGGTGAAGGACGGTTGGCGGGCACCTGGAGAAACCAGTGGTTGGCGGGATGCATGGAGAAGCGCCATGACATCTTGCGAAAAGCTTCACCCAGACTCAAAGAGGCGGAAGAATACTTCATGCCGGAAGCTTACTGTGCAACCGCAAGTCATTATGGGCTCTGGCTTGGTTGACCTTAGTTGTGACTCTGGCTGGGGCGGTACTAGCAGATGTAGAACTACGGTAGGATGGGATGAGTACCGGACGGTGGTCGGAGGAACTCTTTGGAAGACCATGTTTGGTCATCTTGTTCTCAAACACTCTGAAGTGCGAGCGTAATAAAGAGGATCGAATCTTGCGGGTAAAGTGTACAAACCTCTGCAGTGGGTTTAAACCTAATCGATTAGCCGTGTCCCGATTCACGGACAATTTGAGCATCTGGACTTGGATCTATCTGGAACTCTCAACACCGGATGATAACTTAATTATGGGCAACTTATGATGAATTTGGGCTATGAGACATCGGTTGGCGGAACCATGTCATGATAGAAAACTCCTTAGTACAGACTTCATTTATTACTTTGATGTAGGGAAAATAAATCAGCTTTTACGCAAACAAAACTCAGACACAGAGCCACAAAGCCATATTGCATATAGTATAGTCATCTGTTTTCTCATGTTGTGATCTTGCCGGTACATTCAATGTACTGACCTACACGGCTGCAACGTATCATGTTGCAGATATTTCCTCGACGAGTAAGAGTTACGATACAGGGTTACGGTCTACACTCAACCTGCCGATGGCGTTGATGGCACTCCACACCCGACTATTTGTTTCCGCTGTGACTTATGAGGTATATATCAGTTTTACGTTATTTATACATGTGATTGCACTTTGATATATACATTGATGTCTTGTGTGTGCCAAACATACTGATCCAGGATGGCACGAAACGCAGAGGCTTGACCGTCTGAGGTCGGGTCGCTACACGTCGACTCGAACTCAATCCCTCTCCCATTTACTATGACATGGCCCCGCACGCCCTAGTAGTACTCCTACAAACCCTACCGCCGCACGGATCATCGGTTTTCTTCAAGAGGATGAGGGAGAAGCCGATTTGTAGTGGAGGCGCTTAAAAAATGATCTATATTGGAGACCCCTACCCTAGGGTGCCCTAGGTAGCGGCCGCACGCATCATTGGTTTTGTCTTTTCTTTATGCTCTTGCGCCCTAGAGTGAAATGATGGTTGCTTCGTCTGTCAAGCTTAATGCGGGAAAGGTGGGGCTTTGTGATTTGACCCCTCATCGCTCATTTTCTACTACAGCGCCGCTACGAACGGGGTGCCTCCAATTCCAACCGCTACTCTGAACTGTAGTTTGGTGCATCGCACATGGAAGAAGACGGTGGACGAGCCACATGTCGGCCAAAGGGGTCCTGTTAAGGGTGTCACCATTTTGTGTGCGGACTGACCCTGCTTGAGTCGCTACGCCAACACGACGGGTGTAGCCTACCACTTGGTTTTGCTCCTTGGTGAATTCCAACTATATTGATCTAAAAAGATAAGTACTGAACTACCCTATCCGTCTCGTTTTTTTAGACGTCTCGGTTTATAGGGCGTGCATGTAGTTCTAGGTCATCCATTTGACTAACTAAATCTGAGTTACTATGTCACATAAAGTATATCATTGGTTTATTAAGCGAATGTAGTTTCTAAACATATACTGTTCATCACATATATAGACAGTTAAATTCTCAACCTAGAACGACGTGCATGCCATGTAAACCGATACGGAGGAAGTATAGTAGTAAAAATAGGTGATTTTACCGAGCGATCGGCGGGGGAGCATGGCCTGTCATGTGGTCCCACGTGTCATGATGTACCAAGGTGATGCGCGTGTCCCTCTTGAGGCAGAAGCAATACTACGTGGTTTGAGATGATGGCAAACCGAAGTGTGAAATAATGGTTGCTTCGTCCGTCTGGGAAGGTGCGGCATTGTGATTTGACGTCTCATTGCTCATTGCTACTACTCTTTCGGGCGGACGCGGTGGGGTCGCCCCCTATTGTTCTGCACTGTTATTTGGTGCTTGACACGTCGACCCGGTTGTTATATGTCCCACATGTCGGCGGCAGGAAGTACAGAATTCATGAAAGTGAGCGTCGATGGAGGAGTACAAGACACGGCTTGGGTTTTTGCTGCTTCACGCGATCCATCGATATAAACCCGGACTAAAATAAGGCGAGGGCGGGTCTTTTCCCGCGTGGCAGGTAGGGGAGTTTGGCATAGTTTGTTCGAGGCAAGGAGGCAGGAAGGGAAACAAGCAAATAAAGGTTGAGCGACTTAGTTTTGGGAAAATCTGATTTTACGGAGTACGTACCCACTAGGGTTTATAGGGCTCATCTACAAAAGATTCGTTTTTCCGTTTTATAAGTCTCAGTTCTACTACTAGTAGTGGTACCATCACATGTTGGATTTTGAGGTGCGTTAGATCACACGATGCAAGCAGTGTCAAGAGAAAACTCACAAATGCATGTAGAAGTTCATGGAAATTTAGTGGTCATTCATGCATTCGTTCTAATTAATGCCCCGGTAAACATAACTTCTTGAGAAAAATGAGTGTACTAATTACTTGTGCAAACTAGGAGTACGAAATTAATTCGACCACTCACTGTCTACCTAGGTTGGAGAGATTTTGAAATTGAGCCATAAACTAGAAAGGAGGGAGTAGTAACTTTTATCTCGATTACTATTTGTGGCCTTGTATAGATGCAAAATGTATTTTTTTTATAGTGGCCTTGTATAAGAGCGTGCTTGGATCCAAGGGACTTATTTTAGTCTGACTAAAAATAGTGTCTTTAAGAGGCTAAAGTCCCAAGAACCCCTGACTAAAGAGGGGCTAAAACTAGAAAAAAAATTAGTCAAGGGTACCCCTACTAAAATGTGGATTAGTCCACTCTCTCATCATTTAACTCCTCTCCTTTAACACAGGCGAGTTCTGGATTGGAGGGTTTGGAGGATAATAAATGCTAATTAACTTGATTTTAGTCTCTTTAATATTTGGATCGAAACATGGGTGAGGCTAGCAAGTTTTAGTCCCACTACTTTTAATCATGAGACTAAAACGTATCCAAGCACCCTCTAAGTAAATGGAGGGAGTACTAAAGGACATATATATTCCAAACAATATGATAATCTCTCTAACCAAGGTAGGGACGAGGAGTAAACGGAGGGAGTACTAGTAAAATTTTCTCCTCATCCTGCGAGCCACCACGCCCGTGGGCGGGGGAGACGGCGTACTAAGCAAGCTTCTCCTCGTTCTGCGAGTTGACGGGACACATCAAAAGTACTCCAGTGTATAGAGCCTTGCCTCTAAGGTAGGCCCCACATGGTTTGCCTCTTCTTTAACATAACGTGTCAAGTCACAATTTGTTTGTTAACCCATGGTAGACGATCCTCCCTCCATATAGTGGACAACCAGTACACGTGTCAAGTTACCACGTGGGCTGCCTTTTCATACAGAAATGAGCTCCATCGTGTACCCGCGCGGATGTGGTTGGGAAAGAGACGGGAGTACGTGCGCCGTGCGTGCACTTCTTCTCTTCGTGCCCGTCCCCCACCTACGTGGGTGTGTGTGAGAGGGACTATAGAGATACAAACCTACACATAATCCGCCGTCCATCCCCATGTCTCCGCCCAGTCCGACCACCAGTCACCACCACGCCCCACTCCTCCTCACCTTATCTATCATCTTTCTCCCTCCATTTTTATATACAAGGCCACTATCAAAATTACAATTTACAGATATACAAGGCCACTAACACTAATCGATGCAATATTAATGGTGTTTGCCTCGTAGTACTACTAGCAAAGGAGGACATTAATTATCCCTTGCATGCATGCGGGAGTGTGAGCATTGGCTTGATGTGCATGAAAGAGAAGAATACACATTAATTTACACTTCAAACAAGGAAACAAGGTGGCTTGCAAAATTGAGTTAGAAGACATTAATTTTTGCCTTGGTACCTGTAATATGGGTTTGTGGCCTTGTATACGAAAAGGGAGTCCGATAAAATTCTCAAGATACCATTTATCCGATAAAATTCTCGAGCAATCATTAGTTTTTACAAAATGGGGTTACTCCTGCATGGGTCAATCACAACAGGTGTTTTGTAAAAAATGCATCTTGATGTTCCGTGCAATGCACGGGCATCTTGCTATTCCATGAAAACAACACATGGCAAAATTCCACGGCGAATGAGGGATTTGAATCTGTTGGGAGGGGCTGTTTGGATCTTGCCCGGGGTAGCCAAAATGTTGGCGACCCTTTTGTCCACCGGTGCCTTTGCCACCGATGAATGAGGAATGGCTCGGGTTCTCATGCATCCTCCAGCGCGCATGTTGGAGACGGGCTCGCACGAGCTGTGTTCTTTTTGTCCCACCACGCCGCTCGAGCCACCCGCAGACTGACCAGCGACCCGCAAATTACGCCATCCAACCGTAGCCGCACACATTATGACAGCAAGTCAACCAACCAGACGAAATTCACGCAAACAAGGTGATATTTCATATAAACAACGACGGAAATCATATAAGATACCAGATTTTCATACAAACATGACGGATTTCATTACATTCAAATGAACTACGCGGTGCTAGTTCTAGAAAGCACATGTATATAATACCTGGCCTAAATGGTCGCCCGCCGATCGATTTGTGTTCCTCATGTCCCGGCAGCACGACCACCGGACTGCCGGGAGCCCTGGAGGTATATACGGGGTCGACGAAGGTCCTCCCAAGAAAACACTACAAGAAAGCTATTAATCCATGACGGATTTCTGATGACATTTTCAGAAACTGTCATGGATGACCTGGTACAACCCCGCAGGCCCGCTGAAAGCCCGCTAAAGCCTATCTGCCAGTTCCTGTATAAAAACCTAACCCTAAATTCTCCTTCTCAGCTCCCCCACTGTCCTCCTTGGCCCCCTCCCCCGTCTCCCACAGCACGCCGCCACCCACCACTCCTCGCGTTCTTCCCACACCTCGCCGCCGGCCCTCCTCCTCCCTTCCCCTTGCCTCATAGCTCCAGCAACAACCAGATCCACCATAATCCCCACCCATTCATCCTTCTCGCGACACATCTTTGACCCCTTCGTCCTCTAGTCCGACTAGATCTGCTGCTCCTGGTCTCTAGGGCTCGCCCGCGACCCCTAGCGATGGCTAGGGTTTCGCCCGCAGCATCGTGTCCAGCGCTGCGCATCTTCGACGACTCCTCTCCGCCCACACAACGCATCTCAGACGGCTCCTCTCCGTCTACATCATGCCCCCTCGCGCCCATCTTGCAGGCTGCATGGTGCTATCGTTGTCCAACGTCCGACGGCGGGCGACCAACTACTGGGCTGCCGTCGGCGAGACCTTCTTCTCCACCAAGGTTAGCCCCCCGCCTGACCCAGATCAGACTAACCTCATCCCTGATGCCCCCGCCCCCTCTCATGATTCAGTCTGATCCCCCTCGTGCATGTGTGCAGGAAGTGTAGGGCCCAACAGTTCGTGAATCGTTTGTGAGTACTTGGCATTCAAGGAGCAGCTTGTCGATGAGTAGTTAGTTCAGGATGAAATCTTAGCAGCGTAGGTAACTTGTTCATTCTACTTGTACAACCTACTGAATTCATTCTCTCTATGTGGACAACAGTTAAATATGTGATTGTGCTTGATTCACCCACTACTCCATATGTTGTCTTTGGGTTCAAAGTGTGTTGATGGCTCGTCCAATTGATGAACTGGTTTTAGTCGCTGATGTATCTAAGGGAGGATATAGTTGTGCAACTGGTTGCTTCTGAAACCTTATTATTTTGTTTGTGTTTTGTAAGATTGTAGGGCACACCTCAATTGGAAACACATCTGCACTAAACAATTTTGTTTGAGAATGACACATTGGTGGTGATGTCTGAATGCAAGCTGTATGGGTTAAAATCTTATTGATGAGTTTTCTTCGATCGTTGTATACTACGGTACCTATTTCACTAGAAATGTTAGATTCTTTGGTGCCCCTCGGTTTAGTCGATCAGTTAATCCCTTGTTCCTATATAGATAGTACTTAATGATGCATGCGTATTTGGACAGTTCGCTTCACAATTTTTCCTATCTAGATTGATAACGAAGGTCCAACACTATCAAGGTCAATTGCAGCCTTCTCTATCTCTAAGAGTGTGTTTTGTGTGCGTGTTGACAAGGTGGCGGTAGCTGCTATCAAAACTCCGGTGCAGCAGCTGGTGTGCTCTGCATGCTTCCTCTCTGAATCTTTGACACTAAATTTTTCTCTTAATTGTTTCGTATCTTGCACACTCTGAGGTACCACATAGTGATAAAATGGAGGGTAGCAAATAGAGACAAACTGCTCCACTTTGGTATGTGGTCTTCTATTAACATGTCGACATGTTCTGTTTAGAGTTTTCTCCCTAGGCATTTCTTTTTCATTCGTTGTCGTCTCCTGCACCCCGCTGAATATGTATTCCAGAAATAAGTTTAATCTGAATCTAATAAGAAAATTACATCGTTACATTGTGACAGTCCTACAGTAAGAATATAGAGGTTTAACCCTATTAATTTGGTACTAAGCAGATGTATTAATGTGTCAGTTTAGAGCAATAGTACTACTATTAGTTCTGCACCTACTAGTACTAGTACTAAAGCCATGTGTTAGCTCACTCTCTCTCAACCTGGAGGCACACATCAAGCTAGCACTTGCTTACACAGCAACACCACGCAATTTTTCTTCAACTCCTTTGCACCATGCCTAAGTCTCCCTCCTCAATAGTGCTCCTGACAAGTGATCCCAATCTTTTTCTTAATGTTATTCCTTTTTTTTATTTCGGTCACTTAACACTCTAATTGTCTTATTATGATCTCTTGTTTTTGGGATGCAGGTCTAGGTAGCGCTAGCAGCTGTGCCACTGCATGGCGCACAATAGAGCCTAAGAGGGCGGCCGTGGTGGAGCTGCTTCATGACACCGTGGATTAGTTCTCTCTGCCACTCCTATTATTTCAGGTCCCAGCTCAAGTGTTCTTGAACTGCACCTATTTAGTTCATCTAGTTCAGAGTTATGCATTTTCACGGGGTTTTGAACTGATCTGTTTGTGCCCCTTGATCTTGGTGGTTAAATATATCATCTTATGCACTCGAATCAAGTAATCCCGGTATGCATGTGGCTAAAATCAATAAGCGATACATCCTAACCACTATCTCAATATCTCTTAACAGAACCATTTTCCACTTCTATAGATCTATTAGTGGCTATGGCTCTTAGTTATTTTGTATGCCATTTGAAGTTAGTTGACAAACTAAGTGTTGTTTACAATTTTCGATGTTCTGATTAATATCTAGTTTCATGTGTAAACTTGTTGAGACATGAACATCGAATCTTCGCCAGCCAAACCGACGAGCGGTGGCAATGCTTCATGGATATTTTTGTTAGTGATGCCACTTTTGGCGGATTTATAGGGCCTCAATTGGTGCTGCTATAGTACATGAATTTTGCTATGTATGTTCTATTACATTATCACTTATAAGTCAACTTGATAAGACTTCCATCGACACATTTACATTTGGATTAATTTGTAGAAATCTCATGTTTGTTGTTGCTTTATAATAGATACTTTATTATTCTCGTTTGTAGGCACAAGAAGATTTAAGGATTTTAGAGTATAAAATTGATTTTGAAGTTTCTTCTAATTCTCTTATTTCTACTACTATCTACTCATATCTTCAAATGTCTAATGTTGTTGTGAATCTGGTAGGTATGATTGGGTAGGAGGTTACTTGGTGCTGTCCATCACGATCCCTTGGGACATATAGTTGCCATCACGATGGTCGAGGACTAAACATGAATAACAACCTTAGTAGTTTATATGTTACATTGTTGGAAGTTGGATTGTCTTTGGACTACTAGTTCCTAACCTTGTTGTGTGATATATTTTGTCAATATATGTTGTATATTATCATTTTATGGAGGATTTTATAAACTGCTCCATTGTAGATACCTATATATTTTATAAAATATTCTATTGTGGATACCTATGGAGGACTTTATATATTAAACGATTTGTGTAATTTATAGCACTTCGAAAATACTGTCTTGGGCCAAAAGTGGCAATATTTTGTGTAACCCATTGCTATTTGAAAGTGTATTGGTTCAAAATTGGAATGAAAGAAATGGACGAGACTAAATTTAAATTGATCCCAGATTCATGACGTATTTCGTGACGGAAAATAGTGTCCACATAGGCAGCCACGTCATTCCAGTTTGTCAAATGAAAATCCTACGTGGCATTGGTCCATGACAGCTAGTTCCGTCACAAAGGCTCGGGCCTAGTTTGGGCTTGGCCGGGCTTGAAGCAGATCCATGACGGTCAAAATCCGTCATGGAGAGTATGATGTTAAATTATGACGCGATATACATGACGGATTTCAAATCCATCACGGATGGGCATGCATGACAATTTTTGGCTGATCCATGACGGTCAAGATCCGTCATGTATTAACAGATTTCTTGTAGTGAAAGGATCCGGCAAGACACCTGCTGTGTACGCCTTCGTGGTGGCCTTCATGGGACCCAAGCGGTGGCGGCCTCCCGTGTTCTACTTCTCCTTGATGATGGCGGCTGAGCGGAGGTGCTCGCCACCGACTTGTCGCTCTCCGCGCTCCCGGCTTCTGTCGTTGCTTGCATGGCGCGGCCGCTGGCATGGTAGTCTCGGCCACAGAAACGGGAGACGCGGTACGAGGCGGCGGCGTGGACGGCACCAACGACGCCCGTGCGCCGCTCCTTGTTGAGCTGGCCTGGAGCGGCAAGTTGCTGAACCGCGCACCGGCTTGGGGCGGCAACTGGCTCCGTTGGGCGAGGGGAGAGAGGTGGATCAGCGAGCTGCATAGCTCGTATCCGGCGGGCTCGGCGGGCCACCCAGCCGGCTTGGATACGGAATAACTACTCTTCGTAAGTGCAGTCATGAACGGCATAGGAGATGAAATGGTGAAGGAGGAGGTAGCGGAGCGGTGGAGTTGTGCGATTCTTGGCCGGCGTTGGGCCTCATTTAAATAGGAGATGAAATAGACGGCAGACGGGAGGAGCTCGGCCAGCGTTACGTTTAATGCCGGCCCAGTCATGAACGGACGTGTGTCCAGAGTGGGTTTCTCGGCTTCCACACGGGCGGGTTTCATGGAGGCGTTTGAATGCGGCAAGGAGGTGTGTTCTGCCGGGCGTGCAGCGAGTGGCGCCCTCCGTCTGCGTAGGACAGCATGCCGTTCTTCCACTGGTGTGTGGGATCTTTGGGTACATGGCCTGCATGTCAGTGATCCAACGCAGGCAGTGCACAACACAGGAACCTTTGGTGGGCCAGGGCGGTCAGAAGCGGTCATTTCATAGACCGATAATTGTTCATTGAGTGTGACGTCATCCTTTTCATGTAGATAAGCCTACTATGTTGATAGCCTGTTCGATACGTTGTGATTCATAAAGACCGCTACAAACATCAATGTTCTGCTTATCACAGATAAGATTGATTAATACCCGTAACAATCCATGTCCTTAACAAAGGGTGCATGCACGTATAGGTTGAGCGTGTGTCTTGCGTCGTGTGCTATGTGCATGCAGGCGTGCAAGTGTTGCGTGCGTGCAAGGGTACTCTTCAGTGTTGCATGCATGTGTGCGTACGTGTGTGTGTTCGTGAGTGCATGTATGCAGCGTCGGTGTTGTTGCCTTTGCATGCGTCGGCGTGTTCGTTATGTGTGCGTGTCGGTGTTGCACGCTGCATGCGTGCGCGTGTCTTGCGTGCGTGCGTGCATGTGTACGTGCGGGGTGAGGCTACACGTCAGTCGACAGACTTTTTCATCTCTGGTCATTAGATTTTCCAACCGTTGGATACATAATCAAGGGCTTGCAGTTTATCATCAAACTCCACCCCCCTGAGCCGCCAGCCACCACCGGCCGAATCGCCGGCCCCCGCCGCCCCGCCCGCCCCAAAACCACTCCTCACCGCCGGCCCGCCGCTGCACTGACCATCCCTCTAGCCCTCCCCCCCACGCCGAACTTTTTCTCCGGCGATCCCCACCCCACCGCCCAATCAACGCCCCCAACGTCGGCGACTACCAACCAGAGGTCTCACGACTTCGAGTACCCACCGACCACTAATTTATTACCATTTATGTCCTTCATATACGCGCTGAGGGGTGGGCCCTATGGTAATGTGTGCTGCTGAATGTGGACCGTTTGACTGGTCAATTGTTCGTGTCATCAACAAATTACGGAGCTGTATGGTGAGCCAGTGACCGTATGATCACCCTAAAATGTATTTTATTAACACAGTACAGACTCAAACTACCATTTCTTTCTTTCATATACGGGCTGACAGGTGGGCCCCACAGTTACGCATCCAATGGTGCAACACTAGTTGCGCCACGTGGAACGTTTGACTGGTCAATTGATTATGTCAGCAACAAAATATGGAGTTGTACGGGTGAGCCAGTGACCGTATAATCATGACATGTATTATTTTAACACGGTACAGACGCAAGGGCTCATATATACGCGCAAGCACTCACCGCTATAAGCGCACACACGCAGACCCTACCCCTATGAGCACCTTCGAGAGAGTGGGCCAGCATATGATCTTGAGATTTTACAAAGTCACCATAGGTGCTTCGTAGTCGAGTGGAACGTCTCCTCCCACTGAACGCACATCACCGGAAAATACTGAAATTAACCCGGGATAAATCACGAGCACTGTACTTTAACCCTGGTGGGCTCGAGAAACCACTGTCCTCCTAACCATCCAACCACAAGTTGGTTAGCACGACAAAATGTATGTGGTGACCGTGATGAGCTTATTCTGAAGTCCAGTGACCATATCGTGCTTTCGCTTCAAATACAATGACCGTAAGTGTCGTCAACAAAATATGGAGCACGCATCAAATGCAAAGTCCATCAGTGTCGTCAAGAAAATACGGAGACATATCGTGAGCTAGATACCGTATCATCACCACGAGAATGTATACAATGACCGTAATGAGCATATTCTGAACTCCAGTGACCGTATAGTGCTTTAGCTTGAAATACAATGACCGTCATGCATTAATGTGTCATGGGCATGCATACTTTCAGAGGGCCGAGAGAGAGTTTGTGTGCATACGTGAAAGTGGTGTAGAAAGAGGGGATGTCCGGTGGAGACAAGGAGAGATATGCCCTTCGTTTCTCTTTCCCGTAACTAATATTTTAGGACAATATATAAACATTCACAATGCAGAACAAATATTTTTGGATGCACCATGCAATTAACTTTCATGTATAACATTGTACTATTGTATATGCTTATTTTCTTAGTGGCCGATTGCGAGTGTGGTGTGGTGGGCACATCATTTCTCGTTGTGGTGGGTCAACATGAGGACTCATGGGTTGGTTCCATCCAGCGCCACATAGGTTGGATCGAGACACGTTATACGAAGACCCATGTGGAGGACTCGGCGTACAACACGAAGCTAGCTACCAGAGTTGTGGAGGACTCTATCCCCACGGGTGATAAGCCGACTATATATGATTTGTAACCCTAGGCTCCGAGTATGTTATAGAAGCTTGGGGGCTAGTTCGTCGATAGTATACACACACACACAATGCTTGGTATTCACGTGTACTTTGTACACACCCCTATCACTAATATACAGTACCAGGAGTAGGCTTTTTCCTCAACTACAAGTGTCCGAACTAGGGTGAAACATTGCCTCGTATTACCATCCAGCCTAATAGTCAGGGATATCCTACCGAATGATATGATGGAATCATATCTGCCAAACTACTAAGAGAGAGGTGTGTCTGGGGGGCAATGTGTGCGAGAGAGGCCTAAAGATAATGCGGGAGACACGTAGGCACATATATGTGCATATAGAGGGCTAGTAGAGACCGTGCGTGTGTATATATGCATGTGAGAGAAATAGTGTTTTCCAAGCGAGAATAGTGAAAAGAGTGGTACATAGTAGTCGAAAGAGAGAGAGAGAGAGAGAGAGAGATGAGAGAGAGCATGTCGTGAGACTCCCGACACCCGAGAGAGATTGTGAGCATGTGTAAAGAGAAATGCCGATGCATATAAAGTGTGTGCACTTATGCGGTAGATAGAGAGAGATATAGCGCGTTTCTGAGAACGGGCGGAGGCGTAGTGCATCTACATGTAAAAGGCGGTTCTACGCATTAAATTAAAATATAAATGGCATTATTATTTTTGGATGAGATCATGAATTTTGCAAATTGCGTATGGACGAAAATCGGTCTATCAGACACCCATACTCTATTGAATTCTGGCATGTGCATGTGTTTATTTCATATTATCGATCCATAGAGTGAGAGCGGTTTGAAATACAGGCAATTGATGCTTTTGTAATTCATATATCATAATTAATTAGTGCACTCCATGTTTAGTGTAAAGCACTTTATACATTTGTCACTTGCATGGATACATTCCAAATTCCTAGCTACGAAATAGAATACATGTCGAATTCAACACAAAGGGGGTTTCGAAGATTCGAATTCATAGGAAGTGCATTCATCTATTTGAACCCGAGATAATGGCATTTGTAAATTAGATGTAAAAGGGGGCATCAATCTTTGTTGTGCGTTTGAACATGCGATATATATTCATACGCATCTCTAACTTTTTTCCAACCAAGGAGACTATATCTGGAACCATGCATGAACTGAGGTAAGTTGCATATTTTTTAATATATACTCGTGTACAATGTATATTCAAATGTACCACCTCCATTCCAAAATAATCATAGCTTTTCAAGAGTAAAGACTCGTGTTCAATTCAAGAGAACCGAAAACGTTAATGCTTCTGCTACCAAATATTGAACGAAGCGCCAAATAGGCCTCTGGTCACCCGAAACCGTGCAAGACTAATGTTTGGTGGTAGGAAATTACTGTCCTGACTCTGGCCCGTGTAGCCTATCGGCCCGATATCCACCGAGGTAGGTTTGTAACTTCACCAAGACGCCGGTCTCAACCGCCTCCGAGAAGCATTCATACGCCGTGGGCGCCTACACCCATGCGCTCGGCCGAAATCTATCCCGCCCACATTTGGGACACCTGAGATTACTGTCCTACCCCCAACCCGCAATATGTCTGAAATTTTAGATGGGGGCAAAGTTTGTAACTTTCCCCAAATTTCAAACAAGCGCGTCCCAAACCGAATCATTGTTCCCCTTTAGTTTCCCGCCTCCCTCTGTTTCCCCATTCATACTCCGTGGGCGCCAAAACGCCCTCTCCACCAGCCGCAAAACCCCAGCCTCCTAAGTCCTCCACCCCATAGCGCCCAATCCACCGCCGCCCAACTCCATCACGCCGGAGCCGGTACCCAGGCGTCGTCGTCCAACGCAACCGCAACCGCAACACCATCAAGGACTTAGCAGCTGAAGTCGAGGTAGAGCTGCCTCCACGATGCCGACACCGACGTGCGCCGTACCAGAACCAGTGCGACCACGCCGTCCTGCTTCTCACTGCTGCCGCTCCACTGTCGCAACCGTCCACCACACCGGAGCTGTTCCCGCTATGCCGTCATTCGCCGCCTCGGATCTGCTTCCCCGCCGCCGACATACGGCCACCGCACCACACTCAACAACTTGGCCATGGGTTCGTCCAATGCTGCACCGTCCTCCACAACTTCTCGTTTCCGATGAACCACAAGAAGATCGTTGAAAAAATAGAAGGAGGACACAACACTGCCAGCAGAAAGAGGTACTCCTCTTCCCTTATTCGTGCAAACCTTACATCTCTGCTCACACCATATTCATCCCATGAAAGAAACTAGTTGTTCACTTCTTACTGCATCTTCTTCGTGATACTAAATGCATAAGGTTTCCTCCCTTTACTATTTCACCTTTGCTAGAGGTCAGTAGCCCGCCTGGATTTCAATTCAGGGTTAGTCGAACCGTAATTAAAAGAAGCAGCACCCGCTTAGGCGCGTGGAGCACCTAGTCCGCCTGTTCTCCGGGGAAGCGGCACATCGGTGTCTATCATAGGGGTGTGGGGCGTAGGAGCTGCTTGCGCCTGATCTGGAGGTCGGCGGGACTTGAATGGATTGTCAGGGGGCGGTGCCAAGCACGGCAGTGCGGTGAGGTTGAGGGGAGGGCGCAGGCAGGGGACTGGGCCGG
This sequence comes from Aegilops longissima, assembly GCA_021605205.1. NCBI lineage: Eukaryota > Viridiplantae > Streptophyta > Magnoliopsida > Poales > Poaceae > Aegilops > Aegilops longissima. Next base: position 144,306,843 of record CM038682.1, on the reverse strand, counting down.
TGGTCGCTGCCGTTTCGAGGAAGATCGTCAACACTGACTGGCTGGAGGTAGATGAAGGCGATCTGCCCGTTCTTTGTACATCAGACGGTGCAGAAAAAATGGACTGACCTATTTGTTTTCAGTCCAATGTTATTTTCATAGAATCCTGGAGTGCGTCATGCATGTTGCAGAGCTATCATATGTCTCCCATCATTTATTTCTCACCGACCTGCTATCTGCTACCTTTACACTGTAGTAATTGTGCACACACTTCACCCATACTCACACTATTGTTTTTTTATGCATGGGTATTTCAGACTTTGACGCAGTGTTGATGAATGCTGAAAAGAAAAGACAGAAGTCGCTCGAATGTAATTCTAAGATAAGCACTAAGCGTTTCAGCGCTCTAAAGGATGCAATGTCAGCAGTTGGAGACAAAACATAGCTCTGCAGTTGATGATCTCAATTGCCACACACAACCATCCCAGGTGCTTGCTTTAACTTCGCGCTGTCAAATGTGGTTGCATGTTGCATATGGTGTCTAGATTGTATTGCTTCCAATTGGGTTAAACTGCATCTGCTTACTTTACACATTATACATTTGATAATGACATGCCTTCCTGTTTTTGATACATACTCCCTCCGTTCGGAATTACTCGTCCAAGAAATGAATGTATCTAGATCTATTTTAGTTGTAGAGACATCCATTTTTGTGACAAGTAATTTCGAACGGAGGGAGTACTACATATGTCTATTACCCATGTGCGTACATCAAACTAATGCTCTTTTGTATCCCTCGTCAATCACTTATCACTACTAGAAAAAGGCTTAACCCCAATATCTCTACTAGTGGCGCACCATGATGGTGGTGCGCCATTGCTATGTTTCTACTAATGGCGCACCACATGAGCAGTGCGCCATTGCTATTTTTTTGGTCCATCCCCCCACTAGACATAGCAATGGCGCACCACACCTAGGTGCGCCACTGCTATGCTACATAGGAGTTGCGCACCTAGGTGTGGTGCGCCATTGCTATGTCTGGTGGGGGTGTGCCTGCGTGTGTGTGTGATGTTAGCAACACCCCCCCTTGTGGATCGCCTTTTAGCTTTTTTTAAAAATAAAAGAAAATGATAAAAGATTAAAAAAAATCAAAAAAATAGATGCCCATGTGTTACGTGTTCTAGTGGTTAGGAAAATTAACAAACATGAATTTTGAATTTTTTTGCAAAAGGCCGCCGTGTTTCGGTAAAATGGCCGTATCTTTTGCATACGACCTCTGATGAAAAAGTTTTTATATGAAAAATCATCTACTCGAAAAGTTACATCCGAATTTGACGGGCTACGCCCGTTATCGATTTTCTAGAATCCTCAAAAATCTAACAGAAAAAAGTTATGATGCTTTTAAGATCTAGAGGCAAAAAAATCGAAAAAAATACAAAAAATAAATAAATTAGCAATGGCGCAGTAGTGCATTGTGCGCCACTACTATTTTCCTGCCTTCAAAATTCAAAAAATACAAAAATAAAAAAAAAGTTAGCAATGGCGCACCTTATGAATAATGCGCCACTACTATTTTCCCGCCTTCACGATTCAAAAAATTTCGACAAAAATAAAAATAATTAGCAATGGCGCATCAGTGAATAGTGCGCCACAACTATTTTCCCGCCTTCACAATTCAAAAAAATAGCAATGGCGCAGCAGTGCATGGTGCGCCACTGCTAAGTGTGGACAGAAGTTTAAAAGGGCCGACCAGCCACTTACCCCTTCATTCTTCTCCTCCTCTCCTCCACTCCATCTCCTTCTCTCCGGCGACCTCCTCCTCCTCACGGTGCTCCTCCTCCGGTGACCTCCTCCTCACGGTGCTCCTCCTCCGGTGACCTCCTCCTCCCTCCTCTCCTCCTTACGGTGCTCCTCCTTCCTCTCCTGCTCACGGTCCTCCTCCTCTCCGGCAACCTCCTCCTCCCTCCTCTCCTGATCCTCACGGTCTCTCCTCCCTCCTCTCCTCCTCACGGTCTCTCCTCCCTCCTCCTCTACTTCGGGTCACATGTGGAGCTGCCCCGGCACAAAGAACGTACCAGATCCAGGTCGAGAACGAGATTTGAAAAAAATTCAAGAAAAAAATGAGCAAAAAAACAAGCCAAAAAAATGAGCCAGATCTAGATCCAGATCCAAATTCAAAATTCAAAAATAGCAATGGCGCACGGTGGGGGTTAGACGGTGCGCCACTACTATTTTCCCGCCTTCAAAATTCAAAAAATCAAAATATTTCAAAAAAAAATACCAGTGGCGCACCTGTAGCAATAGTAATGACGCACTAAAGGTGCGCCACTATTACCTACAATACTAATAGCGCACCAGAGGTGCGCCATTAGTATTTGTTATTACTAGTGGTGTGGTAATAGTGGCGCACCTATAGTGCGCCATTAATGGAAAAAATAGTGCGCCACTAACAGTCCTTTTTCTAGTAGTGTATGATGAGACAGTCACCCGGGTGGGTTACATTGAGACGCCATACTCATTTAAAGAGTGCACTGTCATCCTCCCCACATGATTCTCAAGAAACAACAAGGATAAATGAAGATAGTCAACTTAGCTCTCTAGTTGATGACCGCAATTCCCCCACACCACCATCATAGGTGCTTGCTCTAACTTCGCAGTGTGATATGTGGTTGCATGTTGCATACGGTATCTAGCTTGTAATGCTTCTAATTAGGGTAAACTGCATCTGCTTAGTTTACACATTATACCTGTGAATATGACATGCCTTCCTATTTTTGGTACACACTACATCTATGTGTTAACCTTGGTCTTACATGAAACTACCTCTCTTCTGTATCCTGCATCAATCACTTATGATGAGTGATACGTCTCGAACGTATCTATAATTTTTTATTGCTCCATGCTATATTATCTACTGTTTTAGGCAATATTGGGCTTTATTATCCACTTTTATATTACTTTTGGGACTAACCTATTAACCGGAGGCCCAGCCTAGATTTGCTGTTTTTTGCTTATTTCAGTATTTCGAGGAAAAGGAATATCAAACAGAGTCAAAACGGAACGAAATCAACTGGAGAAGTTATTTTTGGAAGGAAGCCCACCTGATGGACTTGGACTCCACGTCAGAAGATACGGAAGGTGCTCACGAGGGTGGGGGCGCACCCAACCCCCTAGGGCGCGCCCCTACCTCGTGGGGCCCCCGTAGCTCCACCGACGTACTCCTTTCACCCATATATACCTATGTACCCTAAAACTTCCAGAATAGAAGATAGATCGCGAGTTCCGCCGCCGCAAGCCTTTGTAGCCACCAAAAACCTCTCGGGAGCCCGTTCCGGCACCCTGCCGAAGGGGGAACCCTCACCGGTGGCCATCTTCATCACGCCTACGCTATCCATGACGAGGAGGGAGTAGTTCACCCTCGAGGCTGAGGGTACGTACCAGTAGCTATGTGTTTGATCTCTCTCTCTCTCTCGTATTCTTGATTTGGCACGATCTTGCTGTATCGCAAGCTTTGCTATTATAGTTGGATCTTATGTTTCTTCTCCCCCTCTTCTCTCTTGTAATGAATTGAGTTTTCCCCGTGAAGTAATCTTATCGGATTGAGTCTTTAAAGATTTGAGAACACTTGATGTATGTCTTGCCGTGCGTATCTATGGTGACAATGGGATATCACGTGCCACTTGATGTATGTTTTGGTGACCAACTTGCAGGTTCCGCCCATGAACCTATGCGTAGGGGTTTGTCGTGGTTTTGTCACGGCAGATGTCCTCATGAAAGGACTTAGTCGTGGAGTCATCGCTACGGGTTAGCTTAAAGAGGTTAAACCGAACGAGGGACACAGGAGTTTATACTAGTTCGGCCCCTTCGATGAAGGTAAAAGCCTACGTCTAGTTTGTGATGGGATTATTGGGGTTTCGATGACCAGGGAGCGAATACGCTTGCCTGAATATCGAGTTGTTGTTGTCTGTCCCTGAACCGCCACCGGGTCATCCCTTTATATATACAGGGTGACGCCCGGCCGGTCTACAGAGTCCCGAGCCAGCTCATACAAGTGTCCAGCTCGGTCTCTTCCTTTCCTAACTTACATTACAAGATACATAACCATAGCGGTTTACCACTATGTGCCCTAATCCGCCTTTGGGCTCCGGGCCTCTAAGCTTCAGTAATAAAACGCTCTCTACTAAGTCTTCATGGGCTTCAACATAGTTGAGGGTGAACCGGGCCCTCCTGGCCGGTGTACACTCAGTAGTTATATCCCCAACATTAGGCCCCAGATTGATTTGAATCTGTTCATGTCGATCTTCAATACTTTAAAGAAATTTTGTGAACATCTCCGTAATTCTCGTAAACCGCCATGTTGTCTTCTCCTATAAACTTTGTTAAACCGCCGTGAGTCATCTTCTGTCCACAGCAACGGACCATCATAACATCATCTCTGTATTAAAAAGATTCCCTTCATTAATGGTATAACGAAAATCGAGGCGACAGGCGCGCCCTCTTTGCCGCTTCAGGCTCCTCGATTCTTGTGCCTGCTACTTATCCCTTTCTACTTATAAATAAAGCTGACGGGTCTTTCCATTCTTTCCCCTTGCCTCTTCTTCTTCCTCTCGCGAACCCCACTGCTCGAGCTCCACCGCCGGCACAGAGCGCACCGTCGTCTTTGTCTCTGGCCGCTCCATCACCTTGAATCGAACCAGAGTTTTGCGGTATCCCTTCGCAGTAGATCTGCACTGGTAAGTTTTCCCTTTTCCGCATCTTTAGATCTGTGCTAGGGTTCATGAGTTCATCTGTATAGTTCCTTGTTCATCTCAGTTCTTCGTTTTTCCTCCTGTCGTGGTTGCTTTGATCCAGCAGTAGCGTAGACCTCGTGCGGTAGTTACTCCGCATCCATTTTTCGTACTAGTAGACCTTCCTTTTTTGTAAAGAATCCTTAGTAGAGCGCACGACCTTCTCTGTTCTGCTTAACGCCATTATAGGTCGCAAATTTTTTTCTTTATTACAGCATGGTAGATCCAAATAAATTTCATCATTGTGTGAAACCTGTTTCTATCAATACTTGGCAGATTTTCATCTCTGGCTCCTCCACCTAAGGGCTGTTTAAATCTTAGTAGTGGTAATCCGCCACATGTCATTAGCCCTCACTTAAACCGCCGTGTCATGGATTGCAATGTCCGGTTCACCTCATATGTACTCTTTGATTAAATTTCCGGTTTAACACTTGAACCGCTGATCGTAAACCGGCCTTTATCTTTCCATTACAGCTCTGCTCTTCAAGATGACCAAGCAATTTGCTGCCTGCAACTGGGTTCCATCCCGGATTACGGAAACACAAATCAACGGATTCGTTTTAACGGGCGCTTTAGCTCCAAAAAGTGTCCTTCATTGACGAGTTCCTGGCCCTAAGTGCCCTCCTGAGCCTCAAGATGGAGAAGTGATTGTATTTATGCAACATTTATCCCGGGGTTTCAGTCCTCTCGGATCAAGATTTTTCCGGGATGTACTTGCCAGCTTCCAACTCCATCCTCAGGATATTGGACCAAATTCTGTGTCCAACATCTGCAACTTTCAAGTGTTCTGTGAGGTTTATCTAGAAGAAGAACCAACGGTTGACCTCTTTCAGGATTTCTTCCACTTAAACCGCCGCACTGAGTTCTCTGACGCCCCAATACTGAACTTGGTGGTGTATCAATTCAAAAAAGGAAAGAGGTTGACTTTCCTCATGCCAAACTTCACAGCTACCCTAAAGACTGGAACCAAACTTCGTTTTATTGTCAGAACACTGCCCCTGCTAGAGAAAACCCCTTGTCGGGTTATCGCGCTCACTGGCTTGGCAATGGCACAACCCTTTACCTCCACGAATGACTGCCAAAGAATGACAAGCTTATGCACCTCAACTCGCCAAACTCCGGGCTCTCCTTGCCAATGGTTTAACTGGTGTTGATCTTGTTCATTGTTGGGTTTCATGGTGCATCCTTCCTTTAAGCCGCCGCCCCGGTTTGATGTATGCATATACCGGCAAGACCAATGATCCTCAACGGTTTAACGAAATAGAATTGACTGATGATGAAGTCACTGAAAGTGTTAAGAAGATACTTGATGAACCAATCTCCGTATACACCCAAACCGGTCAGCGCCCTTTTTGCGCTGCCAACAAACCGCCATCGGTAACGACTTTAACCTTGTACATTTTTAAGCCGTCTCTGTTTTAACAATAATATAATTACCCTTTACTTTAATCCTGCAGACCAACAGCTCCTTCTGGAAAAGGAAAACTCAAGATAAACCGGCCAGGGCCCCTCGTGCCAAAAGCAAAGTCACCAAGAAAAATGCCAAGAAGAAAGCTGCCGAGTCTTCTGATCCGCCAGAAGATGTTGATGAATCGGATGAAGAGGTACAACTTGACTCCCTTGGTTCCTTTTTCGTACACCTTATTGACAATAACTATTCCCAGGATGATGCGGAGGCCAGCCATGCAGACCAAGTTTAGGTAATAGCTCTTTCTTCCAATTCAGATCTGGTGCCAGTTAAAAGGTTTCGCCGTGCAGTTCGAAAAGTGAAATACTCTCACCCTCTTGCTTATCTGGATCCAAAACGTTCTTTGAAGACGCAGCAACCTGAAGGGCGCTGCACAACCCGACATAGTGGCCAGCAAGTCACCTCTTCCGGTATACCAGACACACCAACCCGGAAACGTCGTCCACAGGTTGCCTGTTCTCCTGAAAAACTTTATCCCTTGAAGGGTTTCTTCTGATACCCTCTCAATCCGTCTGACTCGAATTATCAGGTGTCTTCCAATTCATCCGGCGGTTCATCAACCACTCAGTTTCCTCCCCTTAAAACCGTCGTTGGGTAAGTGTTCTTGATCTCCGGTTTGTTTCTTCATGCATCGGTTTACCGTACTAATATTTATTTTGACGTTGTAGTACCAAGGCCCGTTTAAGCAAGAAAGCCAAGACCAGCGACCCCACTGACGATGTTGAACCGGAGAAGACCCCCGAAAATGCCGGTGAAAATGCTGATATTGTCATGGATGACTCCGCCCCGCAAGACCCAGCCACTGATGCTGATCCGCCGGAAGCTGATCCGGCTACACATATGGACACATCAAGTCCACATGCCACGCCTGCAGGTCCAGTTGTTGATCCGCTAAGTTCAACTGCTAATCCGCCAAGCCCTGCTACCACTCCGCCAAGCCCAGCCAAAGATAATGTCAATCAATCTAGCCTAGCAAAAGATGATGATGACGTTGTTGTTACTGGCACTGCTTATACCGCCCCGGGCAATCCAGTTATTTTGTCAAAACATACCGCCAAGGACGAATTTGTTGCTATGGGCAAGGGGAAGGGGGCAACTGACTTGTCAAACTATGCTAATCTTTCTTCTCAGGATCTTCATTTCGGATTCTTGAACCAGATTTACACAAGCCGAGATTATGAAGTCGGTTTGGTAAACCTAATGAAGGAACGCTATGAGGTAAACATATTCACCCTTATCCTGTACCTTTACTGCATTGTAGCCCCCAAGGGCCGGTTTGTCTTTTATAAAGAGAAACCGGGACTTTCATTTTCCAAATTGTCCTTTGTTGATTTTCCTTGCGTTTTTCCTGATCAAATACACATTAGCCCCCAAGTGCCAAGATTGAAACTTGTATTAATCCTTGGGACTTCAAACAATTAATAGAGAAGCAATCCGCATTAGCCCCCAAGTGCCAAGATTGAAACTTGTATTAATCCTTGGGACTTCAAACAATTAATAGAGAAGCAATCCGCATTAGCCCCCAAGTGCCAAGTGTATAACTGGTTTGTATGCTTGGGACTTTTATGATAAAATATGTATATGCTCCTCTGATTGTGGCAGGCGGATATAAATCACCAAGGTACTCAAATTGCTGATCTTCAAGAGAGTATAAAAACCCAACAAGTAGAGACTTCCAAGGCCAAGAATGAGCTAAAAGCCGCTTTAACCGCCATGGAACAACTTAAAGAAGGGTTCAAGACTGAGCGTGCCAATTGGGACACTGAAAAGACTGTATTGCTGAAGCGGGCTGAAGACGCCGAGTCAGCTCTTAAACCGGTGGCGGAAGAACTTACTGGGTTGAAGCGCCAAGTGAATGCCATGACCTCTGTAGTATTTAGTAAGTACTCTTGCCAAGGCTTCTTGAATTACTATCCTTGTAATTTGCCGATTTAACATGAAAGTCTCAAACCGTTGCAGGTAGCCGCATTGATCATCTGGGCTCTGACATGCGGATGAAGCTGAAGGCAGCATATACTCTGATTGAACAACTGTATACTGGTGCTCAACGGGTTATCTGCGCAGCGTCATACAACAATCCGGCCCCAACACTGATCAAGGACACGCTAGCAAAGTTATCCATGACACCAGCACAGATAGAAGAGATGAAGCGATCCGCTGCCAGGGCCGGCGCTTTGTTGGCACTTACCCGAGCGAAAGAATGGATAGCCGACCTGGATCCGGTGGACATCGCCAAGGGCTTTCCTAGTGCACAAGAAAACGGGGCAGATTTTGATGACGAAGCCCTTAAAAATGTGACAAGGGAGATGCGTCCTCTGGCGAGTCAACTGGCAGAAGAAGCTAACTTGACTGTTCACCGGTCTTTCTATGATGCCAACAACAGACGGATTAACGCTGTCATGCCGGAAGTGCAAAATCTTATTCCGCCAATTTGTAAGCACACTTATGCCCCTGACGTTGATCCATCCGAACTTATAAGTGAAGAGGCTGTCTTTCAAGCTTTAACCCGGATTGACTGGACCACCGTGGACTTCCAACCACTAGATGGGGAGGAGGATGCTGAACCGACGCCAGATGATCCATCAACTTCACGTCAACATGGTGATGAGGCTTGATCCGGCAGTCTGGTTGATGCTTCACAAACTTTGCTCTGCTGGAAGAAACACCATATTTTGGGCCTTAAAGCGCCTTGTAATAGGCTAGTGAAAATACTTTGATCTGCGGCCATCGTGCACTGGGATATACTTTGTTTGATCCGCCATGACATTTTCAGAGCTGACTTATATATCTTCATAATACTATGCAATCCTTGTGTCTGCACAAAAAAGATATGTGATTTAAAATCACTTAGTTGATTTACCAATTTATATTTGTAGTAAGGGTGAACACCCGACTTCCACCATGCAGTGTTGGAATGTATAAAGTAGAACCGCGTTGTAATGAACACCGGATGATTGTAATGATAAGCTAGTCCGGGTTGTAACACACTGGTTTGATAAAGAAGGAGGTCTGACAACTTATAGTTGACAACTTAGCCGGGTTAACAAACACCGGATTAACATGAATATGATCTAACAACTTGTAGTTGAAAGTCAAGCCGGGTCAATAAACACCGGTTTAATTTGATGACTGATAGTCATGCCGGGTCAATAGACACCGGTTTAAAATAGAATTTATCAACAGAGGAAAAAGAACTGACAAAGGCAAATAAAACCGTGTAGTCGAGGCTTTTCAAGGGCTGCCAAGCCCAAATTCAAGGCTTTTCATGGGCTGCCAGGCCGCTGAGTTAAACCATTTTGACAAAGCCTTTTAAGATGGGCCTCCAACTAACCATTCATTGTTTTAACTTTGACAAGTTCAGGGTCTCAATGAGAGTAACTGTCAAATGTTCAACGGGTCATGCCGGGATTACCTGGATAGGAGTGGCTTACTTGATGAAGGCAGGTTAACCCGGGGTTTTAGGTGAATACACCAGGCTTCCAAGTCGTGGGTCAATACCCGGTTAAAAGGGTCCTTTCAAACTCTTTGGTATTTGACACAAAGAGCCCCCAAGTAACTTTGTGAGCTGTGCTCAATGGGTGCCTATGTTTGAGCCGTGCTCTGAGAAATAGAACTCTCTTTGGCCCCGTGGGTGTGAAGCTCCCAAGCTATGTAGTGGCATGATAGCCGGTTTTAACTAGTACTTCGCTTTGTTAGCTGAAGCCCCCATGTAAACAAAGATTTGAGGAAAATGGCGGAGACCCTGCTTATAGCAAGGATGCCGGTTTATTATATTGATCACAATATATACATTGTTGGAATATGTACATAAGAAAAGCCTGTGGCTTCAAGTGTAATAAGGCCGTAGGAGAGCTATGTTCCATGGCCGCCGGGTCTCCTCCTCAAAACTGCGTGAGTCTTCTCGAACGTCAATGAGGTAGTATGAGCCGTTATATAGATTTTTACTGACCACAAAGGGTCCTTCCCAAGGTTGGGATAACTTGTGCATATCAGTCTGATCCTGGATGAGCCAGAGCACCAAGTCGCCTTCTTGAAAGGTCCTTGCCTTAACCCGGCGGCTGTGATAGCGCCGCAGGTCTTGTTGATAAACCGTTGATCGAGCCAAAGCCATGTCCCGTTTCTCATCTAACAGGTCCAGCGCCTCTTGGCATGCATGCGCATTATCCGCTTCAACATAATTGGCAACCCGGGGCGAGTCATGACGAATATCACTGGGGATGACTGCCTCAGCCCCGTAGACCATGAAGAAAGGTGTATAACCCGTAGATCGGTTCGGGGTTGTGTTTATGCTCCATAACACAGATGGTAATTCTTCCACCCAACAACCCGGCGTCCGCTTCAAAGGGACCATAAGCCGGGGCTAGATACCCTTCAGGATCTCTTGATTTGCCTTCTACGCTTGACCATTGGACTAGGGATGAGCCACGGACTTTACATCAAGCCGGATGTGCTCTCATTGACAAAACTCCTCCATCTCACCTTTAGAAAGGTTCGTACCATTATCTGTGATGATGCTGTGTGGAAAACCAAAACGGAAAATGATCCTTTTGAGAAACTGAACCGCCGTGGCTGCATCACACTTGCTGACGGGCTCCGCTTCAACCCATTTAGTGAACTTGTCAACTGCCACCAACAGGTGGGTCTTCTTATCTTTGGAACGCTTAAAAGGCCCAACCATATCAAGCCCCCAAGTGGAAAACAACCAAGTGATGGGAATCATGCGTAGCTCTTGGGCCGGAACATGAGCTCGACGTGAAAACTTCTGACAAGCATCACACCGCTTTACCAGATCCTCTGCATCAGCATGAGCTGTCAACCAATAGAACCCATGACGGAATGCCTTGGCCACCAAGGATTTTGAACTGGCATGGTGACCACAATCCCCTTCATGGATTTCACGTAGAATCTCTTGCCCTTCTTCAGGAGAAACACAACGTTGGAATACACCTGATATACTGCAACGGTGTAACTCGCCGTTGTGAACAACCATGGACTTGGACCGCCGGATTATCTGCCTGGCAAGGAGCTCATCATCTGGTAACTCGCCCCGGTTCAGATACGCCAAATATGGAACCGTCCAATCCGGCGTGATGTGTAAAGCGGCTACCAATTGGGCCTCCGGATCAGGAACAGCCAAATCCTCTTTTGTAGGCAACTTAACAGACGGGTTATGCAAGATATCTAAAAGGTATTGGGTGGTACCGGTTACGTTGAGATCCGGCCGGCTCAAAGCGTCTGCTGCTTCGTTTTGCACCGGTCAATGTGCTCAACCTGATAACCCTTAAAGTGACCTGCCACAATATCCACCTCGCGTCGATAAGCCGCCATGAGTGGATCCTTAGAATCCCAAGTACCAGAAACTTGCTAAGCCACCAGATCAGAATCTCCAAGACTGCAAACCCGGCTTAAGTTCATTTCCTTAGACACACGGAGACCGTGGAGTAAGGCCTCGTACTCTGCAGCATTGTTAGTACAAGGGAACATTAAACGGAGAACATAACAAATTTTATCACCCCGAGGGGAAGTAAGGACAACTCCAGCCCCTGAGCCTTCCAATTGCCTGGATCCATCAAAGTGAATAGTCCAGTATGTATTGACCGTTTTGTCCTTGGTGCCTGTAACTCGGTCCAATCATTGATGAAATCGACAAGCGCCTGAGATTTGATGGCCGTTCGAGGCATATACTTTAATCCATGTGGACCAAGCTCAATTGCCCACTTCGCAACCCGGCCAGTTGCTTCTCTGTTCTGGATCATATCACCCAAAGGAGCAGAACTAACCACTGTGATGGGATGGCCTTGAAAGTATTGCTTGAGCTTCCTACTTACCATAAAAACTCCATACACCAGATTCTTCCAATGCGGATACCTTTGCTTCGACTCGATCAGTACTTCGCTGACATAATGAACTGGCCGTTGAACCAGATATTCTTTCCCAGCCTCCTTACGCTCAACCACAATTGCCACACTGACCGCACGGGCATTAACAGCCACATACAATAACAGAGGCTCGCTATCAATCGGAGCAGCAAGGATGGGTGATTCAGCCAGCTGCCGCTTCAACTCCTCAAAAGCCGAATTGGCTGTGTCACTCCAGACAAAATCATCCGTCTTCTTCAACATCTGGTATAAAGGAATCGCCTTCTCTCCCAAACGGCTGATAAATCGGCTGAGGGCTGCAATTCGACCTGCCAGACACTGAACATCATTGATGCACTTCGGTTTAGCCAAAGATGTGATTGCCTTGATTTTTTCTGGATTGGCCTCAATGCCTCTGTTGGACACAAGAAAACCCAAGAGCTTGCCTGCCGGAACACCGAAAACACATTTGTCCGGATTGAGCATCATTTTATAAACCCGAAGATTATCAAATGTCTCCTTGAGGTCCTCTATCAAGGTTTCCTTCTTTCTGGATTTTACCACAATGTCATCCACATAGTCATGAACATTACGCACAATCTGCGTGTGAAGACAATTTTGCACACAACGTTGATAGGTTGCCTGGGCACTTTTGAGCCCAAAGGGCATAGAGACATAGCAAAAGGATCCAAAGGGAGTGATGAAGGCCGTCTTCTCCTGGTCCTTAACTGCCATTTTAATCCGATGATAACCTGAATAAGCATCCAAGAAACTCAGGCGCTCACATCCCGCCGTCGCATCAATAATTTGATCAATACGCGGGAGAGCAAAAGGATCTGCCGGACAAGCTTTGTTCAAATCGGTGTAATCCACATACATACTCCAAGTGCCATTTTTCTTAAGAACGAGTACCGGATTAGCCAACCACTCGGGATGAAATACTTCCACGATAAAACTAGCAGCCAACAGCCGGGCTACCTCCTCACCAATGGCCTTGCGTCTTTCCTCGTTAAAGCGGCGAAGAAATTGCTTGACCGGTTTAAACTTGGGATCAACATTGAGAGTGTGCTCAGCGAGTTCCCTCGGTACACATGGCATGTCAGAAGGCTTCCATGCAAAAATGTCCCACTTCTCACAGATGAACTCGATGAGCGTGCTTTCCTATTTCGGATCCAGATTGGTGCTGATGCTAAGCTGTTTGGATGAATCGCTAGGGACAAAATCAATAAGTTTAGTTTCATCAGCCGGGTTGAACGTCAGGGTTGAATCATGCTCAGTGGTGGGCTTCTTCAGAGCGGTCATATCCACCGGATTAAGATTGTCAACCCCATGCGACGAAAAGTCTCATAGTACAGGATGTTGAAGTGGTGGGCTTCTTCAGAGGGGTCATATCCGCCGGATCAACATTGTCAACCCCATGCGACGAAAAGTGTCATAGTATAGGATGTTGATACTGCTCCCTCCATCCATGAGAACTTTGGTAAACTTATAACCTCCCACCTGAGGTGCTACCACCAAAGCCAGTTGACCCGGATTGTCAACCCGGGGCGGATGATCCTCTCTGCTCCACACAATGGGCTGTTCGGACCACCGTAAATAGCGTGGCACCGCCGGTTCAACAGAATTGACTGCCCTCTTGTGAAGCTTATGATCGCGCTTGCATAGGCTAGTAGTGAACACATGATACTGCCCACCATTCAATTGCTTGGGGTGACTTTGATAACCTGACTGCTGCTGATTCCCTTGATTATTCTATTGACTATTACCACCTTGGTTGTTCTGATGGCCCTGATTATACTGAAATCCAGAGCTTGAACCGTCGCCACCATGAAAACCTGGACCTGAACCGCCCGGCGGACCCTAATCATACCGGTAAAGATCAGAGTTTTTGAATTCCTTCATAATATAACAATCTTTCCAAAGATGTGTGGACGTGGCCTCCTTAGTCCCATGCTTTGGGCAGGGCTGGTTTAACAGCCGCTCCAGATTCATCCCTCCACCGCGCTGGGGCGGTTTACCTTTACGGCGCTGCATATTGGTGTTAGCCACAAAATCTGAATTATCTGCTTTGCGCTTACCATTATTCCCATGGCCTCCTTGGTTATTATGCTGTCCTTTTGCACCGCCGTTCTTCTTTCCCTTCTCCGGTTTCTCCTCATCAGACTCGGGATCCTTGGTATTATCAGAATCGGCATACTTGACCAAGGCTGCCATAAGTGTTCCCATGTCATTGCAGTGGCGCTTGAGCCGTCCCAACTTCATCTTTAGTGACTTAAACCGGCAATTACAATCCAGTGTTATGATCGCTTGGCCAGCATTAATCCGGTCTGACGAATGCAAAACTTCTGAAACCCGGCGCACCCAATGAGTTGTTGACTCGTTCTCCCCCTGAACACAGGCATCCAGGTCCACAATTGACATAGGCTGTTTGCAGGTGTCCTTGAAATTGGCTATAAATCGGGCCTTCAATTGATCCCATGATTCGATGGAATTGCCTGGTAGGTTTTTCAACCAAGTACGGGCTGTCCCTTCCAACATCATTGTGAATTACTTTGCACATGCCGCTTCATCTACATCCAGCATCTCCATTGCCATCTCATAACTCTCGACCCACGCCTCAGGCGGCTGATCAGCAGTGTAATTTGGTACCTTACGCGGACCCTTGAAATCCTTAGGCAGTCGCACATTACGGAGAGCCGGAATAAGACACGGCACTCCCTAGGAACTGAAAGCAAGCCCGGTGCCTCGGTCCACTGATTCCGCTGGCTGAATCGGGGCGGTTTGATAGCGACCCGCATGCAGTGCTGCCAAAGCGGCTTCCCTTCATGCTCTACCATTATCCACCACATCCTGCGCCGGATTACGGTGCCGAGCGCTGCTAGACACCTCCGGTTCATCCATGTGCCTGCTATAGCTCTTGCTCGGACGAGGGGTCGAATGAATTCTATCTCGGCTATAGGAATAAGCCTTCTGCTGCACCATGGCGGTTTGAAGAAGATCCCTGGCCCGCAGTGTCTTAATTGCCGCCAGTGAATCGCCCTCCATCGGAATAGCTGCCAGGCGAGATGCTGCAGCAATCATGTTATCCAAAGGGCTCGAAAAGTGACCTGGTGGTGTTGGCACATACGGTGGCAGGTTGTCCATCCGTCGAGGTGGTTCCATTATCCGTTGTTGATCTGGCCGCTCCAGGCGCATCGGTTTCGTTTGCAGCTGCCGGTTTACTCGTCCCAGACCCCGGCGTATTAAAGAGATTTAATCCTTCGAAGCCTGGCTGCATACGCGATCGGTACTTCCTGCGCATCACGTCGTTTGCCGCGTTCTGATCTAACATGAGCTGGAAATTTCGTGCCTGTATCTGCTGTGATTGGGCATCCAAAGTTGCCCGTTCATCAGCCATCCTGGCATCCTCAGCTGCCAGGTCCTCCTTAGCCTGTGCTATCTTTTCCATTAGCTTAGCAACTTCCGCATTGTGCTGATCCTGTGTCTCGGGGGTAACTGCCGTGGTTAACAAGGTTGTCCAGGCATCCATCAAATCAGAGAGAACTTGAGCCGGCCTGCGTACCGAGCCTCCTGCCACGGCCGCTGATCTGGAAATCATGGCTGCTGTAGATGAAGATTGCAAAGCGGGTTGTGTCCTGGTCATGTAGATAGCAACTCGACTCGGCGGTTCAAGGAGGTCCAGAATACTGTTACCGTCGGAATAGCCTCCGAACACACCATCATGAACTTGGTATAAGGACTCGGTTTCACCG
This sequence comes from Aegilops longissima, assembly GCA_021605205.1. NCBI lineage: Eukaryota > Viridiplantae > Streptophyta > Magnoliopsida > Poales > Poaceae > Aegilops > Aegilops longissima. Next base: position 144,290,999 of record CM038682.1, on the reverse strand, counting down.
ATGGATGATTCGCCGTTGGAATAAACAGTCGTCTCGCCTTCAGACACCGATTCAGATCCGATCCCATGGACACATCCTACGAACGCACACTTCGTGGTAGGCTTAACCCGGGCAGGACTTGCACGCTGAGCCGTCTCGACGAGGTCGGTTCAGGTGTCCGGCTCAGGGCGCGGTTCGCCGATCTTGCCGATGAAGACATGAATTCTGCCAAAGGGGACCCGGTACCCGTACTCGATTGAGCCGGCCTTGGGGCCCCATCCTTCGTTGTTGATGTAGAGCTTGCCGCGACGACTCTTGGTCATCCGGCCAACCGCGTACCCCTTCAGTCCTTCAAAGTTGCCCTTCAAACATTCAAAACCATCATGCGATAGCCCCACGGTGGGCGCCAACTGTCGTGGTTTTGTCACGGCAGATGTCCTCATGAAAGGACTTAGTCGTGGAGCCATCGCTACGGGTTAGCTTAAAGGGGTTAAACCGGACAAGGGACACGGGAGTTTATACTAGTTCGGCCCCTTCGATGAAGGTAAAAGCCTACGTCTAGTTTGTGATGGGATTATTGGGGTTTCAATGACCAGGGAGCGAATACACTTGCCTGAATCTCGAGTTGTTGTTGTCTGTCCCTGAACTGCCGCCGGGTCGTCCCTTTATATACACAGGGTGACGCCCGGCCAGTCTACAGAGTCCCGAGCCAGCTCATACAAGTGTCCAGCTCGGTCTCTTCCTTTCCTAACTTACATTACAAGATACATAACCATGGCGGTTTACCACTATGGGCCCTAATCCGCCTTTGGGTTCCGGGCCTCTAAGCTTCAGTAATAAAACGCTCTCTACTGAGTCTTCATGGGCTTCAACATAGTTGAGGGTGAACCGGGCCCTCTTGGCCGGTTTACACTCAGTAGTTATATCCCCAACAGGGTTGGCACACGTTTTCGTCGTGATTCTCTGATAGAAACTTTGAGGCACTCTTTGAAGTACTTTTATGTTGGTTGGATGAATATGAGATTGTGTGATGCATATCGTATAATCATGCCCACGGATACTTGAGGTGACAATGGAGTATCTAGGTGACAATAGGGTTTTGGTTGATTTGTGTCTTTAGGTCTTATTCTAGTATGAACTCTTGGGCTGTTTGTGACACTTATAGGAATAGCCCAACAGATTGATTGGAAAGAATAACTTTGAGGTGGTTTCGTACCCTACCATAATCTCTATGTTTGTTCTCCGCTATTAGTGGCTTTGGAGTGACTCTTTGTTGCATGTTGAGGGATTGTTATATGATCTATCTTTGTTATTATTGTTGAGAGAACTTGCACTAGTGAATGTATGAACCCTAGGCCTTGTTTCCTAGCATCGCAATACCGTTTACGCTCACTTTTATCGGTTGCTACCTTGATGTTTTTATATTTTCAGTTTACAAATACCTTTATCTACCATCCACATTGCACTTGTATCACCATCTCTTCGCCGAACTAGTGCACCTATACAATTTACCATTGTATTGGGTGTGTTGGGGACACAAGAGACTCTTTGTTATTTGGTTGCAGGGTTGTTTGAGAGAGACCATCTTCATCCTAAGCCTCCCACGGATTGATAAACCTTAGGTCATCCACTTGAGGGAAATTTGCTACTTTCCTACAAACCTGTGCACTTGCAGGCCCAACAACGTCTACAAGAAGAAGTTGTGTAGTAGACATCAAGCTCTTTTCTGCGCCATTGCCGGGGAGGCTAGGTAAGTGAAGGTATATCTTTAGATCTTGCAATCGAATCTTTTTGTTTCTTGTTTTATCACTAGTTTAGTCTATAAAATAAAACTACAAAAAAATGGAATTGAGTTTGTCTCATACGCTTCACCTTTTTAATATCTTTCGTGAGAATGATAGAAAGGAAAATTGTGCCAAAGTGCTAGAAGAAGAATTACATAGAATGCTTGGCATGAAATATGTGAATGATGAGCATGATTGAAATTTTGTTAGTCTGAATTCCTTGAATATCCATGATGCTGATGATATGAAAAGCCACAAGCTTGGGGAAGCTACGTTTGATGAAGATGATATTTTTTGTCCCCCAAGCTTTGATTCGCAAATCTACTATGATGAAAGCATGCCTCCTATCTATGATGATTATTGTGATGACACGTATGCTTTAAAGAATAATGATAACCATGAAACATGTCATCTTGATCTTAATTTTCAATCTCATGATAGCTATTTTGTTGAGTTTGCTCCCACTATTATTCATGAGAAGAAATTTGCTTATGTGGAGAGTAGTAAATTTTCTATGCTTGTAGATCATGAAAAGAATGCTTTAGGTGCTGGTTATATTGTTGAATTCATTCATGATGCTACTAAAAATTATTATGAGGGAGGAACATATGCTTGTAGGAATTGCAATAATATCAAGTTTCCTCTCTATGTGCTTAAAATCTTGAAGTTATGCTTGTTTTGCCTTCCTATGCTAGTTGATTATTGTTCCCATAAGTTGTTTGCTCACAAAATCCCTATGCATAGGAAATGTGTTAGACTTAAACGTGCTAGTCATATTCTTCATGATGCTCTCTTTATGTTTCAATTCCTATCTTTTATGTGAGCATCATTGAAATCATCATGCCTAGCTAGGGGCGTTAAACGATAGCGCTTGTTGGGAGGCAACCCAATTTTATTTTAGTTTCTTGCTTTTTGGTTCTGTTTAGTAATAAATAATCCATCTAGCCTCTGTTTAGATGTGGTTTTGTGTTTTAATTAGTGTTTGTGCCAAGTAGAACCTTTGGGAACACTTGGGTGAAGTCTTTATGATCATGCTGTAAAAAACAGAAACTTTAGCGCTCACAAGATTAGCTTCAACTTTTTACTGGAGAGTGATATTTAGTTGATTCCTTTTTCAGATGATTACTAGACAAATTCCTCAGGTCCACCAATTTATTTTAGAATTTTTGGAGTTCCAGAAGTTTGCGGTAGTTACAGATTACTACAGACTGTTCTGTTTTTGACAGATTCTGTTTTCATTCTGTTGTTTGCTTATTTTGATGAATCTATGGCTAGTAAAATAGTTTATAAACCATAGAGACGTTGGAATACAGTAGGTTTAACACCAATATAAATAAATAATGAGTTCATTACAGTGCCTTGAAGTGGTGTATTTTTTTCTTTCGCTAACGGAGCTCACGAGTTTTCTGTTAAGTTTTGTGTTGTGAAGTTTTCATGTTTTGGGTAAAGATTCGATGGATTATGGAACAAGGATTGGCAAGAGCCTAAGCTTGGGGATGCCCAAGGAAGCCCAAGGTAATATTCAAGGATAATCAAGAGCCTAAGCTTGGGGATGCCCCGGGTGGCATCCCCTCTTTCGTCTTCGTTCATCGGTAACTTTACTTGGAGCTATATTTTTATTCACCACATGATATGTGTTTTGCTTGGAGCATCATTCTATTTTCTTTAGCTTTGCTTGCTGCTTGAATAAAGTTTCAAGATCTGAAATTCTTAAATGTTAGAGAGTCTTCACATAGTTGTATAATTATCCGACTACTCATTGATCTTCAGTTATATCTTTCGGAGTAGTTTGTTGTTTGATCTAGTGCTTCACTTATATCTTTTAGAGCACGGTGGTGGTTTTATTTTGAATAAATAGATGAATTGTCATTCTTCACTTAGATTATTTTGAGAGTCTTAAATAGCATGGTAATTTGCTTAAAATCCTAATATACTTGGTATTCAAGATATGTGAAACTCTCTTTTGAGTGTGTTGAATACTAAGAAAAGTTTGATTCTTGATAATTGTTTTGAGATATGGAGGTAGTGATATTAAAGTCATGCTAGTTGGGTGATTATGAATTTAAAGAATGCTTGTGTTGAAGTTAGCAAGTCCCATAGCATGCACGTATGGTTAAAGTTGTGTAACAAATTTGAAACATGAAGTGTACCTAGCTTGTGCATCCTTATGAGTGCCGGTCGAGGACGAGCGATGGTCTTTTCCTACCAATCTATCCCCCTAGGAGCATGCGTGTAGTACTTGATTTTTGATGACTTCTAAATTTCTGCAATAAGTATATGAGTTCTTTTGACTAATGTTGAGTCCATGGATTATACACACTTTTACCTTTCCGCCTTTGCTAGCCTCTTCGGTACCGTGCATTGCCCTTTCTCACCTTGAGAGTTGGTGCAAACTTCGCCGATGCATCCAAACCCCGTGATATGATACGCTTAATCACACATAAACCTCCTTATATCTTCCTTAAAACAGCCACCATACCTACCTATTATGGCATTTCCATAGCCATTCCGAGATATATTGCCATGCAACTTTCCACCGTTCCGTTCATCATCATCATGACATACTTTACTTTTGTCATATTGCCATTGCATGATCATGTAGTTGACATCGTATTTGTGGCAAAGCCACCATGCATTATTTTTCATACGTGTCACTCTTGATTCATTGCACCATCCCGGTACACTGCCGGAGGCACTCATATAGAGTCATACCTTGTTCTAGTTTCGAGTTGTAATCCTTGTGTTGTAATCAATAGAAGTGTGATGATCATCATTATTAGAGCATTGCCCAAAAAAAAGAGAAAGGCCAAAAAAAGAAAAAAAAGGAAGGCCCAAAAAAAGAGAAAATAAATAAAAAGGGCAATGCTACTATCTCTTTTTCCACACTTGTGCTTCAAAGTAGCACCTTGTTCTTCATGTAGTGAGTCTCATGTACGGTGCTTCAGAGTAGCACCATGTTTTTCATATAGTGAGTCTCATAAGTTGTCTTTTTATACTAGTGGGAATTTTTCATTATAGAACTTGGCTTGTATATTCCTACGACGGGCTTCCTCAAATGCCCTAGGTCTTCATGAGCAAGCAAGTTGGATGCACACCCACTAGTTTTCTTTTGTTGAGCATTCATAGCTCTAGTGCATAAGTTGCATGGCAATCCCTACTCCTCATGTTGACATCAATTGATGGGCATCTCCATAGCCCGTTGATTATCCTCGTCAATGTGAGACTTCCTCCTTTTTCGTCTTCTCCACACAATCCACATCATCATATTCTATTCCGCCCATAGTGCTATATCCATGGCTCACGCTCATGTATTGCGTGAAGGTTGAAAAAGTTTGAGATTATTTAAGTATGAAAGAATTGCTTGGCTTGTCATCGGGGGTATAGAAGTTGGGAACATCTTTGTGACGAAAATGAAGCATATCCTAACTATATGATTTTGTAGGGATGGACTTTCTTTTGCCATGCTATTTTGAGAAGACATAATTGCTTATTTAGTATGCTTGAAGTATTATTATTTTTATGTCAATATGAACTTTTGTCTTGAATCTTATGGATCTGAATATTCATACCACACTTAAGAAGAATTAAATTGAAATTATGCCAAGTAGCACTCCGCATTAAAAATTATCCTTTTTATCATTTACCTACTCGAGGACGAGCAGGAATTAAGCTTGGGGATGCTTGATACGTCTCCGATGTATCTATAATTTTTGATTGCTCCATGCTATATTATCTACTGTTTTAGGCAATATTGGGCTTTACTATCCACTTTTATATTACTTTTGAGACTAACCTATTAACCGGAGGCCCAACCCAGATTTGCTGTTTTTGCCTATTTCAGTATTTCGAGGAAAAGGAATATCAAACGGAGTCAAAACGGAACGAAAGCAACTGGAGAAGTTATTTTTGGAAGGAAACCCACCTGATGGACTTGGACTCCACGTCAGAAGATACGGGAGGTGCTCATGAGGGTGGGGGGCGGGCCCCTGCCTCGTGGGGCCCCCGTAGCTGCACCGACATACTCCTTTCACCCATATATACCTACGTATCCTAAAACTTCCAGAACAGAAGATAGATCGGGAGTTCCGCCACCGCAAGCCTCTGTAGCCACCAAAAACCTCTTGGGAGCCTGTTCCGGCACCCTGCCGGAGGGGGAACCCTCACCGGTGGCCATCTTCATCATCTCGAAGCTATCCATGACGAGGAGGGAGTAGTTCACCCTCGGGGCTGAGGGTATGTACCAGTAACTATGTGTTTGATCTCTCTCTCTCTCTCTCTCTCTCTCTCATGTTCTTGATTTGGCACGATCTTGATGTATCGCGAGCTTTGATATTATAGTTGGATCTTATGTTTCTTCTCCCCCTCTTCTCTCTTGTAATGAATTGAGTTTTCCCCGTGAAGTAATCTTATCGGACTGAGTCTTTAAAGATTTGAGAACACTTGATGTATGTCTTGCCGTGCGTATCTATGGTGACAATGGGATATCACGTGCCACTTGATGTATGTTTTGGTGACCAACTTGCGGGTTCCGCCCATGAACCTATGCATAGGGGTTGGCACACGTTTTCGTCGTGATTCTCCGGTAGAAACTTTGGGGCACTCTTTGAAGTACTTTTATGTTGGTTGGATGAATCTGAGATTGTGTGATGCATATCGTATAATAATGCCCACGGATACTTGAGGTGACAATGGAGTATCTAGGTGACATTAGGGTTTTGGTTGATTTGTGTCTTAAGGTGTTATTCTAGTACGAACTCTAGGGCTGTTTGTGACACTTATAGGAATAGCCCAACGGATTGATTGGAAAGAATAATTTTAAGGTGGTTTCGTACCCTACCATAATCTCTACGTTTGTTCTCCGCTATTAGTGGCTTTGGAGTGACTCTTTGTTGCATGTTGAGGGATTGTTATATGATCTATCTATGTTATTATTGTTGAGAGAACTTGCACTAGTGAAAGTATGAACCCTAGGCCTTGTTTCCTAGCATTGCAATACCGTTTACGCTCACTTTTATCGCTTGCTACCTTGCTGTTTTTATATTTTCAGTTTACAAATACCTTTATCTACCATCCATATTGCACTTGTATCACCATCTCTTCGCCGAACTAGTGCGCCTATACAATTTACCATTGTATTGGGTGTGTTGGGGACACAATAGACTCTTTGTTATTTGGTTGCAGGGTTGTTTGAGAGAGACCATCTTCATCCTACGCCTCCCACGGATTGATAAACCTTAGGTCATCCACTTGAGGGAAATTTGCTACTGTCGTACAAACCTGTGCACTTGCAGGCCCAACAACGTCTACAAGAAGAAGGTTGTGTAGTAGACATCAATGAGTCACCTTTATTCATTGCATATTGCATATTATTTCTAGCCAGTTGCCATGTATTGCTTCTAATTTGGTCAAATACATTTGTTAGGGCACCCTTTTAATTTGGCAGAGTAATATTGGTTTCATCTTTCATATAGTTTCTAGCTTGCATTTATTCTAACAAGTTCAAGGACCTTGTGCTTAGTTTACACTTTATACATCATACATATCAATATGTCACGCCGTCCTGTTTTTCATACATATTCCATCCTCCTATCATGCGGCTGCCTTACATGAAAGTAGTGTTCGTCAGTATCATGCATCAATGAGTTCTGAAGAGAAATTTTTATTCCTTTTTCTTGTGGGTTTGACTTGACAAGGCAAAATCAAGAAAGAGGAAGAGAAAGAGTAAGGAAGGCGATGATGGTGGTCCTCTGCAGCAACATAAACGGAGCATCTGTACCGATTCTCCTTGTACTGATAGTGCATTACAAGGTCCAAGTCTCCGCTCCCCTACTCCACCATCCAAGGTGCTTGCTCTAACTTGGCAGTGTGATACCTGGTTGCATGTTGCATATGGTGTCTAGCTTGTATTGCTCCTAGTTAGTGTAAACGACATCTGCTTAGCTTACACATGATACGTGTGAATATGACACGCTTTCCTATTTTTGGTACATACAATATCTGTCTATCACACCATGTTCTTATATGAAACTACACTTCTTGTGTATCCTGCATCAGTCACTTATGATGGAACACCTTTAAGTTGGCAGTGTGATATTGGTTTGCGTCTTGAATATGATTTCTAGCATGTATTGCTTCTAGTTTGATGAACGCCACCTATGACGAGACAGTTTTCACTTGGCAGAGTGATATTGATTGCACCTTTCATATGGTGTCTAGTTTGTAGTGCTTTGAAGTGCCTTCTGCTTAGTTACCACATCATAGGTGTGAACATGTCAAGCCGTCCATTTTTTCGTACATATTCCATCCTCGTATCATGACTTTGCCTTTCATCAGAGTAGTGTTCGTCAGTATCATGCATCAATGAGTTCTGAAGAGCATATTTTATTTCTTTTTCTTCTCGGTTTTACTTGACAAGGCAAAATCAAGAAAGAGGAAGGAAAAGAGTAAGGAAGGCGATGATGGTGGTCCTCTGCAGCAACGTAAACGGAGCATCTGTACCGATTCTCCTTGTATTGATAGTGCATTACAAGGTCCAAGTCTCCGCTCCCCTACTCCACCATCGAAGGTGCTTGCTCTAACTTGGCAGTGTGATATCTGGTTGCATGTTGCATATGGTGTCTAGCTTGTATTGCTCCTAATTAGTGTAAACTGCATCTTCTTAGCTTACACATGATACGTGTGAATACGACATGCTTTCCTGTTTTTGGTACATACTATATATGTCTATCACACCATGTTCTTACATGAAACTACTATTCTTGTGTATCCTGCATCAGTCACTTATGATGGAACACCTTTAAGTTGGCAGTGTGATATTGGTTTGCGTCTTGAATATGATTTTCTAGCATGTATTGCTTCTAGTTTGATGAACGCCACCTATGACGAGACAGTTTTAACTTGGCAGAGTGTTATTGATTGCACCTTTCATATGGTGTCTAGTTTGCAGTGCTTCTAATTTGTTGAAATGCCTTCTGCTTAGTTACCACATCATAGGTGTGAATATGTCAAGCCGTCCATTTTTTTGTACATATTCCATCCTCGTATCATGACTTTGCCTTTCATCAGAGTAGTGTTCGTCAGTATCATGCATGAATGAGTTGTGAAGAGCGAATTATATTCCTTTTTCTTGTCAGTTTGACCTCACGATGCAAAATCAATGAAGCTAAAGGAAATTGGCAAGGCATTGGATGATGGTGGTCCTTCCGAGCAACTGAAACGGAGGTTCTCTACAGATTCTACTCCGCCATCCTCCCAACAAGATTCGCACGACAACGCAAGGCTAAACAGTCAACGTAGCTGTGTAGATGATGAGCACATCTCCCCTACTCCACCATCACAGGTTCTTGCTCTAACTTGGCACTATTATATGTGGTTGCATGTTGTGTATGATGTCTAGCTTGTATTGTTTCTAACTTTGTTGAATTGCATCTGCTTACTTTACACATAATGCCTGTGAATATGACACGTGTTCCTGTTTCTAGAACATACGTGTACATGATGAGCACATCTCCCCTACTCCACCATCACAGGTGCTTGCTCTAACTTGGTACTATTATATGTGCTTGCATCTTGCGTATGATGTCTAGCTGGTATTGCTTCTAACTTTGTCTAACATGGCAGTTTGATAGTGGTTGCACTACAAAAAAATACACTTCTGTGATGATACGTGTTTGTCACAGTAGGTCGCATTTTTTTTCATGCATGTACATCCATGACGATTTTATGATAGAATCAAGATAGTCATACCTGTGCTGTCGTAGAAGTGTTCCATGACATTACCAAAATTATCAGCACGGAAGTGTCCACTTCCATGACGATAAATCGCACGTCACAGAAGTGCTTTCGTCAAGGGTGACCGACACGTGGCATCCACCGTAACGGAACGCCGTTAAACTATCGGGTGGGGTTTTGGATCCGATAACCCATTAACAGCCCCGACCAATGGGGATTTTCCACGTGTAAAATCATCATTGGCTGGAGGAAACACATGCCGGCTCACCGTTGGGACAGATGTCATCCGCTCATTGGACCGAAGGCGCCTATGATATGGCGACACGTGGCACGGCCCAACAGAGGCCCATTCCTATGAAAAGGCCGGCCCGTTTGACTTGGTCAAAAGGTGGCGGGTCGGCCCACGGAAAGCCTGTTAATGGCCTGTTCGCATGTAGCCCATTTACAGCCCGCTAACCCATGGCCCGTTACGCCCTATCCGAATTAGGCTCAGTAGCGTCATCTGGGCCGTCCAATATGATTCCAGCCCATTTTAACTTCCGGCCCATGTGTGGCCCATGACATCTTTCGGCCCATATGAGGCCCTTTGTAACGGCCCGTGGTGAAACTGGCCCGTAATGAACAGTGTATCACTTTATACCCATTAACGGCCCGTTATTCTATTGGGCCTTTTCCAGCCCAAGTTATCTTTCGGACTTCTCAGGGCCCATTGATTCTTGGTCATTTGCAACATTCGGTTTCATACGGCCCGTTACTGCCATTTTCTGCTTGTGGGCCAAATTCAGCCCGTCGTTACAGTCGGCCCGTTTGCGGACCGTTAATACGTTGGGCTGTTTTCATGTAAAAAAACCCGATGGGCTGTTTTCACAGAGTTATCAATTACGGTCTATTAAGGGCCCGTTATGGTCCACGAATTATACGGCCCATGATTGGCGAAATGATGATACGCCCCGTAGAAGGCCCATGGATCTACGGCCCGTATGAGGCCCATGGATCTACGGCCCGTAGAAGGCCCATGGGTCGTACGGCCCGTAGAAGGCCCATGGACCCCACGGCCCGTAGAAGGCCCATGGACCCTAAGGCCCGTATAGAAGGCCAATGGATCCTACGGCCCATATAGAAGGCCAATGGATCCTACGGCCGGAAGAAGTTCCATGGATCATACGGCCTGCAGGAGGCCCATGGTTACAACAGTCCGTGTGTTGCCATGAATATTTTGGCCTAGTTACCAAAAATAGGCTATTGTGGCCACTAGAAAAACACAGAAAAAGAACTGCAGTGACTACAAGAAAACAACTAAACAAGACAATAAGGAAATAAATAAGCAAGCAATTAACGCTAGCCTATTACCGCTATTACACATATTACATCCACTGGGCATCAAAGTTCACCACCAGTGCAAATATAGGGAACAAAGCAGCATATTACATACACTGGCCATCAAAATTGGCCACCAGTGCAAATAAACGCAGCAGCAAAACAAGAGCATAACTGAAACAACTTCAGAAGAGCTCAAGAAACATTATCCTGGGTATCCACCATGCTGGCAATAAGCTTAGCAAGCTGATTAGCTTTGTCCTGTTTGGCGCTAAAATCCTCTAACTCTTGCTGTTGCACCAGAAAGTATGCATCTGAATGCTCTAGGGACTTCCGCAGTCCTTCCGCTTCTTGTCACAACACAGCTGATCGATGTCTTTCAGCTTGTAGTTGAGACTCAAGAAACCGAACTGATTCAGACAGTGAGTTTGAATAGCTTGTGCAAGCGGTAGTGGCCAGTAACTCGAACACTAAACCAAGACAAGGCTATGGGGTTGTCTCGCTGTCTTCAAGATAGTGTTCCTTAGCTATTTTATCAGCTTTGTTGGAGACCAACAAGGATGTGTCACTATCCTGACCTTATCTGCATTACTTCCTTTACCGTTTCTTAATAAGGCACTCTTCCCCAATATTCTGTCAGCATTCTAAAAGAAGAAACAAGCAGACACATCACAAGTTTAGCATGTACTAGTAGATGAAACTCATTTCGGTGAACCAGTTCATCAGTAAGGTGGACAGGATTAAACTACCAAGTCTTCTATTGCCAAGTACTAGTACATAATAAAAGCATCAAACAAACATATATCTATGTCCTATGGTCACTGCATTGTCTTGCCAAATAAAAATAGAGACACGGTTCAAATCATATCAGTTCAAGACAAAGCAGCAGTGAAAGAATAGAAAGCATGGGAAACTACACGGCACAACAAGATTTCAGATGGGTACCACGGGTCTACATGTACAACAACACTATTGGCTCTGTTGTGATGCTAGTAATGTGCATGATATGAAAGTCAACTATATACACAATTGAAATTGAAATCAAAAGAGCTATTGATAAGAGCAAACCTATTAAAGAAACATGCGTGAACATACCTGCTGTGCCATTGAAGTTTCGATTGATCCTTCAGTTTAAAAATAAGTTTGTATCAAGAATACAAGTGATACAAGAGCAAAGCAATCATAGTTAAAAAGGCGCGCCTAAGCGAAGCGCTTAAGCGCTTAGGCTCTAGGCGCTATAAAACGCATTGCGCATAACTACGCTTAATTTGTGCATAACTGCGCATAAGCATGCCCTTTTGTCAAGAAGCGCAAAGCGGTGGCAAACGCACAATTAACGCCTAGCGCTTTTTTGAACTATGGTAGCAATGGAATCTTAAATTAGAACAGTTGTTCTTCAGGTTTAGGCACTTGTTCTACATGAACAGAGTACAGTAAGACGCAAAAATAGAAAATGAGCTCATAGACCTTACCATATTCTTGGTTCGGGCCAAGATGTAACAAGGCGTCCCAGTCATCGTCCAAAGAATGTGTCTCGGGAGAACGTAAGGGAATTTGATGAGTTTCTTTGCCGTGCAAGACGTTTTCTTGAGGTAATTCGACATCGCCACCAAGCATTCTTGAAGATAGTAGAGGTATTAGCAGGATAACTCATCCCGAGTTTCCAAATCGGTCCTTCTCTATAGAGAAAAATGGGAAAATTTGCTGTATTATAACCATCATGGAGGTAGGATGTATGGGACGAAGCAAAGTAATAGCCATGAATAACATTACTTACACATAACTCCTGGACAAACACCTGAATCGGCATTTTCCTTCATCTTGAGATAATATTTCCAAGATGGGAAGATACGCATACGGTTTAACAACATCAAATGCGATAGATGCTAAACTACGACTAGCTGGTTGTGCCTCCTCCACAGGAATAGGCGCATTTAGCTGGTGGAGTTGGGGTTCGCCGTGATAGTATCGCCCTTTGCGCTTTGGAGCTGCCTTACTAACTGCTCTTGTTTGGGAGCTCTGTGGTGGAGATGGTCTTTGTGTCAACAGGAACTGGGTTACTATCGGCTGGGGTTGGGGTTAGATTGGGTGAAGCTGGTTCTCTGTCCATCGCAGTAGGGGTACAATCTGCGAGAGTTTGGGTTATGTGTGGTAGGGCTGGTTCTTGTGCATGTACAACCAGGGTGCTATCTCCACTAAGAGGTAGCACTGTTTTATTTGAAGACCGTGTTTTTAGTCTGCTAGATACTGGCATCACCCGCTCCAATTCAAATGGCTGATAAACAAGAAACATAGTTGAATGTACAGACATTGTATGAGAGACAGATGCAATAGATAGTGTGGAAAAAAGAGGGCATGAAATAGCTGACATGTATATTGTTTAACTAAAACGGATAGCATGACAGAATTTCACATATATGATGTCTATCTAAACTGGATAGCATAGTATAACATAATTCAAAGATATGATGAATAACTAAACAGGATCACATGACATAATTCACCTACATGTTATCTAAGTAATCAGGATCGCATCATTTAATTCACATATGTGATTTATATGCTAAACAGAGGGCATTCGATATGATGTCTGAACTAAGAACATGGTGTTGAATATTGTCTATATGATGTCTAAACTATGCAATGCAAGACACCGTATGCATGATATGAGCAGTATAACCGTGCCAAGTTAGAGCATACACCTCGGTGGGGAATAGGACTGTAATCTGTCTCGAATCCATCTCTCGAGGAGCTATCATGACCCAACAAGAGATCTGGTTCGACTGTAGCATGCTCGCTCAAGGCCTTGTTTTCACTCCAGATTTTTCCATCTCCCACCCAAATGGCTGATTCACAGGAAGAGTAGTTTAATGTACAAACATTGTCGACAAATTGAAATGTAATGAAGAAAAGGATGGGCAAGATATCATTCAAGTATATGATGCCTGTTAAACAGGATGGCATTGCACATTTCACATATATTATGGCTGGCTAAAAGACATGAGACTGCATAATTCCCATATATGATATAGAAACTAAACAGGTGGGATTACGTAACATGTCTAAACCAAGGGATGACATATATGATGTCAAAAGTAGGCACTGCAAGGCAACATATGCATGATATTACTAACATCATCATGCCAAGGTAGAGCAAACACCTTGGGGGGTAAATAGGAGTGGTCAGCAGCGTCTGAATCCGCCTCAGAACAGATATCTTCCGCTGGATTACAATCTGGAGAGGGGTGGGCAGGGTTTGCCATTGAACCCACCATGGAGCGATGTCTGCATGACATTGTATTGCCGCGCAAAACTCTTCTCTTTTTCTCTACATGTTTAGCATGACTGTGTACAATATCTAACATGCATACGAAAAAACATGGTGAGATTATGTAAGGAGAGCATGGAGAAATTTAGAGTGATGGTAACAACCAGTGGATGGATCCAAAAATAATGATAGCAAGCTGATGATTGCTTTAAATTAATAAAAAGACAGATGATGATTGCTTTACTATTTGTTTCCCACCCAAGATGAACAACATAGGCATACCCTAGGTGAACCAGATATTAGACAGACATACTATTCATTGCTACCTCGATATGTGCCCCACAACTAATTTAGAACTCAAGTTTGAACATTAATTTGGACCTGACTTGGGAGTCCAAGAGCTGAACATGACGATAAAGTAGCAGGTAAGTTTAAGCAATGCATAACATAAAGTAAACAAAAGAGTGCGACCTCTCTTGTGGACCCGTGTACTCCTCGGGTTCATCTCATTGAGTCTATGATGGTGATGCTGCTATGTGGGTGCCGCGCAGGAAGGAGATCTGAGGCGGCGAAAGACGCTCATGAGTCGTGATGTCTGGTTTGGTGGATGCTTTTGTCGATGGAGCAGCTCAGGTGAGGTGGACGACGTCTGGGGAGGAGCAGGACAAACCACACAAAGTTCCCTTAGACACGCACTCAGAATCAAGTAATTCTGTAAGGGCTCATTTGGCTTGCATGATTCTTAAAACGAGGGATAGGAAAAACACCGAATAGGATAGGAAAATGCACATGGTAAACAGAGCATTTGTAAACACAGGTTTTCTGTCAACTTGGGTGTTTGGTTTACAGGAATTGGAAGAGCAGAGGAATGCAAAGAAACATGGCCAAAATAAAGTGAAACCATATGAAAGCGTGTACAGTTAGAATGTTATTCTGGCACTAATGCACTTGGTCTTGTTTTCATGCATATGATTTTGAAAAGTAGGTCCAGGTGGATGTTTTGCTTCATTCCTTTCAACAAAATGCATGAATAATTGAATAGTAGAGTGCCATTGGAAAATTTCCTATTGCTATGTTTTTCCGTTAAACCAAAATAGCCCTAATGGATCGACGTGAATGTATAGTAATAAGTGATGCAACAAGTGCACAACCTCTTTGCCGTAGCCGTGTCGACCTCAGCATCATTGGGTTGGTCGCTGAAGCAGTTGAGGCCGAGGTGGCTGTCGAAGGTGTGGAGGAAGATCTGAGGAATCTGTAGACGATGTCCAGGGCACTGCTCTATTGTGATGGATCGTTCTATCATTGAAGCAGCTCCGGTGAGCCGTAATATACGTCAAGGCTGAAGCAGCACAAGATAGACATCGTCCATCTCAAGTGGGATTCTAATAGCATCTCCAATAGATGATGTAAAATGGATGTAAAATTCACATCACCAAAAACCACCTGACTACAACAGATGAGGTAAAAACTGTTGACTCGAACTTAATGTCAAAACTGAAATTTCATCAGGAATCTGAATTCTACCGTCAAACTGAACGCAATGGTAGCAGAGAGGCACTTGACATGTAGTTTAGGAGGGCCTGCAGTTCATCTTCAACCTGCACCCTCGAGCCGCCAGCCACCACCGGCCGAACTGCCCTGCCCCAGCGCCGCTCGCCGCCTCAAACAACTCGCCACCGCCGCCTGCCAGCCCTCTAGGCCCCCGCCCCACCTCGAAACCTAAGATAGATAGTGGGTACCTATCATGAGCCCCGCCCCCGCCAAGTGGTGGTTCTTCCTTAACTCCGCGAGCCCCCAACCCCTGAAAATCGATCGACCCAAAAGTCGATTCAGTCGATCAAGTGTGGCTTAATCGAGCAGAGCAGCAAGACGAGCGAGGGGAGAGCAGCAGCAGAGCTAGGCGAAGCGAGCGATCGAAAGGGAGCTGGAGCAGCAAAGCAGCAGCAATGAAGCGAAGGAAGCGAGAGCCGGAGCAGCAGCAGCAGATCCGGCTGGTATGGACGCCGCCGTCGAAGGGGCCTCGCACTGGGGGAGAGCCACCATGGAGATGTCGCCGGCGGCACCGGCTTCAAGGTAGCCGCTCCATGGGGGTGCGGGATGGAGCACCGTCGGCGCCGGGAGGTCGAGTTAAGGAGAAGGTGCGATGCGATGAGTGTACAACCTCTTTAGTGGCGCCGAGTAGGCCTCGGCTTCGTCCGAGGAGTCGGTGAGGATGCTGCGGTTTCGGTGGAGCAGGTTAAGGCGGCGTTGTGGGGATGGAGCAGCCGCGATAGACGAGGCGATCGTCGGAGTAGCTCCTTGGAGGTGGAGGACGGGGCGGCTGAACTGGCGGGACGGCGAGATGGACGACGGATCCTCATCCGGGGAGGTGGATGAGGGACGTCGAGCTGTTGCGATGGACGACGTCGTCGAGGAAGAGGCTCCGGCTGGGCAACGGTGACGTGGCGGACGAAGGAGGGTGGGGTTTCGCGGCTGGAGCGGAGAGGTTATGGCGGCCTGGGATTTCGAATGGCGAAAAGGGGGCGATGGGAGGGGGTGAAGCATGACTTAGGGACGCGCTTGTCCAAAATGTAGGGTGTGTTACAAAAGTACCCCCCCACCGATTTGAATTAGCGGCCCTTTCGGCTCAGGGTTAGCAGGGGGATTTCGCGTGTCGGGATTTGGCAGCTGGAGGGAGTTTTCGCGCGCGTTGTAATTTTGGGATAGCAAGGCGCGGGTTGTGAAGGCGCCAGTTTTGGCAGCACGATATCTAAATTTTCGGGATATAACAAGACGCTGGGTGAATTTTAGGACAAGCCTAACGGTACTAATATTGTACTTGTACGCACTCAAATCAATTCGCACTTCCTCAACCAAAAAGAAAATGAAAAAATAAAACTATTCAGACCACACAAAGAGAGAGTCTTGCCCGCTTTACTATACAAATGTTATTCAGTTACTCCTCCTTCCATCTATATAGGGCCTAATGCGTTTTTCGATGCTAACTTTGACCAAATATTAGAGCAATGATATATGACATGCAACTTACACAAAGCACACCGTTAACTTCGTCTGTGAAAGGTTCTTTTAGTGATATAATTTTCACATTGTGCATGTCATGTACTATTAATCTTGTCAATAGTCAAAGGCGGTCTTAAAAATCTCATTACGCCCTATATAGATGGAAGGCGGGAGTATGAATCCATGTTATGTCCGATTAAATTTTTTCTCTTGCTGTATAATGCATGTAACCTACTCATACCAACATTTTAGTGCATTCCAAATGTCTATACTACCGCTGCAATTCAAACTAAATTTGAATTCGTTTCTCTATTTCAATACGAATCTACAATCATGATTGTTGCCAACTTCAACCATCATTCGTGTATTACCTTAATAACACACACCACATGATTGCTATAGAGATAGATATGAACTATGTGTACTACATGAACTCGAATTCTATTTTAGAATACACTTGATGTTGATTCCAAATAATAGTACATTTGATGTACTAACTATATATTCATAATCTAAACCATGTACCATACGTACACCGTGTTTATTACACAAAGTATAGTGCCCCGCCCCCTACATTATGACAAGTATTTAGATCTGAGTTGCAAAAGCCACACATTAGCCCAAATTATAATCAATGTTCTACATTATGATATCTTCTTAAAGTATCTGTATCCACTTTTTCATAATGAATTATGATCTTTGTTCGTCTTTTACACCTTCACGGTCCTCTTCTATTTGTAGCTTGCTAGCGCTAACTTTCTATCGTGCATGCACACGCCTACCCCCCTCACACACCCTTAGCGTCCCCTCCATCACGCACGTTCATTATTTCTCTTTAGATCGTCCACCAGCGGTGTGTGTAGGCCCCAGCTCCTTCTTTCTGGCACACACCGGTCGATATACCTCTCTAGCCAAGTGTGCCTACAACAAACACATATACTTCCCCTCTTCTCTTCTCACCGTCCATGCCCCATATGTCCAATACGATTCCACATAGGTGCACACTCTCGCCCCTCTTTTCATTAATCACATGGTCGCACACTCCTCCCCCTCGACATGGTAGGCCTCTCGCACCACCTCATAGCCACACCCCCCCCCCTGTCTGCCTCTCCGGACCTTATTTGCTTCTAACACATGCAGGCGTGTATATGAACTGATCTCCCTACATATAGCCAGGTCGACTATAATTCGTTTTCACCAAGCACCGATACACTTAACTCACTAGTTATGTCACTCCTTTTCTCGGACACACGTGTAGTTACGCATGCTTACCACAACCATATCTTCTCCCCTCATGATCCTTGAATACATCCCGACCCGTCTCTCACATGCACGTGCATAGACAGACAGACATCCCCCGCCCTCTCTTATTGATATTGCACTCATACCCTCCGTTTGTCTAGCAGGCCTCTCCCGCCATTTGTGAGGCGCCACTCCACCACGAACCCTCCGACACTCTACCTTTGTCTTTTCCCCAACCTTATTCCTCTGCTACACATATCCATGGATGTCGATCGATCTCCCTCAATGCATAGCTAGGTCTCTCTCCTTCCCCACACATATACTAGTCGACCGGTCTCTACCCCCCCCCCCCCACTGTAACATCCCAAATTTTCAATTTCGAATGTTATACATAGATCATCACTTGCATATCATAGTTTTTGCATTTTGGCTCGATCCTAGAAATTTCATGCAACTCAAGGACCCATGGAGAGAGTTGGAGATTTCGTTATTTTCATATTTGAGTTCTCTCAAATTTTGAAAATAGGATCATTTGATTTTATTTATTTTATCTTCAATTATTTCTACTGTCAAAATATGATAGAGGGAATAAAATGACTTTCCCAAAATAAAATAATAACGAAGATTTAATAAAAACAATCAAATAAGATTTTTATTTGGAGTTTTTCGCTATTTTATTTGAATTTAGGAAAAATGCGCGTTTTTCAAAATTGCATTTAGGCCCCAAATAAATGTTCATCTTTTCCGGCTTGATTTAGAAGCCGGGGAAATTTATTTCGGGATTTTTGGAGTCCGTTTAGTATTTCTTTCGTTAGATTTTCTGCGCGGAATTAATTAAGAAAAACACTGAACCGACCTAACGGGTCGTGTTAGGCCAGACTCCTCCGGCCTCGGCCTTTATAAGCCGCGCCCGGGCCGACCCCCTCAGCCCAAACCGCCGCCGCCAGCCCACGCGTTGCCGCCGCCCAAACCATAAACCTAGCCGCTGCCAGCCTGTGCCGGCGGCGCCGCCGCTGCCGTGCCGCTGCGCGCCGCCGCCGCCTTGCCGCCGCTGACCGCTGCCTCGCCGGATCACGCCCGTCGTCGCCGACCACCGCCGCCCTCGCCGGAGCCGCCGCCGCCACCGACCCGCACCCTGAGGTTGACCTCGCCGCCGCCGTTTTTTTAGAAAAACCGTTCAGTTTTTCCATCGGTTTTTCGTCGGTTTTTTAGATTCGTTTTTAGATCGGTTTTTTTCCGGTCTAGGTTAATTAGCGAGCGTTCGCTCGTTCGTTCGTTTTAACAAACGTGTTCATCGTTTAGATCCAGATAACGAACATTCGTTCGTTAAGCTGTTCGTCGTTTTTCTTTTTCTTGGATTTATTCCGCGATTTTTTGATCGCGATTTCGGATCCGATTTTCGATCTAGTATAACTTTTCGCTCGTTTTTCGGCATCAGGCGATTCAAGCGCCTAGAGTTTTGTCTCGAAACCCTCTTTCCGAATAATCTACTCAAACAAGTTTTTGCTACTGTAAAATTTGACTTAGGTTCAGATTAGTAAAATGAAGCCTGTTTCTTTCGCCATTTGACCTTCGTTGCTTCGTTCGTTTTGTTTGTTTTTGCAAACCAGGGTTCTTAAGTTGAACTTTCTGGTTAGATCTTTTATTTGAGTTTTTACCTATGCATTAGATGAGTTCTTATTTTGTGCTTGTTTGTTTGCGATAGAGTACCCGGAGTGCGCCGCTTGCTACTTTGAGTCTCTAGGTTTCACGGATCATTATCAAGGCAAGTAACACTTGATCATATTCCTTTTCCTACCCAGTTTTTATGCATTAGATCACTCCTCAAACATTGCATCATTAGGATCTAATTAAACTGTGGGTTTTGGGAAAGTAGTTGAGGTAGTGCCTATTGCCCTATTTATTATCAAACCCTTGGGAGTTACTTCTACGTTTCCTTATTATGCCATGCTATGCTATTAGACGTGGATAGGGTGAGTGTATCCATGACAGATGTGAGATTGTTAATTAACGGTTTACTTAAGGTGGCAACTTAAACACACAACTGGGTGTATTGAGGTACCTGGGTATTCCAGGATTTGCTTGTTTCCTTTTGGACGCCACCCAGGCTCAAAGGGATCATGAGATTATTCATGCTAGAAACATCCGTGTGCAGCCACAAGCTACTATGGGCTCTAGCATAGTTGACTAAGTTTTGCAAACACTTACAGTGGTAGACTAGCAGATGTAGAGGGATGTAGGTGTAACTGTCTACCTGTTCGTAAGGTGCTAGCGCTTCTGAAATACTATGTCTGGGTCATCCGTTTCTCAAACACCATGCAGTGCGAGAAATCAAACGGAGGAGATCGAGTCTTGTGGGGAAAAGTGCACAAACCTCTGCAGAGTGTAACAAACTAATCATGGTTAGTCGTGTCCCCGGTTATGGACATCTTGAGTATCTAGTACTTGGATTATCATGTGAATCTCATCATGTTGCAAACTCTTACAGTGGTAGACTAGGAGATGTAGAGGGATGTAGGGGTAACTGTCTACCCGTTCGTAAGGTGCTAGCGCTTCTGAAAGACTATGTCTCGGTCATCCATTTCTCAAACACCACGCAGTGCGAGAAATCAAATGGAGGAGATCGAGTCTTGTGGGGAAAAGTGCACAAACCTCTGCAGAGTGTAACAAACTAATCATGGTTAGCCGTGTCCCCGGTTATGGCATCTTGAGTATCTAGTACTTGGATTATCATGTGAATCTCATCATGTTACTTTAATTAATATTGTTGGGTTTTAATGATGAAGATTAATTGGGATTGAGAATGTTGTCAACCATTCTCAATGTTTAACAACCACCATGATAGTTAAAATAAATTTATTCCTTTGTAGTAGGGAAAAATTGGCTTTATGCAAAAACTGTAACCGTAGAGCTTTCCACCAGCCATAAATGCATGTAGTATAGCATTACTCTTTCATATTGCTCTCTATTGTTACATTGCCAGCATATTCCATGTGCTGACCCGTTTTCGGGCTGCACCGTTCATGTTGCAGACTTTTCAGGCGACGAGTAAGGTGTCTTAGGTCGTGGTTCTATACTCAGTGATGGCGTTGGAGTTGATGGACTCGCTTATCTTCCAAGCCTTCCACTGTTATCGTTATTAGATGGGCTTAAGCCATATTTATTGTAATAAGTTCTCTCTTGGAGACACTCAATGTAATAATTGTGTGATTGCTACTCTGTTATAAATCCGCAAGCATCGTATGTGTCAAGATTATCGATCCAGGATGACAACGATGCACGAGGTCGACTGTTTGAGGTCTGGTCGCTACAAGATGGTATCAGAGCACACGCTGACTGTAGGACACGACCACTAAGCTAAAGCCCTAGATCACTACTCTTTCTTCTCATTTCTGACTCCTCATCTTTTCTACTCGGAACAAGTTCACACAATCGGATGTAGATACACCCGTTGGATGCCACTTGAAGGAAGTCACTAGATACCTGAACATCGGAGTACCAAGCTTCACCGGGACCTACAACGCCACTTTACCCGAAGAGGAGCGCTGGATGATTCAAGTTCAAGTTCCAGGAAGGACATTTGCACCAGTCACGGAGCCCATAGAGTTTTCCTTTGATGCACCAACCTGGAGTCTAGGAAAGAGCATGGAAGCCCACATTGCCATAGGACGTATTAGAGAAGTATACCGCAATGATCTCAAGAATACTATCTACCAGATTTGCGGGCGCGGAGATGAGCAATGGGAGATGATCAGCACCAGGAGGGATAGATCAATCGCAGCATATATCCAGGAGTTAAACCAGCACATCCGATGTCAGGAGAACCATATGTGCGTAGGCATGGAGGATCTGCAGAAGGCTATGACCAAGATCAAGGAGCTAGAAGACGAACTCAAGGCTACACATGAAGATTACATGGAAGAAACTTAAGTGCTAGTGGAGAAGAGTGACCACTTAACCAGGAAGCTCGGAGTTTTCATGTGAGACCCCGTGCCAGGAGGAAATGACGACGATTCCACTTGCCTGAATAACTATATCATCATCGACGACACCCACTCGGATCCCGACGACAGCGATGATGACTATGTTGATGAAGCTGAAGTAGATTTCATGGAGTCTTCATCGGAGCAGTTTTTCTAGTTGACCACCATAACAGTAGTAGAAATTCCCCCATTGTATTCAGTTTAGTCCAAGCACTTTTGTAGTGATAGTTAGATCGTTGTATGCTTTGTTTGAATTGATTGGAGTGATATTGTTTGCTTTGTCTCATGTGCATATGGGTAGTGTTTTCTCATCAGACCTCATTCTGCTCTATTTTCTCACCTTCTCTAAACCCTCAGATGCCACCGAGACGCGACACCGGATTTGTTTTCCCACCGGTCGGCAGCAGATTGCCTTGATTCAAACACTGGTACAGAACCAAGGCAACAACAACAACAACAACAACAACAACAAAAACAAGAACAACAACAACAACAACAACAACAACAACAACAACAACAACAACAACAATAACAAAAACAACAACAACAACAACAACAACAACAACAACAACAACAACAACCCACCACCACCACCACCTGTTGACCATTTGACTCGTTTCTTGAGGCTAAATCCGCCGGTGTTTTCCAGTAGCACCGAGCCAATTGTGGCAGATGATTGGCTCCGCATGGTTGGAAGGGACCTGACCACTGCAGGATGAACTGATGCGGAGAGAGTGCGTTTTGCCGCACGTCAACTTGATGGACCCGCAGCATCATGGTGGGAGAATTACATGGCCACACACCCTATTGACACAGTCACGTGAGATCAGTTTCAGCAAGCTTTCCGTACTGCTCACGTTTCAGCAGGAGCTATGGCCATGAAGGAGTGTGAGTTTCACAACTTACGCCAAGGAGGACGTACTGTAAGCCAGTATGTGGAGGACTTTAGTAAGTTAGCACGTTATGCCCCAGATGACGTTGCTACAGATGCAGCTAAGTAGGAGAAGTTTCTGGAAGGACTCAATGATGAGCTGAGCATGCAATTGATGGTAGCCACTTTCAATAACTACCAGGAATTGGTAGATCGTGCTCTTATGATTGAAGGGAAGCAGCAACAGATTGATAACCGCAAGCGGAAGTATGGACAGGGGAAGTACAATTCTGGAGCTCAGCAAAATCTACGCTTTACCCCGAAACCGGGAGGACAATTTCAGCATACCCATGGAGGAGGTAGCTCGCACAATCATAATGGTTCCAAGAATGGTAACGAGAATGGAGGAAGCAACGGACAAAACCGCACCAACCCGTCAACCCCAGCCAAGAGAGACCTGAGCCAAATCACTTGCTTTAAGTGTCAGAAAACTGGACATTATGCCGATGAATGTCCCGAAGCCCAAAATGGAAATGGTAATGGAAGCTCAGGGAAGAAGCCGGACCCTTTCAACAGGGGCCAGGTGAACCACGTTAACGTGGAGGAGGTTGAAGCTCAGCCAGATGCAGTAATAGGTAAGTTTTTGGTTAAGACATTTACTGCAATTGTTCTTTTTGATACTGGTGCATCGCATTCATACATATCACGGGGATTTGTGGATAATTACAAACTGCCCACCAAGGTTTTTAGAACACCTATGCTAGTAAGCTCACCAGGAGCAGAGTATATGGCCAGTCAGGGATGTTTTCAAGTACCTTTGAGCATAGGTAGGCATATTTTCCCCACGGATTTAATCATTCTAGAATTGCAAGGTTTGGCCGTGATTCTAGGTATGGATTGGCTATCGATGTATGGTGGGAACATCGATTGCACTAGTAAGTCGATTTTGCTTACAACGCCCGAAGGAAGAAGGATCAAGTATGTACCACGACGTGAGCCAAGGAGGGCACAAGTAAACTCTTTATCAGGAGTTGTGCAGGAGGAAGTACCAGTGGTGAACGATTACCCGGATGTGTTTCCAGAAGAGTTGCCAGGCATGCCACCAGATAGAGACATTGAGTTTCTGATTGAACTTTTGCCAGGCACAGGGCCAATATCCAAGAGACCGTACCGGATGCCCGCACAAGATTTGGAAGAAATTAAGAAGAAAATTAAGGAGTTACTGGATAAAGGTTTTATTCACCCAAGTTCTTCGCCTTGGGGATCGCCAGTACTTCTAGTGGAGAAGAAGGATGGATCATTGAGAATGGTTGTTGATTATCGTGGATTGAAGGAAGTGACAATTAAAAATAAGAACCCATTGCCGATGATCAACGACTTGTTTGACCAATTGCAAGGAGCTAAGGTGTTTTCCAAGATCGATTTGCGATCAGGATACCATCAGTTGAAGATTCGAGAGCAGGATATACCTAAGACGGCTTTTACCACCAGGCATGGCCTGTATGAGTATACCGTTATGTCATTCGGGCTGACAAACGCACCTTCCTATTTCATGAACATGATGAACAACGTGTTTATGGAGTTTTTGGATAAGTTCGTCGTGGTGTTCATTGATGATATTTTGGTTTATTCAAAGAATGAAGAAGAGCATAAGGAGCATTTGTGTTTGGTACTTGAGAAGCTCAGAGAACATCAGTTATATGCCAAGTTCAGCAAATGTGAGTTTTTGTTGAAGGAAGTTGGATTTCTTGGACATGTTATATCCTGAGAAGGTATAGCAGTGGACCCCACTAAAGTTGCCACTGTGACAAACTGGGAAGCACCAACGACCGTTGGAGAGATCCAGAATTTCCTTGGACTGGCAGGATACTACCGGAGATTCATTGAGAATTTCTCGAAGATTGCGAAGCCTATGACGGAGCTGTTAAAGAAGGACACTAATTTCGATTGGACTGAGGAATGTGAGGCTAGTTTCCAAGAGTTGAAGAAACGTTTGGTTACCTCACCAGTGTTAATTCTGCCAGATCAAAGCTAGGATTACGAGGTGTATTGCGACGCTTCACGTCGAGGACTTGGAGCAGTGCTTATGCAAGAGGGAAGAGTTGTTTCCTATGCTTCACGACAACTTAAGCCTCATGAGTTGAACTATGCTACCCATGATTTGGAGTTAGCAGCCGTGGTGCACGCACTGAAGACTTGGAGACATTTTCTCACTGGAAACCGTTGTGAGGTGTACACGGATCACAAGAGTTTGAAATACATCTTCACGCAGACGGAGTTGAATCTCAGGCAGAGGAGATGGTTGGAGCTCATCAAGGATTATGATATGAGATTGCATTATCACCCCGGAAAGGAAAACGTAGTAGCAGATGCGTTGAGCCGCAAGAGCCATGTCACCACACTAATGACCGGAGGTTTACCAAAAGAGTTAGCCGAGGAATTTCGAGAACTATGTTTGGAAATAGTTCCGAGAGGCTATGTAGGAGCATTGGAGATACAATCTACATTGATGGATAAGATTAGAGAAGCTCAGAAAACGGATAAGGAGATTTCCGCTATCAAAGAGAAAATGAGCAAGGGAAAACCTAAGGGATTTCTTGAGGATGAACACGATACCCTATGGTTTGAGGACCGCGTTTATGTGCCTAGTGATCCGGAGATTAGGAAGTTGATTCTGCAAGAGGCCCATGATTCACCGTATTCGATTCACCCAGGAAATACCAAGATGTATTTGGATTTGAAGGATACTTTCTGGTGGACCGGAATGAAGAAGGATATTGCAGAGTATGTAGCAGTTTGTGATGTATGTCAGAGAGTGAAGGCAGAACATCAGAAGCCAGCGGGATTGTTACAGCCATTTCCAATACCCGAATGGAAGTGGGAAAAGTTAGGCATGGATTTTATCACGGGATTGCCCAGGACTCGTTCAGGAAATGACTCGATTTGGGTTGTAGTCGATCGTTTGATGAAGGTAGCTCATTTCATTCTAGTGAAGACTACCTACATCAGTGCCAAGTTGGCTAAGATATACATGACCAGGATCGTATGTCTGCACAGAGTTTCGAGGAGTATCGTATCAGATAGAGGAACCCAATTCACCTCAAAGTTTTGGAATTAGTTGCATGAAACTTTGGGAACCAGACTTGAGTTTAGTACAGCTTTTCATCCACAGACAGATGGACAGACCGAGAGAGTCAATCAGATTTTGGAGGATATGCTGAGAGCATGTGCGTTGGATTATGGATCAAGTCGGGATTACAACTTGCCATGCACGGAGTTTTCTTATAACAACAGCTATCAAACCAGTTTGAAGATGGCCCTTTTCGAAGCCTTGTATGGAAGGAGGTGCAGAACCTCGTTGTTGTGGGATGAAGTTGGAGACCGCCAGTTGTTTGGACCAGATTTGATTAAGGAGTCTGAACGGAAGGTGAAGTTGATTCGCGATAGGCTCAAGATAGCCCAATCTAGGCAGAAGAGCTATGCGGATTCAAAACGCAAGGAGACAGTTTACGAAGTCGGAGACAGAGTTTATCTTCATGTATGCCCGCTTCGAGGAGTTAAGCGATTTTTTGTTAAAGGAAAGTTAGCACCACATTTTGTAGGACCATACATTGTTTTGGAGCACATGGGAGAAGTTTCTTACAAGTTGGAATTACCGGAAGGATTGTTGGGAGTTCACGATGTGTTCCATGTTTCTCAGTTGAAGAAGTGCCACGCAGAGATGGCTGATATACCACTAAGAGATATTGTGCCGTTGGAAGCTATTCAGTTGGATAACGATTTGACCTACGAGGAGAAACCAGTCAAAATTCTCGAGTATGCCAGCCGAGTCACCCGCAGCAAGGTTATTAAGTTTTGTAAAGTTCAGTGGAGCCACCATACCAAGGATGAAGCCACCTGGGAGCGAGAGGAAGATCTGCTGAAAGGCCACCCTCACCTATTTTCTAGCCAACCCGAATCTCGAGGGCGAGATTCATCTTAAGGGGGGTAGGTTTGTAACATCCCAAATTTTCAATTTGGAATGTTATACATAGATCATCACTTGCATATCATATTTTTTGCATTTTGCCTCGAACCTAGAAATTTCATGCAACTCAAGGACCCACGGAGAGAATTGGAGATTTCGTTATTTTCATATTTGAGTTTTCTCAAATTTTGAAAATAGGATCATTTGATTTTATTTATTTTATCTTCAATTATATCTACTGTCAAAAATATGAGAGAGGGAATAAAATGACTTTCCCAAAACAAAGGAATAATGAAGATTTAATAAAAAAATCAAATAAGATTTTTATTTGGAGTTTTTCGCTATTTTATTTGAATTTAGGAAAAATGCGCGTTTTTCAAAATTGAGTTTAGGCCCCAAATAAATGTTCATGTTGTCCGGCTTGATTTTAGAAGCCGGGGAAAATATATTTCGGAATTTTTGGAGTCCGTTTAGTATTTCTTTCGTTAGATTTTTTGCGCGGAATTAATTTAAAAAAAAAACACTGAACCGACCTAACGGGCCGTGTTAGGCCTGGACTCCTCCGGCCCTGGCCTTTATAAGCCACGCCCGGGCCGACCCCCTAAGCCCAAACCGCTGCCACCAGCCCACGCGTCGCCGCAGCCCAAACCTTAACCCTAGCCGCCGCCAGCCCACGCCACCGCCGCCGTCGCCGCGCGTCGCCGTCGCCCTTCATTGCTACCGCCATTGTTCGTCGTCGGCGCCGACGCCGCCGCCGCCTCGCGGACCACGCCGCCGTTGCTGCGACCACCGCTGCCCTCGCCGGAGCCGCCGCCGCCGCCGACCCGCACCCCGAGGTTGACCTCGCCGCCATCTTTTTTTAGAAAAACCGTTCGGTTTTTCCGTCGGTTTTTTTAGATTCGTTTTTAGATCGGTTTTTTCGGTTTAGGTTAGTTAGCGAGCTCTCGCTCGTTCGTTCGTTTTAACGAACGTGTTCATCGTTTAGATCCATATAATGAACGTTCATTCGTTAAGCTGTTCGTCGTTTTTCTTTTTCTCGGATTTATTCCGCGATTTTTTGATCGTGATTTCTGATCCGATTTTCGATCTAGTATAACTTTTCGCTCGTTTTTCAGAATCAGGTGATTCAAGCGCCTAGAGTTTCGTCTCGAAACCTCTTTCCGAATAATCAACTCAAACAAGTTTTTGCTACTGTAAAATTTGACTTAGGTCCAGATTAGTAAAATGAAGCCTGTTTCTTTCGCCGTTTGACCTTCGTTGCTTCGTTCGTTTTGTTTCTTTTTGCAAACCGGAGTTCTTAAGTTGAACTTTCTGGTTAGATCTTTTATTTGAGTTTTTACCTATGCATTAGATGAGTACTTATTGTGTGCTTGTTTGTTTGCGATAGAGTACCCGGCGTGCGCCGCCTGCTACTTTGAGTCTCTAGGTTTCACGGATCATCAGCAAGGCAAATAACACTTGATCATATTCCTTTTCCTACCCAGTTTTTATGCATTAGATCAATCCTCAAACATTGCATGATTAGGATCTAATTAAACCGTGGGTTTTGGGAAAGTAGTTGAGGTAGTGCCTATTGCCCTGTTTATTATCAAACCCTTGGGAGTTACTTCTACGTTTGCTTATTATGCCATGCTATACTAGTAGACGTGGATAGGTGAGTGTATCCATGACAGATGTGAGATTGTTAATTAATGGTTTACTTAACGTGGCAGCTTAAACACACATATGGGTGGATTGAGGTACCTGGGTATTCCAGGATTTGCCTGTTTCCTTTTGGACCGCCACCCAGGCTCAAAGGGATCATGAGATTATTCATGCTAGAAACTTCTGTGTGCAGCCACAAGCTACTATGGGCTCTAGCATAGTTGACTAAGTTTTGCAAACTCTTACATGTTGGGGAACGTTGCAGAAAATTAAAATTTTTCCTACGGTTCCACCAAGATCCATCTATGAGTTCATCTAAGCAACGAGTCAAGGGAGTGAGTTTGCATCTACATACCACTTGTAGATCGCGTGCGGAAGCGTTCAAGGGAAGGGTGATGATGGAGTCGTACTCGCCGTGATTCAGATCACCGATGACCAAGTGCTGAACGGACAACACCTCCGCGTTCAACACACGTACGGGACGGGAGACGTCTCCTCCTTCTTGATCCAGCAAGGGGGAAGGAGAGGTTGATGATGATCCAGCAGCACGACGACGTGGTGGTGGATGCAGCAGAACTCCGGCAGGGCTTCGCCAAGCTGCTGCGGGAGGAGGACGAGGTGTAGCAGGGGGAGGGAGGCGCCAATGCACAGGGTGCGGCTTCCCTCCCCCTTGCCCTCCTTTATATAGGCCCCCAGGGGGGCGCCGGCCCTGGGAGATCCAATCTCCCAAGGGGGCGGCGGCCAGGGGGGTGGAGTGCCCCCCAAGGCATGTGGTGCGCCCCCCCACCCTAGGGTTTCAACCCTAGGCGCAGGGGGTGGGCCTAGGGGGCTCACCAGCCCACTATGGGCTGGTTCCCCTCCCACTTCAGCCCATGGGGCCCTCCGGGATGAGTCGCCCCACCCGGTGGACCCCCGGGACCCTTCCGGTGGTCCCGGTACAATACCGGTGACTAAACTTTCCCGATGGTCAAATACCACTTCCTATATATAATTCTTTACCTCCGGACCATTCCGAAACTCCTCGTGACGTCATCCGGGATTCCGAACAACATTCGGTATACTGCATACTCATATTCATACAACCCTAGCGTCACCGAATCTTAAGTGTGTAGACCCTACGGGTTCGGGAGACATGCAGACATGACCGAGACGACTCTCCGGTCAATAACCAACAGCGGGATCTGGATACCCATGTTGGCTCCCACATGCTCCTCGATGATGTCATCGGATGAACCACGATGCCAAGGATCCGATCAAACCCCGTATACAATTCCCTTTGTCACTCGGTACGTTACTTGCCCGAGACTAGATCGTCGGTATCCCAATACCTCGTTCAGTCTCGTTACCGGCAAGTCACTTTACTCGGACCGTAATGCATGATCCCGTGACTAACCACTTAGTCAATTTGAGCTCATTATGATGATGCATTACCGAGTGGGCCCAGAGATACCTCTCCGTCATACGGAGTGACAAATCCCAGTCTCGATCCGTGTTAACCCAATGACACTTTCGGAGATACCGTAGTGCACCTTTATAGTCACCCGATTACGTTGTGACGCTTGGTACACCCAAAGCACTCTTACAAGATCCGGAGTTACACGATCTCATGGTCTAAGGAAGAGATACTTGACATTGAAAAGCTCTAGCAAACGAACTACACGATCTTGTGCTATGCTTAGGATTGGGTCTTGTCCATCACATCATTCTCCCAATGATGTGATCCCGTTATCAATGACATCCAATGTCCATAGCCAGGAAACCGTGACTATCAGTTGATCAACGAGCTAGTCAACTAGAGGCTTACTAGGGACATATTATGGTCTATGTATTCACACGTGTATTACGATTTCCGGATAATACAGTTATAGCATGAATAAAAGACAATCATCATGAACATAGAAATATAATAATAATCCTTTTATTATTGCCTCTAGGGAATATTTCCAATAGTCCCACTTGCACTAGAGTCAATAATCTAGTTACATTGTGATGAATCGAACACCCATAGAGTTCTGGTGTTGATCATGTTTTGCCCGCGGAAGAGGTTTAGTCAACGGATCTGCGACATTCAGATCCGTATGCACTTTGTAAATTTCTATGTCTCCATCTTGAACATTATCACGGATGGAGTTGAAGCGACGCTTGATGTGCCTGGTCTTCTTGTGAAACCTGGGCTCCTTGGCAAGTGCAATAGCTCCAGTGTTGTCACAGAAGAGTTTGATCGGCCCTGACGCATTGGGTATGACTCCTAGGTCGGTGATGAACTCCTTCACCCAAATTGCTTCATGCGCTGCCTCCGAGGCTGCCATGTACTCCGCTTCACATGTAGATCCCGCCACGACGCTCTCGCTTGCAGCTGCACCAGCCATCGCTCCACCATTCAACATATACACGATCCGGTTTGTGACTTAGAGTCATCCAGATCTATGTCGGGCTAGCGCCGACGTAACCCTTTACGACGAGCTCTTCGTCACCTCCATAAACGAGAAACATGTCCTTTGTCCTTTCGTGTACTTCAGGATATTCTTGACCGCTGTCCGGTGTTCCTTGCGGGATTACTTTGGTACCTTCCTACCAAACTTACGGCAAGGTTTACATCAGGTCCGGTACACAGCATGGCATACATAATAGATCCTATGGCTGAAGCATAGGGATGAAACTCATCTCTTCTTTATCTTTTGTCGTGGTCGGGCATTGAGCCGAGCTCAATCTCACACCTTGCAATATGTGCAAGAACCCCTTCTTGACTGATCCATTTTGAACTTCTTCAAAATCTTCTCAAGGTATGTGCTTTGTGAAAGACCTATGAGGCGTCTCGATCTATCTCTATAGATCTTAATACCTAATATATAAGCAGCTTCTCCAGGGTCCTTCATTGAAAAACTTTTATTCAAGTAGGCCTTAATGTTGTCCAAGAGTTCTATATCATTTCCCATCAAAAGTATGTCATCTACATATAATATGAGAAATGCTACAGAGCTCCCACTCACTTTCTTGTAAACGCAGGCTTCTCCATAAGTCTCAGATAAACCCAAACGCTTTGATCATCTTATCAAAGCGTAATGTTCCGACTCGAGATGCTTGCAGCAGCCCATAAATGGATCGCTGGAGCTTGCATACTTTGTTAGCATTCTTAGGATCGACAAAACCCTCCGGCTGCATCATATACAGCTCTTCCTTAAGATAACCGTTAATGAACGCTGTTTTGACGTCCATCTGCCATATCTCACAATCATAGTATGCGCAATTGCTAACATGATTGGACGGACTTAAGCTTCGCCACGGAGAGAAAGTCTCATCGTAGTCAATTCCTTGAACTTGTCGATAACCCTTAGCGACAAGTCGAGCTTTATAGACGGTAATATTACCATCCGCGTCCGTCTTCTTCTTAAAGATCCATTTGTTTTCTATCACTCGCCGATCATCGGGCAAGTCTGTCAAAGTCCATACTTTGTTTTCATACATGGATCCTATCTCGGATTGCATGGCTTCAAGCCATTTGTTGGAATCGGGCCCGCCATCGCTTCTTCATAGTTCAAGGTTCACCGTTGTCTAACAACATGATTTCCGTGACAGGGTTGCCGTACCACTGCAGTGCGGAACGTGTCCTTGTGGACCCTGAAGTTCAAGAGCTACCTGATCCAAGTACCTTGGTCATCATCATTATTATCCTCTTGATTGGTGTAGGTATCACAGAACATTTTCCTGAGCTGCACTACTATCCCGTTCAAGAGGTAGTACTTCATCAATTTCTACTTTCCTCCCACTTACTTCTTTCGAGAGAAACTCTTTTTCCAGAAAGGATCCATTCTTGGCAACAAAGATCTTGCCCTCGGATCTTAAGTAGAAGGTATACCCAATGGTTTCCTTAGGGTATCCTATGAAGACGCATTTTTCCGACTTGGGTTCGAGCTTTTCAGGTTGAAATTTCTTGACATAAGCATCGTGATCCCCAAACTTTTAGAAACGATAGCTTAGGTTTCTTCCCAAACCATAATTCATACGGTGTCGTCTCAACGGATTTAGACGGTGCCCTATTTAAAGTGAATGTAGCTGTCTCTAGAGCGTATCCCCAAAATGATAGCGGTAAATCGGTAAGAGACATCATAGACCGCACCATATCCAATAGAGTGCGATTACGACGTTCGGACACACCGTTACGCTGAGGTGTTCCAGGCGGCGTGAGTTGTGAAATGATTCCACATTTCCTTAAGTGTGTACCAAATTCGTGACTTAAATATTCTCCTCCACGATCTGATCGTAGGAATTTTATCTTTCGGTCACATTGATTCTCTACCTCATTCTAAAATTCCTTGAACTTTTCAAAGGTCTCAGACTTGTGTTTCATCAAGTAGACATACCCATATCTACTTAAGTCGTCTGTGAGAGTGAGAACATAACGATATCCTCCGCGAGCCTCAATGCTCATTGGACCGCACACATCGGTATGTATGATTTCCAATAAGTTGGTTGCTCGCTCCATTGTCCCGGAGAATGGAGTCTTGGTCATTTTGCCCATGAGGCATGGTTCGCATGTGTCAAATGATTCATAATCGAGAGACCACTACTAGAAAAACCGCTACTAATGGCGCACCTAATTTGGCCATTAATGGCGCATCTCTGGTGCGCCATTACTAGCACGCCATTAGTAATTTTTACTAATGGCGCACTCATGGTGCGCCATTAGTATCTGGTATACTAATGGCGCACCACCTGTGCGCCATTAGTATAGGCTACGATGCGCCATTAGTATGCCTCCCAGGCCATGTATACCAGTGCTTTGGCATACTAATGGCGCCACACCACGAGATCGCCATTAGTAACCATGGCATACTAATGGCGCCTCCACCAGTGATGCGCCATTAGTATGCTTTGTCATACTAATGGCGCCGTCATGTGATGCGCCATTAGTATGAATATTAGGTTTTTTTATTTTTTATTTTCTGTTTTTGCACAGGTTACAAAATGTATAATTTGACAAAATATAGACAGCACACATCAACAACAGATTCATCGAATACAATAGAAGATTAGTCTTTGAATACAATTCATCATATTAGTCTCCGAATACAATTCGTCATATTAGTCTCCGAATTGAAAAGACCGAACAAAGATAGAACATTATATTACAAGTCTCGAGACCGCGAGTAGCGAGTTTGTCTCCACATTACAAGTCGATATCGACCATCTAAACTACCATCACATAAAAGAGAGCTGCGGTCATCACGATGAGCATCATCACGATGAAACTCGTCTTCATCCGGTTCCTCCAACGCTCCCTCCCCTCTCCCGCTAGATAGCGGGCGTATCTAGATTCGGCCTCGCCCTAGTGGTGTACCTTTGTAACTGTTACCGCTGAATCGGTGAACCTGTCTCCGACACTCCTCCCATCATCGTAAACTCCGGGAACCTTACCCTTGTACACGACATACGCCGGCATCGCTATGCACTAGCCAAATGAAACGTTAGTACCAATTCACGACAATACATAAGCAATATATAAGTATGCAACAGAACGATCGGAAGAGAAAAGCAAGACATTAATAGCATCGATTACATCTAAGTTGAACGACTCTCAAACCAAAGAGACATACTACAAGTTCATTAAAGTTTAATTACAACATGAGCCAATCGATGTTTCAGAACTAGACAACTCAACTCAAGGGACGGAGCGTGGATGAAGCCGCCGTCTCATCGTGGGAGTCATGAAAGAACGGGCGTTGTCATCCTGCATTTGTAGCATTGTGTCGATGTCTTTGTTGGACGGTTGATTTCGAGGTAGAACTGCCCCGAGGTACGAAGCGACATCTTGATGGATGATTTCCGCAAACTCCATTGGATGCGAAGAATTCTTGTCTCATGTCCGCGCCCTGGATTGCCGACACGCCGCGACCCAATCTTGGAGTTTACTTGGTAGCGAAGTTGATGATGGTCCCGCACGATCGCCCGCATGTGATGGATGGCGTAGTAGGCACCCTTCGACCGCCAAAGTGGCTGCTTGATGCAGCAGAACATCGATTGTGGGAGAACACGTGCTTGCCAGATTCTGAATAGGCCTGGTGAAGGTGCCTCCAGATTTGGCGTGGCTGGGAGAACATCATCAAGAACCTTCTTGACATTTGTGTAGTCTATGTTCGATCGACGGTCCGGTCGAAATACGTGGCCATGGAATATTTGGGGCTTAGGAGGATGGCGTGCGAAAACACGGAATGTTAAAAGAAAACGATCGAAATGTAAGAATTCATATGTTACGGGCGGTTGAGGGGAGGACTTACTCGGAAAGTAAGGCACGAGGAAGTTATCCTTATCTTGTTTTGCCGAATGACGCCTTCGAGGTAAGAACTCGCGACTTGCGGTCCCAGCGCTGCCCAAGTTCTTGGCACGCATGTAGAAGGGGTCGACTATCACGATGTCCGGGTCTTGTCGCGAATGATCCGCATTCCATACTCAGCGAAAATAGCCGAACGAAGGTGTAGTGCAGCGGATGAAGGTTCAACATAGCGTGGATGTCATCAAACGCAGGACCATCGTGACGCCCGATGGAGTTATCCACAAAGCCCTTGCCCTCCGCACCTTGGCCGCAAAACTGGGTATGCCACATCCTTCTCCCCGAGACGCCGCTTCTCCAAAGAAAGAACACTGTCATGCAGACTCCGATAGCACGGTTGCAGCATTGATCATATTTGTCGGTAGCATCGCCCTACCCGCCACATGCACCCTCCTTGAGATATCCTGCGGTGAAGGTGGCCCGTCCTGAGCACGGATCGTACTCTGTGCCGGCTGGCTCGCACCCTTCTTAGTCTTTCTTTTGCGTGCCTTCTTCTTCTCCTGTAATGGGACCGAGTTTTGCTCACAGACCGCCTTCTTGAGTGTGTTGGGGCTGATAATATTTCGCACCTCGCCTATCTGAGGCTCGGTGAATCGGCAGCTCGAGGCGTCTCCTGAGAGCCTGAACGCCGACGGCGCTGTTGTAACTTGGCTTCTCCGATGCACGAGCTAGATCGCACACGCCTTTTGTTGGGTTTGGTTCTTGAGAAGGAGGCCCCATGAAGTCGCCATCGCACCCATGATCAGCAAAGTACTGATCGACGTTGCCAAATGTATCATAGTCGCCGTCGTCGTTGTTACGATCTGTGCCATATGCATGTTTGGATCCATGGCATAGGGATGTCCGCACCGTGGCGGCGGTCTTGCCATGGGTTGACTTGGCGCCAAGACGATCTGGCGGTGTTGTCTTTGGGGTGGTGTCCCCCGCCCCCAAACGAATCTGGCTCTTCGGCCAAAGCAGGGGCCAGCTCAAGCATGCGCTGAGGGTCATCACGTCATCATCGTCGGCCCCGACGGGTCGATTCAGAGGTAACAACTCGTCGCAGCCTGGCAGCACCCGAACCAGTTGAACCCTAAACAAGTTGGGTGGCATCTGGGTACCGTGGAACAAGGGGTTGCCCGGTTGAACTATTTTTCCTTGGCAACATCGACCAACTCGTTGTTCACGAAGTGGAGGAGAGTGCACGGAACGTCGGCGGCGCCTGCAAAAACATGTAGGGCGTCGGGGATGCCCATCAAAGGCAAGGAGATGAAGTCCTCGCCGAGAGAGGCTTAATTAGTTAGCGTGATGATGGCGCCGAGCTCGGCTAATGTAGAGGCACCGCCAACAATGGCGCGGCATTGACGGAGGGGCCGCTTGCTGCAGAGGTGCCGGCGGCGACACCCGGTGCATTAAGCTCCCGTGCGGCGCCGGAGACACCAATGCCGCCTCGCCGGAGGCACCAATGGCCCCGCCATCGCATTATGCAAGTTGCTAGCCGTGAAGCTAGGAATCGGGCGGCCCTGTTGGCGCCCGCAATCCACGACTCAACCCCGAGATCAAGGTAGGCACAATGGCGGTGATCATCGCCCGAGTCGTTGTTCCACTTGCTCTTGGACAATCTCCGAATCCGCGCCACCTGTGCCTTGAGTTCTTGAACCTCTCGCGCCTGGCTTTCCGAGCTGGTTTTTTTCTCCTTCCGCACACAAGTGGTATAGTATGACCCCCATTTTGTCGACAAGCCTTTGCCGCCACACGACCAGGTGACGCCGGCTTCATCGAGCTTATCCTTGTTCTTCATTACATTCAACCCCTATTTAGAGTGGTGTCCCAAGGGTTGCTCTGAGTCGACCCAGCCATCTGCTTTCGATCGCTGCGGAAGGAATGTGAACCATTTAGAAATTTGGCTTCATTAATTAGAATGCAACCATATGGAGCTAATTACGCGGGGGTGTATTCCTTACCAGAACAAGCTCAAGCGACCTGGTCTTCGGATCCGTGGTAAGCTCCTTTGTTTTCGGGTCCTTCTTGTACCGGGCCCTGACAAAGTTCCTGGTCTGCTTGTCACCGTATTTATCAAAGAGGGGCGGTAGGCCTTGCTCGGCACGGTCCGCCTCCTCCTTGTCCCATATAGGCTCCGCCACTCTGTAACCGCCGGGACCGAGTGTGTGTTCCCCTATGTTCAGCTCCCGCATTTGTTTCCCCCACTCACTTGATTGGGAGTTTGCGGTGCTCGAGCAATTGATCTTGAAGTCGTTGTAGTCATCTTCGTTGATCGAAGGATTTTTCTCCTTGATCTTCTCATAACTCTCACCTTTCTCGATCATTCTCTTCACATTGCTTTTCCAAGTAGACAGGGCCTTGCTCATCTTCGTGAGGGCAGCATTGTTCACTTTATTCCCTTTGAGGCTTGTGTTTTCGAAAGCAGCGGGGAACTTGTATCGTTCGTGCAGCTTCGTGAAGAGGAGGTTGCGCAAATTCCCTCGGTCAGGATGCCTCAGGTTCTCGGTGTTGATCGAGACGGTGCTCCGGAGAATGCACCCGAGCTGAAGCGAGTACCCCTTGACTATTCGTTCGGGCGCCGTTGGATTCCCGCCGAGTCCACTTGATAACTTCCTCCTTGAGGGTGCGGAGCACGGTCGGCGCCGGTTCTTCCGTTGCCTCTTCATTGGCTGCCATCCGTGCGTGCGCCGCCATCATCGATGGTGGCATCCTCGGCGGCACCATCGGTGGTGGCATCGGTGTGGTCATCCTCGGCGGCACCATCGGTGGTCTCGGGATCGGTGGGAAGGCGGCGACCTCATACAAGTGAGGTTGTTCCTCCATCTCTGGGACAGCTCCTGAATGCCTTGCCGCCCGCACCCCGGCCTCATCGTTGTGGGCCATGTTTCTCTCTAAATAGAAACAAAGCTTGGTCAAAAAGTTGGTTATTGTCAACGAACAAGATCATGGTCTCATCATTTAGGGTTTGTCGACACCGAGTTATCCTAAAATCTAAGCTTTTATCATTGAGGGTTTTTCGACGCCGAGGCACCCTAAAAGCCTAAGCTTTCATCATTTCGGTTTTTATCGACACCGAGGCACCCTAAAAGCCATGCATTAGTCACAAGTACGCCGGGCACTTGATCCTACTTAATTAACTACTACGATACCCTCGCCCATGCATTAGTCACAAGTACCCCATATGTCCTATTTTTAGCAAAGTCATGCTAAAATTCATGGAAAATTTCAGCATGACCTTTGCTGAAAATAGGACATATGGAGTACCAATTTGCCGGAACGGAAGTTAATCGACATTCCGCAAACTCAAGGGCCTCTCGGGTACTGCAAAATCATCACGACACGATGGTCGGAGACAAAACCCAGCAAACTAGCAAAATCATCACAAATTGTTTTCTCGTTAAAGATGATCATCATCTTTACAAGTCTTTCTCAATGTGATCACAAGTAATTCAGAGGCATCACAAGTAATTCAGAGCATCACAAGGCATTAGTAGTTCAAGACATGAACAAGTTTTACAAAGCACATCAATATGTATTGTATTTCATTGTGGAGTTATATACAGTATGTTACAACAAAGAAACAGCTTAATCCATGCCTCAGCTTATCAACAGTCATTACTTGTCAAATCTGTAAGAAGGAACAATTTACTTGTGACATAGTTACAAATGATGACAGAATAAAGCAACACCCTACACTAGCCTAAAAACAAGTGAAGTTTCACCCATATAAGAAGAAGTGAATTCTAGTCCCATTGACACTCCTGGTTTTCTACAAAC
The DNA here is from genome assembly GCA_021605205.1 of Aegilops longissima. NCBI lineage: Eukaryota > Viridiplantae > Streptophyta > Magnoliopsida > Poales > Poaceae > Aegilops > Aegilops longissima. The sequence goes on along the minus strand of CM038682.1, from coordinate 144,252,126 downwards.
ACCAAGTACTAGGGCACACAAAAGTTCTGAAATTTGTGTGCCTAACTGAATTAACTGAATTTTCAATAACCGAATAAACTGAATTTTCAAAACTGCAAGAAGCCAATTAAAAAAAATCCTCTCATCTCATATGAGGATTGTTAATCCTAAGACTAATAGTTTGTTGTGCAGTATAGCTACAGTGATGCCATGTCCATTTGTCCCTCCCCAACTAGATACTAGAGTAGCACTATTGATGCCCTGTTCTTGCTGAATTTTATGACAGTATATACAACAGTTTCAGTGAGTGCATTTATCACTTGTTGGAGTATGCTACAGCTTCTACAAATCACAAACTCCTTTAGTTTACATCTCAGTTTTAGCAAACACTACAGTTTCAAATGAAGGAGTCATAACTGAATAACAGGCACTATAGTTTCTCTACAGTATTGGAACACCGAACATTTTCAGTTAATCTGTAGCAAGAAAAACTGTTTCATCCAAGGACTGAACAAATCGACATGGCACCTACTATTTTCATCCAACTACTTTAAAAAATGATATAATGAACACTATATATAATCGACGCGGCAGAGCATTTCTCCTAGATATAATCAACACTAGAGCCACCTCTCTTACATCTACATATATTTTGCACGCTTTGTCGGCAGTAAATACCATCGATAATATGCGTGGACTTGTTAGAATCCCATTAGCACTCAAAGCAAGAATCACGCACTACACTTCATTGCTTCAGCCACATGGACTGTATAGCAAATTTCAGTAGTTGAAGATACTAATAAATACCCAATTACACACAAATGCTTTCAAGACTTGATATTGTGCAGTGTTACTGTTTTATATATAAATACACAATGCTTATAGCACTCGATGGTGTGTGTTAGGCTTCAATGCGCACCCAAACGATTAGAGCAGCAATGCTTGTAACTAAAGAGGGGGATGTTTCATGACAATTTCCTGTACCTCTCTCACCCCAACTCATATATTGCAATACTTGAGGCATAAATAACCATCAGGTTATGCAGGTACTTGTTACAAGCCCATAGCAAGAATCACTCACTAGACTTAAATGCTTAAACCACATGGACTACAGAGAAAATGTTGGAAGTTGACGATACTCATAAATATACAATTATACACCTTGCTCCTACCACTTTATATGGTGCATAACTAATGTATTGTACATACTTCCTACAACACTTGATAGTGTGTGTTAGGCTTCATTGCTCAGCAAAGACATCTTAGAGCACCAAGAATTGTAATTAACGAGGGCATACGTGTCAAAAATTTATAGATGTACTGCTCTACACTAACATCTGCACATTGTGCATAACACATTCAAGACTAGGGTATATTCTCATCAAAGAAGATCAGCAGGAGCAGATGAACAACCTAAATATCAGAATTTTGTAAGATAAAAAAAGCAACAGATTTGAGAAACTGTTTTTCAGATTACAATATTTTCAATAAACTGTTTCAGGATAACAACAGTTTGATAAACTGTTTTGGGTCTCTAACTAAATCACTGAAGTTTCGAATGCAGGAATCCCAAATCACCAAATATGCATCTTGTGACCTATCAACTAAATCACTAAAGTGAACCGAGGAGCATCGAGGAGCAAGATGGGGCCATGCGTGTAGAACTAAGGAGCAAGAAGCATGCCGCCATGGCTCTAGGATTTGCAGGGGGGGTGGAGGAGAAGGAGGAATCACCGGGAGGGATGGAGGAATGGAGGAAGACGCCGCGTTGAAGCTCCGGCAGCGGCTGGGCGTTGAAGCTCTGGTGACACGCTGGGCGGGCTCCTCCACTCGCCCGTCTCTGCGTCTCGCCCGATCCGTTCCTCGGGTGCCCTCGAGGCTTGGGCGAGGGAGGTGGCGTTAGGCGGGGTCGAGGGCGGCGGGCGACGGTGGTGTCGGGCGGCGTCGGCGGGCGGGCGACGGTGGCGTCGGGCGGGTCGAGGGCGGCGGGCGACGGTGGTGTCGGGCGGCGCCGAGGGCGGCGGGCGACGGTGGCGCCTTGGCGGGGTCGAGGGCAGTGGGGCGACGGTGGCGTCGAGGGCGGCGGGAGAGGAGATCGGGGAAGGGGATCGCGGGCGAGGGCGAGGGAGAGAGACGGGATCGGTACGAAGTAGGGGCGCCACAATACTAATGGTGCACCACCCCGCGGTGCACCATAAGTACATACATACTAATGGCGCACCAGGGTGAGGTGCGCCATTAGTAATTTTTTTTCTGCTCGAGCCAACAGTTATCTACCACCTGACCTGATACATGTCAAGTCTTCTCTACTAGCTCGACTGGTCGGCAGCTAGTTCTCACACCAGAGGTCTGGGTTCGATTCCTGTGCTCCACAATTTTTTTATGCATTTAAAATGCTGTTTGATACTTATTTGTGTTTAAATATGTTCAAACTTGTTTAAATCATAACAGTAATATTTTTTATAAGACAATAATAATTTTTTAAAAAATATCATCAAACAGTAATGCCGGTGGAGCGGGGAGGTGCGGGGGGTGCGGGGGGTCGGCGGCGGTTGAGTAGGGAGGGTGCGGGGGTCGGTGGCGGTTGAGTAGGGGAGGTGCGGGGGTTGGCGGCGATTGAGTAGGGAATCGAGGTGCAGGCGGTCGGCGGCGGTGGCTGGTGGACGGATCTGGCGAGGTGGGATAGCGATCGAGATGGAGGGGATCGAGATGGAGGGGGATCGAGTGCCCATGAAATTAAAAAATATTCATGATAGTTCAAAAAGTGCCCATGAAATACAATCGAGAAATGAAGTCTACGATTTAAATACAATCGATCTTAGCTAGCTATCTCTTCACAATCTTCTTGCCCTTCTTTTTCGCAAATGGAGTTCTTCTATGGAACGGACGTCCTTTAGGTAGGGTGGTCCTGCTTCTTCTTGTGGTGTATGCTGCTACTTCATCATCGTCGTCATGTTCGATCCTCGGGTCGCCGTACTTGTCGAAGTCTTGCTCATTGGCTACTCCATCCATTCCGATGATCTTTCTTTTGCCTCTCCTCACGACAACACGACTGGGCTTTGGCGGGTCGGTAATGAAGAAGCATTGGTCCACTTGGGAAGCCAGTACCCATGGCTCATTTTTCGCGGTGACGTTTGCGCCCGCGGTCTTGGATTTGGCTTCGGGTATAACCATGGTGGTGAAATAATGGTCTTATTTTGTGACGTTCTTGGCCCATCTGACACGGAACATCGGGACCTTCTCTCCAGCGTAGCTCAGCTCCCAGATCTCCTCGATCCTTCCGTAGTATCTGTCCTTGTCGTTACGGTGTAGGATTCCATCGTTACCCCGAGTTACGATAACCATCGCTCTTCATGTCCTTGGCCTCGGTGTAGAATGTGTAGCCGTTGATATCGACGCCTCATAGGTCATCAGGTTGTGCTTGGCGCCCGTGACAAGGCGAATATGAGTTGTTCTTCGCGGAAGAATCCTCATGTAAAGGGTACGACGAAGCTTCGCTTGAACCAACGCGTGAAACATGAGTTGTGCTTTTGAGTATATCTCCGTCCGTCCTCTGTTGGCCTCGGTCATTGTCGCCTTCTTAATAAAGGTTTTGTGCTCTACCACCCAAGGATCAACCATGTCTATGTGTTGTAGCGCGACTAGGTTTGCTCTTTCAAAGTCGGCGAGTCGACCCTCGAAGTCGACATGCATTTTGGCGACCCTCACGGTGACCCCATCCAGCGAGCCTGCCGAGGTGCTGTTGACGGGCAGACCAACGGGGTTCTCGATGCCTAGATAATTCGTGCAGTAGGAGATGCACTCTTCTCGTCAGAAAGCCCCTGGCTATGCTTCCCTCTGGACGTGACATGTTGCGAACGTATCCTTTGATGACACCATTCATCCTTTCGAACGGCATCATGCTGTGTAGGAACGTCGTCCCGAGTTGGATGATATCCTCCACTATATGGACCAGCAGATGCACCATAACGTCAAAGAATGCGGGCGGGAAGTACATCTCAAGCTCGCATAGTATCACCACGATCTCTTCCTGTAGCCTTCTGAGTTGCCTCACGCCAATCGACTTCCGAGAGATGACGTCGAAGAAGTTGCATAGGACAAATAGCGTTTCACGGACGTGCGCGTCCATGATCCCACGGATTGCAACTGGAAGTATCTGCGTCATCAGCACGTGACAGTCCGCTGAACTTCTGCTTCGCTGGGTCTAGGTATCTGCTTATCTTCCCCGCGTAACCGTAAGGAAGTTTTACTCCTAGGAGGCAGGTGAAAAACTGCTCGATCTCCTCCTGACTTAGAGTGAAGCACGCTGGAGGGTAGTCATTTCCGGTCTTCTTGGCCTTTTGCCTTTGCGACGACTTTTCGTGTCCTGCTTCGCCTCATCATCATCATCATCATCATCATCATCATCATCATCATCATTAGCGTGAAGCTCCTGCCGATGCCCATTGATTTCAAGTCTGCCCTTGCTTTCGCCCATCTTTGGTCCTCTCCGCATGTTGAGCAGGGTACCAAGCAGACTCTCGCACGTTCTTCGTGATATGCATGACATGAAGGCTGTGAGCACACGGTGGATCTTCAAGACGGCAAGTCCCGAAAACAGACCTCGTTTTCCATACCTTCAGCAGCGGCTCTGGCGCCTTCGCTTCTTTCGGCTCTGGCGCCTTTTGCTTCTTTCGGCGGTGGGCAGTCTTTCCAATTTTCAACAGCTTGTCTATTTCCTCGCCGCTACTCGTACAGGCGTTTTGGGTTCGGTTTCACCATCGAACAGATCCTTGCGTTTCCTCCACGGGTCATCGTCGCGAAGCCACCTTGATGTCCCATGAACACGGTTTTCAAGACCCGGATCTCTATCTAGCTGGCGATCGTTGTGTCATCCATGCACCTTACGCATCCAGAAAATCCGTGGACTACCTGCCCCGCGAGATATCCGTAATCGAGATAGTCGTGCACCGTCGTGAGCGGTGCGGCTCTCATAGGGAAATATTCTTTCTGCGGAGTCCCACGATTGGTGGCGTTTTCCACAGCGTGTCAAGCTCCTCTTTCAGCAGCCCCAGATACTGATTGATGTCGTTCCTGGTTGTTTCGCCCTTCAATTAGCATACTCATGTGAATGTACTTCCTCTTCATGCACAACCAGGGGAAGGTTGTACATCCACACAAACACAGGCCAGGTGCTATGTGTGCTTCTCGGCTGCCAAACGGATTGACTCCATCGGTGCTCGCGCCCAAGACGATGTTCCTTGGATCGTTCCCAAATTCGGAGTCTTCAAAGTTCAACGCTTGCCACTGGCTCGCATCCTTAGGGTGACTCAGCATCTTGTCTTTTTTATCTATCTCCGGATCATTTGCGTCATCTTCTTGCTTCTTCTCCTCCCTATCCGCGTGCCAACGCAGGAGCTTTGCTACCTTAGGGTCCGCGAAATAGCGCTGCAGACGAGGAGTGATCGGAAAGTACCACACCACTTTTCGAGGAGCTTTCTTCCTCTTCTTGTATCGAGTGACGCCGCACACCGGACATATGGTAGACTCCGCGTGCTCGTCCCGATAAATGATGCAATTGTTCATGCACACATGGTATTTCACGTGCGGTAAATCGAGAGGACACACGATTTTCTTCGCCTCCTCCAAACTGGTCGGGCACTTGTTCCCCTTGGGAAGGCGTTCGTGCCAGAATGACATGTTCTCGTCGAAGCATGCGTCGGTCATTTTGTGTTTTACCTTCATCTCGAGCCATGGCGTTACTTTCAAAGCGGTATCCTCGGGCCTGCATCCTTCATACAATGGAGTAACGCGTCTAACTCAAGTTGATCCATCTTGGCTTTCTCTCGGCGGCAGCTCTGGCGTTATCCGTCCCGCTTGAGAAGCAGCTCTTGAATATGAGGGTCCTGCACCCAGCCCATCGATGGTCCAGCGTAAATCGCTCCGCCCGCATCATCATCTTCATGATCATGCCCGTCGCCTGCTCCGCATCTTCCTCATCATCATGTCCTGCATCTTCTACATGATGACTGTGTACAACATCACCGTCGTGATCATCTCCCGGGATTCTTCGTCTTCTCGCCCGCCCGAGCCGCGGTGGTTGTCTTGCTGCCCTTCCTCATTTCTTGCCCGGCCCCATGGGCGACTTCGTAGTCATCTTTATCACCTTGCCACCGATAGCCATCCATGAAACCACGCAAGAGCAGGTGGTCCCGCACCTGCCGAATCCGGTCCGCAATAAGGCTCTTCACTTGCATCTTCGACACGGACATCTTATCTCCGTCTCGTTCTTTTGAAGCAACTCGGCCTTCGCGGACCTCAAAAACCTATTCACGATGCCTTCGGTCATCGTGCGGACCATGGTCGCCATGGGTAGAGCAAAGCGATATTTTAGAACCAAACAAAAATTTGGCATGACTTTCCTAAAAATAGGACAAAAAGAATGCTTAATGCCAAAATTCTCTAAACGGAAATGATCAACATTCCGGCAAAATATTGGCAACTATCGCATTTCAAATACCGTACACCTCCAAACACAAACACATATGCAACACCACAAACATATGCAACACCACGAACATACATAGATCTAGCTAGGCCGTAAAAAGTGCATGTGCACATTGTTGTAGGAGAACAACATAAATGTAGCTTCCCCTTACTTACCTATTAAAACAAGGTAATTTAACCACTTAATTTGAATGAATCTATGGTGGAAATGAGGTGAAAAGAGGAGGCACCGAGACAAGGAGGAGGTGGAGAGAATGAAGTGGGGAGAAAGTGAGTGTGGCTAGGAGAGGCTGTCCAAAATATCTTGTTGCTGCCCACTTACTAATGGTGCACCAGCACTAAATCGCCATTAGTAATCCAGGTAACTAATGGCGCACCTCTGGCGGTGCGCCATTAGTAGATTTGCAAAAAAAAAAAAAAATACTAATGGCGCACCCCTTGCATGGTGCGCCATTAGTAGTTACAACTACTAATGGCGCACCTCGCCGGGATGCGCCATTAGTATGTTTGGACAGGCGCACTAGTTCAAAAAAAAATTCCTATACTAATGGCGCACCCACTGCCTGGTGCGCCATTAGTAGTTACAACTACTAATGGCGCACTTGAGCAGGATGCGCCATTAGTATGTTTGGACAGGCGCACTAGTTCAAAAAAAAAGTTTCATACTAATGGCGCACCCTTTGCATGGTGCGCCATTAGTAGTTTCAACTCTAATGGCGCATTAGCATGTGGTGCGCCATTAGTATATACTAATGGCGCACCAACTTTCTGGTGCGCCATTAGTGTCAATCCCATCTATAGCCCTTTTTCTAGTAGTGGACTCTAAAAGTCCATCAGAATGGAGCTTCTTCATGCGCTTGACACCAATGTGACCACGGCGGCAGTGCCACAAGTATGTGGGACTATCGTTATCAACTTTACATCTTTTGGTACTCACGCTATGAATATGTGTAACATTACGCTCGAGATTCATTAAGAATAAACCATTGACCATAGGGGCATGACCATAAAACATATCTCTCACATAAATAGAACAACCATTATTCTCGGATTTAAATGAGTAGCCATCTCGTATCAAACGAGATCCAGATACAATGTTCATGCTCAAACTTGGCACCAAATAACAATTATTAAGGTTTATAACTAATCCCGTAGGTAAATGTAGAGGTAGCGTCGACGGCGATCACATCGACCTTGGAACCATTCCCGACGCATAGTCACCTCGTCGCCCTTCGCTCCGTTTATTCCGCAGCTCTGCTGTGAGTTACAAATATGAACAACGGCACGGTATCAAATACCCGGGAGTTACTGCGAGTACTAGTAAGGTACACATCAATTACATGTATATCAAATATACCTTTAGTGTTGCCGGCCTTCTTGTCCGCTAAGTATTTGGGGCAGTTCCGCTTCCAGTGGCCCTTCCCTTTGCAATAAAAGCACTCTATCTAAGGCTTGGGTCCATTCTTTGACTTCTTCCCGGCAACTTGCTTACCGGGCGCGGCAACATCCTTGCCGTCCTTCTTGAAGTTCTTCTTACCCTTGCCCTTCTTGAACTTAGTGGTTTTATTGACCATCAACACTTGATGTTCTTTCTTGATTTCCACCTCTGCTGACTTCAGCATTGAGAATACCGGAATGGTCTTCACCATCCCTGCATATTGTAGTTCATCACAAAGCTCTTGTAGCTTGGTGGGAGCGATGAAGGATTCTGTCAATGACCGCCTCGTTCGGGAGGTTTATGTCCGGTGGGACACGGCGGTTGTGCAACCCGGACATTTTGAGTATGTGCTCCTTGTGAACTGTTCTCCTCCATCTTACAACTATAGAACTTGTTGGAGACTTCATATCTCTCGACCGGGCATGAGGTTGGAAAACTAGTTTCAGCTCCTCGAACATCTCATATGCTCCGTGTTGCTCAAAAGCGCTTTTGAAGCCCGGTTCTAAGCTGTAAAGCATGCCGCACTTGAGCGAGGGAGTAATCATCAAGACGAGACTGCCAAGCATTCATAATGTCTTGGTTCTCTGGGGACAGTGCATCACCTAGCGGTCCTTCTAGGACATATTGGTTCTGGCAGCTATGAGGATGATCCTCGGGTTCCGGACCCAGTCCGTATAGTTGCTTCCATCATCTTTCAGCTTGGTTTTGTCTAGGAACGTGTTGAAGTTCATGTTGACATGAGCGTTGGCCATTTGATCTACAAGACATATTTGCAAAGGTTTTAGACTAAGTTCATGATAATTAGGTTCATCTAATCAAATTATTTTAATGAACTCCCACTCATATTAGACATCCCTCTAGTCATCTAAGTGTTACACGATCCGAGTCGACTAGGCCGTGTCCGATCATCACGTGAGACGGACTAGTCATCGTCGGTGAACATCTTCATGTTGATCGTATCTTCCATACGACTCGTGTTCGACCTTCGGTCTCCGTGTTCGAGGCCATGTCTCGTATATGCTAGGCTCGTCAAGTTAACCCTAAGTGTTTTGCATGTGTAAAACTGTCTTACACCGTTGTATGTGAGCGTAAGGATCTATCACACCCAATCATCACGTGGTGCTTGAAGCGATGAACTTTAGCAACGGCGCACAGTTAGGGGAGAACACTTCTTGATATTGTTGTAAGGGATCATCTTATTTACTACCGTCGTTCTAAGTAAATAAGATGCATAAACATAATAAACATCACATGCAATTATATAGTAGTGACATGATATGGCCAATATCATATAGCTCCATTGATCTCCATCTTCGGGGCTCCATGATCATCTTGTCACCGGCATGACACCATGATCTCCATCATCATGATCTCCATCATCGTGTCTTCATGAAGTTGTCACGCCAACGACTACTTCTACTTCTATGGCTAACGCGTTTAGCAATAAAGTAAAGTAATTTACATGGCATTCTTCAATGACTCGCAGGTCATACAAAAATAAAGACAACTCCTATGGCTCCTGCCGGTTGTCATACTCATCGACATGCAAGTCGTGATTCCTATTACAAGAACATGATCTCATACATCACAATATGTCATTCATCATTCATCACAACTTCTGGCCATATCACATCACATGACAATTGCTGCAAAAACAAGTTAGACGTCCTCTAATTGTTGTTGCATCTTTTACGTGGCTGCAATTGGGTTCTAGCAAGAACGTTTTCTTACCTACGAATAACCACAACGTGATTTTGTCAACTTCTATTTACCCTTCATAAGGACCCTTTTCATCGAATCTGCTCCAACTAAAGTGGGAGAGACAAACACCCGCCAGCCACCTTATGCAACTAGTGCATGTCAGTCGGTGGAGCCGGTCTCACGTAAGCGTACGTGTAAGGTTGGTCCGGGCTGCTTCATCCCACAATACTGCTGAAGCAAGATAAGACTAGTAGCGGCAAGCAAGTTTACAAGATCTACGCCCACAAAAAAATTGTGTTCTACTCGTGCAATAGAGAACTACGCATAGACCTAGCTCATGATGCCACTGTTGGGGAACATTGCAGAAAATTAAATTTTTTCCTACGGTTTCACAAAGATCCATCTATGAGTTCTTCTAAGCAACGAGTCAAGGGAGTGAGTTTGGATCTACATACCACTTGTAGATCGCGTGCGGAAGCGTTCAAGGGAAGGGTGATGATGGAGTCGTACTCGCCGTGATTCAGATCACCGATGACCAAATGCTGAACGGACAGCACCTCCGCATTCAACACACGTACGGGACGGGAGACGTCTCCTCCTTCTTGATCCAGAAAGGGGAAGGAGAGGTTGATGATGATCCAAAGCAACACGACGGCGTGGTGGTGGATGCAGAGAACTCCGCGAGGCTTCGCCAAGCTGCTGCGGGAGGAGGACGAGTGTAGCGAGGGGAGGAGGCGCCAATGCAGTGCGGCTGCCCTCCCCTTGCCCTCCTTTATATAGGCCCCAGGCGCCCGGCCTGGGAGATCCAATCTCCCAAGGGGGCGGCGGCCAGGGGGGTGGAGTGCCCCCCAAGGCATGTGGTGCGCCCCCCCCCCCACCCTAGGGTTTCAACCCTAGGCGGAGGGGGTGGGCCTAGGGGGGCGCACCAGCCCACTATGGGCTGGTTCCCCTCCCACTTCAGCCCATGGGGCCCTCCGGGATGAGTGGCCCCACCCGGTGGACCCCCGGGACCCTTCCGGTGGTCCCGGTACAATACCGGGTGACCCCGAAACTTTCCCTATGGCCGAAATACCACTTCCTATATATAATTCTTTACCTCCGGACCATTCCGAAACTCCTCATGACGTCTGGGATCTCATCCGGGATTCCGAACAACATTCGGTATACTGCATACTCATATTCATACAACCCTAGCGTCACCGAACCTTAAGTGTGTAGACCCTACGGGTTCGGAGACATCAGAACATGACCGAGGCGACTCTCGGTCAATAACCAACAGCGGGATCTGGATACCCATGTTGGCTCCCACATGCTCCTCGATGATGTCATGGGATGAACCACGATGCCGAGGATTCGATCAAACCCCGTATACAATTCCCTTTGTCAATCGGTACATTACTTGCCCGAGACTTCGATCGTCGGTATCCCAATACCTCTTTCGGTCTAGTTACGGCAAGTCACTTTACTCGCATCAGTAATGCATGATCCGTGAATAACCACTTAGTCAATTTGAGCTCATTATGATGATGCATTACCGAGTGGGCCCAGAGATACCTCTCCGTGTACGGAGTGACAAATCCATCTCGATCTGTGTCAACCCAGCAGACACTTTCGGAGATACGTAGTGCACCTTTATAGTCACCCGATTACGTTGTGACGTTTGGTACACCAAAGAACTCTTACGGTATCCGGAGTTACGATCTCATGGTCTAAGGAAGAGATACTTGACATTGAAAAAGCTCTAGCAAGCGAACTACGATCTTGTGCTATGCTTAGGATTGGGTCTTGTCCATCACATCATTCTCCCAATGATGTGATCCGTTATCAATGACATCCAATGTCCATAGCCAGGAAACCATGACTATCAGTTGATCAACGAGCTAGTCAACTAGAGGCTTACTAGGGACATATTATGGTCTATGTATTCACACGTGTATTACGATTTCCGGATAATACAGTTATAGCATGAATAAAAGACAATCATCATGAACAAAGAAATATAATAATAATCCTTTTATTATTGCCTCTAGGGCATATTTCCAACATTACAGTGGTAGACTAGCAGATGTAGAGGGATGTAGGTGTAACTGTCTACCCGTTCGTAAGGTGCTAGCGCTTCTGAAATACTATGTCTCGGTCATCCGTTTCTCAAACACCATGCAGTGCGAGAAATCAAACGGAGGAGATCGAGTCTTGTGGGGAAAAGAGCACAAACCTCTGCAGAGTGTAACAAACTAATCATGGTTAGCCATGTCCCCGGTTATGGACATCTTGAGTATCTAGTACTTGGATTATCATGTGAATCTCATCATGTTACTTTAATTAATATTGTTGGATTTTAATGATGAAGCTTAATTGGGATTGAGAATGCTGTCAACCAGTCTCAATGTTTAACAACCACCATGATAGTTAAAATAAATTTATTCCTTTGCAGTGGGGAAAAATTGGTGTCGGTGTACTAGAGTAGGGGTACCCTAGTACCCCGAACTCGTGCACGGACAGTTGCAGCACCCCACGGCCGGGCCGGCCTGATGGCCGCCAAGATCCACAATGGCTCCCTTGGAGCCATTCTAGAACAAAGAAGTCAAGACCCGGCAAGAGGAGCTTGCCGGAAGGCCACTCGGGGCACAAAACAAGGCCCCGGCAAGAGGAGCTTGCCGGGAAGGCTTGGCGGGCGCTGAACCCCCAAGCGCGACAAGGTTCCCGCCACGGCAAGGTGCTTGCCGGGGCGGGCGACCTCTCTTCATCTCCGCTCCAGCTCACCCGCCAACGTGTCACCACGGGGCTCTCCCAAGGACGCGCGTCGACGGGCTGCGTAGCCAGCGGAGAGTAGCGACAAGCAGCGCTGACAAGCCACCATCGTGGCGGATGGAGGCGCACTTAACGGTCCCTGTTACACTGTTCGGTCGACTGAGACGGGCATTGATGACTCTTGTCCCTTGCCGTCAGAGTTAGGTATAGGGTACTATACACTGTACATAGCGGTGTACCAACCTAGGTTATTACCATTGTAACCTCGTCTACTTGCCATATGTGGTAACCCCTTGAGCCTATAAAAGGAGGGCCGGGGGCAACGTAGAAGAGGTTCGATTTGGCTGGGTTTCTAGTCTAGCTCCAGCTTAGTTCATCACACTCAAGCTAGGTTTTGTAGCTCGCATCGCTCCCTAGCAAGGACACCAGATAATCCACAAAGCAGCAGTAGGAGTATTATCTCTCCGGAGAGCTCCGAAGCTGGGTAAAAAACCCTCTCGTGCGCACCGCCTCGACCCGCTCTTTGTGCGGTCTCCGCCCCCCTCCGAACCACCAAGGGACCCAGGTCCCGTAGGTGCGCGTGGGGCACGATCAGCTCTTCACCCCCGACAATCGGCTTTATGCAAAAACTGTAACCGTAGAGCTTTCCACTATCCATAAATGCATGTAGTATAGCATTACTCTTTCATATTGCTCTCTATGTGTTACATTGCCAGCATATTCCATGTGCTGACCCGTTTTCGGGCTGCAACGTTCATGTTGCAGACTTTTCAGACAACGAGTAAGGTGCCTTAGGTCGTGCTTCTATACTCAGTGATGCCGTTGGAGTTGATGGACCCGCTTATCTTCCAAGCCTTTCGCTGTTATCATTATTAGATGGCCTTAAGCCATATTTATTGTAATAAGTTCTCTCTTGGAGACACTCGATGTAAAAAGTATGTGATTGCTACTCTGTTATAATTCCGTCAAGTACTGTGCATGTCAGCATTACTGATCCAGGGATGACACTGATGCACAGAGGTCAGACTGTTTGAGGTCTGGTCGCTACACCCACACACACACCCCGATAGTCGAACGTTGTAGGTAGGTATCCATACCACGAAGAAGAACTGCACATCTGCCCTCTCAAATTCCAGTAGGCCAGCCGCCCTGTATCTTTGACGTGGGCAAACAAAAACTCGATGGCACTCTCTATCGATCACGCAGCCACACACTTCGTCCCTGTTTTGAATTCTATCGATATCTCATGTCCGTGACTCTGTTTCACACACATTGCATATGTTACGTTTGTCTGATTGAGATATCATCAATACATTGCCTCTATTTCGCACAAACCATCTCTCTCACACCCACCCACGTACGTACCTGCACCTAAAGAAGAAGTGCACGCAGGACGCACGTACTCACATCTCGTTCCCGGCCACACCCGCGCTGGTAAACGGTGGAGTTTGTTTCTGTACGAAAAGGCAGCCCACGTGATAATTTGACGCGTGTAGCGGTTGTTTACTCGAAGGAGGGTCGGGTACCACGCCTAGAATATGAAACAATTACCGTGGGGAAAATGGAAAAATGGGTTTGTCTCTCATCACACCATCTCACACAAGGCCGCCGTGGCCTCTCTCTCTCAGCGTTGGTCAGTGATCCGGCCGCATCCTGTCCGCTGGCGGAAAGGGAGGATGTGCATCATCTCTCCGTTCGACGTCGTTGAGGCAGCTCGTCCCGATCTGCGGTATCCCCCGTTCTCTCTGACCAAGCTCCGGCGCGGTAGGGCCTTCGCCACTTGCTCGCTGCTGCAGTATGTGCAGATCCCGGCCGCCGGCTCCCTCCTAGTAACATCCCGACGACCCTCAGGTATAGCTTCCTCCGGCCTTGCTCCACTGCCCATCTTCCCACATTGCTGCATGTGGATCTTCTTTAGTTGTTTGCTTAAATCGTATCTCGGCCGGCGTACTTTCCATCTTGTAATCTCATCCTCAAACCATTTTTGATAAACCACCATGTGCTATATTTCCCTTTTTACATGGAACATGCTTCTTTTTTGTCGGCGTATGTGTCTTCAACTCGTGTTATTGGGCAGTAATTGTTTCCTTTCGACCTCCTTTTGCAAACAGGGCTATCCATTTTTACCTCGTTGCTATTACGACCTTTTGGTGAACTGCAGAAATCACTTTTCTGAAGAGTGTTTTGTGAAGTTCCGCCAAAATGTCACACGGGCAACGTTTTTACATTTCTGTGGGACTACGGAAAGGGAGATTGGTTTTGCTATCCTCCTCATCCAACTCCGTGCCTAATCTTTCACCAACAAGAAGTTAGTCCTAAAGAGAGATCGCAGAGGTGATCGGCTTCTATTTATGTGTGTTATATTCCATCATCTAGTTCCACTATTATTGTAATCACACTGACTGGATATCTTTGCAAACAAGATTGGAGCTGCACAAATGATCGGATTGTGGAGCTACACAAAATGATCGGATTGTGGTGTCCTTCGTACACCTCTTTTTTGGCTACAGAGCTGGGTGAAACTAGCTGCCAAGCAATGAACACTGTGCCAAGGAACTGGAGCCATGCGTACGAACAACATCGATCAATTATATATTTTTTCTTTATTTGTACACCTTCTCACAACTTTGTCTTCAGTTGTGATGTGAATATTGGCGCTGACCTGCGAACCATTGAGATGCATTAGCCATGGTAGTTTCTTTTGTATTTGCTGGAATGTGGTAACGAGATAATCTCGAGACAAGACACATGAATCCCAAGTTGAAACCTTTTTTTCCTGCGGGAACAGAAGTTGAAACCTTCATAGCATCACAGTACAATTTCATCAAAATTATGCGTACATATAAACAAATCCTGAAGGATTGATAGCAATGCCAAAAACAATTCAACTTCGTTTCGCCGACATGTTGGACATCCTTCATCCGGCTCCACCTGCCATGCAGCAATATTGAGTGCACAACACAACTTTAGGGAAAGATTCACCCCGGTCGTTGCGCCGCAGTAGTAATGACTAGTGAGCACTCAAATCATAGAGCCCAACCTTCGCCAGAGTAAGTTGCTCGGACGAAGCAACCATCATTTCTCTGTTCCTTGAATCCGCTGGTACTCCCATATTCCCACAGTAATAAGTTGCTCGGGCGAATCAACCATCACTATATCTGCTCACGTGTGATGACCACAGGAGCTATCCATTCAGATTTCATGTTAAAAAAAATAAAGGTCGATAACTAATGCGGCAAACTTTCAAAAAAACTAATGCGGCACCTCGGGCCAACGCGGCCAGATCACATTTTGCACGAGAAATTACACACCATGTTTCCTTGACATGTGGTCCCGTTCCAACATATCAGTGAGACAACGGCGAGTAGTAGGAGTATTTCCAAACCGACGTGTAGGCCATGGCACCCCTTCGTGAACCGTGGCAAACTGGCAACCGTCCACCAACTCTTTGCCTTTCCCTCTCGATTTGGAACTGTTGTTGCATGCTCTTCCTCTCCCTCCTCCATAACTGTGCGTGCATCGCAACAGGTTATCGGATGAGGCCAATCAACAATAGTACTCCCTCCGTTCCTAAATGTAAGTCTTCGTAGAGATTTCACTATGAACCATATACGGATGTATATAGATGCATATTAAGTGTAGATTCATTCATTTTGCTTTGTATGTAGTCCACCTAGTGAAATCTCTACAAAGACTTATATTTAGGAACGGAGGAAGTAGTACACTATTTGTACTAGCTTCACATGCTTCACGCGTCGTGCGGGTGTTTTTACTGTAGCCATATTGTTCTACATAACTAGCACCTCGAATCCTCGATACTAGTACTATATAGTAAGTAGTAGGAGTAGTATGGTGGCATGGGCCAGAACAAGCATTCACGTCCAGGAGTACGGCTCACGCCACCAGCACGACTTCCATTTGACACCATATTTCTTGGAGTCCATGCTAGAGCAATCTCTTCAACCTCATCGTTCCTCTAACTCAGCCATCGCGTGGCGGGCGAGGTGGGGGTTTGCCGATAGTCAGTTTCCTCAACTACGGTCCCACTTGTAAGGCCAACTCCAACGATCTATCAATATATGGATGTACTGTTCTTCCCAATACAAAACTTGCATCCATTCTACTCCCTCCGTTGTCAGAATTATATGTATCTAGACATGTTTTAGTATATAGGTACATCCATTTTTGGACAAATGGAAGTCAAGTATTTTGGAACGGAGGGAGTACACAATAAAAATTTTAAGTTAGCACAACTAGTCTAATCCGAGAGCACAACTGAAGATTTGGTCGGGTTCTTCCTCCTTTTGCCGACCGTGGGACATCCAGCATCCGGTCGTGTCATGAAAGAAAATAGAGTGGTAGTTGAAGCCACGAGATGTGCATCTTGGGTTAAACTGTAAATAGAATCTTACTACTCTTGAGTAGCTCCAAAAGCGGCCACCGAAGATCTTTATTGGATTTGTTTTTCATCACCAGCACGTCGAGGTGAAAGATGTGCAGGTTCAGTGGGTCATCTTGCATTTTCACTGACATGTGGGGCCGCATGTGAGCAAACAGACGATGGGCTCCGCGCGTCCGCTTGCTGGCTGAGAAGAGAGATAGAAAAGGGCTGAGCACGGACTGCAGGAAATTTGTTCTACGTAACCAGCACCTTGATTTTCGTGTGTGGTTGTTTCTAGAATAAAAAAAGGAGGTACCCCAACTTATGTTACTCCCACTACGCCTAGCCTATGGTTAGTAGGTGACCTTGCGCTTGGCTCTTCGCCTCTTCCGGAAGTCAATGGTTCTATAGTAGTGCTTCTGGCAATCTGACACCAAATAAACTGTTGCACGTCCACCGCTTGTAAGAAAAAGTTTCTTCTCGTGCTGCGAGCCACCGCGCACGTGTTGGCGAGGGAGAAGGCATAATCAAGCTTCTCGTCGTTCTGCGAGTTGACGGGACACATCAAAGTTATTTACTAGTAGTACGTACTCTCTCCAAAAAAGGGCTGACCATGTCATTGCTACCATCCCGTGCTCTGTCGTTGAGTACGTGCACTATTCACATGACATCGAGGAGAAAAAATATTGCGTAGGTGCCATCGAAGTGCACGACTCACTTACGAAAAAGAGTTTCCCCGCTTGCCCCCCCATACGACTCACTTGCGCACTACTTATCTGATTATCTCCATTTTCTTGCATGACACGTGCACCTTGATGCTAGATGTCTCGCATGTTGGGAAAAGGATGAACAAAGCTCATGTAAAAGAAAAGAGTTGAAGAGCATAGATTCCCGACGACCGAGGAGGAGCAAGGAACCTCGCGGTGGAGCGTCAGGAAGGAACCTTGCGCGTTTTCCCCTGTTTTTTGCCGCCTGCCCACCTATAAACAACTAAAAGAACATGAACTTTTCGCTAACCACTAGAAAGCGGTACATCGGGATGCTAAGTTGAAGATGTTTTATCGCCCTCCGTTCCCAAATATAAGTCTTTTAGATATTTCAATAAGGGACTACATCGAAACAAAATGAGTGAATCTACACTCTAAAATATGTCTACATACATCCGTATGTTGTAGTCTATTGAAATGGCTAGAAAGACTTATATTTAAAACGGAGGAGTAGTTTATATTGAATTATTGATAACCACGCAACAAGCCATGCATATACGGGGCGCATGCAGCCACGCATGTACATAAGCCAACGCACTAACTCCATCGATCCAACTCATGCACATACGCGCGCACAGCATGGAGCACACAACGACGTACACAAGGCGTGCATGCACACACTTCGACGCAGAATGCACGTGAATAACACATGCATGTGCAAACACTCGGCTGCATGGAGGCATGCACCATCCGCGGCGACGTCCGGTTCATCGTGCTACGACGAAGCTCGCATGCAACGGCGCATACGCATCTCTTGCAGCACCTCTTTGCCGTCGTTGCTCAACTACTAGTCGGAGACGAAGATGACCGCAGCCTCGGCCTTAGAGCTAGCACCGATGAAAAAACACACACGCTGCACGCACACGAGCACATACGGAGTGCCCACGACGTGGTTGTGGTGCGTCCCCAGTCGCCTCTACTCCTTCTGCGCACGTTGTCTATCAAGGCGGCTGCATGTTAATGATGATGTGGGTGAGATCTTCTAGGACTCAGATGATGACGAGGAAAATTATGAGACTATAGTAAGTGCTTAGATGTTCTTAGAGCAAGTACAATAGAGCTGGTCGGCGGGCTATAAGGAATAAACTATTGTATATTTCTGCTTAGTTGGAGGAAAGAGAAGAGGAGAGAGAAGGTAAGCGGGCTCTTCGTGAAGAGCCAGCTCTAGCACGTGCTCCTAGGCACTTTGTGATAATGAAAGGTGGGCCACAGAACAAAAAAGTAGTAGTACACTCTTTTGATCTACTATTGTACATGTTGACTATAAGATGGGCTGTAGATGACATGGGCGGCTTATAGCCAGCAGCTGGCTATACTATTAATGCTCTTTAGATGAGGTGCTAAGTGCATTAAATGGCTTAGTAATTCAAGTCTTCAATGCATAGGTGCTTAGTTTATTGGTTCCACATCATATTTTATGCCTACGTGGTAGGCTTAGCAGCTATACATGGTGGAGCTTTGGAGAGGCCAAGGCTGGTCATAGTGGGGAGTAACTTGTACTGTAACATATTACTATGTTACTCTAAACATCTCTATAAACCGGAAAAGAGGGAGCAGTAACATACTAGACTAGTGTCATATGCAGAGTATGGGAGCACATGATATTTCCCCGTCCGGACCGATCCCAAGTTGGCTTCTCACCTTCTTGGCCCAACAAAACCCTCCCCCCCCTCCTTGCGCACTTCCGCTTGGCGCCAGCTGATCCTGCCGCTCCACATTGATGGCAAGTCAGGGCGACGCGACCTCTCACTGCTTCCGCCGTTGAAGCGGCGCGCCGACCGAGGGCACCGCCCGCTGCTTGCCCGGCATTTCAGACTACACAGTGGATAGTAACTTTAGAGCAAGTACTACAATTAGATGACATAAGCAGGCTATAAGGATTTAAATATAGTATTTGTGCTTAGTTGAAGGAGAGAAAAGAGGAGAGAGAAGAGAAGCGGATTGTAATAGTGTAGCCGGTTGTACTCCAACATACTTTGTGAGACAAAAGGTGGGGCCATTATTAATGATATTGTATTTATACTAAAGGGACTAACGGACGCCTTAATTACTCTATTTTTTTAGACAAACCTTGGTGGGGCTATTATTGACTTTTTTTGAGCTATTATTGACTTGGACGTGGGGTTTGGGGGGCCAAAGGCCTACTATTATACTCGCATGACCGACCGGACATGCTCTACCCTAACCTTATTTGTATAATATGGTTTCGCACCGTTCGGATCTTAGCGCCACCATGCAATTCTTCTCCAGCCCTCCTTCCGGCGTGCACCGCGAGAAGGGACAGAGTCCTCGAAGCCCGCCTTCGTGATCACTGACGGAGAGAGGCGATCAGGTTTTGGGGAGCACACTCCTGATGGCTGCTGCCGGTGACGACTTCCTCAACGACAGCCTTCTTCCCCGACCTCGGTAACCTCTTCATCAACGACATGAGTGACAACATCAACCACATCGGTTCTGCTCCCGCAGTACAGTATGTGATTCTGTCCTCCTAGTTTAGTCCGCATCATTGCTTTGATGTGTGCAATTGTCGTCATGATCTATTTACTGCTGTTTTGGATTAAATCTCATACTATATTGCTCATATATTCAACAATCCAATCCAAAAACCTGATCATAGGCAATTTACTCCGAGTGGTTTTGCTGCGCTTTTGAAGCTGCCTACTTTTAAAGGGGTGCAATATAAAAGGTGGCGCACAAGAGCAGTATGTTGGTTTCAGATCATGTACTGCTATGACGCCACTAAGGGTAAGCCCGAGGCGATCTTAATCCTACAGCAGGAAGCTTTTGAGAACATGGATACCCTCTTCAAAGCCGCCTGCTTTGAGTGTTCTTGACGATTCCATTGTGGATTCATATATGTCGTTTGACAGCGGCAAAGACTGTGGGCTGCGCTTCGAGGCCACGTTTGGGCCCTCGGCGGCCGGCAACGAGTTATGCGTCATGGAGCAATTCTGTGACTACAAGATGGTGATGGCGCTCTGTTGTTCAGCAGACTCATGAGATATAGTCACTCTCTAAGGAACTTGAGTACTTTAAGTGTGTGTTGCCGGACAAATTTGTTGCTAGGACCATCATTGCCAAGCTTCCACCTTCGTGGAACGATTTTGCTACTTCTCTGAAAAACAAGAGACATGAGTTTTCTGTTTTGGATCTCATTAGCACTCTTGATTTTGAGGAGAAGGCGAGAGAAAAAGACAAACGTGCTCGGGGCGCTGAGGGAGCTTCTAGTGCCCACATGGTACACGAGAAGAACTTCCATCCCAACCAGCCCCAAAACAACAAGAACAAATCTCAGGGGAAAGGCAAGTTTGGTGCAAAGAACACGCCATCACATTCTACCAACTTCAAGAAGAATTCTCAAAACGGGAAGGGATACAAACCTCAATTTTGGTAGCACCGCAAAAAATCTATATGGCTGCATCTACCTGCAGTCAGCTAACCTCATGGTGCTCCAGGTATTCTTACATTCATAACTAGGTACAATGACCACCACAATATGAAATTAGCTTATTTGTACGTTGACTTGCTGAATGCAGTGCGGAACGATCCTGTCATGTGTGGAGCAGCAAACAAGCAGTGCAGCCGAAGGTGGAAATCAACCAAGGACTTATGAAATTATATGTAATCTTCCTCAGGCAGGTCAGTATCCCCTTCGTCCAGATGATCGTGTTTTGTCATGCCGAGCTATTGATATGTGCTACTGTTTTCCTATCTTTTCAGATTCAGGACAATGAATATGATATCAGGGGAACTGCACAATATGGACCCATGTTGAGTCATCTCTATTGCCTCATGTGTTTGCAGCAAATGTGTCAGCATCAATTGCAAGATGAGGCAGGTAGCTAGCTGTGGAGTTGCCAACATGCTCAAAGTGCTCGCAACATTGAGAAGAAACAAGCATGCCCAGGAAATTAATGCGTGCGCAGGGAGGCCCTTTGCTCAGAGAAGCATCGACCGATTTTCTTTATTTCCACACCTTCTCACAACTTTGTATATTGGTTATAGTATGGTGAATCATTGAGATGCATAGACATGCTGAACTTTTGTTCTTCTGAATGTTAGTTTAATGTGAGTGTTTGCATCTAGTACCGCATCCTCTAATTTGGTGGATGCACACAGACAAAATAAATCTCCTTAATTTACTCCATAACCACCCTATTAAATAGGCCTAGTAACAAACTAGGCGCATGCAGTGGCCGGCGGGCACATGCATCATGCATGCATGGCCAGTCAGCCAAGCCCATGCGCCAGCTCCAATGCAGCAACGCAAAAGAAGAGAGCGGTTCTTGGGAAAAAGCGAGTAGTTAGTGTAGTGGGCCTTATAAACATGAACAGCTTGCTCTCCCGCTTCCGTCTCCCCACCCAATTCCCCCCCGCTCCCCAATCTTCCTCACTCGTCCAGAAAACCCCGTTCACCTTCTTGCTCACTCGTATAGAAAATGCCTGCTCCTCTTCTTCCACTCCTACAGAAATCCCCAGCCCTCCTTCTTCCCCACTCGCACTGCCACTAGGCTCGTCTCTGGCTACTATGCTCAAACCCGTGATCTCGGCGCGACGCCCACAAGGAAAATGGAGTCGGCTGGCCCCAGCGCCAAGAAGATGAGGCTCCCGCCAGCGGCGACGCCGGTTATAGATCCCACACCCGGTAGCGCGGGGAGAAGCGGCAAGCCCCCCCTCCCCCCACCCGGATCTGAGGAACCGGTAGAATCTCCCGTGGACCGCATCAGCGATCTCTCGGGCGTCATCCTTGAGGAGATGATCTCGCTTCTCCCCACCAAGGATTGCTGCCGCACACAAGTCCTCTCAACTCGGTGGCGCCCTCCATGGCGCACCGCGCCCCTCAATCTCGACTGTCGTCAGATATCTTTCCTTCCTGAATTTGATCTCATCAGAGCCATCGTCTCTTCTCACCAGCAGGGCCCCGTTCAATGCCTCTGCATCCCGACAAGCTACCTGCTGTCCATACCCGGCAAGGTGGACGCTTGGCTGACATCCCCTGAATTCGGAAAACTCCAGCAGTTTGAGTTCTACCATTACCACGAAAGTTTCATACCACGAACATACCAAGAATTCGTGCCCACACCACCGTTGTCCATCTCGCGGTTTTCCTCCTCTCTCCACACTGCCACCTTCGTCGGGTGTCATCTACCAGATGATCTGGTACAAATGCTTCGACTCCCACTGCTAAAAAAAACTTTCGCTTGTGGTGGTTTATCTGTCGGAGGCCTCACTGCACAGCATCATCCACTCCAGTTGCCCTGCCCTGGAGCGCTTGCTGATTGTTTTGGGAATAGAAATCGGTATCAGTTGTCTCCAAATAAAGTCGCCTCACCATAAAAGCATTGGAATTTGTTTTAAAGGACAGCAGCTCATCATCAAAGATGCCCCTTCACTTGAAAGGTTGCTCCTTCATAGTTGTTATACACCTTCAGAAATAACTATCGTCTCTGCGCCCAAACTGGAGACCTTGGGTGTAATTCGTGACCCGTTTAATAATCACAAGGAGTTGGTGTTTGGCTCCTCACTTTTTTAGGTACCGTATATTATCATCTACACATTTGTAATCATATGCTGCATTTTTCATTTGTGCGCATAAGTTTTATATCATCTTTGAGTACACTTTGGGTACTAATATTATGTTATATGCTCAATGAAGAGTTCGTCCATTGATAGCCTATCAATGCTGCTGGATTCTGTCAAGATCATATATATCAGAATGTATAGTTTTGATCTGGACATAATTATTGGCTTGCTGCGATGCTTTCGATCTCTGGAGAATTTATACATAGAGGTGATGATTTCATGCACATTGAAAGCCCGTATATATTGTACTAGAATTAACTGTTCAGCTGTCGTTCTTTCGACATACTCTTTTTTCAGACCTTAACTGTTTTCAATCTTTTTTTGACTATATACTGCAGGGTAAATCAGCTATCCAAGATATTAGTCTATTCATATATTTCCATTTGATTCTATGAGCTAAAAGAGAGATGTCATGCAAAAAAATTCTCCTCCATGCCCTGAAAGAAGGTGTTTCATTCCTGAAGATCTTCCCATTTCTTTGCGTCCAAATATTCCAAGTGGCAATGAAGACTATCTCAGAGAAAAAAGGATGGCCAAAATCCCTCCTAGCATCAGAAGCCATCTCATAAGTGGTCTGATTAGGTTGAGGACTCCATGAAATACCCAGGTAGTTCCAGATACGCTGGCTAAAATTACAAGCAAAGAAGAGATGTGCTCTGTACTCATGTGATGCCAAGAGACATAGGACACATGTGTCATCCTGGATGATCCAATGCGGCCGTTGCATCATGTCCCTAGTGTTCAGGCGATCCATCAATAGGAGCCACCCAAAAACCTTAAACTTCAGAGTACAAGAACAATTCCAGATCCACCTGAATATGGGGTCAACCACTGTGCCCGAAAAGCAGGACAAGTAATAAATCCTGGACTGGTAATCACCAGATTTGGAAGGCCATTTCCAGACATCATTATTCCCATTTTGAAGATTAACCAAAGGAAGCAACTCCTGAAGTTGATTAAAATCCTCAAAGGCCTCTGCAGAGAGTGGCAGATGGAGATTGTCAGTGAGGTTAGATAGCTCCATAATATCCTTAACTGTGAGAGTGTCATCGATCACAAAAGAGTGGAGCCGCGGAAACTGATGTTGCATGCAAACCATATTGTTGCCAAGTTGCCAACAGTCAAGCGAGAAGATCACCGTATCCCCGGTTCGAACTAGTGGAACTGCCAACTTGCAAAACTTATCATATAATTTGAACACGTCCCTCCACCAGAATGAACCGCAAGTTTGAGTGACTTGGGGGCAGAGGCGTAATAAGTGTCCCAATAAGAGATACCCATGGCGCGTCCAACTTATTAAAGAACTTAAAAAGATGCTTGATGGGCAAAGCATCATTTTGAAAGCTCAAGTCCGGAACTCCCAGACCACCCAAAGATTTAGGATGACATACCAGGTCCCAAGCCGCCAATGATTGCCGGGGCGTATCCGTGTTCCCTCTCCACAAGCATTGCCGCATAATCCTCTCAATCTGCTTCAAGATACCCTGTGGCAGCGAAAGGGTGCAGAAGAAATATATTGGCATAGAACTAAGGACGGATTGCAAGAGCTGTAGCCGGCTTCCTTAATTCAAGAGGCAAGAGGACACAGATAAACGTCTCTCAATATGATCCACCAAAGGCAACAGATCATAAATTGTTGGCCTGGATGTACCCATTGGCAGGCCAAGGTAAGTGAATGGCATGGAACCAACATCACACCCAAGCAAAGCGGCAGCACGCTTTCCCTCGTCATCACTCATATTGATGGGTATCAAAGAGGACTTACTGAAACTCACCTTTAGACCGGTTTATTTGGCAAAGACTTCAAGCATTTCTTTGAAAGCAATTAGCTGGCTGTCAATAGCTGGAAGAACGATGAGGGTATCGTCAGCATACTGAACGATCGGATAGTCCGTCGAGGTCGTTGGGATTGGCAAGGTGAGGATATTCCTTGAGCACATCTCATTTACAACCGATTGGAGTAAGTCCACCGTGATCACAAAGAGCAAAGGAGATAGCGGATCTCCTTGGCGAACACCCGAATGACAGACAAAATGATTCCCAGGCACTCCATTCAAAAGAACCGAAGAGGAGCCCGTGGACAGAATGCTATCAATCCAACTTGTCCAGCGATCATCAAATCCTTTACATTTCAAAATCATAAGAATTAGCTCATGCTCAATGGTGTCGAATGCCTTTGCGAAGTCAAGTTTAAGAAGAATGATAGGCCTCTTGGAAGCTTTGCATTGGTGGATATACTCAAAACACCACGCCAGACAGTCCTGAATGGATCGACACCGTAGAAAACCATATTGGTTGCGGTGGATGCATTTCAAGAACACACCCTGAAGACGATTTGCCAACAGCTTGGTTAAGAACTTTAAACATGTATTAGTCAAAGATATGGGCCGGAAATCACCAACATATTCAGGGCTAAGCTTCCTCGGAATGAGGGTGATAAGAGATGTGTTGAGACACTCCAAATTACATTTCCCCTCATAAAATTCTTGAACAAGTTTCATAAAGTCCTCCTTCAAAATAGACCAACATTTCTTTAAGAAAAGGCGGAAAACCCGTCGAGGTCCGGGCGCTTGGTCGAAGGCATATTCTTAATTACCGCATCCACCTCAGAATCCGTGAACGGTAAACACAACTCCTCTAGACCATCAATCCTGGTAATTAATGTGTCTAGATCAAAACCCATTTGAATGCCCTTTGATTGGCCCATTCGTTGGTTAAAATCAATCCAGAACATCCCAGCCAACTGTTGGTGATCCGTGACCACATCACCCTCCACAGTCTTGATCGAGGAGATAGCATTCTTACGAAATCTTTCCGTAGCCATGGCATGAATTTTTTTTGAATTCTCTTCACCAACTTTGATGTTTCTGATCGTGCAACGCTGCTTCCAGTAGATAAATTGCCAATGTAAGATATCTTCAAGATGAAATTTAACAATTCTATGAAAATTAAAATCCGGCCAACTCAAAGGCCTAATTTCCTCAAGAATGTCCAGGAACATAATCACTTTATTACAATCAGCAATTAAAGCTTTGACTCTGGACAAGTTTAAATGCCATTTTTAGAGCATATCGGAAGGACTTAAACTTAGCCGAAATTGTTAGAGCCATCGACGATTTTACCACTGGCCTATTCCAAACCTCAGAAACACAGTCAGCAAAGCCGGGCAGATCAACCCAATAATTCTCAAAGCGGAAAACCTTTGCCTTGGGGATACAGGTGGCAATCGAGACCACACACGGTACATGATCGGAGGCAATGCGTGCGAGTGGTAAAACCATCGTGTTGGGATGGTCCGATGTCCAAGCAACCTGCGTGATAAACCAATCAATCCGCTCTAGAAGCGGTGAAGTTTGCATATTCGACCAAGTATATTGGCGCCCCTTGATTGGCAGCTCAACAAGACCCAAATGCCCAATTATCTTATTAAACAAGAAGATATCATTAATATCACCTCCCGGAAGATTGCAGTTCTCATGCGATCGCATGAAGTTGAAATCACCCAAAAGCAGCCAATTTTGACCAAACGGAATATCAAGATTATATAACCACTGAACAAAATCATCACGGGCAAGGCCTTGACACGGGCCATAAACAGAGACTAAAGACCATGTTTCTGAAGTATGTTTGGATTTAAACTCCACAATTATCCCATATGATTTGGCCTCAATTAAAGAACCAATGAAAAAGGAAGAATTCCAAAGAATCACCATCCCAGCAGACGCACCAGCCGAAGGTAGATAAACAAAATTATCAAATCGCCTCGGGCAGAACTTCCTAGTGAAACGCTGGTCCATTTGCATGCATTTAGTTTCCTGAAGACAAACAACAGAACAACCACTTTCATCGATCTTTTGCCTAACAGCAAGCTGGCGAGCTTCAGAATTGAGGCCTCGAACATTCCAACAAAGAACTTTCCACTCCTTAAATCATGTCTGATTCATTACAAACCATAAATAAAAGCATAGAAAATAGGCCACGTAATGACCTACAACCACCCACAAAGCAGACAAGCAGCACATAGTTCTCAACAAAGAGACAAAGATAAATGGCGATTACGGTACACCATAGACCATAACCCTGCATGAAGTAACTAATCATCAGAACCCCCGCTGCTGCTGGACTTAGCAGGATCAGCAACAAGCTTATCCATAGAGATCTTCTCAGGTGCAATGCGAAGACGTGTGCCAATGCGTTGAAGGTCTGCAATAGCAGTTGGTGGTGGCACATAAGGACTATCTTCAGACTGGGAGCTGCTAGTCTTGCGCTTCTTCAAAGTGTGGGACTTCTTGGAAGAAATGTCACCACTTACTTTGCGATAGCCATCACGGAGAGCGCTCAGGCGTGCACTGCGCCGAACCTCAGTATCAACAATAATTCTTGAGGCTTTAGGCTTCCTTGATCGCTTCAGAGATACTTGAGCTGTGAGAGAATTCAAAGGCTTGGCTGGGTCATCCAGGTCATCAAAGCAGAGGGCCCGAGCAACTGGTCGTTTGACAGGAGCAGTTGGCACATCCATAGCAGAGTTGATCCAGGAGTCAGGTGCAGGTAGAAGCTTAAGAGTGGAAGCTGGGACACTGCAGAGAGCCTCACAAGTCTTCTTACTGAGCATAGCACCAATGTCAGACTTGAAAACAAACTGAGGAATGTTCGAATACCATATAAATGGCAACATCTTCTCAAAAGAGTGCTGCCACTGCATCACAGGTGGCAAAACTGGTCCATAGATAGTGAGAACTTGCCCAATCATAAGAGGTGGTTGTTGAGGTCCCATTGGGGGCTGGAAGAGAGCCACCTCAGCAGCATTGTCAACATTGTTAACTGAATCATCTGAAGGTTGCAGAACAATGGACTCCCGGGACTGAATTTCCTGAACTTCCTCATGCTGCACGGTAGGACCTTGAAGTATGTCTAGAGGGGGGGTGATTAGACTACTTGACCAATTAAAAACTTAGCCTTTTCCCAGTTTTAGAGTTTGGCAGATTTGAGCTATCTTAGGACAAGTCAAGCAATCATCACACAATTCTAGCAAGCATGCAAAGAGTATATTGGCAGCGGAAATTAAAGCATGCAACTTGCAAGAAAGTAAAGGGAAGGGTTTGGAGGATTCAAACGCAATTGGAGACACGAATGTTTTTGGCGTGGTTCCGATAGGTGGTGCTATCGTACCTCAACGTTGATGGAGACTTCAACCCACGAAGGGTAACGGTTGCGCGAGTCCACGGAGGGCTCCACCCACGAAGGGTCCACGAAGTAGCAACCCTGTCTATCCCACCATAGTCGCCGCCCACGAAGGACTTGCCTCACTAGCGGTAGATCTTCACGAAGTAGGCGATCTCCTTGCCCTTACAAACTCCTTGGTTCAACTCCACAATCTTGTCGGAGGCTCCCAAGTGACACCTAGCCAATCTAGGAGACACCACTCTCCAAGAAGTAACAAATGGTGTGTTGATGATGAACTCCTTGCTCTTGTGCTTCAAATGATAGTCTCCCCAACACTCAACTCTCTCTCACTAGATTTGGATTTGGTGGAAAGAAGAATTGAGTGGAAAGCAACTTGGGGAAGGCTAGAGATCAACATTCTTGTGGTTGGAATGGAATATCTTGGCCTCAACACATGAGTAGGTAGTTCTCTCTCAGAAATAGGATCTTTGGAAGTGTAGGCATTACGATGGCTCTCTCCACGAATGAAGAGGAGGTGGAGGGGTATATATAGCCTCCACACAAAATCTAACCGTTACACACAATTTACCAATCTCGGTGGGACCGAATCAACAAACTCGGTCGGACCGATTTTAGTAAACCTAGTGACCGTTAGGGTTTTGATGGGGATGACATGCATCTCGGTAGGACCGATATGGTTAGGGTTAGGGCATAACGTAATCTCGGTGAGACCGATTACACAAACTCGGTGAGACCGATTTTGGTAATTAGCTAACAGAGTTGGTCGAGTAAACTTCGGTGGGACCGATTTTCTCTTTTGGTGAGACCGAAATGTTACAAAGGGAAGCAGAGAGTTTACATTGCAATCTCGGTGGGACCGATTCGCTCTTCGGTGAGACCGAAAAGTTACGAAAAGGAAACAGAGAGATTACAATCCCATCTCGGTGAGACGAGATGCCTATCGATAGAACCGATTTGCCTAGGGTTTGTGGCGTGGCTATGACATATGAAATCGGTAGCGCCGGATTGGAAGAATCGGTGAGACCGATTTTGGCTTTAGGTTTAGGTCATATGTGTATGTGAGAAAGTAGCTGAGGGTTTTGGAGCATATCACTAAGCACATGAAGCAAGAGGCTCATTAAGCAACACCTCATCCCTCCTTGATAGTATTGGCTTTTCCTATAGACTCAATGTGATCTTGAATCACTAAAATATAAAATGAAGAGTCTTGAGCTTTTGAGCTTGAGCCAATCCTTTATCATTAGCATTTTGAGGGATCCACTTTCATCATCCATGCCATGCCATTCATTGAGCTTTCCTGAAATGTTCATCCTGGAATAGCATTAGCTCAATGAGCTATATGTTGTTATGAATTACCAAAACCACCTAGGGATAGTTGCACTTTCAATCTCCCCCTTTTTGGTAATTGATGACAACATATAGATCAAAGCTTCGACAAATGATAATAAGATAAAAAACATCGTCGCTTTGAGAAGTATGTGATAAGCAAGAGCTCCCCCTAAATTTGTGCATAGATTAATATTTGCTTTGGAATACAAATGCACAAGGAATTAGGCACATGGGTTACTCTTCCATGTAACATACATCTTGGTGGAGCGCTCAAAATGATAGGAAATGAATACATGCACTCATCACCAAGCACAGTGAATGATCACATAGGATAGATAAGATAATATCATCAAACATGCATAAGTGTAGCTTATGATCAAGCACATGATCATCAATGTCTCACAAACATAGTATATCAAGCAACCAAAAGAAAACAAGTTTGAAAAACCACCAAATCAAGAGAGAACAAAAGCAAAACTCTCTCTCTCGAAGCCTATGATCTATACATTTTTCTCCCCCTTTGGCAACAAGTTACCAAAAAGTTCATAGAAAATGCATAGTGCTAGATCGACTCTCAGGCTTGAGCTTCAGGTGGTGGAGTCCGGATAACGCCGAGGATGAAAGCTTCAGTTGAAGTAAATGGAGCTAGAGCTGATGTAGGTGTTGGAGCTGGTGCAGATGAAGTTGCTCTTGTTTCAGAAACTGGCACAGCAGATGACCTCTGGGCTCTAGGCACTCTGGCAAATGCATCAGTTGTTGTTTTGCCCTTCCTCTCCTGCATGTCATCTTGTAGTTCCTCCACTGCAGACTGAATCTCAGTTACTTTCACATCTAAGTTATAGAACTTTTGTTCTATGATTCTCTCCAAGCTCTCCTGATTTTGAGTGAGGGTGGCAAATCCCTTCTCAATCCTCAGGGTTGATGCTATTAAGTATCCGAGCTGCTCCTGCTTGTTCTTCAAGAAATACTCAGATGCCTCCTCTTGAGTTGGCATCCTGGCAGCCTTCTCCTTCATTGCCTTCTCCTTCTTCTCTTGTGCTTGAACTGACGATGGATCATTCTCATTCATGACAACCTCATTGTCCTCAAAGTCTGGATAAATTGGAAAATGTTCCTTATCCAATAGATATTTGCATGTGCCCATCTTTGAGTTAATCAACTCACGGATCGAGGGGCATATCCACAACTCCTTTTCTGATCAGTTGCAGTCCTCTTAATGGTTTCAACCATAAGGCTCATGACTTTGAACTTCGTGGCACATCAAACAAATGAAACATGTTGATTGCATGCCCTCTGATCATGTTGTGCTCACCAGACTTTGGCAGTAGGGTATGCCTTAAGATGGTATTGATAGTAGGCAGCCCTGACAGAAGAACGTGGATTGATCCAAAAGAGAAAGTCTCTAGGGCTTCGTCTGGGATCTCCTTGTACATGTGTGTCATGGTATTGTGTCCCATTTTCTTCTTGGCATATACATCAAGATCATCTTCTTTCTCCTTTGGGGCATTTATCAACTTTGCCCTCCTCAACAGTTATTGGTACCTTGTACCTTGAGACATCCACACTATCCACGCCATCTGGATAAAAGTGTTTGTGGAGTAGAACGCATGATAAGTTCATCGTTCCAGTTGGTGAGCTTTTGCCCAACAAAGTCTGCAACTCCAACAGCAACAAAACTGTCTTGCACTCCAGGATAGTGCTCTACATTTTCCTTCATGTAGGTCCAGTCGACCCACCTCATATCACACACTATGGACTTCTTATCCAGCAGAACAGTCTCGTAAAAGTCCTGTTGTTCCTTGGTGTGGAACCTGTAGTCCACAACTGTTCTTCTTCTTGTGGCATATGGATCTGTGTAACATCCCAAATTTCCCATTTGGAATGTTTTACAATTATAGCTAAGCATCTATGCATATTGGTTGAATTTGAGTGACATTTGAAGTTTCAGAAGATTTTGAGTTGTTGGAATTTGAATTCAAAATTTGGCAGTTGAAATTTATTTCAAACAATGCCTGACAAATACTTGAGAAAAAGTATGAGAGGAGTAAACATGACACTCCAAATATGTCAGAAGAAAACTTTGCCAAAAAGTTTGAATTCAAATTTGATTTTTATTTGGGATTTTAAAAAATTGATTTTTTTAAGTTTGAGTTTTGCCCCTGGAAAAATGTTCAAATTATAGGGAATATTCCCCTGATCATTTATATATATATATATGTCCTATATAAAATATTTATATTTAAATATATTTTCTCTCTCTCACTAATTCAAAAAAAAAGGAGACCCAGGCGCCAGCCAGGCCAACCGGCCCAGCCAGCACCCAGGCGGCCCACCCACGGGCCAAGCCGACCGGCCCAGCCGCGCCCGAGCCAGCCAGCGAGCAGCCCAGCGCCCCCCTCGCCCGAAGCTCCTACCCCTCGGTCGCCCGACCCAAACGCCGCCTCCCTCTCCCGCTGACACCCGACCCCACCCCCTTCTTCCTCCTCCCGCAAGACACGCACCGCGTCGCCGCCGCCGGAATCCCGAGGATTCCGGGATCGCCTCCCCGATCCGCCCCCTCGCCCAAGTCGAGGTCCCCCCTATAAATACCCCGCCCTCGACCCCTTCCCCCACTTTCCCCCTCGCCCGACCCCTCCCCTCGCCCGCAATCCGTCGCTGAGAGTCGAAGCCGCCTTGCCATTTGCCCGTCCGCCGCCCGAACCCCGATCACCACCGACTCCACCCCCGAAACCCCCTCGCTCCCGCACCGCGGAAGTCTCCGCCGTCGTCCCCGACCACGAACGCCCAGACCGTCGTCGCCCGAGCCGCCGTCGACCATCGCCGTCGTCGCCGCCACGGTAAGTCGCCGGAGAACCCCGCCGCCGTTCGATCTAGATCCTAGGGTCTAGATTAGATCCCCGAAGGGGTACGGTTTAATTTAAATGGACCGGTTTTAGTTTCGGTTTATTTGGTTTATTTAGGTTTAGTTTAGACCGGCCCGACTCGGTTTAATCCCTCGGGCGCACTTTAGTTATTTGACGCCCGATGCGTTAGATAGGCCCATTAGTGCCCGTTTTCTTTTTAGTTAATTTTTTCGTTTCTGTTTTTAACAGAATAGTTTCAGTTTTGTAAAATCCATAACTTTTAATCTACTTAATATTTTTTATTGATTCTTTTTTTGTTAGTTTGCAAATTTGTTGTAGTTTCTGTAGAAAATATGTTTAGTCATGTTAAAATTATTAGAAATTGTTTTATTTTAGATTTAGACAGATTAGTAATTCTGCTATAAAATGAGTTAGGATTATTTTATTTTAGTGATTCTTTTTGTCACTACTTTGTTTTGACCTTGCCTAACCGTAGGAATTTATTTGGGAATTTTAGATATAATAAAAAATAGTTTTAATCAAAATCATGTGGTTCTTATTTATTTAACTAGATACTGTTTTCCTATTGTTTTATTTAGCAAATAATTTTATTTTTCCTATGTCATAGTTTATGTTAGGTTAGTTTCTGTAACTTTAGTACATGAACTTTTGTTTACAATAAATAAAACTTTTGTTTTATTTTTTTTGCTAGGATTGTTTTAGGCATAATAGGAGTTCTATAATAGCTTTTAATGTGATTCTTTTTGCTCCTAGTTGCATGATGTTTTCTCTTCTGTTAGTTAGCAAAAACCCATGCTTTGGTTCTGTTAAGGAAAATTTGGTTGTGCAAAACTATTTCTTGGTTGTTGTTTGATGTGGTGAAAACATTGATTTGGATTTCTTCAAGTTTTCTTTGGGTTTTGGTTCAATTGTTTCATGTGTTATATTAGTATGATGTTATGTTAAGTGATCATATGTTGTATGCTTATATGATTGTTGTTTGCCTTGGTAGAATTTCCGGAGTGCGAAGCTTGCTACCACGAGTCCCTAGCTTTCGAAGATCGTCAGCAAAGCAAGTCATTGATCATATTTTCTTTTACTATGCCTATGATTTTATTGCATTAGAATTATACCTCCCCACCATGCATGCAGTAGGAGAATTTGAAGTTATGTTCTTGAGTAGTATCATGAGGTAGGATGAACCCAATTCCCCTTGTTACCATTGCGGGACGAAGTAGTTTATTTTGCTATGCTCGTGAAGCGGGGTTGGTTGAGTGATTCATAAGGGAGATGTGAGAGTCAAGATGATGAAAACCCCATGACTTCAAGCTCAAGATGGACTTCAAAATTCACTACAGCGTGGAGGGCGGTTGTGGGCACCTGGAAAACCAGTGGTTGGCGGGATGCATGGAGAAGTGCCATGACATCTTGCGGAAAGCTTCACCCAGCCACGAAGAGACGGATGTATACCCCATTGACCGGAAGCTTAACTGTGCAGCCGCAATCCATTATGGGCTCTGGCTTGGTCAACCCTAGTTGTGACTCTGGTCGGACGGTGCTACGAGATGTAGAAGAACGGTAGGATTGGATGGGTACCGGCAGTGGCCAGAGGAACTCTTCGGAAGACCCTGTTTCGTTCGTCCCGTCTTCAAACACCATGAAGTGCGAAGACTTAAAGGAGGGAATGAATCTTGCGGGTAAAGTGCACAAACCTCTGCAGAGTGAAGATCTAATCGGTTAGCCGTGTCCCCGGTTACGGACAATTTGAGCCTCTGGAACTTGGAGTATTTCGGATATCTCAACACCAAACTTAATAAATTAAATGAGGGGGTTATTATTTAATAATTGGGAATGAGACATTGGTTGGCGGAACCATCTCAATAACTACCAACATTTTGTAGTATTTGCAAACAAGTCCTTATTGTAGGGAAAAACTGGCTTTTCGCAAAATGATGAAACTTAGAGCCCCACAGCCAAATTGCATATAGTGTTTGTAATTTTTATTGTTATTCTCTCTTCAAGACTTGCCGGCATATTCAAAATGCTAACCTACACGGCTGCAACGTCTTATGTTGCGGAGGAGTATTCGATCGGGAGTGAGGCTACGATCCACGCAGCAATTGCCCTATGGAGTCGGATGGACTCGCTATTCTTCTATGCTTCCGCAGCTTTATTTAGTTTATTTCTCATGAGTTGGCCTTCGGCGAATTTTTCTATTGTAATAAAGACTCGATATGAGAATCGTGTAATAAATTCAGGTGTGATTGAACTTTGATTATTTCATCAATGTCTTGTGTGTGCGGCATGATCTTGGGATGGTATGAACACGAGACTTGACCGATTTTGGGTCGGGTCGCTTCTGAGAGATGGTATCGTAACACACGCTGACCGTGGGGCGTAACCCCTAAGATCGGAAAGCCATAGGAAAAGACTATTTATTTTATGTCCTTATCATTCCGTAATTCTCCCTGTTCATTTCGACTTCTCTCCGATTTTCAACATTCTAAATGGCCGAGTTCACCCCAGTTCTGCTACGGAGTTTCGCCACCAGATGAGGCGATGCCTCTCGGCAAGAAGCTGGTCCAGATCGTGAAGAAGCTGAAGATTGCTCTGCCCTCAATCACCGGAAGCCTACCAATGCACTTCCGGCGGATACCGCCTCTGAGATTGAGGTGCACATTCTAGGAGGACCTTCGGAGGACATTGAGCCCATTGACTTTGAATTTACCGATTTCAATTGGATCCTCGGAAGAGACATGGCGATTTATCGTGCACTTGGACATCTCAGGGAAGAGTACGGCCGAGCTCGACCCATCAGACCTCGCCATGATTTCTCGCAGAGCTAGGAATGGAGATATCATCGCATGCCGTGAGGGCGACTCCATTCTCTCATATGTCCAAGACTTGGAGTGTCTCCTCAGAAGCGGGAGATCCGGACTCGCCGTAACTTCGAAGGTACACAGGAGGCTGTTGTTCCGTGAACTGGAACTAGAGGAGAAAGCACACGCAGACTTCCTTGACCATGAAGAAGAAATCACGGATTTCATGGAGAGAGTCGACAAACTGAAGATGGATGTTGCCGCATTAGAGGAAAAGATGGACTTGGGAGAAGACCTTTTTCCGAGTGGAGATGACGGACCCCTCGTGAGCAATGACCAGGATTATGAAGGGAGCTCCACCGAAGAAAGCCGGAAGAGGAGGCGCCGCATCAGAGGATGCCACACCGGAGGACGCCGCACCAGAGGACGCAAGGATAATTGATGAAGACATTTAGTCAACCGCCATGTTATTTTACTTTTCCGTCGATCAGTTAGGCCGTTATTTTCGATTAGTCATGAGAAATTTCTAATCCGAGATGGAACCATGTTTGAGATGATTGAATAAATGATTGGTGTGATTATGATTGTGCATTCATATGGGTAGTGATATTTCTCATTAGACCCTTGTTCTATTCTAATTTTCTCATCAATCCAAAACACAGATGCCTCCGAGGCGTGACCCGGTCTCAACTTTCCGCTGAGCTCACCCGGCTGATCCAGCAGCGAGAATGCCCTCATGCGGATGCTCATCGAACGAACAACAACAACAACAACAATCCACCGCCACCACCCCCGTTGACAACTTGACCCGCTTCCTAAGGCTGAATCCGCCGGTGTTCTCTAGAAACACCGAGCGATTATGGCCGATGATTAGCTCCGCAAGGTCGGAAGGAGTTAGCCCCGCTGGATGCACAGATCACGAGAGAAGGTGCGCTTTGCGCACATCAACTTGATGGACCTGCAGCCTCTTGGTGGGAGAACTACACGCCACTTATCCCATCGCCACCATCACGTGGGATCAGTTCGAGCAAGCTTTCCGCACCGCTCATGTATCAGCTGGAGCCATGAGTGCGAAGAAGCGTGAGTTCCGCAACTTACGCCGAGGGAACCGTCTTGTGGGGCGATGCGTGGATGAGTTCAACAAGTTAGCCCGCTATGCCCGGATGATGTGGCCACAGATGCATAAAGCAGGAGAAGTTTCTCGAGGACTCAATGGCGAGCTGGGAATGCAGCTAATGGTGGCTACCTTCAAGAACTACCGGGAGCTGGTAGACAAGGCCACCATACTTGAAGGCAAGCAGCAGCAGATTGATAGCATAGCGGAAGTATGGCCAGGGAAGTACAACTCTGGAGCTCAGCAGAAGCCCCGTTATGCCCCATACTCGGGAGGGCATACCCATCACACCCATGGAGGACATAATCATGGAGGACATAACCATGGAGGAAATGGGAACAACTTCAACCAGGACAACAAGACAGGCAATGGAAACAGCAATGGCAACCAGCATCGTCCTGCCCCGGCTCAGAAAGATCTGAGTCACATCACCTGTTTCAAGTGCCAGAAAACAGGGCACTATGCCACCGACTGCCCGGAGGCCAAGCAGAGGAATGGAAACGGCAATGGAAGCTCAGCAAAGAAGCCCAACCCTTTTCCTCGTGCTCAGGTGAACCACATTGACGTGGAGGACGTCTATGATCAGCCAGACACTGTGGTTGGTAAGTTTTTATTAAATTCACATCCAGTATTGGTACTCTTTGATTCTGCTGCAACACATTCATTCATATCAAGGGTAGTTGTGGAAAAGTACGGGTTGCCCACTAGAACCCTTAGAAGCCCTCTTCACGTCAGTTCCGCAGGAGGAGAAATGATGGCAGGCTTAGGCTGTCATGCAACCCTCAACATCGGAAACCATAAATTTCCGCAGACCTCATAGTATTGGAAACCCAGACCTTGGATGTAATCCTAGGCATGGATTGGTTGACGAAGTTTGAAGGAAACATAGACTGTGCCCGCAAGTCGATTCTGCTCACCACCCCGGAGCAGAAGAGGATCAAGTATGTATCCAGACGTATCCCAATGAAGAATCGGGTGCATTCCCTCACGGGAGTTGTTCAGGAAGAAGTGCCACCTTAGTGCAAGATTTTCCCGATGTGTTTCCGGAGGAATTACCAGGAATGCCACCGGACAGAGACATTGAATTTCTGATTGAGTTATTGCCCGGCACAGCCCCAATATCCAAGAGACCCTATCGGATGCCCCCGAACGATTTGAAAGAGATCAAGAATCAAATTAGTGAACTCTTGGAGAAAGGATATATTCGGCCAAGCTCATCACCTTTGGGAGCCCCAGTTCTTTTGGTAGAGAAGAAGGATGGAACCCTGAGAATGGTTGTGGATTATCGTTCGTTGAACGACGTGACCATCAAGAACAAGTACCCGCTGCCGATGATTAATGATCTATTTGATCAGCTAGTTGGAGCCAAGGTATTCTCCAAGATCGATCTTCGATCAGGGTATCATCAGTTGAAGATCCGTGAAAAGGATATACCCAAAACAGCATTCACCACCAGGTATGGTTTATATGAGTATACCGTCATGTCATTCGGATTGACTAATGCCCCTGCATACTTCATGAATTTGATGAACAAGGTATTTATGGAATATCTAGACAAGTTTGTCGTGGTGTTCATCGATGATATACTGATTTTCTCCAAGAGCGAGGAAGAGCATAAGGAACATTTGCGTCTAGTTCGGAGAAACTCCGAGAACATCGAGTTGTATGCCAAGTTCGATAAATGCGAATTTTGGCTGAAGGAAGTCGATTCCTCGGACATGTTATTTCAGGAGAAGGAATAGCAGTTGACCCGCCAAGGTTGTATCGATCACCGATTGGCAGTCACCCACCTCGATCAAGGAGATCCATGATTTCTCGGACTCATGGGATATTATCGGAGGTTTATTGAGAATTTGTCGAAGATTGCCAAGCCCATGGTGAGCTGTTGAAGAAGGGCGCCAAGTACATTTGTACCGAGGATTGTGAAGCCAGCTTCGAGGAATTGAAGAAAGCGTTTGGTTACAGCCCAAAGATGCTGATTTTGCACGACATACACAAGAATTACGGTATATTCGGCGCTTCTCGTCGGGGACTCGGAGGAGTACTCATGCAGGAAGGAAAAGTTGTAGCTTATACCTCCAGACAGCTACGACCACACGAGATGAATTATGCCACACATGATTTGGAGTTAGCAGCCGTAGTGCATGCACTCAAGACCTGGAGGCATTTTCTTATCGGAAACCGTTGTGATGTTTACACAGATCATAAGAGCTTGAAGTATATTTTCACGCAGAAAGAGTTGAACCTCGAGCGAGAGGAGATGGCTAGAGTTAATCAAGGACTGTGACATGAGATTGCATTACCACCGGAAAGGCTAATGTTGTAGCAGATGCTTTGAGCCGTAAGAGTTATGTGAATACTCTTATAGCAGGAGGATTACCCAGGAGTTAGTCGATGACCTCGAGATCTCCAATCGGAGATAGTTCGAGAGGATATGTTGCAACTCTGGAAGTTCAGTCCACTTTGGCCGAAAGAATTCGTGAAGCCCAGAAGTCGGACAAAGAAATTGATGAGATAAAGAAAAGGATGAATGAAGGAAAAGCTAAAGGGTTTCGTAAGGATGAATACGGAGCTATATGGTTCGAGGATCGTATTTATGTACCCAATGATCCCGAACTCAGGAAGCTAATTCTTCAGGAGGCTCA
The DNA here is from genome assembly GCA_021605205.1 of Aegilops longissima. NCBI lineage: Eukaryota > Viridiplantae > Streptophyta > Magnoliopsida > Poales > Poaceae > Aegilops > Aegilops longissima. The sequence goes on along the minus strand of CM038682.1, from coordinate 144,213,106 downwards.
TGATTCACCGTACTCGATTCACCCGGTAACACCAAGATGTATCTGGATTTGAAGGAAAGTTTCGGTGGACAGGTATGAAAAAGGATATTGCGAGTGCGTAGCAGTCACGATGTTTGTCAACGAGTAAAGGCAGAACATCAGAAGCCAGCAGGGTTACTTCAACCTTTGCCGATTCCCGAGTGGAAATGGGAAAAACTTGGAATGGATTTTTGTTGGAAATATGCCCTAGAGGCAATAATAAATTAGTTATTATTATATTTCCTTGTTCACGATAGTCGTTTATTATCCATGCTATAATTGTATTGATAGGAAACTCAGATACATGTGTGGATACATAGACAACACCATGTCCCTAGTAAGCCTCTAGTTGACTAGCTCGTTGATCAACAGATGGTTACGGTTTCCTGACCATGGACATTAGATGTAGTTGATAACGGGATCACATCATTAGAAGAATGATGTGATGGACAAGACAATCCTAAGCCTAGCACAAAGATCGTAGTTCATATGCTATAGCTTTTCTAATGTCAAGTATCATTTCCTTAGACCATGAGATTGTGCAACTCCGGATACCGTAGGAATGCTTTGGGTGTACCAAGCGTCACTGGCGTGGCGGGTGGCTATAAAGGTGCACTACTGGTATCTCCGAAAGTGTCATTGGGTTGGTACGAATCGAGGCTGGGATTTGTCACTCCGTGTGACGGAGAGGTATCTCTGGGCCCACTCGGTAGGACATCATCATAATGTGCACAATGTGACCAAGGGGTTGATCACGGGATGATGTGTTACGGAGCGAGTAAAGAGACTTGCCAGTAACGAGATTGAACAAGGTATCGGTATACCGACGATCGAATCTCGGGCAAGTACAATACCGTTAGACAAAGGGAATTGTATACGGGATCGATTGAGTCCTTGACATCGTGGTTCATCCGATGAGATCATCGTGGAACATGTAGGGAGCCAACATGGGTATACAGATCCGCTGTTGGTTATTGACGGAGAACGTCTCGGACATGTGCGCATGGTTCCCGAACCCGTAGGGTCTACACATAAGGTTCGATGGCGCTAGGGTTATAAAGGAAGTTTGTATGTGGTTACCGAATGTAGTTGAGTCCCGGATGAGATACCGTGACGTCATGAGGAGTTAGGAATGGTGCGGAGGTAAAGAATTATATATGGGAAGTCCTGTTTTGGTCACGGAAAAGTTTGGGTTTTATCGGTAATGTCTGGGACCACCGGGAGGTCGGGGGTCCACCAAGTGGGGCCACCATCCTCGGAGGGCTGCATGGGCCAAGTGTGGGAGGGACCAGCCCGGGTGGGCTGGTGCGCCCCCAAGAGGCCCATGTGCCAAGAGATAAGGGAAAGGAGAGTCCTAAAGGGAAGGCACCTCCTAGGTGCCTTAGGGAGGATGGACTCCTCCTGGCGCACCCTTCCTTGGAGGAAGGGCCAAGGCTGCGCCTCCCCCCTCTCCCTTGCCCCTATATATAGTGGAGGGGAGGGAGGGCAGCCACACCTGAGTCCTTGGCACCTCCCTCCCTCCCGTGACACCTCCTCCTCTCCCGCAGGTGCTTAGCGAAGCCCTGCAGGATTGCCACGCTCCTCCACCACCACCACGCCGTTGTGCTGCTGCTGGATGGAGTCTTCCTCAACCTCTCCATCTCTCCTTGCTAGATCAAGGCATGGGAGACGTCACCGGGCTGTACGTGTGTTGAACGCGGAGGTGCCGTCAGTTCGGCACTAGGATCGTCGGTGATATGAATCACGACGAGTACGACTCCATCAACCCCGTTTACTTGAATGCTTCCGCTTAGCGATCTACAAGGGTATGTAGATGCACTCTCCTTCCCCTCGTTGCTGGTTTCTCCATAGATAGATCTTGGTGACACGAGGAAAATTTTGAATTTCTGCTCGTTCCCCAACGATGGCATCATGAGCTAGGTCTATTGCGTAGATTCTTTGCACGAGTAGAACATGAGTAGTTGTGGGCGTTGATTTTGTTCAATATGCTTGCTGTTACTAGTCCAATCTTGTTTCGACGGTATTGTGGGATGAAGCAGCCGGACCGACCTTACGTACTCTTCACGTGAGGCAGGTTCCACCGGTGACATGCACTTGGTGCATAAGGTGGCTAGCGTGTGCCGATCTCTCCACTTTAGTCGGATCGGATGCGATGAAAAGGGTCCTTATGAAGGGTAAATAGCAATTGACATATCACGTTGTGGTTTTGCGTAGGTAAGAAAGCGTTCTTGCTAGAAACCCATAGCAGCCACGTAAAACATGCAAACAACAATTAGAGGGCGTCTAACTTGTTTTTGCAGGGTATGCTATGTGATGTGATATGGCCAAGAAGAATGTGATGAATGATATGTGATGTAAGAGATTGATCATGTTCTTGTAATAGGAATCACGACTTGCATGTCGATGAGTATGACAACGGCAGGAGCCATAGGAGTTGTCTTTATTTATTGTATGACCTGCGTGTCATTATACAACGCCATGTAATTACTTTACTTTATTGCTAACGGTAGCCATAGTAGTAGAAGTAATAGTTGGCGAGACAACTTCATGAAGACACGATGATGGAGATCATGATGATGGAGATCATGGTGTCATGCGGTGACGATGATAATCATGGAGCCCGAAGATGGAGATCAAAGGAGCAAAATGATATTGGCCATATCATGTCACTATTTGATTGCATGTGATGTTTATCATGTTTATGCATCTTATTTGCTTAGAACGACGGTAGTAAATAAGATGATCCCTCATTAAAATTTCAAGAAGGTGTTCCCCCTAACTGTGCACCATTGCGAAAGTTCGTCATTTCGAAGCACCACGTGATGATCTGGTGTGATAGATTCTTACGTTCACATACAACGGGTGTAAGCCAGATTTTACACACGCAGAACACTTAGGTTAACTTGACGAGCCTAGCATGTACAGACATGGCCTCGGAACACAAGAGACCGAAAGGTCGAGCATGAGTCGTATGGTGGATACGATCAACATGAAGATGTTCACCGATGATGACTAGTCTGTCTCACGTGATGATCGGACACAGCCTAGTTGACTCGGATCATGTAATCACTTAGATGACTGGAGGGATGCCTATCTGAGTGGGAGTTCATGAGATGAACTTAATTATCCTGAACATAGTCAAAAGCCCTTTGCAAATTATGTCATAGCTCGCGCTTTAGTTCTACTGTTTAGATATGTTCCTAGAGAATATATAGTTGAAAGTTAACAGTAGCAATTATGCGGTCAGTAGGAAGCTTATGTCTTAATGCACCGCTCGGTGTGCTGGACCTCGAGCGTGGTGCGTGGATATTGCGAACATCTGAGACACACGTTTTGATGACTACGTGATAGTTCGGTAATGTTAAACGGCTTAGAATTGAGGCCCCAAAGACGTTTTTGAAACTCGCGGAACATATGAGATATTCTGAGGGCTGAAATTGGGATTTCAGGTTCGTGCCCACGTCAAGAGGTATAAGACCTCCGACGATTTTCTTAGCCTGCAAACTAAGGGAGAAAAGCTCAATCGTTGAGCTTGTGCTCAGATTGTCTAAGTGCAACAATCACTTGAATCGAGTGGGAGTTGATCTTCCAGATGAGATAGTGATGTTTCTCCAAAGTCATTGCCACCAAGCTGCTAGAGCTTCGTGATGAACTATAACATGTCGGGGATAGATATGATGATCCTTGAGGTATTCACGATGTTTGACAGTGTAAGATGGAACTGAAGGAAATATGCCCTAGAGGCAATAATAAATGTTATTATTTATTTCCTTATATCATGATAAATGTTTATTATTCATGCTAGAATTGTATTAACGGAAACATAATACATGTGTGAATACATAAACCTCTGAGTGTCACTAGTATGCCTCTACTTGACTAGCTCGTTAATCAAAGATGGTTATGTTTCCTAACCATGAACAAGGAGTTGTTATTTGATTAATGGGATCACATCATTGGTTGAATGATCTGATTGACATGACCCATTCCATTAGCATAGCACTTTTGATCGTATAGTTTGTTGCTAGTGCTTTTCTTCATGACTTATACATGTTCCTATGACTATGAGATTATGCAACTCCGTTTGCCGAGGAACACTTTGGGTGCTACCAAGCGTCTAGCGTAGCTGGGTGATTATAAAGGTACATTACAGGTGTCTCGAAGGTACATGTTGGGTTGGCATATTTGAGATTAGGATTTGTCACTCCGATTATCGGAGAGGTATCTCTGGGCCCTCTCGGTAATGCTCATCACCTAAGCCTTGCAAGCATTGTAACTAATGAGTTAGTTATGAGATGATGTATTACGGAGCGAGTAAAGAGACTTGCGATGTGAGATTGAACTAGGTATTGGATACCGGCGATCGAATCTCGGGCAAGTAACTATACCGATGACAAAGGAACAACGTATGTTGTTATGCGGATCGACCGATAAAGATCTTCGTAGAATATGTAGGAACCAATATGGGCATCCAGGTCCGCTATTGGTTATTGACGAGAGAGGTGTCTCGGTCATGTCTACATAGTTCTCGAACCCGTAGAGTCCCTACGCAACAACGTTTGATGGCGGTTACTATGAGTTTTATGATGTTGATGTACGAAGGTTGTTGAGTCCGGATGAGATCACGGACATGACGAGGAGTCTCGAAATGGTCGAGACATAAAGATTGATATATTGGAAGCCTATGTTTGGACTCGGAATCACTCCGGGTGAAATTGGGAATTTTTAGAGATGCAGGGAGTTACGGAACCCCGGAAGTCAATGGGCCTTGATGGGCCTTAGTGGGAAAAAGAAAGGGGCCCTATGGCTGGCGCAGCCTTCCCCCTTCCTAGTCCTATTAGGATTAGGAGAAGGGGTGGCGCCTCTCTCCCTCTCCCTTGGTCAAACCCTAGTTGGACTAGGATTTGGGGGAATCCTACTCCTAGTAGGAGTAGGACACCTGATGCGCCTCCCTCTGGCCGGCCAGCCCTCCCTTCCCTCCTTTATATCTGGGGCAGGGGCACCCCATGACACACAAGTTGATCGATTAGATCGTTCCTTAGCCGTGTCGGTGCCCCTTCCACCAGATTACACCTCGATCATACCGTGGCGGAGCTTAAGCGAAGCCCTGCGTCGGTGGAACATCATCATCGTCCTGCGCCGTCGTCTTGTGAAACTCTCCCTCAACACTCGGCTGGATCGGAGTTCGAGGGCGTCATCGAGCTGAGCGTGTGCAGAACTTCGGAGGTGCCGTCGTTCGGTACTTGGATCGGTTGGATCGGGAAGAAATGCGACTACATCAACAGCGTTGTTATAGCGCTTCGCTTTCGGTCTCACAGTGCGTGGGCGGATACTCTATCCTCTCGTTGCTATGCCATCACCATGGTCTTGCGTGATCGTAGGAAAATTTTTGAAATTACTCGTTCCCCAGCAGTGGCATCGAGCCTGGTTTTATCGTTGATGTCATATGCGAGTAGAACACAAGTGAGTTGTGGGCGATACAAGTCATACTACCTACCAGCATGTCATACTTTGGTTCAGCGGTATTGTGAGATGAAGCGGCCGGACCGACATTACGCGTGCGCTTCGCGAGACTGGTTTCACCGCTGTGAGCACTCGTTGCTTAAAGGTGGTGGCGGGTGTCTGTCTCTCTCACTTTAGTTGAACCGAGTGTGGCTCGCCGGTCCTTGAGAAGGTTAAAGCGGAGTCTATTTGTGAAATATCGTTGTGGTTTTGATGCGTAGGTAAACGGTTCTTGCTCAGCCCGTAGCAGCCACGTAAAACTTGCAACAACAAAGTAGAGGGCGTCTAACTTGTTTTTGCAGGGCATGTTGTGATGTGATATGGTCAAGACATGATGCTATATTTTATTGTATGAGATGATCATGTTTTGTAACGAGTTATCGACAATGGCGAGAGCCATATGGTTGTCGCTTTATTGTATGAGATGCAAGCGCCATGTAATTGCTTTACTTTATCACTAAGGAGTAGCGATAGTCGTAGAAGCAATAGTTGGCGAGGCGACAACGATGCTACGATGGAGATCAAGGTGTCGCGCGGTGGCGATGGTGATCATGGCGGTGCTTGGAGATGGAATCACAAGCACAAGATGATGATGGCCATATCATATCACTTATATTGATTGCATGTGATGTTAATCCTTTATGCATCTTATTTTGCTTTGATTGGCGGTAGCATTATAAGATGATCCTTACTAAATTATCAAGAAGTGTTCTCCTGAGTATGCACCGTTGCGAAAGTTCTTCGTCTTTGAGACACCACGTGATGATCGGGTGTGATAGGCTCTACGTTCAAATACAGCGGGTGCAAAACAGTTGCACCGCGGAATACTCAGGTTATACTTGACGAGCTATGCATATAAGATATGACCTCGGAACACGGAGACCGAAGGTCGGCGTGAATCATATAGTAGATATGATCAACATATTGATGTTCACCATTGAAACTACTCCATCACTGCGTGATGATCGGTCATGGTGTAGTTGAAATGGATCACGCAATCACTTAGAGAATTGGAGGATATTTTTCTAAGTGGGAGTTCTTAAGTAATATGATTAATTGAACTTAAATTTATCATGAACTTAGTACTGATAGTATCTTGCTTGTCTATGATGTGTAGATAGATGGCTCGTCTTTGTTGTTCCGTTGAATTTTAATCGTTCCTTGAAAGCAAAGTTGAAAGATGATGGCAGCAATTACGGACTGGGTCCGTAACGAGGATTATCCTTATTGCTGCACGGAAGAATTACGTCTGGAAGCACCGTTAGGTGCCAGGCCTGATGCAAGGGCTGCGCCGAAGTTGTGAGCGTCTGGCAAAGCAAAGCTGATGACTACTCTATAGTTCGGTGTGCCATGCTACGGCTTAGAACCGGGACTTCAACGTCGTTTTGAACACCATGGAGCATATGAGATGTTCCAGGAGTTGAAGTTAATATTCAGCGAATGCCGGATTGAGAGATATGAAGTCTCAATAAGTTCTATAGCTGTAAGATGGAGGAGAATGGTTACGTCGGTGAGCATATACTCAGAATGTGCGGATATAACAATCACTTGATTCAAGCTGGGAGTTAATCTTCCGGATGATTGCGTCATTGACAGAATTCTCCAATCACGCCACCAAGCTACAAGAGCTTCGTGATGAACTATAATATGCAAGGGATGACCAAAACTATGCGAGCTCTTGGCGATCTTTGAAAGCAGCGGAGGTAGAAATCAAAAGGAGCATCAAGTGTTGATGGTTAACAAAACCACTAGTTTCAAGAAAAGGGCAAAGGAAAGAAAAGGAAACTTCAAAAGAGCAGCAAGCAAGTTGCTGATCAAGAGAAAAACCAAGTCTGGTCCTAAGCACTGGCTGAGTGCTTCTATTGCAAGCAGGCTGGTCCTTTGAAGCGGAACTGCCCCAAGTATTTGGCGGATAAGAAGGATGGCAAGGTTAACAAAGGTATATGTGATATACTTGTTATTGATGTGTACCTTACTAATACTCATGATAGCTTTGGGTATTTGATCTGGTTACATTGCTAATATTTGCAACTCGAAGCAGGGGCTCGGATTAGCGAAGATTGGCTAAGGGCGAGGTGACGATCTTGGCGTGGGAAATGGTTCCAAAGTCGATGTGATCGCGATCGACACGCTACCTCTACATCTACCTTGAGGATTAGTATTAGACCTAAATAATTGTTATTTAGTACCATCGTTGAGCATGAACATTATATCTGGATCTTGTTTGATGCGAGGCGGTTATTCATTAAATCAGAGAATAATGGTTGTTCTATTTATATGAATAATATCTTTTATGGTCATGCACCATTGAAGAATGGTTTGTTTTACTCAATCTTGATAGTAGTGATACACATATTCATAATGTTGAAACCAAAAGATGCAGAGTTGATAATGATGGTGCAACTTATTTGTGGCACTTGCCGTTTAGGTCATATCGATTGTAAAAGCATGAAGAAACTCCATCTTGATGGACTTTTGGAGTCACTTGATTATGAATCACTTGGCACTTGCGAACCGTGCCTTATGGGCAAGATGACTAAAACACCGTTCTCGGAACTATGGAGAGAGCAACAGATTTATTGGAAATCATACATCTTGATGTATGTGGTCCAATGAATGTTGAGGCTAAATGGCGGATATCGTTATTTTCTCACCTTCACAGATGATTTGAGCAGATATGGGTATATCTACTTAATGAAACACAAGTCTGAAACATTTGAAAAGTTCAAAGAATTTCAGAGTGAAGTGGAAAATCATCGTAACAAGAAAATAAAGTTTACGATCTGATCGTGGAGGAGAATATTTGAGTTCTGAGTTTGGCCTACATTTGAAACAATGCGGAATAGTTTAGCAACTTACGCCACACTGGAACACCACAGCGTAATGGTGTGTCGAGCGTCGTGTCGTACTTTATTAGATATGGTGCGATCTATGATGTCTCTTACTGATTTACCGCTATCGTTTTGGGGTTATGCTTTAGAGGCGGCTACATTCACTTTAAATAGGGCACCATCTAAATCCGTTGAAGCGCGCCTTATGAGCTGTGGTTTGGCAAGAAACCAAAGTTGTCGTTTTGAAAGTTTGGGGCTGCGATGCTTATGTGAAAAAGCTTCAACCTGATAAGCTCGAACCCAAATCGAATGTGTCTTCATAGGATACCCAAAGGAGACAGTTGGGTACACCTTCTATCACAGATCCGAAGGCAAGATTTTTGTTGCTAAATTGGAAACTTTCTAGAGAAGGAGTTTCTCTCGAAAGAAGTGAGTGGGAGGAAAGTAGAACTTGATGAGATAACTGTATCTACTCCCTTATTGAGAAGTAGTACATCACGAGAAAACAGTTTACGTGACACCTACACCAAATAGGGAGGAAGCTAATGATGATGATCATGAAACTTGAGATCAAGTTTCTCTGAACCGTAGATCAACGAACAAGATCCGCACGAGTGATGCGGTAATCCTGTTTTGGAAGTCATATTCTTGGAACATGATGAACCTCGAACTATGAAGAAGCGATGGTGAGCCCAGATTCCACAAAATGGCTTGAGGCCATGAAATCGAGATGGGATCCATGTATGAGAACAAAGTGTGGACTTTGGTTGACTTGCCCGATGATCGGCAAGCAATTGAGAATAAATGGATCTTCAAGAAGAAGGCGGCGCTGATGGTAATATTCTTGTCTATAAAGCTCGACTTGTTGCAAAAGGTTTTCGACAAGTTCAAGGGATTGACTACGATGAGACCTTCTCACCCGTGGCGATGCTTAAGTCCGTCCGAATCATGTTAGCAATTGCGCATTTTATGATTATGAAATTTGGCAAATGGATGTTAAAACTGCATTCTGAATGGATTTACGGAAGAAGAGTTGTATATGATGCAACAGAAGGTTTTGTCGATCCAAAGGGAGCTAACAAAGTGTGCAAGCTCAGCGATCCATTTATGGACTGGTGCAAGCCTCTCGGAGTTGGAATAAGCGTTTTGATAGTGTGATCAAAGCATTTGGGTTTATCTGAGACTTTTGGAGAAGCTTTGTATTTACAAGAAAGTGAGTGGGAGCTCTGTAGCATTTCGATATTATATGTGGATGACATATTATTGATCGGAAATGATATAGAATTCTGGATAGCATAAAGGGATACTTGAATAAAAGTTTTTCGATGAAAGACCTCGGTGAAGCTGCTTACATATTGGGCATTAAGATCTATAGAGATAGATCAAGGCGCTTAATAGGACTTTCACAAAGCACATACCTTGATAAAGTTTTGAAAAAGTTCAAAATGGATCGAGGCAAAGAAAGGGTTCTTGCGGTATTACAAGGTGTGAAGTTGAGTAAGACTCAATGCCCGACCACAGAAGATAGAGAGAAAATGAAAGATGTTCCTATGCTTCAGCCATAGGCTCTATCATGTATGCAATGCTGTGTACCAGACCTGATGTGTGCCTTCTTTGTAAGTTTAGCGGCGGTACCAAAGTAATCGAGTGGATCCTTTGGACAGCGGTCAAGAACATCCTTAAGTACTTGAGAAGAACTAAGGATATGTTTCTCATTTATGGCGGTGACAAAGAGCTCATAAATGGCAGTTACGTCGATGCAAGCTTTGACACTGATCGAGACGATTCTAAATCGCAAACCGGATCGTATTTACATTAAGCGGTGGAGCTGTCGGTTGGTGCAGTTCCAAACAAAGCGTCGTTCGGGATCTACATGTGAAGCTGAGTACATAGCTGCTTGGAAGCAGCTAATGAAGGAGTCGGATGAAGGAGTTCATAACCGATCTAGGTGTTGTACCTAGTGTATCGGGTCCAATGAAAATCTTTTGTGACAATCTGGTGCAATTGCCTTGGCAAAGGAATCCAGATTTCACAAGAGAACCAAGCACATCAAAAGGCGCTTCAACTCCATCCGGGATTTGGTCGGTGGGAGACATAGAGATATGCAAGATACATACGGATCTGAATGTTGCAGACCGTTGACTAAGCCTCTTCCACGAGCAAAACATGATCAGCACCAAGACTCCATGGGTGTTAGAATCATTCTTGTGTAATCTAGATTATTGACTCTAGTGCAAGTGGGAGGCTGAAGGAAATATGCCCTAGAGGCAATAATAAATGTTATTATTTATTTCCTTATATCATGATAAATGTTTATTATTCATGCTAGAATTGTATTAACGGAAACATAATACATGTGTGAATACATAAACCTCTGAGTGTCACTAGTATGCCTCTACTTGACTAGCTCGTTAATCAAAGATGGTTATGTTTCCTAACCATGAACAAGGAGTTGTTATTTGATTAATGGGATCACATCATTGGTTGAATGATCTGATTGACATGACCCATTCCATTAGCATAGCTTTTGATCGTATAGTTTGTTGCTAGTGCTTTTCTTCATGACTTATACATGTTCCTATGACTATGAGATTATGCAACTCCCGTTTGCCGAGGAACACTTTGGGTGCTACCAAGCGTCTGGCGTAAGCTGGGTGATTATAAAGGTACATTACAGGTGTCTCGAAGGTACATGTTGGGTTGGCATATTTGAGATTAGGATTTGTCACTCCGATTATCGGAGAGGTATCTCTGGGCCCTCTCGGTAATGCTCATCACCTAAGCCTTGCAAGCATTGTAACTAATGAGTTAGTTATGAGATGATGTATTACGGAGCGAGTAAAGAGACTTGCGATGCGAGATTGAACTAGGTATTGGATACAAGCGATCGAATCTCGGGCAAGTAACTATACCGATGACAAAGGGAACAACGTATGTTGTTATCTTGATCGACCGATAAAGATCTTCGTAGAATATGTAGGAACCAATATGGGCATCCAGGTCCGCTATTGGTTATTGACGGAGAGGTGTCTCGGTCATGTCTACATAGTTCTCGAACCCGTAGAATCCTTGCAACAACGTTTGATGGCGGTTACTATGAGTTTTATGATGTTGATGTACGAAGGTTGTTGAGTCCGGATGAGATCACGGACATGACGAGGAGTCTCGAAATGGTCGAGACATAAAGATTGATATATTGGAAGCCTATGTTTGGACTCGGAATCACTCCGGGTGAAATTGGGAATTTTCTGAGATGCAGGGGTTCTGGAACCCCGGAAGTCAATGGGCCTTGATGGGCCTTAGTGGGAAAGAGAAAGGGGCCCTATAGCTGGCGCAGCCTTCCCCCTTCCTAGTCCTATTAGGATTAGGAGAAGGGGTGGCGCCTCTCTCCCTCTCCCTTGGTCAAACCCTAGTTGGACTAGGATTTGGGGGAATCCTACTCCTAGTAGGAGTAGGACACCCCTGATCGCCTCCCTCTGGCGGCCAGCCCTCCCTTCCCTCCTTTATATCTGAGGGCAGGGGCACCCCATGACACACAAGTTGATCGATTAGATCGTTCCTTAGCCGTGTCGGTGCCCCTTCCACCAGATTACACCTCGATCATACCGTGGCGGAGCTTAAGCGAAGCCCTGCGTCGGTGGAACATCATCATCGTCCTGCGCCGTCGTCTTGTGAAACTCTCCCTCAACACTCGGCTGGATCGGAGTTCGAGGGGCGTCATCGAGCTGAGCGTGTGCAGAACTTCGGAGGTGCCGTCGTTCGGTACTTGGATCGGTTGGATCGGGAAGAAATGCGACTACATCAACAGCGTTGTTATAGCGCTTCGCTTTCGGTCTCACAGTGCGTGGGCGGATACTCTATCCTCTCGTTGCTATGCCATCACCATGGTCTTGCGTGATCGTGGAAAATTTTTGAAATTACTCGTTCCCCAACAAAGCTATTGAGATAAATGGATTTTAAGAAGAAAGCGGACGTGGGCGGTAATGTCACCGTCTATGAAGCTCGACTTGTGGCAAAGAGTTTTCACAAGTTGACTACGATGAGATTTTCTCATCCGTAGCGATGCTTAAGTCCGTCGGAATCATGTTAGCATTAGCTGCATTTATGAAATCTAGCAGATGGATGTCAAAATGAGTTTCCTTACCAATTTCCGTAAGGAAAGGTTGTATGAGATACAATCAGAAAGGTTTTGTCGGTCCTAAGGATGCTGAAAGGTATGCTAGCTCCAGTGATCCTTCCATGGACTGGAGTAAGCATCTCGGAGTTGGAATATACTCTTTGATAAGATGATCAACGATTTTGGGTTTATACAAAGTTTATGAGAAACTTGTATTTCCAAAGAAGTGAGTGGGAGCACTATAGAATTTCTGATGAGTATATGTTGTTGACATATTGTTGATCAGAAATGATGTAGAAATTCTGGAAAGCATATAGGATTATTTGGAAAGTGTTTTTTTAACAGAAAACCTGGATTAAGCTGCTTGAACATTGAGCATCAAGATCTATAAGGATAGATCAAGACGCTTAATGGTACTTTCAAATGAGCATATACCTTGACATGATCTTGAAGGTGTTCAAGATGGATCAGTCAAAGAAGGAGTTCTTGGCTGAGTTGTAAGGTATGAAGTTAATACTTAAAGCTCGACCACGGCAGAAAAGAGAGAAAGGACGAAAGGTCGTCCCCTATGCCTTAGACATAGGCTCTACAGTATGCTATGCTGTGTACCGCACCTGATGTGTGCCTTGCTACATATCTGGCAAGAGGGTACAAAGGTGATCAAGGAGTGGATCACCAGATAGCGGTCAAAATTGTCCTTGGAGTAAATAAGGACATGTTTCTCGATTATGGAGGTGATAAAGAGTTCGGCGTAAAGGGTTACGTTGATGCAAGCTTTAACACCTATCCGAGTGACTCTGATTAGCAAACCGGATACGTATAGTGGAGCAACCATTTGGAATAGCTCCAAGTGGAGCGTGGAAGCAGCGTTTACAATATGACATAGAGAATTGCGAAGTACACACGGATCTGAATGTTGCAGACCCGTTGACTAAAACTTCTCTCTCAAGCAAAACATGATCAAACCCCAGAACTCATTGAGTCTTAATCACATGATGATGTCAACTAGTTTAATGACACTAGTAAACTCTTTGGATGTTGGTCACATGGTGATGTGACCTGTGAGTGTTAATCACATGGCGATGTGAACTAGATTATTGACTCTAGTGCAAGTGGGAGACTGTTGGAAATATGCCCTAGAGGCAATAATAAATTAGTTATTATTATATTTCCTTGTTCATGATAATCGTTTATTATCCATGCTATAATTGTATTGATAGGAAACTCAGATACATGTGTGGATACATAGACAACACCATGTCCCTAGTAAGCCTCTAGTTGACTAGCTCGTTGATCAACAGATGGTTACGGTTTCGACCATGGACATTGGATGTCGTTGATAACGGGATCACATCATTAGAAGAATGATGTGATGGACAAGACCCAATCCTAAGCCTAGCACAAAGATCGTACTTCATATGCTATAGCTTTTCTAATGTCAAGTATCATTTCCTTAGACCATGAGATTGTGCAACTTCCGGATACCGTAGGAATGCTTTGGGTGTACCAAAGCGTCTGGCGTAACTAGGTGGCTATAAAGGCGCACTGCGGTATCTCCGAAAGTGTCATTGGGTTGCACGAATCGAGGCTGGGATTTGTCACTCCGTGTGACGGAGAGGTATCTCTGGGCCCACTCGGTAGGACATCATCATAATGTGCACAATGTGACCAAGGGTTTGATCACGGGATGATGTGTTACGGAGCGAGTAAAGAGACTTGCGGTAACGAGATTGAACAAGGTATCGGTATACCGACGATCGAATCTCGGGCAAGTACAATACCGTTAGACAAAGGGAATTGTATACGGGATCGATTGAGTCCTTGACATCGTGGTTCATCCGATGAGATCATCGTGGAACATGTGGGAGCCAACATGGGTATCCAGATCCCGCTGTTGGTTATTGACCGGAGAACGTCTCGGACATGTCTGCATGGTTCCCGAACCCGTAGGGTCTACATACTTAAGGTTCGATGACGCTAGGGTTATAAAGGAAGTTTGAATGTGGTTACCGAATGTTGTTCGGAGTCCCATATGAGATCCCGGACGTCACGAGGAGTTAGGAATGGTCCGGAGGTAAAGAATTATATATGGGAAGTCTGTTTTGGTCACGGAAAAGTTTGGGTTTTATCGATAATGTACCGGGACCACCGGGAGGGTCCCGGGGGTCCACCAAGTGGGGCCACCATCCTCGGAGGGCTGCATGGGCCATGTGTGGGAGGGGACCAGCCCCAGGTGGGCTGGTGCGCCCCCCCAAGAGGCCCATGTGCCAAGAGATAAGGGAAAGGAGAGTCCTAAAGGGAAGGCACCTCCTAGGTGCCTTAGGGAGGATGGACTCCTCCTGGCCGCACCCTTCCTTGGAGGAAGGGCCAAGGCTGCGCCTCCCCTCTCCCTTGCCCCTATATATAGTGGAGGGAGGAGGCAGCCACACCTGAGTCCTTGGCACCTCCCTCCCCCGTGACACCTCCTCCTCTCCCGGGTGCTTGGCGAAGCCTGCGGGATTGCCACGCCTCCACCACCACCACGCCCGTTGTGCTGCTGCTGGATGGAGTCTTCCTCAACCTCTCCTCTCTCCTTGCTGGATCAAGGCATGGGAGGCGTCACCGGGCTGTACGTGTGTTGAGCGCGGAGGTGCCGTCCGTTCGGCACTAGGATCATCGGTGATTTGAATCACGACGAGTACGACTCCATCAACCCCGTTCACTTGAACGCTTCCGCTTAGCGATCTACAAGGGTATGTAGATGCACTCTCCTTCCCCTCGTTGCTGGTTTCTCCATAGATAGATCATGGTGACACGTAGGAAAATTTTGAATTTCTGCTACGTTCCCCAACAATTTTATCACAGGATTACCCAGGACCCGTTCAGGTTATGATTCCATCTGGGTAGTGGTTGATCGATTGACCAAGGTAGCTCATTTCATTCCCGTGAAGACTAGCTATACCAGCGCTAAGTTAGCCAAGATATACATGACCAGGATCGTATGTCTGCATGGAGTTCCGAGGAGTATCGTGTCAGATAGAGGAACACTATTTACCTCAAAGTTTTGGAATCGGTTGCATGAAACTTTGGAGTGCGAGGCTGGAGTTGATGATACAGCTTTTCATCCATGACGGATGGACAGACCGAGAGAGTCAACCAGATCCTAGAGGACATGTTGAGAGCTTGTGCGCTAGACTATGGGTCTAGCTGGGATGATAATTTGCCATACGCGGAGTTCTCCTACAATAACAGTTATCAGACCAGTCTAAAGATGGCCCCTTTCGAAGCTCTATACGGAAGGAGGTGTAGAACACCATTATTGTGGGATGGTGTTGGAGATCGAAAACTTTTCGGTCCCGATCTTATCAGAGATTCCGAAGAGAAAGTCAAGCTGATTCGAGATAGGCTCAAGGTAGCTCAGTCGAGACAGAAGAGTTATGCCGACAGTAAACGCAAGGAAGTAACTTACGAAGCGGGAGACCGGGCATATCTTCGTGTGTCTCCCTTCGTGGAATCAAGAGATTCGTGTAAAGGAAAGTTAGCACCCGGTTCATTGGCCCTACAAAATCCTCGAGCGTCGTGGAGAAGTTGCTTACAAGTTGGAATTGCGGAAGGATTGTCCGGAGTTCATGATGTCTTCCATGTTTCTCGGTGAAGAAATGCCATGCCGACATGGCCGATATTCCGTTGAGAGACACACGGTGCCCCTAGAGGCCATACAGCTCGACGGTGATCTGACTTATGAGGAGAAACCGTCCGAATTCTCGACACTGCTGACAGAGTCACCGCAGCAAGATCATCAAGTTTTGCAAGGTGTCTGTGGAGTCATCATTCGAGGAGGAAGCCACACGGGAGCGAGAAGAAGACCTCCGCCGAGTTGTAACATCCCAAATTTCCCATTTGGAATGTTTTACAATTATAGCTAAGCATCTATGCATATTGTTTGAATTTGAGTGACATTTGAAGTTTGAGAAGATTTTGAGTTGTTGGAATTTGAATTCAAAATTTGGCGGTTGAAATTTATTTCAAAACAATGCGACAAATACTTGAGAAAAAGTATGAGAGGAGTAAACATGACACTCCAAATATGTCAGATGAAAAACTTTGCCAAAAGTTTGAATTCAAATTTGATTTTATTTGGGATTTTAGAAAATGATTTTTTTAAAGTTTGAGTTTTGCCCTGGAAAAATGTTCAAATTATAGGAATATTCCTGATCATTTTATATATATATATGTATATATATAAATATATATATATATATATATATTTAAAATCTCTCTCTCTAATTCAAAAAAAAAAAAAAAAAAAAAAGACCAGGCGCCCGCCCGACCAAGCCCGCCCAGCCCAGCACCAGGCGGCCCACCCCAGGCCAAGCCAGCCCGGCCCAGCCCAGCCCAGCAGCCCAGCCAGCCAGCGAGCCGCCCGAGCCGCCCGAAAACCCTCCCCTCGGTCGCCCGACCAACCGCCGCCCCTCTCTCTCGCTGACACCCGACCCCCCTTCTTCTTCCTCCTCCCAAGCCAACGCGCGCCGCGCGCGCCGGAATCCCGAGGAATCCGGGATCGCCTCCCGATCGATCCCCCTCCTCCAAGTCGAGGCCCCCTATAAATACCCCCCCTCGACCCGTTCCCCCTTTTCCCCTCGCCTGACCCCTCCCCTCGCCCGCAATCCGTCGCTGGAGTCCGAAGCCGCCGCCGCGCCATTTGCCCCGTTCCGGCCGCCCCGAACCCCCGATCACCACCGACTCCACCCCCGAAACCCCCTCGCTCCGCCGCACCCGCCGGAAGTCTCCGCCGTCGTCCCCGACCACCGGAGCCGCTGCACCGTCGTCGCCCGAGCCGCCGTCGACCATCGCCGTCGTCGCCGCCACGGTAAGTCGCCGGAGAACCCCGCCGCCGTTCGATCTAGATCCTAGGGTGTAGATTAGATCCCCGAAGGGGTACAGTTTAATTTAAATGGACCGGTTTTAGTTTCGGTTTATTTGGTTTAGTTAGGTTTAGTTAGACCGGCCCGACTCGGTTTATTCCTCGGCGCACTTTAGTTATTTTACGCTTTGATCGTTAGATAGGCCCATTAGTGCCAGTTTTTCTTTTAGTTAATTTTTTCGTTTCTGTTTTTAACAGAATAGTTTCAGTTTTGTAAAATCCATATCTTTTAATCTACTTAATATTTTAATTGATTCTTTTTTGTTAGTTTGCAAATTTGTTGTAGTTTCTGTAGAAAATATGTTTAGTCATGTTAAAATTATTAGAAATTGTTTTATTTTAGATTTAGACAGATTAGTAATTCTGCTATAAAATGAGTTAGGATTATTTTATTTTAGTGATTCTTTTGTCACTACTTTGTTTTGACCTTGCCTAACCGTAGGAATTTATTTGGGCATTTTAGATTTAATAAAAAATAGTTTTAATCAAAATCATGTGGTTCTTATTTATTTAACTAGCTACTGTTTTCCTATTGTTTTATTTAGCAAATAATTTTATTTTTCCTATGTGATAGTTTATTTTAGGTTAGTTTCTGTAACTTTAGAACATGAACTTTTATTTACAATAAATAAAACTTTTATTTTATTTTTCTTGCTAGGATTGTTTTAGGCATAATAGGAGTTCTATAATAGCTTTTAATGTGATTCTTTTTGCTCCTAGTTGCATGATGTTTTCTCTTCTGTTAGTTAGCAAAAACCCATGCTTAGGTTCTGTTAAGAAAAATTTGGTTGTGTAAAACTATTTCTTGGTTGTTGTTTGATGTGGTGAAAACATTGATTTGGATTTCTTCGAGTTTTCTTTGGGTTTTGGTTCAATTGTTTCATGTGTTATATTAGTATGCTGTTATGTTAAGTGATCATATGTTGTATGCTTATATGATTGTTGTTTGCCTCGGTAGAATTTCGGTCTGAAGCTTGCTACCACGAGTCCCTAGCTTTCGAAGATCGTCAACAAGGCAAGTCATTGATCATATTTTCTTTTACTATACCTATGATTTTATTGCATTAGAATTATACCTCCCCACCATGCATGCAGTAGGAGAATTTGAAGTTATGTTCTTGAGTAGTATCATGAGGTAGGATGAACCCAATTCCCTTGTTACCATTGCCGGGCGAAGTAGTTTATTTTGCTATGCTCGTGAGGCGGGGTTGGTTGAGTGATTCATAAGGGAGATGTGAGAGTCAAGATGATGACAACCCCATGACTTCAAGCTCAAGATGGACTTCAAAATTCACTCTTGGGTGGAGGGCGGTTGTGGGCACCTGGAGAAAACCAGTGGTTGGCGGGATGCATGGAGAAGCGCCATGACATCTTGCGGAAAGCTTCACCCAGCCACGAAGAGCGGATGTATACCCCATTGACGGAAGCTTACTGTGCAGCCGCAAGCCATTATGGGCTCGGCTTGGTCAACCCTAGGTGTGACTCTGGCGGACGGTGCTACGAGATGTAGAAGAGCGGTAGGATTGGATGGGTACGGCGGTGGCGGAGGAACTCTTGGAAGACCCTGTTTCGTTCGTCCGTCTTCAAACACCATGAAGTGCGAAGACTTAAAGGAGGAGCGATTCTTGCGGGTAAAGTCACAAACCTCTGCGAGTGAAGATCTAATCGGTTAGCCGTGTCCCGATTCACGGACAATTTGAGCCTCTGGAACTTGGAGTATTTGGATATCTCAACACCAAACTTAATAAATTAATTGAGGGTTATTATTTAATAATTGGGAATGAGACATTGGTTGGCGGAACCATCTCAATAACTACCAACATTTTGTAGTATTTGCAAACAAGTCCTTGTTGTAGGGAAAAACTGGCTTTTAGCAAAACAATGAAACTTAGAGCCCCACAGCCAAATTG
Source organism: Aegilops longissima (assembly GCA_021605205.1). Taxonomy (NCBI): domain Eukaryota; kingdom Viridiplantae; phylum Streptophyta; class Magnoliopsida; order Poales; family Poaceae; genus Aegilops; species Aegilops longissima. Next base: position 144,193,825 of record CM038682.1, on the reverse strand, counting down.
CATATAGTGTTAGTAATTTTATTGTTATTCTCTCTTCATGACTTGCGGCATATTCAAAATGCTGACCTACGGCTGCAACGTCTTATGTTGCGGAGGAGTATTCGATCGGGAGTGAGGCTACGATCCACGCTTGGCGATTGCCCTATGGAGTCGGATGGACTCGCTATTCTTCTACGCTTCGCAGCTTTATTTAGTTTATTTCTCATGAGTTGGCCTTGGCGAATTTATTCTATTGTAATAAAGACTCGATATGAGAATCGTGTAATAAATTCAGGTGTGATTGAACTTTGATTATTTCATCAATGTCTTGTGTGTGCGGCATGATCTTGGGATGGTACAGCTACGACGAGACTTGACCGATTTTGGGTCGGGTCGCTCTGAGAGATGGTATCGAGCACACGCTGACCGTGGGGCGTAACCCCTAGGATCGGAAAGCCATAGGAAGAGACTATTTATTTTATGTCCTTATCATTCCGTAATTCTCCCTGTTCATTTCGACTTCTCTCCGATTTTCAACATTCTAGATGGCGCGAGTTCACCCCAGTTTTGCTACGGAGTTTTGCCGGCCGGATGAGGCGATGCCTCTCGGCAAGAAGCTGGTCAGATCGTGAAGAAGCTGAAGATTGCTCTGCCCTCAATCACCGGAAGCCTACCAATGCACTTCCAGCGGATACCGCTTCTGGATTGAGGTGCACATTCGAGGAGGACCTTGGAGGACATTGAGCCCATTGACTTTGAGTTTACCGATTTCAATTGGATCCTCGGAAGAGACATGGCGATTTATCGTGCACTTGGACATCTCGAGAAGAGTACAGGGCGAGCTCGACCCATCAGACCTCGCCATGATTTCTCGCAGAGCTAGGAATGGAGATATCATCCGTGCCGTGAGGGCGACTCCATTCTCTCATATGTCCAAGACTTGGAGTGTCTCCTCGAGAAGCAGGAGATCCGGACTCGCCGTAACTTCGAAGGTACACAGGAGGCTGTTGTTCCGTGGCTGGGCTGGAGGAGAAAGCACCGCAGACTTCCTTGACCATGAAGAAGAAATCAAGGATTTCATGGAGAGAGTCGACAAGCTGAAGATGGATGTTGCCGCATTAGAGGAAAAGATGGACTTGGAGAAGACCTTTTTCGAGTGGAGATGGCGGACCCTCGTGAGCAATGACCAGGATTATGAAGGAGCTCCACGAAGAAAGCCGCAAGAGGAGGCGCCGCATCGGAGGGCGCCACACGGAGGACGCCGCACGGAGGGCGCAAGGATAATTGATGAAGACATTTAGTCGACCGCCATGTTATTTTATTTTCGTCGATCAGTTAGGCCGTTATTTTCGATTAGTCGTGAGAAATTTGTAATCCGAGATTGAACCATGTTTGAGTGGATTGAATAAATGATTGGTGTGATTATGATTGTGCATTCATATGGGTAGTGATATTTTCTCATTAGACCATTGTTCTATTCTAATTTTCTCATCCACTCCAAAACACGGATGCCTCGAGGCGTGACCCGGTCTCAACTTTCCGCGGAGCTCACCCGGCTGATCCAGCAGCAGAATGCCCTCATGCGGATGCTCATCGAACGAACAACAACAACAACAACAATCCACCGCCACCACCCCTGTTGACAACTTGACCCGCTTCCTAAGGCTGAATCCGCGGTGTTCTCTAGCAGCCTTGGCGATTGTGGCCGATGATTAGCTCCGCAAGGTCGGAAGGAGTTAGCCACTGCTGGATGCGAGATCACGAGAGAAGGTGCGCTTTGCCGCACATCAACGATGGACCTGCAGCCTCTTGGTGGGAGAACTACACGCCACTTATCCCATCGCCACCATCCGTGGGATCAGTTCCAGCGAGCTTTCCGCACCGCTCATGTATCATTTGGAGCCATGAGTGCGAAGAAGCGTGAGTTCCGCAACTTACGCCCGAGGGAACCGTCTTGTGGGGCGATGCGTGGATGAGTTCAACAAGTTAGCTCGCTATGCCCGGATGATGTGGCCACAGATGCATAAAGCAGGAAAAGTTTCTCGAGGACTCAATGGCGAGCTGGGAATGCAGCTAATGGTGGCTACCTTCAACAACTACCGGGAGCTGGTAGACAAGGCCACCATACTTGAAGGCAAGCAGCAGCAGATTGATAGCATAGCGGAAGTATGGCAGGGAAGTACAACTCGGAGCTCAGCGAAGCCCGTTATGCCCCATACTCGGGAGGGCATACCCATCACACCATGGAGGACATAATCATGGAGGACATAACCATGGAGGAAATGGGAACAACGCAACCAGGACAACAAGGCAGGCAATGGAAGCGGCAATGGCAACCAGCATCGTCCTGCCCGGCTCGAAGGATCTGAGTCACATCACTGTTTCAAGTGCGGAAAACAGGGCACTATGCCACCGACTGCCGGAGGCCAAGCGGAGGAATGGAAAGCGGCAATGGAAGCTCAGCAAAGAAGCCCAACCCTTTTCCTCGTGCTCGGGTGAACCACATTGGCGTGGAGGGCGTCTATGATCAGCCGAACAACTTGTGGTTGGTAAGTTTTATTAAATTCACATCCGATATTGGTACTCTTTGATTACGGTGCAACGCATTCATTCATATCAAGGGTAGTTGTGGAAAATGCGGGTTGCCCACTAGAACCCTTAGAAGCCCTCTTCACGTCGGTTCGCGGGAGGAGAAATGATGGCAGGCTTAGGCTGTCATGCAACCCTCAACATCGAAACCATAAATTTCCGCAGACCTCATAGTATTGGAAACCCAGACCTTGGATGTAATCCTAGGCATGGATTGGTTGACGAAGTTTGAAGGAAACATAGGCTGTGCCCGCAAGTCGATTCTGCTCACCACCGGGCGAAGAGGATCAAGTATGTATCGGGCGTATCCCGATGAAGAATCGGTGCATTCCCTCACGGGAGTTGTTCGGGAGGAAGTGCCGATGGTGCAAGATTTTCCGATGTGTTTCGGAGGAATTACGAGAATGCCACGGACGAGACATTGAATTTCTGATTGAGTTATTGCGGCACAGCCCCAATATCCAAGAGACCCTATCGGATGCCCCGAGCGATTTGAAAGAGATCAAGAATCAAATTAATGAACTCTTGGAGAAAGGATATATTCGCCAAGCTCGTCACCTTGGGGAGCCCAGTTCTTTTGGTAGAGAAGAAGGATGGAACCACGAGAATGGTTGTGGATTATCGTTCGTTGAGCAGCGTGACCATCAAGAACAAGTACCCTCTGCCGATGATTAATGATCTATTTGATCAGCTAGTTGGAGCCAAGGTATTCTCCAAGATCGATCTTGATCGGGGTATCATCGATTGAAGATCCGTGAAAAGGATATACCCAAAACAGCATTCACCACGGTATGGTTTATATGAGTATACCGTCATGTCATTCGGATTGACTAATGCCCTGCATACTTCATGAATTTGATGAACAAGGTATTTATGGAATATCTGGACAAGTTTGTCGTGGTGTTCATCGATGATATCTGATTTTCTCCAAGAGCGAGGAAGAGCATAAGGAACATTTGCGTCTAGTTACGGAGAAACTCCGAGAACATCGAGTTGTATGCCAAGTTCATAAATGTGAATTTTGGCTGAAGGAAGTCAGATTCCTCGGACATGTTATTTCAGGAGAAGGAATAGCAGTTGACCCGCCAAGGTTGTATCGATCACCGATTGGCGATCACCCACCTCGATCAAGGAGATCCATGATTTTCTCGGACTCGCGAGGATATTATCGGAGGTTTATTGAGAATTTCTCGAAGATTGCCAAGCCCATGGTGAGCTGTTGAAGAAGGGCGCCAAGTACATTTGGACCGAGGATTGTGAAGCCAGTTTCGAGGAATTGAAGAAAGCGTTTGGTTACAGCCCGATGCTGATTTTGCGGACATACACAAGGATTACGGTATATTGTGGCGCTTCTCGTCGGGGACTCGGAGGAGTACTCATGCAGGAAGGAAAAGTTGTAGCTTATACCTCCGGACAGCTCGACCCACGAGATGAATTATGCCACACATGATTTGGAGTTAGCAGCCGTAGTGCATGCACTCAAGACACAGAGACATTTCCTTATCGGAAACCGTTGTGATGTTTACACAGATCATAAGAGCTTGAAGTATATTTTCACGAGAAAGAGTTGAACCTCGAGCGAGAGGAGATGGCTAGAGTTAATCAAGGACTATGACATGAGATTGCATTACCACCGGGAAAGGCTAATGTTGTAGCAGATGCTTTGAGCCGTAAGAGTTATGTGAATACTCTTATAGCGGGAGGATTACCCAGGAGTTAGTCGATGACCTCGAGAGATCCATTGGAGATAGTTCGAGAGGATATGTTGCAACTCTGGAAGTTCAGTCCACTTTGGCGAAAGAATTCGTGAAGCCGAAGTCGGACAAGGAAATTGATGAGATAAAGAAAAGGATGAATGAAGGAAAAGCTAAAGGGTTTCGTAAGGATGAATACGGAGCTATATGGTTCGAGGATCGTATTTATGTACCCAATGATCCCGAACTCAGGAAGCTAATTCTTGGAGGCTCATGATTCACCGTACTCGATTCACCCGGTAACACCAAGATGTATCTGGATTTGAAGGAAAGTTTACGGTGGGCGGTATGAAGAAGGATATTGCGATGCGTAGCGATATCGATGTTTGCCAGCGAGTAAAGGCGGAACATCGAAGCCAGCAGGGTTACTTCAACCTTTGCCGATTCGAGTGGAAATGGGAAAAACTTGGAATGGATTTTATCACAGGATTACCGGGACCCGTTCAGGTTATGATTCCATCTGGGTAGTGGTTGATCGATTGACCAAGGTAGCTCATTTCATTCCGTGAAGACTACCTATACCAGCGCTAAGTTAGCCAAGATATACATGACCAGGATCGTATGTATGCATGGAGTTCGAGGAGTATCGTGTCGGATAGAGGAACACAATTTACCTCAAAGTTTTGGAATCAGTTGCATGAAACTTTGGAGTGCGAGGCTGGAGTTGATACAGCTTTTCATCCATGAGCAGATGGACAGACCGAGAGAGTCAACCAGATCTGGAGGACATGTTGAGAGCTTGTGCGCTAGACTATGGGTCTAGCTGGGATGATAATTTGCCATCGCGGAGTTCTCGTACAATAACAGTTATCGAGACCGATCGAAGATGGCCCCTTCGAAGCTCTATCACGGAAGGAGGTGCGAGAACACCATTATTGTGGGATGGTGTTGGAGATCGAAAACTTTTCGGTCCCGATCTTATCAGAGATTCGAAGAAAGTCAAGCTGATTGAGATAGACTCAAGGTAGCTCGATCGAGGCGAAGAGTTATGCCGACGACGAGCGCAAAGAAGTAACTTACGAAGCGGGAGACCGGGCATATCTTCGTGTGTCCCCCCGCCGTGGAATCAAGAGGTTCGGTGTTAAAGGAAAGTTAGCACCCGGTTCATTGGCCCTACAAAATCCTCGAGCGTCGTGGAGAAGTTGCTTACAAGTTGGAATTGCGGAAGGATTGTCCGGAGTTCATGATGTCTTCCATGTTTCTCGGTGAAGAAATGCCATGCCGACATGGCGATATTCCGTTGAGAGACACGGTGCCCCTAGAGGCCATACAGCTCGACGGTGATCGACTTATGAGGAGAAACCGTCCGAATTCTCGAGACTATGACGAGTCACCCGCAGCAAGATCATCAAGTTTTGCAAGGTCTTTGTGGAGTCATCATTCGAGGAGGAAGCCACACAGGGCGAGAAGAAGACCTCCATGAGACCACCGCACCTATTTGCTAGCCAACCCGAATCTCGGCGAGATTCATCTTAAGGTGGGTAGGTTTGTAACATCCCAAATTTCCCATTTGGAATGTTTTACAATTATAGCTAAGCATCTATGCATATTGTTTGAATTTGAGTGACATTTGAAGTTTGAAGATTTTGAGTTGTTGGAATTTGAATTCAAAATTGGCGGTTGAAATTTATTTCAAAACAATGCGACAAATACTTGAGAAAAAGTATGAGAGGAGTAAACATGACACTCCAAATATGTCGGATGAAAAACTTTGCCAAAAGTTTGAATTCAAATTTGATTTTATTTGGGATTTTAGAAAATGATTTTTTTAAAGTTTGAGTTTGCCCTGGAAAAATGTTCAAATTATAGGAATATTCCCTGATCATTTTGATATATATATGTCCTATATAAAATATATATATTTAAATATATTTTCTCTCTCTCTAATTCAAAAAAAAAAAAAAAAACCCAGGCCAGCCCAGCCAACCCGGCCCAGCCAGCCCAGGCGGCCCAGCCAGCCAGCCAGGCCGGCCCGGCCAGGCCAGCCGAGCCAGCCAGCCGAGCAGCCGAGCGCAGCGCCGAAGCCCCCTCCCTCGGTCGCCCGACCCAATCGCCGCCTCCCTCTCTCTCGCCGACACCCGACCCCACCTTCTTCTTCCTCCCCCAAGCCAACCCCGCGCCGCCGTCGCCGGAATCCCGAAGATCCGGGATCGCCTCGATCCTCCCCGATCGCCCCTCCTCCAAGTCGGAGCCCCCCTATAAATACCCCCCCCTCGACCCGTTCCCCACTTTCCCCTCGCCTGACCCCTCCCTCGCCGCAATCCGTCTCGCGGACACCGAAGCGCCGCCCGTGCCATTGCCCGCCCGGCCGCCCGAACCCCCCGAGCTCCACCGACTCCACCCCGACCCCCCTCGCTCCGCCGCACCGCGGAGGTCTCCGCCGTCGTCCCCGACCACGACCGCCGCCGCACCGTCGTCGCCCGAGCCGCCGTCGACCATCGCCGTCGCCGCCACCATGATAAGTCGCCGGAGAACCCCCGCCGTTCGATCTAAATCTAGGGTGTAGATTAGATCCCGAAGAATACGGTTTATTTTATTTAAATGGACCGGTTTAGTTCGGTTTATTTTGGTTTAGTTAGGTTTAGTTAGACCGGCCCGACTCGGTTTATTTTCCTCGGCGCACGTTTTAGTTATTTACGCTTTGGCGTTAGATAGGCCCATTAGCGCCAGAGTTTTCTTTTAGTTATATTTTTTCGTTTCTGTTTTTAACAGAATAGTTTCAGTTTTGTAAAATCCATATCTTTTAATCTACTTAATATTTTAATTGATTCTTTTTTGTTAGTTTGCAAATTTGTTGTAGTTTCTGTAGAAAATATGTTTAGTCATGTTAAAATTATTAGAAATTGTTTTATTTTAGATTTAGACAGATTAGTAATTCTGCTATAAAATGAGTTAGGATTATTTTATTTTAGTGATTCTTTTGTCACTACTTTGTTTTGACCTTGCCTAACCGTAGGAATTTATTTGGGCATTTTAGATTTAATAAAAAATAGTTTTAATCAAAATCATGTGGTTCTTATTTATTTAACTAGCTACTGTTTTCCTATTGTTTTATTTAGCAAATAATTTTATTTTTCCTATGTGATAGTTTATTTTAGGTTAGTTTCTGTAACTTTAGAACATGAACTTTTATTTACAATAAATAAAATTTTATTTTATTTTTTCTTGCTAGGATTGTTTTAGGCATAATAGGAGTTCTATAATAGCTTTTAATGTGATTCTTTTTGCTCCTAGTTGCATGATGTTTTCTCTTACATTAGTTAGCAAAACCCATGCTTAGGTTCTGTTAAGAAAAATTTGGTTGTGTAAAACTATTTCTTGGTTGTTGTTTGATGTGGTGAAAACATTGATTTGGATTTCTTGAGTTTTCTTTGGGTTTTGGTTCAATTGTTTCATGTGTTATGTTAGTATGCTGTTATGTTAAGTGATCATATGTTTGTATGCTTATATGATTGTTGTTTGCCTCGGTAGAATTTCGGTCTGAAGCTTGCTACCACGAGTCCCTAGCTTTCGAAGATCGTCGACAAGGCAAGTCATTGATCATATTTTCTTTTACTATACCTATGATTTTATTGCATTAGAATTATACCTCCCCACCATGCATGCAGTAGGAGAATTTGAAGTTATGTTCTTGAGTAGTATCATGAGGTAGGATGAACCCAATTCCCTTGTTACCATTGCCGGGACGAAGTAGTTTATTTTGCTATGCTCGTGAGGCGGGGTTGGTTGAGTGATTCATAAGGGAGATGTGAGAGTCAAGATGATGACAACCCCATGACTTCAAGCTCAAGATGGACTTCAAAATTCACTCTTGGGTGGAGGGCGGTTGTGGGCACCTGGAGAAAACCAGTGGTTGGCGGGATGCATGGAGAAGCGCCATGACATCTTGCGGAAAGCTTCACCCAGCCACGAAGAGGCGGATGTATACCCCATTGACGGAAGCTTACTGTGCAGCCGCAAGCCATTATGGGCTCGGCTTGGTCAACCCTAGGTGTGACTCTGGCGGACGGTGCTACGAGATGTAGAAGAGCGGTAGGATTGGATGGGTACGGCGGTGGCGGAGGAACTCTTGGAAGACCCTGTTTCGTTCGTCCGTCTTCAAACACCATGAAGTGCGAAGACTTAAAGGAGGAGCGATTCTTGCGGGTAAAGTCGCAAACCTCTGCAGTGAAGATCTAATCGGTTAGCCGTGTCCCGATTCTGGACAATTTGAGCCTCTGGAACTTGGAGTATTTGGATATCTCAACACCAAACTTAATAAATTAATTGAGGGGTTATTTAATAATTGGGAATGAGACATTGGTTGGCGGAACCATCTCAATAACTACCAACATTTTGTAGTATTTGCAAACAAGTCCTTATTGTAGGAAAAAGCGGCTTTTAGCAAAACAATGAAACTTAGAGCCCCACAGCCAAATTGCATATAGTGTTAGTAATTTTATTGTTATTCTCTCTTCATGACTTGCGGCATATTCAAAATGCTGACCTACGGCTGCAACGTCTTATGTTGCGAGAGGAGTATTCGATCGGGAGTGAGGCTACGATCACGCTTGGCGATTGCCCTATGGAGTCGGATGGACTCGCTATTCTTCTCGCTTCCGCAGCTTTATTTAGTTTATTTCTCATGAGTTGGCCTTGGCGAATTTATTCTATTGTAATAAAGACTCGATATGAGAATCGTGTAATAAATTCAGGTGTGATTGAACTTTGATTATTTCATCAATGTCTTGTGTGTGCGGCATGATCTTGGGATGGTACAGCTACGGAGACTTGACCGATTTTGGGTCGGGTCGCTCTGAGAGATGGTATCGAGCACACGCTGACCGTGGGGCGTAACCCCTAGGATCGGAAAGCCATAGGAAGAGACTATTTATTTTATGTCCTTATCATTCCGTAATTCTCCCTGTTCATTTCGACTTCTCTCCGATTTTCAACATTCTAGATGGCGCCGAGTTCACCCAGTTTTGCTACGGAGTTTTGCCGGCCGGATGAGGCGATGCCTCTCGGCAAGAAGCTGGTTCAGATCGTGAAGAAGCTGAAGATTGCTCTGCCCTCAATCACGGAAGCCTACCAATGCACTTCCGGCGGATACCGCTCTGAGATTGAGGTGCACATTCGAGGAGGACCTTGGAGGACATTGAGCCCATTGACTTTGAGTTTACCGATTTCAATTGGATCCTCGGAAGAGACATGGCGATTTATCGTGCACTTGGACATCTCGAGAAGAGTGCAGGGCGAGCTCGACCCATCAGACCTCGCCATGATTTCTCATGAGCTAGGAATGGAGATATCATCCGTACCGTGAGGGCGACTCCATTCTCTCATATGTCCAAGACTTGGAGTGTCTCCTCGGAAGCAGGAGATCCGGACTCGCCGTAACTTCGAAGGTACACAGGAGGCTGTTGTTCCGTGAAGCTGGGCTGGAGGAGAAAGCACCGCAGACTTCCTTGACCATGAAGAAGAAATCAAGGATTTCATGGAGAGAGTCGACAAGCTGAAGATGGATGTTGCCGCATTAGAGGAAAAGATGGACTTGGGAAGACCTTTTTCGAGTGGAGATGGCGGACCCCTCGTGAGCAATGACCAGGATTATGAAGGAGCTCCACGAAGAAAGCCGCAAGAGGAGGCGCCGCATCGGAGGGCGCCACACGGAGGACGCCGCACCGGAGGGCGCAAGGATAATTGATGAAGACATTTAGTCGACCGCCATGTTATTTTATTTTTCCGTCGATCAGTTAGGCGTTATTTTCGATTAGTCGTGAGAAATTTGTAATCCGAGATTGAACCATGTTTGAGTTGATTGAATAAATGATTGGTGTGATTATGATTGTGCATTCATATGGGTAGTGATATTTTCTCATTAGACCCTTGTTCTATTCTAATTTTCTCATCCACTCCAAAACACGGATGCCTCCGAGGCGTGACCCGGTCTCAACTTTCCGCGGAGCTCACCCGGCTGATCCAGCAGCAGAATGCCCTCATGCGGATGCTCATCGAACGAACAACAACAACAACAATCCACCGCCACCACCCCTGTTGACAACTTGACCCGCTTCCTAAGGCTGAATCCGCGGTGTTCTCTAGCAGCCTGAGGCGATTGTGGCCGATGATTAGCTCCGCAAGGTCGGAAGGAGTTAGCCCTGCTGGATGCACGGATCACGAGAGAAGGTGCGCTTTGCGCACATCAACTTGATGGACCTGCAGCCTCTTGGTGGGAGAACTACACGCCACTTATCCCATCGCCACCATCCGTGGGATCAGTTCAGCGAGCTTTCGCACCGCTCATGTATCGGTGGAGCCATGAGTGCGAAGAAGCGTGAGTTCCGCAACTTACGCCCGAGGGAACCGTCTTGTGGGGCGATGCGTGGATGAGTTCAGCAAGTTAGCTCGCTATGCCCGGATGATGTGGCCACAGATGCATAAAGCAGGAAAAGTTTCTCGAGGACTCAATGGCGAGCTGGGAATGCAGCTAATGGTGGCTACCTTCAACAACTACCGGGAGCTGGTAGACAAGGCCACCATACTTGAAGGCAAGCAGCAGCAGATTGATAGCATAGCGGAAGTATGGCGGGGAAGTACAACTCGGAGCTCAGCGAAGCCCGTTATGCCCCATACTCGGGAGGGCATACCCATCACACCATGGAGGACATAATCATGGAGGACATAACCATGGAGGAAATGGGAACAACGCAACCAGGACAACAAGGCGAGGCAATGGAAGCGGCAATGGCAACCAGCATCGTCCTGCCCGGCTCGAGAAAGATCTGAGTCACATCACTGTTTCAAGTGCGGAAAACAGGGCACTATGCCACCGACTGCCGGAGGCCAAGCGGAGGAATGGAAGCGGCAATGGAAGCTCAGCAAAAAGCCCAACCCTTTTCCTCGTGCTCGGGTGAACCACATTGGCGTGGAGGGCGTCTATGATCAGCCGGAACACTTGTGGTTGGTAAGTTTTATTAAATTCACATCGATATTGGTACTCTTTGATTACGGTGCAGCGCATTCATTCATATCAAGGGTAGTTGTGGAAAAATGCGGGTTGCCCACTAGAACCCTTAGAAGCCCTCTTCACGTCGGTTCGCGGGAGGAGAAATGATGGCAGGCTTAGGCTGTCATGCAACCCTCAACATCGAAACCATAAATTTCCCAGACCTCATAGTATTGGAAACCCGGACCTTGGATGTAATCCTAGGCATGGATTGGTTGACGAAGTTTGAAGGAAACATAGGCTGTGCCCGCAAGTCGATTCTGCTCACCACCGGGGCGAAGAGGATCAAGTATGTATCGGGCGTATCCCGATGAAGAATCGGTGCATTCCCTCACGGGAGTTGTTCGGGAGGAAGTGCCGATGGTGCAAGATTTTCCGATGTGTTTCGGAGGAATTACGAGAATGCCACGGACGAGACATTGAATTTCTGATTGAGTTATTGCGGCACAGCCCCAATATCCAAGAGACCCTATCGGATGCCCCGAGCGATTTGAAAGAGATCAAGAATCAAATTAATGAGCTATTGGAGAAAGGATATATTCGCCAAGCTCATCACCTTGGGAGCCCAGTTCTTTTGGTAGAGAAGAAGGATGGAACCACGAGAATGGTTGTGGATTATCGTTCGTTGAGCAGCGTGACCATCAAGAACAAGTACCCTCTGCCGATGATTAATGATCTATTTGATCAGCTAGTTGGAGCCAAGGTATTCTCCAAGATCGATCTTGATCGAGGTATCATCGATTGAAGATCCGTGAAAAGGATATACCCAAAACAGCATTCACCACGGTATGGTTTATATGAGTATACCGTCATGTCATTCGGATTGACTAATGCCCTGCATACTTCATGAATTTGATGAACAAGGTATTTATGGAATATCTGGACAAGTTTGTCGTGGTGTTCATCGATGATATCTGATTTTCTCCAAGAGCGAGGAAGAGCATAAGGAACATTTGCGTCTAGTTACGGAGAAACTCCGAGAACATCGAGTTGTATGCCAAGTTCGATAAATGTGAATTTTGGCTGAAGGAAGTCGGATTCCTCGGACATGTTATTTCAGGAGAAGGAATAGCAGTTGACCCACCAAGGTTGTATCGGTCACCGATTGGCGTCACCCACCTCGATCAAGGAGATCCAGATTTTCTCGGACTCGCGAGGATATTATCGGAGGTTTATTGAGAATTTCTCGAAGATTGCCAAGCCCATGGTGAGCTGTTGAAGAAGGGCGCCAAGTACATTTGGACCGAGGATTGTGAAGCCAGCTTCGAGGAATTGAAGAAAGCGTTTGGTTACAGCCCGATGCTGATTTTGCGGACATACACAAGGATTACGGTATATTGTGGCGCTTCTCGTCGGGGACTCGGAGGAGTACTCATGCAGGAAGGAAAAGTTGTAGCTTATACCTCCGGACAGCTCGACCACACGAGATGAATTATGCCACACATGATTTGGAGTTAGCAGCCGTAGTGCATGCACTCAAGACACAGAGACATTTCCTTATCGGAAACCGTTGTGATGTTTACACAGATCATAAGAGCTTGAAGTATATTTTCACATGAAAGAGTTGAACCTCAGGCGGAGGAGATGGCTAGAGTTAATCAAGGACTATGACATGAGATTGCATTACCACCGGGAAAGGCTAATGTTGTAGCAGATGCTTTGAGCCGTAAGAGTTATGTGAATACTCTTATAGCGGGAGGATTACCCAGGAGTTAGTCGATGACCTCGAGATCTCCGATGGAGATAGTTCGAGAGGATATGTTGCAACTCTGGAAGTTCAGTCCACTTTGGCGAAAGAATTCGTGAAGCCGGAAGTCGGACAAAGAAATTGATGAGATAAAGAAAAGGATGAATGAAGGAAAAGCTAAAGGGTTTCGTAAGGATGAATACGGAGCTATATGGTTCGAGGATCGTATTTATGTACCCAATGATCCCGAACTCAGGAAGCTAATTCTTGAGGAGGCTCATGATTCACCGTACTCGATTCACCCGGTAACACCAAGATGTATCTGGATTTGAAGGAAAGTTTACGGTGGGCGGTATGAAGAAGGATATTGCGAGTGCGTAGCGATATCGATGTTTGCCAGCGAGTAAAGGCGGAACATCGAAGCCAGCAGGGTTACTTCAACCTTTGCCGATTCAGTGGAAATGGGAAAAACTTGGAATGGATTTTATCACAGGATTACCGGGACCCGTTCAGGTTATGATTCCATCTGGGTAGTGGTTGATCGATTGACCAAGGTAGCTCATTTCATTCCGTGAAGACTACCTATACCAGCGCTAAGTTAGCCAAGATATACATGACCAGGATCGTATATGCGCATGGAGTTCGAGGAGTATCGTGTCGGATAGAGGAACACAATTTACCTCAAAGTTTTGGAATCAGTTGCATGAAACTTTGGAGTGCGAGGCTGGAGTTGATACAGCTTTTCATCCATGAGCAGATGGACAGACCGAGAGAGTCAACCAGATCTGGAGGACATGTTGAGAGCTTGTGCGCTAGACTATGGGTCTAGCTGGGATGATAATTTGCCATCGCGGAGTTCTCATACAATAACAGTTATCGAGACCGATCGAAGATGGCCCCTTCGAAGCTCTATACGGAAGGAGGTGCGAGAACACCATTATTGTGGGATGGTGTTGGAGATCGAAAACTTTTCGGTCCCGATCTTATCAGAGATTCGAAGAAAGTCAAGCTGATTGAGATAGACTCAAGGTAGCTCGATCGAGGCGGAAGAGTTATGCCGACGATAAGCGCAAGGAAGTAACTTACGAAGCGGGAGACCGGGCATATCTTCGTGTGTCCCCACCGTGGAATCAAGAGGTTCGGTGTTAAAGGAAAGTTAGCACCCGGTTCATTGGCCCTACAAAATCCTCGAGCGTCGTGGAGAAGTTGCTTACAAGTTGGAATTGCGGAAGGATTGTCCGGAGTTCATGATGTCTTCCATGTTTCTCGGTGAAGAAATGCCATGCCGACATGGCGATATTCCGTTGAGAGACACGGTGCCCCTAGAGGCCATACAGCTCGACGGTGATCGACTTATGAGGAGAAACCGTCCGAATTCTCGAGACTGCGAACAGAGTCACCGCAGCAAGATCATCAAGTTTTGCAAGGTCTTTGTGGAGTCATCATTCGAGGAGGAAGCCACAGGGGCGAGAAGAAGACCTCCGCCGAGACCACCGCACCTATTTGCTAGCCAACCCGAATCTCGGTGAGATTCATCTTAAGGTGGGTAGGTTTGTAACATCCCAAATTTCCCATTTGGAATGTTTTACAATTATAGCTAAGCATCTATGCATATTGTTTGAATTTGAGTGACATTTGAAGTTTTAGAAGATTTTGAGTTGTTGGAATTTGAATTCAAAATTGGCGGTTGAAATTTATTTCAAAACAATGCACGACAAATACTTGAGAAAAAGTATGAGAGGAGTAAACATGACACTCCAAATATGTCGGATGAAAACTTTGCCAAAAGTTTGAATTCAAATTTGATTTTATTTGGGATTTTAGAAAATGATTTTTTTAAAGTTTGAGTTTTGCCCTGGGAAAATGTTCAAATTATAGGAATATTCCCTGATCATTTTGATATATATATATATATATATATATAATATATATATCCTATATAATATATTTCTCTCTCTCTAATTCAAAAAATTCAAAAAAAGACCCGGCGCGACCGAATAACTGCCCAGCCAGCACCAGTGGCCCACCCACGGCCAAGCCGACAGCCAGCCAGCGCCCGAGCCCCAGCCCGAGCAGCCCAGTGCCCCCCCGCCGAAGCCCTACCCCTCGGTCGCCCGACCCAAACGCCGCCTCCCTCTCTCCGCGACACCCGACCCACCCCTTCTTCCTCCTCATGCCAAAGCGCATCGCGCCGCCCGCCGGAATCCCGAGGATTCGGGATCGCCTCCCCGATCCGCCCCTCCTCCAAGTCGAGCCCCCCCTATAAATACCCCCCCTCGACCCGTTCCCCACTTTCCCCCTCGCCCTGACCCTCTCCCTCGCCGCAATCCGTCGCGGAGCCCGAGCGCCGCCCTTGCGCCATTTGCCCTGCCGGCGCCCCCCCCCCCCCCCGAGCTCCACCGACTCCACCCCCGAGACCCCCTCGCTCCGCCGCACCCGCCGGAAGTCTCCGCCGTCGTCCCCGACCACCGGAACCGCCTGCGCGCCGTCGTCGCCCGAAACGCCGTCGACCATCGCCGTCGTCGCCGCCATGATAAGTCGCGGGAGAACCCCACCGCCGTTCGATCTAGATCCTAGGGTGTAGATTAGATCCCGAAGGTACAATTTAATTTAACCGGTTTAGTTACGGTTTATTCGGTTTAGTTAGGTTTAGTTAGACTAGCCCGACTCGGTTTATTCCTCGGCGCGCTTTAGTTATTTGACGCCTGATCGTTAGATAGGCCCATTAGTGCCAGTTTTCTTTTAGTTAATTTTTCGTTTCTGTTTTTAACAGAATAGTTTCAGTTTTGTAAAATCCATATCTTTTAATCTACTTAATATTTTTAATTGATTCTTTTTTGTTAGTTTGCAAATTTGTTGTAGTTTCTGTAGAAAATATGTTTAGTCATGTTAAAATTATTAGAAATTGTTTTATTTTAGATTTAGACAGATTAGTAATTCTGCTATAAAATGAGTTAGGATTATTTTATTTTAGTGATTCTTTTGTCACTACTTTGTTTTGACCTTGCCTAACCGTAGGAATTTATTTGGGCATTTTAGATTTAATAAAAAATAGTTTTAATCAAAATCATGTGGTTCTTATTTATTTAACTAGCTACTGTTTTCCTATTGTTTTATTTAGCAAATAATTTTATTTTTCCTATGTGATAGTTTATTTTAGGTTAGTTTCTATAACTTTAGAACATGAACTTTTATTTACAATAAATAAAACTTTTATTTTATTTTTTCTTGCTAGGATTGTTTTAGGCATAATAGGAGTTCTATAATAGCTTTTGATGTGATTCTTTTTGCTCCTAGTTGCATGATGTTTTCTCTTACATTAGTTAGCAAAAACCCATGCTTAGGTTCTGTTAAGAAAAATTTGGTTGTGTAAAACTATTTCTTGGTTGTTGTTTGATGTGGTGAAAACATTGATTTGGATTTCTTGAGTTTTCTTTGGGTTTTGGTTCAATTGTTTCATGTGTTATATTAGTATGCTGTTATGTTAAGTGATCATATGTTGTATGCTTATGATGATTGTTTGCCTCGGTAGAATTTCGGTCTGAAGCTTGCTACCACGAGTCCCTAGCTTTCGAAGATCGTCAGCAAGGCAAGTCATTGATCATATTTTCTTTTACTATACCTATGATTTTATTGCATTAGAATTATACCTCCCCACCATGCATGCAGTAGGAGAATTTGAAGTTATGTTCTTGAGTAGTATCATGAGGTAGGATGAACCCAATTCCCCTTGTTACCATTGCGGGACGAAGTAGTTTATTTTGCTATGCTCGTGAGGCGGGGTTGGTTGAGTGATTCATAAGGGAGATGTGAGAGTCAAGATGATGACAACCCCATGACTTCAAGCTCAAGATGGACTTCAAAATTCACTCTTGGGTGGAGGGCGGTTGTGGGCACCTGGAGAAAACCAGTGGTTGGCGGGATGCATGGAGAAGCGCCATGACATCTTGCGGAAAGCTTCACCCAGCCACGAAGAGGCGGATGTATACCCCATTGACGGAAGCTTACATGTGCAGCCGCAAGCCATTATGGGCTCGGCTTGGTCAACCCTAGGTGTGACTCTGGCGGACGGTGCTACGAGATGTAGAAGAGCGGTAGGATTGGATGGGTACCGGCGGTGGCGGAGGAACTCTTGGAAGACCCTGTTTCGTTCGTCCGTCTTCAAACACCATGAAGTGCGAAGACTTAAAGGAGGAGCGATTCTTGCGGGTAAAGTCGCAAACCTCTGCGAGTGAAGATCTAATCGGTTAGCCGTGTCCCGATTCACGGACAATTTGAGCCTCTGGAACTTGGAGTATTTGGATATCTCAACACCAAAATTAATAAATTAATTGAGGGGTTATTATTTAATAATTGGGAATGAGACATTGGTTGGCGGAACCATCTCAATAACTACCAACATTTTGTAGTATTTGCAAACAAGTCCTTATTGTAGGGAAAAAGCGGCTTTTAGCAAAACAATGAAACTTAGAGCCCCACAGCCAAATTGCATATAGTGTTAGTAATTTTATTGTTATTCTCTCTTCATGACTTGCGGCATATTCAAAATGCTGACCTACGGCTGCAACGTCTTATGTTGCGAGAGGAGTATTCGATCGGGAGTGAGGCTACGATCCACGCTTGGCGATTGCCCTATGGAGTCGGATGGACTCGCTATTCTTCTACGCTTCCGCAGCTTTATTTAGTTTATTTCTCATGAGTTGGCCTTGGCGAATTTATTCTATTGTAATAAAGACTCGATATGAGAATCGTGTAATAAATTCAGGTGTGATTGAACTTTGATTATTTCATCAATGTCTTGTGTGTGACCGGCATGATCTTGGGATGGTACAGCTACTTTGGGTTGAGCTTCCTCAAAACATGAGACTTGATTCCTCCGATTTTGGGGGTTTTAGTTTTCCTGAAAGCATTTCGGATCAACCGATTTTCAAACTCGGTGATACCGAAGCAGATTTGGAACCTAATCTTATGAACTCGGTTGGACCTAGTCTCAGTTCGGTGGCACCGAGACTGCTAGGGTTTCACAAAGTCCTAAAATCGGTCACACCGATTAGCAATTCTCGGTCAGACCGAGTCTCACTAGTGCAATGGCATAAGCCAAATCGGTGGGACCGAGTTTTTCAACTCGGTGGGTCCGAGATGGTTTGGGCGTAAACCTAACCCTAAATTTTCGAATCAAAACTATTCTACGGATTGCACTGATTGGATAGGAGTGTTTCAATCGTGGAAAGATTTAATAAGAACACAATGTGCTTAGAATTTGACGAGGAAAGCATAGTGATCGAGTCCATACCCTAGTTCAGCGGAGACTCGCTACGGCGGCAACGGCGGGGTTGAATTCCGTTGACGGCGGCGGATACCAGCGACAGGGGGCGGCTGGCGACGAGGAGAAGATCCGGAGACCACGGAGGCAGAGCGAGCTATTGCGCGGGCGAAGAGGTTCGGAGAAATTTCAAAT
Source organism: Aegilops longissima (assembly GCA_021605205.1). Lineage (NCBI taxonomy): Eukaryota > Viridiplantae > Streptophyta > Magnoliopsida > Poales > Poaceae > Aegilops > Aegilops longissima. Next base: position 144,175,370 of record CM038682.1, on the reverse strand, counting down.
TTTGCCCGTGACTATATATAGCCCGACCACAGTCGGTGTGACCGAGTGGAACAACTCGGTGGCACCGAGATGCAAAACTGTGTACAGTTATTGCAACTCGGTGTGACCGAAGAGTTCAAATCGGATGCACCGAGATTGAAAACCTAGATCGACTAAGTGATCTCTGTAAGACCGAAATGGAGGAATCGGTCAGACCGAAAATCACAAAGAAGTTTTGGAAGTTTAAGTCTATGACGAATCGGGGACTCCGAGTGCTCCTCACACAAAGTGGTTCGAATCTGACTTGATCAAATTTGGTGATGTAGCATGAACAGAGTTTGAGACGAGAAAAGCATAGATAGCTAAAGAAGGTTCTTAGGCATTCTTGTCCATCCACTTGGCCAAAGAAAAAGAAGCCAATCATTCAAAACAACAAGTGGATGTCCTCGAATGAGTAAAGTATGCAACCAACATGCTCACACAATAAGATGGCAAATCAAATATGTGACAAAGCATGCGCAACCAATTCTAGCACCTATCAAACAATTGGCGATGACTAGGTCATCTATATATGAGTATATTGACTTAGGAGTCAAATGAGAACATTTGATCATAGGTCATACTCATCGTTTAAGCTCAAGTGGGGTTACCACTTTTACATAAAGCATTTATGTGTTCACATCATTAGAGTTGATTTGACTCAATTCTTAGAGTTAAGCTCCCCCTAGATGTGAGATCCCCCTTAGGAGGGATGAACTAACCTTGGGTTTTGTCGATGATGACTTCATCTACGTGTTGAAGATGTGGATGCTCAATGTTGATGTAGATCTTTTTGGAGCAATCCTTTGGAGTGAGTTGCACTTTCAATACCTACATGGGTTAGTCCCACAAGGAACAAACAAGTATATCCATAGACATAGAGTGATCCACACACAAAATGATGTCCATGAAATCATTAGGTTACCTTGTCCCTTGCCTTACCAACATGAGGGTTTGTGACTCCTTGAACTAGTGCAAGATATGGAAGTTGATTGCACTTGTCCTTGCCATAATGATATGAGTGAAATATGTTGGCGGAGTCAACCTCAAGAACTCTCTAGTTCTTCTTCTTCTGGATCCACATCATCTTGATGGGAATCCTTGAAGTTGTAGTTGTACTTGATGAGGTAGAACTTGACGTAGTCTTGGGAATCCACTTGACCGAGACCTTAGGTGCTTCTTCAAATGCATCAATCTCTTCTTGAAGCTTGTCCTTGCCCTTGTGGTCTTGTGGTGGAAGATCATCTTGTTCTTGTGTTCCCTTGAAGGAATTAGGATCATACTTCTCTTGTTGAGGAACAAACTTCGTCTTGGGGTATTGATCTTCTTCCCACTCAACTCCATTGGCATTGAACTTTCGTTCAAAACCAACACCTTGATTCTTCCGGTGCCTTCCTTGCTTGCGTACAATTTCCTCGAATTGCTTACTCCTGGCAAGGCTCTTGGATACACCTTTCTCTATAATTCCCTTCAATAAGCTATTTTCTTGCTCAAGTGTAACTTGGCTAAGTGAATCAAGTGGAATCAAGAGAACAACTAGAAGCAACAATATTGGATATGACGTTATTGTTGTTACTACTAGAGGAAGAATCTTTCTTGTTCTTGTTACTAGACTTGACTTGAGGCATGTAAGTAGATAAGAGTAAACGCTTGGCAATGTAAGAATAAATTTTCTTACGGAGATCATCATCTTTTAAGAACTCATGCTCTTGCTCAAGATTGAGCTTTTCAAAGCATAACTTCTCATGAGCCCTTAAAAGTTCTCGATGATCTTCAAAGATAGTTTCATGAGCTAACTTAAGAGTGTTTAGTTCTTTAGTTAGACGCTCGATTTTCTCCATATCATCGTCATTCGTTTCAACTTGATTAGCATGATTAATTGACGTTTCATCATAGTATTCATCACTAGAGTTGTCAACAAGTAAATCATCATCACCTAGCAAGTCATCTTCATCAACATCAAAATCAATATACTCGGGGTGTGTTACCTTAGGACCTTTGGCCATGAAGCATCTACCAATTTCTTCATTTGGTGATTCAAATATGTCGTAGGAGTTGGTTGACACAAGTGCTAGACTGGTAACACCTTCATCTTGAGTATATTCAGAGTCGGAGTGATAGCTTCTCTCGGAGTGATGGTCGGAGTCGGAGCCGGATACCCATTCACCAACATGAGCTTGATGTCTTCGTTTTGTGTAGCTCTTTGATGACTTGTCCTTCCTTTCCGAATCCATGCTTCTCCGTGAGGGTCTTCGTTCATAACGATCATCTTTACTCCTTCTCTCTCTTGGTGGTGATTCTTCTCTTCTACTTCTTCTTTTTTGGAGAGTCTTCTCTTCTTTTGTAGGGTGCCGTACACTCATTTGAATAGTGTCTGGGTCTCCCATAATTGTAGCAATTGCGCTCTCGACTAGAAGATCTTTTTCATTGTATGACCTTGACTTGGAGCTTCTTTCTTTGCTTCTACTCTTGTAGAATTTGTTGAAGTTCTTCACCATTAAGCTCAATTCTTCATTGAAGGTTTGTTTCTCACTCGATGATGTGGGGGCTTCACTTGAGGCTTTGTAAGCACCACTTGACTTGTTGTGAAGTTCCTCCTTATCCTTAAGTGACATCTCATGAGGAACAATTCTTCGAATAACTTCCGTTGGCTTGAGATCTTTGTAGTTTGGCATCATTTGAATCAATGTGCACACGGTATCATACATTCCATCCAATGCTCTTAGGATCTTCTTGATGATGAATATGTCGGTCATCTCTTCACTCCCTAAGCCGGCAATTTCATTTTTGATAAGTGCAAGCCTATAGTACATTTCAGCGACACCTTCACCATCCTTCATTTTGAACTTGTCAAGCTGACTTTGGAGCACATCCAACTTGGATTCCTTGACGGATTCGGTACCTTCATGCATATCAATCAAAGTATCCCAAATTCCTTTGCATTCTCAAGACGGTTGATTTTGTTGAATTCTTGGGGGCACAATCCGTTGAAGATGATATCACAAGCTTGAGCGTTGTATTGCAACATCTTCAATTCTTCCGCATTAGCTTCACGGTTCGGCTCTTTCCCATCAAAGAATTCACCTTGCAAGCCAATACAAATAATTGCCCAAATGGCGGGGTTATGTCCGAGAATATGCATTTTCATCTTATGCTTCCAACTAGCAAAATTAGTACCATCAAAGTAAGGACCTCTACGGTGATAATTTCCATCGCTAGACGCCATACTCTCCTAGGTTGTGAAACCAAGGCTATGACCACCAAAAGCTATGGAAATCAAAGCAAATGGAGACCAAGCTCTGATACCACTTGTAGGACCTTGAAGTATGTCTAGAGGGGGGGGGTGGTTAGACTACTTGACCAATTAAAAACTTAGCCTTTTCCCAGTTTTAGAGTTTGGCAGATTTTAGCTATCTTAGTACAAGTCAAGCAATCATCACACAATTCTAGCAAGCATGCAAAGAGTATATTGGCAGCAGAAATTAAAGCATGCAACTTGCAAGAAAGTAAAGGGAAGGGTTTGGAGGATTCCAACGCAATTGGAGACACAGATGTTTTTGGCGTGGTTCCGATAGGTGGTGCTATCGTACCTCCACGTTGATGGAGACTTCAACCCACGAAGGGTAATGGTTGCGTGAGTCCACGGAGGGCTCCACCCACGAAGGGTCCACGAAGTAGCAACCTTGTCTATTCCACCATGGCTGTCGCCCACGAAGGACTTGCCTCAATAGCGGTAGATCTTCACGAAGTAGGCGATCTCCTTGCCCTTACAAACTCCTTGGTTCAACTCCACAATCTTGTCGGAGGCTCCCAAGTGACACCTAGCCAATCTAGGAGACACCACTCTCCACGAAGTAACAAATGGTGTGTTGATGATGAACTCCTTGCTCTTGTGCGTCAAATGATAGTCTCCCCAACACTCAACTCTCTCTCATAGGATTTGGATCTGGTAGAAAGAAGATTTGAGTGGAAAGCAACTTGGGGAAGGCTAGAGATCAAGATTCATATGGTAGGAATGGAATATCTTGGCCTCAACACATGAGTAGGTGGTTCTCTCTCAGAAATGGTAAGTTGGAAGTGTAGGTTTATTCTGATGGCTCTCTCCACGAATGAAGAGGAGGTGGAGGGGTATATATAGCCTCCACACAAAATCTAACCGTTACAAACAATTTACCAATCTCGGTGGGACCGAATCAACAAACTCGATCAGACCGATTTTAGTAAACCTAGTGACCGTTAGGGTTTTCGGTGGGACTGACATGCATCTCGGTGGGACCGATATGGTTAGGGTTAGGGCATAACGTAATCTCGGTGAGACCGATTACACAAACTCGGTGAGACCGATTTTGGTAATTAGCTAACCAGAGAGTTGGTCAGGTAAACTTGGTGGGACCGATTTGCTCTTTTCGGTGAGACCGAAATGTTACAAAGGGAAACAGAGAGTTTACATTGCAATCTCAGTGGGACTGATTCGCTCTTTCGGTGAGACCGAAAAGTTCTGAAAAGGAAACAGAGAGATTACAATCCCATCTCGGTGAGACCGAGATCCCTATCGGTAGAACCGATTTTCCTAGGGTTTGTGGCAGTGGCTATGACATATGAAATCGGTGGCGCCGGATTGGAAGAATCGGTGAGACTAATTTTGGCTTTAGGTTTAGGTCATATGTGGATGTGAGAAAGTAGCTGAGGGTTTTGGAGCATATCACTAAGCACATGAAGCAAGAGGCTCATTAAGCAACACCTCATCCCTCCTTGATAGTATTAGCTTTTCCTATAGACTCAATGTGATCTTGAATCACTAAAATATAAAATGAAGAGTCTTGAGCTTTTGAGCTTGAGCCAATCATTTGTCATTAGCATTTTGAGGGATCCACTTTCATCATCCATGCCATGACATTCATTGAGCTTTCCTGAAATGTTCATCTTGGAATAGCATTAGCTCAATGAGCTATATGTTGTTATGAATTACCAAAACCACCTAGGGATAGTTGCACTTTCATGCACAGCATCATGAACCGGGTGCACATCATCGTTTTGTTGTTCATTGACAGGATGTGGCAAATCATTCCAGCCCAGCTCTGGAAATTCTGGCATAACCCAATTGTGATTCTGAAACTGTAAATTGCCAGGGAGGGGGTGCGGGTTGCCATTGAAAGGCATGGGGTCTTCATCTGCTGGTAGGATGTCTGGAAAATCTGCTGATAGGATATAGACAGGTGCAGACCAAGAGATCCTAGCCCCACCAAAGTCAGCATATTCTCTATAAGTCACAGAGCAAGGAACCAAACATGGTGCAGGGAAAGAAACATAAGCCAGCGAGCGGACAAGCATCGGATCATCTTGATGCCAATGATGAAATCTACCAAACAACAGAGGGACACCAAGCAACAGAACCCATCCACGGTGAAAACCCTGCGTTGCTCTGTAATTTATGCCCTCATCATGTGGTATAAACCGAACAAATCTATCATTGCCCAGATTGAAAGGTGGATGATCAACTAGAGCTTGACGAGCCAGAGCACTACGAAAACGAAATAGCCCAACTCCTTGTACCCAAGGTTGGGCATCCAGAACAGCTCTTCCCAGATCATTGACAACAAAGTTACTGACCATGTTTCGAAAGATGGTGACTTCTTCAGGCAGAGGGGCTGGCTCCACAATGGCGATGGCATAGTCCTCATGCTGTCGATCTGGGGCGACCGCGGGCGTGAAGAAGGTGTGTGGCAGGCGCAGCTCGCCTCCGTCGATGATGTCGAAGCCTTGCGGGACAAACTCCATGGGATCCAACGCAAAGGTCGCCATTGCCTGTTTTCAATCTTCATGTCTACTTAGGGATAACCACATGGAGAAAAACATATAACCAATCATTGGCGTAATAAGCACAAGGATTTTCTCAGTTCTCATGACATTCGTTTGAGGACGATAACGATGGGACGATATGCATCCAACCAGGCAAATGCGAAGCTTTGTCACATTCTTCTGTTGAGCGAGGTTACTATTGTCCATGAGGCTTAATTTTTACAGCAAGAGATTTCTCACGGATGAACATGTTGAACAGCAAAAAAAGAAGTTTCAGGTGGACAAATGGGCTTCTAAACATGCTCGGCTTATATTTACAATAAGTTGTAGACATCCTGAAATAAATTTTTTTGCACAGGATGTTGATTTTATGGATCAGACCGATCCATTTGTTTGTGACTGCAAAAAGGAGTGGTTCGGTTAGATGTTACTGTCATGTTCAATCTGGGTTTTGTCTAAAAATTTGATGAACAATTAATCCTTGGGCTTTTTGTACCATTTGTATGCTTGACTTGCATGTTGTTGCCCTTGTACTCCCCTCCACCTGCCACTACACTGTCGCATCTTCCAGGGTTGCTGTTCGTTCCCGTCCGAGGCCATGCCGTCGTTCTCCGCCTTGGTTAGCTCGCTTTGCCCGCCACCGTCTGACGTTGTCAACATGGTTAACAACCAAGAGGAATCAGGAGATGTCTGTACGTGGAGGAGGCTGACAATAGGGACCCACCAAGGTCATTGCATTTCGCAAGCAGGTGCCTCGTTATTACAAGCCAAAAAAGTACTTCCTCCTAATTGTTTGACAACTAGGTTCCACGCCATTGTCAATGTAGTCAATAAACGAGAAAATTACACAATGAGCGGATAACACCAGGGACCCAGCAGCTCGCCCAGTTGTTTTTCAATTTCAGGGACGGAGCTCAACTGCGCGTTGTGCGGGGGCTGTGGCCCGTCTAGCCCACGCTTACATTTTTATTAAGCACATGACGAGCCCAGTTGATATATTTTTTCTTTATGAAATTGGCTAGCCCAGTTCTTTTTTTTGGATAATACCAAAACCGAGGCCTACTTGCTTTTCTCAGCCTATTGGCTGCAAATCTTTCAAGGCGAGGAGGGAGTAAGTAGTAAGAAATGGGCTTCCCTTAAAACGGGCTATAAGTTGTAAGAAATGGGCTGTAAATTTAAACCAAAGCCAACCGGCAATTGCATTAAAATATCATTTTTTCAGGATTTCTCTACTCTCTACTCTTATAAAAACCAAAGCCAACTAGCAATTACATTAGAATATCATCTTTGCTCCCACAAGATAAACTACTCATACAAATGCATCTTCATGTTTCGTGCAACGAATGGGCATCTTGCTAGTTAAGATTCTAAATTTCATTCATTTTTTTGCGGAAAATTATTTTTAACGTGACTCGAAATTTCGTGATTAAAAGAGTTCGGACCCCACCGAAATATGCAAAATTTCGTTGAATTTTTTAACAGTGCCCATAATATATGGTCTGTAATGCTAATAAAAAGAATATGGGCTTCAAATATCCTTAAGAATTAGCAAATGAGCTGTAAATTATTGAAAATAATGGCTAATGGGTTGTATGCTATTTTTCACAGATTTGGAGTCTGACTTCTGGGCCTACTAGGTTGACGATGACGCTGTCCTAAATTTTTTTTTGACGCGTATGCAAGGCTTTGTTAACTTAGTCAACACACAGCAGTGACTGTTGGATGTCCATCCAACGGTAGCCGTGCTTCTTCAATCTCTGATCTTCCTGCTCCAGCCGCCCAAACCAGCGCCAAGTGGACTGCTCGCTCCCTCCTCCCGTGGTGGCTGTCTTGCCTTGAATATCCCTCTAACCACCCACACATCCTGTTATTGTCCGGCGATGTGAGCCTCACCCCGGAGCCGACCAGTCAGCGCTTGTTCTCCCCTCAGCATGGGCATCCGCTGCGGTGGCTTTGTCGGCTCCGGGTGGTTCTCTTCCTGGGCCTCGCCCTCGTCCACCGCGTTTGTCCTCTCGGCGCGGCGAGGTCAACATGGTCAACAAACAACAGCCATTGGAAGAGGCCGACAATAGGGGCCCACACAGGAAAATGCCTCCTTATTACGCGCAAAATAATGATTCCTCCACCTGATAGCTGGGACCCACCGGAAGGTCTCTGTATTTTGCGAAAAAAACATTCCCCCCGCTGTCAGCTCGGACCCATCGGAAATGTCTCCTCATTACGCACAAAAAAATGAATAGTCCCCCTGCTAGCTGGGACTCACCATGGTGGGAGGCTGACTTGTGGGCCTACTAAGTTTACGGGGACGGAGGGCTTTGTCAACTTAGTCAATATGAACGATTCTAGCTCCAGTGACCGTACGATGTCCATCCAATGGCCGTAGTGCTTCTTCAACCTCTGGTCTTCGTGCTCTAGCCGCCCAAAGCAGCGCCGGTCGTGCCGCATGCTCCTGCCTCCCGTGGCCGGCTGTGATGCCGCAGAGGCCTCACCGCCCCCTACTACTCCCACCACTGGCCAGTCCATCCCTCTACTCACCCACACCCCGTGTTATTCTGCGGCGACGGCAGCCTCACCCTCGTACTCCTCTTCGCGTGGGCATCCACTACTGCGTCTTCCCCTGCTCCGTGTCGTCCCCTTCCTAGGCCTCGCCGTCATCCACTACCGTGGTGCTCTCGGCGCGGCGTGGTCAATGTGGTCAACGACCGACTTCCATCAGAAGAGTAGTGTGCGTGGAGAGGCTGACAATTGGGTCCACGGCGGCCGCAAGGAAGTGCCTCTTTATTACGCGCAAAATAGTTATTCCTCCACCTGACAGCAGGGATCCACTGGACGGGCCACCGTATTTGGCGAAAAAAATGTTTCCCCCCTGACTGCTGGGACCCACCAGCTACATCTTCGCGCGCAAGGAAGTGCGTCCGGGCAAAAATACAAACGATTCGCCCCCCTGACTGCTGGGACCCACCAGCTACATCTTCATAGGCAAGGAAGTGCCTGACAGTCGGGACCCACCTGGTCGAAGCGTATGTAGCATTGTCATTCTGGTCGCGAACGTGTACGTACATATATACTGGTCGATGTAGAGGCACGCACTTGTCGTAGTAGAGGCGCGCACGTACCATGTACACGTATGTACATCGGCTAGGGTGCAAGAAAGAAAATACGGCCACGTATGTGTACATCTGGTAGCGGTCTCAACGCCTACTCGCGCGCATACACGTACATGGCTGGGTCGGAACGGAGAAACAGCGTCGTCGTCATGTTCATGGGGAGCCAACCGGCTGGGTCGAGCGAAATGCGTGGTCGTGTTCATCGGGAGGCTTGGGCGGAACAGGCGATGGAAGCGAGGCTGGCGTATCGCACAATGGAGAAACAGACCTCCTACGTTCAAGCGGGTCTGTTGATCGGGAGGGTGTGGCGTGCCGCAAAGCGGAGAAGCGAACCTCCTACGGTCGAAGCGGGGTCCATTTGATTGGGAGGGTGTGGCGTACCGCAAAAGCGGATTTAAACGGACCTCCTACGGTCAAGCACGGGTCCTATTGATCGGGAGGGTGTGGCGTACCACAAAAGCGGATTTAAACGGACCTCCTACGGTCGAAAGCAGGGGTCTGTTCATCGGGAGGGTGTGGCGTGCATAAGCAGGACTCCACGGGATACTGTTCATCTCCACCGTCGACCTCCTCCAACGTCCACACGCTACCGTCGACCTCCTTCAGCCTCCACGGGCTCCTGTTCATCCAGCCTCCACCGCGCGCTACTCCACCGGCTACTGTTCAACCACCCATCAACCATCTACTGTTCATTGAGGCCTCCACACCACGGGGTTCTGTTCAACCACCCCTCCACGGCCACCCCTCCACCGTCTACTGTTCATCCAGAGGCAACGCCACCGTTCACTGTTCATCCAACCCCCCTCCCCCCCGCAACGCTCACTGTTCATCCAATGGATCGGCTTCAGTTAGCAGCAGTAGCGAAGGAATCGCTCGATCGGGTTCACTTAACAGTCATCGATCGATCGCTCGGGTCCAGTAACGCGTAGACTGCAGTGCAATCGCTCGGGTTCAGTTAGAGCCCAACACCTCGCTCGGGTTCAGTTAGAGCCAACGCCTCGCACACCCGCGTGTACGTGTACGAGAGAAACGCACATCGCTCAGCTCCCAACCTCCCACCGTAACCGGCAACTCCCCGAAATTCTCCTCCCCCTCGCCCAGGACGAAAAGCCCATTTTCTGTGATGATTTTTTGTCATAAAAGTAGGAGCCCACCACATCTATGATGATACCGGGTTTTGTCACAATTATTGTCATAGAAGTGTCATATGTATGACAGAATTTTTTTTCGTTCAGCCCAAAATGTCACGGATGTGTCTTTTTTTTGTAGTGTTGCATCTTGCATTGATTTCTATGTTGTACTGCTTCTAATTTTTTGAAATGCCACTTATGACAAGACACTTTTAACTTGGCAGAGTAATATTGCTTGCATCTTTCATATGGTGTCTAGCTTGCATTACTTCTATTTTCTTGAAAATCCTTCTGCTTAGTTTACACATCGTAGCTGTGAATATGTCATGTCTTCCTGTTTTTCTTACATATTCCATCCTCATACGGTTGTCTTACATCAAAGTATTGCTTGTCTGTATCATGCATCAATGAGTTCTGAAGAGCGATTTTAATCTTTTGTGTTGTGGGTATGGCTTGACATGGCAAAGTCAAAAAAGAGCAAGGAAAATAATATAGTAGGGAGTGGCATTACTCGTCAGGTGAAACGAAACAGGATCTGCCGTCCAGATTCTGCTGGTACTTATAGTGCAGTAGAAGGTCCATGTCCACCAGCTAAATCTACAAACATAGTATCACCTGCTCCGCCAGCTGCAGCATCCGCTTCAACTGTACCAGCATATCAACAAGTTACTCATTCGTTTGCTCCGGAACTGGCCAGTTCCCAAACTGCCTTCACACCTAACATTACTTCCGAAGCGCTGCTGACACAACAGGACTTGGCAAGATCAGATGAACCTCATGAGCATCAAAACCAAGAAGGTACCTGACCGAGTCAAGTTGCAGTTGCATGCTCCTTTATATGTACTCTCACAGTTTGATGTACACTAACACTTTCCAGATTCGTTGTTGAACTAGCTAGCACCACGACGCAAGCCGAAACAGACATCAGGGATAATGCTTGTCAGATTAACAAAATCTAAAGGAGGGAGAATGGAGATCCATTTTGAGGCAGGATTAAAAAAGCCACGTGATGCTACAGAGTCAGCCAAGTTAGTATTAGAGGCAGCCGTTGCCGTTAGGTGTCATGCATGTATCCTCCCAACGTGGATCCAGTACAGGAATGAGAAAGATAATACCTAGTTTAACACCTTCCTTGACCATTTATCCGTAAGTAATGTTATTCATTGCAATTAGTAATATTGTCTTGCTTTGTCCCATACTTTCTAGCTTCCTCCTAATAAGACTCACATTCTTTTTTCAACATATTAGGTTCAAGTTGGATCCGAAAGATGATGCAACTAAACAAGCATATACTCATGTTTTTCGATGCGCTCTCATGACGATGTCAGTACCACCTTAGAAAATATCATTTTGAAGGCAAGGCTAACAATGGAATCGCCCAAACATCTCCAAATGGAATATATTACAGATGAAGATTTGGACAGCCCTAGTTAAACACTGGTGCGATCCAAAGTATCGTAGGCTATATGTATTTGATCAGACCACATATTGAATTTGTATTTATGTATGTGCCTTACAAGTGTATCTTCTTCTAGGCTAACTGTTTGAAGAACAAGACCAACCGTTCTAAAGTGAAATTCCAACAGACAACAGGATCTCGTAGCTATATTGCACACTACGAGGCTCTTGTAAATAGCTGCTACTTCCTTCTTTTTTCTGTGCCATATTATCGTATCTAAATTGACTTGTTCCAAATACAGAGGAAAGCATGTGCGGACCAAAAAGAACCTGAACCGAATGTAGTGCAAATCTTCAAGGATTGCCACACCAGCAAGATGAAGGGCATGAGCACACCAGTTCAAGCCGCTGTCGTAAGTCCTCACTCCTCCTGCCTTTGAACTGATTGGTACTGTGATGTGTTCATTTAACTACTTGGTTTGCAGCCAATGTCAGTTACTCAGTTCACTTTTATACACAGTTGTCTTAACGTATCATTTCACCTTACATGGTTTAAAAGAGATGAAGGATATTCTTTTGGTCTTGATCTGTATTCTAGTTGTTATGTTCATGTGCGCACACAATGATATAATAGCCTATTTGTTTTATATCAGTTTGCCCGTGATATGAATGATGTCATACTATGTTCATCCTACTTTAAACCATGCCTCTTTATCCTTAGATGTCAACGAATGTGAGGAAATAGACAATACAGTAGGCATGCTACATGGACATATGTACTGAAAGTGATTTTATTATGTAGTTGGCACTACAATACATGCTAATGTATTACAGTAGTTCACCAAAATAAGTTCTGTATAAACGTGTAACCTACTTTGTTTGTTTTTGTCTCATTAGTAACTTATCCGGTACACTAATCTACAAGTTCAAACTTTCAGGAAGCTATGGAAAAAATGATTGAACAACCACAACCACCTGAAGGTGACGAGGCTACCACAGGCACAATGTCACCTCTTGCAGCAGTGCGTCAGTATATCTCCACTAACAGTGCAAAAAGCACCTTCCTGCGTAATTCTCGATTGGTTGTCAAGGTAACCTTGTCCAAATTGCCTACTGAACAAAATCTTCCTGCTAGACAGAGTGATATATCTGTGCTCCAGACACAAGTCCAACCCCTAATGGACGTCGTTTGGAAACAAGAATAGTGGTTGAAAAATGTCGTCAAGATATGAATGGTTTTGAAACCAAACTATCAAACATTCGCTTCGTTGTTCAAGAGCAATGGCGAAAAAAAGGTGAAGATCATGCTGCTCCATCAGATTCTACAGCCTGAAACATTAGCACTCAGGTCAAATGATCTGTGCTTCTATTCATCTGATGGTGCTTTCATCTGATGGTGCTTTTATCTGCAAGGGCTGTAAAATTTATGCCAACATGCCTTTTGTTGTGATACAACATTTATGATGCTGCCAAAGGCTACAATAATTACGACGCTATTTTTGTATAGTGTAGGTTTATCTTAGTAATGTATTCGGCCGAAAGCTTCGTAGGAGCCCAACATGGCAACATTCGTCGGGCCCATTCCAATTGGGCTAAAAACGATTATGAGCCAAAATTTGCATGTAGCCCACTAAAAATATCTGGGCCTAAATCAGCATAAGATTTCATATTTTTCTGTTAGGCCTGTGCCCATAGTGGGCCTTTAACAGGCCTAAACATAATTTGGGCCCTCAGTAACAATAGGTCGTTTACAGGTGTAAATATCTCGAGCCCATAAAAAACATGGGCCTTTAAAAGACCGAAAGTGAGATTGGGCCCATTTACGATGCGGATCTTTCACAGGACGAAATTTGGATGGGCCGTAAATGCACCGACCTAATACACGGGCCTTTAACAGGCCGGAAGTTCGGTCGGGCTAGATTATCGTCATTTTTATATGGGCCGATAATGGGCCCGATGTGACATTGGGCCACATGTGGCCCATGGACTTCGCCCGATGTTAACAGGCCGAAAATCACAACAGGCCGAAAGTGGCCCAAATCTATAGTTGGCCTCTAACAGGCCGAATGTCAGACATGGCCGAATAGGACCCAAATCCTTCACGGTCATTTATGGGCCGAAAGTTTCAATGGCATGTAAATGGGCCCAAATGAAGCAGGACCTTTAACAGGCCGGAAACACACCGGGCCGTAATTCGGCCCATTCACGTAGCGGACTGTTAACGGGCCAGAAGTGACCATGGGCCACGATGATGACAAATTTAGGACAGGCCGTTGACGGGCCGATTTCACACTAGCCGTACGGGCCTTAACTGAGAATGTTGGGCCTTTAGCTGGGCCGGCTCATTATGGTCAACAAAACCTCACGGGCCCTTAGCTGGGCTGGCCCATTATGGCCCGCAAAATCTCGCGGGCCTTTAGCTACGCCGGCCCATTATGATACACAAAATCTCGTGGGCCTTTTGCTGGGCTGGCCCATTATGGACCGCAAAATCTTGTGGGCCTTTAGTTGGGCCCGCCCGTTTAAACTTTATGGGCCACTTTTGGGCCGGTCCACGTGTCAACATATCATAGGAGCATCTCACCCGTTGGATGAGTGACACCTGTGCCAACGCGGAGCTGACACGTGTTTCCGCCAGCGAATCAGAATTTTACACACAGAAAATCCTCATTGGTCTGGGCTGTTAACGGGTTACCGGATCCAAAACCGGACCCGATAGCTTAACGCTGTTCCGTTATGGTGGATGCCACGTGTCGGTCATCCTTGATGAAAGCACTTCTGTGACGCATGATTTATCGTCATGGAAGTGGACACTTCCGTGATGATAATTTTGGTAATGTCATGGAACACTTCTACGACAACACATGTATGACTATCTTCATTCTGTCATAAATTTGTCATGGATGTACATGCATGACAGAAAACGTGACCTACTATGACAAACACGTATCATCATGGAAGTGTATTTTTTTGTAGTGTATATTGGTACTAACTGCAGGAATGGGCCACCTATGAAGAAGATCTGGGTGCCCAAAAGGTGTCTTGAGAATCTCCCCATGAATGTCATCATGACACCACAAGGGAAGAGGACAAACCCCAGACCAAAAGCTTCATATGGTCCAAAGGCTTCATACAGACAGGGGACTCAAAAGAGTCACCCTAACGCCAATGTTTTGCAGGGAAATCATACTCAAACTTATGAATATGAGCGTGTATCCTCAAACCGCTATGTTCATAAGACTAAGAGCTATTTTGCTTATTCATATGAGTATTATTCACCTCCTGCAAGGCTTTTTGCTAGGGCTCCAAAGCCGAAGTTTTCAGATGCTGCACTTAGACTCATTGCTTCTAAGCCACCCCTGAAAATGTGGGTGGTTAAGAAAAATTAACTTTCTTTTGCAGGGAAAGGTCTCCAGCCGGAAATCAAAGGCATTCGATGCTTATGCTGGGGACCTAAAACATCTTTTGGGGCGCAAGATAAAATGCCCAAATGGTCTCACTATGTATTTTGTTCCTGAATCGCTTGCCAATCATCCTATCAGTCCTAACCTTGATCTGAGCTTTGATAATCCTCTTGTCCATCAAATGTTTATGCTTCACAATACTCTTGGTGAAGCCTATCCCCCTAACTATATTGTAGGGTATGACACCACATGCTTCAGAATGGATTATGGACAGTGGATGCACTAATCACATGACTGGTGATCGAAGTCTTCTCATGGACTGAACCTTACGTCCATCTAACAAGAGCCACGTCACATTTGCTGACACTGGTAAAATCAAGGTATTGGGTCTAGGTAGAGTTGCAATCTCAAAGGGCCAGCACATGGACAAAGTGATGCTTGTTGAATCCCTTGGTTTCAACTTAATGTTTGTCTCAATGCTTTGTGATTTAAACATGATTGTGATATTTGGGAAATATCGTTGCCTTGTTTTGATGGAATCTAACAAGTCTCTAGTCTTTGAAGGGTATCGGAAAGATGATCTCTATATGGTAGATTTCTCCACAGGACCACAGTTGGCCGTATGTCTTCTAGCAAAAGCTTCAGAGTTTGGCTCGCATCGAGGCTAGGGCATGCTGGCATGAGGAACCTGTACACTCTCGCGAAGAAGAAACACGTCATAGGCATCGAGGGCGTCAAGTTCAAGAAAGATCATCGGTGTGGTGCCTGCGAAGCTGGAAAGATGACGAGGGCCAAGCATCCCTCGTAGACAATCATGACGACATCTCAACCCTTCGAGCTGCTACACATGGACTTATTTGGTCCTACTCATTACTCTACTCTTACTACCACTACTTGCCTCTATGGCTTCGTCATTGTTGATGATTATTCAAGATATACATGGGTGCATATAATCCTCTACAAGAATGAAGTGCAGGATGTCTTCAGACGCTTCGCAAATCGTGCCATGACGAACTATGGCATCAAGATCAAGCACATCAGGAGTGACAACGGCACAGAATTCAAGAACACAGGCCTTGACACTTATCCTGATATGCTGGGTATCACTCATGAGTTCTCTGCTCCATACACACCTCAGCAGAACGGCATCGTCGAGCGCAAGAACAGGACACTCATTGAGATGGCTCGGACGATGCTTGACGAATACAAGACACCAAGGAAGTTCTGGCCTGAAGCCATTGATACTGCATGCCATGTCATCAACTGTGTTTATCTTCAGAAGCTTCTGAAGAAGACATCCTATGAGCTACTAACTGGTAAAAAGCCAAACGTCAGTTACTTCAGAGTATTTGGTGCTACATGCTGGATCAAGGATCCACATCACACTTCAAAATTTGCACCCAAAGCACATGCAGGTTTTATGCTTGGTTACGGAAAGGATTCGCACTACTACAGAGTCTTCAACCTCTTTCACTATAAAGTGGTTGAAACTATAGAGGTGCGGTTCGATGAGACTAACAGCTCACAAAGAGAGCACCTGCCAAATGTGTTAGATGAAGTCCCACCTAGTGAATCCATCAAGCTCATGGGAACTGGAGAAACCATACCGTCTGAAGCTCGGGCTGAAGAGGAACTTATCATTTCTCCACCTAAGCAACCTAAAGACAATGCTGAAAATGAAGACAATGATCAACATGAGCAAAATCTTCGTTCAGTTCATCCTCGTGTTGCTAATAAAGTGCAAATTGAGAAGATAATTGATAGTATCTATGCACCCGGTCCACTCACTCGTTCAAGAGCAACGCAACTGGCAAATTTCTATGGGCACTTTGCGTTTGTCTCAATATCTGAACCCAAGAAAGTTGCTGAAGCCTTCATGGAACCTGAATGGATTCAAGCTATGCAAGAAGAGCTTCAACAGTTCAAGCTGAACAATGTATGGGAATTATTCAAGCGTCCTGATCCTCGTAAGCACAATATAATTGGCACCAAATGGATATATCGCAGCAAGCAAGATGAGCATGGTCAATTTGTCAGAAACAAGGCTCGTCTCGTTGCTCAAGGATACACTCAAGTTGAAGGGATTGACTTTGATGAAACATTTGCTCCTGTGGCTAGGCTTGAAGCCATTCGCATACTGCTAGCCTATGCAAATCATCACAACATCCTTCTGTATCAAATGGATATGAAGAGTGCCTTTCTCAAAGGCAAGATTGAAGAAGAAGTGTATGTTGCACGACCACCTGGCTTTGAAGATCCAAAACATCCTGATATGGTATACAAGCTTAACAAGGCACTATATGGCCTCAAACAAGCCCCTCGTGCTTGGTATGACACACTCAAATACTTCCTGAAGAGCAAAGGCTTCAAACCTGGTTCCCTTGATACCACGTTCTTTACGAAGACATATGATGGTGAACTGTTTGTGTGCCAAATCTATGTGGTGACATTATCTTCGGCTGCACTAACCAGAAATACAATGATGAGTTAGGACACATGATACAAGAGCAATATCAGATGTCCATGATGGGTGAGCTGAAGTTCTTCCGAGGTCTTCCAATTCGTCAGCAAAGCAACGACATCTTTATATCTCAAGAGAAATACCTCAAAGACCGGTTGAAGAAGTTTGGAATGCAAGACTGCAAAGGTTACATGACGCCTATGCCAACCAAAAGTCATCTCACTACTAGGAAAAGGGCTATAGATGAAATGGATACTAATGGCGCACCTGACATGTGGTGCGCCACTACTATAGTAGATGGCGCACCATGTGTCAGTGCGCCATTAGTGTGAAGACACTAATGGCGCACTGCACACATGGTGCGCCACTAGTAACAATTTTTCCAAACATACTAATGGCGCACAGGCACAATGCGCCATTACTAGTTCTAACTAGTAATGGCGCACCAACCACCTGATCGCCACTACTGTATTTTTATTCTTTTTTGCAAAACTACTAATGGCGCAGTTGCATAGTGCGCCATTACTAGTTTAAACTAGTAATAGCGCACTATGCCAAGGTGCGCCATTAGTATATATATATATATATATATATATATATATATATATATATATATATATATATATATATATTCAAAACTTCTAATGGCGCACCACCAGCAGGTGCGCCATTAGTAATCAGGGTTACTAATGGCGCATTTGCAGGTGGTGCGCCATTAGTAACCTGGGACCAACAAGATATTTTGGACAACCACACCTACCCACTCACTTTCCCCACTTCATTCTCTCCACCTCCTCCTCCAAGCTTGTCTCGGCTGCCTCCTCCTCCTCACCTCATTTGCACCATATATTCATCCAAATTAAGTGGTTAAATTACCTTTTTTGATAGGTAAGTAAGGGGGAAGCTATCTTTATGTTGTTCTCCCTCCAACAACGTGCACATGCACTTTTTGTGGCCTAGCTAGATCTATGTATGTTCGTGGTATTGCATATGTTTGTGGTGTTGCATATATGTTTGTGTTTGCAGGTATCGGTATTTGAAATGCGATAGTTGCCAATATTTTGCCGGAATGTTGATTCATTTCCGTTTCGGCGAGAATTTTGGCACCATGCATTCTTTTTGGTCCTATTTTTAGGGAAAGTCATGCAAAATTTTTCTTGGTTCTAAAATATCATTTTGCTCTACCCCGCAGGTGACCATGGTCCGCACGATGACCGAAGGCATCATGAATAGGTTTTTGAGCTCCGCGAAGGCCGAGATGCTTCAAAAGAACGAGACGGAGATAAGATGTCCGTGTCGAAGATGCAAGCTGAAGAGCCTTATTGCGGACCCGGATTCCGGACAGGTGCGGAACCACCTGCTCTTGCGTGGTTTCATGGATGGCTATCGGTGGCAAGGTGATGAAGATGACTATGAAGTCGTCCATGAGGGCTGAGCAAGAAATGAGGAAGGGTAGCAAGACAACCACCGCGGCTCGGGCAGGCGAGAAGATGAAGAATTTCCAGGACATGATCACGACGGTGATGTTGTACACCGTAATCATGTAGAAGATGCAGGACATGATGATGAGGAAGATGCCGGAGCAGACAAAGGGCATGATCATGAAGATGAAGAGGCCGGTGGAGCAGACGATGATGGACCATCGATGGGCTGGGTGCAGGACCCTCATATTCAAGAGCTGCTTCTCAAGCAGACGGATAACGCAAGAGTTGCCGCCCCAGAGAAAGCCAAGCTGGATCAACTGGAGATAGACGCAGTTACTCCATTGTATGAAGGATGCAGGCCGAGGATACCGCTGAAAGTAACGCTCATGGCTCGGAGATGAAGGTAAAACAAAAATGACCGGCGATGCCGGCGAGAACATGTCATTCAGCACGAACGTCTTCCCAAGGGGAACAAGTGACCGACCAGTTTCGAGGAGGCGAAGAAAATCGTGTGTCCTCTGGATTTACCACACGTGAAATACCATGTGTGCATGAACAATTGCATCATTTATCGGGACGAGCACGCGGAGTCTACCATATGTCCGGTGTGCGGTGTCACTCGATACAAGAAGAGGAAGAAAGCTCCTCGAAAAGTCGTGTGGTACTTTCTGATCACTCCTCGTCTGCAGTGGTATTTCGCGGACCCTAAGGTAGAAAAGCTCCTGCGTTGGCACGCGGGTAGGGAGGAGAAGAAACGAGAAGATGACGCAAATGATCCGGAGATAAATAAAAAAGACAAGATGCTGAGTCACCCTAAGGATGGGAGCGGTGTGGCGTTGAACGAACACCCGAATTTGGGAAGGATCCAGGAACATCGTCTTTGGGCGCCAAGACCGATGGAGTCAATCCGTTTGGCAGCCGAGAAGCACACATAGCACCTGGACTGTGTTTGTGTGGATGTACAACCTTCCCCTGGTTATGCATGAAGAGGAAGTATATTCACATGAGTATGCTAATCGAAGGGCGAAACAACCAGGAGCGACATCAATCAGATCTGGGGCTCTGAAAGAGGAGCTAGACACGCTGTGGACAACGCAAGCCAATACTTGGGACACCGCAGAGAAAGAATATTTCCCTATGAGAGCCGCACTGCTCACGACGGTGCACGACTATCTCGGTTACGGATATCTCGCGGCGCAGGTGGTCCACGGATTTTCTGGATGAGTCAGGTGCATGGATGACACGACGTATCACCAGCTAGATAGAGATCCCGGGACTTCGAAAACCGTGTTCATGGGACATCGAAGGTGGCTTCGCGACGATGACCCGTGGAGGAAACGCAAGGATCTGTTCGATGGTGAAACCGAACCCCGAAGACGCTCGCGTATGAGGAGCGGCGAGGAAATAGACGAGCTATTGAAAAATTGGAAAGATTGCCCACTGCCGGGAAAGAAGCAAAAGGCGCCAGAGCCGGGAAAGAAGCGAAAGGCGCCAGAGCCGCTGCTGAAGGTATGGATAACGAGGTTTTTTTTCTAGGACTTGCCGTACTGGAAGATCCATCGTGTGCCTCACAGCCTTGATGTCATGCATATCACGAAGAACGTGTGCGAGAGTCTGCTTGGTACCCTGCTCAACATGCCAGAGAGGACCAAAGATGGGCCAAAAGAAAGGGTAGACTTGAAATCAATGGGCATCAGGGAGGAGCTTCACGCTAATGATGATGATGATGATGATGAGGCGAAGCAGGACACGGAAAGTCGTCGCAAAGGCAAAAAGGCCAAGAAGACCGGAAATGACTACCCTCCCGCGTGCTTCACTCTAATTCAGGAGGAGATCGATCAGTTTTTCACCTGCCTCGTAGGAGTAAAACTTCCTTCTGATTCTGCTGGAAAGATAAGCGAGATACCTAGACCCAGTGAAGCGAAGTTCAGCGAGATGAAGTCTCATGCATCACGTCTTGATGATGCGAATACTTCGGTTGCAATCTGTGGGATCATGGAGGCGCACATCCGTGAGACGCTATTTGGCCTATGCAACTTTTTGGACGTCATCTCTCGGAAGTCGTTTGGCGTGAGGCAACTCAGAAGGCTACAGGAAGAGATCATGGTGATACTGTGCGAGCTTGAGATGTACTTCCCGCCCGCATTCTTCGACTCGGGTCGACATTCCTGCATAGCATGGTGCATCTGCTGGTCCATATCGTGGAGGATATCATCCAACTCGGGCCGATGTTCATGCACAGCATGATGCCGTTCGAAAGGATGAATAGTGTCATCAAAGGATACGTTCACAACATGTCACGTCTAGAGGGAAGCATAGCCTGGGGCTTTCTGACCGAAGAGTGCATCTCCTACTACACGAATTATCTAGGCATCGAGAATCCCGTTGGTCTGCCCGTCAACAGGCACCTCGGCAGGCTCACTGGATGGGGTCACCGTGAGGGTCGCCGTGAAATGCATGTTGACTTCGAGGGTCGACTCGCCGACTTTGAAATAGCAAACCTAGTCCCGCTACAACACATAAACGTGGTCGATCCTTGGGTGGTAGAGCACAAAACCTTTATTGAGAAGACGTACAATGACCGAGGCAAACAGAGGACGGACGGAGATATAATCAAAGAGCACAAGTCATGTTTCACGCGTTGGTTCAAGCAGAAGCTTCTGTCGTACCCTTTACATGAGGATTCTTCTGCAGAAGAACAACTCATATTCGCCTTGTCACTGGGGTGCGAGCACAACCTGATGGCGTATGAGGCGTCACGATATCAACGACTACACATTCTACACGAGGAAAGGACATGAAGAGCGATGGTTATCGAACTCCGGGGTAACGATGGAATCCTACACCGTAACGACAAAACAGATACTACGGAAGCATCGAGGAGATCGGGAGCTGAGCTACGCTAGAGAGAAGGTCCGATGTTCCACGTCCGATGGGCCAAGGCGTCATAAAGAAGACCGGTATTTCACCACCATGGTTATACGAAGCCAAATCAAGACCATGGTATAAGCGTCACCGCAAAAATGAGCCATGGTACTGGCTTCCTAAGTGGACCAATGCTTCTTCATTACCGACCCGCCAAAGCCCAGTCGTGCTGTCGTGAGGAGAGGCAAAAGGAAGATCATCGGAATGGATGGAGTCGCCAATGAGCAAGGCTTCGACAAGTACGACGACCCGAAGATAGAACATGACGACGACGATGAAGTATCAGCATACACCACAAGAAGAAGCAGGACCACCCTACCTAAAGGACGTCCGTTCAAGAGAAGAACTCCATTTACGAAAAATAAGGGCAAGAAGATTGTGAACAGATAGCTAGCTAAGATCGATTGTATACAAATTGTAGCCTTGATTTCTCGATTGTATTTCATGGGCACGTTTTGAACTCATGAATGTTTTTAAATTTCATGGACACTCGATCTTGATCCCCCTCCATCTCGATCGCTATCCCACCTCGCCAGATCCGGTCCCCCTCGCCGCCGAGCACCCCCCGCACCCTCTCCCCCGCTCCACCGGCCGCCACCGCCAACCCCGCACCTCCCGCTCCATCGCGCGCCGCCATGAAACCCCCGCACCTCCCGCTCCACCGCCCGACGACCCACCGCACCTCCCGCTCCACAGTGCCGCCGCCGACCCCGCACCCTCCCGCTCCACCTCCGCCGACGACCCACCGCACCCTCTCCCGCTCCACTGCTGGCGATGACCCCCCGCACCCTCCCCGACCTGCTCCACCGTCACAAATGAATGCAAATAAAATTGCAAAAAAAAACAAATTTGATTATATTTTCAAATAACAAATTTGATGATATTTTCAAATAATAAATTTGATGATATTTTTTCATATTCATAAATATTTTCAAATAACAAATTTGATGATATTTTTTAAAAAATTATTACCTTATTTATTAAAAATTATTACTGTTTCATATTCATATTAATTTTCTAAAAAATTATTAGATGCAACAAAAAATAGAAAAAATTACTTATGGTGCACCTCTGGCTGGTCCCCCATTGCTATATAAAAAACAAGATTACTAATGGCGCACCTCTGGCTGGTGCGCCATTGCTATATGTAAAAAAATATTACTAATGGCGCACCGACCGCGGGTGCGCCATTGCTATCTAAAAAAAGATACTAATGGCGCACCGCTGCGGGGTGTGCCATTAGTAAGCTTCCCCTAGCTAATTCCTCCCTCTCGCCAGATCCCCTTCGTCCCTCTCCCTCGCCAGATCCACCCGCGCACTGCCCCGACGCCGCCGCCCTGACCCCCGCCAGACTCCACTCCCGCCGCCCCCCCCCACCACCGCAGCTCCCAGCGCGCTGCCCCGCGCCCACAACTGCAGCTCCCAGCGCCGCCGCCCGCGCCCCGTGCCCCGAGCTGGAGGAGGAGGACCAGGAGGAGGATGAGGAGGAGGAGGAGACGACGACCGCCTCTACCTCAGCTCAGCCAGGCCACACGACGCCGAGCCGAGCGTCGCCTCCCTCGCCGTCCCCCCTCTGCCCGCGCCCACGCCCTCGTCGTCCTCCCGCCCAAGCCGAGACGCAGAGACAGGCGAGTGGACGAGCCCGCCGCGTGTCACTGGAGCTTCAACGCCCAGCCGCTGCCGGAGCTTCAACGCCGGCGTCTTCATCCATTCCTCCATCCCCTCCCCCAGGTTATTCCTCCCATCTCCTCCACCCCCTCCCCTGCAAACCCTAGGGCCATGGTGGCAGGCTTCTTGCTCCCTTGTAACAACATCCTCTCTGTTGACCTGCATGTATTTCAGAGAACAAATTTGTAGTTCATTTCATTCTGTTGTCCTGCATTAGCTAAGCATCAAGTGGACTTAACTATTTTAGACAGTTTAAGTTAACTGTTTTGCGTTTGCTGAAGAGGTTCACCTATAGTTTCAAAAATTCAGTCACTGGATATACGCAATAATTTACAAAGAGCAAGTGATGTAGAGCAAAAATTCAGCAAATGATGTATAGTTTCAAAAATTCAGTAAAACTGAACCTACCCTATTGCTTCATGTAGCAAAGGCGGCAATGCAAGCAAGATCATGCTTGGCTTAGCCAAATCATGCTTGGTAACAATGAGAGAACAGGAACATTCTTGAACTCAAATTACTAGTCTGAACCATGCCAACTAAACTGTCTTCTCTTCTCTAGTCAGCCAACCACTAGCAATGATACTTAGCGTATTTGAAATTTTCGCAAATGTTGAATGGGAAGCTAATACCCAAATTGTGTGCATTTAATCCTTACACTGAGTACTCAATTTAAAATTCATGTTACTGAATTTTTCTCAACATTTCAAAATTGTCATGCTACTGAATGTTACAGAAATGCCAGGGAACACAGAAATACTAGGGCACACAGCATTTAGAGTACTCTGAAATTCAGTTCTGAAAAATTTTGTTAGATAGTGGCTACACTAATCTAGAGTAGTATCCTAATCTGATGGAGTACTCGATTTAAAACTCCTAATCTAGACTAATATCCTAAAATCATTCCTGGAATTGCTGGAGTATAAATCATTAATCATTGATCATTGATGTTTGAGTATAAATCATGAAGAGCAATATCCATGTAACTGTACCTGCAAGCTCCAGAACAAATTCAGCATTTCAATAACATTTCGCTACCTTCTGAACCCACATAGGCTGCAGGTAAAACAAGTTCCAGAACTTCTTCCCTGATCCATCACAATAACCTTGCACACATACAACTAGTAGTACTTGCCTGATTAAACACAACTCACTTTGGATTACTCCAACAGACAAGTGCCTTTGAACAGTACCGAAAGACCTTGCCAAATATCTGCTTATTTTCTCCTTGATACAGAAGATGTGCCTTGCATGCTTGTGAGTCTTGCAACACATTGCGGTTGTCCGTATAAGATGGAATTGATAGAACCGTTTAGAGAAGATATTATATCATACTCAGGTGACTCAGTAAGCTATAATAGATGTGCTTCTCTCCAAATTGTTTCTTATTCAGAGTTTGAACAATGTTCAACAGAAAGAAAAGGGTAACGTGCTTGATGTCCAAAAGTAACCGACAGTACCGTGCTATGGTAGCTGGCTCGAGGATGTGGTGGGGGATCTTTGCACGCCTAACACTGATTTTTGTGACAGTACCCGAATATTACTGATGGTATCTTTCTATAGATGCTGCATATGTAGAGTGTAATGAGATCTTAGTGTCATTTATGGCACATATTAGACAGTGTGCAGCTTTGTCATTTATGACACATATTAGACAGTGTGCAGCTTACCCGATGTATTGAACAAAATAATTTATTTATTTTTGTTAAGTGGAGCGAACAAAATAATTTATCTGGTTTTATTATTTCCCATACCCACTTGGAACTGCAATTTCATTTATGTTGTTATAAGTTTGTTGCTGTCAGCATGAGTTAACTTGTTCTCATTTATCGAAATTCAGAATGTGCTGGACTATATGTTCATTGGTACTACTTGTGATGTTGCTGCTGTACTACTTGGGAATTTTGTCAACTTGTGATGCTGCTGCTGTACCCCGAGAGGCCCTTGAGTTTGCCGGAATGTCGATTAACTTCCGTTCTGTCAAATTCGGGTACTCCATATGTCCTATTTTCAGCAAAGGTCATGCTGAAATTTTCCGTGAATTTTAGCATGACTTTGCTAAAAATAGGACATATGGGGTACTTGCGACTAATGCATGGGCCGGGGTACCTCAGTACTTAATTAAGTAGGATCAACTGCCCCTTTATTCTGGCTGCATTAAACCATAGGTGGCAATAGAGCCAAGTGATTAGGCCCAACTTATAATTCTCCTTAGCATCGATAAACCCTAGATGATAAACCCAACATAGGTGGCAATAGAGCCAAGTGATTAGTGCCAAGTTATTAGGCCCAACCTAGGTTGCCTCCGAATCGATAAACCCTAGATGATGAAAACTTAACTTACCATTTAGGGTGCCTCGGCGTCGACAAACCCTAAATGATGAAACCTTGGCTTTTAGGGTGCCTCGGTGTCGATGAGAACCTAAATGATGTACGCTTAGGCTTTTAGGGTGCCTCGGCATCGACAAACCCTAAATGATAAAAGCTTAGCTTTTAGGATGCCTCAGTGTCGACAAATCCTAAATGATGAGACCATGATCTTGTTCCTTGATAATAACCAACTTTTTGACCAAACTTTTTTCCTATTTAGAGCGAAACATGGCCCGCAACAATGAGGCCGGCGGTTCGGGCGGCAAGCAATTCTGGGAGCTGTCCCAGGAGTTGGAGGAAGAACCTCACCGCTATGAGGACGCCACGGAATACACCGATCCTGACTACACAACCCCAAGTGGTGTCGGGGATGACACCACTGATGGTGCCGCCGAGGATGCCACCACTGATGATGGCGGCGCATGCATAGATGGCAGCCAACCGAAGAGGCAACGGATGGACCGGCGCCCGAGCATGCTCGGCACCGTCAAGGAGGAATTTACTGAAGTGAACTCCGACGGGCATCCATCGGCACCCAAAGAAGTAGTCAAGGGGTACTCAGTTTAGCTCGGGTGCATTCTCCGGAGCACCGTCTCGATCAACACCAAGAACCTAAGGCATAAGGACCGAGGGAATTTGCGCAGCCTCCTCTTCACGAAGCTGCACGAACGATACAAGTTCCCCGCTGACTTTGCAAACACACGCCTCTCAGGGAACAAAGTGAACAGTGTCGCCCTCACGAGGATGAGCACGGCCCTGTCTACTTGGAGAAGCACGGTGAAGGCAATGATTGAAAAAGGTGTTAGTTATGAGAAGATCAAGGCAAAATATCCTTTGATCGGCGAAGATGACTACAAGGAGCTCAAGATCAAGTGCGAGAGCAGCGCAACCACCGAATCAAGTCAGTGGGGGAAAGAACTGCGGCAGTTGAACTTAGGGGTCCACCAACTCGGTCCCGGCGGTTACAGATTGGCGGAGCCGATATGGGACAAGGAGGACGCGGAGCGTGCCGAGCAAGGCCTACCGCCCCGCTTCGAGAAATACCGTGACAAGCAGACCAGGAACTTTGTCAGGGCCCGGTACAAGGAGGACCCGGTAACAAAGGAGCTTACCACGTATTCGAAGACTAGGGCGCTTGAGCCTGTTCTGGTAAGGAATACACCCCCGCGTAATTAGCTCCATATGGTTGCATTCTAATTAATCCCCAATATTTCTAAATGGTTCACGTTCCTTCCGCAGCACACTGAAAGCAGTAGCATGGGGTCATCTTAGAGCTCCCCTTTCGACACCCCTTTAAATAGGGCGTTGAACATAATGAAAAACAAGGATAAGCTCAGTAAGCCGTCGTCAGCTTGTCGTGTGGCCGGCAAAGGCTTGTCCACAAAATGGTTGTCATACTATACCGCTGGTGGGCGGAAGGAGAAAAAGACCAGCTCGGAAAGCCAGTCGCGCGAGGTTGAAGCACTCAAGGCACAAGTGGCGCGGATTCTGGAGATTGTCCAACAGCAAGTGCAACAACAACCGGGAACGACGCTCACCGCCATGGTGCCTACGTTGATTCACGGGCTGACGATGTGGATTGCGGGCGGCCAACACGGGCCTCCCCCGGTTCCCAGCTTCATGGCCAGCAACTCGCCCAACGCGCAGGCGGCGCCATTGGTGTCTCCGGCGGCGCCATTGGTGTCTCCGGCGGAAGCGGTATTCGTGTCTCCGGCGCCGGCACGGGCATTGGAGCTTAATGCACCCGGGTGTACGCCGGCCGGCACCTCGCCAGCAAGCGGCCCCTCCGTCAGTTGTACGCCCGCCGTTGGCGGTGCCTCGACATTAGCCGAGCTCGACGGCATCACGGTAACTAAGCCTCTCGGCCGATGACTTCATCTCCTTGCCTTTTACTGGGCATCCCTGACGCCCTACATGTTTTCGCAGGGCGCCGCCAACGTTCCTTGCACTCTCCTGCACTTCGTGGGTGGCGAGTTGGTCGATGTCACCAAGGGCAGAATCATTCAACCGGGCAACCGCGTATTCCACGGTAATCCGATGCCACCCACCTTGTATAGGGTTCAACTGGTTCGGGTGCTGCCAGGCTGCCACGAGCTGTTACCTCCGATTCAACCAGCTGGGGCCGACGAAGACGATGTGATGACCCTAAGCGCCTACATAAGCTGGCCCCTGCTTTGGCCGAAGAGCCAGATTCGTTTGGGGGCGGGGGACACGACCCCACAGACAAGACCGCCAGTCGTGCCGGCGCCAAGCCATGGCAAGAACGCCGCAACGCTACCGGACATGCCGGACATCCCTATGGCATAGGATCCGGACATGCATATGGCACAGGATCCGAACGACGACAACGACAACGACGACGGTACATTTACCAACGTCGATAAATACTTTGCCGAACATGGGTACGGTGACGAGTTCTGCGGCCCTCCTTCTCAAGAACCCAACCAAGACGACCGCGATCTAGCTGGTACGGCAGAGAAACCCAATTGCAACAGGCGTCCTCTGGCGTTCAGTTCTCAGGAGACGCCTCTAGCTGCCGCCTTCACCGAGCCTCGGATAGCTGAGGTGCAAAATATTATCAGCCCCAACACGCTCAAGAAGGCGGTCTGTGAGCAGAACTCGGTCCCATTACAGCAGATCAAGAAGAAGGGACGGAAACGAAAGACTAACAAGGGCACCGGTGCGAGCCAGCCGGCACCGAGTACGATCCGTGCTCAGGAAGGGCCACCTTCACCTAAGGATATCTCGAGGAGGGTGCATGTGGCGGGTAGGGCGATGCTACCGAAAAATATGCTCAATGCTGCAACCGGTGCTATGCGGAGTCTGCATGATAGTGTTCTTTCTTTGGAGAAGCGGCGTCTCTCCCAGAATGATGTGGCATACCCGGTTTTCGTGGCCAAGGTGCCAGAGGGCAAGGGCTTTGTGGATGGCGCCATCAGGGGTACGATCGTCCTGCGGTTTGATGACATCTTTGCTATGTTTAACCTTCATCCACTGCACTACACCTTCGTTCGGCTGTTTTTGCTGAGTATGGAGATGCGGATCATTTGAAACAAGACCTCAGACATCATGATAGTCGACCCCTTCTACATGCGTGCCAAGATCTTGGGCAGCGCTGGGGACCGGCAAGTCGCGAGGTCACACCTCGAAGGCGTCATTCTGGCAAACCCAGATAAGGATAACTTCCTCGGTCCTTACTTTCCCGAGTAAGTCATCCCCTCACCGCCCCGTAACATATGATTTCTTAGATTTCGATCGTTCTTTTTTTTCTAACATTTTGTGTTCTGTGCAGTGACACACATTGCACACTCATCATCTTAAGCCTGAAATATTCCATGGCCACGTATTTCGACCCGGACCATGACTCCAAGATAGACTACACAAATATCAAGAAAATTCTTGATGATGCTCTCCCCGGCTACGCCACATCTGGAGGCACCTTTAAGAGGCCAGTTCGTAGGTACGGCAGGCACGTGTTCACCCACAATACGACGTTCCCCTGCGTCAAGCAGCCACCTGGCGGTCAGAAGGATGCCTACTACGACCTCCATCACATGCGGGCGATCGTACGGGACCATAATCATCTTGTGCTACCAAATAATGTCAAAGATTGGGCCGCAAGCTTGGTGGCAATCCAGGACGCGGACCTCCGACAAGAATTCTTTCGCATCCAGTCGGAGTTTGCGGAAATCATCCATCAAGATATCCTTCGTACCTCGGGGCAGTTCTACCTCAGATATCAACCGTCCAACAGTGTGATAGAAACAACGCTACAAATGCAGGCTGACAACGCCCGCGATTTCATGACCATCACGACAGACGGCGGCTTCATCCACGCTCCGGTCCCATGAGTCGAGTCGAAAGTAGTGATGCTATGTGTAGTTCTAAAACATTGATTGGCTCATGTTGTAATTAAACTTTAATGAACTTGTATGTCTCTTTGGTTTGGACAGTCGTTCAACTTAGATGTAATCGATGCTATTTATTAGTAGGACCATGAGTTGTGCTATTAATGTTTTGCTTTTCTCTTCCAATCCTTTTGTTGCATACTTATATATTGCCTATGTATTGTCTATTGTTTGGCTTGTGCATATAGATGCCGCCGTATGTCGTGTACAAGGGTAAGGTTCCTGGAGTCTACAACGATTGGGAGGAGTGTCAGTGACAGGTTCACCATTTCAGCGGTAACAATTACAAAGGGTACACCACTAGGGCGGAGGCGGAATCTAGATACACCCGCTATCTAGCGGGAGAGAGGAGGGAGTGTTGGAGGAACCGGATGAAGACCAGTTTCATCGCGATGATGCTCATCGTGATGACTGCAGCTCTCTTCTATGTGATGGTAGTTTAGATGATCGATATCGACTTGTAATGTGAAGACAAACTCGCTACTCGCGGTCTCGAGACTTGTAATGTTCTATCTTTGTTCGGTCTTTTGAATTCGGAGACTAATATGATGAATTGTATTCGGAGACTAATCTTCTATTGTATTCGATGAATCTGCTGTTGATGTGTGGTGCTGTCTATATTCTGTCCAATAATATATTTTGTAACATGTGCAAAAATCAGAAAAGTAAAAAAAACCTAATATTCATACTAATGGCGCATCACCTCAAAGTGCACCATTAGTATGCCAAAGGATACTAATGGCGCATCACTACACAGTGCGCCATTAGTATGCCAAAGGATACTAATGGCGCATCACCCCATTAGTATGCCAGTGGTGCGCCA
Source organism: Aegilops longissima (assembly GCA_021605205.1). NCBI lineage: Eukaryota > Viridiplantae > Streptophyta > Magnoliopsida > Poales > Poaceae > Aegilops > Aegilops longissima. The sequence goes on along the minus strand of CM038682.1, from coordinate 144,144,938 downwards.
TTAGTATATAATACTAGTGGCGTGGTACTAGTGGCGCACCAGCAGTGCGCCATTAGTAGGGAAAACTGGTGCGCCACTAGTAGGCCTTTTCCTAGTAGTGTCTAGGTCCTGATACCAATGGTAAAGAGTTCGATCAAAAGGTATACCGCTCCATGATTGTTTCTTTACTTTATTTATGTGCATCTAGGACAGATATCATGCTTAGTGTTTGCATGTGTGCCCGATTCCAAGCGGCACCAAAGGAATCGCATCACTTAGGTGTGAAACGAATTCTTCGATATTTGGCTTACACCCCAACACTAGGATTATGGTATCCAAAGCGCTCAGAGGTTGATCTAGTTGGATTCTCGGATGCTGATTATGCTGGTGATAAGGTGGATTGCAAGTCTACATTAGGCACATGTCACTTTTTGGGACGATCACTTGTCTATTGGTCTTCAAAGAAGCAGAACTGTGTGTCTCTCTCCACTGCTGAATCTGAATACATTGCTACTGGATCCTGCTGCGCTCAGCTTCTATGGATGAAGAAAACTCTCAAGGACTATGGCATTTATCTGAAGCAAGTACCACTCTACTGCGACAATGAAAGCGCTATCAAGATTGCCAACAACCCAGTTCAGCACTCGAAGACAAAGCACATTGAAATTCCTCATCACTTTCTCAGAGATCATGTCATGAAGGAAGATATTGATATCATTCATGTCAACACTGAAGAGCAATTGGCAGATATATTCACAAAGCCCTTGGATGAGAAAAGGTTTTGCAAGTTGTGGTGTGAGCTAAATATCTTAGAATCCTCAAATGTCATGTGATTAGGCACACATCCTAACACTTATGCATATTTATGACTTAGATGTGCAACACATGAAGTAAAGTATATCTTCAATCAATGAAGACATACACTCTAAGTGTGAATACATTAATGAAGAATTTGACTTCGGAGTGCCACGATAATTGTGCGTCGTGTCTGGGTCTAATACTTCCTATACGGTGGGTAACGCCACCAACAAACTTTAGTTTGGAGTGTTTTCATTTTGGCGTTGCATTTCATAAATCTTTGCATTTGATTTATCTTCATGTTGATCTTCATTTCGTTGATTTGGTCTTACTCATATATACATATATTTGTGTTCTGTCCTCTACAGCATTCACTTATAGCTATGTCTTCTCGTTTGAATCTTTTGGACTAAGTGAATGTGATCGGACCCTAACCTCTTCTATGCTTCTACCTAAAATTCTATCTATCCAAATCATATGCACTCTATTGAAACTGTCGAATGTCTTCTCCGCGTCCATGTCAGCAGAAGATAGAGAGACAAACATTGAATCTGTTTTAAATGCTCAATCCTTATTGCCTGAAACCCGGAGAAGCCAGAACGACCACCCGGCAGTCCAGGCATGCGTGGAATGGAACAGCTTCCAATGTGTTGCATGTTCGCCACGTGTCCCTCATATGTGAACCGCCAGGGGCACCTGCGTAATTGTGCGGTGTTGTCCCTCTCCTTATAAATACACATCACATCGCGGTCAAAATCTTTCTCCCATCTCTCCACCTCGAACAAACCCTAGTGCCATTGCTAGCTCTGGATGATGCCGGCGACGAAGCGCTTAGCTGCCGCGACCTTACTGACGCCGTCCTCACGCCGCCCGCGGACCTCATCTTCTCCGCCGCGGCCGTAGGTGTCTTCGGTCGCCAAGTTACGGCACGGAAAATCGAACCGCTCGGCCTCCTCTCCACTCCGTCTTGCAGTTATTCGTGTGGTAATTAAAGCTTTCTTTTACTTCCTTTTTGATCCGATAGATTCATCCTTCTCCACCAAAAGTGGTTGCTGTGCCTACAAATTTGGATCTATCCTGTCCTGCATCTCATAACATGCCTAGTATATTCATTTATGCTTCACACATAGTTAGATTCCTCACTTGTACCTATTCCTGGATTCGTACAAATCTGGAACCAACTCTCAACATATAAGTGAATGTCTTCATGCTATGAGGTCAATGGCTTCAAACTGATTTATCTTCAAAATCTTCTGAGAATGCATATGACCTCTTCCCCTTCTCAAGCATCTCTAATGCTGTCACAGGTACATGTCCGTGGAGAATCCCTTGGTTCTCATAGTTTGCATTCATTTGCAGAATTCTTACAGCATCACACCAATTCTCCCGAAGCCAGTTCTTGTCTGACCAGCAGATGGAAGCCTTTGCAAGTTCTGAACCCATCCAAGTTGAACTTCATGGCCACTGAAAATTCGGCAAGAAAGGGAGGCAGACAGCGCCGTGGGGAATACATCGAAGGATTTGCCACTAGATCTATATGAGATGTACAAAACGGACCCAGAAGAAACATATGGTGAACGCAAGACTCGAATACAGTGGATTCGAAGATATTGGGCAGAGGAATGGTACAAGTACAGATTCATCACTGCTGAGTATGCTGAGAAGAATGCCATCAAGCGACCATGGCGAGATATCTTATACAAAAACCTTCCACCCAGGTACAGAACTGAAGCCATTGCTCTAGGCTTCTATCCTTGCATGGTTCGCGGACCACAACCAGAGAATGCTGACCCATCTTCTCTGATATGGTGTCGTGACGACAACCTGTTCAAGTGCAACTACAAGTTTGCCAAGGACTCTGCTTTGAAAAACAAGAAATCTTTTGGACTTGACTTCAACCCCGGTCCACCTGCTCCTCGGGCCGATGGCACACGTGATGCTGAACCCAATGTCATCGGGCCCTTCTACAACCTCGAAGGTCTTCTCACTCACATTGCTATTCAGGGGGCAGCCGTGGAGCACTCTGCAGACAACACTATTTCTGATGAAGCGCCTGCTCCAATAAAGCCATAAAAGCAGAAGAAACTAAAGGCTTCAAAGCGGAACTGTGCGTCTAGGCGGATGGTAACAGGAGACAAGGTACATGATGTTTTTACCCAAGTTCGGGCCCTCTCGATGGAGGTAATACCCTACTCCTGCTTGATTAATATTGATGATATGGGTAGTACAAGAGTAGATCTACCACGAGATCAAGGAGGCTAAACCCTAGAAGCTAGCCTATGGTATGATTGTTGTTTGTCCTACGGACTAAAACCCTCCGGTTTATATAGACACCGGATAGGTTAGGGTTACACAGAGTCGGTTACAATGGTAGGAGATCTACATATCCAGATCGCCAAGCTTGCCTTCCACGCCAAGGAAAGTCCCATCGGACACGGGACGAAGTCTTCAATCTTGTATCTTCATAGTCTTGGAGTCCGCCGTGATGATAGTTCGCTATCCGGACACCCCTAGTCCAGACTCCTCAAGAGCCCTGAACCAGGCTTCAATGACGACGAGTCCGGCGCACATATTGTCTTCGGCATTGCAAGGCGGGTTCCTCCTCCGAATACTTCATAGAATGTTTTGAACACAAGGATAGTGTCCGGCTCTACAAAACAAGTTCCACATACCACCGTAGAGAGAATATCATTTGCACAGATCTGCTGACGTATTCCGTGGTGTGACATCACACCACGGCCAGGCCTTTATATGAATCGTTTTTTACTATTCCACCTCGGCGCGTTTAGCGAGGCGGTTTCCTTGGCACGTCTTATCAAAGCATAGATCGTGCCCCTTATTCCGGGATTCTCATCAATACGGACGTGGGTAACCCATCCTCGCCATTGATTACGGCGCTTGGGAGATAAGCGAGTTTTACCAGGCTGGTGGGGGACGCATAGCTTCGTCCGTCCATATAAGGGGATAAGGATCCACCTTTTCACCTACGCCTTCTTCCTCCTTTGCTCATCCATTTCCGCCCACTCGAGCTCCAGCGCCCAAGTCCGCATATCCCACCTCAACCCTCTCCAACCATGTCCGGAGCGGGAGGCAGGTGGATGGCCTCCTCCGTCATGGAGGGGCACATCACAAGACTGCGGGAGGCCGGATATTTGTCCGGCGACATCGCGCACAGGCTGCCCGACGCGGGGTAGCTCATTCCAACCCCCAGGCCCCATGAGAGGGTGGTGTTTCTCCCCCACTTCCTCCGCGGACTAGGTTTTCCACTTCACCCATTTGTCCGGGGGCTCAAGTTCTACTACGGCCTGGACTTCCATGACTTGGCCCGGAATTTCATCCTCAACATCTCGGTGTTTATCGTCGTGTGCGAGGCCTTCCTCTGCATCCAGCCCCACTTCGGCTTATGGCTGAAGATCTTCAACGTCAGGCCAAAGGTAGTGGGCGGCCGTCAAGCGGAGTGCGGAGGCGCCATGGTTGGCAAGATGGCCAAAGTCCCATGGCTCGAGGGCGCCTTCGTGGAGACAATAAAGGGGTGGCAATCGGGGTAGTTCTACATCACCGAGCCCCGCGACCCCGAATGGGTTGCGGCCCCCGAATTCAGATCTGGCTTCCCCACACGGCCCTCGTCATGGAAAGAATTCGGACAAGAATCTTAGGCTTGTCGACGTAATCGGACGAGACACCGCCAAACATGCGTCTGAAACCTGGTGGACAAGAATCTTAGGCTTGTCGACGTAATCCAGATGATGCTCATCCGCCGGATTCTCCCATGCCAACAACAGGCCTTTAATTTGTGGGAGTTCGATCCGGCACAGCACCGAACCTTGAGTCGGCTCTTCGACACTACGTACGAAGACGCCTGGAAGATGCTATTCAAGGGCACCGAAGCCCCAGCATCCGCTAACAAAGATCGCGGATATAGCTCGCGGCGTCAAGCCGGCGAGGTAAGTTATTTTACCCTTTACGGGACTCTTCTTTCATAGATTGACTCTATGTGGGATCTAAAACTCCCTAAACTTTGACAGGACTAGCTGAAGACGTCCGGACAGATTAACTGTCCGGCTCCTTTGCCGGAAGACCCAGCGGACGGCCGATTGATGGGGCTGCTGGCTCTGGCACCCCATGTGGTGCCGGAGAAGAAGGCCAAGAAGGAGGCCACGGTAACTCAAAGGAGCTCCCGACGCTAGGTGCTGTCAGATTCTGAAGCTGAATCTTCTCCTGAGGACGAGGAGGAGGAAAAAGAAGCTTCTCCCCCAGCGGGGGAGGAGAGGAAAAGGAAGGCCACCCCAACTCGGGAGGCCGGAGGGTCCAAGAAGGGAAGAACCCTTCCTCCGGACTTCTCCACCAACGTCGACAGCGACGAGGAGGATTGGCCAACAAGGGCCAAGCCCCTGGCGAGATCGTAAGTTTCCGGATACCCATGGCTTTTTATTATTACATAGTGTTCTGTAATGTCGAACAATCATGCAGCCCGCCCAGGAGCAAGCTAGCCGCTTCGACGAGCGGGTCCCTGGGTTCGTCGGAAATGGAGAGTACTTCGCTTCCGACCGCCTCCTCGCCTCATGCTGCGGACGATGCCGAGGCGGTGCCCCAAGGGGGGCTCATTCAAGAGGAGGTGGTGCAGGAGGCGCCACAAGGCAACCTCCTGGACTCCAGGCACGTGGGGGGCAAGACCCCCAGGGGCTCTAAGCCCGACCTTTGTCCGGACTCCATGCCGGAACCTACAGCGGTTCCGGAGTCTGGCAAGCGGTCCCTTCGCAAGAAGGGTAAGACGCCGGTGTCCTCCGTCCAACCGAAGGCACCGGATAGCTTACTAGAGGCGCTTAATAGCGCCTCCATCGGGGAGGAGCACCGCACAGTTATGAGTGCGGTGATCCGGACAGTTCAGTCCGCCAAGAACAGGCTGACCGAGGCCTGTACCAGCCTTCTAATAGGCTTTGAGGTAAGTTTAGAATATGTAAAAATATTTACCGCATAGACAGTAGCCCCTGATGCTTAGTTCGGTGTTCGGAAAGAAAAGCCGGACTAAGGATCTAAAAAGATATATGCAGGAGTCTAACATAAGTATGTCAATATGGGAATGCAGGCTGCGCTGCTGACCTCTCGCCAGACTTGATCATGGAGGTCAATGCATTGAAGCGAGCCTCGGCGGTCCGAGAACGAGCTCGGCCAAGCCAAGAAGCAGCTCGAGGACAAGGAAGGTAAGTAATACCTTATTAAAGAAATTACCTTATAGAAAGGTTTCGGTTGCAAAAATAACAGGAATAACGTGGGTACTGCAGGGGCCACGAATGAGGTGGCGACCCTGAAGGAAGCGGTGTCCGTGGCCGAAAACAAACCGGCGGCGGAACGCACCGAGCGAGAGAAAGGGGAGGCGCAGCTGGCGGAGGTGCGGCAAGAGCTCCAAATTCTCGTGGAAAAACACGAGGGTTTGGAGCGTGACTCGAAGACCCGAGAGTCCGAGCTTGCCTCGGCTCTTGAGAGTGCCAAAGCTGCTAAGGCCGAGGCCCAAAAAGCCCTCCAAGAAATTGAATCATTAAAGAAGATAGCGGCGGGTAAGGCATTCTTCATGCAAAGCAAGCATGTGAAAGTGAAATACCTATTACTTACCCGGATTCGGAGCTCTCCAGGAACATTCATAGATTTGCCCCGCAGTGTGTCTGATGCTGCCGCATACTACCGCGCCAAGGAGGGGATCTCAACGGAGAAAGTGTTCTGGTCTCAATATGCTGAGGCCGGACATCCGGTGCCCCTAAGCGACCAGCTGAAGCACCTGGTCGAGCTCCACAAGGTCGCCGAACAGGCCATGAAGGGCCTCATAGTTCGGCTGTGGCCATTGGAGGCCATGCCTGGGAGCTACTTCGGCTTAGTGCGGCGGCTGGTGGACGCATGTCCACAGATTGAAGTCATCAAGCACTCCGTCTGCATTGAAGGTGTCCGTCGGGCCCTTTCCCGTGCTAAAGTGCACTGGGGCAAGTTGGATGAGGAGATGCTTGTGACGGACGGGCCACCGAAGGGCAAGGAGCATCGCATGCCTGAAATGTACTATGAGGGCCTCCTGAAGGGTGCCCGCCGAATAGCGGATGAGTGCTCCAAAGATGTAATTTTTGAATAGACTCGCATTTGTTATCCTGTACGCTGAAACTTGTTCATATGCGCTAAGCAACGCTTGTTAATTTAAAATATAACCTTCTGTGCGGCCGTTTATCAAATTTGAGAGATGGCAAGTCGTTGGCTTCAGCCCCCATGCCACGAGTGCTGGGGTGTTAGGGATAAACTTGAGCACTCTTGTTCCCATTCTTGGGTCCATCTAGGGAGGCGTTCAACGCAACGAACAAGGAAACCGGACTTATAATGCTTGAACTCTCTCACTTAGCCATAGAATTTTATAATTTTAAATTTCGGCGAAGCCCCTAGTATTCGGAAGACCGAAGTTCGGGCGCTATCCACGCCTTTGGCGGACAACTCGGTTCCTCGCTCTAAGCGGCATAAGTCTTTAGGGACCCGAAAAACCTCTCAAACAGCGATCGCTCTTGCCCTATCATGACTATCAGTTTTAGCTTTCTCCATCGAGGTGCTCCACCCAGCTCAAGCTGGGCACAATCGCAGATGGTTCTCCGGTGCTACCTTAGCCGATATAACGGAACGTAAGGTACCAAAACACAGGAGCCGGGCAAACCCAACTATTGACCCAAGACATGATTCGGATCCGATTCATATAATGCTATAAGTTCGGGGTGCCGCACTTGTGAAAGTGTTTGGACTTAACACACCATAATTTTGTGGTACTTATGCCCCTGGTGTATTGGCCGTTCCAAAGTGTACGGGTGCAACATGTCATAAAATGAACATATATATAGATAAAGAAAGGAGTGCAATAATAGACAAAAGCTATGTATTGTTTATTCAAAAAGGTACTGCAATGAGGGCAGGACGATACAAATAGTGCGATAAGCAAGGAATGGGACTATCTAACATGTCCCCCTCCAGGGGTAAGCTGCGGGACGGTATGTAAAACAGGTATAATGCTCGTAATGGAGACCACCTGAACACTCGATGGAGCTTTACTGCTTCCCTGGCTGTTGCATCATGAGTTCAGCGATTCTAGTGCCGGACAGGACTTCTGAAAAACGGAGTCCTGAAAAAAAGAAAAGAAAAAAGGAAAAGAATGACACAATCGGGAGCCCCTGGTGCGGTTGAGCCGCATTCTTGGCGTGCCGTGGTCGTGCCCCTCCCCATAGGCCCATGGTATCTCCAGAGCGTAGATATGTACGCGTAATATTGGCTTCGCAATTTCGCGAGGGCGGGGGTTGGAGCCGGATTGCTACGCGTGCTTGAATCGTGCCAGGCGGTCTTGTTGTAGGTTACTCCGGGCGCGCTTGACAGTGTCCGGACGCTTAGTGGCCGGACTCAAGAATTGTTGTGAGAGGCTGCATTGCACCTCCGCCGCAAGGGCCGCCGTGTGCTCCTCCGTTCAGAGAGAGCGTTTGGTGTTTCCATCGACCTTGATTACTCCTTGAGGGCCTGGCATCTTGAGCTTGAGGTATGCGTAGTGCGGCACGACATTGAACTTTGCAAATGCGGTTCGTCCGAGCAGTGCATGATAGCCGCTGCGGAACGGGACTATGTCGAAGATTAACTCTTCTTCTGAAGTTATCCGGGGATCCGAAGACCACTTCGAGTGTAACTGAGCCTGTACAATTGGCCTCAACACCCGGTATGACGCCTTTAAAGGTCATCTTTGTAGGTTTAATACTTGAAGGGTCTACCCATTTTGCGCACTGTATCCTGATAAAGCAGGTTCAGGCTGCTACCGCCGTCCATCAGGACTCTGGTGAGGTGAAATCCGTCAATAATTGGGTCAAGAACCAATGCGGTGAAACCGCCATGACGGATGCTAGTGGGGTGGTCCCTTCGATCAAAGGTGATCGGGCAGGAAGACCATGGGTTGAACTTCGGGGCGACTGGCTCCATCGCGTATACGTCCCTTAGCGCACGCTTCCGCTCCCTTTTGGGTATATGGGTTACGTATATCATGTTCACCGTCCGCACTTGTGTGAGAAAGCCCTTCCGTCCTCTATTGTTCGGCGGTCGGGGCTCTTCCTCGTCATCGCTATGCAGCCCCTTGTCATTGAGTTCGGCACTTAACTTGCCTGCTCGCTTGAACACCCAACAATCTCTATTGGTGTGATTGGCTGGTTTTTCGGGGGTGCCATGTATCTGGCACAAGCAATCGAGTATCCGGTCCAAGTTGGACGGGCCCTGGGTACTTCTTTTGAATGGCTTCTTCCACGACCGGGTTTACAGCCTCGAATCCGCATTGACGGTCAGATCTTCATATTATCGCCGCACGCGGCGCTTGTTCTTGTTGCAACGCGACCTGCCATTGCTGTCCTTGGTATCCGAACTATCAGGGTGTTTGGCCAAGTTGTTGCTTCAAGCTAGCCAGTTGTCCTCTCCCGCACAAAAGCGAGTCATGAGGGTTGTGAGGGCTGCCATAGATTTCGGCTTTTCCTGTCCTAGGTGCCGGGCAAGCCACTCGTTGCGGATGTTATGTTTGAAGGCTGCAAGGGCCTCTGCATCCGGACAGTCGACGATTTGATTTTTCTTTGTTAGGAACCGTGTCCAGAATTGTCTGGCCGATTCTTCTGGCTGCTGAATTATGTGGCTAAGGTCATCAGCGTCAGGTGGTCGCACATATGTTCCCTAGAAGTTATCAAGAAATGCGGCTTCCACATCCTCCCAACAACCAATTGATTCTGCTAGCAAGCTGTTGAGCCAATGCCGAGCTGGTCCTTTAAGCTTGACGGGGAGGTATTTGATGGCGTGTAGATCATCTCCGCGGGCCATGTGGATATGGAGGAGATAGTCCTCGATCCAGACCGCAGGATCTGTGGTACCATCGTATGATTCGATGTTTACGGGTTTAAAGCCCTCAGGGATTTGATGATCCATTACTTCATCTGTGAAGCACAGTGGGTGTCTGGCGCCTCAGATGGGCTATATCACGACGTAGCTCAAATGAGCTTTGTCTGTTGTGTTCGGCCCGGCCGGAGTTTCTGTATCCGGCGTGACGGTTATCATCACGTGTCGTGGGGCGCCCACGCGATCCGTAGATCGATCTTTTATGATTTGCCTTATTCTCCAATATATCTCGCAAGTCCGGCGCGTTTTCATGTGCCTTGCAACTTTTTGAACGGCGTCGGGGTACGGCTTGGACGGAGGGTCTAGAGGCCTCTCTGTCGCGGCCATGAGGTGGCCGGTCTGCCATGTCATACGCTGGTGACTTGGGTGCTTCCTCTGATCGAGGCAACGGCCTGCATTTGGGATAGCTTTTGGAGAGGCGTTCGAGTTCATACTCTTCGGCTGCGGGGACTTCAGTCCATCTGTCAGCTAGCAGGTCTTGATCAGCTCTAAGCTGTTGCTGCTTTTTCTTGAGGCTGCTTGCCGTGGCTATAAGCCTGCGTTTGAAACGCTCTGTTCAGCAGGATCCTCGAGCACGACAAATTGTCGTCATCGAGGCTTGCCTCATCTTGTGGGGCGCATAATTATCGCCCTCGACCTCTCTTTCTGCCGCACTGTCGTGCGGACTTGCTTCTCCCTCCTCCTGCGCTGAGTCCTGCTGGAGGGGGTTTTCATCGGCACTGTCCGGGGTGTTATTATCTCCCGTGCCGGAATCACCGTTTTTGCTATGGCGGGATTTAGAGCGGCGCCGCTGACGTCGGCGCTTCGGTTGCTTCTTGGAGGGGTCATCCTCCATTGTTCCATCGCCGTTCCCATCTTTTGGGATGTCTACCATGTATATGTCATATGACGAGGTGGCCTTCCAGTGCCCTGTAGGCGCTGGGTCTTGGTCGTCTCCGGCATCGTCGCCCATACCGTCGATGTCTTGGTCGAAGTCGAGCATGTCGGTTAAATCATCGGCGAGTGGCTATGAAGTGGGTGGTGGGTGGGCGTTGAATTTCTTCGTCGTCCGCATCCCAACCTTCTGTCCGTAGTCCGCCAGGGCTCTCCGGATAAAAGAGAGACTTTAGTGAATTCAGGATGTCGCCAAAGGGCGAGTGCTGAAAGATGTCCGCGCAGTGAACTCCATGACGGCGCCCAATCGGATTCGATTGGCGGGGCGGAGGGTTGAGTCCGGAGAGGAGTCCGCACCACAGAGTCAAGGTCTTTGCAAAGGACAGGATAGAGTTCGCTCAATCGCCGAGAGATTGTAGCCCCGAGGCGTGTCCAACCACTCGCCCTCGATCGGGTAATCCGCCCGGATTAAGGGCCGAGCGGATGCCGTGCGGCCTCGTGGCAATCGCTCGACTCTGAGCTAGATCATGCCCATCGAGACAGTGTGGCACGCTTTGGCGGCTCGAATCCATCAAGATCAAGTCTCCGCGGATATTGGCCGTATAGTTCAAACTTCCAAATCTGACCGATGGCGGGGCGTAGCTTTCAATCTGCTCCGGATGGCCAAGCGAATTGGGCCGCATGCAAAGCCGCCGAATCTGAAGATCTGTCCGGGAGAAAAGTCTCACCGGACGCGTCGTTGTTGATGATCAAGGAGCCATCGGGCCTATCGGTGACGACAAACAGGAACTCTCAATGAAAGCACCAATGTCGGTGTCAAAACCGGCGGATCTCGGTAGGGGGTCCCGAACTGTGCATCTAGGCGGATGGTAACAGGAGACAAGGGACACGATGTTTTACCCAGGTTTGGGCCCTCTCGATGGAGGTAATACCCTACTCCTGCTTGATTAATATTGATGATATGGGTAGTACAAGAGTAGATCTACCACGAGATCAAGGAGGCTAAACCCTAGAAGCTAGCCTATGGTATGATTGTTGTTTGTCCTACTGACTAAAACCCTCCGGTTTATATAGACACCGGCTAGGTTAGGGTTATACAGAGTCGGTTACAATGGTAGGAGATCTACATATCCGTATCGCCAAGCTTGCCTTCCACGCCAAGGAAAGTCCCATCCGGACACGGGACGAAGTCTTCAATCTTGTATCTTCATAGTCTTGGAGTCCGCCGTGATGATAGTTCGCTATCCGCCACCCCTAGTCCAGACTCCTCACCTCCATCGCACCAAGAGCTTCGCGTGCGAAGCCTCTGTCCACTGCACCTCCTGAAGCCAGTGTGCAGTCAGAAGATCTTTCTCGCATCTCCAAGACTGAGAAGAAGAAGAAGCCCATCCAGATTTCTGGTCAAGCACTGACTCCAGCTGCTGTTCTCAGGAATGAAATGAAAGCCATTGATCTTTCAAGTGATGAAGATCTTGGCGATGATGCTCTTGAGCTACCGATAAAGAGCTAGCAAGAGGCGGAGATCTTCAACGATCTGCCCCTCTTCGATGTTGACGTCTTGAATAACTTCATTGATGAGTGGTTTGAAAATCCGAACCTCAGCATCGATGATCTTTAGCTTCCTATTGGCATCAGTGTCTCCTTCCACAGTGCCATTGCAAATGAGCTGGTTCTGGCTCAGAAAATCGTTGAACTGAAGAACAAAATTGACTATGAGAAGGCTCAGTTCAAGAAGCACATGGCCAAGCTCAGCGTGGCTGATGTTCAAAACTTCAAGCATGTACTGCATGGCCTCAAAGAGCAGTTTCAACAGAAATGTGAAGCAGCAAAAGGATCAAGAGAACGTATGAAGCTCTCCGCTGCAAAATGTGTTCAATCTCACAATGAAGTAGAAAAGCGCAAGGCTCTTGGGCGTCCAGGCATTGACCCCAAGATGGCTGCCAAGAAGAAGAAGCTAGCTGTGGCACAAGCTGAAGCATCAGGGCGGGAAACACCTCGCATTGTCTTCCCTGCCAGCATGACATGCACGAAGCCTAAGGTCCCCACAGTTGCTTTGGAACTTAAGAAAACAAGGGCAGCCAAAGCCGAAGCCCGAAAGCGGAAGAACAAGAACACCACTGACAATGCTCCACCGACCAAGAAGAGAAAGACAAAGAAGAAAGATCGGGCTGCTCCCACAGAACCCTTGTCGTCGAGCCAATCTCATTTGCTCGTCCTGCGTCTGAACACCGAGAGCGTTAGTTAATAGTTCACGAGCCTGCTACCACAGAGGCTCCTGAAGCTGAAGACATCCCAGCTGTTGACACCACCGCAGCTGAAGACATTGGTCCCCAAGACAATGTAAATGATGATGAAGTCCTTCCTCAAATTGAGCACCAAATGGTATCATCGCCTGTTCTCACGAATAGCAAACTCATCAGCATTGGTCTTCCTCTGACGCTAATTGCTCAGGATAATTCATGGACTGATCACCCTCAAGACTTGCCCCGTCAAGAAGAATCACCAAGTACTCCCCCAACTCAAGTCACCACTCTGGTGCTTGATGATGACGGCTATGTGGTTCAGCCATCTCCCTCTCCAAAAGCGTCGCCCGCATTTCTTATGCTTCGCAAAGGACCAAGGCCACAAGTCGCTCTGTCGAGCGTTCCAGAAGGAGAAGAGCACCACAACTCAGTGGCACGACAAGTCTTTCCTGACGCCACTCCGACTGTGAACGTCTCAGAGTCTGAAGCCAAAGCCGCTGAAGACATTTCGACTGCATCAGTCGACGATCTAGAAGAACCCTGACAAGAAGAAGAGTGTGTTGCCACACCCCCTACCAACCAATAAGTTGTTCTCAAGGAGAACGTGTCCGACCCTCCAGCTACTCAAGTGGAGGTTGATGGTACTGAGGCGGCCACCAACACCAATACTGAAGCCAATGACGATGTCATGGTGGCAAATGTGGCGCTCGGTTAATGTGCACCGAGGTGAATGTGTCCCCTGAAGCCAATGTTGCACCTGAAGCCATTGTGCAACTTTAAGCCCATGTTAATGTTGATGCTCCTGTGCCCCCTCCAAGGCCTCATACAATTGAGCTAGCATTTGATCGCGGCCAATCTGTCATGGTTCGTTGGCCTATTTTGGTTCCTCCTCCTGCTCCCGGACCTCAATTTGACTATCATGTGGAGCACAGGCCTCAGGTCCAGAAGCCTAAACTAAGGTTGCCCAGGTTTCCAGGTACTGCATCTTTGCCTGGGTCGTTCAATGTCAATGGTTTCAAGGCACACAACACCTTCTTTGATAGCCAAGAACCCATATTCCAAGCCCAGAATATCATCTGATAGATTCTGGAGTTATCAGCAGTGCAGATACTATTCCTGTATACTATACAATCAGTGGCGTATTTTTCCCCATATGTGTCTTGACTGTGAAGCCATTGCTGGCATGCCCTGCTTGGAGGAAGCCCTTGACTGCTTCAGAGATGCTGGTCTGCTACAGTTTGTGACTGACAAAGAAAATTGGAATGAAGAGCTTTTGCTGTAATTCTATGCAACTCTTCACATTCACGTCTACAACAGGGATCCGAAGACTTGGATCCTTGAGTGGATGACCGGCAATGTACATCACGAAGCCAAAGCTCTTGATATCATTGAGCTCACTGCCCTGCCCACTCCAGGTGAACTGTATGAACTTGGTTGTCAGCTTCACCGCAATGCTTTGGAGAGCATCTTCCAGAAGCCTGAGCCCAACATGAGCCAAATGCTGAGCATGATGAAGCCACTGCCCTACGACGCTGAATGTCCACCAGAATTCTTTGTTGAAGACCTAGAGTATCTGCCTCGCACTATTTATCATATCATCAGGCGAACTCTATGGCCCGTCAAAGGATATTCTCATGCAGCAAAGCTTGAAGGAGCAATGAAGACATTGGTTTTCTATATCTTCAATGGCATCAGTTTCAATTCTCAAGACTTCTTCATTAGGCAATCGGCTGCATCTGGCTCTGATCTTTTTGGACTGAAGTTTTATGCTCCATGGGTAATGCGCCTCATCAACCTTCATTCTGATGTCAACTATCAGCCTTCTGCGCGCAATCATATCATATTGTTGCCAGAGGTTGATCTGTCTGTCGAAGCCATATACCCTGAGCCTGCCAAGGAGCCAATTTATCTTCACAACACCGATCACCAAAGCTTCACTCAGCCCATTGAAGGAGTTCTTGCTGCTACTCGTGTTTATCCTTTAGCTGGCAATACACATGCACCTCATCGTCCCCACACTGAAGCCACTGAAAGCACAATTCTCAAAGGCCTCGGAAGCGTTCTCGTGTTCTCAATGACCGCGAGCTTCTCATTGCCCTGCATCAAAAACAGGATAAGCATCACGACTGGCTGAAGCGTCAGATGCAACGCCTCTTGGTGGATGTCAATCGCATTCGCAACCTTGCCACCAAGAATGCATTTGTCACTCATGAAACCTGTCGGCGGTCGTGACAGAGTCTGACACTGCTGAGCTCTGAAGATGATCTTCAACAAGATGGCTTCTCAGAGAGATTCAAATTTGATTCCACACCTCCCTGGAACGTTTTCTTGCATCGGACTCCCTCACTTGAAGACTCTGACTATTCTTCCTCAGCTGCAACTGTCAATGCCAGAGTCATTGATGATGAAGATGATGCTACTTCACCAACTACAACTTCACCTCGCATCGACACTGCACCAAGTTCTTCTGCACCACCGCCGACCCTGCTGCTTCACCTTCTCCTCATGGGAACGAGTAGGCGCTCTATGTCTTCAAACCTTTTTGGTCCTTACTGACAAAAGGGGGAGAAGCATATGAGTTGATAGTCTTCAAGCGGGTCCATATGGGTGGTTGCTACACTTTTGCCCCATATTTACAACTCTTGCTTTTGCTAAATTTGGTTCTTTGAGTTGTAACACTTAAACTTGATGGTCGTCTGCTACCTTTTCTGCCAACTATGTGATGCGATGATAAATTCCGCATGTGCGATGACAAATCCCGCACGAAATCATTTCGCAGACGTCCATTTTCCATTATGCATGTCATTATCTTCGTTATATCTTTTCATGCATAATGAATTGTCTTCATTAGTTGAAGAGGATCTCCACAAGTAAAACCTGCCATGTGCATTTGCATTCAAACACAAATTACTTATATGCACCTCTTCAGGGGGAGCCTTTTGCTACTTATGAAGACAATACCTTAATCCTTTACAATTTCACATACTTTTATCCCCGTTGAAAACTTCAAACAGTTTGTCATCAATCACCAAAAAGGGAGAGATTGTAAGTGCATCTAGTGCCACCCCTAGTTGGTTTTGGAGTATTGACGACAACCCTGGTTGAGGGACTAATGTGTTTGTGAGAACTGCTGGATATCATAGGTAGTAGTCCCTCATTGATTTGGTTTATCTACCGGAGATGACCCCTAAAAATGTGTGAAGACATTGAATACAATGGTGGTATGTGAAGATATTCACAACGAAGATTATGACTCGAGAAGACATTCACGTGAAGACTATGGAGTGCGAAGACGTAGTTGTTTCGTAGTTTCCTTTTCTTCTTTGTTGAGTCATAGGAACCACCGTACTGTTAAGTGGGGTCCAAGTGAACAAAGTCAGAGTGACTAAAGCGATGCTCAACCAAATCCTAAGTCTTCGAGCGAAGACAATGAGAGCAAACCTTATCTAGATCTGGATGAGTCAGCTTTACTTGTAGCCCAAGTCAAGCTGCCGCGTGTGTTTGAAATCTGACTGTTGGAACACGTGTCAATTCCTTAGTGACCCAGGGTCATTTCAGACAAATTAGGTTGGGTTGCCTAGTTCCTATAAATAGCCCACCCCCTACACCATAAATTGGTGGCTGCTCAGAGTTAGTGCACGACTTTTGTCGTTTGAGAGCAACCCACCTCGAAGCGTTTGAGAGAGAGAAATCCTTGCGAGGACAAAGCCCAAAACACCCGAGCCAAAGAGTGTTAGGCATCATGAAGTCTTTTACGTCGCGTGACTCGAAGACTTGTTACACTTGAGGACCGTGAATCCTCCAGCCGGTTAGGCGTCGCGTTCTGAGCATCCAAGAGTCATTGTGGATCGCCGGTGAATGAAGACTGTGAAGGTTTGGAATTCTACCTTGAAGACTTACAAGAGTAATTGGGCGAGGACTGGGTGTCCTTAGCTCAAGGGGAATAAGGTGAAGACGTGGTCTTCTGAGTTAAATCTCAGCCTCCCTAACTAGACGTATAGTTGTCACAGCAACTGGAACTGGTCCAACAAATCATGTGTCCTCAACAAGTGACTGGTTCTATCCTCTCCCTCTCTTTACTTACAGTTTGTCTTCGTGAAGTCATTGCCTGCTTGCACTACTTGTTTGATTTCACTATGTGAGTACCATCATTGTTTGGCTTCATACTATCTTCCATCCTGATCTCTACTACCTAGCTGCCATTAGTCTTCGTGCTTTCACTTCATTGCATACTTGGCTATGGCTTGCTTAGTGTAGTCTACCTTCCTCTACATATCAATAGGTTCATTTATATTGTTTGTCTTCGAAACTCTCGTGTTTTGAAGACTTTCATAAAAATCGCCTATTCACCCCCCCCCTCTAGTCCATAACTAGCACTTTCAGATTCCTTCGCTACTGCTGCTAACTAAAGCCGATCGATGCTGCCTCAGGATGAACAGTGAGTGTTGTTGGGGGGTTTGGATGAACAGTTACTGGTGGGGGTTGGATGATCATGAACCCGTGGTAGTAGAGGCCGTTGCCGCTGGATGAACAGTACCCCGATCGATCGAGCCAGTGGATGAACAGGACCCGGTGGAGGGCTGGATGAACAGGACCCCGTGGAGGGCTGGATGAATAGTAGCCGGTGGAGGGCTGGTTGAACAGTAGCCGGTGGAGGGCTGGATGAACAGTAGCCCGTGCAGGGGTGGTTGAACAGGACCCCCGTGGGGAGGGCTGGTTGAACAGTAGCCGCCGGAGGAGCGCGCGGTGGAGGCTTGATGAACAGGAGCCCGTGGATGAACAGTCGCAGGTGGAGGCTGGAGGAGGTCGACTGTGGATGAACACTACCCCGTGGAGGCTGGGGGAGGTCGACGGTGGAGATGAACAGTATCCCATGGAGTCCCGTTTTGCGGTACGCCACACCCCTCCCAATGAACATGACCCCCGTTTCGACCGTAGCGCTCCAACACAAGTCTGTTTCCTCCGTTTTGCGGTACGCCACACCCCTCCCGATCAACAGGACCCCATTTCGACCATAGGAGGTCCGTTTCCTTCGTTCTGCGGTACGCCAGACCCCTCCCGATGAACAGGATCCCATTTTCACCGTGGCCGGTCGAACAGAAGGCCGTTTCCTCCGTTCTACGGTACGCCAGGCCTTGTTTCCATCGCCTGTTCCATCCAATCTGGTTGGCTCTCGATGAACAACACGCGTTCCGTTGCCTCCCGATGAACACGACGCATTTCGTTGCCTCCTCATGAACACGACGACGATGCAGTTTCTCCATTCTAACCCAGCCACAGACATGTACACGAGCCATGGCCGTACATATGCGTGAGTAGGCGTTCGAGACCCCGCCCGTATGTACGTACGTGGCCGTATTTACTTTCTTGCACCGTGGCCGCTGTATGTACATGTACATGCTACGTGCGCGCCTCTACTACCACACGTGCGCGCCTCTACCACCACACATGCCCTTCTTTACACGACCACGGTTCATCGCTGCAGCCTGCAGACAGACCGATCGACCAGTATGTACCTACACGTTCGCGACCAGAATGACAACGCTACGTACGCTTCGACCGGGTGGGTCCCGACTGTCAGGCACTTCCTTGCATGCGAAGATGTACCTGGTGGGTCTCAGCAGTCAGGGGGGCGAATCATTTTTTTACCCGTAATATGGACGCACTTCCTTGCGTGCGAAGATGTAGCTGATGGGTCCCAGCAATCAGGGGGAAACATTTTTTTTCACGAAATAAGGTGGCCTGTCCGGTGCGTCCCTGCTGATAGGTGGATGAATCATTATTTTGCGTGTAATAAGGAGGCATTTCCTTGCTGCGGCCGTGGACCCAGATGTCAGCCTCTCCATGTACAGTACTCTTCCGATGGAAGACGTTCGTTGACCACATTGACCACGCCACGCCGAGAGCACCAGGGCAGTGGATGACGGCGAGGCCTAGGAAGGGGACGTCCGCCGGGGAAGACACGGCAGTGGATGCCCACGCGGAGGGGAGTACGTGGATTGACTGCTTCGGCTGCGGTGTGAGGCTACCGTCGCCGGAGAATAACAGGAGGTGTGGGTGAGTATAGAGGGATGGTATGGCTAGCGGTGGCAGCACAGCCGGACACGAGAGGCAGGAGCAGGCGGCACGACCGACGCTTGTTTGGGTGGCTGGAGTAAGAAGACCAGAGGTTGAATAAGCACTACGGCCGTTGGATGGACATCGTACGGTCACTGGAGCTAGAATCGTTCAAATTTACTAAGTTGACAAAGCCCTCCGTCCCCGTCATCTTAGTAGGCCCACAAGTTAGCCTCCCATATGGTGGATCCCAGCTAGCAGGGGGGTATTCCTTTTTTTGTGTGTAATAAGGAAGCACTTCCTTGCATGCAAAGGTATAGCCGGTGGGTCCGAGCTGTCAGCGGTGGGAACGTTTTTTTCGCAAAATACAGAGGCCCTTTTGGTTGGTCCCATTTGTCAAGTGGAGGAATCATTATTTTGCGCGTAATAAGGAGGCATTTCCTTGTGTGAGGCCGTGGACCCAACTGTCAGCCTCTCCACGTACAGTCCACGTTCGATGGATGCCGTTCGTTGACCACGTTGACCACGCCGCGCCGGTGAGACCTAGGAAGGGGACGAAGCGGAGCCGGGGAAGACGCTACAGCGGATGCCCACGCGGAGAGGAGTACGAGGGTTCACTGATCAGCTGTGGTGTGAGGCTGCCGTTGCCGCAGAATAACAGGGGGTGTGGGTGAGTAGAGGGATGGCCTGGGCAGCAGTGGGAGTAGTAGGGGGTGGTGAGGCCTCTGCGGCAGCACAGCCGGCCACGAGAGGCAGGAGCAGGCAGCACGACCAGTGCTACTTTGGGCGGCCGGAGTAAGAAGACCGGAGGTTGAAGAGGCACGACGGCCGTTGGATGGACATCGTACGGTCACAACAGCTAGAATCGTTTATAATGACTAAGTTGACAAAGCCCTTGGTACGCGTCAACTTAGTAGGCCCACAGGTCAGCCTCCGAAACGGTGCGCCCCAGATGTCAGGGGGAGGAATCATTTTTTGGGCGGCTGAAGATAGAATATCCGAGATTAAAGAAGAAGCACGACTTCGTTGGATGGACATCCAACGACCACTGCTGCTAGAACCGTGTGTTGACTATAAGTTGACAAAGCCTTGCATACGCGTCAACTTACTTTTTTTAGGGGACACGTCAACTTAGTAGGCCCACAAGTGTGTGGCAGAGAACTTATATCCCATTTGTGATTTGTAAGAATGTACAACCCATTTTTGAATTCTAATGGAATTTACTACATCCCATTTCTAGTTTGTTAAAAGTACAATCCATTTTCTAGCAAGGACAACGATTAATAATTTCAACCAACCGTTCAAAACAAAATTCAAAAAAAATTCCCACATTTTGATGGGATACAAAAAAAATTATCCCGAAATTTCTAGTCAGATCAAATACAATTTCAATATAAATTTGGATTACGTAAAAATCCAAGGAAACATTCCGCGCGCAACAATTAATGAAATGAAAATTTTCAAATCCCAAAAATAATATTTTATAAACTAATTACGTGTTTGGTGCATTTTTTATAGTAACTGCACAATTTTTATAATAACATTCCATTAAATATTTATTAATGCCCATTTTCCTGTTAATCCTAATGCATCCCTCCTAGGAAAGATTTTCTACCCAGCGGGGCGGAGAATAACAAGTTGACCTTGCATGGGTATTCCTAAAAAAAGTATAGTTGGGCTAGCCATGTTCAGCTTGAAAAAAATTAATATCTAGGCTGGATATCTGGCCTGGGCTAGACGGGCCATATCCCGCCAGTTAATAGCCTGCTCTCCTGTGAACAACAACGAAAACATCGCTCAAGAAAAACTCTGCAGTGCTCACACCTCAGAAACACAAATACTACTCGAGCTGCTTGGTCCCAGCTGTCGGCCGTTCCTTGTGCAATTCTCTCATTTATTGACTACATAGGTTGACAATGGTGTGGGACAGTGAAGTCGGGAAACCAGGAGGAAGCAAAAAAAATATAGAGTCACTTGCATACGTACGGCTATGGCCCTAGTGGGTCCCTACTGTCGTCTAGTCAAAGTAAAGTCATCTCCTGAATCCTCATGTTCGTTGACCATGTTGACAATGCTCAGCGCCACGGCGAGCGCAACAACTCGAAGGACGACGGAGAGGGCCTCGCGGGCCCTACGGATGGTCTGATACAACGTCCGCTGCTCATTCTGGAAGCCAGGATCATCGGACACCTATGAGGACCTTCGAGAGACTGAGACAGCATGAAACAGTAAGGTCGCGCTTGGGAGCTCTGGTTTTTTTACACCTGTATTAAGATACAAGTGTAATTTACTCGTCATCAGAAATAACGCGTGAAATACAGGCGTAATAAAACCGAGGGCCCGAGGTCTGTAAGTAAAACCGGCGGGTTACGCGTGTAATTTGAGAGACCAGTGTATATGTTACTAGTCGAAATCGACCAACCAAGCGCTTCGCCCGAGACCATATTCTTTTATTTACAAGCGTCAGTTTTACAAGCAGTTTTGGTTGTAAAACGACGATCCAATCACGGCCTAAGATGATGAGTTTGTCGGAAGATCATATGGTTTCACCTCTAACCCACCCGAGTGTCGTATAGGCTATGAATGAAACATTAGACAATGAACTTCTTAAGCACAGAAGCAACAGAAGAGGATGATCTTCTTAACATGCAAATCACGGGCATTAGGTCAAAATGCAAAACAATATGAATCATTATTATCAGGAGGCACGGTGAACAGCTCGTGATGCCGTATGCCACAACATTCCAAGCTCAACTTTGCAATCAAACTCACAAGGCCTGGCATTACATAGAAAACATTCAGAAAACTCTTAAAATACCTTGAATAAGTCAACATTCATGTGACTATGCATCTCAGCAGAGTAAATATTTACTTCTGAACTGAAGACAGGAATAGGAAAAAAAGATCGACATTGCTCACAGCAAAGGGCGTCCCACTCAAAAATATCAAATGCATGTCTTCTGGCTAACATCAATGAGCAAAAATTGACAAGGTTTTCCAATTCCAATATATTAAACTAATGTCTTCTTGCTAACATCAATGATTAAACTTTGACAAGCTTTTCCCATTCAAAATATGTAGTGCCTATGATTGTGGAACGGGCAGGGTTTGTCATTAGTTTGTCATCTGATAGTCCGGTGGCTCAAGGTGATGACGAATGATTAGAGAACCATTCGATGTATTGTGCATGATGAAGTATTATGGAGGACACAAACCATCTGAACATTTTGTGCAGTTCCACTAAAATCAAGCTCAGCATCCCTGTGGATTTCGTATTTATATGATGCCAGAAAAAAAAGACACATCATCACACACATGAATATTGGCCCCAGTGTTAACCCACCAATCGGTGGACTAACAAACAGAAAGTACGGTAAACAGATTACCATACCCAGATGCCCAATCATTGTTGCTTAGAATGACATTGACAGATTTGGAGTCCTGACCTGGCTTCTTGTACTTGTTTGGGCACTTTTTGCCCAGTGCACTCCATGTGTTGTAGAGTTTCCTATGCTCTCTGCAGACTAGTCATGTCACCAGCATCTAATAATACTCTGTAAAGCTTCTCGATCGTTCCTTGTGTAATGTAGTGCAAACATTGACCGCTTCTTTCTGCGAAGTGGTAAGACCAACTGGACCCACTAATGCAGCAGTTTTCCTTAGACACATTGGCTCCTTATGTGCAGCTCAACTAAAATCAAAGTCAGAATAAAACCGAGCTTTAATTTTGATATCCCTGTAAGCTACAATAGGTATAAGGGAAACAATTACTGAGAAATAACGGTTGATGACTTGTACTCCCAAAACAAAAACATCTACTGATCTACCTTATCTTATTGGGAAACAAAGCAGGAGAGTAGCAATTCTCAATCAGTGTGATTCATTCATATTAACTGAGACATTATCTTAACAATGCCTTGTTTCAACATGTATAAAGAACGACAAAGCAGAAAAGTTTCATTCCTAAAACAATGCGACTGATTCATTTTAAAAGAGACATTATCTTAACAATACCTTGGTTAAACATGTAGAAAGAACTACAAAGCAGGATAGTACCATCTGTAAAACACAGTAACTGATATATAATAACAGAGACATTATCTGAACAATACATTTCTTAAACATGTACTCCGGCCCAGAAATGGTACTCCCGCCGATTCCTAACAAGTGTTGCAGTTTTGAACTAAGATTCAGTAGTTAATTATGAGGAAAGTAGGTACTGACCTTTCAAGACCAAGATTTGAAATAACTCCTGAGGAAGATCTAAAAGAGATCTCAATACATATATGGAAATCCGGTCTCATTTTGTGCAATTCCACCAAAATTAAGCGAAGCAAAATGTCGCAATAGCAACAAGTTGAATAGATATCCCTGTTTTAACAGAGGAAAAAAAGGAATCAATTACTGGCCAATAAAGGAGGATGAAACATGCAGCCAAAAAAATGGTAATCCCGCCAATCCCTAACAAGTGTTGCAGTTTTGAACTAAGATTCAGTAGTTAAATCTGAGAGTGGCATTGCTTAATTTTACCAACAACATTAGATTAACAAAAAGCATAAACAGTTCCAGGGCAGAGTGGGCGCAACAACAACATGTGTTTCCATCTACTTATAAAGGGGGTGATGCAGAGTTTGTTGTAACAAAGCAACAAGCATCATGTCTGGGTTGGTCCCATTTTTGTTCACTACTTAATGGGAAAAGACAACAATACAATAGCTTCAATTCAACATTTATGTAAAATAGTACCAAATACAAGTAGCATAGCATCTCAAAATACACTGCATGATCATGTGGATGAAGGAAAGTACCAACCTGTCATGATGCACACAAGATCACGTACGAATCTGCCAACACGAATAGGAAAGCCAATCTCGTTTTGTGCAGTTGCACTGAAATCAAGCAAAGTCGCAGGTGTGACATTTAAGTTTGCTATAGCAACAAGTTTAATAGATATCCCTGATTTAACAGAGGCAAAAAAGGAAACAATTACTGCCAATAAAGGAGGATGAAATATGCGGCCACAAAAAGAAGCATCTACCTTATCTTGATGAAAAACAATGTATAGGACAGTACTATTTCTAAAACAGTTGCATTGATTCATATTAACGGAGAAATTATCTTAAAACAGTTCAGTAGTTAATTCGGAGAGTGGCATTGCTTAATTTTACCATGAGCATTAGATTAAGAAAAAGCAGAAACAGTTTCAGGGGAGAGTGGGCGCAACAACATCATGTGCTTCTATCTACTTATAAAGGGGTGATGCAGAGTTTGTTGTAACAAAGCAACAAGCATCATGTCTGGGTTGGTACCATTTTTGTTCACTACTTAATGGGAAAAGAGAGCAATACAATAGCTTCAATTCAACATTTATTTAAAACAGTACTGAAAGTGCTTGTTATTGACTAGATGGGGGGTGAATAGGTGATTGCTACGTCTTGAGCTTGCGTTGGTTTTCCCCGAAGAGGAGAGGATGATGCAACATAGTAGCGTAAGTATTTCCCTCAGTTTTTGAGAACCAAGGTATCAATCCAATAGGAGGCCACGCACAAGTCCGTCGTACCTGCACAAAACGATAGCTACTCGCAACCAACGCGATTAGGGGTTGTCAATCCCTTCACGGTCACTTACGAGAGTGAGATCTGATAGAGATAATATTTTTGGTATTTTTGGTATATAGATGCAAAGTGAAAAGTAAATAGCAAAGTAAAAACAAGCAAGTATAAAAGTGATGGAGATTGATATGATGAGAATAGACCCGGGGGCCATAGGTTTCACTAGTGGCTTCTCTCAAGAGCATAAGTATTCTACGGTGGGTGAACAAATTACTGTTGAGCAATTGACAGAATTGAGCATAGTTATGAGTATACCTAGGTATCATCATGTATATAGGCATCACGTCCGAGACAAGTAGATCGAAACGATTTTGTATCTACTACTATTACTCCACTCATCGACCGTTATTCAGCATGCATCTAGAGTATTAAGTTAAAAACAGAGTAATGCCTTAAGCAAGATGACATGATGTATAGGAATAAATTCATGCAATATGATAAATACCCCATCTTGTTATCCTCGATGGCAACAATACAATACGTGCCTTGCAACCCTTTCTGTCACTGGGTAAGGACACCGCAAGATTGAACCCAAAGCCATGTACTTCTCCCATTGCAAGAACTACCAATCTAGTTGGCCAAACCAAATGGATAATTCGAAGAGACTTGCAAAGATACACTACTAGGGAAAAGCCTATACACAGAAAGTTACTAGTAGCGAGGGTTAAAAACCCGCGCTACTGCTATCAACTTAGTAGTAGCATGGATAATTCGAAGAGACTTGCAAAGATACACTACTAGGGAAAAGCCTATACACGAGAAAGTTACTAGTAGCGAGGTTAAAACCTCGCTATCGCTATTTACCAAGAGCGCAGGTTTTAAACCTGTGCTACTAGTAGTAGCGATAGCGAGGTTTTAACCTCGCTACTACTAAGCTGTCTCTACCGTGCCCCGGGACATGCCATAGTAGTAGCGGGTTTTAAAACCTCGCTACTACTAAGTTTGATAGCAGTAGCGTTGGTTTTTAGCCCTCGCTACTACTAAGTGGTGCCATAGTAGCAGCGTGGGGGTAAAAAACCGCGCTACTACTAAAGGTCCCATTTTCAAACTCTACCCCCCTGGATCGCTTTTCAGTTTTAAAAAATGAAAGAAAATGATGAAAATGTCAAAAAAATAAAAGAAAATAAGTTTCCCATGTGATATGTGGTCTAGTTGTTGGGAAAATTTGCAAATTTGAATTTCGACTTTATTTGCAAAATCTCTCGAGAATTTGTAAAAATGAGCATAACTTTTGCATACTAACTCGGATGAAAAAGTTTTTTATATGAAAAATCATCTACTCGAAAAGTTACATCCAAATTTAACGAGGGAACCCCGTTAAACATTTTCAAAATCCTCAAAAGCCTAACAGAAAAAAAGTTACGGGGCTTTTAAGATCTAGAGTGGAAACAATCGAAAAAATTTCAAACTACGTGGTCAAACTGTGGTCAAACAATGGTCAAACTAATTATTCTAGAATATTAGTGTTACTAAATAATTATTTTAGTTTTTTTGAATTTTGGTCAAATCTGGTCAAACTATGGCCAAACTGTGGTCAAACTATGGTCAAACTAATTATTCAAGAAATATTAGTGTTACTAATTTTTTAGAACAATAGATTCAAACTCAAATAGTGAAATGTGTGACTTCATGCTCAAGCTAAATTCCTGAGGTTAATAGGATTGACAACAAGTGCAGACTTGGAAACGAGGGAGAATAGAACCCGGAAGTTAAGCATGCTCAGGCTGGAGTAGTGAGAGGATGGGTGACCGTCCGGGAAGTTAGATGATTTGGAATGATGAGGGGTGATTAGAGATTAAATTGAGCAGCGATGAGGGGTGATTAGAGATTTGAGATTAAAATAATTCAGAAATTTGAAAATTAGGGAAAAAATCGAAATATTTTTTTGAAAAAATTCAAAAAAAACACGCGCTGGTAGTAGTAGCGCGGGTTTTTACCCACGCTACTACTAAAGGACGTAGTAGTAGCGCAGGTGGCACCCGCGCTACTGCTATAACTTAGCTATAGCGCCTTATCAGCAGCGCCGGCCCCCGCGCTGCTAATAGGCCCAAAACCCGCGCTCCTGCTAGGCTTTTCCCTAGTAGTGATAACTCAATCATACATAAAAGAATTTAGAGAAGATTCAAATATTATTCATAGATAAGCTGGATCATAAACCCACAATTCATCGGTCTCAACAAACACACCACAAAAAGATGATTACATCGAATAGATCTCCACGAGAGAGGGGGAGAACATTGTATTGAGATCCAAAAAGAGAGAAGAAGCCATCTAGCTACTAGCTATGGACCCGAAGGTCTGAAGTAAACTACTCACACTTCATCGGAGTGGCTATGGTGTTGATGTAGAAGCCCTCCGTGGTGGATGCCCCCTCCGGCGGAGCTCCGGAACAGGCCCCAAGATGGGATCTCGTGGATACAGGAAGTTGCGGTGGTGGAATTAAGTTTTTGGCTCTTGTTCTGATCATTTGGGGGTACGTAGGTATATATAGGAGGAAGGAGTACGTCGGTGGAGCATCAGGGGGCCCACGAGGCATGGGGCGCGCCCTAGGGATGGGGGCGCCCCCCACCCTTGTGACCGCCTCTGATGTTCCTTGGCGTAGGGTCCAAGTCTCTTGGATCAGTTCGGTGAGAAAATCACGCTTCCGAAGGTTTCATTCCGTTTGGACTCCGTTTGATATTCTGTTTCTTCGAAACACTGAAAATGGCAAAAAACAGCAATTCAGGGTTGGGCCTCCGGTTAATAGGTTAGTCCCAAAAGTAATATAAAAGTGGAAAATAAAGCCCATTATAGTCCAAAACAATAGATAAAGTAGCATGGAGCAATCAAAAATTATTGATACGTTGGAGACGTATCAGTGATAACCCACAAGTATAGGGGATCAATTGTAGCCTCTTTCGATAAGTAAGATTGTCGAACCCAACAAGGAGCTAAAGGTAGAACAAATATTCCCTCAAGTTCTATCGACCACCGATACAACTCTACGCACGCTTAACGTTTGCTTTACCTAGAACAAGTATGAAACTAGAAGTACTTTGTAGGTGTTGTTGGATAGGTTTGCAAGAAAATAAAGAGTACGTAAATAAAATCTAGGGGCTGTTTAGATAAAAAAAGCAATAAAGTTAGTATAGCGAGTGTGGAAAAGTGGTGGTAGGAGTTTTGAAATTGTCCCTTAAGCAATTGACTACTTTACTAGACCGATAGCAACTTTTATGTGGGAGAGGCCACTGCTAGCATGTCATCCCTAACTTGGAATTCTATGCACATATGATTGGAACTATTAGCAAGCGCCACAACTAATAACGTTCATTAAGGTAAAACCCAACCATAGCATTAAGATATATTGGTCCCCCTTCAATGTTGTATGCATCAATTTCTATGCTAGGTAGAAGCTTCTGTCACTCTTGCCCTCCAATACATAGTCCTATCAACATACAACTAACCCTATGGTGTGATCCACGCGCGCGCTCATATGATGGGCACGAAAGGACAGCAACATAACCACAAGCAAATTGAATCAATCATAGCAATTCATCAACCACCGATAGGACAATGAAAATCTACTCAGACATCATAGGATGGCAACACATCATTGGATAATAATACGAAGCATAAAGCACCATGTTCAAGTAGAGGGTACAGCGGGTTGCGGGAGAGTGGACTGCTGTAGATAGAGGGGGGAAGGTGATGGAGATATTGGTGAAGATGGTGGAGGTATTGGTGAAGATCGCGGTGATGATGATGATGATGGCCACGGCAGCGTTCCGGCACCACCGGAAGAGAGGGGAGAGGGGCCCCCTTCTTCTTATTGTTCCTTGACCTCCTCCCTAGATGGGAGAAGGGTTTCCCCTCTGGTCCTTAGCCTCCATGGCATGGGAAGGGCGAGATCCCCCCGAGATTGGATCTGTCTCTCTGTCTGTCTCTGTTTCTGCGTTTTGGGATTCTGCCCTTTCACCGTTTCTTATATATCCGGAGATCCGTAACTCCGATTGGATTGAAACCTTCGCCATGATTTTTTCCCGAAAATTAGCTTTCTTGCGGCCGAAGAAGAGCAACAACCACCTTACGGGTGGCCCATGAGGGTCAGGGGCGCGCCCAGGAGGGGCAGGCGCGCTACCCTGCCTCGTGGCCACCTCGGGCACCGTCTCGTGTTGATTCTTCCTCCCATATTCTCCAAATGTTCCAAAAATATTCTCCGTCCGTTTTTATTCCGTTTGGACTCCATTTGATATGGGGTTTCTGCGAAACATAAAACATGCAATGATGTGAACTGCACGAGCAATCGGATCAATACGTTAGTCCCAAAAATAGTATAAAAAGTTGCCAAAAGTATATGAAAGTTGTAGAATACTGGCATGGAACAATCAAAAATTATAGATACGACAGAGACGTATCAGCATCCCCAAGCTTAATTCCTTCTCGTCCTCGAGTAGGTAAATGATAAAAAGATAATTTTTGATGTGGAATGCTACCTAGCATAATCTTGATCATGTAATCTAATCATGGCATGAATATTAAGACACGAGTGATTCAAGGCAATAGTCTATCATTTGACATAAAGACAATAATACTTCAAGCATACCAACCAAGCAATTATGTCTTATCGAAATAACATAGCAAAAGAAAGCTCATCCCTTCAAAATCATATAGTCTGGCTATGCTCCATCTTCACCACACAAAGCATTCAAATCATGCACAACCCCGATGACAAGCCGAGCAATTGGTTCATACTTTTTAACGCGCTTTAGCCTTTTCAACCCTCACGCAATACATGAGCGCAACCCATGGATATAGCACTATGGGTGGAGTAAATTATAATGATGGGGGTTATGAGAGACGACAAAAAAGGAAGAAAGTCTCACATTGATGCGGCTAATCAATGGGCTATGGAGATGGCCATCAATTGATGTCAATGCGAGGAGTAGGGATTGCCATGCAACGGATGCACTAGAGCTATAAGTATATGAAAGCTCAAAACGAAACTAAGTGGGTGTGCATCTAACTTGCTTGCTCATGAAGACCTAGGGCATTTGAGGAAGCCCATCATTGGAATACACAAGCCAAGTTCTATAATGAAAATTCCCACCAGTATATGAAAGTGATAACTCAAGAGACTCTCTATATGAAGAACATGGTGCTACTATGAAGCACAAGTGTGGTAAAAGGATAGTAACATTGCCCCCTCTCTCTTTTTCTCTCATTTTTTTTCTCTTTTTTTCTTTTTTTTGGTGGGCTTCTTTGGTCTCTTTTTTATTTGGGATTTTTGGCCTCTTTTTTTATTTTTAAAGTCCGGAGTCTCATCCCGACTTGTGGGGGAATCATAGTCTCCATCATCCTTTCCTCACTGGGGCAATGCTCTAATAATGATGATCATCACACTTTTATTTACTTACAACTCAATATTACAAATCGATACTAGAAGAAAGATATGACTCTATATGAATACCTCCGGCGGTGTACCGGGATGTGCAATGATCTAGCGTAGCAATGACATCAAAAAAATGGACAAGCCATGAAAACATCATGCTAGCTATCTTACGATCTTGCAAAGCAATATGACAATAAATGCTCAAGTCATGTATATGATGATGATGGAAGTTGCATGGCAATATATCTCGGAATGGCTATGGAAATGCCATGATAGGTAGGTATGGTGGCTGTTTTGAGGAAGATATAATGAGGCTTATGTGTGATAGAGCGTATCGTATCACTGGGTTTGGATGCACCGGCGAAGGTTGCACCAACTCTCGAGGTGAGAAAGGGCAATGCACGGTACCGTAGAGGCTAGCAAATTGCGAAAAGGTAAGAGTGCGTATAATCCATGGACTTACATTAGTCATAAAGAACTCATATACTTATTGCAAAAGTTTATTAGCCCTCGAAGCAAAGTACTACTACGCATGCCCCTAGGGGGATAGATTGGTAGGAAAAGACCATCGCTCATACCTGACCGCCACTCATAAGGAAAGCAATGAAAGCACACCTCATGCTCCAACTTCGTTACATAACGGTTCACCATACGTGCATGCTTTGGGACTTGCAAACCTCAACACAACTATTTCTCAATTTCACAATTACTCAACTAGCACGACTCTAATATCACCACCTTTATATCGCAAAACTATTGCAAGGAATCAAACGTATCATATTCAGTGATCTACAAGTTTTATGTAGGATTTTATGACTAACCATGTGAATGACCAGTTCCTGTAATCTCTCTAAATAGATATAAGTGAAGAAAGAGAGTTTAATTATTTCTACAAAAGATATGCCCACTCTCAAACAAATATAAGTGAAGCAAAAGAGCATTCTACAAATGGTGGTTTTCTATGTGAAGAGAAACAGGCAATCCAAACTTCAAATGATATAAGTGAAGCGCATGAAGCATTCTATAAAGACATACTCAAAAAATATAGTGAAGTGCAATGAGCATTATATAAATCAAAGCATTCTATAAATCAACCAAGGACTATCTCATACCAGCATGGTGCATAAAATAAAAGTGAAAACTAAATGCAAAAGACGCTCCAAGATTGCACATATCGCATGAACGAAACGAATCCGAAAACATACTGGTACTTGTTGAAGAAAGAGGGGATGCCTTCCGGGGCATCCTGATAACCCACAAGTATAGGGGATCGCAACAGTTTTCGATAAGTAAGAGTGTCGAACCCAACGAGGAGCTAAAGGTAGAACAAATATTCTCTAAAGTTCTATCGACCACCGATACAACTCTACGCACGCTTGACGTTCACTTTACCTAGAACAAGAATAAAACTAGGCGTACTTTGTAGGTGTGACGGGAAAGGCTTGTAAGGAAATAAAGAGAGCGTAAATAAAAGCTAGGGGCTGTTTAGATAAAGAAGCAATAAAGTAAATATGGCGAGTGTGGAAAAGTGGTGGTAGGAGATGTGAAATTGCCCCTAAGCAATTGACTATGTTACTAGACCGGTAATCACTATTGCAATTCTATTTGAGCGAGATGTATAAGCTAACATATCATCCCTTACTTGGAATTCTATGCACTTATGATTGGAACTCTAGCAAGCATCCGCAACTACTAAATATTCATTAAGGTAAAACCCAACCATAGCATTAAAGCATCAAGTCCCCTTTTATCCCATATGCAAACAACCTACTTACTCGGGTTTGTGTTTCAGTCACTCACGCAACCCACCATAAGAAAATCATAAACATATTGCAAACCCTACAACGGGAATCCCTCACGCTTGCGTGACACGGAGGGCAGAAAAAGGACAGCACCAATAATAAAACATGCAACTCAAAACAATCATAGCAATTCATCAATCACCGATAGGACAACGAAAATCTACTCAGACATCATAGGATGGCAACACATCATTGGATAATAATATGAAGCATAAAGCACCATGTTCAAGTAGAGGGTACATCGGGTTGAGGGAGAGTGGACCACTGAATATAGAAGGGGGAAGGTGATGGAGATGTTGGTGAAGATCGCAGTGATGATGATGGCCCCCGGCAGGGCTCCAGCGCCACCGGAAGCAAGGGGGAGAGAGGGGCCCTTCTTCTTCTTCTTCCTTGACCTCCTCCCTAGACGGGAGAAGGGTCTCCCCTCTGGTCCTTGGCTCCCATGGCTTGGGAGGCGAGAGCCCCTCCTGCATTGGATCTATCTCTCTGCTTCTCGCGTTGCATTGTGCTCTGTTTCACCGTTTCGTGTATATATGGAGATCCGTAACTCCGATTGGCCTGAAACCTTCGCCCGGATCGTTTTCCAAAAATTCGCTTTCTTGCAGCCAAAGAAGGGCATCAACTGCCTTACGGGTGGCCCACGAGATAGGGGGGTGCGCCCCCCTGGAGGGGTGGCGTGGGTCACTCTCGTGGCCACCTCGGGCACCGTTTCGAGTTGATTCTTCCTCCCAAAAATCAAAAATATTCCAAAATAATTCTCCGTCCGTTTTTATCCCGTTTGGACTCCGTTTGATATTGGGTTTATGCGAAACATAAAACATGCAACAAACAAGAACTGGCACTGGGCACTGGATCAATATGTTAGTCCCAAAAATAGTATAAAAGGTTGCCAAAAAGTATATGAAAGTTGAATAATATTGACATGGATCAATCAAAACTTATATATACGACGGAGACGTATCACATCGCCAAGCTTAGACGCTTGGGTCTCCTTGAGTATTTACTTCGGGTGCCTTGGGCATCCCCATGCTTGAGCTCTTGCCTCTCCTTCTTATCCTCATATCGAGACCTTCTCGATCATCGAACACTTCATCCACACAAAACTTCAACAGAAAACTCGGTAAGATCCGTTAGTTTAATAAAGCAAATCACCACTCTAAGTACTTTTGCAAACCAATTCATATTTTGTTTTTGCATTGTAGATACTGTAATATAACTTTTCCATGGCTTGATCCACTGATATAAATCGATAGTTTCATCAGAACAAGCAAACTATGCATCAAAAACAGAATCTGTCTAAAACAGAACAGTCTGTAACAATCTGAACATTCACCATACTTATGATACTTGAAAAATTCTACCAAAATTAGAAAAAATAAACAATTTGTATAGAAAGATAGTGCAAAAAGTTTCATAACCATTCGACATTCCAGTAGAAAATGTAAAATCGCTCACTACAACCAAAGTTTCTGTCCTGCACCGTACAAACCGACAAGCATTGTAGACATCCTAAAGGCAAACCTTGGCACATTACTTTTACTAGACGTCAACCCATGCATCTGCACGGGTTAGCTATATAAATAGCAAACAATTTTTTAAAAATCACTAAATAATGATATAATTTTGATATGTGTTAAATAGTGCAAATGTTAGCTTTCACATTGGAGATGACCACATTTCCAAAGTTAATAGGAAATGAACATACAACTTGTTCAGTCTATATGGTACGAAATATAACATGCATATTCCGGTTGACAAAAGTTCAATGGTTAAGAATCCTATATCACGTGCCTCTATTTTGGAGACACAGGTAAATTCAAAACGAAAGCCTCTTTCAAACATGCTACACCAGTATTGTTAACAAATTAAGGTTGCTTTTACTGACAAACTGTATTGACGTACTTTTAGTAAAGGGTGGGACATCGACGAAACTACAATTAATTTGACACATAAATAGTAATGGTGAATCCCTAGAGTCCTTTCACATTTTTTTCCGTACATCATTATTTAGAAGTGGTTGTAGTGGTAGTAAGATCTAATGGTAACGTAACTCAATAGATCTATTTCAATAAACTCTACAGACTCTGAGGGACTTGCAACCTTTTCGTGAAGGTTAAATATAAGAATAACATGAACCTACCTATGTCAGACATAAAACTATCAGAACTAAAGGGGAAAGGCAATCACATAGAGAATTTTATGAGAAAAATGGTAAAAACTCATATATGGGGATCTGAGAGTATTATTGCATCAATTTCATCCTTGTAGTAAACAAGAAAAAGGCACCAGCTGTAGCTAGATATTCAGGGAAACATATAAATATTGAAAATTTGTTAGTATACAAATTTGTAGAAGTTATAGTAGTCTGCTATGGTTATTTGTCGAACTAAGGAATTATAATTCTTTGTTATTTCCTAATTGGATTTTTTATTACTTCAAAAAAGCAGGAAATTTTTTGTGTAGTCAGCTTTTTGATATGTCTATCCCCCCAAAAAAGAGCTCTTCAATTTGTAACTACTTTTCAAAAGCACAGTCCATGCATATATGTACTAATTTAGTTTAACTAGCATAATGTACACCCTAATCAATCTAGTTGACACACTATTATAAATTATGAAAAGACATAAAGTACTTTCTATTGTTTATTTCTGAAACTGAAAGTACCTTCCTATATCTCTATAAGTAGCAGCTATGACATCAGAATGTTGGACCTATTTGAAAAGAATCAAGCATGTTGTTTGAAACGGGCTTGGAAAATATGGACATCATAGTCATGTTACGACTGTATGAAAAAATAATCGAAATGTTTTGTTTTTCACTTGGACATCATCAGAATAGTCCTTTTCACATTCATCATAGGAACAATTTGTTTTTCACATGGACATCATCAGAATAGTCATTTTCACATTCATCATAGGAACAATGTAAATAAACTTGTACACTCAAGTGATCTGTATAGCTAGCTTATTGCACCAGAAACTCTGCCGCAACCGAGCACAACAAAGAGAAACGTACAATAACCGACTCTGACACATCATCTGAGAAGTTAGTATGGCCGCGTGTAATAAAGAATCCTAACTGAGAAGCAAAAGTAATGTTAAAACCAAAACATGCAATAAATAATTGATCTCTCGAAGATTTTATTTGCGTACAACCTGCAAGCTGCTCCGCCACTCAAGTACCTTCACATGTAGAGATTACTGTATCAGACATGATTACTGTATTTTCTTGACCAAATAATGCAATTAAGCCAACCAATTGGGATTTTCATAATGAACTTGCCCAGCTAAAGAACCGAAAAAAAATGATTTTTCAGGGTAATGGGTTCACTTGCCTATGGAGTCTGGGGTAGGGGCGCAGCCTGCAGGAGTAACTTGCTTCAGACTTAGAACGGTGTAGAGCAGATGAACTGCTGCAGCACCAGCACCCCATATTTCCTCAGGTCAGCAGCATCACCAAAGACCGCAGTCACCTGATCAGCACTGCAGTCAGTATACCTGCTCCAGTGCAAATATTTGCTTTAAGTTATTAAGATATGTGTAGATATACTTCTTATTGGTGTGGTGGAATGCTAACAACATAAAAAATCATGTTAATTATCATTTAGAGCTGGAAGATAAAGGATTAAAGGTAGAAAAAAAGAAGAAGAAAGGCACAACCTGAAATTTGTTTGTGTTATCCTTAGACATCCAGGATGCAATTGATATGTACTTGGCTTCAAACCGTACCTCGTACAACTAAATCACATGCAATGTCTTGATTCAAAGTAGAGCAAGTATTCATGGAAGCTAACATGTAATTAGTGACGCGATGTAAAGCAAAGATCAATGTCAAAAGTTTACAGATGCAATTTTGATACACCGTACATGAAGAACTTAGTTCCACATTAGTAACATAGAGAGTATGTACTCAAAAATATTGCATGAAAAGGTTACACCAAAGTACATCATGGTGCTTGCTATTCTACCATAACTTTATATGCTTAAAAAAATCTGTCAGAAAACTCTTCTACAGGAATTCATGTCTTGGCAAAGTTGAAAATTCATCAAACACTTCAAGGGGACTTTCAAGTAGAAAGACATAAGTTGGACTCAAACTGGTAGAGGAAAGCACGTGAGGAGATAAAAGACATTGTTGGTAGAGGAAGGAGGAAAGTACTGCAACACCAAGTCGATCTTGCCATCTTCGATGAAGCTGCCCATGTCCGGCTGCCTGCAGGACTTGTGTGTGGTGTGTATCACCGGGTACCTGGTCCTCTGGCTGCATGATTCATCTCATCTTCCTCTACTGCCTTGATGTATCGGTGCTGCTTGAGCGCATCTTCTTCCTCTTCTTAACCGATCTCCACTTTGTCTAGGAAGTGGCGGCTCTGCGCTGCCAGAAGAAATTTACCATGGTGAGAACATGAAAGAACGTTGCCATGAGGAATTCAGGGCGGCCAGATGCACGATAGATCGGTCTCACGTGATTATGCAGCAGCCACATGATGGGAAGAACGATGCTGGAGAGGAGGCGTCGGAGGGAGATAGGCACAGTCATCTTTTAGATGAGCCAGCCATGTATGAGTATGAGGCGGCCATGATTGAATTCTTTTATCTTTTAGATGAGGTGCACGTAATTAAGAAGATCAGGGAAATGGTTGCCTTGTATTTTTTTAACTAGAAGATCGGGGGAAGGTTGGTGCTCTAGGCTAAGAGTTCTGTCACAACACGCTTATGGTTGGCCTTATAAAATATTAGTCGTTTCTCTATCTCTAGATTATAAATGTGTGAGCCTCTTGGAACCGTGATTATAAACTTTAGTTGTTTCTCTGTCTCTAGATTATAAACGTGGGAGCCTGGAATCCCTTCTCCTTAATATTAATTTTTTTGAATAATTTTTTTCTCTGTTGTGAAAAAATTGGATGATCCACACCATAATAATTTTGGGCCCACCAAATAAATGGCTCATAAATTCTAATTAACGTGGTAATTTCTTGGGAGACTGTAATTAGTATAGGTATAGATTATACAATGGAATTGTACAAGGGGATAATTATTTTTATTGAAAAGTTTATGTAATCAAGATTCACAAAGTTTCCGTGAGGATGAACAAAGTTCAAGGAGCTCCCCCACTTCAACAATGCTTGTCTCTCTCACTTTCACTTTCCTTTTTGAAAAGCTTTGGGTTCCCCTCTTTATTTTTTTTGTTTTTAAACTATATGAAAGCACCCAACAGAAATAAATGACTCTCTAAACCTTCTGGGTTGTCTCCCTGGCAGCGCTTTCTTTAAAGCCATTAAGCTAGGCATATAGTGCTCAAGTAGTGAATCAACCCGGATCCCAAGGTATATCAAAGCCAATTTTAATTAGCAATGATTTGGCATTTAGTAGTGAGCACAAAGCAACATATATCAAGCAAAGACGAAGCCTAACTCTCTTCCTATACATCGGCATGTCATAAAAGAACAATTCATGCACACAAAGTAAAGGCCAATGCATAGTATAAATAGTTTCTTGCAATTTTATCATGTTGGAAACACAGAGAGGCGGAGATGTAGTTCCCCTCTCATAATAATTGCAAGTAGGAGCAGCAAGCACATGCACATTATACTCATCAAAATCATCATGTGTACTAGTAAAAGGGAACCCATCAATATAATCCTTAATAAGCACAAACTTCTCCGATATAGTGTAGTCGGGAGAATTCAAAAAGATAATAGGACTGTGGGTGCAATAGCAACAATTCCATGTTTAACATAAGGAACTATAGCAAGTTCATCTCCATAAGAATAATTCATATTGGCATCTTGGCCACAAGCATAGCAAGCATCATCAAAAAGGGGTATTTCAAGAGAATCAACGGGATCCTAACAGTCATCATAGCAATCATCCTTCGGTAAGCACGAAGGAAAATTAACCAATGTATGAGTTGAAGAGTTACTCTCATTAGAGGGTGGGCACGGGTAGCTAATCCGCTCTTCATTCTTTTGTTCTTCGCTCTCCTCCTCATCTTTTTCATCCAATGAGCTCACAGTTTCATAAATTTCTTCTTCCATAGACTCTTGCAAAATATTAGTCTCTTCTTGGACAGCAGAGGAGTCCTCAATATATGGTTTAACATAGGCATTAGAAGCATAATTATCATAACAATATTCAAGTATGGAAAAATTTTCAGACTTGTAAAGAGTAGCATCATACTTTTCAATCAAAGAAGCAATTTCATAAGCACCCTTAAAAGCAACAAATTCTTCAATTTGTTGAACATCATAGTAAATATAAACACCCTTAGCTTAAGAAAATACGATTCCATTATCACTAAACAAACATTGGTAGGGAAGGTGTTTCTTAGGGTCTTCAGTACAACAAGTAATATCATA
Organism: Aegilops longissima; assembly: GCA_021605205.1. Classification (NCBI taxonomy): domain Eukaryota; kingdom Viridiplantae; phylum Streptophyta; class Magnoliopsida; order Poales; family Poaceae; genus Aegilops; species Aegilops longissima. The sequence continues at coordinate 144,106,923 of CM038682.1, read as the reverse complement.
TATTTCGCATAAATTCCAAGCATAGCATTGCAAACGATGAATTTGATCTAGTAAACGTTTCCCTTTTCAGATATGCGGTGTCGCACATAACAAGCATGCTCATCTAAAGATTTTCCCTCAACTAAGCTAGTTGGGGTTTCAGCACGAGCACATAGGGATCGAAGATGATCCAAGTAATAAGCTTCAGGAGTGTGATAGATTTTGAGTGGTTCTTCAACCATTGGTTCAATCGGTACAACTTTTTTTTGGTATTTTGCGTTTCCTACCCATAACTAAAGATAGAAAACAACTAAGAACAACAAATAAAAATTACTTAGTAATAAAGCAAACAAGCACACACGAGAATATTCACCCCACGCTATGACTCCCCGGCAACGGCGCCAGAAAAAGATCTTGATAACCCACAAGTATAGGGGATCAATTGTAGCCTCTTTTGATAAGTAAGAGTGTCGAACCCAACGAGGAGCTAAAGGTAGAACAAATATTCCCTCAAGTTCTATCGACCACCGATACAACTGTACGCACACTTAACGTTTGCTTTACCTAGAACAAGTATGAAACTAGAAGTACTTTCTAGGTGTTGTTGGATAGGTTTGCAAGAAAATAAAGAGCACGTAAATAAAATCTAGGGGCTGTTTAGATAAAGAAGCAATAATTTTATTATAGCGAGTGTGGAAAAGTGGTGGTAGGAGTTTTGAAATTGTCCCTTAAGAAATTGACTACTTTACTAGACCGATAGCAAGTTTTATGTGGGAGAGGCCACTGCTAGCATGTCATCCCTGACTTGGAATTCTATGCACTTATGATTGGAACTATTAGCAAGCGTTCGCAACTACTAATGTTCATTAAGGTAAAACCCAACCATCGCATTAAGATATATTGGTCCCCCTTCAATCCTGTATGCATAAATTTCTATGCTAGGTAGAAGCTTCTGTCACTCTTGCCCTCCAATACATAGTCCTATCAACATAAAACTAACCCTATGGTGTGATCCACGTGCGCGCTCATATGATGGGCACCAAAGGACAGCAACATAACCACAAGCAAATTAAATCAATCATAGAAATTCATCAACCACCGATAGGACAAAGAAAATCTACTCAGACATCATAGGATGGCAACACATCATTGGATAATAATACGAAGCATAAAGCACCATGTACAAGTAGAGGGTACAGCGGGTTGTGGGAGAGTGGACCACTGTAGATAGAGGGGGAAAGGTCATGGAGATGTTGGTGAAGATGGCGGAGGTGTTGGTGAAGATCGCGGTGATGATGTTGATGGCCAGGCAGCGTTCTGGCGCCACCGGAAGAGAGGGGGAGAGGGGACCCCTTCTTATTCTTCTTCTTCTTCTTCTTCTTCTTCTTCTTCTTCTTCTTCTTCTTCTTCTTCTTCTTCCTTGACCTCCTCCCTAGATGGGAGAAGGATTTCCCCTCTGGTCCTTGGCCTCCATGGCATGGGAGGGGCGAGAGCCCCTCCGAGATTGGATCTGTCTCTCTGTCTCTCTCTGTTTCTGCGTTCTGGGATTCTGCCCTTTCACCGTTTCTTATATATCCGGAGATCCATAACTCCGATTGGATTGAAGCCTTCGCCACGATTTTTCCCCACAAATTAGCTTTCTTGCGGCCGAAGAAGAGCAGCAACTGCCTTACTGGTGGCCCACGAGGGCCAGGGGCGTGCCCAGGGGGCAGGCGCACCCCTTGCTTCGTGGCCACCGAGGGCATCGTCTCGCGTTGATTCTTCCTCCCATATTCACCAAATATTCCAAAAATATTCTCCGTCCATTTTTATTCCGTTTGGACTCCGTTTGATATGGGGTTTCTGCGAAACATAAAACATGCAACAGACAAGAACTGGCACTAGGCATTGTATCAATATGTTAGTCCCAAAAATAGTATAAAAAGTTGCCAAAAGTATATGAAAGTTGTAGAATATTGGCATGGAACAATCAAAAAATTTAGATACGACGGAGACGTGTCAATAGGCGATTTTTATGAAAGTCTTCAAAACATGGGAGTTTCAAAGACAAACGATAGAAATGCATCTATTGAGATGCATCGGAAGGTAGACTACACTAGAGAAGCCATAGTCAAGCAAGTAATGATGCTAAAGCACAAAGACTATCAGCAGCTAGGTAGTATGGATCAAGATGGAAGATAGTATGAAGCCAAACACAATAGTCGTCACACAGTGAAGTCAAACAGATCAGGCAAGCATGCAAATGTCTTCACGCAGAAAAACTATAAATAAGTGAGGGAAGAGGAAGAACCAGTTGCTTGGTGAGGACAAGGATATGTTGGACCAGTTCCAGTTGCTGTGACAACTATACGTCTGGTTAGGGAGGCTGAGATTCAACTCAGAAGACCGCATCTTCACCTTATTCCCCTTGAGCTAAGGACACCCAGTCCCCGCCCAATCACGCTAGTAAGTCTTCAAGGTAGACTTCCAAACCTTCACAGACTTCGTCACCGGCAATCCACAATGACTCTTGAATGCTCAGAACGCGACGCCTAACCGGCTGGAGCATTCACAGTCCTCAAGTGTAACAAGTCTTTAGGTCACGCGGACAGAAAGACTTCAGTGATGCCTAACACTGTTTGGCTCTGGGTGTTTTGGGCTTTGTCCTCGCAAGGATTTCTCTCTCTCAAAGGCTTCGAGGTGGGTTGCTCTCAAACGACAAAAGCCGTGCACTAACTCTGAGCAGCCACCAATTTATGGTGTAGGGGGTGGGCTATTTATAGCCACTAGGCAACCCAACCTGATTTGTCCGAAATGACCCTGGGTCACTAAGGAATTGACACGTGTTCCAACAGTCAAATTTCAAACACACGCGGCAGCTTGACTTGGGCTACAAGTAAAGCTGACTCATCCAGATCTGGATAAGGTTTGCTCTCATTGTCTTCGCTCGAAGACTTAGGATTTGGTTGAGCATCGCTTTAGTCACTCTGACTTTGTTCACTTGGACCCCACTTAACAGTACGGTGGTTCCTATGACTCATCAAAGAAGAAAAGGAAACTACGAAACAGCTATGTCTTCGCACTCCATAGTCTTCACGTGAATGTCTTCTCGAGTCATAATCTTCATTGTGAATATCTTCACATACCACCATTGTCTTCAATGTCTTCACACATTTTTAGGGGTCATCTCCGGTAGATAAACCGTATCAATGAGGGACTACTACCTATGATATCCTGCAGTTCACACAAACACATTAGTCCCTCAACCAGGTTTGTCGTCAATACTCCAAAACCAACTAGGGGTGGCACTAGATGGACCTACAATCTCTCCCTTTTTGGTGATTGATGACAAACTGGTTGAAGTTTTCAACGGGGATAAAAGTATGTGAAATTGTAAAGGATTAAGGTATTGTCTTCATAAGTAGCAAAAGGCTCCCCCTGAAGATGTGCATATAATTAATTTGCAATTGAATGCAAATGCACATGGCAGGTTTTACTTGTGGAGATCCTCTTCAACTAATGAAGACAATTCATTATGCATGAAAATATATAACGAAGATAATGACATGCATAATGGAAAATGGATGTCTGCGAAATGATTTCGTGCGGGATTTATCATCGCACATGCGGAATTTATCATCGCATCACATAGTTGGCAGAAAAGGTAGCAGACGACCATCAAGTTTAAGTGTTACAACTAAGAGAACCAAATGTAGCAAAAGCAAGAGTTGTAAACATGGGGCAAAAGTGTAGCAACCACCCATATGGACCCGCTTGAAGACTATCAACTCATATGCTTCTCCCCCTTTTGTCAGTAAGGACCAAAAAGGTTTGAAAACATAGAGCGCCTACTCGTTCCCATGAGGAGAAGGTGAAGCAGCAGGGTCGTCGTTGAGGTCTGGTGGTGCAGAAGAACTTGGTGCAGTGTCGATGCGAGGTGAAGTTGTAGTTGGTGAAGTAGCATCATCTTCATCATCAATGACTCTGGCATTGACAGTTGCAGCTGAGGAAGAATAGTCAGAGTCTTCAAGTGAGGGAGTCCGATGCAAGACAGCGTTCCTGGGAGAGTGGAATCAAATTTGAATCTCTCTGAGTAGACATCTTGTTGAAGATCATCTTCAGAGCTCAACAGTGTCAGACTCTTTCACGACCGCCGACAGGTTTCATGAGTACAAAGGCATTCTTGGTGGCAAGGTTGCGAATGCGATTGACATCCACCAAGAGGCTTTGCATCTGACGCTTCAGCCAGTCGTGATGCTTATCCTGTTTTGGTATTCTGGGCTTGGAATATGGGTTCTTGGTGCTATCAAAGAAGGTGTTGTGTGCCTTGAAACCATTGACATTGAACGACCCAGGCAAAGATGCAGTACCTGGAAACCTGGGCAACCTTAGTTTAGGCTTCTGGACCTGAGGCCTGTGCTCCACATGATAGTCAAATTGAGGTCCGGGAGCAGGAGGAGGAACCAAAATAGGCCAGCGAACCATGACAGATTGGCCGCGATCAAATGCTAGCTCAATTGTATGAGGCCTTGGAGGGGGCACAGGAGCATCATCATTAACATGGGCTTAAAGTTGCACAATGGCTTCAGGTGCAACATTGGCTTCAGGGGACACATTCACCTCTGGTGCACATTAACTTCAGGCGCCACATTTTCTTCAGTCATGACATCGTCATTGGCTTCAGTATTGGTGTTGGTGGCCGCCTCAGTACCATCAACCTCCACTTGAGTAGCTGGAGGGTCGGACACGTTCTCCTTGAGAACAACTTATTGGTTGGTAGGGGGTGTGGCAACACGCTCTTCTTCTTGTCAGGGTTCTTCTAGATCGTCGGCTGATGCAGTCAAAATGTCTTCAACGGCTTTGGCTTCAGACTCTGAGACGTTCACAGTCGGAGTGGCGTCAGGAAAGACTTGTCGTGCCACTGAGTTGTGGTGCTCTTCTCCTTCTGGAACGCTCGACAGAGCGACTTGTGGCTTGGTCCTTTGCGAAGCATAAGAAATGCGGTAGACGCTTTTGGAGAGGGAGATGGCTGAACCACATAGCCGTCATCATCAAGCACCAGAGTGGTGACTTGAGTTGGGGGAGTACTTGGTGATTCTTCTTGACGGGGCAAGTCTTGAGGGTGATCAGTCCATGAATCATCCTGAGCAATTAGCGTCAGAGGACGACCAATGCTGATGAGTTCGCTATTCGTGAGAACAGGCGATGATACCATTTGGTGCTCAATTTGAGGAAGGACTTCATCATCATTTACATTGTCTTGGGGACCAATATCTTCAGCTGCAGTGGTGTCAACAGCTGGGATGTCTTCAGCTTCAGGAGCCTCTGTGGTAGCAGGCTCGTGAACTATTAACTAACGCTCTCGGTGTTCAGACGCAGGACGAGCAAATGAGATTGGCTCGACGACAAGGAGCTCTGTGAGAGCAGCCCGATCTTTCTTCTTTGTCTTTCTCTTCTTTGTCGGTGGAGCATCGTCAGTGGTGTTCTTGTTCTTGCACTTTCGGGCTTCGGCTTCGGCTGCCCTTGTTTTCTTAAGTTTCGAAGCAACTGTGGGCATCTTAGGCTTCGTGCATGTCATGCTGGCAGGGAAGACAATGCGAGGTGTTTCCCGCCCTGATGCTTTAGCTTATGCCACAGCTACCTTCTTCTTCTTGGCAGCCATCTTGGGGTCAATGCCTGGACGCCCAAGAGCCTTGCGCTTTTCTACTTCATTGTGAGCTTGAACACATTTTGCAGCGGAGAGCTTCATACGTTCTCTTGATCCTTTTGCTGCTTCACATTTCTGTTGAAACTGCTCTTTGAGGTCATGCAGTACATGCTTGAAGTTTTGAACATCAGCCACGCTGAGCTTGGCCATGTGCTTCTTGAACTGAGCCTTCTCATAGTCAATTTTGTTCTTCAGTTCAATGATTTTCTGAGCCAAAACCAGCTCATTTGCAATGGCACCATGGAAGGAGACACTGATGCCAATAGGAAGCTAAAGATCATCGATGCTGAGGTTCGGATTTTCAAACCACTCATCAATGAAGTTATTCAAGATGTCCACATCGAAGAGGGGCAGATCGTTGAAGATCTCCGCCTCTTGCTAGCTCTTTATCAGTAGCTCAAGAGCATCATCGCCAAGATCTTCGTCAGTTGACAGATCAATGGCTTTGTTTTCATTCCTCAGAACAGCAGCTGGGGTCAGTGCTTGACCAGAAATCTGGATGGGCTTCTTCTTCTTCTCAGTCTTGGAGATGCGAGAAAGATCTTCTGACTGCACACTGGCTTCAGGAGGTGCAGTGGCCAGAGGCTTCGCACGCGAAGCTCTTGGTGCAGTGGAGGGCTTTGAAGCCTTTAGTTTCTTCTGCTTCTGTGGCTTTATTGGAGCAGGCGCTTCATCAGAATCAGTGTCGTCTGTAGAGTGCTCCACGGCTGCCCCGTGAACAATAATGTGAGTGAGAAGACCTTCGAGGTTGTAGAAGGGCCCGATGACATTGGGTTCAGCATCACGTGTGCCATCGGCCCGAGGAGCAGGTGGACCGGGGTTGAAGTCGAGTCCAAAAGATTTCTTGTTTTTCGCAGCAGAGTCCTTGGCAAACTTGTAGTTGCACTTGAACAGGTTGTCGTCACCATAGCAGAGAAGATGGGTCAGCATTCTCTTGCTGTGGTCCGCGAACCATGCAAGGATAGAAGCCTTGAGCAATGGCTTCAGTTCTGGACCTGGGTGGAAGATTTTTGTATAAGATATCTCGCCAAGGTCGCTTGATGGCATTCTTCTCAGCATACTCAGCAGTGATGAATCTGTACTTGTACCATTCCTCTGCCCAGTATCTTCGAATCCACTGGATTCGAGTCTTGCGTTCACCATAGGTTTCCTCTAGGTCTGTTTTGTACATCTCATATAGATATGGTGGCAAATCCTTCGATGTATTTCCACGGTGCTGCCTGCCTCCCTTTCTTGCCGACTTTTCAGTGGCCATGAAGTTCAACTTGGATGGGTTCAGAACTTGCAAAGGCTTCCATCTACTGGTCAGACAAGAACTGGCTTCGGGGGAATTGATGTGATGCTGTAAGAATTTTGAAATGAATGCAAACTATGAGAACCAAGGGATTCTCCCAGGGACATGTACCTGTGACAGCATTAGAGATGCTTGGGAAGGGGAAGAGGTCATATGCATTCTCAGAAGATTTTGAAGATAAATTAGTTTGAAGACATTGACCTCATAGCGCGAAGACATTCACTTATATGTTGAGAGTTGGTTCCAGATTTGTACGAATCCAAGAATAGGTACAAGTGAGGAATCTAACTATGTGTGAAGCATAAGTGAATATACTAGGCATGTTATGAGATGCAGAACAGGATAGATCCAAATTTGTAGGCACAGAAACCACTTTTGGTGGAGAAGGATGAATCTATTGGATCAAAAAGGAAGTAAAAGAAAGATTTAATTACCTCACGCAGAACTACAAGACGAAGTGGAGAGGAGGCCGAGCAGTTCGATCTTCCGTTCCCTAACTTGGCGACGGAAGACACCTATGGCGGCGGCGGAGAAGATGAGGTCCGCGGCCGGCGTGAGGACGGCGTCGGTAAGGTCGCGGCAGCTAAGCGCTTCGTCGCCGGCATCATCGAGAGTTAGTGGTGGCGCTAAGGTTTGTGCGAGGTGGAGAGATGGGAGAAAGATTTTGACCACGATGTGATGTGTATTTATAAGGAGAGGGACAGCACAGCGCAATTACGCAGGTGCCCCTGGCGGTTCACATCTGAGGGACACGTGGCGAACATGCGACACATTGGAAGTTGTTCCATCCCACGCATGCCTAGACTGTCGGGTGGTCGTTCTGGCTTCTCCGAGTTTCAGGCAATAAGGATTGAGCATTTAAAACAGATTCAATGTTTGTCTCTCTATCTTCTGCTGACAAGGACGCAGAGAAGACATTCGACAGTTTCAATAGAATGCATATGATTTGGATAGATAGAATTTGAGGTAGAAGCATAGAAGAGGTTACGGTCTGATCACATTCATTTAGTCCAAAAGATTCAAACGAGAAGACATAGCTATAAGTGAATGCTGTAGAGGACAAAACACAAATATATGTATATATGAGTAAGACCAAATCAACAAAATGAAGATCAACATGAAGACAAAACAACGTTGAAGATAAATCAAATGCAAAGATTTATGAAATGCAACGCCAAAAGAAAATACTCCAAACGAAAGTTTGTTAGTGGCGTTACCCACCGTATAGGAAGTATTAGACCCAGACACGACGCACAATTATCGTGGCGCTCCGAAGTCAAATTCTTCATTAATGTATTCACACTTAGAATGTATGTCTTCACTGTTAGAAGATATACTTTACTTCGTGTGTTGCACATCTAAGTCATAAATATGCATAAGTGTTAGGATGTGTGCCTAATCACATGACATTTGAGGATTCTAAGATATTTAGCTCACACCACAACTTGCAAAACCTTTTCTCATCCAAGGGCTTTGTGAATATATCTGCCAATTGCTCTTCAGTGTTGACGTGAATGATATCAATATCTTCCTTCATGACATGATCTATGAGAAAGTGATGAGGAATTTCAATGTGCTTTGTCTTCAAGTGCTGAACTGGGTTGTTGGCAATCTTGATAGCGCTTTCACTGTCGCAGTAGAGTGGTACTTGCTTCAGATAAATGCCATAGTCCTTGAGAGTTTTCTTCATCCATAGCGCTTGTTGGGAGACAACCCAATATTTTTCCTTGCTGCTTAGTAATAAATAATCCATCTAGCCTCTGTTTAAATGTGGTTTTATCTTTTAATTAGTGTTTGTGCCAAGGTAAACCTATTGGATCATCTTGGATAATAGTTATTTGATCTTGCTGTAATTTCCAGAAACTTTGCGCTCAGTTCCCGAATTGTTAAAAATCACCAGAATGTGATAACAAATAATGATTCCAATTGCTTCTGATCAATAAAAAAAATTTATAGGTCTTCTAATTTTGGTAGAATTTTTTGAGTTCCAGAAGTTTGCGTTAGTTAAAAATTACTACAGCCTGTTCTGTTTTTGATAGATTCTGTTTTGCGTGTGTTGTTTGCTTATTTTGATGAATCTATGGCTAGTAAAATAGTTTATGATCCATAGAGAAGTTGGAATACAGTAGGTTTAACACCAATATAAATAAAGAATGAGTTCATTACAGTACCTTAAAGTTGTCTTTTGTTTTCTTTCTCTAACGGAGCTTACGAGATTTCTATTGAGTTTTGTGTTGTGAAGTTTTCAAGTTTTGGGTGAATTCTTTTGATGGATTATGGAACAAGGAGTGGCAAGAGCCTAAGCTTGGGGATGCCTATGGCACCCCCAAGACAATCCAAGGACTCCAAAAAGTCAAAGCTTGGGGATGCCCCGGAAGGCATTCCCCTCTTTCATCCACTTCCATCGGTAATTTACTTGGAGCTACATTTTTATTCACCACATGATAAGTGTTTTGCTTGGAGCGTCTTGTATTATTTGTGTCTTTGCTTTTTAGTTTACCACAATCATCCTTGCTGTACACACATTTTGAGAGAGCCATACATGAATTGGAATTAGATAGAATACTCTATGTGCTTCACTTATATCTTCTGAGCTTGATAGTTTTGCACATAGTGCTTCACTTATATCTTTTGAGCGTGATAATTTTTGCTCTAGTACTTCACTTAGATCTTTTAGAGCACGGTGGTGGATTTGTTTTAAAGAAACTATTGATCTCTCATGCTTCACTTAGATTATTTTGAGAATCATTAATAGCATGGTAATTTGCTTAATATTAATATACTTGGTATTCAAGATATGTGAAACTTTCTTTTGAGTACGTTGAATACTAAGATAACTTTGATGTTTGATAATTGTTTTGAGATATGGAGGTGATAATATCAAAGTCGTGCTAGTTGAGTAGTTGTGAATTTGAGAAATGCTTGTGTTAAAGTTTGCAAATCCCGTAGCATGCACGTATGGTTAAAGTTGTGTAACAAATTTGAAACATGAAGTGTACCTGGCTTGTGCATCCTTATGAGTGGTGGTCGGGACTGAGCGATGGTCTTTTCCTACCAATCTATCCCCTAGGAGCATGCGCGTAGTACTTGATTTTTGATGACTTCTAAATTTTTGCAATAAGTATATGAGTTCTTTTGACTAATGTTGAGTCATGGATTATACGCAATTTTACCTTTCCGCCTTTTCTAGCCTCTTCGGTACCGTGCATTGCCCTTTCTCACCTTGAGAGTTGGTGCAAACTTCGCCGGTGCATCCAAACCCCGTGATATGATACGCTCTATCACACATAAACCTCCTTATATCTTCCTCAAAACAGCCACCATACCTACCTATTATGGCATTTCCATAGCCATTCCGAGATATATTGCCATGCAGCTTTCCACCGTTCCGTTCATCATCATGACATACTTTACTTTTGTCATATTGCCATTGCATGATCATGTAGTTGACACCGTATTTGTGGCAAAGCGACCATGCATTATTTTTCATACATGTCACTCTTGATTCATTGCACCATTCGGGTACACCGCCAGAGGCATTCATATAGAGTCATATCTTGTTCTAAGTTTTGAGTTGTAATCCTTATGTTGTAATCAATAGAAGTGTGATGATCATCATTATTAGAGCATTGCACAAAAAAAAGAGAAAGGCCAAAAAGAAAAAAAGAAAGGCCCAAAAAAGGGCAATGCTACTATCTCTTTTTCCACACTTGTGCTTCAAAGTAGCACCTTGTTCTTCATGTAGTGAGTCTCATATATTGTGCTTCAAAGTAGCACCTTGTTCTTCATGTAGTGAGTCTCATATATTGTTCTTCAAAGTAGCACCATGTTTTTCATATAGTGAGTCTCATAAGTTGTCTTTTTATACTAGTGGGAATTTTTCATTATAGAACTTGGCTTGTATATTCCTATGATGGGCTTCCTCAAAATGCCCTAGGTTTTCATGAGCAAGCAAGTTGGATGCACACCCACTAGTTTTCTTTTGTTGAGCATTCATAGCTCTAGTGCATCCGTTGCATGGAAATCCCTACTCCTCATGTTGACATCAATTGATGGGCATCTCCATAGCCCGTTGATTATCCTCGTCAATATGAGACTTTCTCCTTTTTTGTCTTCTCCACACAATCCCCATCATCATATTCTATTCCACCCATAGTGCTATATCCATGGCTCATGCTCATGTATTGCGTGAAGGTTGAAAAAGTTTGAGAATATTTAAGTATGAAACAATTGCCTGGTTTGTCATCGGGGGTATAGAAGTTGGGAACATCTTTGTGTGACGAAAATGAAATATAGCCTAACTATATGATTTTGTAGGGATGACCTTTCTTTGGCCATGTTATTTTGAGAAGACATAATTGCTTAGTTAGTATGCTTGAAGTATTATTATTTTTTATGTCAATATGAACTTTTGTCTTGAATCTTTCGGATCTGAATATTCGTACCACAATTAAGAAGATTTACATTGAAATTATGCCAAAGTATCACTCCGCATCAAAATATTTCTTTTTATAATTTATCTACTCGAGGACGAGAAGGAATTAAGCTTGGGGATGCCTGATACGTCTCCAACGTATCTATAATTTTTTTATTGCTCCATGCTACTTTATCTATTGTTTTCGACTATAATGGGCTTTATTTTCCGCTTTTATATTACTTTTGGGACTAACCTATTAACCGGAGGCCCAGCCCAGAATTGTTGTTTTTTGCCTTTTTCAGAGTTTCGAAGAAACAGAATATCAAACGGAGTCCAAACAGAATGAAACCTTCAGAAACATGATTTTCTCACCGAATGTGATCCAGGAGACTTGGACCCTACGCCAAGGAACATCAGAGGCGGTCACGAGGGTGGGCCCCCCCCCCCCCCCAGGGCGTGCCCCTGCCTCGTGGGCCCCTTGATGCTCCACCGACGTACTCCTTCCTCCTATATACACCTACGTACCCCAAAACGATCAGAATAGGATCCAAAAACCTAATTCCACCGCCGCAACTTCCTGTATCCACGAGATCCCATCTTGGGGCCTGTTTGAGCTCACGGAGGTGGCATCCACCACGGAGGGCTTCTACATCAACACCATAGCCCTCCGATGAAGTGTGAGTAGTTTACTTCAGACCTTGGGTCCATAGCTAGTAGCTAGATGGCTTCTTCTCTCTTTTGGAACTCAATACAATGTTCTCCTCTCTCTCGTGGAGATCTATTCGATGTAATCTTCTTTTTGCGGTGTGTTTGTTGAGACCGATGAATTGTGGGTTTATGATCCAACTTATCTATGAATAATATTTGAATCTTCTCTGAATTCTTTTATGTATGATTGAGTTATCTTTGCAAGTCTCTTGAATTATCCGCTTGGTTTGGCCAACTAGATTGGTAGTTCTTGCAATGGGAGAAGAACATGGCTTTGGGTTCAATCTTGCGGTGTCCTTACCCAAAGGATGTAAAGGGTTGCAAGGCACGTATTGTATTGTTGCCATCGAGGATAACAAGATGGGGTATTTATCATATTGCATGAATTTATTCCTCTACATCATGTCATCTTGCTTAAGGCGTTACTCTGTTTTTAACTTAATACTCTAGATGCATGGATAGCGGTCGATGAGTGGAGTAATAGTAGTAGATGCAGAATCGTTTCGATCTACTTGTCTCGGACGTGATGCCTATATACATGATCATACCTAGATATACTCATAACTACGCTCAATTCTGTCAATTGCTCAACAGTAATTTGTTCACCCACCGTAGAATACTTATGCTCTTGAGAGAAGCCACTAGTGAAACCTATGGCCCCCGGGTCTATTCTCATCATATCAATCTCCATCACTTTTATACTTGCTTGTTTTTACTTTGCTATTTACTTTTCACTTTGCATCTATATACCAAAAAGACCAAAAATATTATCTCTATCAGATCTCACTCTCGTAAGTGACCGTGAAGGGATTGACAACCCCTAATCCCGTTGGTTGCGAGTAGCTATCGTTTTGTGCAGGTACGAGGGACTTGTGCGTGGCCTCCTACTGGATTGATACCTTGGTTCTCAAAAACTGAGGGAAATACTTACGCTACTGTGTTGCATCATCCTCTCCTCTTCGGGGAAAACCAACGCAAGCTCAAGACGTAGCAATCACCTATTCACCCCCCCCCCCCCATCTAGTCAATAACTAGCACTTTCAGTACTGTTTTAAATAAATGTTGAATTGAAGCTATTGTATTGCTCTCTTTTCCCATTAAGTAGTGAACAAAAATGGTACCAACCCAGACATGATGCTTGTTGCTTTGTTACAACAAACTCTGCATCACCCCTTTATAAGTAGATAGAAGCACATGATGTTGTTGCGCCCACTCTCCCCTGAAACTGTTTATGCTTTTTCTTAATCTAATGCTCATGGTAAAATTAAGCAATGCCACTCTCCGAATTAACTACTTAACTGTTTTAAGATAATTTCTCTGTTAATATGAATCAATGCAACCGTTTTAGAAATAGTACTGTCCTATACATTGTTTTCCATCAAGATAAGGTAGATGCTTCTTTTTGTGGCCGCATGTTACATCCTCCTTTATTGGCAGTAATTGTTTCCTTTTTTGCCTCTGTTAAATCAGGGGTATCTATTAAACTTGTTGCTATAGCAAACTTAAATGTCACACCTGCGACTTTGCTTGATTTCAGTGCAACTGCACAAAACGAGATTGGATTACCTATTCGTGTTGGCAGATTCGTACGTCATCTTGTGTGCATCATGACAGGTTGGTACTTGCCTTCATCCACATGATCATGAAGTGTGTTTTGAGATGCTGTGCTACATGTATTTGGTACTATTTTACATAAATGTTGAATTGAAGCTATTGTATTGTTGTCTTTTCCCATTAAGTAGTGAACCAAAATGGGACCAACCCAGACATGATGCTTGTTGCTTTGTTACAACAAACTCTGCATCACCCCCTTTATAAGTAGATGGAAACACATGTTGTTGTTGCGCCCACTCTTCCCTGGAACTGTTTATGCTTTTTGTTAATCTAATGTTGTTGGTAAAATTAAGCAATGCCACTCTCAGAATTAACTACTGAATCTTAGTTCAAAACTGCAACACTTGTTAGGGATTGGCGGGATTACCATTTTTGTGGCCGCATGTTTCATCCTCCTTTATTGGCCAGTAATTGATTCCTTTTTTTCCTCTGTTAAAACAGGGATATCTATTCAACTTGTTGCCATTGCGACATTTTGCTTCGCTTAATTTTGGTGGAATTGCACAAAATGAGATCGGATTTCCATATATGTGTTGAGATCTCTTTTAGATCTTCCTCAGGAGTTATTTCAAATCTTGGTATTGAAAGGTCAGTACCTACTTTCCTCATAATTAACTACTGAATCTTAGTTCAAAACTGCAACACTTGTTAGGAATCGGCGAGAGTACCATTTCTGTTAGGGATCGGCCGGAGTACATGTTTAAGAAATGTATTGTTCAGATAATGTCTCTGTTATTATATATCAGTTACTGTGTTTTACAAATGGTACTATCCTGCTTTGTAGTTCTTTCTACATGTTTAACCAAGGTATTGTTAAGATAATGTCTCTGTTAAAATGAATCAGTCGCATTGTTTTAGGAATGAAACTTTTCTGCTTTGTCGTTCTTTATACATGTTGAAACAAGGCATTGTTAAGATAATGTCTCAGTTAATATGAATGAATCACACTGATTGAGAATTGCTACTCTCCTGCTTTGTTTCCCATTAAGATAAGGTCGATCAGTAGATGTTTTTGTTTTGGGAGTACAAGTCATCAACCGTTATTTCTTAGTAATTGTTTCCCTTACACCTATTGTAGCTTACAGGGATATCAAAATTAAAGCTCGGTTTTATTCTGACTTTGATTTTAGTTGAACTGCACATAAGGAGCCAATGTGTCTAAGGCAAACTGCTGCATTAGTGGGTCCAGTTGGTCTTACCACTTTGCAGAAAGAAGCGGTCACTATTTGCACTACATTACTCAAGGAACGATCGAGAAGCTTTACAGAGTATTATTAGATGCTGGTGACATGACTAGTCTGCAGAGAGCATAGGAAACTCTACAACACATAGAGTGCACTGGGCAAAAAGTGCCCAAACAAGTACAAGAAGCCAGGTCAGGACTCCAAATCTGTCAATGTCATTCTAAGCAACAATGATGGGGCATCTGGGTATGGTAATCTGTTTACCGTACTTTCTGTTTGTTAGTCCACCGATTGGTGGGTTAACACTGGGTCCAATATTCATGTGTGTGCTGATGTGTCTTTGTTTTCTGGCATCATATAAATACGAAATCCACAGGGATACTGAGCTTGATTTTAGTGAAACTGCACAAGAAAACATTATCTACTTTGAGTCAGACAGGCGGATTGGATCAGTCGCTGCAAGAACGATCTAGTCTACAGCGAAGACAAATCGGATCCGCGCGTGCAATTGTCCACGAAGGTTCTGCTAATCCCCGATCAGATCGGTGTATGGATCGAAAAAAGAATCGTTCAGCCCAAACCAGCTATTTTTTAGTCTTCCTTTGCTACATGAAGAGGCAAATCTCTCAAAAGCACAAATTCCCAGGCCCATAATGACCTCTGAATTGATATCACGTGAAAGCCATGGAGTACAAGTCAAAAGTCTTGAGCAGTGCTATGCAGCCGACGATTTCGCGGCCGATGCATGCACGACACAAGCTTATCAACGTTTGATTAAATTCCTCTCTAAATAAGGACCGTGAGATCCTACTATCGTGCACATGTCGTCCAGAAATCATCGTGTGCGTAGCTATTCCGAAAGTCTTTGTGCTCAGCTGCTATGCAACATGGGGAGTGGACGCGGTTTTTTTTTCCAAAGATGGCCACGATGCAGGAAAGAATACAGAGCAATTTAAAAAAAAAAGAGGACCCGGAAACGGAGTCGTCCATGACCCGGACTCGTTCATTGACGGCGCCCGCGCCCTCGCTTCTAGGCGCCCGCTTCCGCCACTGTTCCGACCAAAAGCCGGCGACCGTCGAGCCGCCATCTCCACGGCTCCACCGCCGGCCGCCGTCGTCGCCTCCACGGCCGTCGCCGCCTCGTCGCTCCATCTCCACGGCTCCACCGCGGCCGCCGTCGCCGCCTCCACGGCCGTCGCCGCCTCGTCGCTCCATCTCCACGGCTCCACCGCCGCCGCCGTCGTCGCCTCCACGGCCGTCGCCGCCTCGTCGCTCCATCTCCACGGCTCCACCGCCCGCGCCCGTCGTCGCCTCCACGGCCGTCGCCTCCACGGCCGTCGCCGCCTCGTCGCTCCGCCTCTGCGCTGCTCCACCGCCAGGTGGACACCTCTGCCAGGGTCGACCCTGAGCCGCCGAGTCACCGCAGGCCTCTTCAGCCGCCGACGCTGCACGGCTCGCCTCTCCGTCTTGTACGTCGGCCCGCTGCTGCATCGGACCGGCCTTGCTGTTTCATCGCTCAGTCACCTCGGGTATCTTCAGCTATGCTGCGGCCCGCCCCGCCAACAGCACGTAGCCGCGAGTGTGGCCTCGGATCTCCGGCCGCCTCAGCTCGCCTCCGCCACCTCCTGGCCTCGCGCTCCAATCACCGCTTCGACCGCGCCCAATTCAAATCGCCGGCGTCTACCTCATCTCGCCCTGGATTTGAGCCGCCGCCGCCGCGGCCTTACCTCACTTCCACCTACGCCGCCAGCCGCCTCCGTTACCCGCCTCAACTGCAGCGGGGGAGAGCCGCCGGCCACTCTCTGCCTCTGGCCGTCGTTCCTCCGCCATGAGCCGCCTGTCTTCGTCGCCCTGAGCTGGCTGCTCGACCCGTCAAGTCGCCGCTACTCTGCGGCGCAGCACGCCTAGCCGCGCCCGTCTCTCTGCCAACCGACATTCAAGCACGCGACGAGGCGTACCCGGCGTGCGCTTGATACCGCTGCGTTTCACCTCGCTTGAGGGCTATTGGTCCGAGGTCTTGGGTGGAGAAGCCTACAGTATATATTACCTAATACTAGTACTTTTTGCTCTGATCAAAGAGGAACTCTGAAGAAATCCCACAGTACGCCACAGAGCAGCTTCTTAAGTGGTGAAACGCTACTGGACAGCATGCTGAAATCTGAAGATAAAAGTTGGATTGCATTTCATCGAGGGTATACGGGCTGCAATCCTATCAACAGAAGTACACAACAGCCAAACTCCTTTCAGTTCAGAGGAATTAAGTCAATATATGCATGGTGGTAGTGCTGGGATTCAGCTAACGGAAAACAGCTCCCGGTCATGATTCTGGAAATATTATACACATATGGATTTATTGGGTGCAGTGAAGAGGTTTCCTTCAAGTCGTCGGGCTCACCTTTTGCTGATACCCTGTGTGTGCGTATATGTGCACAGCCGTCCGGCTCGCCTCTGCTGTTACCTGCCATTGTTGAACCGCCGGACGCGGTCGTCGCCGTAGCCTTGCCACCATGCACAAACTGTCGTGCTCCACCTCGCTGGGGGCTTCCCTGAGCCGCCCACCTCCGCGGTCTTCCCTTGCTCTCTGAGTGTTGAGCTGTCCGGGCCGCGATGAGCTGCCACCGTGATTGCCGCTGTTTTCGCTACCGTGTTGAACCGCCAGGTGCTATCTTTTCTATATATTGTTAGCACATATTAAATTGTTTGAGAACAGTTACTCTGTCTTTCAATATATTTTATGCAGGACAAAGTGCACTACAAAAATGGCATCGTACCATGGACAGGAGGCTCGCGCCGGTTTAAATGTTGTAGTCAATTCTTGCGCCTGCGGCGGTTTAAATGTCGTGGCCAACTCTCGCGCCTGCACCAACTACCGCTGCCGCACCTGAATCGTCAGTCCGCACCAGCTTACAAATGTCGCGACTGACTCTCCCATCCGCACCGACTTACAAATGTCGCGCCCGACTCTCCCGTCCGCACCGTCTTACAAATGCCGCGGCTGACTCATCTATTTGTGCCGCCTCTGATGCTGCGGTCGTCTTGACTGTCTGTCCCTTGCGGCCTGGTCTACATCAACACACCGGGCCGCACCTGTCTGCATGAGCTGTTTATTGAGGATAAAGCAAGTCACAGCTTGGGTAGCCCGGTTTTCTTTCAAATTGGAGGCAAATTATCATCAATCGCCGTTTGCACTAGGTGGTTCAATGGGTAGGCGCGCAAGTCACCGCCACTACAGTTTGGTTAACTTTAAATCACTAGTTGGAAGGAACCATTGGCCGAGTTGCTGACACGGCTCATACGGGATCATTTATAACCCGCCGCAGTCACCTCAACCTTCTGTGGATTCACATCGTGCTATCAACACCAATGATAATAAAAGTTATGCCGGTTTATATCACGGTCAAATATGGAGAATCTCAAGCCAACTCTCCGAGTCACCTTGAGTCTCGGGGGCTACAATGATATGACTCAGCAAAGGTTGCCGGTTTGTCAGTGAAGTCAAGAACCCCAGGACGCTGGAGGGAAAGATAACCCGGTCCCGGAGGCTACTACCATACAGATGAAAATTTAAGGGCCGTCAAAAAATTTCCGGTTCAAAATGAAGAATGCCGGTTTAATATCCGGTTCAAGGGAAATCTATTCTCCCACGAAGCTCTGAAGCTCTCAAATCCGGTTTTAAAATGTCCGGTTCAAAAAGGAATTAACTTCTCGCAAATTCGAGTTGAAAGGCCGTCAGAAAATCTCCGGCTGAAAATGAAGATTCCGGTTTGCAATCCGGTTTAAGGGAAATTTGTTCTCCCACAAAGCTTTGAAGCTCTCAATATCCGGTTCAAAATCCCGGTTCAAGAAGAATTTATCTCTTGCAGAAAGTTAAAGGTTGCCGAAGAGGACCTGCTGCCATGATGCGCGGTTCAAACATGGGTATCCTGCCTTATTGGCTTATCATATTATTGATCACTTGGGGGCTTGGTCATGTCTGAACCATAGTCACACCTCTTGATTAGCTCAATGCCACAGCATCACTTGGGGGCTTTGGTCGAACCCGAACCATAGCTACACCTTTTGGGGGCTTGGTCGTGTCCGACCGTGGTAATGCCTCTTGATCGGCTCAAAGCCTCATTTACAATGGTTTTTATTTTGCCTTTGTTTGAGTTTTGTTCTCTTTCCGATAAAGATTTTTTTTGCTTTTTAAATCGGCGTTAACAACCCGGTTCGACTGTCAATTACAAGTTGTCAGTACATGATCAAATCATAATCCGGAGACTATCAGCCTGGTCTGGTTTGACTACGAGTTGCCAGTATTATATATGGTTAAACCGGTGTTTATCACAACCCGATACGGTTTTATCATAAACTGGCATAGTATGAAAGAAGTTATCATTACACAAGATTGGGGTTATCATTCTTACTACAAAAAGTTGGTAAACCAACATTATTCAAATTGAGGTTATATGCAAGTCTCATGTCGCTGCAAGCATGCACCATAACACTTGGGGGCTAATGCAAAGTCATTTTTTGCTCATCTCACCGCTGTCCAGGCAATCCCTCTACTCACCCACACCCCCTGTTATTCTGTGGCAACGGCAGCCTCACACCACAGCTGAATCAGTGAACCCTCGTACTCCTCTCCGCGTGGGCATCCACTGTAGCGTCTTCCCCGGATCCGTGTCGCCCCCTTCCTAGGTCTCGCCATCATCCACCGCCCTGGTGCTCTCGGCGTGGCGTGGTCAACGTGGTCAACGAACGGCATCCATCGGACGTGGACTGTACGTGGAGAGGCTGACAGTTGGGTCCACGGCCTCACACAAGGAAATGCCTCCTTATTATGCGCAAAATAATGATTCCTCCACCTGACATATGGGACCAACCGAAAGGGCCTCTGTATTTCGCGAAAAAAACATTCCCACCGCTGACAGCTCGGACCCACCAGCTATACCTTTGCACACAAGGAAGTGCTTCCTTATTACGCACAAAAAAAGGAATACCCCCTGCTAGCTGGGATCCACCATATGGGAGGCTGACTTGTGGGCCTACTAAGATGACGGGGACGGAGGGCTTTGTCAACTTAGTAAATTTGAACGATTCTAGCTCCAGTGACCGTACGATGTCCATCCAACGGCCGTAGTGCTTATTCAACCTCTGGTCTTCTTACTCCAGCCACCCAAACAAGCGTCGGTCATGCCGCCTGCTCCTGCCTCCCGTGTCTGGCTGTGCTGCCACCACTGGCCATGTCATCCCTCTATACTCACCCACACCTCCTGTTATTCTCCGGCGACGGTAGCCTCACACCGCAGCCGAAGCAGTCAATCCATGTACTCCCCTCCGCGTGGGCATCCCTTTGCCGTGTCTTCCCGGCGGACGCCCCTTCCTAGGCCTCGCCGTCATCCCCGCCACGGTGCTCTCGGCATGGCGTGGTCAATGTGGTCAACGAACGTCTTCCATCGGAAGAGTACTGTACATGGAGAGGCTGACAGCTGGGTCCACGGCCGCAGCAAGGAAATGCCTCCTTATTACACGCAAAATAATGATTCATCCACCTGTCAGCAGGGACCCACCGGACGAGCAACATTATTTCGTGAAAAAAAATGTTTCCCCCTGATTGCTGGGACCCAGTAGCTACATCTTTGCACGCAAGGAAGTGCGTCCATATTACGGGTAAAAAATTATTCGCCCCCCTGACTACTGAGACCCACCAGATACATCTTCGCATGCAAGGAAGTGCCTGACAGTCGGGACCCACCCGGTCGAAGCGTACGTAGCGTTGTCATTCTGGTCGCGAACGTGTACGTACATACTGGTCGATCGGTCTGTCTGCAGGCTGCAGCGATGAACCGTGGTCGTGTAAAGAAGGGCACGTGTGGTGGTAGAGGCGCGCACGTGTGGTAGTAGAGGCGCGCACGTAGCATGTACACGTACATACAGCGGCCACGGTGCAAGAAAGTAAATACGGCCATGTACGTACATACGGGCGGGGTCTCGAACGCCTACTTGCGCATATGTACGGCCAGGGCTCGTGTACATGTCTGTGGCTGGGTTAGAATGGAGAAACTGCGTCGTCGTCGTGTTCATGGGGAGGCAACGGAATGTGTCGTGTTCATCGGGAGGCAACGGAACGTGTGTTGTTCATCGGGAGCCAACCGGATTGGATGGAACAGGCGATGGAAACGAGGCCTGGCGTACCGCAGAACGGAGGAAACGGCCTTCTGTTCGACCGGCCATGGTGAAAACGGGATCCTGTTCATCGGGAGGGGTCCGCGTGCCGCGAAGCGGAGGAAGCGGACCTCCTATGGTCGAAACGGGTCTGTTGATCGGGAGGGTGTGGCGACCGCAAAAGCGGAGGAAGCGGACTTGTGTTGGGCGCCACGGTCAAGCGGGGTCTGTTCATCGGGAGGGGTGTGGCGTACCGCAAAACGGGACTCCACGGGATACTGTTCATCTCCACCGTCGACCTCCTCTAGCCTCCACGGGGTAGTGTTCATCACCGTCGACCTCCTCCAGCCTCCAACTGCGACTGTTCATCCACGGGCTCCTGTTCATCAAGCATCCACCGCGCGCTCCTCCAGCGGCTACTGTTCAACCAGCCCTCCCCACGGGGGTCCTGTTCAACCACCCCTCCACAGGCTACTGTTCATCCAGCCCTCCACCGGCTACTGTTCAACCAGCCCTCCACCGGCTACTGTTCATCCAGCCCTCCACGGGGTCCTGTTCATCCAGCCCTCCACTGGGTCCTGTTCATCCACCGGCTCGATCGATCGGGTCTCGTTCATCCAGTGACAACGGCCTCTACTACCACGGGTTCCTGTTCATCCAACCCCACCAGAACTGTTCATCCAAACCCCAACAACGCTCCTTTGTTCATCCCGAGGCAGCATCGATCGGCTTGATTAGCGGCGAGAGCGAAGGAATCTGAAAGTGCTAGTTATGGACTAGAGGGGGGGTGAATAGGCGATTTTTATTGAAGTCTTCAAAACACGAGAGTTTTGAAGATAAACAATATAAATGAACCTATTGATATGCAGCGGAAGGTAGACTACACTAAGCAAGCCATAGTCAAGTATGCAATGAAGTGAAAGCACGAAGACTAATGGCAGCTAGGTAGTACAGATCAGGATGGAAGATAGAATGAAGCCAAACAATGATGGTAGTCACACAGTGAAATCAAACAAGTAGTGCAAGCAGGCAATGACTTCACGAAGACAAACTGTAAGTAAAGAGAGGGAGAGGATAGAACCAGTCACTTGTTGAAGACACAGATTTGTTGGACCAGTTCGATTCTTTGTGACAACTGTGACGTCAGTTAGGGAGGCTGAGATTTAACTTTCGAAGACCGCGTCTTCACCTTATTCCCTTGAGCTAAGGACACCCAGTCCTCACCCAATTACTCCGTAAGTCTTCAAGGTAGACTTCCAAACCTTCACAGACTTCGTTCACGGCAATCCACAATGACTCTTGGATGCTCAAAACGCGACGCCTAACAATTTGGAGGATTCACAGTCCTCAAGTGTAACAAGTCTTCAGTCACGCTGATTGAAGGACTTGATGATGCCTAACACTCTTTGGCTCTGGGTGTTTGGGCTATGTCCTCGCAAGGATTTCTCTCTCTCAAAAGCTTCGGAGGTGGGTTGCTCTCAAACGACAAAAGTCGTGCACTAACTCTAAGCAGCCACCAATTTATGATGTAGGGTGGGCTATTTATAGCCACTGGGCAACTTGACTGATTTGTACGAAATGACCCTGGGTCACTAAGAAACTGACACGTGTTCCAACAATCAGATTTCAAACACATGCGGCAACTTTACTTGGGCTACAAGTAAAGCTGACTCATCCGGCTCTGGCTAAGATTTGCTCTCATTGTCTTCGCTCGAAGACATAGGATTTTGGTTGAGCATCACTTCAGTCACTCTGACTTTGTTCACTGGGACCCCACTTAACAGTATGGTGGTTCCTACGACTCAACAAAGAGAAAAAGGAAACAACGAAACAACTAAGTCTTCGCGCTCCATAGTCTTCACGCAATGCCTTCTCTTGTCATAGTCTTCAAAGTGAATATCTTCACATACAACCATTGTCTTCAATGTCTTCATACATTTTTAGGGGTCATCTCCGGTAGGTAAACCGAATCAATGAGGGACTACTACTTGTGTTATCCTGCAATTCTCACAAACACATTAGTCCCTCAACCAGGTTTGTCATCAATACTCCAAAACCAACTAGGGGTGGCACTAGATGCACTTACAATCTCCCCCTTTTTGGTGATTGATGACAAACTGGTTGAAGTTTTCAACGGGGATAAAAGTATGTGAAATTGTAAAGGATAAAGGTATTGTCGTCATAAGTAGCAAAAGGCTCCCCCTGAAGATGTGCATATATGTAATTTGCTTTTGGAATGCAAATGCACATGGTAGGTTGTACTTGTTGAGATCCTCTTCAACTTATGAAGACAATTCATCATGCATGATTTGATATGACGAAGATAATGATATGCATAATGAAAAATGGACGTCTGCAAAATGACTAAGTGCGGAATTTACCATCGCATCACAGAATATCAGAAAACGTAGCAGACGACTGTCAAGTTTAAGTGTTACAACTCAAAGAACCAAATGTATCAAAAGCGAGAGTTGTAAACACTAGGAAAAATATAAAGCAACCGCCCATATGGACCCGCTTGAAGACTATCAACTCATATGCTTCTCCCCCTTTTGTCAATAAGGACCAAAAAGGTTTGAAGACATAGAGCCTCTACTCGTTCCCAGAAGGAGTAGGAGAAGCTGCAGGGTCGGCGTCGGGGTTTGGCGGTGCAGACAAACTTGGTGCAGTGTCGATACGCGTTGGAGGTGGTGAAGTAGCATCATCTTGATCATCGATCACTCTGGCATTCACCGTTGCAGTGGAGGAGGAATAATCAGAGTCTTGAAGAGACGGAGTTCGACGCAAGACAGCATTCCTTGGAGGAGTGGAGTCAAACTTGAATCGCTCAGTGAAGCCATCGTCTTGAATATCTGCTTCAACACTTAGCAATGTCAAACTCTTCCATGACCTCCGACAGGTTTCATGTGCAACAAAGGCATTCTTGGTGGCAAGACTGCGAATGTGATTAACGTCCACCAAGAGGCTTTGCATCTGGCGCTTCAGCCAGTAGTGATGCTTATCCTATTTCTAGTGTATAGCAACGAGAAGCTCTCGGTCATTGAGAACACGAGATCGCTTCCGAGGCCTTTGAGAAATAGTACTTTCAGTGGCTTCAGTTTGAGCACGGTGAGGTAAGCGTGTATTGCCAGCCAAAGGATAAACACGAGTGACTGCCTGGACTCCTTCAATGGGTTGCGTGAAGCTTTGGTGATCAGCATTGTGAAGACAAACAGGCTCCTTGGCAGGTTCTGGGTATATGGATTCAACTGACATATCAACCTCTGGCAGAAAGATCAGATGATTACGAGCAGAGGGCTGATAGTTGACAGCTGAGTGTAGCTTGATTAGGCGCATGACCCATGGAGCGTAGAACTTCAGTCTAAAGAGATCAGAGCCTGATGCAGCCAACTGCCTGATAAAGAAGTATTGAGCATTGAAGTTGATGCCGTTGAAGATATAAAAGACCAAAGTCTTCATTGCTCCTTCAATTTTTGCTGCTGAAGAATGTCCTTTGACAGGCCATAGAGTTCTCCTGATGATGTGATAAATAGTGCGGGGCAAATACTCTAGGTCTTCGACAAAGAACTCCTTTGGGTAATCAGCGTCATGTGGTAGAGGCTTCATCATGCTCAACATTTGGCTCATGTTGGGCTCTGGCTTATGGAAGATACTCTCCAAAGCATTGTGGTGAAGCTGACAACCAGGTTCATATAATTCTCCTGGAGTGGGAATGCCGGTTAGCTCAATGATGTCAAAAGCTTTGGCTTCATGATGGACATTGCATGTCATCCACTCAAGGACCCAAGTCTTCGGATCCCTGTTGTATCCGCGAATGTGGAGGGTAGCATAAAATTGAAGCAGAAATTCTTCATTTCAATGCTCCTTTTCAGTCACAAAGTTCAACAGTCCAGCATCACGGAAGTAGTCAAGGGCTTCTTCAAGGCAAGGCAATCCAACAATGGCTTCACAGTCAAGACGCATATGAGGGAAGATGCGCCCTTGATCATAAAGAACACATGAATAATAACTGCACTGCTGATAGCTCCAGAACCGATCTGATGAAATCCTTGGCTTGGAATAAGGGTTCTTGGCGCTATCAAAGAAGGTGTTGTGCGCAATGAAGCCATTTGCATTGAAGAACCCTGGTGAAGTGGCAGTACCTGGAAACCTGGGCAGTCTTGGCTTTGGCTTCTGGACATGTTGCATGTGCTCGACGTGATAGTCAAATTGCGGACCAGCAGCAGGAGGAGGAACCAGAATAGGCCATCTGACAGTGACCAGCTGACCATAGTTGTATGCTTGCTCAATAGTATGTGGCCTTGGAAGCGGTACAGGAGCAGTGGTAGTGGCAGTGGCTTCAGGCTACAGATTGGCATCAGGTGCAGCATTGACTTCAGGTGTTGTCACTTCTGGCACCACATTAACTTCAGGCGCCACATTATCTTCAGCCATGACAACATCATGGGCTTCAGTATTGGTGTTGGTGGCCGCCTCAATGTTGTTAACCTCCACTTGAGTAGCTGGAGGGTCAGACACGTTCTCCTCGAGAACAACTTGGTTTTTAGGGGGTGTAGCAACACGTGCTTCATCTTATCTTGGTTCTTCTTGGTCATCGGCTGATGCAGCCGGAATATCTTCAGCCATATTGGCTTCAGTCTCATGGTTGTTCACAGTTGGAGAGGTTTCAGGAACGACTTGGTGTGAAACAGATTGGCGCTCTTCTCCTTCTGGAACACTTGACAGAGAGACATGTGGCCTTGGTCCTTTGCGAAGCCTGTGGAACGCTGGTGACGCTTGTGCAGATGGAGTTGGTTGGGCCACAAAGTCTTCATCTTCAATCACCAGAGTGGTGACTTGAGTTGGGGGAGTAACAGGTGTTTCTGCTTGACGGGGGGAGTCTTGTGGGTGATCAGCCCATGAGTCATCCTGAGTAATTGGCGTCAATGGACGACCAATGCTGATGAGTTTGCTGTTTGTAAGAACAGGCGATGATACCACGTTGTGTTCGATCTGAGGAAGGACTTCATCATCTTCAACATTGTCATGATGACTGATGTCTTCAGTTGCGGTGGGGTCAACAGCTGGAATGTCTTCAGCTTCAGGAGCCTCTGTGGAAGCAGGCTCATGAACTATCATTCGACGTTCTTGGTGTGCAGATTCAGGACGAGCAACAGAAATTGGCTCGACTACAAGGGGCTCTATGGGAGCAGCCCGATCTCTCTTCTTGGTCTTGTGCTTCTTGGTGGGTGGAGCATCATCAGAGGTGCTTTTGGTCTTGCGCTCTCTGGCCTTGGCTTCAGCTGCCCTTGTCTTCTGAAGCTCTGAAGCCACTGTGGGGACCTTAGGCTTCATGCCTGTCATACTGGCTGGGAAGACAATGCGAGGTTCTTCCCGCCTGGATGGTTCAGTTTGGTCCACATATAGCTTCTTCTTCTGCTTGGCAGCCATTTTAGGGTCGATGCAAGGACGCCCAAGTGCCTTGCGCTTCTCAGCTTCATTGTAAGCTTGAACACACTTGGCAGCAAGAATCTTCATGCGGTCACGAGAACTTTGGCTTCATCACGTTTCTTTTGAAAAGCTTCCTTGAGCTCATGCAGCATGACCTTGAAGTTCTAGACGTCTGCCACGCTGAGCTTGTTCATGTGCTTCTTGAACTGAGCCTTTTAATAATCGATCTTGTGCTTCAGCTCAACAATTTTCTGAGCAAGAGCCAGCTCAGGAGCAGTGGCGCCATGGAAGGAGACGCTCAGGCCAATGGGAAGTTGCAGATCGTCAAAGCTGAGATTGGGGGTGTTAAACCACTCATCAATGAAGTTGTTCAATACTTCCACATCAAAGAGAGGCAAATCATTGAAGATTTCCGCCTCTTGCTTGCTCTTTATCAACTGCTCAAGAGCGTCATCAGCAAGATCGTCGTCACTTGACAGATCAATGGCGTCATTCTCGTTCCTCAGAATAGCAGCAGGGGTCAGAGCTGGACCAGAGGTGTGCATAGGCTTCTTTTTCTTCTTCTTAGACTTGGAGATGCCTGAGAGATCTTCAGACTGTACACTTGGTGCAGGAGGAGCAGTGGCCAGAGGCTTCACTCGTGAAGCTTTTGGTGCAGGGGAAGGCTTCGAAGCTTTAGGTTGCTTCAGCTTCTTTGGCTTCGGCGGTGCAGGCGCTTCATCAGAATCAGCGTCATCTGCAGGCTCATCCACGGCTATCCCTTGAACCATAATATGAGTGATGAGACCTTCTAGGTTGTAGAAGGGCCCAACAAGATTGGGTTCAGCTTCGCGTGTGCCATCAGCACAAGGAGCAAAGGGGCCTGGATTGAAGTCTAATCCCCGAGACTTCTTGTTTTCTTTGGCCGAGTTCTTGGAAAACTGGAAGTTGCGCTTGAACAAATTGTCGTCACGACACCATAGCAATGAAGATGGGTCGGCATCTGCAGGCTATGTTCCACGGACCATGCAAGGGTAGAAGCCTTGTTCAATGGCCTCGGCTCTGGACCTGGGTGGAAGGATTTTGTACAAGATGTCTCCCCAGGGTCGCTTGATAGCAATCTTTTCAGCATATTCCTGGGTCACGAATCTGTACTTGAACCATTGTTCTGCCCAATATCTTCAAATCCATTGGATTCGTGTCTTGCACTGACCATAGCTCTCTTCAGGATCAGTTTTGTAAAGCTCATAGAGATCTTCGGGCAGATCCATTGATGTGCCTCCACGGCGCTGCCTGCCAACCTTCCTTGCAGACTTCTCTGTTGCCATGAAGTTCAGACCGAATGGCTTCAACACTGTCAAAGGCTTCCGTCTGCTGGTCAGGTAGGAACTGGCTTCGGGAGAGTTGATGTGATGCTGTAAGAATTCTGCAAATGAATGCAGACTATGAGAACCAAGGGATTCTCCCACGGACATGTATCTGTGACTGTTGGGGAACGTAGCAGAAATTCAAAATTTTCTACGCATCACCAAGATCAATCTATGGAGAAACCAGCAACGAGGGGAAGGAGAGTGCATCTACATACCCTTGTAGATCGCTAAGCGGAAGCGTTCAAGAGAACGGGTTTGAAGGAGTCGTACTCGTCGTGATCCAAATCACCGGAGATCCTAGTGCCGAACGGACGGCACCTCCGCGTTCAACACACGTATAGCCCGGTGACGTCTCCCACGCCTTGATCCAGCAAGGAGAGAGGGAGAGGTTGAGGAAGACTCCATCCAGCAGCAGCACAACGGCATGGTGGTGATGGAGGAGCGTGGCAATCCCGCAGGGCTTCGCCAAGCACCAAGGGAGAGGAGGAAGAGGAGAGGCAGGGCTGCACCAAGAGGGAGATCAAATCGCGTGTTATGGGCAGCCCCTAGGCCTCATATATATAGGGGAAGGGGTGGAGGGTGCGCCCCCTCTAGGGTTCCCACCCCTAGAGGGGCGGCAGCCCTAGATGGGTTCAAGGGGCGGCCAAGAGGGAGGAGAGGAGGCGCCCACTAGATGGGCCTTAGGGCCCATCCGCCTTAGGGTTTGCCCCTCCCACTTCCCTTGAGCCTTGGGCCCCTTGTGGGGCGCACCAGCCCCTTGGGGCTGGTTCCTCCCACACTTGGCCCACGCAACCTTCAGGGCAGGTGGCCCCACTTGGTGGACCCAGGACCCTCCGGTGGTCCCAGACATTACCGATATCGCCTCAAACCTTTCCGGTGACCAAAACAGGACTTCCCATATATAAATCTTTACCTCCGGACCATTCGGAACTCCTCGTGGCGCCCAGGATCTCATCCGGACTCGAACAACATTCGTAACCACATACAAACTTCCTTTATAACCCTAGCGTCATCGAACCTTAAGTGTGTAGACCCTACGGGTTCGGGAATCATGCGAACATGACCGAGGCGTTCTCCGGTCAATAACCAACAGCGGGATCTGGATACCCATGTTGGCTCCCACATGTTCCACGATGATCTCATCGGATGAACCACGATGTCAAGGACTCAATCGATCCGTATACAATTCCCTTTGTCTAGCGGTATTGTACTTGCCCGAGATTCGATCGTCGGTATCCGATACCTTGTTCAATCTCGTTACGGCAAGTCTCTTTACTCGTTCCGTAACACATCATCCGTGATCAACCCCTTGGTCACATTGTGCACATTATGATGATGTCCTACCGAGTGGGCCAGAGATACCTCTCCGTTTACACGGAGTGACAAATCGATCTCGATTCGTGCCAACCCAATGCAGACACTTTCGGAGATACCTGTAATGCACCTTTATAGCCACCCGATTACGTTGTGACGTTTGGTAGACCCAAAGCATTCCTACGGTATCCGGAGTTGCACAATCTCATGGTCTAAGGAAATGATACTTGACATTAGAAAAGCTTTAGCATACTGAACTACGATCTTGTGCTAGGCTTAGGATTGGGTCTTGTCCATCACATCATTCTCCCAATGATGTGATCCCGTTATCAATGACATCCAATGTCCATGGTTAGGAAACCGTAACCAACTATTGATCAACGAGCTAGTCAACTAGAGGCTTACTAGGGACATGGTGTTGTCTATGTACCCACACATGTATCTGAGTTTCCTGTCAATACAATTATAGCATGGATAATAAACGATTATCATGAACAAGGAAATATAATAATAACTAATTTATTATTGCCTCTAGGGCATATTTCCAACAGTGACAGCATTAGAGATGCGAGGGAAGGGGAAGAGGTCATATGCATTCTCAGAAGATTTTGAAGATAAATCAGTTTAGAAGACATTGACCTCATATTGTGAAGACATTCACTTATATGTTGAGAGTTGGTTCCAGATTTGTACGAATCCAAGAATAAGTACAAGTGAGGAATCTAACTATGTGTGAAGCATAAGGGAATATACTAGGCATTATATGAGATGCAGACAGGATAAATCCAAATTTGTGGAGACAGAAACCACTTTTGGTAGAAAGGATGAATCTAAAGGATCAAAAAGACGGTGAAAAGAGGGTTTTAATTTACCACACGATGAACTGCTAGACGGAGTAGAAGATGAGGCCGATCAGTTCGATCTTCCGTGCCCTAACTTGGCGACGGAGGACACCTACGGCGGCGTCGGAGAAGATGATGTCCACGGCTGGCGTGAAGACGGCGTCAGAGAGGTCGCGGCAGCTAAGCGCTTTGTCACCGGCGTCGTCGAGAGCTAGTGGTGGCGCTAGGGTTTGTCGAGGTGGAGAGGTGGAAGAAGGATTTTGACCACGATTGGACAGGTATTTATAGGGAAAGGGACGGCATAGTGCAATTACCCAGGTGCCCCTGGCGGTTCACATCTGAGGGACACGTGGTGAACATGCAACACATTGGGAGTTGTCCCACGTTCCCACGCCCGCCTGGACTGTCGGATGGTCGTTCCGGCTTCTTTGGGTTTCAGGCAATAAGAATTGAGCATTTAAAACATATTTAATGTTTGTCTCTGTATCTTCTGATGACAAGGACGCAGAGAAGATATTCGATAGTTTCAACAGAATGCATATGATTTTGATAGATAGAGTTTGAGGTAGGAAGCATAGAGAGGTTAGGGTCCGATCACATTCACTTAGTTCAAAAGATTCAAACGAGAAGAGATAGCTATAAGTGAATATTGTAGAGGACAGAACAGTAATATATGTATATATCAGAATGCAACCAAATCAACATAGTGAAGATAATCATGAAGACAAGTTGAAATTGAAGCCAAACCAAATGCGAAGACATAGCAAATGTAACGCCATGATAAAAAACCCTTCAAACAGAAGAATTTGGTGGTGGCGTTACCCACCATATAGGAAGTATTAGACCCAGACACGGCGCACAATTATCGTGGCGCTCCAAAGTCAAATTCTGAGTTAATGTATTCACACTTAGAATGTAAGTCTTCATTGATTGAAGATATACTTTACTTCCTGTGTTGCACATCTAAGTCATCATCATGCATAAGTGTTAGGATGTGTGCCTGATCACAGGACATTTGAGGATTCCAAGATATTTAGCTCACACCGTAACTTGCAAAACCTTTTCTCATCAAAGGGCTTTGTGAAGATATCTGCCAGTTGCTCTTCAGTGTTGACGTGTATGATATCAATATCTTCCTTCATGACATGATCTCTGAGAAAGTGATGAAGAATTTCAATATGCTTTGTCTTCAAGTGCTGAACTGGGTTGTTTGCAATCTTGATGGCGCTTTCATTGTCGAAGTAGAGTGATACTTGTTTTAGATGGATGCCATAGTCCTTGAGTGTTTGCTTCATCCATAGAAGCTGAGCGCAGCAAGATCCAGCAGCAATGTATTCAGATTCAGCAGTGGAGAGTGATACACAGTTCTGCTTCTTTGAAGACCAACAGACAAGTGATCGTCCCAGAAAGTGACATGTGCCTGATGTAGACATTCGATCCACCTTGTCACCAGCATAATCAGCATCTGAGAAACCAACTAGATCAAAATCTGAGCCCTTTGGATACCATAATCCTAATGTTGGGGTGTAAGCCAAATATCGAAGAATTCGCTTCACAGCTAAGTGATGCGATTCCTTTGGTGCCGCTTGGAATCGAGCACACATGTAAACACTAAGCATAATATCTGGCCAAGATGCACATAAATAAAGTAAAGAACCAATCACGGAGCGGTATACCTTTTGAACTCTTTACCATTGGCGTCAGGACCCAGATGACTCTTGGTTGGCATTGGCGTTGTGTAACCTTTGTAGTCTTGCATTCCAAACTTCTTCAGACAATCTTTGAGGTATTTCTCTTGAGATATGAATATACCATTTCTTTGCTGACGAATTTGAAGACCAAGGAGGAATTTCAGCTCACCCATTATGGACATCCGATATTGCTCTTGCATCATGTGTCCAAACTCATCACTGTATTTCTGGTTGGTGCAGCGGAAGATAATGTCATCCACATATATTTGGCACACAAACAGTTCACCATCATATGTCTTCGTGAAGAGTGTGGGATCCAGGGAACCAGGTTTGAAGCCTTTTCTCTTCAGGAAGTCTTTGAGCGTGTCATACGAAGCGCGAGGGGTTTGTTTGAGGCCATATAGTGCCTTGTTTAGCTTGTACACCATGTCCGGATGTTTTGGATCTTCAAAGCCAGGAGGTTGTGCGACATACACTTCTTCTTCAATCTTGCCGTTGAGAAATGCACTCTTCACATCCATTTGATACAGCAAGATGGTGTGATGGTTAGCATAGGCTAGCAGTATGCGAATAGCTTCAAGCCTAGCCACAGGAGCAAATGTTTCATCGAAGTCAATCCCTTCAATTTGAGTGTATCCTTGAGCAACGAGACGAGCTTTGTTTCTGACAACTTGACCGTGCTCATCTTGTTTGTTGCGATATATATCCATTTTGTGCCTATTATGTTGTGCTTGTGGGGGTCAGGACGCTTGACAAGTTCCCAGACATTGTTCAGCTTGAACTGTGGGGGGAAGCTCTTCTTGTGGGGGGAAGCTCTTCTTGCATAGCTTGAATCCATTCAGGTTCCATGAAGGCTTCAGCAACATTCTTGGGTTCAGATATTGAGACGAAAGCAAAATGCCCACGGAAATTTGCTAGTTATGTTGCTCTTGAATGAGTGAGTGGACCAGGCGCATTGATGCTATCAATCATCTTCTCAATCTGTACTTCATTTACAACACGAGGATGAACTGGACGAAGATTTTGCTCTTGTTGATCATTGTCATCGTTGGGAGGATTGTCTTCGGGCTGAGCATTGTCTTCAAGTTGATTAGGTGCAGAAATGATAAGTTCCTCTTCAGGCTGTGCTTCAGACAGTATGATTTCTCCAGTTCCCATTAGCTTGATGGATTCACTAGGTGGCAGGTGCTCTCTTTGCGATCCATTAGTCTCATCGAACCGCACAACCACAGTTTCAACCACTTTATAGAGAAAGAGGTTTAAAACTCTCTAGCAGTGCGAGTCCTTTCCGTAACCGAGCATAAAACCTTCATGTGCTTTCGGTGCAAATTTTGAAGTGTGATGTGGATCCTTGATCTAGCACCTAGCACCAAATACTCTGAAGTAACTTACATTTGGCTTCTTACCAGTGAGGAGTTCATAGGATGTTTTCTTCAGAAGCTTGTGAAGATAAACACTGTTGATGACATGGCATGCAGTATCAATAGCTTCAGGCCAGAACTTTCTGGGTGTCTTATATTCATCGAGCATCGTCCGAGCCTTCTTAATGAGTTTTCTGTTCTTGCGCTCCATGATGCCATTCTGCTGAGGGGTGTACGGAGCTGAGAACTCATGAGTGATGCCTAATGTATCCAAATACAGATCGAGGCCGGTGTTCTTGAACTCTGCGCCGTTGTCACTCCTGATATGCTTGATCTTGACGCCGCAGTTGTTCATTGCTCGGTTGGCGAAGCGTCTGAAGACATCCTGCACTTCAGTCTTGTAGAGAATTATGTGCACCCACGTATATCTTGAGTAATCATCAACAATGACGAAGCCATAGAGACAATCTTTCCAGCTTCACAGGCACCGCATAAGTGATCCTTATTGAACTTGACACCCTCGATGCCTATGACATGCTTCTTCTTTGCGAGAGTGTGTAAGTTCCTCATGCCAGCATGCCCTAGCCTCCGATGCCAGAGCCAGCACTCTGAAGCTTTTGCAAGAAGGCATACGGCAAGCTATGGCCCTATTGAGAAATCTACCATGTATAGATCATCTTTCCGGTACCCTTCAAATACTACAGACTTGTTAGACTCCATTAGTACAAGGCAACGATATTTTCCAAATATCACAATCATGTTCAGGTCACAAAGCATTGAGACATACATTAAGTTGAAACCAAGGGATTCAACAAGCATCACTTTATCCATGTGCTGATCCTTTGAGATTGCAACTCTACCTAGACCCAATACCTTGCTTTTACCAGTGTCAGCAAATGTGATGTGACTCTTGTCAGCTGGACGTAAGGTTGAGTCCATGAGAAGACTTCGATCACCAGTCATATGATTAGTGCATCCGCTGTCCATAATCCATTCTAAAGCATGAGGTGTCATACCCTATAGTACAAAGAGTATTGTGAAGCATAAACATTTGACGGGCAAGAGGATTATCGAAGCTCAGATCAAGATTAGGACTGATAGGATGAATGGAAAATGATTCAGGAACAAAATACATAGTGAGACCATTTGGGCATTTGATCTTGCGCCCTACAAGATGTTTTAGGTCCCCAGCAATAGCATTAGACGCCTTTGATTTCCGGCTGGAGACCTTTCCCTGCAAAAGAAAGTTAATTATTCTTAACCACCCACATCTTCAGGGGTGGCTTAGAAGCAATGAGTCTAAGTGCAGCATCTGAGAACCTCGGCTTTGAAGCCCTAGCAAATAGCCTTACAGGAGGTGAATAGTACTCATATCAATAAGCAGAATAGTTCTTAGTTTTATGAACATAGCGGTTTGAAGAAACACGCTCGTATCCATAAGTCTGAGTATGGTTTCCCTGCAAAACATTGGCATTAGGGTGACTCAGGTGAGTCCTTTGTCTGTATGAAGCCTTTGGACCATATGAAGCCTTTGGTCTGGGATTTGTCTTCTTCCTAAGTGGTGTCATGATGACATTCACAGAAAGATTCTCAAGACAACTTTGGGAACCAAGATCTTCTTCATAGGTGGCCCATTCCTGCAGTTAGTACCAATATACCTGGCAAACACTTCACCATTCTGATTCTTAAACAGTTTATAGTTTGCATCAAATGATTCATCAATGATAACAGGGTTAGCACAAGTGAAGCCAGATAAGGTGGATGGATCCATTTGAAGGTCCCTTTGCAAACAACCCATGTAGTTCTAGGGTCTTGCTTTCGGGCTTCGAGGAGCCATCAACATTCATTTTCCTCTCAAACCCAACACCCTCTTTCCTAGTGTTTCGGTTCAGAATCTGCTTTTTGAGGACATCGCACAGTGTCTGATGACCTTTGAGACTTTTGTACATCCCTGTTTCAAGCAATGTCTTCAACCTAGCATTTTCATCAGCAATAGTAGCGGTATCCTCAGCAGAGGGGTTAGTTACCACATCAGCAGTTAAAGATATTGCAACAAGATAGCAGATAGAACATTCAACCAGCAATGTAGTAGCGTTATCACGCTCAAGGCATTTTAGACATGGTGGTTCAAATCCTTCCTGAGCGGAACTGATCTGTTGAGCGCAAAGTGACTCATTCTCCTTTTGAAGATCTTCATGAGCCGCTCTCAATTTATCAAGCTCTTGCTTCCTTTGACGATAATCATAGGAGAGCTTTTCATGAGTGGTTGAGGGCGTTTCATGACGACTTTCAAGTTCCTGGTACTTAATATGAAGATTTTTTATGTCTTCAATTAAGGACTGAGAACGGGTTAGCGTCCAACAGGTCATCGCTTTTGTCTAACAGTTTTTGAGTATGTTCCATAGCTTTCTGTTGTTCAGTTGCAATTTTAGCAAGTGTTTTGTAGCTGGGTTTGGATTCACAATCAGAGTCATCTTCACTAGATGTTTGAAAGTAGGCATCGCATGATTTTACCTTGGCACCACGTGCCATGAAGCAGTAGGTGGGAGCAGAGTCGTCCTTGTCATTAGCTTCAGTGTTGGTGATGGAGCCGTTGTCTTCAGTGTTGAAGATGGACTTGGAAACGTAGGCTGTAGCTAGAGCCAGACTTGCAACGCCAGGGTTGGACTCCTCCTCAGACTCCACCTCTGCCTCCTCAGAAGCAGACTCCTCCTCTGAATCCATCTCCTTGCCGACAAAGCACGAGCCTTGCCAGATGAGCTCTTCTTATGAGATGAAGACTTGGATGAGGACTTGGAAGAATACTTTGAGGATTTCTTCTTCTTGTTGTCATCAGAATCATATTCCTTGCTCTTCTTCTTCTTGTTGTTCTCATTGTCCCACTGTGGACACTCAGAGATGTAGTGTCCAGGTTTCTTGCACTTGTGACATGTTCTCTTCTTGTAGTCTTGAGTGGAAGCTTCATCATTTCTTGAGTTAGATCGTGAAGACTTTCAAGCCCTTCTTCTTAGTGAACACGGAACTTCTTCACAAGCATAGCAAGTTCCTTTCCAATGTCTTGGGATCATCGTAACTGCAATGATTCTTCTTCAGATGAGGAAACAGCTTTTGCCTTCAAAGCACGAGTTCGGCCGTAGTTGGGACCATAGATATCTCTTTTATCATATAGCTGAAACTCATGTGTGTTGAGCCTCTCAAGTATATCAGACGGATCGAGTGTCTTGAAGTCAGGGCGTTCTTGTATCATGAGGGCAAGGGTATCGAACGAGCTGTCAAGTGATCTTAGTAGTGTCTTGACGATTTCATGCTTGGTAATCTCAGTGGCGCCAAGAGCGCGAAGCTCATTTGTGATGTCAGGGAGGCGATCAAACATGAGCTGGACATTCTCATTGTCGTTTCTCTTGAAACGATTGAAGAGGTTGCGAAGAAAATTGATCCTTTGATCTCTCTGGGTTGAGACGCCTTCGTTGACCTTGGAGAGCCAGTCCCGCACTAACCGACGTTTCGAGCACTCACACGGCCATCTTGTCATTTGGTCGATGACCACAGATGATGTTCTTGGCGGAGAATCCAGTTGAATGAACTTCTTGACATCAGCAGGGTGACACCTTCACCAGTCTTGGGAACGCCATTCTTGACGACATACCAGAGGTCGACATCAATGGCTTCAAGATGCATGCGCATCTTATTCTTCCAGTAGGGATTTTCAGTTCCATTGAAGACGGGGCAAGCAGCGGAGACTTTGATTATCCATGCAGTCGACATAGATAAAACTCCAGGTGGTTAAACCGAATCACACAGAACAAGGGCTCTGCCAGCACCCGGCTTGTCCGGGCCGCGCCTTCGCAGCCGTCGCGCCCGCCTGTACTCGCCGCAGCTGTGTTCTTCTACTCCCGTCGTGCTCTGTTGTGGCTGCTACACTGCTAGCTACTGTTCTTGCTGTGCACGCTACTGCTTCCGGTACGCACCGGGCCGCTCAAGCATAGCCTAGCCCGCAGCTCTGTGCTCGCATCTGGCCGCCGCATACCGCCTCGCCGCCGTCGTTTGAACCTGTCCCGCCAGTAGCTGCTCGCATCATCATGTGTGTGTCACTGCGTCGGTGCCGTCACGATTTTCCGCCACCCATTTGGACTCCGTACGACGCTTTTTGCCGCCCGCCGCCCCATCTGGCATTCGCCGGAGCCACGCGGGCATGCGTCGGCGCATTTGACCCGGCCACTGTATATGATAGGTGGGCCTAGGTCATTAGTGGACTCGCTTAGCCCCCCTAGAGCCACTGACGCGTGGGGCCACATCGCTAATTAACTTGTTTTAGTTTAAGTTAAATTACTAATTGGTGCAGCCACTGGCAGCGTGGCCCCACCTAGCTAATTAGGTAAATTGTTTTAATAAATATTGTTAGTTGACCCAGTCAATGACATGTGGGTCCACTAGACCGAGTTGACGAGTCAATGGTCCACAGTTGACTGCTGAGTCAACAGTCTACTAGGTCCCACTGTCAGTCTTAGTAGCACATTGTTGTGTACACTCTCCGTGTGCACTTAGCTTTTTTTCTTTTAAATAAATTCAAATTAAATTAATTCCAGGAAAGTTAGAAAATCATTTAGAACTTCAATAAATCGTATAAAATAAACCGTAACCCCGATGAAAATGTTTTATACATGAAAATTGCTCAGAAAAATCCAATGAATCAGAATATGCAATCCGTTCATCTATCACATGCCTCTATCATGCTGAACGTGGAACTGTCCCCGTCAATTTCATCTATCCGAAAATGCCAAACTTCGCGAAAACATTCCCGGATGTTTTCCCTCTTTGTCTATATCACCGAGCGTTGCGTTAGGTCACACGTAGCACAATGTAATGCCATGTTTAGCTTTGTGATGCATTGTTTTTGCTTTATATTTATTGTTTCTTCCCCCTCTTCTCTACGATAGACCTCGAGACCGATGCCGATGCCACAGTGATCGACTACGTCGACGATGACCCTTCCTTCTCAATAGATCTTCCAGGCAAGCAAACCCCCATTGTTCATTCTCATATCGCCCATTTCTTTCCCTCTCATGCTTGCATTAGAACTGCTACTGCTTTTGTATGATCCTATTCTGATGCATAGCCTGTTTTTATTACGTGCTTTCATACCTTACCTGCTTATTCTAAACTATTTAGTGTAGGTTGGTTAGAGATCCATCAGTGACCCCTACCTTTCCCAATAGCCCCGCTTTATGTTTGATGACTCGATCAATGTGATCCGCGTCCAGGCCCCGACACCGCACATCAACCCCCCTTGGTTATGCGACTCTGCAGAGTTATTATCGAGTGCCGAGGGTGATACCTCGTCAGCACTTCTGATGTTAACCATGTAGTGTAGCTATTCGGTCGTGGTCATCGAGGGTGATTCCTCCTTCACCACTCCCGATAACGACTCTATCGTGCAACCCCTCAAGTGTGGACCATCAAGGGTGATTCCTCAAAAGTCCACTTGACGGTTACATCGAGTGGGAATCCATTGAGGGTGATTCCTCAGGATTCCCCCTAGCTGTTTTGGACACACGGTTACTTTGACTTATCACAGAACCATGATGACATCGGGTCGGACCCAGAGGGTACCCGCGAGTGATGTGAAGTCGGGTTGATCTGGAGGATACCCGCAAGTTTTCCACGCGGCGCGATCGGGCATTCTTAGCCCTTGCCGCAAGTCCTTTAGACGGGGCGATGGGACCACATATTGTGGATCATTGATCGTTACCACACTACCAAGACATTAACGGTTTGGATATTTGATCCGAGTAGGCCTCTGGCCTTTTCGCACTGACCACCACACGGGAATAAGTATGGGCACTCTGCATCGTATGTATCAGCCAAAAGCTCAACGGACGTCGTCGATGGAGCGGCGCGTGCCGGGTTGGACTGGAATGCCTTGCATGTATAAGGGGGGCTAGGTCTGCTCACCGGACGCGTACGGAACGTGCAGGAGTGCAAAGGGCGATGGGCCCAAGACCCCTGCGCGCTTAGGATGTAGACCGATGTGTTGGCCTCTCTATTGAGGCTAGGTAGGACTGTGCTGTGTTGATCGGCCGAGGCCGGTCATGACCTGATGGTGTGTCCGGGCGGAGTTGATCAAGAGTGTTGGGTAAGTTGGTGCACCGCTGCAGGGAAGATTAATCTATTCGAATAGCCGTCTCCACGGTAACGGACGCTCGGAATTGTATCCCGATCGATACAACTAGAACTGGATACTGGATGCTGCGGCATGTAATTAATGGATATGACGGCTCCGGGATTGCTTTCTCGTAGGGAGTCGAAGAAGTGATCTCTGGGCGGTGTTACAACATTCTTACTAATATTATAATATGCCACTCTTATCTCTTTTGATGCTGCAAGATGCTTGAAGCTGCTTGAAGATGCTAGTCTTCGATAGGCTATGCTTTCCCCTTCTCTTCTGGCATTCTGCAGTTCAGTCCACAGATACTACCCATTTCATTGATACCGATGCATATGTAGTGTAGATCCTTACTTGCGAGTACTTTGGATGAGTACTCACGGTTGCTTTTCTTACTCTTTTCCTCTTTTCCTTTCTTCTTGGACGTTGCAACCAGATGGTGGAGCCCAGGAGCCAGACGCCACCTTCAACGACGACTACTACTTCACCAAGGGTGCTTACTACTACGTGAAGGTTGTCGATGACCAGGAGTAGTTAGGAGGCTCCTAGGCATGAGGCCTTGCCTTTTCGATCGATGTTGCTTTTGTGCTACCCTTCTTAAGACAAACTTGTTTTAACTCATGTTTGTACTCTGATAATGTTGCTTCTGCTGACTTGTTTGTATTCGAGCCCTCGAGGCCCCTGGCTTGTAATATAAAGCTTGTATTATTTTAATTTGTGTCTAGAGTTGTGTTGTGATAACTTTCCGTGAGTCCCTGATTTTGATCGTACACATTTGCGTGTATGATTAGTGTACGATTGAATCGGTTGCATCACAGCAGGTGCGATTTCCTCCTTCGGCGTCTTAGTCGTGGTGGGGTGTCAGATCTGGAGTTCGACGACGAGTCCGGGGTGTTGACCCGGTCTAATTCGTTCAACGGCAATGGCTTCATTTTTGGGGAGCCACCTTGGAGGTGCGCAAATATCAGAGATGGAGCCGCGTCGAGCTCGGGTGAGGAGGTGATCCGTCCTTTTATTCTTCGGTGGCTGTTGTGATGATGCCGGAGGCAAGTGATGGACGTTGGTGTCAAACTCACATATGTTCAGCTATCTTTTCAGTTTTGTCATGTCAGTCTTTACGTGACTTGTACTTCGATCTTATCATATGAATGAGACACGTATTACCATAAAAAAAAGTCTCACACTTCAGAATTTTTTTGAAAGAAAAATAATTCAATACCACTATTTAATCATGAAATATATTTGAGTAAATGCACCGCCGGTGCTGATAATAGCACATATGTTCAGTTGGTACTTGCAGTTGTATAATACAGAAGACTGGTTACAAAACCCAGTACACGTACGCGTGCAATGCAATAAAATGACATTACTATGACTATATATGGATGGAGTACAATTTTTCATTTTTTGTATGTGTGAGTACAATTTTGCTTTCTATGTGTGGGAATACGACAAGATACAGCCGGTCGAGAAGAAAGACCCGCGGGTTATTCATATATATATATATAGTACACGCAAAATACCGCGAAAACAAAGAAGCAAGGAACATGCACGTACAATACAAACACCAATCAACGGCAAGGATTTCGGGCGTGCCCCCATGCATGCATGTGCATGTTCATGTTCCTTCCCTAACTGGACGATCGGGAGCTAGGTGGAGTAGGCCAAATGCGTCTTTATGTCCGAGATCAAGAATCCGTTGAAGTTGGAACCCGACGAGGCGGCGTACGCGCCTATACCATCGAATATGAGCCAGTCCCCCATCTTCATCTCCGGCAGCTGGTACCCGGTCACCACCTTGTCGCGGGAGTCGCACGTCGGCCCGAACACCGTCGACGCGTACGTACTGCACTTGTTCTCGCCGCCGGGCGGACACGGGGCGGCGAGCGGCCTCGGGCGCGGCACGTAGTCGCCCAGGATGGTGCAGCTGAGGGCGCCGTAGATGCCGTCGTCGATCCAGTACTGGCGCACCTCGCCGCGCGTGCGCCTGCCGATGATCCGCGCCGCCAGCGTGAAGGCCGTCTCGGCGAAGTACTGCCCCGGCTCGCCGATCACCTCCACGCCGCACCCGCGCGGGAAGTGCTGCGCGAGCGCGTCGTTGATGGCCTTCGCCGCCTCGTCGAACGTGGCGTTCGGCATGAAGCCGCCGCCGATGTCGAGCACGCGCATGGCCGGCATGCCGAGCTGCGCGGCCTCGTCGAACGCCGCACGGGCGGCCTCGATGGCCCCGCGGTACACGTCGACGCGGGACGTGCACGCCCCGACGTGGAACGCCACGCCGGCCACGCGGAGCCCCGCGCGCTGCGCGGCCCGCAGGAGCGGGACCACCTCGTCGGCACGCGCGCCGTACTTGGTGCCGAGGTCGATCTTGGCGTCGGGGTTGTCGGGGCCCTTGATGCGGAGGAGGAGGTCGCAGCTCGGGTGGCAGCGCTTCACCTTGGCCACCTCGTCCTCGGTGTCGTAGGTGGCAAGGTTGACGCCGACCTCGGCCGCGTACCGGAGGTGCGCCTCGGGCTTGCACGGGTTGGCGTACACGATGCTCGCGGGCCCGACGACGCCGAGCGCGAGGACGGCCTCGATCTCGGCGCGGCTGGCGCAGTCGAATCCCGAGCCGAGCGCCGCCATGGCGCCGAGCATGGCCGGCTCGGGGTTGCACTTTACGGCGTAGAATGGCCGCACGCCATCGAGCGCGCGGCACCAGCGGCTGTACAAGTCGGCGACCGTGGCGAGGTCAAAGACGAAGAAGGCGCCCTGCTCCTCGGTGCCGGCGATGGAGCGCACGACGGCGTCCTTCTCAATGCGCTTGAACGCGCGCACCTTCCTGTCCTTCACCCCCGGGGCCCCCAGCACCGTGGCCTGCATTGTGCTGCCTCCAGCCATGTCTGTCCGGCCGCGATCTAATGGTGGGCACGAAGAGCCGAATCCTATTCCTAGCTAGCTCCCCGGCGAGGTGTGTGCGCGGCTTGGGTGGCTGGGATGAACTGAACTAGCTAGCTAGGCTCTTATATATAGCCAGTGCGTGCATGGTATGGCCGTGGAAATGCGACGCCGCGGTTGGCGTATGTGTTGAGATCGCATCACTAGCGGTCAGAATCTTAAACAAAACAAATAATATGCAGCTCACCGTGTGAATCAAACCTTAAATTCGTACCCGAAGTCTGAATGGAACCTCACCTTAAAATCCCTAAAACATGCACCCTGTACTCTTTAGTTCGGATATATCCCGGATGATTTCTGTCAAATGCTCGTTTGGCGCACCGGAAAAGGGACAATTTCTATGGGAATCACATGCTACTCTCACTGCTTGATTCACGGGGCCGTGTGTCATTCAACTTGCTAGTTAAGGTTAATTGCTAGTGCGGACATGACTGAGAGGCAGCAAAAAGCGAAAGTGCGGACTTGGGTAGCTCTGAGCAACTCCAATGCACCGACCTAAACTTTTCGCGCGTGTCCGTTTGGGTTGAAATGGGCATAAAAATTTGGCCCAACATGTCGATCCAAACGGACGAGCATTCACTTTTTGTCCATGTGCGATCCATCTCAGACCCAAATTTGAGCCGGGTTTACGTCGCCGTGGACATGCAGCAGACGCGCTCGACGCCTGCCCTTGTCCTCCCCTTGACACGCCAGTCGGTGGCATGTTGGCCATTCCCGCTTCCTCTCGACCGCCAGCACTCCCAGGAGCCCAACCCGCCGCCGCTGCCCAGTTCTTGAGAGAGTCAACTATTGCAGGTACAGCCAAGATGTTAGGGATCAATGCTAGTAGGGGTTTTCCGGCGATGCTTGGTAGCATACATTGTATGAACTGGGAGTGGAAGAACCGCCCTTCTGCTTGGTAGGGGCAGTATAGGGAGTTAAACACAGGGTTTAGAGTTTTTGCGTGGGTCGTTGACATCCAGCCTCACGTCTCAATATATAGATGATCACAATTGCAATTACATACGTATACAAATACGTGTACAACGACAATATACTAGACCCTACTTTACATGCCCCCTCAATCTGAACTACATACAAGATTCAGATTGGTTCTAAAACGGTCTAGCATCTGTCTAGTAGCGGGTTTAGTAAATACATCCGCTAACTGATCATCTGTAGAAATAAACCTGACTTCCAGTTCACAAACAGCTACTCGTTCTCTCACAAAAAGGAAATCAATCTCAATGTGTTTGGTCCGAGCATGAAACACTGGATTCGCCGTCAGGTAAGTTGCCCCTAAGTTATCACACCACAATATAGGAGTGCACTGCCGTGGGACTCCAAGTTCTATGAGAACTGAGTCTATCCAAATGGCTTCAGCTGCGCCATTGGCCAATGCCTTATACTCTGCCTCGGTGTTTGATCTCGAGACTGTGGGTTGCTTCTTCGAGCTCCAAGATACAAGGTTAGATCCAA
Source organism: Aegilops longissima (assembly GCA_021605205.1). Taxonomy (NCBI): domain Eukaryota; kingdom Viridiplantae; phylum Streptophyta; class Magnoliopsida; order Poales; family Poaceae; genus Aegilops; species Aegilops longissima. The sequence continues at coordinate 144,063,349 of CM038682.1, read as the reverse complement.
CAAATATAGCGAAACCACCAGTGGAGCGCATATCATCAACACAACCTGCCCAGTCTGCATCAGTAAATATACTCACTCCGGTAAATCTGGACTTACGAATCCGTAGTCCCATGTCTAGCATACCTTTGACATATCTCAGAATACGCTTGACTGCTTCCCAATGATCCTCCGTTGGCTGAGACAGGAACTGACACACTTTGTTCACTGCGAAGGAGATATCAGGACGAGTGAGGGTCAAATACTGAAGTGCTTCAACCACACTGCGATACCGAAAGGAGTCATCTCTACCCAGTAGTGCACCACTATGACGTGAGAGACTCTCGGAAGTAGCAAGCGGAGTGGAAGTGGCCTTGCAGTTCTCCATGTTGACGCGATGAAGAAGATCCAAAGCATACTTTTTCTGCGTCAAGGTCATGCCCCCTGAATGAAAGGACGCTTCCAAACCAAGAAAGTACTCGAGGCGACCCAAATCTTTGATGGGAAAGCTAGCAGACAACGACTGCACAAGACGATCCACCACAACAGGGGTAGAGCCAGCAATCACAATATCATCAACGTACACCGACATGTATATCTGTATTTTACCCTGGGAGAAGATGAACAGAGATGCATCTGATCTGGAGCAACAAAACCGAGCTGCGAAAGGCGCTGACTCAAACGAGCATACCAGGCATGAGGCGACTGCTTTAGACCATAAATAGACCACTGAAGTTTGCAGACATGAGAGGGATAAGTGGCATCCTCGAACCCAGGTGGCTGCTGCATGTACACATCTTCGGCCAAGAACCCATGTAAAAAGGCATTGCTCACATCAATCTGTCGGAGGCTCCAACCACGAGACACAGCAAGAGACAGAACCAAGCGAACCGTGGCAGGCTTCACCACCGGGCTAAAAGTATCTCCGTAGTCAATCCCGTGCTGTTGAGTGAAACCGCGAGCAACAAGACGAGCTTTGTGCTTATCAACAGACCCATCCAAACGATGCTTGGTTTTGAAAATCCACTTGCAGCTCACAATATTAACACTAGGTGGCCGAGACACCAACACCCAGGTGTTAGTGTGACGGAGAGCAGCAAATTCCTCGGACATGGTAGCACGCCAGGCAGGTTCACCCAGAGCATCACGATGGGAAACCGGCACGGCGAAGAAGGCACGGCGGCGAGAGTCATACCGAACCGTGCCATCAGTGTATGACTTCTTGCGCGTATGATCACGATGGCATGTAACCATAGCATGCGCCGGAGCTGCATCGCCGGTAGGAGAAGACGACGGCGACGAGGGCTCGACCGAGGGTGTCGCGACTGAGGGGACCTCAGCAAGGGGCGACACGGGCCGAGAGACGATGGTGTGCTGGACCGACCCAGGCGAGGGTGGCGGCCCGGGCGATGGATCGGGCGAGGGTGGCGACCCTGCCGCATCCACGGTCGCGCCATCGGGCGCTGCGCCTGCCTCGAGCGGCGGGACATGCACGTCGGGCGCATCAGGAGGTGTCGGAGCAGCAACATGTACCCTGGGGGGGGGGGGGGGCTCAAAGCAATATCACCTGCAAAAAGACAAGTTAGGTGACAAATAGGATAGGTCATATTTACGCACATGGACATCCGGAACCGGTTCATCGGAGGGAAAAGTGAGTGCATGTTCAAGAGAAGCAGGATCAACCGAAACGCCGGGTTGAGAGTAAGGGAACATTGTCTCGTCGAAAACAACATCACGAGAGATGTATATCCGACCAGAGGTACGGTCAAGACACTAATAGCCCTTATGCAAAGGACTATAGCGAGGGAAAACACACATCTTGGACCGAAACTCAAGCTCGTGAGCATTGTACTTGCGGAGACTAGGCCAGCAAGCACACCCAAAAATCCGAAGGGATGAGTAGTTGGGCTGAACATGAAACAGACGGAACAGAGGTGTGTCCTTGTTGAGAACCGGAGTGGGCATACGGTTGATGAGGTAACATGCCGTAAGAAAAGCCTCATCCCAAAACCGAAGTGGAAGAGAGGAGTGCGCTAGCAAGGCAAGACCGGTCTCAACCAAATGTCGGTGTTTGCGCTCGGCAATACCGTTCTGCTGAGAGGTATGTGGACATGACACTTGGTGCAAGATGCCCGTGCGTTGAAAGTAGCGATGGAGTTAGTGGTATTCATCACCCCAGTCGGACTGAATGGCCTTGATTTTATAATCTAGAAGGCGTTCGACATGAGCCTGAAAATTGTAGAAAACTTGCTCAACATCAGACGTGTGTTTAAGCAAATAAATCCAGGTGAAGCGCGTGTAGTCATCAATAAAACTAACATAATACTTGTACCCTCCTGACGAAGCAAGAGCGGGACCCCAAACATCTGAATGTATTAATTCATGAGGTACAGTAGTGATATGAAACAAAGTAGAATAAGGGAGTTGATGACTCTTAGCACGCTGACAGGCATCACAAAATAACGATGAATTATTTGAACTAGAACACGGAAGGTCATGACTCCGAACAATGGAAGTGACCACATTATTTGTAGGATGACCAAGACGTTGATGCCATTGCGACGACGAAACTCGGACACCGGAGGAGGCACGACGAGATGATGAAGATGACGCACGAGCAAAGGGGATGGATAGATCCCCGTAACTTCTACCGTGAAGGATGACGCGCCTGGTTGCTTTGTCCTTAACAAGGAAAAACGACGATGAAATTCAACAAAGACGTCATTATCACAAAGAAGACGATAAACAGAGAGAAGATGATGGCTGATGTGTGGAACATGAAGGATGTTACGCAGTTGAAGAGATGAACCGGGTAAACGCGAATGACCAATGTGTGAAATAGACAAACCTGCACCATTGGCCACCTAAACCTGATCCTTGTCGTCATAGCGCTCGTGAACCTGGAGGCTCTCAAGATCATTGGTCAATTGATCCGTAGCCCCGGTGAGGGAGTCCCGGATTAGGGGGTGTCCGGATAGTCGAACTATCACCGTTGGCCGGACTCCTAGACTATGAAGATAAAAGATTGAAGACTTCATCCCGTGTCCGGATGGGACTTTCCTTGGCGTGGAAGGCAAGCTTGGCGATAAGGATATGTAGATCTCCTACCATTGTAACCGACTCTGTGTAACCCTAACCTATCCGGTGCCTATATAAACCGGAGGGTTTTAGTCCGTAGGACACAACAACAATCATACCATAGGCTAGCTTCTAGGGTTTAGCCTCCTTGATCTCGTGGTAGATCTACTCTTGTACTACCCATATCATCAATATTAATCAAGCAGGAGTAGGGTATTACCTCCATCGAGAGGGCCCGAACCTGGGTAAAAACATCGTGTCCCCTGTCTCCTGTTACCATCCGCCTAGATGCACAGTTCGGGACCCCCTACCCGAGATCCGCCGGTTTTGACACCGTCATTGGTGCTTTCATTGAGAGTTCCGCTGTGCCGTCACCATCAGGTAGGATGCCTCATCTCGTCTTTAAAGATGATACCATCGCCAAAGAAGCCTTGACCACTGGCCAGACTCTTCGGATAGGCGGTTTTCTCATGACCGCTAGTTCGGCCGCCGCGCCGACGATGACCTCTCGAGTCATCGAAACCAATATCCATGTTAGTTCGGAACTTGCCGAACAGTTAGATCCGATCGAGCTCTCCTCCATAAACGAGCTCTTGGATCGCATCGCCGCCCTGGGAGTCGCTACAAACTACGACCGGATCGGGCCTAAAACCGATCTGAGAGAGATCAACTCTCCCCAGGTTACCCATCATGTTGCCGTGATAGAGGAGCAATGCGGCGATTCTTCTTCTACCTTAAGGACTAGCTACGTCCGGATTCCCGATCCCTCCATGCCAGATTCCTGCAAAGGGACGGATGTCGATCAAGCCCTGAACTTAAAGTCAGGCGGCGGGTCGGACTCATTGGATAACACTCAAAAATCCAAACTTCCGAGTTCGGAAACTCCTCAGCCCCTGAGTCCTAAATTGGACGGGGTTCCGGATCTAGTTCCACCCGCCCACCCAAACATTAGCGATCTCTCTCGAATTCGGCAAGAGCCCGCTGAAATAGTACATCATTACTGGGCTAGATTCCTCCTGGTTTTGAACAGGATAAAGGACTGCCGAGAGGAGGACGCAATCCCAATTTTTCGCAATAATTGCACGGACAAGCGAATCCTAAACGCCATAAGTTGTCGCGAAATTACACACTTTGCTGACTTGGTGACCATAGTACAAAAGTACTATGCGATGGAGAGCGCCTGGAAAACCGAAAGTAAATTTTGCGATAATCCGGCCCCGAATACACCCCTAGTCCGAAACAAAAGGGTGCACCATTATCAAGCACCTGGGTCAAATACCAAAAAACCAAAACCCCCTAAAGGGTATGGAACCATACTGGAGGGTTGGCTAAACGGACCCTGCAAAATTCATAGCACAGAGGGCGCCACTCCAACTCATAGCCTTCGAGCATGTTGGATACTACGGCAGGTGGCCAAAAGTGGCGAAGAGCTTCTAGCTTTAGAATCCCAGCCCAGCAACACCAGTACGGCGTTAACAGTCTTCGAGACTTTCGCATCAAATAACATGCAAAAACGAACACTCCGCAACCTTGCCGAAGTCTACCAAGTAGCAACAATAAATCCATGGAGTGACACGGCTATTACCTTTAATGCCAGTGACGAACCTAAATTCCGAACAGCACGAACACTAGCCGCATTGGTTCTCAGTCCGATAGTGGACGGCTTTCGCCTTACTAAGGTACTCATGGATGGCGGCAGCGGACTAAACCTCATCTATGAGGAAACCCTCCGAAAAATGGAAATAGACTGGAACTGCATTGAGCGAAGCAGCACAACCTTCAGAGGAATAATCCCTAGACGGGAAGCGTGCTGCACAGGAAAAATCACACTGGACGTAGTGTTCGGCTCGCCGGACAATTACAGGTCCGAGGAGGTCACATTTCAAGTGGCCCCGTTCAACAGCGGATATCATGCTTTATTAGGACGAGAGGCATTCACAATTTTTCAAGCTATACCCCATTACGGGTACATGAAGCTTAAAATGCCCGGACCTAACGGAATCATCACTCTTGCTAGTGATCCGAACATAGCACTCTGCGCGGAAAACAAGACAGCCGCACTAGCCCTCGAGGAACTATCCGAAGCCCTAGCGGCCGAGGAACTCACCGCGATGCGCTCCACGGTGAACAGGGACGATGTGATACTTGATAAAAGATCCAAGTCCACTTCTTTTAAACCAGCGGACGAAATAGTCAAACTCCAAGTCCACCCAACGGACCCTGCAAAGACGGCCTCCATTGGGGCACAATTAAACCCTGATGTAGACGCCGCACTACGAGAATTTCTACAAGAAAACTGGGACATCTTTGCCTGGCACCCTTCAGATATGCCAGGAAGCCCACATCGGCTGGCCGAGCACAGCCTAAATATCCTCAAAGGATTCAAGCCAGTCAAACAGGCTCTTCGGCGCTTTTCCGAACCCAAGAGACAGGCCATGGGAGAGGAGCTAGCCAAACTTTTGGAAGCCGGATTCATTATAGATATAAAACATCCGGACTGGCTAGCAAACCTGGTGATGGTACCAAAGAAGGATAAATCCTGGCGCCTATGTGTTGATTTTAAAGACCTTAATAAGGCTTGCCCAAAGGATCCCTTCCCCCTCCCCCGAATTGATCAAATTATCGATGCTACAGCAGGACACGACTCATTGTGCTTCCTCGACGCTACATCCGCTACCACCAAATCAAGATGGCGGAGCAGACCAAGCTGCAACAGCATTCATCACTCCATACGGCCCGTTCTGCTTCAATACAATGCCCTTTGTGCTCAAAAACGCCGGCGCAACATATCAGCGCATGATTCAGACATGTCTGGCAAACCAGATCGGCAAAACAGTGGAAGCATATGTAGATGACGTGGTCGTCAAAACCAAGCACGTCGAAACTCTAGTAGACGACCTGAGGCGCACATTCGACAATCTTCGAAAATATGACATCAAGGTCAATCCGGAAAATGCGTCTTGGCGTTCGGAAAGCTCCCGGCTTCATTGTGTCGGTAGAGGAATTGAAGCAAATCCAGCCAAGATCCGAGCTCTGTCACAATTGGATATTCCAAAAGACCTCAAACAAATACAAAATTGCCGGATGCGAGCGGCTCTAAGCCGCTTTATTTCCCGCTTGGGAGAAAAAGCGTTACCTCTTTACCGCCTCCTCCGCGCACTAAACACTTCGAGTGGGCGAGGTCGCCACGGCGGACTCAAGAAATAAAGGCCATTTTGGCAACAACCGTCCTGGCGCGCGTAACGTGGGCGAACCAATGCTATTATATATCGCCGCAACACATCAAGTTGTCAGCGCGGTGCTCGTTGTCGAACGAGAAACGGACGGACACCGGTTCCCTCTTCAAAAACTGGTTTACTATGTGTCCATTGTCCTAACTCCATGCAAGTCCCGGTACCCACACTATCAAAAAATAGCATACGCGATGTTCATGTCATCCCGGAAGCTACGACACTACTTTCAAGAGTGTTCGATAATGGTAGCCTCCGAAGTACCTCTTAATGACATTATAAACAACCGCGACGCGACGGGCCGGATTGCTAAATGGACCATAGAGCTTCTTCCATTCGACATAACCTACAAGCCACGTCGAGCTATCAAGTCACGGGTTTTGGCCGACTTCGTGGCTGAATGGACCGAAGCCGAACTCCCTAAAGAGTACGGCGCATACTCCAATTGGATCATGCACTTTGACAGCTCCAAAATGTTGGCCGGCCTGGGGGCTGGCGTCGTCCTGACGTCCCCAACCGGGGACACAGTCCAATACGTCCTTCAGATAATGTATACGGACTCCAACAACGTAGCCGAATATGAGGCCCTTCTGCACGGCCTCCGGATGGCAGTCTCCATGGGCATTCAACGCCTAGAGGTGCGCGGGTATTCGAACCTCGCAATATCTCAAATAAACGGAGGATTTGATGCCAAAGATCCGAAAATGGAAGCATACCGCAATGCGGTCCTAAAAATGTCAGCACGGTTCGAAGGGCTTGAATTTCATCATATAGCCCGGGATAACAACCAGGCGGCGGATATACTGGCACGCATCGGTGCAAAACGCGATGCCGTCCCAACCAATATCTTTCTGGAACGGCTGTTCAAGCCATCCGTACTATGGGAAGGGGAGTCCGGCAATAACAATCCGGACCCAACCGCACTGCCTGACGCCGAACACTCTGACACAATCGGAGGCTCTGCCCCCGAGTTAACACCCTCCGGTCACGAAATAATGGCGGTTATCGCCCCGTGGACGGAACCATTCCTAGCCTACCAAACTAGGAGGAACTCCCCGAAGACCAAAATGAGGCTCGCTGCATAGTACGGCGATCTAAAGCCTATAAAGTCCACGAGGGAGAGCTTTATAAGAAAAGCACTACCGGAGTCCTCCAAAGGTGTTTCTCCGAAGAGGAAGGGCGAAACCTCCTGGCTGAAATTCACGCCGGACTAGGTGGGCACCACGCCGCAGCCCGGGCCCTTGTAGGCAAGGCCTTCCGTACAGGATTCTATTGGCCGACGGCCCGGGAAGATGCGCAGGATTTAGTCCAACGATGCGTCGGTTGCCAGCTTTTGCTAACCTAAAGCCACATGCCACCCATCGCCTCAAAACTATACCTATCACCTGGCCGTTCATGGTCCGGGGCTTGACATGGTTGGACCCCTTAAGGGAGGAACCCACAAGCAAAAATATCTATTGGTCATGGTGGATAAATTCACCAAATGGATAGAGGCCAAGCACGTTAAAGCGGCGAATCCGGACCAGTGATAGACTTCATATCGGGGTAGTGCACCATTACGGTGTCCCCACAAGTATTATCACCGATAACGGCACCAACTTCACGGCCGATGAGGTCAAATCATGGTGCAAAACATGGGCATCAAGCTCGACACGCCTCGTCTATCACCTCAAACAAACGGCCAAGTCGAACGAGCAAATGGTCTAATCATGAGCGACATTAAACCCAGACTAGTGCGGTCCCTCAAGGAATCTAACACACACTGGGTTGAGGAGCTCGACTCCGTACTCTGGGGGCTGCGGACCACGCCGAATCGTACTACCGGATTCACACTATTTTTCATGGTGTACGGCGCAGAGGCAGTCTTGCCCTGCGACATAATACATGACTCACCTCGCGTGCGCATGTACGAAGAAAGAGAAGCCGAGCTCGATCGGCAGGACAGTTTGGACGCATTGGAGGAGGAGCGCGACGTGGCAAAAGCTCATTCCGCATTCTATCAACAGCAGGCTCGAAGATATCAAAGCAGGGAAGTACGGGCTAAAGCTTATAACGTTGGCGAACTAGTTCTACGCGTGCTGGACAAGAAAAAGGACAAACTCAAGCCCAAATGGGAAGGTCCCTTCATCATCGACCAGGTCCTGACCGGCGGAGCATACCGTCTGTGAAACGCATCGGATAACCAACTCGAGCCGAACCCATGGAACGCAACCCGTCTACGAAGATTCTATGCCTAAGTGCCGGACTCCAAGTTCGTCTCCTTCCTCCGTCCACATTTTTTATTTTTACTGTCTTTTATTTCTCTCCTTCCTCCTCCTTCCTTTTTACAGCCTCTTGAGGCTCGTTTTGCGCTTTGTCCGCACATATTTGATGCGCTGTCCGCGCTCATTATACCTGGGGGCTTCTTTTACAGAAGCTTATCTATACGGGCTTTATGCCCAACACATGCGTTAAACTTCAGCATGTACCTTTTATTCACCATTATATGCATCGATATAACTTAAGTTTTGGCCAAGCTGGGTTGCCTGGCTCCTGTGCTTACCCCTACATTCCTGATTGTTCGGCTAGGTGGTAAAGGGAGCACCTCTGCGATTGTTACTGCCGGGTCAGCCGGATGTGTACCTCAGACTGGGTCAAGCCGAAAGCTAGCGTTCTTAAGGGAATATTCGGTCGGTGAACTAAAAGATGATTTTTAGTTATTTACCCATCTGCCCCTGATGATTTTCTGCTTTCATAGCAGCTTTGACATGCACTTTAGGGCATGCATCCCAGCTTAAAGGAACCCTTAACGGAACTATTCTCCCTGGAAGATGTTTCTTACTACCCATGTAATATAACATAACTAGTTGGGCACTTGTCTGATACAACACTAATGACCCCTACGCCTTGTCTCCATGCATACCACGGTTCTTATATAACCACGAAGGTATTCGGACACACACCGGACTGTTGGGTCCTGAGGTCGAAGCGAAAAGGTCGGCTATGACAAACGATCTACAATCCGGCTAGAATACATTCTTCATGTCATATTTATTTACAAAGTCAACTTGACTCATGGTATTCCTCCTCAATGCCATCTAACAGGCTATCAAATTTACAATCTTGCTGAGAATACTTGGCGGCCAATTCTACTTGGCCGTACACTAAGCTTACAGGGATCTCTATCCCATCAGGCCCCACAAGTCCGACCTTGGTCATGTGGTTTGGGTCAGCCTTCGTGTACTGCGTCTTTACCATGGCCCAGGCCTCCCTGGCGCCTTGACGGCAGGCCGATATCTTCCATAGCCGGAAGCGCCGTTGTGCTCCTTGAAGCCACTCTGCCAACTCCCCAATGCCTTCGGGCAGGGAGATAGATGGCCACAAGGCCTGGCCAATGCCTTTCATCACCTGCCGGACTCGTTCGTGCAGCTGACGCAGTTCGGGAAAAAGATCACCCGAAGAACCGGGCATCTCCTCCTCAGGACGACCTATGAGCAAACCTACATACATGTTTATGTTAGTCGCCTTCCTCGCCGAACTCTTTCAAAGTTCGTACAAGCACTTACTGAAAATGCCGCGACGGTTACCGATTCTCCTTTACGGAGTCAGACAACTGGGCACGAACATCCTTTAGTTCCTCGCCCAGCTTGGTGTTGGCGTCTTGGAGGCTATTTTTCTCCTGCCGCACCCTCGTAAGCACGCTCTCGCCGGCCTTTAGCTGGCGCAAGAGCTGCTGCTTGTCCGGATCTAGTCCGGCGCCATCTGCAATATTTTTGTCGACGACGACACGCCGCACTTCATTAAGTATTTATCTTCAAGCGTATATTACGGAGGGGTCTCTGTGGCTCCCCGTGGCGGCGAAGGCCTCAAGTTGGGCCTTGCACTCTTCAAGCTCCTGGGACAGTCGGGTATTCTTTTCTGTAAGATCCTGCATAACAAGTGATCCTTAAATCAGTTATTCTAACTATTTTAAGTCTCGGGGGCTACTGGCATATATAACTGTCAAATTTCCTTACCCGTATGTCTTTTACATACTGCTCCGTGGCTCTGGCTAGACCATCTTGAGCTGCACGGAGGTGCGCATCTCCCGAATCGAAGGCATTCAAGGCCTCTTGGGAGAAACACGCGTCACGAAGAACTGTCCGGCGGAGCCTGTGTTTCAAGGCGCTCTCCACCTCGGAGTTTGTGGCGGACAACCTGTCGGCATCCTCTATCGGAGGAGCATCCGACGCACGTCTCGTGCTCGCCTCAGCCTCCGGACCTGGCTTTGAAGCCTGGCCGGTGAAGGTTCGATTGGCAAAATCTCCGGACTCAGTCCGGCGAGCGCTCTTTTTCCTGAAAAGAGCACCTGCGTTAGTACGCTTTCCAGGAATCAATCCTGGGAGTATGGTGACATGCCATACCGTTGTGGTGGAGTTTTGATCCGGACCGCACTTATTTTTAGTCTGCGGGGCCGCACTGCCCTTTGTTGGCCAGCCACCGCGGGCTCGGCCTCCTGCCTCGAAGGTACCCCCTGCGAAACACCATTGGTGTACGGTGATCAAAAAAATATGCATGGGTGGGTCATTATCAGGATTTTGGGACCTCGGTCTCAGTTACCTGTGAGGCTGGAAGTATTCCGGGGTAATCGGCCGTAATGGCAACCAAAGCATTGTCGATGCTAAGTTGGTAGAACACCCCGTCGATCAACTCCACCTTTATATCCGGATCCTCTTCGGAGGTCGGATCGAGGGATCGTTCCGGATCCTCGGGTTGTGGGGGCGGGCTATGTATCTTCTCCACAGTCCGACGCAGTTCCTGCGCAAAAACCATGATATGAGATATTTAACCACGGGAACATGGATCGGACAGGTCACAAAGATGTTTGCTTACCCAGCTTCGAGGATTATTCGAAGAAAACTCCTTCCGTGGATTGACGCGGAGGAAATCCTCCTCCTCCCCCTTGTACATAGCAGACAAGATCTTCACCAGTTCGGTGACCGATCCCGGCCCTTTGCGGCCATGGCGGGTGGCGTCGCCCTCCCCGTTGAAGTCCCACATGGGGTGGCCCCTATATTGGAGCGGCTGCACCCCCCTCATAATGCAGATTGCCATGACTCCAATCATGGTTAATCCGGCATGAGCCAGTAACCTTATTCGGCTCATCAGATAAAGGACGTCCTTGTCATCTTCCCTCCGGGGGCTTCGTGGGCGCCACCTTAGGCGTTTCTTCATAGGAGCATTGTTGAACTCCGGAAGGCCGATCCGAACAGGATCCGGCAGCGGGACGTCCTCCATATAAAACCATTCCGAGGGCCAGTCTTCGGACGCCTTCTTTGGGGTTCCGGATAGGTATCCGGTCCCGGCGATGCGCCAAATCTCGGCTCCGCCCACTTGATATATTGACCCCTCATGAGAACGGGGTACTAGGCAGAATAATCTCTTCCACAGCCCGAAATGGGCCTCGACGCCCAAGAACAGCTCGCAGAGGGCCACGAAGCCCGCAATGTGCAAAATGGAGGCAGGCGTAAGGTGGTGCAACTGGAGGCCGTAGAACTCCAAGAGCCCCCGGAGAAACAGATGGATTGGAAATCTGAGTCCTCTTACTGGATAAGAGATGAAGCACACCCGCTCTCCTTTAGAGGGATCGGGGACACTCTCTGCTTGCTTTCCGCCCTTGTAGGTGGCGAGTCCGGCTCGAACCGGAACCATGAAGGCCGGGGGAAGAAATCCCTTGGTTTGGAGTATAACTAGCTCGCTATGCGGGACTGAGCATCTCTCCCAATTTCTAGGCCGAGGGCTGGGAGCGCGAGAGGAGGAGCCACGTCGACTGTCCATGATGGAATGGGCTTTGGTCGAGGCGCCCGATGAAAGCTCAGAAGGAGGGATGATGTGACTCAGATCTAGATCCTCGCCCCTTCTATAGGCAGCTCATTTGCGCAGCTAAGGGGGTAATTGTAAAAATACCCTGGCCTTTCGCATTCATTCAAACACGTGGAAGATGGCCATTATTGGGCGCAGAAGCCAAGGAGCTTCGCATTTATCAGAAGCCGGACACTGTTCGACAGGTATATGGAATTTGGAGAAGAACCCGCCTCGCAATGCCGAAGACAATCAACGCGCCGGACTCATCGTCATTGAAGCCTGGTTCGGGGGCTACTGAGGGAGTCCCGGATTAGGGGGTGTCCGGATAGTCGAACTATCACCGTTGGCCGGACTCCTAGACTATGAAGATACAAGATTGAAGACTTCGTCCCGTGTCCGGATGGGACTTTCCTTGGCGTGGAATGCAAGCTTGGCGATACGGATATGTAGATCTCCTACCATTGTAACCGACTCTGTGTAACCCTAACCTATCCGGTGTCTATATCCGTAGGACACAACAACAATCATACCATAGGCTAGCTTCTAGGGTTGAGCCTCCTTGATCTCGTGGTAGATCTACTCTTGTACTACCCATATCATCAATATTAATCAAGCAGGAGTAGGGTATTACCTCCATCGAGAGGGCCCGAACCTAGGTAAAAACATCGTGTCCCATGTCTCCTGTTACCATCCGCCTAGACGCACAGTTCGGGACCCCCTACCCGTGATCCGCCGATTTTGACACCGACACCCGGTATCCAGCACCCAAGGGAAGTCGACAGTGTTTGTGGAGGCCGAGTCTGCGGAGCGGGAGTTGTGATCCTGATCATAGCGCTTGCGGCAGTCGTCGGCTTCATGGCCCCAGTTCTTGCAAATTTGGCACCGAGGACGCCAACGGTTGCGACGCCCACCTCCTCCGCCGTTGTTGTTGCCGGCGTTGCCCCCTCCATCTTGCTGGCCATTGCCGGCATAACCAGCGTTGCGGTCACGGCCGCCGGTGTTGCCGCCATTACCGCCCTGGCGGTTCTACCCTAGCTGGCCATGTCCATCAGCCGGGCGCCCCCCACCATGGGAGGCATAGGGATCGGAGTAGGGCACGCGTCCGCCCGCGCCGTACGAACCCGAATGGGTCACGGCGTTCGCGGAGGGAGACCACCCCTCCACCGCACTCTGTTGTGCCTGCAGCGCCTCGAAGGACAGAACCAATGAGTAAAAACTGGAGTAGGGCATGGGTGCGTTACTCACGCCCAAGGAGGCGGCGATGGAGTTGTAGGCGGAGCCGAGGCCGGTGAGGATGTGATCGATAAGCTCATCATCGCGGATCGGAGAGCCGGCGGCGGCCATAGTGTCGGCCAGGGCCTTCATCTTGTGCATGTATTCCGCGGCAGACATATCGTCCTTCCTCAGCGACTGAAGTTGCCGCCGGATGTGGCGGACATTGGCGCGGCTCTGGGCGCCGAACATGGTGGCGACGACTGTCCATACCGCATGCGCCGACTCGCAGCCAATGAGTTGGCATGCAATATCCGCATCCATGGAGGTGAGAAGAAGCCCCTTGATGCGTTGATCTTCAACCCACCATTGGTGGTACTCCGGGTTGGTGACGGTGGTAGCAGCGTCGCTGGTGCCGACAACGAGTGTTTTGGCCAGTGCCGCCTTGGTGCCATCGATGTGTCCGTGGAGGTTGCCACCCCAGACCATGAAGTTGTGACGACCGAGGTGGACAGAGATCATCGGGACGGCGAGCGCGGCGAGGATCGAGGCGACGGGGGAAGAGACGATGGTGGCGGCGGTTTGGGCGTCGGACATAGCGGCGGACGACATCGCAGCGGCTGCGCGGATGGGACAGCGCGCGGCGGCAGCGGAGCAAGATGCGGCGGCGGCGCGGAAGATGGCTCGCGCGGCGGCAGCGAACGGAAGCAGTGGCAGCGATTAGAAGCGGCGACCACATACGGGCAAAGCTAGCTAGCTAGCTAGCAAGCAGCTGGATGGTTCCTGCGTATGAGCGTAGTTAGCTAGCAAGCCGTGGCGGCTACGCGGAAGCTAGCTAGCAAGCAGCGGCGGCGACGCGGAAGATGGGATCGGGCGGCGATGCGAGGGAAGCGAGGGTTTTGCGTGGGTTGTTGACATCCAGCCTCACGTCTCGATATATAGATGATCACAATTACAATTATATACGTATATGAATACGTGTACAAGGACAATATACTAGACCCTACTTTACATAAGGGCCATGTCAAAGCTTGCACTGTAATAGTTGAGGCGTGACTTCACAAGATCTCTAGATTTGACATTCTTTCTTCGACATGATCAGATCTCACAACGATATCAACGTGCTTCAACGTTCTCCAGTGTTTGCAAGACTTGCAGAAGGCAACTGATCAGTGGTCAATGCTAAGGTCAAAAAACGTGTTCGTGACAAAAAAAAACGTGTTGAGTTTCATGTCACTGGCTGTGAGAAATCTAAAACAGAAAATGCCGCCCGATGATCCCGTGGCTCACTCGTATCGTTTCCGTCCAAACCGAAAATTAGAATAAATAAAATGCAGACCTGAAAACGAGGCCGGCAGGCCGGCATGGCCAAGGTACGTGCTTTCTCCGAATCATTTTCAACCCCATCGATACCAAATCATTGAGGACATGTACATGGTTGCGAGCTTCAATCGAGAATTATGCGTTATGGAACGAAGTGGTGTCTTGATGGGTCGGTCCTTCGGTTGGACGCTTGGTGGAGTTATACCGACGCCCACTCCACCCATGTTTTCGATTCTCCCCTTGGGCACTCCTCTCATTAAATAAATAGAAATGGAAAATGAGGTAGTACTAGTAGTACAGATCAACGGTGAGATGATTCTCCAAGAAATCAATTGAACTCAAAATTGTGGAGCCAACAAATCAATCGCATTGAGATGCGTGTAACTAATCAATTACCTTGGGAAATCTCTAGCCAAGAAATGAATGAGTAATTCAACTACAGGAGGAGGTAGGCTGCCATGTGAAGCTCTCCTTCAGGCCAAGCCGAGGATCATAGCCTCATGGTGTTGCACTTGTAGATTTTCTTCTTCAGTTTAGAGTATGATTTTGCCTTCAAGGCTTGAATAAATTTGAGTGCAAACTAAAACTCAAAAATGATAAATTGAGCTGACCAATTAATGATTATTATGGTTTCATTCGAACTCACAATTGCTAAAACGTTTTTACCGTAGAACCTTGTAAAACTGAACTTATTGATAAGTTCTTTTCATGAAAAATATACTTATTGATAAGTTCTAGGGCCGAAGACCAAATATGAGTTGCAAAATTAAACTTATTAATACGTTGTTTGATAAATTATAATAGTATGCAGTGGCGGTGCTAGATAAAATCTATTCGGGGAGGGGCAAAGACAAAATATGAGTGTTGGGTGTGGAGCCGGGAGGCTAAAAAAAATCATATCTAAGCCTCCCATAAGTCTTCATTATGGGCGTGTTTGGTTCAGGGATATGTTAGGGTGGTTGTGTGGTATAGCCTCTTTTTTTGTTTGGTTGGGTAGGATGATAAATGGTTGGAGATAGCCATGAATGTGTTTGATTTGATGGATGAGTGATGGATAAAACTTATGATGACTTTTTCTTATCGAGGTGGTGACATTAACTTGCAACTTTTGCAGCGATACAATTTTCTAACCGAACAAAGATTAAAACAATGGCATGGTCTAGATTAAAACATTGCTTCGTCCTCACATGGCTTTGTATTTGCAAACTACATCAATGGATACATAAAAAATGGTAGCGGTGCACATAATGACTAGAAAATTGTCACAACATAGCATTGAGAGTTTGAGACACGCTGTGTTCGCAATCACCATTGACATTACAGGCGCTTGTCAGTTTGCACTCGTCGCCATTAGCCCCCAACTACCATTTCGACGAACACCCAGCGAGCACCATGCAGTACACAACCAAGCCTAGCGTCGCGTCCCCGACGACAGGACTCTGAATGACACACTCAGAGAGGTGCCCAACAGCAGTGGACTGCGTCCTCCCGATGGCAGCTCATCATGCTACCGTCCTCGGCAGCAAACAGCGTGACAATACTTGCCTCTACCAAATTTGTGACATGCGACATTTTTTGTGTGTGAATGGTGAAGGAAATATGCCCTAGAGGCAATAATAAAGTTATTATTTATTTCCTTATTTCATGATAAATGTTTATTATTCATGCTAGAGTTGTATTAACCGGAAACATAATACATGTGTGAATACATAGACAAACATAATGTCACTAGTATGACTCTACTTGACTAGCTTGTTGATCAAAGATGGTTGTGTTTCCTAACCATAGACATGAGTTGTCATTTGATCAACGTGATCACATCATTAGGAGAATGATGTGATTGACTTGACTCATTCCGTTAGCTTAGCACTTGGTCGTTTAGTATGTTGCTATTGCTTTCTTCATGACTTATACATGTTCCTATGACTATGAGATTATGCAACTCCCGTTTACCTGAGGAACACTTTGTGTGCTACCAAACGTCACAACGTAACTGGGTGATTATAAAGGAGCTCTACAGGTGTATCCAAAGGTACATGTTGAGTTGGCGTATTTCGAGATTAGGATTTGTCACTCCGATTGTCGGAGAGGTATCTCTGGGCCCTCTCGGTAATGCACATCACTATAAGCCTTGCAAGCAATATGACTAATGAGTTAGTTGCGGGATGATGCATTACATAACGAGTAAAGAGAGTTGCTAGTAACGAGATTGAACTAGGTATTGGGGTACCGACGATCGAATCTCGGGCAAGTAACATACTGATGACAAAGGGAACAACGTATGTTGTTATGCGGTTTGACCGATAAAGATCTTCATAGAATATGTGGGAGCCAATATGAGCATCCAGGTTCTGCTATTGGTTATTGACCGGAAACGTGTTTCGGTCATGTCTACATAGTTCTCGAACCCGTAGGGTCCGCACGCTTAAGGTTTTGATGACAGTTTTATTACGAGTTTATGAGTTTTGATGTACCGAAGGAGTTCGGAGTCCCGGATGAGATCGGGGACATGACGAGGAGTCTCAAAATGGTCGAGACGTAAAGATCGATATATTCGACGACTATATTCGGACTTCGGAAAGGTTCCGAGTGATTCGGGTATTTTTCGGAGTACCGGAGAGTTACGGGAATTCGCCGGGGAGTATATGGTCCTTATTGGGCCATACGGAAATAGAGGAGAGAGTCCAAAAGGAAGGAGGCCTGCGCCCCCCTTCTGGTCCGAATTGGACAAGGGGTGCAGCCCCCTTTTCCTTCTCCCTCTCCTCCTCTTTCCTTCTCTCCTACTCCAACAAGGAAGGAGGGAGTCCTACTCCCGGTGGGAGTAGGACTCCCCATGGCGCGCCCCCTCCTAGGCCGGCCGCCCCCTCCCCCCTTGCTCCTTTATATACGGGGGCAAGGGGGCACCTCTCGGCAGAACAACAATTGATCCTTGAGATCTCTTAGCCGTGTGCGGTGCCCCCCCTCCACCATAGTTCTCCTCGATAATATTGTAGCGGTGCTTAGGCGAAGCCCTGCGACGGTAGAACATCAAGACCGTCACCACGCCGTCGTGCTGACGGAACTCATCCCCGACATTTTGCTGGATCGAAGTCCGGGGATCGTCATCGAGCTGAACGTGTGCTAAAACTCAGAGGTGCCGTAGTTTCGGTGCTTGATCGGTTGGGCCGTGAAGACGTACGACTACATCAACCACGTTGTTATAATGCTTCCGCTTTTGGTCTACGAGGGTACGTGGACAACACTCTCCCCTCTCGTTGCTATGCATCACCATGATTTTGCGTGTGCGTAGGAATTTTTTTGAAATTACTATGTTCCCCAACAGTGGTATCAGAGCCTAGGTTTTATGCGTTGATGTTATATGCACGAGTAGAACACAAGTGAGTTATGGGCGATACAAGTCATACTGCTTACCAGCATGTCATACTTTGGTTCGGCGATATTGTTGGATGAAGCGACCCTGACCGACATTACGCGTACGCTTACGCGAGACTGGTTCTACCGACGTGCTTTGCACACAGGTGGCTGGCGGGTGTCAGTTTCTCCAACTTTAGTTGAACCGAGTGTGGCTACGTCCGGTCCTTGAGAAGGTTAAAACAGCACTAACTTAACGAACTATCGTTGTGGTTTTGATGCGTAGGTAAGAACGATTCTTGCTCAGCCCGTATCAGCCACGTAAAATTTGCAACAACAAAGTAGAGAACGTCTAACTTGTTTTTGCAGGGCATGTTGTGATGTGATATGGTCAAGACGTGATGCTATATTTTATTGTATGAGATGATCATGTTTTGTAACCGAGTTATCGGCAACTGGCAGGAGCCATATGGTTGTCGCTTTATTGTATGAAATGCAAGCGCCCTGTAATTGCTTTATTTTATCACTAAGCGGTAGCGATAGTCGTAGAAGCAATAGGTGGCGAGACGACAACGATGCTACGATGGAGATCTAGGTGTCGCGCCGGTGACGATGGTGATCACGGCGGTGCTTCGGAGATGGAGATCGCAAGCACAAGATGATGATGGCCATATCATATCACTTATATTGGTTGCATGTGATGTTTATCCTTTATGCATCTTATCTTGCTTTGATTGACGGTAGCATTTTAAGATGATCTCTCACTAAATTATCAAGAAGTGTTCTCCCTGAATATGCACCGTTGCGAAAGTTCTTCGTGCTGAGACACCACGTGATGATCGGGTGTGATAGGCTCTACGTTCAAATACAACGGGTGCAAAACAGTTGCACACGCGGAATACTCAAGTTAAACTTGACGAGCCTAGCATATACAGATATGGCCTCGGAACACGGAGACCGAAAGGTCGAACGTGAATCATATAGTAGATATGATCAACATAGTGATGTTCACCATTGAAAACTACTCCATCTCACGTGATGATCGGACATGGTTTAGTTGATTTGGATCATGTGAGATGACTAGAGAGATATCTGTCTAAGTGGGAGTTATTAAGTAATATGATTAATTGAACTTTAATTTATCAAGAACTTAGTCCTGGTAGTATTTTGCAAATCATGTTGTAGATCAATAGCTCGCGTTGTTGCTCCCCGTTTATATTTTGATATGTCCCTAGGGAAAAATAAGTTGAAAAATGTTAGTAGCAATGATGCGGACTTGGTCCGTGATCTGAGGATAAACCTCATTGCTGCACAGAAGAATTATGTCCTTAATGCACCGCTAGGTGACATACCTATTGCAGGAGCAGATGCAGACGTTATGAACGTTTGGCTAGCTCAATATGATGACTACTTGATAGTTTAGTGCACCATGCTTAACGGCTTAGAATTGGGACTTCAAAAACGTTTTGAACGTCACGGACCATATGAGATGTTCCAGGAATTGAAGTTAATATTTCAAGCAAATACCCGAGTTGAGAGATAGGAAATCTTCAACAAGTTTTATAGCTAAAAGATGGAGGAGAATCGCTCAATTAGTGAGCATGTGCTCAGATTGTCTGGGTACTACAATCGCTTGAATCAAGTGGGAGTTAATCTTCCAGATAAGATAGTGATTGACAGAGTTCTCTAGTCACCATCACCAAGTTACTAGAACTTCGTGATGAACTATAGTATGCAAGGGATGAAGAAAACAATTCCCGAGCTCTTCGTAATGTTGAAATCGACGAAGGTAGAAATCAAGAAAGAGCATCAAGTGTTGATGATTGACAAGACCACTAGTTTCAAGAAAAGGGCAAAGTATAGAAAAGGAACTTCAAGTAGAATGACAAGCAAGTTGTCACTCCCGCGAAGAAGCCCAAAGCTGGACCAAAGCCTGAAACTGAGTGCTTACACTGCAAAGGAAATGATCACTGAAAGCGGAAATGCCTTGAATATTTGGTGGATAAGAAGGATGGCAAAGTGAAAAAGGGTATATTTGATATACAGGTTATTGATGTACACCTTACTAGTGTTTATAGTAGCCCCTGAGTATTTGATACTTGTTTAGTTGCTAAGATTAGTAACTCAAAACAGGAGTTACATAATAAACAGAGACTAGTTGAGGGTGAAGTAACGATATGTGTTGGAAGTGGTTCCAAGATTGATATGATCATCATCGTACACTCCCTATACTTTCGGGATTAGTGTTAAACCTAAATAAATGTTATTTGGCGTTTGCGTTGAGCATGAATATGATTTGATCATGTTTATTGCAATACGGTTATTCATTTAAAGTCAGAGAATAATTGTTGTTCTATTTACATGAATAAAACCTTCAAATGATCATACACCCAATGAAAATAGTTTGTTGGATCTCAATCGTAGTGATACACATATTCATAATATTGATGCCAAAAGATGCAAAGTTAATAATGATAGTGCAACTTATTTGTGGCACTGCCGTTTGGTTCATATCGGTGTAAAGCGCATGAAGAAACTCCATAAAGATGGATTTTCGGAATCACTTGGTTATGAGTCATTTGATGCTTGCGAACCATGCCTTTTGGGCAAGATGACTAAAACTCCGTTCTTGGGAACAATGGAACGAGCAACAAACTTGTTGGAAATAATACATACTGATGTATGCAGACCAACGAGTATTAAGGCTCGTGGCGGGTATCGTTATTTTCTGACCTTCACAGATGATTTCAGCAGATATGGGTATATCTACTTGATGAAACATAAGTCTTAAATAGTTGAAAGGTTCAAAGAATTTCAGAGTGAAGTGGAAAATCATCGTGACAAGAAAATAAAGTTTCTGCGATTTGACGTGGAGATGAATATTTGAGTTACAAGTTTGGTCTTCAATTAAAACAATGTGGAATAGTTTCATAGCTCACGCCACCTGGAACACCACAACGTTATGGTGTGTCCGAACTTCGTAACCGCACTTTATTTGATATGGTGCAATCAATGATGTCTCTTACCGATTTACCAATATCGTTTTGGGGTTATGCATTAGAGACAGCTGCATTCACGTTAAATAGGGCACCATCTAAATCCGTTGAGATGACACCTTATGAACTGTGGTTTGGCAAGAAACCCAAGTTGTTGTTTCTTAAAGTTTGGGGTTGCGATGCTTATGTGAAAAAGTTTCAACCTGATAAGCTCAAACCCAAATCGGAGAAGTGTGTCTTCATAGAATACCCAAAGGAAATTGTTGGGTACACCTTCTATCACAGATCCAAAGGCAAGATATTCGTTGCTAAAAATGGATCCTTTCTAGAGAAGGAGTTTTTCTCGAAAAAATTGAGTGGGAGGAAAGTAGAGCTTGATAAGGTAATTGTACCTTCTCCTGAATTGGAAAGTAGTTCATCACAGAAATTAGTTCCAGTGATTCCTACACCAATTAGTGAGGAAGCTAATGATGATGATCATGAAACTTTAGATCAAGTTACTACAGAACCTCGTAGGTCTTCCAGAGTATGGTCCGCACCAGAGTGGTACGGTAATCCTGTTATGGAAGTCATGTTACTAGACCATGATAAACCTACGAACTATGAGGAAGCGATGATGAGCCCAGATTTCACAAAATGGCTTGAGGCCATTAAATCTGAGATGGGATCCATGTATGAGAACAAAGTATGGACTTTGGTTGACTTGCCCGATGACCGGCAAGCAATAGAAAATAAATGGATCTTCAAGAGGAAGACGGACACTGATAGTTGTGTTACTATCTACAAAGCTCGACTTGTTGTGAAAGGTTTTTTGACAAGTTCAAGGTGTTGAATACGATGAGATTTTCTCACTCGTGTCGATGCTTAAGTCTGTCCGAATCATGTTAGCAATTGCCACATTTTATGAAATCTGGCAAAAGGATGTCAAAACTGCATTCCTTAATGGATTTATTAAATAAGAGTTGTATATGATGCAACCAGAAGGTTTTGTCAATCCTAAAGGTGCTAACAAAGTGTGCAAGCTCCAGCGATCCATTTATGGACTGGTGCAAGCCTCTCGGAGTTGGAATATACGCTTTGATGAGTTGATCAAAGCATATGGTTTTATACAGACTTTTTGAGAAGCCTGTATTTACAAGAAAGTGAGTGGGAGCTCTGTAGCATTTCTAATATTATATATGGATGACATATTGTTGATTGGAAATGATATAGAAATTCTGGATAGCATGAAAGGATACTTGAATAAGAGTTTTTTAAAGCAAGACCTCAGTGAAACTGCTTACACATTGAGCATCAAGATCTATATAGATAGATCAAGACGCTTGATAAGATTTTTCAATGAGTACATACCTTGATAAATTTTTTGAAATAGTTCAAAATGGAACAGTCAAAGAAGGAGTTCTTGCCTGTGTTGCAAGGTGTGAAGTTGAATAAGACTCAAGACCCGACCATAGCAGAAAATAGAAAGAGAATGAGAAGTCATTCCCTATGCCTCAGTCATAGGTTCTATAAAGTATTCTATGCTGTGAGCCAGACCTATTGTATACCTTGCTCTGAGTTTGGCGAAGGAATACAATTTTGATCTAATAGTAGATCACTGGACAGCGGTCAAGAATATCCTTAGTGAGGACTAAGGAGATGTTTCTCGATTATGGAGGTGATAAAAGAGTTCGTGTAAAAGTTACATCGGTGCAAACTTTTACACTGGTCCAGATGACTCTAAGTCTCAATCTGGATACATATTGAAAGTGGGAGTAATTAGCTAGAGTAGCTCCACGCAGAGCATTGAAGACATAGAATATTTGCAAAATACATACGGCTCTAAATGTGATAGACCCATTGACTAAAATACTCTCACAAGCAAAACAGGATCATACCTTAGTACTCTTTGGGTGTTAATCACATAGCAATGTGAACAAGATTATTGACTCTAGTAAACCCTTTGGGTGTTGATCACATGACGATGTGAACTATGGGTATTAATCCCATACAGATGTGAATGTTGGTGTTAAATCACATGGCGATGTGAACTAGATTATTGACTCTAGTGCAAGTGGGAGACTGAAGGAAATATGCCCTAGAGGCAATACTAAAGTTATTATTTATTTCCTTATTTCATGATAAATGTTTATTATTCATGCTAGAATTGTATTAACTGGAAACATAATACATGTGTGAATACATAGACAAACATAATGTCACTAGTATGCCTCTACTTGACTAGCTTGTTGATCAAAGATGGTTGTGTTTCCTAACCATAGACATGAGTTGTCATTTGATTAACGGGATCACATCATTAGGAGAATGATGTGATTGACTTGACCCATTCCATTAGCTTAGCACTTGGTCGTTTAGTATGTTGCTATTGCTTTCTTCATGACTTATACATGTTCCTATGACTATGAGATTATGCAACTCCCGTTTACCGGAGGAACACTTTGTGTGCTACCAAACGTCACAACGTAACTGGGTGATTATAAAGGAGCTCTACAGGTGTATCCAAAGGTACATGTTGAGTTGGCGTATTTCGAGATTAGGATTTGTCACTCCGATTGTCGGAGAGGTATCTCTGGGCCCTCTCGGTAATGCACATCACTATAAGCCTTGCAAGCAATATGATTAATGAGTTATTTGCGGGATGATGCATTACATAACGAGTAAAGAGACTTGCCGGTAACGAGATTGAACTAGGTATTGGGATACCGACGATCGAATCTCGGGCAAGTAACATACCGATGACAAAGGGAACAACGTATGTTGTTATGCGGTTTGACCGATAAAGATCTTCGTAGAATATGTGGGAGCCAATATGAGCATCCAGGTTCCGCTATTGGTTATTGACCGGAAAAGTGTTTCGGTCTGTCTACATAGTTCTCGAACCCGTAGGGTCCGCATGCTTAAGGTTTCGATGACAGTTTTATTATGAGTTTATGAGTTTTGATGTACCGAAGGAGTTCGGAGTCCCGGATGAGATCGGGGACATGACGAGGAGTCTCAAAATGGTCGAGATGTAAAGATCGATATATTGGACGACTATATTTGGACTTCGAAAGGTTCCGAGTGATTCGGGTATTTTTCGGAGTACCGGAGAGTTACGGGAATTCGTCGGGGAGTATATGGGCCTTATTGGGCCATACGGAAATAGAGGGGAGAGTCCAAAAGGAAGGAGGCCTGCGCCCCCCTCTGGTCCGAATTGGACAAGGGGTGCAGCCCCCTTTTCCTTCTCCCTCTCCTCCTCTTTCCTTCTCTCCTATTCTAACAAGGAAGGAGGGAGTCATACTCCCGGTGGGAGTAGGACTCCCCATGGCGCGCCCCCTCCTAGGTCGGCTGCCCCCTTCCCCCTTGCTCCTTTATATACGGGGGCAGGGGGGCACCTCTAGGCAGAACAACAATTGATCCTTGAGATCTCTTAGCCGTGTGCGGTTCCCCCCTCCACCATAGTTCTCCTCGATAATATTGTAGCGGTGCTTAGGCGAAGCCCTGCGACGGTAGAACATCAAGATCGTCACCACGCCGTCGTGCTAACGGAACTCATCCCCGACATTTTGCTGGATCGGAGTCCGGGGATCCTCATCGAGCTGAACGTGTGCTAAAACTCGAAGGTGCCGTAGTTTCGGTGCTTGATCGGTCGGGCCGTGAAGACATACGACTACATCAATCGCGTTGTTATAACGCTTCTGCTTTCGGTCTACGAGGGGACGTGGACAACACTCTCCCCTCTCGTCGCTATGCATCACCATGATCTTGCGTGTGCGTAGAATTTTTTTTGAAATTACTACGTTCCCCAACAAATGGGGCGTGCGAGGCAGAAGTTGTTAGGGAACGTAGCATGCAATTTCAAAAAAAATCCAATGATCACGCAAGATCTATCTAGGAGATGCATAGCAACGAGAGGGGGAGAGTGTGTCCACGTACCCTCATAGACCGAAAGCGGAAGCGTTATGTTAATGTGGTTGATGTAGTCGAACATATTCACGATCCAACCGATCCAAGTACCAAACTTACGGCACCTCCGTGTTCAGCACACGTTCAGCTTGATGACGCCCCTCGAGCTCTTGATCCAGTAGAGGGTTGAGGGAGAGTTCCGTCAGCACGATGGCGTGATGACGGTCTTGGTGATGTGATTCATGCGGGGCTTCGCCTAGGCACTACGACGCTATGACCGGAGGAGTAAACTATGAAGGGGGGGGGGCACCGCACACGGCTGAGAAACAACCGTTGTGCCTTTGGGGTGCCCCCTGCTCACGTATATAAAGGAGGGGAGGAGGAGGTGGCCGGCCCAAGGGGGGAGTCCTACTGATTCACGCCCCCCTCCTTCCTTCCAACGGAGATGGGAAAGAGGAAAGGGGGGACAGGGAGAAGGAAAGGGGGGACGCGCCCTCACCCCTTGTCCAATTTGGTTTGGGCTGGGGGGAGGGGGCGCCACCTCCTATGGCAGCCTCCCTCTCTCCACTATGGCCCAATAGTCCCATTAACTTTCCTGGAGGGTTCCGGTAGCCTCCCGGTACTCCCAAAAATCTGCGAACCTTATCGGAACCATTCCGGTGTCCGTATATAACCTTTCAATATATCAATCTTTACCACTGGATCATTTCGAGACTCCTCGTCATGTCCGTGATCTCATCCGGGACTCCAAACAAACTTCGGTCACCAAAACACATAACTCATAATACAAATCCTCATTGAACGTTAAGCATGCGGACCCTACGGGTTCGAGAACTATGTAGACATGACCGAGACACATCTCCGGTCAATAACCAATAGCGGAACCTGGATGCTCATATTGGCTCCTACATATTTTATGAAGATATTCTATCTTTATTGGTCAAACCGGATAAGAACATACGTTATTCCCTTTGACATCGGTATGTTACTTGTCCGAGATTCGATCGTCGGTATCCTCATACCTAGTTCAATCTCGTTACCAGCAAGTCCCTTTACTCGTTCCACAATGCAGCATCCCGCAAGTAACCCATTAGTCACATTGCTTGCAAGGCTTATAGTGATGTGCATTACCGAGAGGGCCCAGAGATACCTCTCCGATACACAGAATGACAAATCCTAATCTTGATATATGCCAACTCAACAAACACCTTCGGAGACACCTGTACAACATCTTTATAATGGCCCAGTTAGGTTGTGACGTTTGATAGCACACAAAGTGTTCCTCTGGTATTCGGGAGTTGCATAATCTCATAATTAGAGGAATATGTATAAGTCATAAAGAAAGCAATAGCAATAAAACCAACACCTTGCACTGCCCAAACAAAAAAGGAAGTTTATTGTAGGTAAGGGACCAACACCCAGTTTTAGCCACATCATTTCCAATTCAAAAAGATGATATTCTCCGAATGAAGCTCAGGTTCTGTCCTTACCTCTATTAAAGGGCCAGAAGCCGATTGCCAACGTATTCCTAAGGTAGGCTTCCGTTTCCCTCATATTCGGCATTTCAGTTTTCAAAAATCAATTTAATCATTATCTTATTCCCAGATCACATGTTTCTTGTGTCCGCACATATATAAGTGGCACTTGCTAGCCAAAATCCCATAAGCTAGCTATTGCCTTACCTGAACCTTCATAAAGACATGCACCTAAATTTCACAAGAGAGAAGAGCCTCTTTCTAGCCGCCGCCTCCTCCTCCAAGAAAAGCTAGGGTTCATACTTCTCGTCGGCTCCGCCGCAGGTCCGCCTCGTCTCCGGTGGCCCTAAGGCTATGGGGGCGTGGTGGATCCTGGCAAAGGCCGGCGGGAGGGCTCCGTTGTTAGTCGTTCCTTCATAATTTGTTAGGGTTTGTGTCCTACTCAGGAAGACGAGACGTGGCGGCTCCCTGAAGATGGAATAAAGGTCTCCCCGCCTAGTCCCTGTTCCGGTGGTGCGTCTAGCATCGTTGGTGGGCGTGTGGAGGTGTGTCTCCGGCGGATATATCCTCGGTGGATTTGCTCGGATCTGGTTGTGGTTCGTCTATGTTCGTGTGTCTTCAGGTTGGATCCTTTCGATCTATGTTATTCTTCATCAGCGGCGGTTGTTGTTACGATCGCTGGTCCCACGGGCCTTAGCACGACGACTTCCGACCGTCTACTACAACAAGTTGTGCCCGACTCCGGCGAGGGAGGGGTGATGACGGCGGCGCGCCTTCGGCTCGTTTCAGTGATTGTAGTTGTCGCTAGGTGGTCTACGGATCTGGATGTAATTTTTATTACTTTTAGTGTTCGTTGTACTGTCGTGATGGAAGATGAATAGATTGAAAGTTTTCTCGCAAAAAAAAATTTCACAAGAGAAAAAGAAAACGGTACTAGTCAGGAGCCACATGCTTCACACTCATGGACCTCGCAAATAATTAATAGCCTTCGTTTAATGAAACATTTTCTTCAAAAATAGAATGTAATAAAAGAGATAATGAAACGATGCATACAGGGCCGGCCCTGGGGAGGGGCAGGGGGGCGGCCACCCCGGGCCCCCAAACTCGAGGGGCCCCCGCCCAGGTACGCAGGTATCCGTCGGGGAATTCAGGGAAGTCTGTATTTAGGGGCGAAACTCCAGGGGCGCACACACCTTCCTTCTCCAGCGTGGCAGCGTACTCTTCACAGCTTAGGAAACTAGTGGGCCTAGCCCAAGTTTTAATTAGCAGGGTTGTTAGTAACGCATATACACGTCCCTCAAAAGGATCAGCTCAAAAAAAACGTCCCTCAAAAGGAAAAATAATAATGCATATCCACGCACCACGAACGGATCGAGGAGTTAGCGGCGGATCGGCTGATCGGCGATTCAGCACCATCACGATTCAAGCAAACGAATGCGGCGGCGCACGCACGACGCTATTGCCGGGTGTCAATTTCCTCCTCATCTCCTACAGTCTGCTCAATTAATCATCTGCGTGGTTGCCGGCTGTGTGCCTGTACCTCGTCCTCATCGCCCAGTGAGGCCACGACGCCGATCGGCGCAGGGGCGCCTAGCCAACCTCGCCACATCCCCCGTCCTCACGTACGCCAGATGAGGTAGCCTATGCCGTAGCATTTTTTTTCCCTATAGAAACTGATACAAGTTTATAAATAGTACTATTAATATTGCTTTTCTATTGGTGTGAAAGGGCATTATCAGGCGTTGTTGTTTGCGAGTTGGATGTTATAATTGGTGGTTTACGTGTACCAATTGTTTACTTCATATATAGAGATGAGTTGATCAAATTGCATATATGATCCGCTAGTTTTCAAGAGGAATATGAGCGATTCAAGTGATCTGAATGAGGCGGTGGTATTTGCTGTGGAAAAGCAAACTATTGTTAATCAAGAGGATGAAGGTCCTATGGAAGATATGCTGCCGAAGTCGACACATTTGAAATTATGTGAGTGATCATGAGCCCATATTTAATTTATCTGCTTAGATTTAGTAGCATTTATAAAAACATTTTTTATTATGAATATTTGTGATATAAGAATTTGAAATAATCTAGATGGCGAAATGAAGGGACATCAAATATACATACTATATATTCCGATTCGATGTTTATATTAGGGGGCCCTCAGTTCTACTTTCGCCCCGGGCCCCTGAAATCTCAGGACCGGCCCTGGATGCATATGCTTCCGCCAAACAATGTTATATAAGGTGGATAGAGCAGCATAGAACAAACAACATAATTCTTACAAAGTGAAAGAGAACAAGAAAGAGGTACTTCAAAGCTTGCCATGGTTCTGATGTGGTCTTCCACCGGGAGCCAAATTGCAACTCGTGAGATTGGGAGATATTGGGAACCGCTTGTATGTATTGGAACTCGCCCACATAATTGATCACATAAAGAATTCATGAACACGCATGCATAAAAACTTTAGCCAAAGGTACATGCCGTGCCTCTCTCTTTTATTTATTTTTCTCCTTTTCTCTTCTCCCAGTGTTACAACTCACACCCGTATACCTGCGTATATGTACCAAAACCCCTATTTCCAGGGAAGTTTTTGCCTTGAGATTTACCCACTTGTTTAACCGCGACTTGCAAGCGAACCAAATGGCAACACGTGTATTAAATTGGTACCCAGCCGTGTACATTTACCTCGTGACTGTAGGCTTGCGATAAAAATTTTGTTAACGCCTGTGCCGATTTTTTTGATGCGGTTAGCGTTTTTTCCTGTGTGTGGGCTATCATGGCCCGTTGACCTGGTTGTACAGGGCTTCTTCGGTGCTTGCCTAACGTGTGCGGGCTTTCTTCTCTATCTGAGCTGCACGTGTAGTGGCGTGGGCTGCGGTTTTCGATGCCACTTTCCAGTCGAAAAACGGTGCGGCTTTGGGAAAATCCTATTCGACGCGCGTTGCGTCAAACTGCTGAAGCTTTGCACAAAGAGCGAACGACTGGCGAACAAGGTGGGCCGGCCGATTAACAAGATAAAACGAGCTACAGTTTCCGGTTTTGGGAACCTCCTGAAGTTTCCTGATCGGTTTTGGGAAGCTTCTAGAAGGTTCCTAAACCGGTTTTTAGTGGTTTTCACTTTTTTATTTGCAGTTTTTTCTTAATCCTTTTTTCTCATTTTCTTTTTTCCGTTACATATTTTTCTTTTCCTTTTTCTTTTCTCATATTTCTCTTTCTTTATCTTTTTTCTATTTTTTTGTAATTCCTTTTTCTAGTTGTTTTTTCGTTCCTTTTTTTCCTTTTCAGAAATTCAAATTTGTTTGAAATTTCAAAAAATGTTTGGAAGTTCAAAAAATGTTCTCGTTTTTAATTTTTGTTTAGAAGTTCAAACAATATTCGTGATATTTGAAAAATGTTCACGCATTTGAAAACATGTTCACTTTTAAAAAAATGTTCATGTTTGGAATTTTGTTCACAAATTCAAAAAGTATTCTTTATATTTTATAGTATTTGAAAAAATGTTCGCGTTTCAAAATTTGTTCATAAGTTGAAAAAATGTTCTTATTTTCAACTTTTGTTCATGGTCACATTTTGAAAATTTGTTCAGAGTTTCAGATTTTTGTTCACAAAATGCAAAAAATGTTACCTTTTGTCCAAAATGTTCATGTTTTGAAAAAAATGTTCCATGTTATCAACATTTGTTCATAGATTAAAAACATTCTTTCTTTAAATTTGTTCGTGTTTGTCAAGAAAATGGGAATTGAAAAAATGTTCCATTTTTTCAAAATTTGTTCACAAATTCATAAAACCCTTTTTGAAACTTGGTTACAAATCCAAAAATTGGGCAATTTTTGCCATACTTGTTCGTTTTTTCAAAAAAATTGTTCAGATTTTTGTTTTGAAAGTATTCAAAATTTTCTTTGAATGTTCTAAAAATAAGGAATTCTTTGGGATCTGTCGATACGGTTAGTTCTAAAGGGTTTCGCGTTGCAGATAGAACACTAGCGCTGATCGGCTCTACTGGTTGGCCACGGCTGTTTATTATTATCTAGGTTATTCGAGTTCGAATCCTGGACGCAGCAGTTTTTTTGTTTTTGCGTTGTATTTTACGCCATTGGCTGCTCTCGCGTGGGCCGGCCCAAGCGAAGGACCCCTGTGCGGAAGCCCCTCCAGTCTGCCGCAGAATGCGGCAGATAGGAGGTCCGGCGGCTTTGATCGTGCGATCTGGAGGTTGCTATTTTAATCTAGAGACTGCTCCTGCTTCTGATCGGTGCCGTTGTTATGCGGTACCGCTTTTGTCAGATGTTCTGGTCGCCGTCCAAGTCGATGCTTCCAGTGGTTTGGGATTCTATAAATACGGACCCGTTCTTTCCGTTCTTCCTTGCCACCTCCCGTGTAGTTCCTCTGTAGTAGTTGTAGGTAGCTCATGTCGATATGTATCCGTCTTTCGGGTCGTTCTCGAATTGTGCTTGCCTTGCCCGACGACGGAAGATCCGTAGCGCCGCCGCTGGGTACCGTCCTCCGCCTCAGGGGCCTGTAGCAACACGGCCCCCTTGCCGTGGCCCTCAACCCTGGGGACTTCAGGGTCCCTTGGCCCTCCCAACGACTTGCTCCCATGGCCATCGGCTTCCGCAGCTGGTGTATCCCGATTACGTGCCGCGGTGGTGCCTGGCTGCATGTAAACTACGACATCAACCTTGAACCGCCACAGGAGACGCGCGTGAGATAACGCACCAGGGTTTGTAGCTTGCGTGAGTGAAAAGGAGGTGCACGGCGGGGTGCATGAGCGTGGCGCGAAGCAGCTTCTTGAGAAAGGGGGCGGCGAGGGCGTCGTCGAGGTGGCCGGTGACGACGGCACCGGTGGAGGAGACGGCGGGGGAGCGGGAAATAGGAGCACAAGAGGTCGAGCGTGGCTCGAGCTACCCCTCGCGCCTGCGCCGCAACATCACGTCCGTCCGGGTCGCCGGCGTCCCAGCGTTCCTCGGCACTAGAGCCCATCTTGCGTCCTCGTCGTGAGGAGCTATCTTCTGGTATGCTAGCGCCGGGCTAACATGATGAGGTACCTCAAGCTCCTTGTCAATCAGTCTCGGCGTGAACTACAAGATGGCTAGCAGGCGACGGCTGCCTCTTCCTTGCTCACTTGGCTGGTGCGGCCTGTTGTCCCGTGCACTGCGTCACGCGTGTGTTTGCGGCTAGCGTGCTGCTGGCCTGCTGCTACATCGCTTGTGGCGTCACTGGTGTGCGGGCTTGGGTGTGTGCTTGCTGCTTTGTTTGTGTGTGCATGCGAGCTTCGTGCGTGGCAGCCAGGTTCGTTGCCTCTTGACATCGGTGCCGACCTCACCTATAAGTTATTTGTTCAATTGGCCCAACGGAGACACGTCCACATGTCAGGCCACCGTCGACAGAGTTTGATCGCCGAGATCTCCTGTAAGAACTGCCTGTGTGATTACCACACAAAAAAACTGCCCGTGTTTTATGATATGGTCATTTGATTGTTTTAGTTTGGGCGATACTCGATTCTTACAGGTCGTGATGCTTGGGCTGGATGCAGTGGGCGAGATGGCCATCCTGTACAAGCTGCACTATGCGAAGGTCCTCTTGACTGCCCCACTGTAGAAGCTGGGCAATACGACGTCCTATACAAGCTGCACATTGGTAGGTTATTGCTAAAAAGAATATCAACTGAACTGTCTATTGGCTCGCTGGTATTAATCTGAAGTTGTATCAAAGGCCTAGGCCTTGCTGAAGTGATAGATTGTTATTGAGGCGAGGCAAGAGAGTTAATGATGTTGATATAGTTGAAGAAACGCATTCCTAATAATAATATTCAATGTGTGCATGCATGTATTCTCATCTCTTTGAGATTGTAAGAATATGATGGAAATATTGCATGTTCGTTTCTTAATTGGTACGATTGACTGTCCAATGAATCTTTATAATAAATTATAAAGTAATATAAGCTTGAAGTTCTTCACTACTACTTCGAAGAGAACGAAAATCTTTTCAATACTTATCTTATATGACGTTTTGTGAAGGTTCAGTCAGCTAATAGTGAATCGATTTATTTTATAGGACATGCGATGAAAGTTCAGTCAACAATTGAGGGCAGTTGGTATTTTCCTCCGAAAAAAAGGAAGGCCATTGATATTTATGTATAATTTTAAGTAAACATGCACGTGGTCACATCATGTGCACCAACCATGGTCACATCCATGCTGCCATGCAAAAAGAATGTCCCACATCCCACACGAATTCACTACGTGCACCAACATATTACACCCCGCAGATCCCCCATAAGTCACATGTGTCAATACCCTATTAGTCGTTTCGAGCTGCAAAAAGAATTCCAATATGTTATATGAAGAAGACTGATAATGATTAGAAAAGTATGTCGGTTAAGAGAGCTCTATTAATGGGGTTGTGTACACATTACTAGCCTCTTTGTCTTGAAACAATTACATTGTTTTCATTACCTTATGTTTTTAACTAAGAAATATCCTTCTGTGCAAGATGAACAGTACAGAATCTTATATTTACTAATTGGAGGCACCATACAAGTCGTCATGTTAATCCACATCATTAGAAATATCCAAACCGTTCAATCTGTATAATAATTAATCTTAACCCTACGATTTACGTTGCTTTGTGTGAAAAAATAAGGACAACTTGACACAATAACTATAATTTACGTTAGTCTGATGGGAAAAACTTTAAGACTCCATGTTTTTTAATTAATTAAGCCTCCGTGTTAATCCTGAAAGACTATGCAAATTATCTCTTAATTAGCTACCAACAGCCGAAGGATTTGATGAGGAGTCCTTGCCCAATGTCCCACCTGCCCTATCCCGACCTCTTCCTGGGCTTTAAAAAAAATAGTCCTTCATGGGCTTCCGAAACTAATGCATGCTCATCTCCAATTCCCAACCTGAGGCATCGCCCGTTCATCGGAGAGGGATCGATCCCTAGCGCCGCCTCATCTTCCTCCTCGCATGTCTGCAATCCATCTAAAAAGATCCCCGCTTCTCGGTGCCACACCTCCCACAATGACCGCCGCCACTTTCAACAAAGAATGAAAGGATGTGATTTACTTTAGTCCGGCCAATATGGGTTGTCCACCTCCACGTGCTAGAGTTACCATTGTGGTGTAGTTTTATACAAGAGTAATGGTGAGGCTGGACCCCAACGGAGAAAGGCGGTTTGCCCCGGCGGCAGCAGGCTGAAGGCCTCCACGGCAAGATGTTTGAATCATTAATCTCTCTCTCTCTCATAGCACTGGACAAACCAGTAGTACGCACACTTGCTATAGGAACTAATATATACTGTACATATATGTATGCCTTTTGTGTGTTTGATGAAATTCTAAACCAGGTCGGTGATATGAATTCCGTCCATCCATGATTTCATCAACAAGGCCACATGGTTCGTTCTCTGACCAGGTCAGTCCACTAAACCTTATATTCACATGGAAGCGCTTTGGTGTGACGTTGTTCATTAGTGCTTAGGAAGAGTAGTTTTCTCTTAGCTAATTACTATGGTAGTAGCAGCCGATTACCAAGGAATAAGTAGAAGTTCACTCATAATTTAGGGAAATATTGCCCATGCTTCAGATTTTTGGCAAATTAAATAAGGAAAAATGTAGTAGCGGGTGTTACGTGCAAGGAATCCTTGCATACAGTGTTTGGTGATGACAAATTTGCAATCTGTTTTCGTGTAAACTTTTTTCCTATTGCATATAATATGTCCAACATAAATCAACGAGAAGGAAACTACTAGCCTCTTTTACGAAAAAAAATCAAATTTTTTTTTACGGCTTCAGTACTGCTTCAGTAGAGATGTATACCATTGAAGTCTCCGAAAAAAAAAGTCTTTCGGTAGTAAAAGATATTCTCAATTACTGATTTTTTTAAAAAAACTTCCTTGAATGTACATGTAAAACATGTGCAGTTTTTTTGTATTTTCTTGCTAGATGCACTTTGTTTGGTGGCTTCAATATGGATGTTGCCATTAGATTGTTTTTTCCATATCTATTATCTACCTACACTCTTTAAGCTCTCTGGGAAAATGTTCTGAAGGAAAGTATCAACATCTTCAATTTTTTCAGGCTTGATTTGAACGCTCTGATATTTGATAGTTTTAATAAGGAACAGTAAGACAATGATTAAGGTTACATCAAAACTCCACTTATACTTTGTCACTGGACATCAAGCTCCAGTGCCCATCAAGCCATCCTCACATTGAGTTGTGCAGATTGTAATTATGGAATCAAGTTATCAGATTTGTCCCATGCTTTCACTTGCAGTAAATCCTACTAGATACAAGTGGCCTAAGAGTAAATGAAGTGAAGCATGTTATTTAATGAAAGTACTATAGTCAAGTGTTTAACACGTTCTGCTTCATGTGTCTATTGGCTGGCAGAATTTTCTTAAGTGTTTTTGCGTATATCACATTTCCAAAATTCCATAGAAATTTATAACTAGACTGCTGCACAACTGGAAGAAAAACAGGGACCAGTAGACCAACAATTATGTCTTAATATTTAAAATTATTTCTTATCTTATAAAGTCAAACTGATTTTGTTGGAAAATGGCGGCTCAGACTATCGTTGCATGTTGATCATGTCTTATTCTGAAATTTCAGAAGGCGTTCCTTTTAAGTGTTTCTAAAGATGACCAGGCCCATAAAATATATCACTATGTCACAACTACCCAATTGCAAGTATTCTGAAGATTCCCAAATTCCTTAATTATGCATATATAGTATATTTGTTATTATTTGTGTTATTGCTTAGTTGATACATATATTGCTATTTCTTCTTATTTTCCTAATGAATAATGATATACTGTTTAATCCAAGTCAATTGGGATATTAGTAAATACAGCTAAATGGGGGTGAGAAATATATTCTAAAGCTCCACGTCCTTCAAGTTGAAACAATGGGACTCTTCCTCATTGCCATCCACCTATGGTAATCATGTGCCTCTATATTTTGTTCTATATTGCCTAGGTGGATCTATAGTCCGACAACCAGAGTAGCGTTTTTCATATACCTGAATTTGGTTCGAATCTTATCTCTATTAATTCTATGTGTAGTTATTGGTCATGTTTCTTTAGAAAAAATATTTTAACTTTCATCAACTCTTTTTGAGCTATAATGGTCTTTTTTAACAACATGAAACATATTGATCTGAGTCGATTGTTCACAATACCATGAATATTTCATTCTTTAGGTGTTTAGTTTTTAGCCACTAGCCCGTGCAGTAGCACGGGTTGATGACTAGTAATTCTAATTGTGCTTGATTTATTTTTTGGGGTCAAATGCTCAAGAAGTTATTTCCAAAATACAAAAATATTCTATCCCAATCTTGATGTTTTCAATTCTAATACACTAGATCGGCAACGCGCCTTGGCGCGAGGGTGCCTATCCGAACGTTTTGGTCAAACGTGTAATGTTAAGTTATTAGTAACTCAATTGCTATTCGGACGATAAAAAGGGCAATGAAAGCATGATATTACCACCATGTATCTAAATGGGACTAACAACGTCTGAATGAACTGGAGCCATAAATAGATGTCAGACAGAATGTAACTAAGAATATTGGTACTCGCTTAACGTTGCAACCTGAGAAACCTCGAAACGCCCACCCATGAAGCTATTGCATCACAAAGTATAGACAAATGTTACACTTTGTGTATGTGAGCCAAGAGGGTTAATGTCAAGTTGTTGTAAGCTAAACAAAGCATGATTTATCGATGCCAGGAGCTGACTGTAAAATCAATAACTCTAAGTAAGGTAAAGCTAAAACAGAATGAAATGAAGCCATATAAAAAAAACTAAAGGAGATTCATATATAACAGGAAGAATCACCGAAGAACCAGTTGGAAACAAAGATTGTTCACGTCCACAAAACGGGAAATCACCTTGGCGCGAGGGTGCCGGTCCATACGTTTTGGTCAAGCAAGTAATGTTAAGTCAGTAGTAATCCAGGTTCAGTATATGTATTCATACAACAACATCCTTAAAATAGATTCATGTCTCACAACTCAGGAAAACACAATCAAAATTTTGTGTTCAATGATGAACTTGCTTGAGAAACAGAACACTTTACCCACCAAAAGTTCATACAAACGCTGACCCTATCAGACCATGTATTCTACACATGACAAAAGATAATATGAAAATACCAGATATGCTATAATTGAAGTTGTCAGTTCATGTTGTCTTATAAGCAAAGTCTGTAACCCATCATAATTTGGGGCTCCATGTTTGCAATTACTGCTCCGTAACCCTGATGTGACGGCACCCCCGGTGCCGGTGCCGGTGCCGGTGAAGATAGACCACGACGATGTTGACATCGTCATGGAAGTGGTACCTTGCCGTCTTCACGTCATGTACACTCGCCTCTCTCTTCCTTTTGGCTCTCTTCACGGCATAGCGCCCTAACCATTTCTGATTTCTTGCTTGGTCCTGTACATGTCTACCATATTGTAGTTCAAGTTTCTGATGTACACATGTTCCAACCACAAACATGTAACCAAACGACCATCATAAACTGTTTACGTAAACATGGATCAAGTATCTAAAACTTTATTTTTTCAAGGGAAGTATCTACAATAAATCGCTCAAGCAAAGAATTAAGTGATGCAAACTAAAGGAAACAAGGGTCATATTCTGAAAGAAGTGGTACACAACAAAGGCAAAGATTATATATTTAACATAGACGATTTTTCTCGTAGCTAGGGTAGAGGAGAAATATTATATTTATTTGATTAAGTTTTAGAGAGGGAGTGGGCCATGAATTCTTCAAGCAGAATTCACCAATATATAAAATACAGTTTGAAGGTTTCCCAAGACATTGGTTATCTTGTTGCAAAAACTGGAACAGAGCAAGCACAAACTAAGGTAGAGAAAAAAGAACAATAGATATGCTACCTGCAGGCTGCAGCAGTTGTAGTATGGAGCCGACTGTCAGCATGGATGAGTTCACAGCAGCGGTGCAGGGTAGAAGAGATCCTGGCTCAGGCGGAAGGACCCCCGGCGGCGGCGTTAAAAGGATACCATTGGTTGTATGTAGCATCTCAATTCCTCTTTTGTGCTTGCTTTGTTTCGCCCTGTTTTTGTTGTTGCTCATGAAGCGGATTGCCATGCAACGCCTGCAGAAGCAATGGACAAACCAGAATGAATAACCAAGAATGTGAAGGTACACTGCGATGGGCGAGTGGATAAGAATCACTGACCTGTAGTGGCACAAGCCTCTGAATCAAAGAAATTGGCTAGGCAGTGACCAGGATGACAAGAGAGGTGGCGCAGCGGCCTACATCATCCTCATGCTCTGCACAGTTCCTACAAAACCATCAACAAGGTTATGAGGCCATGAAACCCAAAATTCTTTTGTCCTGCGAATTGACGGCACCAATAACCATGAAACCTCATTCCTAGAAGAGGATCAACAATTAGAAAGCTAGATCTCAACAACAACAACATAATATATTCTTCCATATCGAAGAACTAAGTTTGTTAATTCTGAATCAATGCTCTTCCAAAATCACTAAATCTCACACAAGAGCACTCACGACAAATCACTAAATCAAATGTGACGTGTTGATCCAACTCAAGACATATGTGCAATTGAATCATGGTAACAAAATTATCTTTTCATTTATATATGTAAGGCTCGCCCTATCTATTAGTTGCTTCTTCTGAATCCCCTCCTATCAAGTGCTTTCTCTGAATAAAAACCACTATTATGTTTTCTGCATCATATTGTACGGCACTGAACCAAGCAACTGAAATTAACAATGTAATGAGCCATTGCCCTTTTAGTAAGGTAAATATCCCTACAACTATGACCAATAGCAGGCACCAAAGTAAACATCTATGAAGAACTGTACACACACTAAGAAAGGCACTAAGAAATTGCTAATACAAAAACCAAAATACTGATCCGATCTCGATCTCTAATTACAATTGCAGCACACGTTTGACAATATATTTCTACCAAGGATTATCTTTGTTTTGCATAATAAAGTAATTCTACACTTGGAATGTGTCGATATATCACCATATTTTTTTTATGCCAGTACAACGGTTCTGAATCCATTCGACAACAAACAATACCTAAAATGCATCAAACCTAAGTAAAATAAATGGGGGAGGGGTGCTACCTGAACACCGAGGAAACCTGCAGCAAACCGAACCACTGCCGGCTGTAAAGGTGAGGCAGAATCAACACCAAGATCTGTACCTGCAAAACAAATTAGGCAGCACACAAACAATAAATCAATTTTTGATCCCCTGTCACGTGCTAAGACTTTCTAAAAGGGTAGGAACATTTATTTATTGGTGCACCAAATCACTACTAAAAAAGCTTGAATAACCGATGGTTCAACCATGTGCAAGTACCTAAGAGTAGGCTGCTTTATCATGGAAGGATCCATTTCACTGGTAGACACGGCAGGAGCAGCCTGATTTTAGTCGAAGAACACCTGATATGGGACACGGTA
Organism: Aegilops longissima; assembly: GCA_021605205.1. Lineage (NCBI taxonomy): Eukaryota > Viridiplantae > Streptophyta > Magnoliopsida > Poales > Poaceae > Aegilops > Aegilops longissima. The sequence continues at coordinate 144,024,521 of CM038682.1, read as the reverse complement.
ACAACAATAAAAGAGGGAACAAATTAGCCATATCGTACTTGTACTTCCATACACGTACAAAAAGAACACATGAGTAAGGTCTGGGAACTATACTCTAAATAATTCTATAGCTGCACGAAAACTTCTAGGAGAAAATTTTGAACCCAAGCACAATGCAAGCAGCAGGACTACTGTGGGGAGTTTGGGCTGTCATATGTGCCCTGCCCTCTATCGTAACCGTCTATTTTCATCCATGGATTTTACCCTAGAACATAGTGGGGAGCTAGCAAGAAGTGTATGCTTCTACATAAGCTCGGTGGCAAACGGGATATAGTCAAACACTATAAATGGTAAAATGGGTACTGTGGTAAAACCTACACATCCACTACAAAAATGACAGCAAAGCTAGATAAATATGTGCATAAACTGATAATGCTTGACATAGTAAGAGATACATGTGTAGCCTGACAGTATGTACAGCAGGGCTCACAGAATATTGAAATTACAAATGAATTGTTAATTTTAGCCTTTTAATTGGAAATATTGAAAGAAACAAATCTCCAAAGACACCCTTTTCGGTAGTGTTCACATGCATAGAATAAAAAAAATAACAATATTAACAGTCTATAGATACTGCACTAACCAACAATACTCCAATTAAGCTAATAATGTATCTCTTTGTCCAGGTCATGAAGCAAAGAATAAAAGACTTGTATGCACTAATGTGTACCTCTAATTAACCACTACATGGAACTTATACATTTCTGCATAAATCACACAAGCAGGATTCTTCAAAGCTCTGCCAGCTCACCTGACGATCTCTGGGCGCTCGCGCCCGAAGCAGAAGCAGGCGGTGCGGATGAGGTTTGACTCGGAGCACCAAAGCCGCCCGGAACTCTGGCGACGCGATCTCCTGGCACACCTTATTCAGGTCCGGTTGCGCCTCCCCTGCCTCGACAACCTGCACGCCTCCCAGGTTCTTGGTGAGGTCCAGCATAGTGGTTGGGCCGGAGGAGTTGATGGAGATGGAGCACAACACCAAGCCTCCGCACGCGTTGCGCAGCTCGGCTCACCGCCCCCATGGGGTGCAGGTGGTTGTGCTCACCCTCGTATGTCGCCTCTACCACCGAGCTGTCCTCCAGCTTCTCTGCACCTGCACCACCATGGATCGCACCAAGAAATCAGTGACATAGCACAAGCTTTTCAGACCGTACATTCACTGAGCCTCTACTTAATAGAGGCACTTCAAGTAAAACAACCGCCAACAAACAATAGAAGTAAACTAACTGCAAGACACTTTCGATCGAGGACACAAAAATGTTCAGGCACACCAGCATCCGGCATGAGCTTTCTGACTGCTCATGAAACAAATAGTATACAACCCGTTTGTCCATTTCTTATTCATAATTTGGATGCCACTCTAGAGTAAGAAAGTTCTACACAGTAATGATCGTGGCAACGAAGGCCCCCGTAAATATTTTCAGATTTGAGACCCGTGGAGTTAACACTCCCAACATTCCAGCACATAAGTTCTTGTAGGAGGGTCAAAGGAAAAGAACAATCAGCAATCTGACCCTTTTAGATGTCTTAAAACTCTTCCCATCATGGCCAAGAGTAAAGGAGGTATTCATAAATAACAGAAGCATCAGCATATAAGGTCAGGTTAGTGTAAGCTAAAATACATCTCTGCATAAAAGTAATTTGTTGCATAAAGAAATTAATTTATGCAGATCTGCTATTGGCTGAGTGGGATCACCTTCTAATAGTGTAGCTAACATCCATTTTCTAATTATAAAATCATAGAATGGTCAACAAAATGCATAGATTTAAAGAAGGCACCTCCGTGTAAAAAAACACCTTTATGTGATTAAGAACATCCAATTTTCTTTCCATGCATGCAAGATATTTGTGATTGCAAAACTCAAGAAGATTTAAATCCTGGAACAGAGCAATCTAAATTTGAGTTTTCTAAAATGCATGTTGCAGACTTGCAATATATATGGAGTTGAAATACACATGACCTTGCAGTATATATGGATTTGAAATGCGTATGACCTTGCAGTATGTATGAACTTGCAATATATATTACCAAAAAAGACAGGTAATAACCTAGAAATACATGGAGTTGGCAACATGAGAACAATAAACAGAAATACTTGCAGTATAAACAATTTGATATATGATCAGTGCAAATGAGAAAAACATTTCATCCCTAGTAGGATCCAGCTAAAGCACACTCCTGTAATCCACTTGAAGTTTCCTTTTGTTTGTACTTCTCTACTTGGAGTTTTGCATTTTGACTCCCTTCCACCGGTGCCTTGACTATAGATTCTGCATCACATGTAGTTGCCTGCGCATCTTGAAACTTGTCTATAAGAGTAAAAGCTCAAATGATTTCTGCTGTGCAAGAACTTTGGTCTCTGAGAGCTCAGATCCAAGTGCCTGAAAGAATGATCATAGTTGAAACAAGGGATGAAGGTCGACCAACTCAAGAAATTAAATGTAACATCCATCTGCAAATACAAACTCAGCCGCTTCTACATAAAAATAAATAACAAAATCCATCATGCCTTTGCAGGGTAGAAGTATAGTGGTGCATTGACTCAAGCAGATGCACCTTCACATAATCCACATTTAATTACTGGGTAAAAGATTTTTCTATCTATCGATGAATTAAGATGCAAAACCTCTGCAATTTCTCAAAAAGAATCCACCTGACTATTACTTCTTGCAAATTAATACCACACCCCTGCATGTACATTATGTGTAAGAGCATTGTTACTAGAAACATAAACAAGTCTGCTGTATTATTTATATCCTGGCGAGGTAGAAACAAGTCTACAGTCGATGCTCATTCTATTGTACAAACCCAATTGAAGCATAGTCTGCTTTTCCGAAAACCAACAAAAGATACAGATAAAGGTTTTCCATCGATGCCTAATGGCCTTTAACGATGTTGGGAATTTAAAAGTGTTACCTCTATCTCTTTATTCCATGAAACAAGTGATGTTGCAGCATCGTTGTCCTTCCCCTACATCTTTATTTCCAGTTCTTCCACTCTACCTTCATAGGTAGGTCTGTTGATCAATCATCTGCGATTCAATGGAAATCATGCAGCAGGACTCATCAAGAAATAATCATCATTATATTCTCACAATATCAAGTCTATAGCAAGTAATCAGGAAAAAAACTTGAAGAAACAGAGGATGCAAGAGGGAGGAGGAAGAGGGTGAGGAAAGAGGGAGGGAGGGAGGAAGGAGGGAGGAGTGGTCGCTACCTGCCTCTCGACGGGTCGCCAGCGCAGCTTCGGGCGGCGGCGTTGCTAGGCGGGAGCGGCTGCTCCAGGGAGGCGTCGGCTCCTGTATTAGCGGCGGGGCAGCGGAGGCGTCGGCCGGCAAGGCGCGCCGCGGCGGCGGGCTGGCGGTGGTGGAGGCAGGCCACGGTGTCGTGGTTTTGTCACGACAGATGTCCTCATGAAAGGACTTAGTCGCGGGGCCAGCATACGGGTTAACTTAGAGGGGTTAAAGCGGACGCAAAGACACAAGAGTTATACTAGTTGGCCCTTCAATGAAGGTAAAGCCTACGTCTAGTTTGTAATGGGATTGATGTGATCTCGGCGACTAGGGAGCAAATAGCTTGCCTAAGCCTCGAGTTGTTTTTTATGCGTCCTGAACCACTTTGCCGGTCGCCCCTTATATACACGGGTTGGCCTTGGCCGGTCTCTGAGTCCCGAGGCCGGCTCATACAAGTGTCCGGCTCGGTCTCTCCTTTCTCTTATCTTACAACACAAGTTACATGGTTATGGCGGTTTTACCATTATGGGCCCTAATCCGCCCCTGGGCTCCGGGCCTCTAAGCTCTATAGCGAATCGCCATCTTCTGAGTCTTCGTGGGCTCCAATTATGGCTGAGGGTGAACCGGCCCCTCCAGGGCGGTTTATATTCAGTAGTTACATCCCCAACATTAGGCCCCAGATTGATTTGAACCTGTTCATGTCAATCTTCAACACCTTAGAAAAACTCTGAATATCTTCCTTCATATTTCGTAAACCGCCATCTGTTAAACCGCCATGACGTCATCCTCCGAACCCAGCAACAGAGCATCTTGACGTCATCTTCATTAAAGAAAACAATACAATAAGATTCCCTTCATTTAATATTATCCCGGAAATCGAGGCGACCGCTGCGCCATCTGCCGCTTTCAACTCCTCGATTCTCGCGCCTGTCAATTACTTTCTGCCTCATTATAAATAGACCGGAAGGCCCTTTCTCTTCTTCCCCTTCCGCACTTCTTCTTCCTCGCGACGCCCCAGCTCTGAAGCTCCGCCGTCGCCTTCGACCTTCGAACGCTGCACCAACCCAAGGCCGCTGCATCAACCTGGTCGTACCAGAGATTCTTGGTGTTCCTCCGCTATCCTGTCCCTCCGGTAAGGCTCTTCCTCATACCCTAGATCTGCATCTTAGGGCTCCTGTTCTTATCGTTGTTCATAGGTGTTCATCCCTAGTCTCTTCGTATCCGCTCTGTCATGGCTTCTTAATTCAACCGTAGCATATATCTTGTGCGGTAGGTGCTCCGCATTCAGTTTAGCACTTAGTAGATCTTCCTTTTTGTTCAGAATCTCTTGATAGAACGCACGAACTTCCCTGCTCTTTATAAAGCTTTTATGGATCGCAGAAATTTTTTCTTACTGAATCTTTGGTAGATCCAAATTAATTCCGTCCATGTGTGAAACCTGTTTCTGTCAACACTTAGCAGATTTTCCAGTTCTGTCCCTTCCTCCTAAGGGCGATTTTATTTTTTGATAGCTAATCCGCCATACCCCATTAGTCCTCAGTTAAACCGGAAATTGGAACTGAATATCAATCTGCCGGTTTAGCACTGAATAATATGCCTGAACCGTTAACGGTAAACCGGTCTTTACTTTTCCTTCCACAGTTTTTTCTTCCGGAATGACCAAACAATTCTCTGCCTGCAATTGGGTTCCGTCCAAGATCACTGAGACACAAATCAATGGATATGTCACCACCGGCGCTTTAGCCTCCAAAAATGTCCTTCATTGGCATGTTCCGGATTCTGAATGCCCTCCTGAACCTCAAGAGGGAGAAGTAATTGTATTTATGCAACACTTAGACCGGGGATTCAGCCCGCCCGGATCAAAATTCTTCCGGGATGTCCTCGCAAGTTTCCAACTCCATCCACAAGATATTGGTCCGAACTCTGTATCCAATATATGCAACTTTCAAGTCTTCTGCGAAGTCTATCTTCAAGAAGAACCAACTGTGGAGTTATTCCGAGATTTCTTTCATTTGAACCGCCATACGGAGTTTTCAGATGGTCCTAACACAGAACTTGGTGGCGTTTCAATCCAGAAAAGGAAAGAAGTAGACTTTCCTCACGCCAAACATCATAGTCATCCGAAAGATTAGAACCAAACCTGGTTCTATTGCCGGAATACCGCTCCTAACAGAGAAAACCCCTTGCCGGGTTATCGCCCTCACCGACTTAGCAACAATCACCCATTGCCTTCACGCTTAACCGCCGCAGAACGAAAGAATTTTGCACCCCAAATTATCAAGCTCCGGGCTCTAATGGCCAATGGCTTAACTGGTATTGACCTTGTCCGCTGTTGGGTTTCTTGGGGCATCTTGCCATTAAGCCGCCGCCCCGGATTGATGCATGAATACACTGGTAACGTCAAAGACCCTCAACGACATCACGAGCTATCAATAACTGAGCTTGAAATTACCGAGACAGTAAAGAGGATGCTTGATGAGCCGATCTCCGTATGCAGCCAAACCGGGTTGGCCCCGTTCTGTGTTTCCAACAAACCGCCTGCGGTAAGGCTCCGCTCATCGCTCTACTGATTTTAATGCCTTATTGATATATATTAATCCTTGTTAATTCTCAGGCTAACAGCTCCTTTTGGAAACGAACAAAACCGGCCCGGGTTCCTCGTGTAAAGTCCAAGACCACCAAGAAAGCTGGTAAGAGGAAAACCGCCGAGTCTTCTGAACCGCCGGAGGATGAAGAATCAGATGCTGAGGTAAAACTTTGATTTACTTTGCCCTTTTTTATCATTCATCCTATTGATAGTTACAACTCCCAGGAGGACGCTGAGGCCAGCCATGCCGATCCTGTTGAGGTAATCCTTCTTTCTTCCGATTCTGATCTTGTACCGGTTAAAAGAATTCGCCGCACAGTCCGGAAAGTGAAAAAATCTCACTCTAGTGCTCATTTGAATCCAAACCTTTCTTTGAAGACACAGCAAGCTGAAGAACGCCGTACGACCCGGCATAGTGGTCAACAAATTACGTCGTCCGGTTTAGCTGACACCCCAACCCGGAAACGTCGTCCAGAGGTGATTTGTTCTCCTGAAAAGCGTTATCCTTTGAAAGGTTTCTTCCGATGTCCTCTCAATCCGTCTGATCCAAATTATCAGGCTTCTTCCAACATCTGGCGGTTCATCAACCACTCAGCTGCCTCCTCTTAAAGTTGCTGCTGGGTAAGCATATTACTCTGTTTCTTTTTTGCATTTGTCGGTTTATCATATTCTAACTCTTAATGTTGTAGCACCAAGTCTCGCCTAAGTAAGAAGGCGAAGACCCTTGATCCTACTGTGGATGTTGATTCGGAGAAGACTCCAGAGCATCATGGCGAAAATCCCTAAGTTGCTAAAAACAACTCTGCTGGGTTTAATCAAGAGGACAATGCTAATCCATCAGAGGTTGAACCGGATGTCCAAGTGGAGACATCGCATCCTGCTCCACCGAGTCCTACCGCAGAACAGGTTTCAGTTGCTGATCCGCCGAGCCCGGGTATGAAAGCACCAAGCCCAGGAAAAAATGCCAATCCGGCCAGCCCGGCCAAAGATGATGATGTCGTAGTGACGGGCACCGCATATACCGCCCCTGGCAATCCGGTCGCTCTATCAAAACACAGCGTCAAGGAAGAGTTTACTGCCATGAGTAAAGAGAAGGGAAAAACTGATCTGCAGCTTATGACAATTTCTCTGCCCAAGAACTTCACTCCGGCTTCCTGAGCCGGCTCTACACAAGTCGTGATTTCGAAGCCGGTCTGGTGAATCTTATGAAGGAGCGCTATGAGGTAAGGAGTTATGCCTCTCTTGTACCTTTGTTGTGTAGTAGCCCCCAAGGGCCGGTTCAACTTAGCTTAGTTAAACCGGGACTTAATATAAAACTCAAACGTCTCAAACTTCATTGATGTAGCCCCCAAGGGCCGGTTCAACTTAGCATAGTTAAACCGGGACTGTAACTTGTATCACCGTAGCAAAACATGTTTGAGCAATTAGCCATTAGCCCCCAAGTGCCAAGTTGAATACCTGTATTGAGCTTGGGACTTCATGATGAAACAACTAATGTGATCCCTTTTTTATCAGAGTGAGATACACCAACAAACCGTACAACTCAATGACCTTCATGCCAATCTGAAGACTCAACAAGCAGAAGCCTCCAAGGCCAAGGATGAGTTGAAAACCGCCTTGACCACTATGGAGCAGCTCAAGGAGTGGTTTAAATCTGAGCAGGCCAACTGGGACACTGAGAAGGCTGGGTTGCTAAAACGGGCGGAAGATGCTGAAGCAGCTCTTAAACCGGTGACGGAAGAGCTCACCGGACTAAAGCGCCAAATTAACGCCATGACCTCTGCGATATTTGGTAAGAAATGTTGCACCAAGGTTTTGATTACTATTCCATTTTGACATTTCCGCCGGTTTAACCTGAACTTTCTTAAACCGGTATAGGTAAGTGTATTGCTCATCTGGGCTCTGACATGCGGAAGAAGCTCAAGGCCGCGTATACGCTGATTGAGCAACTGTATACCGGCACCCAGCGAGTCATATGTGCTACTTCGTATGATAACACAGCTCCGTCTTTGATCAAGGATACGCTGGACCGGCTATCCATGATACCGGCACAGCTCGAAGAGTTGAAACGATCCGCTGCCCGGGCTGGCACCTTATTGGCTCTAACTCGCGCCAAAGCATGGATAGCTGACCTTGATCCGGCTGACATAGCCAAAGGCTTCCCCAGCGCTCAAGAAAATGGCGAAGCCTTTGATAATGATGCTCTCAGACGGATAACAAGGGAGATGCGTCCTCTCGCGAGTCAACTGGCAGCAGAGGCCAACCTGACGGTTCACCGCTCTTTCTACGATGCAAACAACAGGCGGGTTGAAGTTGCTATTCCGGAAGTGCAGAACCTTGTTCCCCCAACCCGTAAGCACACTTACGCCCCTGACGTTGATCCGGCTGAGCTTATAAGTGAAGAGGCTGTCTTTCAGGCTTTAACCCGGATTAACTGGACCACCAATGACTTCCGGCCATTGGGTGGTGAGGAGGAAGAAGCTGAACCGACGCCAGACGACCCATCTTCTTCACATCAACCCGGCAATGAAGCTTAATCCGTCAAGCCGGTTGATGCATCATCAGCTGCTTGTCATGACGCCATTCCAAATTTTGGGCCTCTGAATGCCTTGTAATAGAATAGCCATCACTTTTGTTTTTAATATGCCTTTGTGCCCTGGTGCGGACTCCTTTGATTGAATGATCGGAACCTTCAAGTTAAATTGCCTGTAATAGCAAAATCTTTAAACCGCCCTAGCGGTCTGTGCCGCCAGCCGGTTTATGATACATATATGAAATATGGAGGTATATAATCAAAGTTTTTGTGATACAAAATACCTGCCGTTCTTGAGCATGAAGTTGGCTTAGCCAATCTTGAAGCGGAGAGAACAGCTCTGTACTTATCCTGCGGTTTACCATGTATCTCGTGCGGGTTAGAATGAGCCCCTGTTACTCCATAATAGGATGTTAACGAGAAAAACATCGAACCGGAGAAACTATCGCCGGTTTTAAAATTTTGACCAAATTCCATCAACTGATAGTTTTGAAAGCGGTTTAAAAATGTTGCGGTTTAAGAAAACGCAACCAAAATTAAATAACGATGAAAGAATACGGAAACAAAGACAATGCTAAAACCGTTTGCCAAAAAAGGCTTTGCTAAACTGATCAGATGGCGTTACCACGGTCGGACACGGCCAAGCTCCCAATAAGGTATAGCTATGGTTCAAGTCAGCGGACCCCCAAGCTGAAACCGTGGCATTATGCCGATCAAGTGGCGTGGCAATGGTTGGGTTCGACCAAGCCCCAAGTGACTCTATGGCCTTAGGCGATCAAAAGTGTGACTGGTTCAGACTTGACCATGTCCCCAAATGATCTGGTGGCTTTCGCCTATCACAAGGTGTTGCATTGGTTCGGATCGACCAAGCCCCAAGTGATATCACAAAGTTTTTTTTAAAATCAAGCTCAAGGGTAAACCGGAGGCCGTTTTAAGACAACAACTCCATGTAACCACGCAGGATGTAATGAGCGGATACCCGCTTTAGCGAGGCTCGGTTTATTGCTTTATTCATAATGTACACTGTCATAATATGTACATAAGTAGAGCCGATGGCTCGGTATAATAAGGCGAAGATGAGCTATGTTCCACGGCTGTTGGTCTCCTCTTCGGCGTCGTGAGTCTTTATGCTCTCGAACATCGATCAGATAGTATGACCCGTTGTGCAGATTCTTGCTGACCACAAAAGGTCCCTCCCAAGGTGGGGACAGCTTGTGCATATCCGTCTGGTCTTGAATGAGCCGAAGCAACAAATCTCCTTCTTGAAAGGTTCTGGTTCTGACCCGGCGACTGTGATACCGACGAAGATCTTGCTGGTAAATCGCCGAGCGAGCAGCTGCCATATCTCGTTCTTCATCCAGCCGATCCAAAGCGTCCTGTCGTGCTGTCTCGTTATCTTCCTCAACATAGGCTGCCACACGAGGTGAGTCATGACGGACATCGCTGGGGAGGACCGCCTCCGCTCCATAGACCATAAAGAACGGCGTGTATCCCGTGGATCTGTTAGGCGTAGTATTTATACTCCATAACACAGACGGTAGCTCTTCTACCCAACAACCCGGCGTCCTCTGCAAAGGGACCATAAGCCGGGGCTTGATAACTCTCAGGATCTCTTGATTAGCTCGTTCTGCTTGACCATTGGACTGTGGGTGAGCTACTGAAGAAACGTCAAGCCGGATGTGCTCACGTTCACAAAACTCCTTCATGGCCCCTTTGGACAAATTGGTACCATTATCTGTAATGATACTGTGTGGAAAACCAAACCGGAAGATCACCCTTTTGATGAACTGAACCGCCGTGGCCGCATCACACTTGCTAATGTGTTACGCCTCTACCCACTTTGTAAATTTGTCAAGCGCCACCAATAGGTGTGTCTTCTTGTCCTTGGACCTTTTAAAAGGTCCAACCATATCAACCCCAAATGCAAAGCGGCCAAGTAATTGGAATCATCCTCAATTCTTGGGCGGTATATGAGCACGTCTAGAAAACTTCGGCAACCATCACATCGTCGACCCGGATCTTCCGCATCGGCATGGGCGGTCAGCCAATAAAAACCGTGGCGAACGCCTTAGCCACCGAGGATTTTGAACGGCGTGGTGACCACAGTCTCGCCGTGGATCTCACGCAATATTTCACAGCCTTCCTCGGGGACACACAGCGTTGAAACGCCGACGACACCTTGCAATGATGCAACTCGCCATTAACAATGGTCATAGACTTAGACCGCCCGAACTATCTGTCAGGCCAGCGTCTCATCTTACGGTAACTTCGCCCGGCTCATGTACGCCAAATAAGGGAGCGTCCAATCCGGAATGACATGCAGGGCTGCCACCAGCTGAGCCTCCGGATCAGGAATAGCCAAATCTGCTTCATCAGGGAGCTTGACTGACGGGTTGTGCAGTACATCGAGGAAAACATTGGGCGGGATCGGTTTGCGTTGAGAGCCTAACCGGCTCAAAGCGTCCGCCGCTTCGTTCTTCCGACGATCCATATGGTCCACCTGATAGCCTTTAAAATGACCTGCGACAACATCCACCTCCCGACGATATGCAACCATAAGTGGGTCCTTGGAATCCCAAGTGCCAGACACCTGTTGGGCCACCAGGTCCGAGTCACCGAAGCACTTAACCCGACTTAGATTCATCTCCTTAGCCATCCGAAGACCATGGAGCAAGGCTTCATACTCAGCTGCATTGTTAGTACAAGGGAATATTAAGCGGAGGACGTTACAAAACTTGTCACCTCGTGGGGAAGTTAACACGACTCCAGCCCCTGAGCCCTCCAACTGCCTGGATCCGTCGAAATGGATGGTCCAATAGGTATGATACGACTTTTCTTCAGGCACTTGTAACTCCGTCCAATCATTAATGAAATCCACAAGTGCCTGAGACTTTACTGCCGTCCGAGGTACATACTTTAAATCGTGCGGCCCAAGCTCTATAGCCCACTTAGCAATCCGGCCAGTCGCCTCCCGGTTCTGTATTATATCACCTAAGGGAGCTGAGGCCGACCACCGTGATGGGATGCCCTTGAAAATACTGCTTCACTTCCGGCTTGCCATAAAAACTCCACACCAGCTTACGCCAATGCGGATATCTCTGCTTAGACTCAATAAGCACCTCGCTGATATAATAAACCGGACGTTGAACCGGATGCTCCTTCCCTGCCTCTTTCCGCTCTACCACAATGGCCACGCTTAACTGCCACGGCATTAGCAGCAACATATAGCGAGCGACTCCTTGTCAATGGGGCGGCGATGCAGCGGGTTGGCTAATTGCCGCTTTAAGTCCTCAACGCTTCATCAGTGGTGGACTCCAGACAAACTGATCTGTCTTCTTCAGCATCTGATACAAAGGGATGGCCTTCTCTCCGAGGCGGCTGATAAACCAGCTCAGCGCAGCAATCCGGCCCGCCAAACGCTGGACATCATTAATACACCTTGGCTTAGCCAGGGAGGTGATAGCCGTAATCTTCTCCGGATTAGCTTCAATCCCCCTGTTGGACACAAGGAAACCCAATAACTTGTCTGCCGGAACACCGAAGACACATTTGGCCGGGTTAAGCATCATCTTGTACACCCGCAAGTTGTCAAAGGTTTCTTTCAAATCATCAATCAGTCTTTCCTTCTTCCTTGACATAACCACAATATCATCCACATAAGCATGCACATTACGGCCGATCTGTTCATGCAAGCAATTCTGTACGCAACACTGATAAGTTGCTTGGGCGCTCTTGAGCCCGAAAGGCATAGACACATAGCGAAGGCTCCAAAGGGAGTGATAAATGCTGTCTTCTCCTGGTCCTTAACCGCCATTTTGATCGATGATATCCGAATATGCATCCAAAAGCTCAAACACTCACAACCCGCAGATGGCATCAATAATCTGGTCAATGCGGGGAGGGCAAAGGATCTGCTGGACAAGCCTTGTTAAGATCTGTGTAATCCACACACATGCGCCAAGTGCCGTTTTTCTTAAGGACCAGCACCGGATTAGCAAGCCACTCTGGATGGAAAACTTCAATGATAAAACCTGCTGCTAAGAGCCTGGCAACCTCCTCTCCAATGGCCTTACGCCTTTCCTCGTTAAACCGACGAAGAAATTGCTTTACCGGTTTGTACTTGGGATCAACATTAAGAGTGTGCTCAACGAGTTCCCTCGGTACACCTGGCATGTCAGAAGGCTTCCATGCAAAAATGTCCCGATTCTCACGGATGAACTCGATGAGCGCGCTTTCCTATTTAGGATCCAAGTTGGCGATGATGAACTGCTTGGGCGAATCACCAGTGCACGAAGTCAACAAGTTTAGTCTCAGCCACCGATTTAAACTTCAGGGCGGATCGTGCTCTGTAGTTGGCTTCTTCAACGGGGTCATATCCGCCGGATCAACATTATCTTTATAGTACTTCAGCTCTTCGGTAGCACAAACCGACTATGCGTAAGCCGCATCACCTTCTTCACACTCTAAAGCGATCTTGCGGCTCCCATGAACCGTTATCGTCCCCTTGTGACCCGGCATCTTGAGCTGCAAATAGATATAACAAGGTCGTGCCATGAACTTGGCATAAGCCGGCCGCCCAAACAGGGCGTGATAAGGACTTTGAATTTTCACCACTTCAAACGTCAATGTTTACGATCCGAGTCATGTTCATCCCCAAAGGCTACCTCGAGCTATTTTACCAACTGGATATGCTGACTTGCGGGCACCACACCATGGAACCTTTGTATTGGACGGTTTGAGATGTTTATCTGTTAACCCCATACGACGGAAGGTCTCATAGTACAGGATGTTGATGATGCTCCCTCCGTCCATAAGCACTTTGGTGAACTTGTATCCTCCCACCTGAGGTGCCACCACTAGGGCTAGCTGACCCGGATTGTCAACCCGGGGAGGATGATCCTCTCTACTCCACACAATAGGCTGCTCTGACCAGCGTAGGTAATGAGGCACGGCCGGTTCAACAACGTTGACTGCGCGCTTCTGAAGCTTTCAGTTTCGCTTGTCCAAGCTAGTGGTGAAGACGTGATACTGTCCACCATTCAACTGTTTGGGGTTGCTCTGATAACCCGACTGCTGCTGCTGCTGATGATTATAACCACCTTGATCATTCTGATTGTTCTGATTGTTATGTCCGCCCGGATTACCATTAAACCCTGCACCGGAATTTCCTCCACCGTAACCCGGGCCGGACCCTGAACCGCCGCCGGAGCCTTGATCATACCATAAAGCATTAGAACTTTTGAACTCCTGCATAATGTAACAATCCTTCCAGAGGTGGTTTGCTGGCGCCTCCTTCATCCCATGCTTCGGACAGGGTTGATTCAACAGATAATTCAACCGGTCCGGATTGGGATTAGGCGCACCACCTCGGTTCGGCTGTTTACCCTTGCGCCGTTGGCCCTTGTCCTGTGCGTTGGTGTTGGCTAAGAAATCCATGTTACCATTCGCCTTACGCTTGTTTCCACCATTACCTGCCGAGTGATGCTGCTGGCCCCTGGAGTTGTTGTTCTGCTTTCCCTTCCCTGTTTCATCATCATCCTCGGACTCGGGATCCTTGGTACTATCAGAATCAGCATACTTCACTAAAACGCCCATGAGAGTGCCCATGTCATTGCAAAACCGCTTCATGCGACCCAGCTTCAACTTTAAAGGTTTAAACCGGCAGTTTCCCTCTAGGGTTAAGATCGCAGAATCAGCGTTGATCCGGTCTGAAGAATGTAAGACTTCCGAAACGCGGCGTACCCAATGGGTTGTGGATTCCCCCTCAGCCTGGACACAAGCCGCCAAGTCCACCACAGACATGGGCTGCTTACAGGTATCTTTGAAATTCTGAATGAACCGGGTCCGCAACTGGATCCACGAACTGATGGAATTGGGCGGCAAGTTTTTCAACCAAGTACGGGCCGTGCCTTCAAGCATCATGGTGAAGTACTTTGCACACGCAGCTTCATCCACATCCAGCATCTCCATGGCCATCTCATAGCTTTCTATCCATGCTTACGAGCGGATCGGCGGTATAATTTGGTACCTTGCGTGGCCCCTTGAAATCCTTGGGCAAGCGTACATTGCGTAAAGCGGGGACGAGGCAAGGCACCCCCAAAGAGCTAGAGGTAACTCCAGGCTCGAAGATAGTTGGACGAACCGGCGCAAGCTGATAATCCTGATGCTGTGCTGCTAACTCGGCATCCCTACGTGCCCTGGCCCGGTCCACCACCTCCTGAGCGTTGTCGAAACCACCCGCCGGGTTGTTGCCACGGGGTGCACCGCGCTGCGCATTACTTGACATGGCCGGTTCATCTGCGCGCCTGCTATAGCTCCGGCTCGGGCGGGGGGTGGAGTGGATCTGATCGCGGCTGTACGAATACGCTTCTTGTTGGACCAGAGCCGTCCTAAGGAGCTCCTTGACCCGGCGTGTTTCTACCGCCTGCGGTGAATCGCCTTCGATTGGAATCGCCTCCAACCGTGCCGCAGCCGCAACAAGGTTATCCATTGGGTTGGAGTAGTGACCTGGGGGTGTTTTCACAACCTGAGGCATGCTGGTATGATGGCGAGGTAGATCTATCAGGCGGGGCTGAACCGGCGCGCCCGTCCCAGGTGCTTCCGCCCGGTTGACCACCGGCGGATTACTGGTCCCTGCTCCTGGGGTGTTGAAGAGGTCTCTTCCCTCAAAAATTGAGGGCAAACGGGATCTGTATTTCCTTTTCATGACTTCATGCGACGCATTCTGATCCAGCATGAGCCTATAAGCTTGCGCATCCAAAGCGGCCCGCTCTGCCGCCATCCTAGTGTCTGCAGCTGCCAGATCCGCTTTAGCCTGAGCGATTTGTTCCTTCACCTTTGCAATCTCCGCATTATGTATGTATTGGTCTGCCGGGTTAGCCTCTGCCATGAGCACAACCAATGCATCAAATAGATCTGATAAAACTTGAGCCGGCGGGCGCACAGGGCCTCCTGCCCCGGCTGCCATCGCCGCTGTTGAACCGGCGACCATTGTCGCAGCGGTCGAAGAGTGAAGCGTCGCTTGTGTACCGGCCATGAATATTCCAACCCGGTTGGGCGGATCAAAGGGGTCCGGAATACTGTCACCGTCGGAACAGCCCCCAATCTGGCCATCTTGCAGCTGGTACAGAGACTCAGTTTCTCCGGTCGACGACTCGTCATCAGAGTAGACAACGGTTTCGCCACCAGATGCTGATCCGTCCTCATAGTTTCCTCCGTGGATGACTCCCACGAAAGCACGTTTGACAACCGGTTTAGCCAGGGCTGGTTTCGCCCGCTGAGCCGTCTCGACGAGGTCGGTGCAGATGTCCGGCTCTGGCCCTGGCTCGCCGATCTTGCCAATGAACACGTGTATGCCACCAAAGGGGACCCGGTACCCGTACTCAATCGAGCCGGCCTCGGGGCCCCAGCCTGCATCGTCGATGTAGAGCTTGCCGCGACGACTCTTGGTCATCCGGCCCACAGCATAGCCTTCGAGTCCTTCGAGCTTGCCCTCCAAGATCATCAAACCATCGTGCGATAGCCCCACGGTGGGCGCCAACTGTCGTGGTTTTGTCACGACAGATGTCCTCATGAAAGGACTTAGTCGCGGGGCCATCGTACGGGTTAACTTAGAGGGGTTAAAGCGGACGCAAAGACATAAGAGTTATACTAGTTCGGCCCCTTCAATGAAGGTAAAAGCCTACGTCTAGTTTGTAATGGGATTGATGTGATCTCAGCGACTAGGGAGCAAATAGCTTGCCTAAGCCTCGAGTTGTTTTTTATGCGTCACGAACCACCGCCGGTCGTCCCCTTATATACGGGTTGGCCTTGGCCGGTCTCTGAGTCCCGAGGCCGGCTCGTACAAGTGTCCAGCTCGGTCTCTCCTTTCTCTTATCTTACAACACAAGTTACATGGTTATGGCGGTTTTACCATTATAGGACCTAATCCGCCCCTGGGCTCCGGGCCTCTAAGCTCTATAGCGAATCGCCATCTTCTGAGTCTTCGTGGGCTCCAATTATGGCTGAGGGTGAACCGGCCCCTCCAGGGCGGTTTATATTCAGTAGTTACATCCCCAACACACGGCCCCGTCCAGATCAAGGGGTGCGAGGCCTCCTCCCCTCGCCCGCGGCCCTGTCCGAGTTGGCTGCGCGTCATGGCCCCGGAAGACGCGGAGGTGGAGGAAACAGGATCGAGGGGTGCTGAGGAAGAGGGGCGTGGCCATTCCTCCCTGGCTGCTCGCGCTCGCCTGGGGTTGTTGTGGAGCATCGAGAGGGTGGAGAGGAGGCGACGACGCGACGACGACGAGCGGAGGCGACAACGCGAGGGCGAGCAGAGGCGGCAGCGGCGGCGTGGGAAGTTGATGCCGTCCTTCCTTCCTGGGCTGTCCTCCTCCTTCCCGCCGTGCTCCTCCTCCTCGCCGTCGACGGTGGCCGCGCCGGGGTGGTCGGCTGGGTCGAGGAGACGGCGGGGCGGCGGCGGCCTGGTAGGCGAAGGAGATGGCGGCGGCGTGGGGTTGGATTTGGACGGCAGCAGGGCAGGGAGGCGGGAGCGAGGCTAGGGTTTGGAGGTTGAGAGAGAGAGAGAGAGGCGAGCGGGAGGAAGAGGACGAGGTGGACGGCGCGAGTGCGCGAGGCGGCCCTAGGTCATCTCCGAGGGTGCTGCGATTTACGATTTTACCCCCGCCCATACCACCGAATTGCCCACCTTTGCCATCTGTAAAAATATCCAACGGCTTACGTCGATTTATGAAATATCCAACGGACGATGTCACTCGGGGCTGTGATCGAACGGTTAGCAGCGACTGGGAAAACAGATCCAACGGCCGAGAAGTTCTAATCCTGAGAGAGCTCCGGCATCCATCCTTCTCTTATTTCTGGATGTGTTTTTGCGGGAATTTGGCAGATAGACTTTTCTTTGTATCCTTGAGGTGGTAGCAGCAACTATTAGGCTTTTGATGCCGCGAAGAGAACCTTATTTTCCACACGTGAGTGAGCCCACATGAAGCAATGAAATTCAATATGGCACACCAACAAGTCACTGCTGAGTAGAAAGAATTCACAAGATCGACATATTATCAAACATATGCGAGAATGTTTCAAGTTTTATACCATTGCATATGTACTCATAGTGTCCTCATATTGGTCCAAAGCTACCACAAGACGCTTCCAAGAGCTTGCACAAGCTCTTTACTACTTCATCACTGGCACTACTTTAGCAGATGCCCGTACAAGAATGATATGAATCATCAAAGATCGTGGAATCGACAAATTTGGGGAGTAGTATTGAAATATAGTTCCCATTGTATGAAATGTATCTCATGTTTTATGTAAGAAAAATCTCGCTTTTCAAGATCCCTTGTCGTCCATCCTAGCATAATTTCACTATAAGATACTCCATCAAAGTCCTCCGTCATTACATACACAACCAATCCAGTTACACATCGGACATAAAAGAAAATAGAAAACGGCTATGGTTCTATAAAACTGCCCAATCCAGTTATAGGTCAATGATTCTTGAACGCCCAAGCAAAGAAAAGATGGTCAAACTAGTAACCAATCAAACAATTCAAAAATTAACAACACATGAGTCTTTCCCTTACTACGTGTGAAATCTCAACATAAAATATCAATGGTGCGCGGCGGTGGCTAGTTGGACCTAGACCTACTGCTAGCAAACCGACTCAACCTGGACTTCCAAATACAACACGGACGCACACCTAAGAAACCTACGTGTAGTCTTGCCTATAATCTGCTAATTAATCACCGGCTAGATTGAACACGATTAGCTAAACTTACTAGGACACACATAGTACGTAGACTCCTAGCTAACTATACTTTAAACCTAAACATCAAGATTATTCTAATAATCTCCTTCTAATCTTGACTTTTGTCTTATGTGCTTCTTCGATCTTGACTCGTTGCAGCTTCATGACTTGTCGATTCAAACTTCAATGTATGATCCGAACTATCCTGTGCTTCTTCGGTCTCATCTATGCTGTTAGAATATAACTTGTAATAGAATTAGGACTCCTACTCGATTTGTAAAAGGGCTAGGTTAGGTGCGGCTTGGATCTTATATATACTTCTTGTATCGGCATAATATTGCATCAACAATTATTCAATACAATTCTACATGGTATCAAACTTACGATCCTAGGGAATGATATCAATTTAGGTCTTTGATCGATGACTTCCGCCTCTGTTCCGATCGGGACGATTGCATCTGGCGCCGCCACTGCCGGACCGATCGTCGTTGAATCCATCTCCTTTACCACGCCACCCGCGCATGGCTATGGGCCACACGTCTACGGCGCCATGCAACACGACACGTCGCCCGCAGGAGCCGGAGCCGGGCACTACTCTGCTTCATCTACGGGGCACTACGCGGCCGCGCCTGTGACTTCGTCCAGTACATCGTCCGTGGCTCTCTACAACACACCTGCGGCGCCATACAGTACACCGACGATCTACGGCGGCTACCGGCCGGCTCCTCCGATCGCACCGTACTACGATGCTCCTGCTTCGCCCCCGGCTTCATCAACTGCACCACCACCGCCGTCCGGATGGCGCTCATCTCCTGATCCATGGATAGGGCTAGTCCAGGCAAGTGGCCTATGCCCTGGTCCGCCCCTACGCCATGTGGTGCCTCGCTTGCCAATACCAGTGGCTGGCAGCCCGGTGCTCGCCCTCACACCGGCGCGTCCATCCTCGTGCCCCGACGGCCGACGGCCGCGTACCACGCTGCTCCCTCCGCCGCACCACCGATCTACAACACCAGCCCTTATGCATCCTATGGCGCTCCATTGTCCCCCTACATGCAGCAGTACAATGATGGTGTCTCTCTCTTTATGCCGATGCGGGCCCTACTGGCGACGCCACCACACCCGCAAGCTCCCATGACTACACCGGCCTCTACTTCGACTCCGAGCTGGGACCAATCTACTGTTCTACAAGCCATGAACAACTTTGCTGCACAAGGGAACTCAGGTACGAATTGGATTTTTGATTCTGGTGCTTCTCGTCATATGTCTGCCTTGAGTAATTTGCTTTCTTCTTGCACACCTTCGTCTTTTCCCTCTATTACTCTCGGTGATGGATCTTCTATTCCTATTTACTATGTCGGTCAGGCTCAAATCCAATCCACAACTAAGCCCTTGCTTCTTCGTGATGTTCTTGTAGCTCCTACCCTTATTAAAAATCTGATTTCTGTTCGCAAAATCACCACTGATAATCTTGTTTCTGTTGAGTTTGACACCTTTGGTTTGTCTATGAAAGACTACCGGACCAAGACCGATATCACTCGATTCAATAGCTCTGGTGATTTATATTCTCTCCATGGTGTTCCGGCCACTGCTACTCCAACATCTATGGCGGCCTCTGTTGATCTGTGGCACCAACGTATCGGCCATCCCAATAAAAATGTGAAAGTGCAACTATCCCTAGGTGGTTTTGGTAATTCCTAACAACATATAGCTCATTGAGCTAACACTATTTCAAGACTAATATTTCAGGAAAGCTCAATGATTGGCATGGCATGGATGAGAAAAGTGGACCCCTCAAAATGCTAAGGACAAAGGGATTGGCTCAAGCTCAAGACTCTACATTTTCTATTTTAGTGATCCAAGATCACATTGAGTCTATAGGAAAAGCCAATACTATCAAGGAGGGATGAGGTGTTGCTTAATGTCTTACTTGCTCAAAATGCTTAGTGATATGCTCCAAAGCCCTCAACTACTTTCTCACATCCACATATGACCTAAACCAAAAGTCAAACTCGGCCCTACCCATTCTTTCCATCCGACGCCACCGAGTTCAGATGTCATAGCCACTGCCACAAACCCTAGGCAAATCGGTATCACCGATAGGGATCTCTGTCTCGCCGAGATGGGATTGTAATCTCTCTGTTTCCCTTCATAACATTTCAGTCCTACCGAAATGAGCGATCGGTCCCACCGAGATTGCAATGTAAACTCTCTGTTTCCCTTTTGTAACATTTCGGTCTCACGGAAATTAGCGAATCGGTCCCGCCGAGTTTACCTGACCAACTCTCTCGTTAGCTTATTACCAAAATCGGTCTCACCGAGTTTGTGTAATCGGTCTCACCGAGATTACGTTATGCCCTAACCCTAACCATATCGGTCCTACCGAGTTGCATGTTGGTCCCACCGAAAATCCTAACGGTCACTAGATTTGCTGAATCGGTCCGACTGAGTTTCTCAATTAGGTCCCACCGAGATTGATAAGTTGTGTGTAACGGTTAGATTTTGTGTGGAGGCTATATATACCCCTCCACCTGCTCTTCATTCGGGGAGAGAGCCATCAGAACGAACCTACACTTCCAATACACATTTTCTGAGAGAGAACCACCTACACTTGTGTTGAGGCCAAGATATTCCATTCCTACCATATGAATCTTGATCTCTAGCCTTTCCCAAGTTGCTTTCCACTCAAATCTTCTTTCCACCAAATCCAAATACTGTGTGAGAGAGTTGAGTGTTTGGGAGACTATCATTTGAAGCACAAGAGCAAGGAGTTCATCATCAACACACCATTTGTTACTTCTTGGAGAGTGGTGTCTCCTAGATTGGCTAGGTGTCACTTGGGAGCCTCCGACTAGATTGTGGAGTTGAACCAAGGAGTTTGTAAGGGCAAGGAGATCGCCTACTTCGTGAAGATCTACCGCTAGTGAGGCAAGTCCTTCATGGGCGATGGCATGGTGGGATAGGCACGGTTGCTTCTTCATGGACCCTTCGTGGGTGGAGCCCTCCGCGGACTCGCGCAACCGTTACCCTTCGTGGGTTGAAGTCTCCATCAACGTGGATGTACGATAGCTCCACCTATCGGAACCACGACAAAAACAGCCGTGTCTCCAATTGCGTTTGAATCCTCCAATCCCTTCCCTTTACATTCTTGCAAGTTGCATGCTTTACTTTCCGCTGCTCACATACTCTTTGCATGCTTGCTTCAATTGTGTTAAGATTGCTTGACTTGTCCTAAAGTTGCTAAAATCTACCAAGAACTAAAATTGGGAAAAGGCTAGATTTTTATTTGGTCAAGTAGTCTAATCACCCCCCTCTAGACATACTTTCGATCCTACAAGTGGTATCAGAGCTTTGGTCTCCATTTGCTTTGATTCCATAGCTTTTGGTGGTCATAGCTTGGTTTCACAACCTAGGAGAGTATGGCGTCTAGCGAGGGAAACTATCACCGTAGAGGTCCTTACTTTGATGGTACTAATTTTGCTAGTTGGAAGCATAAGATGAAAATGCATATTCTTGGACATAACCCCGCCGTTTGGGCTATTGTGTGTATTGACTTGCAAGGTTAATTCTTTGATGGGAGAGAACCGAGCCGTGAAGCTACCGCGGAAGAGTTGAAGATGCTGCAATACAATGCTCAAGCTTGTGATATCCTCTTCAACGGATTGTGCCCCGAAGAATTCAACAAAATCAGCCGTCCTGAGAATGCAAAGGAAATTTGGGATACTTTGGTTGATATGCACGAAGGTACCGACTCCGTCAAGGAATCCAAGTTGGATGTGCTTCAAAGTCAGCTTGACAAGTTCAAAATTAAGGATGGTGAAGGTGTCACTGAAATGTACTCTAGGCTTGCTCTTATCACAAATGAGATTGCCAGCTTAGGAAGTGAAGAGATGACCGACAATTCATCATCAAGAAGATCCTAAGAGCTTTGGATGGAAAATATGATACCGTGTGCACATTGATCCAAATGATGCCAAATTACAAAGATCTCAAGCCAACGGAAGTCATTGGAAGAATTGTTGCTCATGAGATGTCACTCAAGGATAAGGAGGAACTTCACAACAAGTCAAGTGGTGCATACAAAGCCTCATGTGATGCCCCCACATCATCAAGTGAGAAACAAACCTTCAATGAAGAATTGAGCCTAATGGTGAAGAACTTCAACAAATTCTACAAGAGTAGAAGCAAAGAGAGAAGCTCCAAGTCAAGGTCCTACAATGACAAAAGATCTTCTAGTCGAGAGCGTAATTACTACAATTGTGGAAGACCCGAACACTATTCAAATGAGTGTACGGCCCCTACAAAAAGAAGAAGATTCTCCCAAAAGGAGAAGTAGAAGAGAAGAATCATCATCAAGAGAGAGAAGGAGTAGGGATGATCGTTATGAACGAAGACCCTCACGGAGAAGCAAGGATTCGGAAAGGAAGGACAAGTCATCAAGGAGCTACACAAAACGAAGACATCAAGCTCATGTTGGTGAATGGGTATCCGGCTCTGACTCCGACAATCACTCCGAGAGAAGCTATCACTCCGACTCCGAATATACTGAAGATGAAGGTGTTGCCAGTCTAGCACTTGTGTCAACCAACTCCTACAACATATTTGATTCACCAAATGAAGGAATTGGAAGATGCTTCATGGCCAAAGATCCAAAGGTATCACACCCCGAGTATGTTGATTTCAATAGTGATGAAGATGACTTGATAGGTGATGATGATTTACTTGTTGACAACTCTAGTGATGAATACAATGATGAAACGCCATTTAATCATGATAATCAAGATAAAACGAATAACAATGATAAGGATAAGATTGAGTGTCTAACTAAAGAACTAAACACTCTTAAGTTAGCTCATGAAACTATCTTAGGAGATCATCGAGAACTTTTAAGGACTCATGAGAAATTACATTTTGCAAAGCTCAACCTTGAGCAAGAGCATGAGTTCTTAAAGGCAATCAATGATGATCTTCGCAAGAAAAGTTCTTCTTACATTGCCAAGCATTTACTCATATCCACTTACATGCCTCAAGTCAAGTCTAGTAACAAGAACAAGAAAGATTCTTCCTCTAGTAGTAACAATAATCATGCTAAATCCAATGTTGTTGCTTCTAGTAGTTCTCTTGATTCCACTAGTGATTCTCTTAGCCAAGTTACACTTGAGCAAGAAAATAGATTATTGAAGGGAATCATAGAGAAAGGTGTTTACAAGAGCCTTGCCGGGAGTAAGCAATTCGAGGAAATTGTACGCAAGCAAGGAAGGCGCCGGAAGAACCAAGGTGTTGGTTTTGAACGAAAGTTCAATGCCAATGGAATTGAGTGGGAAGAAGATCAATATCACAAGACGAAGTTTGTTCCTCAACAGGAGAAGTATGATCCTACTTCTTTCAAAGGGACACAAGCTCAAGATGATATTCCACCACAAGACCACAAGCAAAAAGACAAGGACAAGCTTCAAGAGGAGATTGATGCATTTGAAGAAGCTCCTAAGGCTTTGGTCAAGTGGGTTCCCAAGACTACATCATGTTCTACTTCATCAAGTATGACTGCAACTCCAAGGATTCCCATCAAGATGATGTGGATCCCGAAGAAGAAGAACTAGAGAGTTCTTGAGGGTGACTCCGCCAACATATTTCACTCATATCATTTTGGCAAGAACAAGTGCAATCAACTTCCACATCTTGCACTAGTTCAAGGAGTCACAAACCCTCTTGTTGGTAAGACAAGGGACAAGGTAACCTAATGCCTTCATAGACATCATCTTGTGTGTGCATCATTCTATGTCTATGGATATCCTTGTTTGTCCCTTGTGGGACTAACCCGTGTAGGTATTGAAAGTGCAACTCACTCCAAAGGATTGCTCCAAATGATCTACATCAACATTGAGCACCCACATCTTCAACACCTACATGAAGTCATCGTCGACAAAACCCAAGGTTAGTTCATCCCTCTAAGGGGGAATCTCACATCTAGGGGGAGCTTTACTCTACGAATTGAGCTAAAGCAACTCTAATGGTGTGAACACAACAACGCTTTATGTAAAAGTGGTAACCCCACTTGTGCTTAAACGATGAGTATGACCTATGATCAAATGTTCTCATTTGACTCCTAAGTCAATATACTCATATATAGATGACCTAGTCATCGCCAATTGCTTGATAGATGCTAGAATTGGTTGTGCATGCTTTGCACATATTTCATTTGCCATTTTATTGTGTGAGCATGTTGGTCGCATAATTTACTCATTCGAGGACATCCACTTGTTGTTTTGATTATTTGGATTCCTTTTCTTTTGCCAAGTGGATGGACAAGAATGCCTAAGAACCTTCTCTAGCTATCTATGCTTTTCTTGTCTCAAACTCTATTCATGCTACATCACAAAATTTGATCAAGTCAGATTCGAACCACTCTGTGTGAGGAGCACTCGGAGTCCCCGATTCGTCATAGACTTAAACTTCCAAAACTTCTTTGTGCGCTTCGGTCTGACCGATTCTCCATTTCGGTCATACCGAGATCACTAAGTCGATCTAGGTTTTCAATCTCGGTGCAACCGATTTGAACTTTTCGGTCACACCGAGTTCTTGTAATCGCTTGCGATTATGCATCTTGGTGCCACCGAGTTGTTCCACTTGGTCACACCGACAGGGTCAGGCTATATATATCCACGGGTCAAAATTTGGAAATTTCTCCGAACTCTTTCGCCCGCGCTCATCCTGCTCTGCCTCCTTGGTCTCCGGATCGTCCTCCTCGTCGCCAGCTGCCTCCTGCCGCTGGTCTCTGCCGCCGTCAACGGGAATCGTCTCCGCTGTTGCCGCCGTAGCAAGTCCATCGCCGAACTAGGGTATGGACTTGATCTTTGTGCTATTCCTCACTCCGAATCCCTAGCACATTGTTTTGCCATTAATCTTGCCACAATTGAGGTCATCTTATCCATTGAAAATACTCTGTAGATTAGATGTGAATTGAAAATTTAGGGTTAGGTTTCCATCGAAACCATCTCGGACCAACTGAGTTGTAGAACTCGGTACCATCGATTCGGCTAAGGCCATTGCACATGTAATTCTCGGCCTGTCCGAGAATTGCAAATCGGTGTGACCGAGTTCAGGACTTTGTGAAACCCTAGCAGTCTCGGTGCCACCAAACTGTGACTCGGCTTGACCGAGTTCACAAGTTTAGGTTCCAAAATCTGCTTCGGTATCACCGAGTTTACAGATCGGTAGATCCGAAATGCTTTCTGTGGAAAACTAAAACTAGGTTTTTGAGTCATTCTTTTGCAAAAAGCTCTGTATTTTGTGATGCTCATCCACTCTACCTCATCTATAAACTATTCACAGGGTCAGCTGACAGTGTTTGCATCATGTCTGATCAGAGTGACAGTCAGAACAAGTCAGGGAAGCAGGTTCACATGAGTGAGGGCACTAGTCCCTCTAGCAGCTCAGATGATGGAAGCAGGAGCACACCCAACAACTTACCCAAGGCAGCCACCAGGACCAGAAAGAAGAGAACTTCAGATTCTGAGGATGAAGACTATGTGGCTGTTGAGGATGAGGCCATTTCCAAGAAGAAGGTGCTCAATAAGGAGTACGGCACAACTGATGCCACTAAGCCTGGTATGAAGACCAAAACACCTACCAAAAGAATTCCCATGTCTAAAGCCAGAGCCTCCACTCAAGCATCTTTGGAATCTGAACCCAAAGAGGCTGCTGCAGAAGGGAAGAAAAGGAAGGAAAGGGTCAAGAAGACCATGGCCAGGGTTCTTGGAAGGCCTTCCATTATGGAAGAAGAACAAGAGGAAGATGTTGCTGCCCCAGCACCCAAAGCTCAAAAGCTTATGGGTGATGCCATCAGGTCAGGGGCTGCTTCATCAAAGCCCAAAGAAGCTCCTAAGGCAGCTGCTCCAAAGCCGAAATCTTCACCCAAGAGGAACACCAGGAGTATTCCAGCTGCAGAGAAGAACAAGGCCCCAGTGCCTGAAGCTGCTGTTGAAGAAGAAGATGATGAGGAACATGTCTTGAGAAGGTTGAAGCCCAAAATTCCAGATCACAATGATGCTCATCCAGTAGCTGAGGGCATGAAGCTCAGGAGGGATGCAGGACTCAACAGTGGAGATTGACTGATCCCTATGCAGTCAGGAGAAGAACTGTTGTGGACTACAGGTTCCATACAAAGGAACAACAGGACTTCTATGAGACAGTGCTGCTTGACGAGAAGCCAATTGTGCGTGATATGAGATGGGTAGGCTGGAGTACATCGGGAAGATGAAGAGCATTATCCAGGAGTGTATGACAGTTTCAATGCTTGTGGAGTGGATGACTTTGTTGGGCGAGAAGCTCACAAAGTGGAATGATGAACTTATTATGCAGTTCTACTCCACATACTCACTTCTACCCAGATGGAAGGATTATGCGGATGTCTCGAAGGTACTCGGTACCAATCATCAGTTGAAGAATGGGCAAAGTTGATCAATGCTCCTAAGGAGAATGAGGATGACTTGGATGTCTATGCCAAGAAGAAGAAGGATCACAACTCCATGGCACACATGTACAGAGAGATCCCAGATGCTGCTATTGAGACACACAAGTTTGGCTCAATACATTATCTTCTGTCAGGACTGCCAACAATCAACTGGATCCTCAGGCACACTCTTTTGCCTAAATCTGGAGATCACAAGATGATCAGAGGTCATGCCATCAACCTACTTCACATATTTGATGTGCCTCAGAAGTTCAAGGTCATGAGCCTCATAGTGGAAACTATCAAGAGGACTGTTGCAGATCAGAAGAGAAGTTGTGGGTATGCCCCACAGATCCAGGAGCTCATCAACTCCAAGATGGGCACAGGCACATACCTCTTGGACAAGGAACACATGCCCATCTATCCAGATTTTGAGGACAACACAGTGGTGATGGATGAAGATGAACCATCTTCTGTGCAAGCACAAGAAAAAAGGGAGAAGGCAAGGACTGAAAAGGCTGCAAAGATGCCAACCATTGATGAGGCATCTTAGTACTTCTTGAAGAGCAAGCAGGATCAGCTTGGCTACTTGATTGCCTCCACTCTGAGGATTGAGAAGGGACTGGCCACCCTAACTCGAAACCAGGAGAGCTTGGAGAGGATCATGGAGCAAAAGTTCTATGACATGGATGTGAAGGTCGCTGAGATACAATGAGTTGTTGAACAACTTCAGGATGATATGCAGGAGAGGAAGGGAAGACTACTACTGATGCTTTTGCCAGAGTGCCCAGGAGACAGAGATCGGCTGCAGTGCCTGTTACATACACCAGAGCCACTACATCTACACCAGCTACAGCTTCTGTGCAGCCAGCTCCAGCACCTACTCCTCCAGCACCATCTACATCAACTGATGCCTTCATTCTTGGAGTTCTGTCTACACCACCACCTAAAGACCAAGCCTGAGAGTCGATTTAGTGCTATGCATTTTCTATGAACTTTTTGGTAACTTGTTGCCAAAGGGGGAGAAAAATGTATAGATCATAGGCTTCGAGAGAGAGTGTTGCTTTTGTTCTCTCTTGTTTTGGTGGTTGAACTTTATTTGCTTGTTTGAGATACTTTATGCGTTTGTGAGATACTTGGATGATCATGTGTTTGATCATATGCTACCTTAATGCTTGTTGGATGATTTTATCCTTTTATATCCCATATGATTATTCACTTTGCTTGGTGATGAGTGCATGTATTTATTTATTATCATTTTGAGCGCTCCACCAAGATGTATGTGATATGGAAGAGTAACCCATGATCCTAACTCATTGTGCATTTGCAGTCCAAAGCAAATATTAAACTATGCACAAATTTAGGGGGAGCTCTTGCTTTTCAGATACTTCTCAAAGCGACAATGTTTTTCACTCTTATTATCATTTGTCGAAGCTTTGACTATATGTTGTCATCAGTTACCAAAAAGGGGGAGATTGAAAGTGCAACTATCCCTAGGTGGTTTTGGTAATTCCTAACAACATATAGCTCATTGAGCTAACACTATTTCAAGACTAATATTTCAGGAAAGCTCAATGATTGGCATGTCATGGACGAGAAAAGTGGACCCCTCAAAATGCTAAGGACAAAGGGATTGGCTCAAGCTCAAGACTCTACATTTTCTATTTTAGTGATCCAAGATCACATTGAGTCTATAGGAAAAGCCAATACTATCAAGGAGGGATGAAGTGTTGCTTAATGGCTTACTTGCTCAAAATGCTTAGTGATATGCTCCAAAGCCCTCAACTACTTTCTCACATCCACATATGACCTAAACCAAAAGTCAAACTCAGCCCTACCGATTCTTTCCATCCGGCGCCACCGAGTTCGGATGTCATAGCCACTGCCACAAACCCTAGGCAAATCGGTCTCACCGATAGGGATCTCGGTCTCACCGAGATGGGATTGTAATCTCTCTGTTTCCCTTTGTAACGTTTCGGTCCTACCGGAATGAGCAATCGGTCCCACCGAGATTGCAACGTAACCTCTCTGTTTCCCTTTCGTAACATTTCGGTCTCACCGAAATGAGCGAATCGGTCCCACCGAGTTTACCTGACCAACTCTCTGGTTAGCTTATTACCAAAATCAGTCTCACCGAGTTTGTGTAATCGGTCTCACCGAGATTACGTTATGCCCTAACCCTAACCATATCGGTCCTACCGAGTTGCATGTCGGTCCCACCGAAAATCCTAACGGTCACTAGATTTGCTGAATCGGTCTGACCGATTTTCTCAATTCGGTCACAGGCTATATATACCCCTCCACCTCCTCTTCATTCGGGGAGAGAGCCATCAGAACGAACATACACTTTCAATACACATTTTCTGAGAGAGAACCACCTACACTTGTGTTGAGGCCAAGATATTCCATTCCTACCATATGAATCTTGATCTCTAGCCTTCCCCAAGTTGCTTTCCACTTAAATCTTCTTTCCACCAAATCCAAATCCTGTGAGAGAGAGTTGTGTGTTGGGGATACTATCATTTGAAGCACAAGAGCAAGGAGTTCATCATCAACACACCATTTGTTACTTCTTGGAGAGTGGTGTCTCCTAGATTGGCTAGGTGTCACTTGGGAGCCTCCGACAAGATTGTGGAGTTGAACCAAGGAGTTTGTAAGGGCAAGAAGATCGCCTACTTCGTGAAGATCTACCGCTAGTGAGGCAAGTCCTTCGTGGGCGACGGCCATGGTGGGATAGACAAGGTTGCTTCTTCGTGGACCATTCGTGGGTGGAGCCCTCCGTGGCTTTGCGCAACCGTTACCCTTCGTGGGTTGAAGTCTCCATCAACGTGGATGTATGATAGCACCACCTATCGGAACTACGACAAAAACATCCGTGTCTCCAATTGCGTTTGAATCCTCCAAACCCTTCCCTTTACATTCTTGCAAGTTGCATGCTTTACTTTCCGCTGCTCATATACTCTTTGCATGCTTGCTTGAATTGTGTTAAGATTGCTTGACTTGTCCTAAAGTTGCTAAAATCTACCAAGAACTAAAATTGGGAAAAGGCTAGATTTTTATTTGGTCAAGTAGTCTAATCACCCCCCCTCTAGACATACTTTCGATCCTACAAAATGTGTTATCCACACTTCCTAGTGAATTTTCAATACCTCGTAAGAGAAACTCTCATAATATTTTTATGTGTTAGTCATATCAATTGGGCAGACATGTTCGCCTTCCCTTTAGTTCATCTCAATCCTCTAGTACTTTTCCATTTGAATTACTTCATTGTGATCTCAGGGCATCACCAATAGAAAGTGTATCTGGTTTTAAGTATTATCTCGTGACTCTTGATGATTTTATTCATTATGTTTGGACTTTTCCTTTACGCAACAAATCCGGCGTTCATAATATATTCTTTAAATTTCAGCGCTATGTCTCGGTTCACTTTTTCCTACCTATAAGATTCATCCAATGTGATAATGGTTGTGAATTTGACAACTTTAAGAATCGAAATTTCTTTGTACAATATGGAATTCTCTTGCGTTTTTCATGTCCTTATACCTCCCCTCAAAACGGCAAAGCCGAGCGTTCTCTTCGTACTCTTAATGACATCATTCGCCTCTGCTTGTTCACTCTTCTCTGCCTCCGACATTCTGGGCTAAGGCCCTCCACATGGCCACATATTTACTCAATATTCGTCCATCTAAAGTTAACCCACAAACTACTCCTTACTTCTCTTTGTTTCTCTCTCATCCAAATTACTCCGACGTTCGCGTCTTCGGTTGTCTTTGTTTCCCAAACTCCTACTCCACTTCTCCTAACAAACTTTCCCCGTGCTCTATCTCATGTGTCTATCTAGGTTTTTCCGACGAGCACAAGGGTTATCATTGTCTAGACCTTGTTAGTGGTCGTGTTCATGTGTCTCGTCATGTATCATTCGCTGAAAATATTTTTCCCTTTTCCGAGCGTCAACAATTAGATCCCAACTCAGCCACGCCGCCCACTAGTCCCTCTTGTCGCAATCATCTTCCCTTATTTGACCCGCCGACCTATCCAGCAAAACCACCCGCAGTAGCAGATCCTGCCGCCACCACTTCTGTCATCACCTCTGTCCCGGCAGAGGAAAACACATTACACTCTCACGCAGCAGACCTCCTGCCGTCGCAGTCTTCATCGCCATCTCTCGCGTCCGCTTCCTCCGCTGCGCCGGACGCGTCCACCACATCTTTCCCCACCCCTCCTGCTCATGCTATTCCCGTTCCAGCTCCTACTAACGATCATATCATGCGCACACGTGCCAAGTCCGGGTTTCGTTTACCTGCAAAAGATCGTCTCAATCTTCATGCATCTTTATCTGCTTTCTCTCTACCCAAACCTTACAAATCCTCTCTCCTAGATCCTAATTGGGCCACCGCTATGAAAGATGAATATGATGCCCTTCTGCAAAATAACACGTGGCAATTAGTTCCTCGTCCTTCCAATACAAATATCGTTTCGGGCAAATGGGTTTTTCGCCATAAATTTAATTCTGATGGGAGTCTTGCACGTTATAAGGCTCGATGGGTATGCCGTGGTTACTCTCAGCAACACGGCATCAATTATGATGAGACTTTATCTCCAGTTGTCAAGCCCAGCACTATTCGCACTGTCCTTATTATCGCTGTCTCATCTTCCTGGCCAATTTATCAACTAGATGTCAAAAATGCTTTTGTTCATGGCTCTATTCAAGATACAGTCTATTGTCAACAACCTCTTGGCTTCGAACATTCCTCCTATCCTAGTCATGTTTGTCTTCTTCAAAAATATCTTTATGGTCTTAAACAAGCACCACGTGCCTGGTTTCAATGCTTTTCTACTTATACTCAAACCATCGGTTTTACCCCTTCCCGTTCTGACACTTCTCTCTTCACCTTTCATCACAATGCCAACACTGCTTACCTTCTTTTATATGTTGATGATATTATCCTCACAGCTTCCTCACAACAATTTTTAGATCATATTATTTCTCTTCTTCGCCAAGAATTTTCTATGACAGATTTAGGTCTTCTTCACCACTTCCTAGGTATTGCTGTTATCCGTGACTCCTCTGGTCTTTTCTTGTCTCAACGGCAGTACACTCTGGATCTTCTTTCTCGTGTTGGTATGCTTGATTGTCAAACTTCTCGTACTCCTGTTGATACAGGCTCCAAACTCACTGCCGACGGTGATCCTTTCTCTGATCCTTCTCTTTATCGTAGTCTTACCGGTGCTCTTCAGTATCTCACTCTCACTCGTCCTGAAATTTCTTTTGTTGTTCAACAAGCTTGTTTATACATGCATGATCCTCGTATTCCATACTACAATCATGTCAAACGTATTCTTCGATATCTCAAAGGCACACTAGACTTAGGTCTTCATATCAACAAATCCTCTCCCACCTCCTTGACAGCTTACTCTGATGCAGACTGGGCTGGTTGTCCAGATACTCGTAGGTCCACATCCGGATTTTGTGTTTATCTTGGTAACAATTTGGTTTCTTGGTCTTCAAAAAGGCAGGTTACGGTCTCCCGCTCGTCTGCTGAAGCTGAGTACCGCGTTGTGGCTCATGCGGTTGCTGATACGGTTTGGTTGCGCTAGTTGCTGTCGAAGCTGCACCGTCCTATTGAGCAAGCTACCATTGTTTACTGTGATAATATTTCAGCTGTCTACATGTCAGGAAATCCGTCAACACCGTCGCACCAAGCATATTGAGATCGGCATTCATTTTGTTCGACAGAAGGTGGCTCTCAGTCAAGTTCGCGTTCTCCACGTGCCTACTTCTGCTCAGTTCGCTGATATCTTTACTAAAGGTCTGGCGACTACTCCGTTTCAAGACATTCGTTTCAGTCTCAAAGTCGTCGAGCCTACCATTGACACTGCGGGGATGTTAGAATACAACTTGTAATAGGATTAGAACTCCTACTCGGTTTGTAATAGGGCTAGGTTATGTGCGGCTTGGCTCTTATATATACTTATTGTATCGGTATAATATTGCATCAACAATTATTCAATACAGTTCTACATACGCGTGTAACATGCAAGACTGGACACATCATCAGTCTTCACGTCGTACAACTTAACTGGTTACTGTCCCACTACACGCCAAGCTTGATCTTCAACTGTCATATCCGTACACTGAGTATGACCCGCTTGAAAACATGCAGCGCCTCTCCCGTGCTGCCATGTTGAGCCACTGTCATTGCTTGGCCGCTGCCTTGCACTCGGTTCGCACCATACTTCTTGCACTTGCTTGTAGTAGATCCACTCTCCACTGCTCACACACCTCCTCGCTTTACGATGGCTTCACCTACCACTGTCCGCCTTCGGCATCACACCGAACCCACGCTGGCCGCAACCAGGACGCTCCACGAGGACATGGATATGAATCACGGAACACTGTGCACAACGCTTCCACTTCAACAAATCCTCACCTAGATGAGTACTTGGACATGACGACAACTCACAGACACAACGACGACGACTGAACGTGCGAACACACATGACTCCTTGACTCATCCGACTCCCCCGATGACGATCTTGATGAGCTCCAGCGCCGCACCTCGACACCACCTCTCCCATCAATGAGCTCCTTCCACCACCTTGCCAACTACAGTCTGCTGCCTCCCTTCTTGTCGCTCCGCCGAACGACGATCTCTTGATCCCCCGTGTCGCTGCACCACCCAACAACTTCATTGCCCGCCTGAGGCGCTAATCAGGTCGCAACCCCGGGGCAAGTGCTCGACTCCTGAACTTTGCTCTGATACCAATTGTTGGAGCTCGCCCATAGGATCGATCACATCAAAAACTCAAGAACACGCACGCACAAAAACTTTAGCCAAAGGCACGTGTCATGCCTCTCTCTTTTATTTTTTTTCTTCTTTTCTCTTCTCCCAATGTTACAACTCACGCCCGTATATCTGCGTATATATTGGACCTAGACCTACGGCTAGCAAAACGACTCAACCTGGACTTCCAAATACAACACAGACGCACACCTAAGAAACCTACCAGGACACGGACTAGTACTCTTGCCTATAATCTGCTAATTAATCACCAGCTAGATTGAACACGATTAGCTAAACTTACTAGGACACACTACGTAGACTCCTAGCTAACTATGCTTTAAACCTAAACATCAAGATCATTCTAACAGTATGTGTATTGGTCATCACGACCTTCTCCTTTGCCCTTGTTGCCTGCTTGTTGCGAGCATTGATCGATTGTTGTTCTAAGCTCGGGTAAGTGGCCTTGGCTTGAGGAACAAACTTCTGGGACTCCAGCTACATTATGATCATATTGGACTGGGCCACCTAGTCTATAGCTTGAGTCTGGTTCCATATCGATCTTTAACCTTTTCGTAATGTGATGGATAAATACTAGTCTTATTCTCAAGGATTCCATCACACGCTGTGCACGCATATATATTGGATCACGTTCCTGGAATAGCAAATTGTTTCTTTTTTAGCTGTAGATTATTGTTGTTTTAACCCCGTATCAGTGAATTCTGCTGTGGAAGAGAATTGTTCTGCCCCTTATACATGCAGATACAGGTCCCCCGTTAATGGATTGATCTCGCCCACGGCCGTAAGCCCGTAGCTAACTAAAACCCTCGCTGCGCGGCCTCGGATCAGATCCTCCTCTGAACTTGTCTAAAAAAAGATTCTCTACTGAACGAGCTAACCGACCCTCGCGTGCACCGTATGTCTCCATGCCTTCGACCTTCACGCGGAGTCCGGTTCGATATCGATCTTTTAACTTTCACGAACTAGAGAATCTCCCAAGGTCAAGTACTCCATGGGATATACACATGAGCTCGATCAGAGATAGGAGTAACTCATGTTGAACTCTTTTTGGCAATTTGAACGACTTATAATGATGTTTGTCTCGCATATCATACGGAAGATCGGGTTATAAATCGAGTTGTGTGATGGTAAACCGTAGGCCTCGACGCTGCCCAATTTTGTCGCATGTTTGACGTCTCAGGGGCGGGTGTTTGTTTTCTTTTAGTAAATCTACAGTCACCTCCAACGATAATTAAGAAAACTAGTCATCAACCCGTGCGTCTGCACGGGCCAGAAATATAGAAACCAAATTTATACTCCAACATTATAGTCTCCAAGTGCACACTAACCATAACATTTGTTTAGATCCTTTAACGAAGTTCACATGCAAAAATGTCTACCTGGAAAATATTAGAAAACAAAGTGTGGTGAATTAGACACATGAAATACCTGTGGCACACTTGGAAATATTGCATTCCATTATATATTTAATATATGGCGGGGAAAACATCGAGCATTGAACTTATACCAAGAAGAAAATCCTGACCAGACAATGGATAATGAAAAAATTATACAAATTTATTCCATCTATATTCTGCGAGACTGCTCCTCTCACAGTCACAATGAAAAGGGCATCAGAAATCTCCTTGCAATATTCCTTCCTCCTTTACACTACTATAGACGTGTACACCATGATAATGTGATATTCAATTATTGACTTACTCTTCTTTAACCATGTAGTACACATCCACTCAAGCAGCACCCAAACTGGGTAAAAGCAATGAATTTTAATCATATTGTATCAGAAAAAATAGTGTTTAGCAACAGCAAGCAGGAGGACGATTGGGGTGTACCACGGCTTAAAAGCTTCCAAATAAATCTAAGTATCTAACAAAATAGACATCTACTACATTTCTGCTACGTCTGAACATGTAGACTGAGATTCAAAAGCTAGAGAGAACACAATCAGAAGAGCTGGACCTAATTTGTTGCAATGTACCTTAAACTAAGATTCAAGGCCAGAGAGGAACACGATCAGGAGAGCCGCAGCTAGATTGTCATACATGATTTATTGAATGGTATCTGCTAAGTAACAATTATGAGAAATAAATCACGTACCTTTTGTTGCAAAATAATAAAACACATACTTAATTATTGTACATGTAATTTATAGGGAGTTGAGAAATTTAAGAACGAAAAAATGCTCCCCTGGAAAGTAGGTGTAGTAGCGACCAGTGTCAAAGTTGAATGCCATGGAGTAGTCGGAACTTCGACGTGGATGTGTTTTTATTCAATTGTTAGACATGGGGCTGGGAGCTTTCTTTTTGTACGTGATGGTTTCATTTTTCTTGCTAGAACATGGACGTGAGTGTGGAGGACTCTATTTTTTGTACATGTATGCGGTGTAATTTTTCTTTCAATGGCTGGACGTGGTTGCTAGGGAATTTATCTTTTGTGCATGATGGATTTAATTATTTTCTGAAACTTGGAGCGTAAGTGTGGACTCCTATTTTTACATGCACGTGGTGTTTTTTTTCTTCCATGGTTGTACGTGGCTGCTGGGGACTTTTGTTTCAATACGTGATGTATTTAACTAATTTTCTTCTGAAACTTGGAGCGTAGGTGTGGAGGAGTCCTTTTTATATGTACATGGTGATTTTCTATATATGTAGACGTGAGTGTTGCGGATTTATTTTTCTGTACGTGATAGATTCATTTTCTTTTTTCTAGAACTTAGACTTGGGTGTTGCAGACTCCTATGTGATAGGTGTAGGTCTGTTTATAGGATACGTGTAGGTCTATTTCCTTTTGATCTATGTACAAATAAAGGAACGCTACTCTAATAAATCGTAACCATTAAATTTATAATCTAACGGCTAAACTAATCTTGTTGATGTGGATTAACGTGGAAGCTCATATGATGCCTCCAATTAGTAAATATAAATATAAGATATAAGATGTATGCCGCCGAAGAGAGCGGTCGATCGGTGGTGCCCCGACTATGGTCGAAGACACAGCCGAGTACAAGATTGTGGCATGCGCTACAAACATTACTTGGCCTCCGCTGCCATAGATGATGGTCATCTTCGCCTTCTTACTTCATATCAGGAGCCGTCGGCCATGACGTGACAACCTATGGTGCTTAGAAGGTGCACTTAGCAGGCAGTCTAGTGGACCAGAAGCTCGCGATTTTCCCTCGCAAAAGAATAAAAATAAAAATAGTAGCTCGCGTTTTTCACGCTTGGCCTACCTGATCAGCTCATTGTTGAACTCTTTTTGGCAATTTGAACGACTTATAATGATGTTTGTCTCGCATATCATACGGAAGATCGGGTTATAAATCGAGTTGTGTGATGGTAAATCGTAGGCCTCGACGCTGCCCAATTTGGTCGCATGTTTGACGTCTCAGGGGCGGGTGTTTGTTTTCTTTTAGTAAATCTACAGCCACCTCCAACGATAATTAAGAAAATGTATGCCGCCGAAGAGAGCGGTCGATCGGTGGTGCCCCGACTGTCGCCGAAGACACGGCCGAGTACAAGATTGTGGCATACGCTACAAACATTACTTGGCCTCCGCTGCCATAGATGATGGTCATCTTCGCCTTCTTACTTCATATCAAGAGCCGTCGGCCATAACGTGACAACCTATGGTGCTTAGAAGGTGCACTTAGCAGGCAGTCTAGTGGACCAGAAGCTCGCGATTTTCCTTCGCAAAAATAAAATAAAATAGTAGCTCGCGTTTTTCACGCTCGGCCTACCTGATCAGCTCGTTTATACACATGAGCTCGATACCAATTGTTGGAGTCCGGTTCCACCTAGTCTATAGCTTGAGTCCGGTTCCATATCGATTTTTAACCTTTTCGTAATGTGATGGATAAATACTTGTCTTATTCCTCGACGCTGGTAAACCGTAGGCCTCGACGCTGCCCAATTTTGTCGCATGTTTGACGTCTCAGGGGCGGGTGTTTGTTTTCTTTTAGTAAATCTACAGTCACCTCCAACGATAATTAAGAAAATGTATGCCGCCGAAGAGAGCGGTCGATCGGTGGTGCCCCGACTGTGGTCGAAGACACAGCCGAGTACAAGATTGTGGCATGCGCTACAAACATTACTTGGCCTCCGCTGCATAGATGATGGTCATCTTCGCCTTCTTACTTCATACCAGGAGCCGTCGGCCATGACGTGACAACCCACGGTGCTTAGAAGGTACACCGAGCAGGCAGTCTAGTGGATGAGAAGCTCGCGATTTTCACGCTCGGCCTGCCTGATCAGCTCGTTGACAGGCTCATGAAACAAATTTTTTTTGAGGGAAAACAGGCTCATGAAACATTGAATCATGGGCGGACTAATAGTATAATGTGTTGAGTTTCGTGTCACTGGCTGTAAGACTTGGAATTATGGTCCGCAACTAATCTAACGTGTTGAGTTTCATCTCACTGGCGGGTGGCTGCGGAATGGGGGAGGGGAATGCGCGCGGGCTGAAATGTCCCTCCCACTAACTGCTTTTCCACGATATGGGCACCGACGGGACGGGGAAAAACCTGTGTTTTCACGGGTCTTGGGAGGGGGGCAATTTACCGCGCCCCTCAAAAGAATTTATGGGTGTGGGGCATTTAAGGGGTCTGTTCGGACCACTTTTTCCACGCAATACTGTAAATTGACGGTTATTTTACGGTTTGGCGCGATATCAGGGGTCTTCTATAGATGCTCTAAGCTTTTAGTCTATCGGATACTCCACTATTTTTAGGGAATCACTTAGAGTTGCCCTAACCTTTGCTTAACCCCAAATCCCAGCCCCTCATCCCTCATTTTCTTGAATTTCGCTTGCTCCCCGCATCTCGACGCCCTCGTATCTCTTCCCACCCTCCCTGACGCCCACCTCCACCGCCGCCAGGCGCCGGTGGTGAGCCTTCCCGTGAGTTGAGCTTCCTTTCCACGCCCCCTCTCCTTCTCCCTTCCCTGACTCTTGTCTCGACTCCCAAACCCCTGTTGCTCCATCCCCTCCCCCTTGTTGCTTCGTGATCCCATCTTGCCACGGGTGAGCTTCACAGATCGATTCACCTTGCCTCCCGAGTAATTCTCCTCCTCTGCTTCTCCGCTCATTCATTCTCTCTCACACACCCTTTCTCTTTTCCTTAGAATGAAAGGAGGCAATGTTTGGCCGGTGGTGGCGACTTTCACTAGTGCAGCGGATCTTGTTGTTTAACTGGAACAACAAGGAGGGGAGGCAAGGGAGGAGGAGGAGGCGTGGCAGGCATACCTCCGGCAACAGTGGTTTTGCGCCACCGGTTCGTGCAGTTTACAGGTGCCGAACAATGTTGTTGCTGGGCACGGATGGCGCAGACAACGGCAAGCAGGTTGTCATGCCGCAATTGGCGTTGGACCAGATCAGCTGGATGCAGGTAGTGGCATAGCCAGGATTTTATGTCAGGGTGGTCCAATTGACAGAAAGAAAACCACACCACAGATTCAATAAACCAACATGTGTGCAAAGAATATATCAAAAGCAATATCAATAAGGTTGTTCAAATAATATTAAAATTCATGGTTAAGTCTTAAATTCGCATAAAAGAAGATAACACACGGAAGAGCTCGGGTGAACAGTAAAATCGAAAAGATTTCAAAAATTTCCAAATTTTTCTGGGAGAAACATTGACAAAAGTTTTAAGTGCTTGCAAAAATTCATCTTGAAATCACATTCCTAGAAGGCGTGGCAAAAAAATCAGTACTCTGAAAATGCTACTTTCAAAAGCATTTTGGAGCACTACATTTTTACTTGCCATGCCTTGCAAAAATGTGATTCAATGACAAATTTTTGCAAGCACTTAGAACTGTTGTCAATGTTTCTCCCAAAACATATTAGATTTTTTTCAAAATAAATTTGATTTTACTGTTCACCGAGCTCATTTGAGCTCGGGAGCAGAAAGGTACTTTCAATAACACACCTTATTTGTCGGGGTAACACCTTCAGTTATTCTGTCTTGCACTACCTCGGGGGTTCTCTCTTCCGCCATAGCCGATGTCCTAGAAGGAGATGAAAAAGGAGCATCAACCTTCTTCCTTTCTCCATATCACACAAAAAGACATGCAATATCTTCTATCCTCTGCTACACAAACATTAACTTACGTTAATGTTAACACCCACACATGTGACACGAAGCAACATGGCCTAAATGCCTCCATTATCATCTATTTTGCCACATCAAAACAGATGACATTAGGGGGAATATTTTTGGTTTTCGGCTTGAAAATGTTTTATCTCCTAATTAAAAAATCCAATTAAAAATATGTTTTCACCATTAAATCCGCCTCGACGAGATCTTTAAAACTAGATCCCATGCTGATATGTTTCGACGACTTTTTTTTTTGCCAAAAGTTGCCATAATATTTAGACTGTAGTTGCCATAGTGTTTACACTAAAGTTGCCATGACATGTTTTACCTATTTTTTCTTCTAGATTTAAATCTACCGTTGTATTTTCAACTACTTTTTGCGGCAACTTTTATTAATTGACCATGGCAATTTTTAGTAATTAACCACGACAGATTTAATGCATGGATCATGGCATATTTTAGTAATCCATCATGGCAAATTTAGTTTATAGTTCATGGAAATTTTAGTATTTTGCCCATGGCAATTCCAGACTTTGACCATGAAAATTATTTTTTGTATGAACCATGGTAAATTGGTGCATGCATAATGGCAAATTTAAGTAATTCACCATGGCAATTTTAGTTTATGGTTCATGGCAAGTCTAGTTTCTTAATTCCTCGTTATAATATGTCAAAATTTACATTTAAAGGTAGAAGAAAAAATAGCTGAAACATCTCATGGCAACTTCAATGTAAACACCATGTCAATTCATGTCCAATAGACATGGCAACTTTTAACAAAAAAAACTCATCAAAACATATTGATATGAGATCTAATTTCTAAGATCTCGTCGTGATGGATTTAATAGTGAAAACTAATCTTCAATCGGATTTTTTATTTAAGAGATAAAACATTTTAAAAACTGGAAATAAAAAAAAGATTCCTACATGCATGCATGCGATGACATGGTGCAATCTGTATTTTATAGGGCGTGTGAGTGGGTATTACTCTCACCACACGTGTGGGCGCTATCAGCGTCCTTATTTTATTAGCTATCAATTGGAATAAATCCCTAACGGTCAGTCAGTTTAATTTACCAAATGTCAATTGCAAAAATAATAATTGTAGCATGCACTCTCAGCTTAAATTATTGAAATCTTCATAGCAAAATAAATTTATATTTGAATTTGTGAATTAAAGGAAAACAAAAATCTTGCTTTTTAGATTACAGTACTAGGATAGAAAACTGAACAAGTGATACTCCACCTAATTGGGTTGTGCGTGCGTGCGGGCTTCGCCGGCCACATGTTTGCCGCGCCGGCAAAGTGTCCTTCACCAGCCGCCGGTCCCTCACTCTCGACTAGTGACCACCCTACAACTAGGCCACTGGATGCAAGTGGAGTACCTGGTGGTGTTCTGGGTCCAGAACGTTGCCATGCTGCACGCCTCCCACTGCGGCGTGCTCGAGCTCGCCCCCGAGGAGGGGTTCGTGGACGTGCCCGCCCACACCATGGCGCGGCTCGGACTGCGGAAGGATGAGTTCGTGCTCCTGACGAACACATCACTACCCAAGGCTCCTGACCATCAGCCAAGAACGCGCCTTCTTTCTACTAGTATGTACTGTACATTCTAACTCTCTCATTTAGTACATGTATAGGCATTTAGTGAGGAAGAGGAGCTGCGAGGGGCGGGGGGCATGGGGAAGAGGAGCTTCAACGGGATCTTGGAGAGGAAGTTTTTTCGGGGGAAGGAAGACGATGGACTTTCGGGGTGATAAGATCTAAGCTGACTAGGATGGGCTGATCGGATGGCCGAGAGGCGACCAATTGAAAATTAGGGCGGTCGTCTGCTGCCTAGCGTCCGCCTTTGGATTATAAGTATTTGATTCAAAGTTCTCAACATGAAACGGGAAGGAGATTCCAAGAGGGGAAGGGGAGGATCATAGCTACTTAAGGAGCACGAATCCTATTGGGCGCTTAAGCCGCAATATTTCGTTATTCGTTCCTAGCGCACACCCTTTCAATGCTAGGTGAGTTAAATGTGCCAATCCATACTAGCCTCTTTCACACCGGTTTTGGAACCTTCTAGAAGATTCCCATCGATTTTTAGTTGGCTGGTTTCTTTCAGTTTTTTCGGGAGCGTGTTTTTCTTTGTTTTTTCCTTTTTATTGTTCTTTTTTCTGCTTTCATTAACAAATTTCAAATATGTGAACATTTCCAATTCTTCAACTCTTTTGAAATTAATTTTAGACCCACGAAGTGTTTTTTTAATTTGCAAACATTTTCAAAT
Source organism: Aegilops longissima (assembly GCA_021605205.1). Taxonomy (NCBI): domain Eukaryota; kingdom Viridiplantae; phylum Streptophyta; class Magnoliopsida; order Poales; family Poaceae; genus Aegilops; species Aegilops longissima. Next base: position 143,982,771 of record CM038682.1, on the reverse strand, counting down.
CCATGAACTTTTTGAAATCTATGATTTTTTCCAAATTTGATGAACTTTTTTCAATTTCAGGAACTTTTTTCATATTCGCGAATTTCTTTTAAAATTTGCGAACTTTTTTGAATTCGTAATTTTTTTAGTTTACGATTTTGATTTGAATTCATGAATTTTTTTCATATTCAGAATCTGCTTTTAAATTCATGAACTTCTTTTAATGTCCACACTTTTTATATGATTTTTTTCTTCAGAGAAGTCAACCGTACCTAGCCAATCGAAAGTTTTTCCGATGATCAGAGGCTCTCCCCTAGCTCCATTTCATTGAAGAAAAGAAACAATTTCAGAGTTTTACATGACACATGCCAAGTTCCAACGCACACATCGGACATGAAGCAAACACCTAACCAACACAGTTCAGCTTACTCATATCCACGAACAAGCACACGTGCCAGTGGGGGGAGCATTTAGAAGCCAGAGAAAACCACATGAATCGCATCTTGCTCTTCAGGATGCAGCTTCTCATACTCTAGCAAAGTGTGGCCCCCATGAGCTACTCCTCCCACCGCTGCTGTCGGTGTCAAAACCGACGGATCTCGGGTAGGGGGACCCGAACTGTGCGTCTAGGCGGATGGTAACAGAAGACAAGGGACACGATGTTTTTACCCAGGTTCGGGCCCTCTCGATGGAGGTAATACCCTATTCCTGCTTGATTAATATTGATGATATGGGTAGTACAAGAGTAGATCTACCATGAGATCAGAGAGGCTAAACCCTAGAAGCTAGCCTATGGTATGATTGTTGTTCTGTCCTACGGACTAAAACCCTTCGGTTTATATAGACACTGAATAGGGTTAGGGTTACACAGAGTCGGTTACAATAATAGGAGATCTACATATCTGTATCGCCAAGTTTGCCTTCCACGCCAAGGAAAGTCCTATCCGGACAAGGGACGAAGTCTTCAATCTTGTATCTTCATAGTCTAAGAGTCCGGCCAAAGATGATAGTTCGGCCATCCGGACACCCACTAGTCCAGGACTCCCTCAGTAGCCCCTGAACCAGGCTTCAATGACGACGAGTCCGGCGCGCATATTGTCTTCGGCATTGCAAGACGGGTTCCTCCTCCGAATACTTCATAGAAGGTTTTGAACACAAGGATAGTGTCGGCTCCGCAAAACAAGTTCCACATACCACCGTAGAGAGAATAACTTTTTGCACAGATCTGGCGGCGTATTCGCGGCGTGACATCACACCACGGCCAGGCCTTTATTCGAATCGTTTTTTACTGTCCCACCTCAGTGCGTTTAGCGAGGCGGTTTCCTTGGCACGTCTTATCAAAGCGTAGATCGTGCCCCCTTATTCCAGGATTCTCATCAATATGGACGTGGGTAACCCAACCGCGCCATTAATTGCGGCGCTTGGGAGATAAGCGAGTTTTATCAGGCTAGTGGGGGACGCATAGCCTCGTCCGTCCATATAAGGGGATAAGGATCCACCCTTTTTCACCTACGCCTTCCTCCTCCCTTGCTCATCCATTTCCGCGCACTCTGAGCTCCAACGCCCAAGTCCGCACATCCTTCCTCAACCATCTCCAGCCATGTCCGGAGCGGGAGGCAGGTGGATGGTCTCCTCCGTCACGGAGGGCCAAGTAAAAAGACTGCGGAAGGCCGGATACTTGTCCGACGACGTCGCACATCGGCTGCTCGATGAAGGGCAGCTCATCCCCACCCCCAGGCCCCATGAGAGGGTGGTCTTCCTCCGCCACTTCCTCCACGGACTAGGGTTTCCACTTCACCCATTTGTCCGGGGGCTCATGTTCTACTACGGCCTAGATTTCCACGATCTGGCCGCGAATTTCATCCTCAACATCTCGGCGTTTATCATCGTGTGCGAGGCCTTCCTCTGCATCCAGCCCCACTTCGGCTTATGGCTGAAGACCTTCAATGTCAAGCCGAAGGTAGTGGGCGGCCACCAAGCGGAGTGCGGAGGCGCCATGGTTGGCAAGATGGCCAAAATCCTATGGCTCGAGGGCTCCTTTGTGGAGACCATAAAGGGGTGGCAATCGGGGTGGTTCTACATAACCGAGCCGCACGACTCTCAATGGGCGGCGGCCCCCGAATTCCGATCTGGCTTCCCCACATGGCTCACATCATGGAAAGAGACGGGCCAGACGTGGGGGGATTCGGATGAGCTGTCCGGACTCCAAACTTGCGTCTGAAACCTGGTGGACAAGAATCTCAGGCTTGTCAATGTAATCCAGGTGATGCTCATCCGCCGGATTCTCCCATGCCAACAATGGACCTTTAAATTGTGGGAATTCGATCCGGCACAGCACCCAACTCTGAAAAGGCTCTTCGACACTACGTACGAAGATGCCTGGAAGGTGCTGTTCAAGGGCGCCGAGGCTCCCACATCCGCTACCGAAGATAGTGAATTCAACTCGCAGCGTCAAGCCAGCGAGGTAAATTATTTTACCCTTTATGGGACTCTTTTTTCATAGTTTGACTCTATGCGGGATCTAAAACTCCCTAACCTTTGACAGGACTGGCTGAAGACGTCCGGACAGATTAACTGTCCGGCCCCTTTGCCAGAAGACCCAGCGGACGCCCGATTGACGGGGCTGCTGGCTCCGGCACCTCACGTGGTGCCGGAGAAGAAGGCCAAGAAGGAGGCCACGGGAACTCGAGGGAGTTCCCGGCGCCAGGTGCTGTTGGATGATGACGCCGAGGCGGACTCCTCCCGCGAAGACGAGGAGGAGGAAAAAGAGGCCTCTCCCCCAGCGGGGGAAGAGAAGAAAAGAAAGGCCGCCCCAGCTGGGGAGGCCGGAGGGTTCAAGAAGGGAAGGAACCTTCCTCCGGACTTCTCCACCAACGCCGACAACGACGAGGAGGAGGGCCACCAAGGGCCAAGCCTGGCGAGATCGTAAGTGTCCGGACTCGGAATATTTCATGACTTTTATTTGTCTCATAGTGTCTTCTAACGCCGAATATGACCATGTAGCCTGCCCAGGGCAGGCTTGCCGCCGTCGGCGGCTCCCTGGGCTCGTCGGATGTGAATAGTACTTCACTTCCGACCGCCTCCTCTCCTCGTGTCGCCGACGACACCGCGGTGGAGTCCCAAAAGGGGCCCAGCCAGGAGGAGGTGGTCCTGGAGGCGCCGCAAGGCGACCTCCCGGACTCCGTGCGTGAAGGGGCGAGACCCCGAGAGCTCTAAGTCGGCCTGTGCGGACTCCGTCGAACCTTCTGGTTCGAAGTCCGGCAAGCGGCCCCTTTGTAAGAAGGGTAAGACTACGACGCCGGTGACCTCCGTCCATCCGGAGGCACCGGATAGCTTGCTGGAGGCGCTTAAAGGCGCCTCCATCGACGAGGAGCACCGCCTTTGTTATGAGTGTGGTGATCCGAGAAAGTTCGATTCGCCAAGAGCGGGCTGGTGAAGCCTGTACCAGCCTTCTAACAGGCTTTGAGGTAAGTTTAGAATATGTAAAAATATTACCGCATAGACAGTAGCCCCTGATGCTTAGTTCAGTGTTCGGAAAGAAAAGCCGGACTAAAGATCTAAAAAGATATACGCAGGAGTCTAAATAAGTATGTCAATATGGGAATGCAGGCTGCTCTGCTGACCTCTGCCAGACCGATCATGGAGGTCAATGCATTGAAGCAGAGCCTCGGCGGTCCGAGAACGAGCTCGGCCTTGCCAAGAAGCAGCTCGAGGACAAGGAAGGTAAGTAATACCTTATTAAAGAAATACCTTATAGAAAGGATTTGGTTGCAAAAATGACAGTAGTAACGTGGGTATTGTAGGGGCCACGAACGAGGTGGCGACCCTGAAGGAAGCGGTGTCCGCGGTCGAAAGCATAGCGGCATGAGCGTATCGAGCGAGAGAAGCAGGAGGCGCGGGTGGCGGAGGTGCGGCAAGAGCTCCAGGCTCGTGGAAAAACACGAGAGTTTGGGCGTGACTCGAGACTCGAGAGAGCTCGCCTCGGCTCTTGAGAGTGCCAAAGCCGCTAAGGCGAAGCCAGTAAAGCCCTCAAGAGATTGAATCATTAAAGAAGATAGCGGTGGGTAAGGCATTATTTATGCAAAGCAAGCATGTGAAAGTGAATTACCTATTACTTACCCGAATCCGGAGCTCTCCAGGAGCATTCGCAGATCTGCCCCGTAGTGTGTGCGATGCTGCCGCGTTCTACCGCGCCAAGGAGGAGCTCGACAGAGAAGGTGTTCGGTCTCGGTATGTCGAGGCGAGCGTCCGGTGCCTCGAGCGACCAGCTGAAGCAGCTGGTCGAGCTCCACAAGGTCGCCGAACAGGCCATGAAGGGCCTCATAGTTGGTGTGGCCATTGGAAGCCATGCACAGGAGCTACTTCGGGCTAGTGCAGCGGCTGGTGGGCCTTTGTCCATGGATTGAAGTCATCAAGCGCTCCGTCAGTATTGAAGGTGCCCGTCGGGCCTTGCCCGTGCTAAAGTGCATTGGGGCAAGCTGGATGCGGAGAAGCTTGTGACGGACGGGCCACCGAAGGGCAAGGAGCATCGCAAGCCGAAATGTACTATGAGGCGTCCTAAAGGGTGCCCGCCGTATAGCGGTGAATGCTCCAAAGATGTAATTTTGAATAGACTCGCATTTGTTATCACAGACGCTGAAAACTTGTTCATATCGCTAAGCAACGCTTGTGAATTTAAAATATTACCTTCGTGCGGCCGTTTATCAAATTTGAGAGATGGCAAGTCGTTGGCTTCAGCCCCATGCCACAGTGCTGGGGTGTTGGGATAAACTTGGCGCTCTTGTTCCCATTCTTGGGTCCTTGAGGGAGGCGCTTAACATAACGAACAAGGCAACCGGACTTATAGTGCTTGAATACTCTCACTTAGCCATAGAATTCTATAATTTTAAATTTCGTGAAGCCCCTAGTATTCGAAAACCGAGTTCGGGCGCTATCACGCCTTGGCGGACAATGCCGACTCCTCGCTCTAAGCGGCATAAGTCTTTAGGGACCCGAAAAAACCTCTCGAACAGCGACCGACTCTCGCCCTATCATGACGGTCAATTTTAGCTTTCTCCACTGAGGTGCTCAATCCAGCTCAACCGGGGTACAATCCCAGTGGTTCTCCCAGCGCTACCTTAGCCGATATAACGGAATGTAAGGTGCCAAAACATGGGAGCCGGGCAAACCCAACTATTGACCCAAGACATGATTCGGAGCCGATGCATATAATGCTATAAGTTCGGGGTGCCGCACTTGTGAAAGTGTTCGGACTTATCACACCATACTTTTGGGGTACTTAAGCCCCTGGTGTATTGGCCGTACCAAAGTGTACGGGTGCAACATGTCATGAAATGAACATATATATAGATAAAGAAAGGAGTGCAATAATAGGCAGAAGCTATGTATTGTTTATTCAAAAAGGTACTGCAATGGAAGCAGAACGATACAAATAGTGCGATAAGCAAGGGATGGGACTATTTAACATGTCCCCCTCCAGGGGTAAGCTGCGGGATGGTATGTAAAACAGGTATAATGCTCGTAGTAGAGACCACCTGGACACTCGACGTAGCTTTCTGCTTCCCTGGCTGTTGCATCGTGTATTCGGCGCGAATGTCGGACAGGGCTTCTGGAGAACAGAGTCCTGAAAGTAAAAGGAAGAAAAAGATAATAAAAAAAAGGAATGACACAAACGGGAGCCCCTAGTGCGGTCTAGCCGCATGCAGGTGTGCCGTGGTCGTGGCCCGCCCCTATGCCCATTGCGCTCGAGCGCAATTACGTGCGCGTAGTACTGGCTTCGCAAGTTCGCGAGGGCTGGGGTTGGGGCTGCCTTACTACGCTTGTTCGGCATGTGCCAGGCGGTCTTGCTGTAGGTTACTCCGGGCGCGCTTGACAGTGTTCAATTTTTTATTGGCCGGACTGGAGAATTGCCTTAAGAGGTTGTTCTGCACTTCTGCTGCAAGGGCGGCCGTATGCTCCTCCGTTCGGAGGGAGCGTTCGGTGTTTCCATTGACCGTGATTACTCCTCGAGGGCCTGGCATCTTGAGCTTGAGGTATGCGTAGTGCGGCACCGCATTGAACTTTGCAAATGCGGTTCGTCCAAGCAGTGCGTGATAGCCGCTGCGGAACGGGACTATGTCGAAGATTAACTCTTCGCTTCGGAAGTTATTCGGGGATCCGAAGACCACTTATAGTGTAACTGAGCCTGTACAATTGGCCTCTACACCTGGTATGACGCCTTTAAAGGTCGTCTTTGTGGGTTTAATCCTTGAGGGGTCTATGCCCATTTTGCGCACTGTATCCTGATAAAGCAGGTTCAGGCTGCTACCGCTGTCCATCAGGACTCTAGTGAGGTGAAATCCGTCGATGATTGGGTCAAGAACCAATGCGGCGAATCCGCCGTGACGGATGCTAGTGGGGTGGTCCCTTCGATCAAAGGTGATCGGGCAGGAGGACCATGGGTTGAACTTCGGGGCGACTGGCTCCATCGCATATACGTCCCTTAGCGCACGCTTCCGCTCTCTTTTGGGTATGTGGGTTGCGTATACAATGTTCACCGTCCGCACTTGTGTGGGAAAGCCCTTCTGTCCTCTATTGTTCGGCGGCCGGGGCTCTTCATCGTCATCGCTATGCAGCCCCTTGTCGTTGTTTTCGACGCTTAGCTTGCGTGCTTGCTTGAACACCCAACAATCCCTGTTGGTGTGGTTGGCTGGTTTTTCGGGGGTGCCATGTATCTGGCACAAGCGATCGAGTATTCGGTCCAAGTTGGACGGGCCCTGGGTATTTCTTTTGAATGGCTTCTTCCGCTGACCGGGTGTAGAGCCTCTGAATCCGGCATTTACTGTCGTATCTTCAGCATTATCACCGTTAATGCGGCGTTTATGCTTGTTGCGACGCGGCCTGCCATTGCTGTCCTTGGTATCCGAACTACCAGGGTGTTTGGCCAAGTTGTTGCTTCGAGCTAGCCAGCTGTCCTCTCGTGCGCAAAAGCGGGTCATGAGTGTGGTGAGGGCTGCCATGGATTTTGGCTTTTCCTGTCCTAGGTGCCGAGCTAGCCACTCGTCGCGGATGTTGTGTTTGAAGGCTGCTGCGCCTCTGCATCCGGACAGCCGACGATCTGATTTTTCTTTATTAGGAACCGCGTCCAGAATTGTCTGGCCGATTCTTCTGGCTGCTGAATTATATGGCTAAGGTCATCGGCGTCGGTGGTCGCACATATGTGCCCGGAAGTTATCAAGGAATGCGGCTTCGGGTCCTCCCAACAACCGATTGACTCTGGCGGCAAGCTGTTGAGCCAATGCCGAGCTGGTCCTTTAAGCTTGAGTGGGAGGTATTTGATGGCATGTAGATCATCACCGCGGGCCATGTGGATATGGAGGAGATAGTCCTCGATCCGGACCGCAGGATCTGTGGTACCATCGTATGATTCGATGTTTACATCTTTGAAGCCCTCGGATTTGATGATCCATTACTTCATCTGTGAAGCATAGTGGGTGTCTTGGCGCCTCAGATTGGGCTATATCACGGCGTAGCTCATATGAGCTTTGTCATCGTGTTCGCCCGCCGGTTTGTTGTATCCGCGTGACGGTAATCATCCCGAGTCGTTACGCCCACGCGATCTGTAGATCGATCTTGTATGCTTTGCCTTATCCTCCAATATATCTCGTAAGTCCGCGCGTTTTCCGTGCCTTGGTACTTTTTGAGCGGCGTCGGGCGTGGCTTGGCGGAGGGCCGAGAGGCTTCTCTGTCGCTGCCACGGGTGGCCGGTCTGCCATGTCGTCTGGCTGCTGGCGTGGGTGCTTCCTCCTCCGATCGAGGCAACGGCCTGCGTTTGGGGTAGCTTTTGGGGGCGTTGAGTTCATACTCTTCGCAGCAAGGACTTCAGTCCATCGCCGCCTAGCAGGTCTTGGTCAGCTCTAAGCTGTTGCTGCTTTTCTTGAGGCTGCTTGCCGTGGCCATGAGCCTGCGTTAAAACGCTCTTGTTCGACGGGTCCTCCGCACGCAATTTCGTCGTCGTCGAGGCTTGCCTCGTCTTCGGAGGGGGGCGCATAATTATCATCCTCTACCTCTCTTTCTGCCGCACTGTCGTGCGGACTTGCTTCTCCCTCCTCCTGCGCTGAGTCCTGCTGGAGGGGGTCATCTTCGGCACTGTCCGGGGTATTATTGTCTCCCGTGCCGGAATCGCCGTTTTTACTGTGGCGGGATTTAGAGCGGCGCCGCTGACGTCGACGCTTGGGTTGTTTCTTGGAGGGGTCATCCTCCGCTGTTCCATCGCCGTTCCCATCTTTTGGGATGTCCACCATGTATATGTTGTATGACGAGGTGGCCTTCCAGTGCCCTGTAGGCGATGGTTCTTGATCGTCTCCGGCATCGTCGTCCATACCATCGATGTCTTCGGAGTCGAAGTCGAGCATGTCGGTTAAATCATCAATAGTGGCTACGAAGTGGGTGGTGGGTGGGCGTTGAATTTCCTCGTCGTCCGAATCCCAACCTTCCTGACTGTAGTCCGGCTAGGGCTCTCCTGATAAAGAGAGAGACTTTAGTGAGTTCAGGATATCGCCGAAAGGCGAGTGCTGAAAGATGTCCGCGACAGTGAATTCCATAACCAGCGCCCAATCAGATTCGACTGGCAGGGGCGCGGAAGGTTCGGAGTCCGGAGAGGAGTCCGGCACCTGGGAGTCACGAGCTTCGCGACGGACAGGGATGGTGTTCGGCTCTATCGCCGTAGAGATTTCAGCCTCCGAGGTGGTGTCCAACCAACCATCCTCGATCGGCGAGATCGGCTGCGAATCAATGGTCGGAGCGGACACTAGTGCGGCCTCTGGGACACTGTTCGGCGGCAGAGTTAGATCATGCCCGTCGAGATAGTGCGGCGCGCTCGGCTGTGGCTCGAATCCGTCGAAGATCAAGTCTCCGCGGATGTCGGCCGTGTAGTTTAAACTTCCAAACCTGACCTGATGGCCAGGGGCGTAGCTTTCGATCTGCTCCAGATGGCCAAGCGAATTGGCCCGCAGCGCAAAGCCGCCGAATACGAAGATCTATCCGGGGAGAAAGGTCTCACCCTGGACCGCATCGTTGTTGATGATCGAAGGAGCCATCGGGCCTATCGGTGACGACACAGAGGAACTATCAATGAAAGCACCAATGTCGGTGTCAAAACCGGCGGATCTCGGGTAGGGGGTCCCGAACTGTGCGTCTAAGCGGATGGTAACAGGAGACAAGGGACACGATGTTTTTACCCAGGTTCGGGCCCTCTCGATGGAGGTAATACCCTACTCCTGCTTGATTAATATTGATGATATGGATAGTACAAGAGTAGATCTACCACGAGATCAGAGAGGCTAAACCCTAGAAGCTAGCCTATGGTATGATTGTTGTTCTGTCCTATGGACTAAAACCCTTCGGTTTATATAGACACCGAATAGGGTTAGGGTTACACAGAGTCGGTTACAATGGTAGGAGATCTACATATCCGTATCGCCAAGCTTGCCTTCCACGCCAAGGGAAGTCCTATCCGGACAAGGGACGAAGTCTTCAATCTTGTATCTTCATAGTCTAGGAGTCCGGCCAAAGATGATAGTTCGGCCAACCGGACACCCCCTAGTCCAGGACTCCCTCAACTGCCTTCCATGAAATATGTCCAAAACCGTTCACCCTCCGCATTATTCTGGTTCCAACGCAACGGTGCCTCTAGGATCTCTCAGAGCTCTTTCCTTATGCAATCTCCAACAGACCCCTTGGCATTTCCTTATGCAATCTCTCAGGTATCCATATATTGGTCCAAGAACCCATTTCATAGATGTCCACGAGCACCTATTAAAAACAATAGCATTTCTTGCATTCCACAAACCCCATAGGATTGCAGTGGTGACAGAATTTAGTTGCAAATCCTTCTTATTACATACCCAAGGCCTAGCTACAGACTCAAAATCAACCACGTTCACGTGGAAAATTTTCTTCACAATCCCTCAGACATGTTTAGCTACTATACATTCAAAGAAGAGATGGTGATTCTACTTCCTTACGGTGTACACGTTCTAAAGGCTTAGCCATACCTCTCTTTCTTCGGTTATCATAGGTCATGATCTTGTTCTGTGAAAACAACCACAAGAATCCCTGGATTTTTGGGGGTACTTTGATGCTCCATACCGTAGGAAGGAAGACAGGTTGCACCCCCCCTAGAATTCACTACAGCGTACAAAGATTTAGTAGAGTACACACCCTTTGACCCAATGTTCCATATCAACATGTCCTCCTCCTCGCAGAGAGAAGTTAACTCAACCACACTAAGTAGATCTAACCGTTGATCCATCAAATCATCTGAAGAAGTCCTCCTAAAAGTACATTTGAGCTCTACCCCATCCCAAAGTTCAACAAGAGTTTTATTCTTTTCCTCAACCAGGAAGTACATATCCCAAATTGAGTAACCAGAGGAGCATTACCACGCCAGATGTCCTCCCAAAACCTAACTGATCTACTATTCCCTATTTTCCATTTATATCCAACTTTCACAGCCTACAAAGCACACCGGAAGCTTTTCAACTATGAAGGATGACTATCCTGACAACACTGAAGGAAATATGCCCTAGAGGTAATAATAAAGTTATTATTTATTTCCTTATATCATGATAAATGTTTATTATTCATGATAGAATTGTATTAACCGGAAACATAATGCATGTGTGAATACATAGACAAACAGAGTGTCACTAGTATGCCTCTACTTGACTAGCTCGTTGATCAAAGATGGTTATGTTTCCTAACCATAGACATGAGTTGTCATTTGATTAACGGGATCACATCATTAGGAGAATGATGTGATTGACATGACCCATTTCGTTAGCTTAGCACACGATCGTTTAGTATGTTGCTATTGCTTTCTTCATGACTTATACATGTTCCTATGACTATGAGATTATGCAACTCCCGTTTACCGGAGGAACACTTTGTGTGCTACCAAACGTCACAACGTAAATGGGTGATTATAAAGGTGCTCTACAGGTGTCTCCGAAGGTACATGTTGGGTTGGCGTATTTCGAGATTAGGATTTGTCACTCCGATTGTCGGAGAGGTATATGTGGGCCCTCTCGGTAATACACATCACTTAAGCCTTGCAAGCATTGCAACTAATGAGTTAGTTGCGGGACGAGGTATTACGGAACAAGTAAAGAGACTTGACAGTAACGAGATTGAACTAGGTATTGAGATACCGACGATCGAATCTTGGGCAAGTAACATACCGATGACAAAGGGAACAATGTATGTTGTTATGCGGTCTGACCGATAAAGATCTTCGTAGAATATGTGGGAGCCAATATGAGCATCCATGTTCCTCTATTGGTTATTGACCAGAGACATGTCTCGATCATGTCTACATAGTTCTCGAACCCGTAGGGTCCGCACGCTTAACGTTACGATGACAGTTATATTATGAGTTTATATGTTTTGATGTACCGAAGGTTGTTAGAAGTCCCGGATGTGATCACGGACATGACGAGGAGTCTCGAAATGGTCGAGACATGAAGATTGATATATTAGAAGCCTATTTTGGATATCGGAAGTGTTCCGGGTGAAATCGGGATTTTACCGGAGTACCGGGAGGTTACCGGAACCCCCCGGCAACTTAATGGGCCTTAGTGGGCCTTGGTGGAAGAGAGGAGAGGAGGCCAGGGCAGGGCCGCGAGCCCCTCCCCCCGCCTAGTCCAAATAGGACAAGGAGAGGGGGGCGGCACCCCCCCTTTCCTTCCTCCCCTCCACCTCTTCCCCCTCTCTCTCCTAGTCCAACATGGAAAAGGGGGGAAGTCCTACTCCCGGTAGGAGTAGGACTCCTCCGGCGCGCCTCTCCCCTTGGCCAGCCACACCCCCCTTGCTCCTTTATATATGGGGGCAGGGGGGCACCCCAAAGACACAACAGTTGATCTGTTTGATCTTTTAGCCGTGTGCGGTGCCCCCCTCCACCATAGTCCACCTCGATAATACTGTAGCGGTGCTTAGGCGAAGCCCTGCGTCGGTAGAACATCAACATCGTGACCACGCCCTTGTGCTGACGAAACTCTCCCTCAACACTCGGCTAGATCGGAGTTCGAGGGACGTCATCGGGCTGAACGTGTGCTGAACTCGGAGGTGCGTTTGGTACTTGATCGGTCAGATCGTGAAGATGTACGATTACATCAAACATGTTGTGCTAATGCTTCCGCTTTCGGTCTACGAGGGTACGTGGACAACACTCTCCCCTCTCATTGCTATGCATCACCATGATCTTGCGTGTGCGTAGGAATTTTTTTGAAATTACTACTTTCGCCAACAAACAGAATACTGAATCGCACAAGCAACCAATGTGAGGAGCTTACTGGGCTGCAGCTGTAGGACCTTGAAGTATGTCTAGAGGGGGGGATTAGACTACTTGACCAATTAAAAACTTAACCTTTTCCCAATTTTAGACTTTGGCAGATTTTAGCTATCTTTGAACAAGTCAAGCAATCTTCACACAATTCAAGCAAGCATGCAAAGAGTATATAGGCAGCGGAAAATAAAGCATGCAACTTGCAAGAATGTAAAGGGAAGGGTTTGGAGGATTCAAACGCAATTGGAGACATGGATGTTTTTGTCGTGGTTCCGATAGGTGGTGCTATCGTACATCCATGTTGATGGAGACTTCAACCCACGAAGGGTAACGGTTGCGCGAGTCCACGGAGGGCTCCACCCACGAAAGGTCCACGAAGAAGCAACCTTGTCTATCCCACCATGGTCGCCACCCACGAAGGACTTGCCTCACTAGCGGTAGATCTTCACGAAGTAGGCGATCTCCTTGCCCTTACAAACTCCTTGGTTCAACTCCACAATCTTGTCGGAGGCTCCCAAGTGACAGCTAGCCAATCTAGGAGACACCACTCTCCAAGAAGTAACAAATGGTGTGTTGATGATGAACTCCTTGCTCTTGTGCTTTAAATGATAGTCTCCCCAACACTCAACTCTCTCTCATAGGATTTGGATCTAGTGGAAAGAAGATTTGAGTGGAAAGCAACTTGGGGAAGGCTAAAGATCAAGATTCATATGGTAGGAATGGAATATCTTGGCCTCAACACATGAGTAGGTGGTTCTCTCTCAGAGCTGGTAAGTTGGAAGTGTAGGTTTGTTCTGATGGCTCTCTCCATGAATGAAGAGGAGGTGGAGGGGTATATATAGCCTTCACACAAAATCTAACCGTTACACACCATTTACCAAACTCGGTGGGACCGAATCATCAAACTCGGTCGGACCGATTTAGTAAACATAGTGACCGTTAGGGTTTTCGTTGGGACTGACATGCAACTCGGTAGGACCGATATGATTAGAGTTAGGGCATAACGTAATCTCGGTGAGACCGTTTACACAAACTCGGTGAGACCGAATTTGGTAATTAGCTAACCAGAGAGTTGGTCAGGTAAATTCGGTGGGACAAATTCGCTCTTTCGGTGAGACCAAAAAGTTACGAAAGGGAAACAGAGAGTTTACATTGCAATCTTGGTGGGACCGATCGCTCACCTCGGTTAGACCGAAACGTTACGAAGGGAAACAGAGAGATTTCAATCCCATCTCGGTGAGACCGAGATCCCTATCGGTGAGACCGATTTGCCTAGGGTTTGTGGCAGTGGCTATGACAATTGAACTCGGTGGCACCAGATAGAAAGAATCGGTAGGGCCGAGTTTGACTTTAGGTTCAGGTCATATGAGGATGTGAGAAAGTAGTGGAGGGTTTTGGAGCATATCACTAAGCACATGAAGCAAGAGGCTCATTAAGCAACACCTCATCCCTCCTTGATAGTATTAGCTTTTCCTATAGACTCAATATGATCTTGGATCACTAAAATGTAAAATGTAGAGTCTTGAGCTTTTGAGCTTGAGCCAATCCTTTGTCCTTAATATTTTGAGGGATCCACTTTCATCATCCATGCCATGCCATTCATTGAGCTTTCCTGAAATATTTGTCTTGGAATACCATTAGCTCAATGAGCTATATGTTGTTATGAATTACCAAAACCACCTAGGGATAGTTGCACTTTCAATCTCCCCCTTTTTGGTAATTGATGACCACATATAGATCAAAGCTTCGACAAATGATAATAAGATTTGAAAAACATCGTCGCTTTGAGAAGTATGTGATAAGCAAGAGCTCCCCCTAAATTTCTGCATATTTAAAGATTTGCTTTGGACTGCAAATGCACAAGGAATTAGGCTCATGGGTTACTCTTCCATGTCACATACATCTTGGTGGAGCGCTCAAAATAATAAAGATTGAATACATGCACTCATCACCAAGCACAGTGAATGATCATATAAGGATAAGTAAGATAATAGCATATAACAAGCATAAGTGTAGCTTATGATCAAACACATGATCATCAATGTCTAACAGGTAATAGCATAGTATCTCAAGCAATAAAAAACAAACAAAGTTCAACCAAGAAGACAAGAGAGAACAAAAAAACAGCAAATCTCTCTCTCGAAGCCTATGATCTATACATTTTTCTCCCCCTTTGGCAACAAGTTACCAAAAAGTTCCTAGAAAATGCATAGTACTATATCGTCTCTCGGGGTTGGTCTTCTGCTGGTGGTGTAGAGATGGCTCCTTGGACGAAGACTTCAGTAGATGTGGAAGGAGCTGAAGGAGTTGGTGCTGGATCTGGTTGTGCTGGAGCTGTTGCTGGAGCTGATGAAGTGACTCTGGTGACTGGCTCTGCAGCTGATCTCTGAGCTCGAGGCACTTTAGCGAATGCATCAGTAGTTGTCCTGCCCTTCCTCTCCTGCATGTCATCCTGTAGCTGCTCCACAGCTGACTGAATCTCAGTTACTTTGACATCAAGATCATAGAATTTTTGTTCCATGATTCTTTCCAGGCTCTCCTGGTTTTGAGTTAGGGTGGCCAACCCCTTCTCAATCCGCAGAGTTGATGCTATCAAGTAACCAAGCTGCTCCTGCTTGTTCTTCAAAAAGTACTCAGATGCCTCTGCTAGAGTTGGCATCTTGGCAGCCTTCTCTTTCCTTGCCTTCTCCTTCTTCTCTTGAGCTTGTATTGATGATGGTTCATTCTCAGTCATGACAACTTGATTGTCCTCAAATTCAGCATAGAGAACCAAGTGTTCCTTATCCAACAGATACTTTCCTGTGCCCATCTTTGAGTTAATCAACTCCTGAATCTGTGGGGCATATCCACAGCTCCTCTTTTGGTCTGCTGCTGTCCTCTTGATAGTTTCAACTATGAGGCTCATGACCTTGAATTTCTGGGGCACATAAAAAAATGTGAAGCAAGTTAATTGCATACCCTCTGATCATGTTTTGGTCACCTGATTTGGGCAATAGA
Organism: Aegilops longissima; assembly: GCA_021605205.1. Classification (NCBI taxonomy): domain Eukaryota; kingdom Viridiplantae; phylum Streptophyta; class Magnoliopsida; order Poales; family Poaceae; genus Aegilops; species Aegilops longissima. The sequence continues at coordinate 143,967,473 of CM038682.1, read as the reverse complement.
GTGTGCCTTAGGATCCAGTTGATCGTAGGCAGCCCTGACAGAAGAAAATGAACTGATCCAAACTTGAAAGTCTCAAGTGCATCATCTGGGATCTCCTTGTACATCTGTGACATTGAGTTGTGATCCATTTTCTTCTTGGCATAAATGTCCAAGTCATTTTCACTCTCCTTGGGGGCATTGATCAGACTTTCCCATTCCTCTATGATTGATTGGTATCTTGTTCCTTCAGACATCCAAACTATCCTGCCATCTGGATAGAAATGTGCTGTGGAGTAGAATTGCATAATGAGCTCGTCATTCCAGTTTGTGAGCTTCTGCCCAACAAAATCTGCAACTCCACATGCACTGAAGCTGTCATACACTCCAGGATAGTGTTATGCATTCTCCTGAATGTAGGTCCAGTCGACCCACATCATATCACAAACTATGGGCTTCTTATCCAATAAGATGGTCTCATAGAAGTCCTGCTACTCCTTGGTGTGGAACCTGTAATCTACAGTAGTCCTTCTTCTGGTGGCATATGGATCTGACTCTCTCCATAGCCTCAACCCTAGATCTCTCCTAATCTTCATGTTCTCAGCCACATGATGAGCATCATTGTGGTCTGGAATCTTGGGTTTGAGCTTCCTTAGGACCTGCCCTTCTTCATCTTCCTCAGCAGCAACAGGTCCTTTGGGTTGGGATTCCAAAGAAGCTTGAGTGGAGACTCTGGCTTTGGACATTGGTTGTCTTCCTGCACGCCTTTTGATTTTCATTCCTGGCTTTACTGCAGTTGAGTTGTACTCCTTCTTGAGCACTTTCTTCTTTGAACTTGCCTCATCCTCAACTGCCACATAATCCTCATCCTCAGACTCTGAGGCCTTCTTCTTCCTTGTCCTTGTGGCAGCCTTGGGCAAATTGCTGGGAGTGCTTATGCTCCCCTCATCTTAGCTGCTAGAGGGACTAGTGCCTTCACTCATGTGAATCTGCTCTTCTGACCTGTTCTGGTTGTCACTTTGGTCTGACATGCTGCACAAACTGACTGCTGACCCTGTGAATAGTTATAGATGAGGTAGAGTGGATGAGCATCACAAAATGCAGAGATTTTTGCAAACGAATGATTCAAAAACTTAGTTTTAGTTTCCACAGAAAGCATTTCGGATCTACCGATTTTCAAACTCGGTGATACCGAAGCAGTTTTGGAACCTAAACTAGTGAACTCGGTCAGACCGAGTCACAGTTCGGTGGTACCGAGACTGCTAGGGTTTCACAAAGTTCTAAAATCGGTCACACCGATTTGTAATTCTTGGTCAGACCGAGACTTACTAGTGCAATGGCGTTAGCCAAATCGGTGGGACCGAGTTTTTCAACTCGGTGGGTCCGAGATGGTTTCATGAAACTCTAACCTAAATTTTGAATCACACCTATTCTAAGGATTGTTTTGACTAGATAGAAGTGTTTCAATCGTGGCAAGATGCATTACGAACACAATCTTATATTTACTAATTGGAGGCATCATATGAGCTTCCACGTTAATCCACATCAACAAGATTAGTTTAGCCGTTAGATTATAAATTTAATGGTTACGATTTATTAGAGTAGCGTTCCTTTATTTGTACATAGATCAAAAGGAAATAGACCTACACGTATCCTATAAACAGACCTACACGTATCACATAAGAGTCTGCAACACCCAAGTCTAAGTTCTAGAAAAAAGAAAATAAATCTATCACGTACAGAAAAATAAATCCGCAACACTCACGTCTACATATATAGAAAATCACCATGTACATATAAAAAGGACTCCTCCACACCTACGCTCCAAGTTTCAAAAGAAAATTAGTTAAATACATCACGTATTGAAACAAAAGTCCCCAGCAGCCACGTAGAACCATGGAAGAAAAAAAACACCACGTGCATGTAAAAATAGGAGTCCACACTTACGCTCCAAGTTTCAGAAAATAATTAAATCCATCATGCACAAAAGATAAATTCCCCAGCAACCACGTCCAGCCATTGAAAGAAAAAATACACCGCATACATGTACAAAAAATAGAGTCCTCCACACTCACGTCCATGTTCTAGCAAGAAAAATGAAACCATCACGTACAAAAAGAAAGCTCCCAGCCCCATGTCTAACAATTGAATAAAAACACATCCACGTCGAAGTTCCGACTACTCCATGGCATTCAACTTTGACACTGGTCGCTACTACACCTACTTTCCAGGGGAGCATTTTTTCGTTCTTAAATTTCTCAACTCCCTATAAATTACATGTACAATAATAAAGTATGTGTTTTATTATTTTGCAACAAAAGGTACGTGATTTATTTCTCATAATTGTTACTTAGCAGATACCATTCAATAAATCATGTATGACAATCTAGCTGCGGCTCTCCTAATCGTGTTCCTCTCTGGCCTTGAATCTTAGTTTAAGGTACATTGCAACAAATTAGGTCCAGCTCTTCTGATTGTGTTCTCTCTAGCTTTTGAATCTCAGTCTACATGTTCAGACGTAGCAGAAATGTAGTAGATGTCTATTTTGTTAGATACTTAGATTTATTTGGAAGCTTTTAAGCCGTGGTACACCCCAATCGTCCTCCTGCTTGTTGTTGCTAAACACTATTTTTTCTGATACAATATGATTAAAATTCATTGCTTTTACCCAGTTTGGGTGCTGCTTGAGTGGATGTGTACTACATGGTTAAAGAAGAGTAAGTCAATAATTGAATATCACATTATCATGGTGTACACGTCTATAGTAGTGTAAAGGAGGAAGGAATATTGCAAGGAGATTTCTGATGCCCTTTTCATTGTGACTGTGAGAGGAGTAGTCTCGCAGAATATAGATGGAATAAATTTGTATAATTTTTTCATTATCCATTGTCTGGTCAGGATTTTCTTCTTGGTATAAGTTCAATGCTCGATGTTTTCCCCGCCATATATTAAATATATAATGGAATGCAATATTTCCAAGTGTGCCACAGGTATTTCATGTGTCTAATTCACCACACTTTGTTTTCTAATATTTTCCAGGTAGACATTTTTGCATGTGAACTTTGTTAAAGGATCTAAACAAATGTTATGGTTAGTGTGCACTTGGAGACTATAATGTTGGAGTATAAATTTGGTTTCTATATTTCTAGCCCGTGCAGACGCACGGGTTGATGACTAGTGTGCTAAGAATCAGACAAGGATAGCACTGTGATCGAGTTCATACCCTAGTTCGGTGGTGAACTCGCTACGGCGGCAACAACGGAGAAGAATTCCGTTGACGGCGGCGGAGACCAGCGACAGGAGGCGGCTGGCTACGAAGTCGATGATCCGGAGACCTAGTAGGCAGAGCGAGCTATGCGCGGGTGAGGAGCTTCGGAGAAAGTTTTCCAAAATTTGCCCGTGTGAATATATAGCCCGACACTGTCGGTGTGACCGAGTGGAACAACTCGGTGGCACCGAGATGCATAACTGTTAACAGTTACTGCAACTCGGTGTGACCGAAAAGTTCAAATCGGTTTCACCGAGATGAAAACCTAGATCGACTTAGTGATCTCAGTATGACCGAAATGGATGAATCGGTCAGACCAAAAAGCACAAAGAAGTTTTGGAAGTTTTAAGTCTATGACGAATCGGGGACTCCAAGTGCTCCTCACACAGAGTGGTTCGAATCTGACTTGATCAAATTTTGTGATGTAGCATGAATAGAGTTTGAGACGAGAAAAGCATAGATAGCTAGAGAAGGTTCTTAGGAATTCTTGTCCACCCACTTGGCCAAAGAAAGAGAATCCAATCAATCAAAACAACAAGTGGATGTCCTCGAATGAGTAAAATATGCAACCAACATGCTCACACAATAAAATGACAAATGAAATATGTGACAAAGCATGCATAACCAATTCTAGCATCTATCAAACAAGTGGCGATGACTAGGTCATCTATATATGAGTATATTGACTTAGGAGTCAAATGAGAACATTTGATCATAGGTCATACTCATCGTTTAAGCTCAAGTGGGGTTACCACTTTTACATAAAGCATTTATGTGTTCACATCATTAGAGTTGCTTTGACTCAATTCTTAGAGTTAAGCTCCCCCTAGATGTGAGATCCCCCCTTGGAGGGATGAATTAACCTTGGGTTTTGTTGATGATGACTTCATGTAGGTGTTGAAGATGTGGATGCTCAATGTTGATGTAGATCCTTTTTGGAGCAAACCTTTGGAGTGAGTTGCACTTTCAATACCTACATGGGTTAGTCCCACAAGGAACAAACAAGAATATCCATAGACAGAGTGATGCACACACAAAATGATGTCTATGAAAACATTAGGTTACCTTGTCCCTTGCCTTACCAACATGAGGGTTTGTGACTCCTTGGACTAGTGCAAGATATGAAAGGTGGTTGCACTTGTCCTTTCCATAAAGATATGAGTGAAGAATGTTGGCGGAGTCACCCTCAAGAACTCTCTAGTTCTTCTTCTTCGGGATCCACATCATCTTGAAGGGAATCCTTGGTGTAGTAGTTGTGCTTGACGAAGTAGAACTTGACGTAGTCTTGGGAACCCACTTGACCAAGGCCTTAGGTGCTTCTTCAAATGCATCAATCTCCTCTTGAAGCTTGTCCTTGCCTTTGTTCTTGTGGTCTTGTGGTGGAAGATCATCTTGTGCTTGTGTTCCCTTGAAGGAAGTGGGATCATACTTATCTTGTTGAGGAACAAACTTCGTCTTGGGGTATTGATCTTCTTCCCACTCAACTCCATTGGCATTGAACTTTCGTTCAAAACCAACACCATGATTCTTCCGGTGCCTTCCTTGCTTGCGTACAATTTCCTCAAATTGCTTACTCCCGGCAAGACTTTTGTATACACCTTTCTCTATAATTCCCTTCAATAAGTTGTTTTCTTGCTCAAGTGTAACTTGGCTAAGAGGATCATTAGTGGAATCAAGAGAACTACTAGAAGCAACAATATTGGATTTAGCATTGTTATTGTTACTACTAGAAGAAGAATCTTTCTTATTCTTGTTACTAGACTTGACTTGAGGCATGTAAGTAGATAAGAGTAAACGCTTGGCAATGTAAGAAGAACTTCTCTTACGGAGATCATCATTGATTGCTTTTAGGAACTCATGCTCTTGCTCAAGATTAAGCTTTTCAAAGCGTAACTTCTCATGAGCCCTTAAAAGTTCTCCATGATCTTCAAAGATAGTTTCATGAGCTAACTTAAGAGTGTTTAGTTCTTCAGTTAGACGCTCAATCTTCTCCTTATCATTGTCATTCGTTTCATCTTGATTAGCATGATTAATTGACGTCTCATCATAGTATTCATCACTAGAGTTGTCAACAAGTAAATCATCATCACCTAGCAAGTCATCTTCATCACTATTAAAATCCACGTACTCGGGGTGTGTTACCTTAGGACCTTTGGCCATGAAGCATCTTCCAATTCCTTCATTTGGTGAATCAAATATGTCGTAGGAGTTGGGTGACAAAAGTGCTAGACCGGCAACACCTTCATCTTGAGTGTATTCGGAGTCGGAGTGATAGCTTCTCTCGGAGTGATTGTCGGAGTCGGAGCCGGATACCCATTCACCAACATGAGCTTGATGTCTTCGTTTTGTGTAGCTATTTGATGACTTGTCCTTCCTTTACGAATCCTTGCTTCTCCGTGAGGGTCTTTGTTCATAACGATCATCTCTACTCCTTCTCTCTCTTGGTGGTGATTCTTCTCTTCTACTTCTTCTCTTGGGAGAATCTTCTCTTCTTTTGTAGGGTGCCGTGCACTCATTGGAATAGTGTCCGGGTCTCCCACAATTGTAGCAATTGCGCTCTCGACCAGAAGATCTTTTTTCATTGTAGGACCTTGACTTAGAGCTTCTTTCTTTGCTTCTACTCTTGTAGAATTTGTTGAAGTTCTTCACCATTAAGCTCAATTCTTCATTGAAGGTTTGTTTCTCACTTGATGATGTGGGGGCTTCACATGAGGCTTTGTAAGCACCAATTGACTTGTTGTGAAGTTCCTCCTTATCCTTGAGTGACATCTCATGAGCAACAATTCTTCCAGTGACTTCCGTTGGCTTGAGATCTTTGTAATTTGGCATCATTTGGATCAATGTGCACACGGTATCATATTTTCCATCCAATGCTCTTAGGATCTTCTTGATGATGAATCTGTCGGTCATCTCTTCACTTCCTAAGCCGGCAATCTCATTTGTGACAAGAGCAATCCTAGAGTACATTTCAGCGACACCTTCACCATCCTTCATTTTGAACTTGTCAAGCTGACTTTGGAGCACATCCAACTTGGATTCCTTGACGGAGTCGGTACCTTCATGCATATCAATCAAAGTATCCCAAATTTCCTTTGCATTCTCAGGACGGCTGATTTTGTTGAATTCTTCGGGGCACAAGCCATTGAAGAGGATATCACAAGCTTGAGCGTTGTATTGCAGCATATTCAACTCTTCCGCGCTAGCTTCACGGTTCAGTTCTCTCCCATCAAAGAATTCACCTTGCAAACCAATACACACAATAGCCCAAACGGCGGGGTTATGTCCGAGAATATGCATTTTCATCTTATGCTTCCAACTAGCAAAATTAGTGCCATCAATGTAAGGACCTCTACGATGATAATTTCCCTCGCTAGACGCCATACTCTCCTAGGTTGTGAAACCAAGGCTATGACCAACAAAAGTTATGCAAATCGAAGCAAATGGAGACCAAACCTCTGATATCACTTGTAGGACCTTGAAGTATGTCTAGAGGGGGGATTAGACTACTTGACCAATTAAAAACTTAACCTTTTCCCAATTTTAGACTTTGGCAGATTTTAGCTATATTTAAACAAGTCAAGCAATCTTCACACAATTCAAGCAAGCATGCAAAGAGTATATAGGCAGCGGAAAATAAAGCATGAAACTTGCAAGAATGTAAAGGGAAGGGTTTGGAGGATTCAAACGCAATTGGAGACACGGATGTTTTTGTCGTGGTCCCGATAGGTTGTGCTATCGTACATCCACGTTGATGGAGACTTCAACCCACGAAGGGTAACGGTTGCGCGAGTCCACGGAGGGCTCCAACCACGAAGGGTACACGAAGAAGCAACCTTGTCTATCCCACCATGGTCGTCGCCCACGAAGGACTTGCCTCACTAGCGGTAGATCTTCACGAAGTAGGCGATCTCCTTGCCCTTACAAACTCCTTGGTTCAACTCCACAATCTTGTCGGAGGCTCCCAAGTGACACCTAGCCAATCTAGGAGACACCACTCTCCAAGAAGTAACAAATGGTGTGTTGATGATGAACTCCTTGCTCTTGTGCTTCAAATGATAGTCTCCCCAACACTCAACTCTCTCTCATAGGATTTGGATCTAGTGGAAAGAAGATTTGAGTGGAAAGCAACTTGGGGAAGTCTAGAGATCAAGATTCATATGGTAGGAATGGAATATCTTGGCCTCAACACATGAGTAGGTGGTTCTCTCTCTAACTGGTAAGTTGGAAGTGTAGGTTTGTTTCGATGGCTCTCTCCACGAATGAAGAGGAGGTGGAGGGGTATATATAGCCTCCACACAAAATCTAACCGTTACACACAATTTACCAAACTCGGTGGGACCGAATCATCAAACTCGGTCGGACCGATTTAGTAAACCTAGTGACTGTTAGGGTTTTCGGTGGGACTGACATGCAACTCGGTAGGACCGATATGATTAGGGTTAGGGAATAACGTAATCTCGGTGAGACCGATTACACAAAATCGGTGAGACCGAATTTGATAATTAGCTAACCAGAGAGTTGGCCAGGTAAACTCGGTGGGTCCGACTCGCTCTTTCGGTGAGACCGAAAAGTTACGAAAGGGAAACAGAGAGTTTACATTGCGATGTCGGTGGGACCGATCGCTCATTTCGGTTAGACCGAAACATTACGAAGGGAAACAGAGAGATTTCAATCCCATCTCGGTGAGACCGAGATCCCTATCGGTGAGACCGATTTGCCTAGGGTTTGTGGCAGTGGCTATGACAATTGAACTCGGTGGCGCCGGATAGAAAGAATCGGTAGGGCTGAGTTTGACTTTAGGTTTAGGTCATATGAGGATGTGAGAAAGTAGTGGAGGGTTTTGGAACATATCACTAAGCACATGAAGCAAGAGGCTCATTAAGCAACACCTCATCCCTCCTTGATAGTATTGGCTTTTCCCATAGACTCAATGTGATCTTGGATCACTAAAATGTAAAATGTAGAGTCTTGAGCTTTTGAGCTTGAGCCAATCCTTTGTCCTTAATATTTTGAGGGATCCACTTTCATCATCCATGCCACGCCATTCATTGAGTTTTCCTGAAATATTTGTCTTGGAATACCATTAACTCAATGAGCTATATATTGTTATGAATTACCAAAACCACCTAGGGATAGTTGCACTTTCAGCAGCCCCTTAGTGTCAGTGTGTCGCAGGTTGGCTCCCTCACACTGAAGGTGCCCCACAATGAAATCACTAATTAAGGGATACCCTTTGAAAAGGTCACTTACACTTTCTCTGGTCGTGATAAGTGGTGCATTACATGTGCGTCACTTCCCGCAACCTAGGAGTTTTTCCCGTTCTTCATAGATTCATTTTTTAAACGTTTTATCTCTTGAGCCGTGCATCCAAATCATAAACTGTTTTCACCGTTGGATTTCTCACGCCGAGATCTTCGAAACCAGTTCCCATGTTAACAGATTTGGACGAACTGTTTTCAAGAAAATCCGAAAAAATGGGAATAAAAAACCATAAACCAGAAAAGTAACTGAAATAATGAAAAACAAAAAAAATAAAAAACCAGAAAAAAGGAACCCGGAAGCACAATAGTTTTTTTTTCTTTTTTGATGCACAACGGTGCCTTTTTCCTTTTCGGGAAGCATTATTGTGCTTCTCACGGAAGCACATTTTGGGCTTTTTCTTTTTTGGGAAGCATAGTTGTATTTATTGTGGAAGCATAAGTTGTGCATTTCCCCTTTTCGAGGAAGCACAACTGTGTTTTTTTTTTCAGGAACCACAATTGTGCTTATCGTGGAAACACATCCTGTGTTTTTTTCCTTTTTTGAAGAAGCACGGATCCGATTTTCCTTCTTTGTAAAGAAAAATGTGCTTCTCATGAAAGTACATGTTGTGCTATTTCTTTTTCGAGGAAGCACACTTGTGCTTTTCTTTTTTTTTGAAAGCATAGTTGTGCTTCTGGTGGAAGCACAATTGTGCTCTTCTCTTTTCGAGAAGCCCAACTATGCTTCTCGTATAAGCACATGTCGTACTTCTTGCGGTAAAGCACTACTTTCCGGAAAAAAACAAATCTATTTTCTGTCAAAACCTAGAAAAAACCAAGTAAAAACTTAAAAACCAAATAAACCCTAAAAACACATGAAATAAAAACTTGGCACACTCACATGCACAAAAATTTATCTTTATAGGAGCCCTCCCAAGGATACCCTTAATTTTTTTTGAGGGAAACAACCAATTTATTCATCGAATTCCACAGAGTGTGGGATACAAGTCGGAGCCTGGGGTTGGCCTAACCAGATGTGGCACCCCGGCCCTAGTGAGAGTGAATATTGGCAAGTTTATGTGCGTCTCTATTAGCCGCACGACCTTCAAACACAAAATTACAAGCAAAGGAAGAAGCTCTACTACTAATCTCTTGAACAATTGCTGCATTTTTGCCCCTGTGTGACTTTGAAATATCATTAACCACTTGCTTAGCGTCGGAGGCGATGAGTAGATTGTTTAGGTTGAGATCTTCCGCCAATGCAAGTGCTTCTCGACATGCTATGGTCTCCAGAATAGCCGGGTCGTCCACTCCCGCAATGACCAACGCCGAGCTCCCCATATAGTTGCCTTGCTGATCTCTGCATACCGCAGTTGCTGATCCACCCCTTCCAGGTCTGACTCCAGCATCGACATGTATTTGAAACCAGCCTACCGGTGGCGCTCGTGGCCTAACCTAGGCAGGGAGGCCACCTCGCACTACGGTTACCGTCTTGTTTTCAAGCACCTCAAGCTCCGATATGAATCTCTTGACAAACTCAGTGGTGGCCTGTGGGGTTTGGAAGATACCTTCATGGATTGCCCGTCGCCGTGCTGTCCATATGGCCTAGAGCCTGACCGCTAGCAGTACAAATTGATCATGTGACAAAGAATCCATCAGCGTGAATAGCCACAGCTTGGCTTTTGGTTCAGTGGTGGCGACCAGCGTTTGGGCAAGATCATCATGAACTAGCGCTCACACACTCCGCGATGATGTGCAGTTCAGTAAAGAATGTCTCCATGAATCAAGCGCACCACACATCCCGCAGGCAGAGTTGTCTGTCATGTGTCTATGGGCTCGAACATCTTCCGTTGGGAGGGACTATCGTGATAATCTCCACAAGAACATTTTCACTTTCCCTGGCACCTTGGTGTTCTATAATGTTTTCCACGATCCTTCTTCAGCTGATGTCACTGACGAGCCTGCTGAAGCTTCCAGCCATGCCTCCCGACGACGTCTAGTTTCCACTAGCATGCGATATACTGACTTGACCGAGAAAATGCCATTCCTTTCAAAGTTCCAGCTCCATAAATCATCCGTGTTACGAGTGCATAAAGGAATGCTTAAGATTACCTTAGCATCCATCGCCATGAAAACTTGATTAACACGGTGTACATTCCATGTAGCACTTGTGTTATCTATCAGATCGGCAACTCGGTTTGGCGGATTGACCACTCGGCATCCGTATGGCCGCATCATCTCGTCCCTTGGTAACCAGGTATCAGCCCATATATCCGTGGTTTCACCATTGCCTATACGTCGGATAATGCCTTGCTTTAGCACGTCCCTGCCTTCGACAATCGCACGCCATACCTGGCTTGGGTGACCGCTAAGATTTGCATGCAAGATGTCCGTGTCAGGGTAGTAAACGCTCTTCAAGATGCGTGCACTTAGAGTGTCAGGATACTGAAGCAATCTCCATGCTTGACGCGCTAACATAGATAGGTTAAAGAGTTCAAAGTCTTTGAACCCAAGCCCCCCATACCTTTTGGCGCTGTCATCGACTTCCAAGAGACCCAATGAGGTTTTCTCTTGCCGTCCCTCGATCCCCACCAGAATTTTCTTATGAGCATATTCAGATGTTCACACAGTCCCCTCGGTAACTTGAAGCACGACACGGAAAAGACCGGTACAGCTTGCGCCACAGCTTTTACCAATACCTCTTTGCCCGTTGTAGACATAGTATTCTCTAGCCAGCCCTGCACTTTGCTCCATAAGCGGTCTTTCAAATATTTGAAGGCCCCATTTTTTGAACTCCCTATGTCAGACGGCATACCCAGATACTTCTCATTAAGTGTTTCATTAGGAACATTGAGAGACTCTTTGATTGCATCCCGAGTGATTTCAGGGACACCCTTACTGAAATAGATAGATGATTTAGCAAAATTAATCCGTTGGCCCGAAGCTTCACAGTAACTGTTCAGTACCAGGTTCACCTCTTCAGCACCAGCAATACTTGCCTTACAGAACAGTAGGCTGTCATCAGAAAATAACAAGTGACTTACTTGAGGCGCCGTAGGTGCCACTTGTAAACCACTCAGATGGGATGACTCACTCTTAGATTTTAAAAGGCACGACAGGCCCTCTGCTGCTAGCAAGAACAAATATGGGCTAATTGGGTCCCCTTGTCTGATTCCTCTTGATGGCTCAAACTCCTCCAACTTGTTCCCATTAAATAACACCAAGAACTTAACAGACGTTACTAAGCTCGTAACTATATTTACCCACCGCTCTGTGAAGCCCAATTTCATCATCACCGCCCTCAGGTAGGGCCACTCGACCCTGTCATATGCTTTCATCATGTCGAGCTTGAGTGCAAAGGATTGGTGCTTCTTTGCTTTGTTCCTCTTCATGAAGTGGAGACATTCATAAGCTGTGATAATGTTATCGGTTATCAACCTTCCAGGGACAAAGGTTGATTGCTCTTCAGAAATTATCTCAGGCAGAATCACTTTCAGACGGTTAGCAATCACTTTCGAGGCGATCTTATATAGTACGTTACAAAGGCTAATCGGTCTGAATTGAGCTAACAGAGTGGGATTTTTTACCTTTGGTATTAACACAAGGACTGTTTCATTGATGCATGCTGCTGATTCTGTACCCTCCACTATTCTTAACACTGCCTTTGTCACATCATTTCCACAAACCTCCCAATGGCGCTGAAAGAAGTGAGCTGGGTATCCATCCGGACCAGGAGCTTTAGTGGGGACCATCTGAAAAAGAGCTATTTTAACTTCCTCTTCGCTATATGGGGCATTCAAAGCGTTGTTCATCGTATCAGTTACTTTGCGCGGGATAGTGTCCAAAACAGGCTCCATATTAGCTACACCTTCCGACGTGTAGAGGGTTGTGTAAAATGACGTAGCCATGTTCTCCATCTCCATCACGTTATCTGTCATTGAACCATCCGGGCGCAGCAGTTCTTTTATTTGATTTTTCCTTCTTCGCCTGCTCGCACGTAAGTGAAAAAATATGTGTTCTTATCACCGTGGATCAACCAGTCAATGCGAGCCCGTTGACGCCATAGTATTTCCTCTCGGTGAAACAATTCAACAAGCCGATCTGTGATCTTTGTCTCCTCTCTGGTAGGTCCTGATCGCCCTGGTGTAGCGCGGCAAATCTGCAGTTTAATTTTTAATACACTGATCTCCTGTCGCACGTTACCGAAATGCACGCGATCCCAGGTTGATAGCTCTCCCGACAGCCCCTGTAGCTTTGTCTTGACCTGCTCCACTGACTCACCTGGCGCTGATGTCCATTGGCTGGCCACTACCGAACCAAGCGACTCGTCCCGCTCCCAACATACTTCATATTTAAATGGTTTAGGGCCCCTCCTGCATGCATGCGATTCTTGCATCGTAAGCAGCAGGGCTACGTGATCCGAACTGGCTGCTGCAATGTGCTTGACCTCCGCTGTTGGGAACGCCATTAACCAGTCCGACGTCGCCACTGCTCTATCCAATCTCACCCTTGTGAATGATCCTCCAGCTACTCTTTTCTCGAACGTCCAGCTCTGCCCCTTGTATCCAATATCAGTCAGGTTGCAAGTATCCAAGGCATCACGAAACAGATCCATCTGTGCTTGGCTCCTCGCACATACTCCGTCGTGCTCGTGGCCATGTAACACTTCATTGAAGTCACCGATCGCAACCCATGGGTGATTGCTAGTGTTTACAATGCCGCGCATCATGTCCCAGGTTTTATATCTTTCTTGCGTTTTTGCTTCTCCATAGACAAAGGGTATCCTAGTTTGCACCGGTAGTAACTCTTTCACAAGTACATCTATGTGATACTCTGAATAACCAAGAATTTCCAACTTTATTGCTTCATTCCAGAAAATACCAAGACCACCACTCCTACCTCTACTGCTTACAGCAAAACTCTTTTCAAAGCCTAATGATCCTACCATACTCTCAACCCGTGAACCCTCTATTTGGGTTTCTAATAAGCATACAATAGAGGGGGCATGTTGCCTCGAGAGATCTCGAAGCTCTCAAACTGTCACGGGTTTGCCAGCCCCACGACAGTTCCACACCAGGCAACTCATTGTGCCAGGATACCCTTAAATAGTTGCTCCTTCCAAACACGAGCTCCCAGGAAAGAAAGTGGTCTGTAGCCAGCTAGAAATAACAAACTTGGGTCGCTCATGCTTCTTTGCCTGGCCCAGCTCGGGACCCATGAGGAGGTGTACTTATGACATTTGTTGCCAAAGGCCGACTAATTTCACCAGAGCTATATCTCGATTCATGCGAGATGGAAGTTGTTCCCACTTCAGGCACATCGCGAGCGGGCCAGGCCATTAGCTTAGGAATCGCTTGTGTTAGGTTCGCTGGTTATCTTTTGTTTTTTTTCAATCCGTTTGTTTTTTCATTGGTTTTCTTAAGTTTTTTCTTTGTTATAACTTTAGTTTTCTTTTGTTTTCACCGTTTTTCTTCATCTCTTTACACAAATTTTTGGTTTTCTTCCCCTTTTTTCCTTTTTATAGTTTTGTTTGTTTATTTCTCAACTCTTTTGGTTTCTTTGTTTCTTTTCTTTTTGCACTATTTTTCTTCAGTTTTTGTTTCCTTTCTTATATTTATTTGCTTTTCTTTTGTTTTTCCTTTGTTCTTTCCCTCTCCTTTTTACAGCATATGTCTACATTTATTGTTACACATCGTATATTTTAGTACACATCAAGAATATATTATTAATAAACGTTTAACATTTTTCAAATACATGATTAATATTTTAGTCAAACAAATTCTTGATTCTATTATTTTCTTACATGTTGCATATTTTTGAAAGCATTTTTAATCGACTTTAACATTCTTAATATTTTATGATTAATATTTTTAAATATTATTTTGATGTATAATTTTTTCTACTCATCTTATATTTTTCTTACTTATCTGATACATTTTGTACATGTTTAAATTTTTGTGTATACACATTTAACATTTTCCATATACATTATTAACATTTTCAAAACATATTTTTGGATCTCCTCTTTTCTATACACATCATACATTATTTTTAGGCGTGACATTTTTTATATACAGTTTTACAATTTTCCTAAATACATGATTAACATTTTAGAAACTTCTATTTTATGTATACTTTTTTCCATGCATTTTGTACATTTGTTGTATACATCCTAAACATTTTTTATACACATATAACATTTTTGAAATGCATAGTTGACATTTTTTTAATATTTTATAAAAAGTGTTTTTTGAATTATATATGTTTGGATATTTGGAAATATAAACAAAAGTATAAATAAAGCAACAACAGAATTGAAAAAACAGAAGAAAAAAAACGAGGCTATGTCCTATGGCTTCGCGTGCGACTAGGCCAGCCCATCTCACGGTTGCTTAAGGTGTAACTGGAGGTGATGCTTACCAGTAGGGAATCGTTCCCATACGGTGCACCGGCGGAACGTTCAGCCGGTCGCGTGCGAGACGCACGATTCCTTTTGATTAAACGACGACCGGTTCGCCCATGTGCCCACGCCAGTCGCCAGCGCAGCCCATCTGACCCACCACCGCCCGCTCATCCTTTCTATCCTTATCCCGTACGGAGGCTCTCCTCCACTCATTCACGCCCTTTCCTCATCCCCTACCTCCAGTTCTTGCCGACAGCAAGCACCCCAAATCAAACACCGGAGAAATCACCTCTGTTCCCATGCGCTGCTCGTTTTTCCCATCTAGATCTGGTTGATATGGGCCTCGCAGCCGACCGCACCTGCCGCTCGCGCGAGTACTTAGGGGCTGATGCTCGTAGTGTGAGGCCAACCGCTTTGTGCAGGGGCCGCTGCCGGTAGCTGGCCGGAGACGGGGGAGCTTGGAGCGCGAGACGTGGAGCTGCATCCGATGGTGATTTTTGCTGGAAGTAGTTCTTTTTTTTTTCTGCAATCGACACATATTTTTGATGATGAGATTTTGTTGCTGGAACCGTCATTAATTTTTGCTGGAGCTGGCTTTTTTTGTTGCTACAATTGAGTGGTAGTGTTTTTGCTGCTGAGAATTTTTTGCTGGATCCAGTGATTTGTTTTGTTGGAACTGACTTTTCTTTTTGCTACAATCGACCTTTTTCAGATTTGTTCTTCTGAGAATATTTTTGCCGGAAACATCTTTTTGCTACCACCGTAGTCTGCTTTTGCTGGAACTGACTTTTATTTTTGCTACAATCGGTCTTTTTCAGATTTGTTTTTCTGAGAATATTTTTGCCGGAAACATCTTTTGCTACCACCGTAGTCTGCTTTTGCTGGAACCAAAATTTTTTCAAAGGATCCAACGGGCAGTGACGCTGAGCTATCGTGGGGTAATTTTGTTGCAAGCGTCGATGGCGAGCATCGGCAGCAAGCCTCGATGGCAAGCATTTTTTGCTACCACCGTAGTCCTTTTTTGCTACCACCATAGGTTGTTTTTGTTGCGAGCGTTCATTGCGAGCATCAGCGGCGAGCGTCGATGGCGGGCACGGCAGGACCTGTCAATGGCGAAGGCAAACACGAGAGGGTGGAAACGCGCAGCGCGACGCGACAGCGAGGCGCGGCTGCCATGTGCCCATTTGTTTTTTCTCAGATCTCGTCCACTCTGGAAAAGGAGCAACGGAAAAGGAGCGACGGGAACAAGGGATCTGACGGTTACGCGGGGCCGCATCTGACGGCTAGGGTGCGACCGGCCCAAATTTGGGCCGGTGCGCCGGCGCCTAGTGTTGCCCTTACCAGTATGAGGCTGGCGGGCAATGGCGCTGCTCCTATACTAGCCAAGTTGGGAGTTAGTGATGAACTGTGTAAGGTGTGGCTTCTTGACCCCCAAGACCTTATCTGGCATGTATTGTCGTATGAGATTCCGAACATTGCTTCATGAATATAGTGATATTATAATCCTCAAAAAATGATTTTTTTTTTCTCCTCATTCTTCTTTGGCCTCAGGTTCGTTCAAAGAGCGCTAATTGCTCTTCCTGCCTTGCCATGCTTCCTCCTTGTGTCATTGCTTTGGTCTCTTTTCTCCTTTGCATAAGGATAACCAGGCGCAAAACATACCCATCTTACACTTTCAACGCAGATTATAGGGTAAGAAGACAAATTCGTAATGTTGTTTAATTCCACTTCGCAAGGAAGGACATAGCTCCGTCGGCTGATGCAGTTAGGTTAGGTGACTCATCAACTCTTGCTCGAGAAGTAGATGAGCCAGTCCAACTCAACAGAGAATTTTCTACTTTTTTGGTACCATTCAACACTGCATTCTGATCTGTACTATGAACTAACTATATTGCATGGAAGTTTGACCCAAAAGAAAGAAAAATAGGCTTCATACTTTCCAAATCAACAAAACTTTAGAACTACTAAATCTGTACAAAATTATAAGACATTTGTGTATACTAAACTAGCCTCGAAAACATATTATATTTGATACGACGGGAGTACAATCTACCAAAAAACTTTCAGCTTTTTATATGCACCGTAAATACTGAAAATAATGTATATCTTGATCAAAAATCTCTTTTTATGCATTTATGTAAGATTAAAAAAACGTTCCTCACAAGCGCTCGTCTCATACCCTTCGTGCAAGCGACTCAGGCGAACAGGAATAGGGTTTCAGCTGCCTCCCGTTGGCACCGCAGCCGATCCGCCTAATCTCTTGTGGCCTTAAGGCCATGGAGCCGTGTTGGATATCGGCCCTTGCCTGCGTGAGGGCCCCATTTTAAGGTGTTTTTATTTAAGTTTGGTTAGGGTCTTTGTCCTGGTCAGGAAGGCGAAGCGGAGGAGGCTCCCTGAAGATGGAATAAGGTTCTTTCCGCCGATCCCCCATCTCGGCGATGCATCTAGCGTCATCGAAAGGCATGTCGAGGTGTGTCTCCGACTGATCTCATGAGACTCGGTCGGTGTTTGTCTTTGGTAGATCCGATTGGATCTGGTCTTTGTTCGTCTACATTCACGTGACAACGGCTGTTGTTCTGATGCGCTAGTCCTGTGGGGTCTTAGCACTATGACTTTCCAATTATCTACTACAATAAGGTTTGCCCGACTGCAACAAAGAAGGGACAATGACGGCAGTGCAACTTCGGCTCGCTGTAGTGCTTGTAGTCGTCGCTAGGTGGTCTACGAACCTAAATGTATTTTTTTACTTCTCGTGTTCTTTGTACTTCTTAGAGTATAAAGTCTATTCGTATTGTAATCTATCTCTATTAGTCTAGTCTTGGAGCCCAAGCTTTGTAATCTATATAAACAGCCCTTGAGGCCCCAATCAATACAACAATTACTTCTCCAATATCTCAATCTATCATGGTATCAGACGCCTAGGTTTTCGCAGACTGGTATGGCTCCGCCACCCCGCGCCGCCCGGCCGATTCGGCCCCTCTTCTCCATGGCTGAGTTCAGCGCGCGCGGCGCCCATCCCCTACCTCTTCCTGTACAACTACCCAAACACCTCCCCCTCCAAACCCGTCATCCACCGCTCCCGCTCCACCAGCTCCGTCGTCATGGCCTCCTCAAGATGATCCTTGGACTGGCCTCGCCGAGCTTGGTAGATGCCTTGGTCGGCCCTCGCCAGATGGTGCCCCTCCTGCGACACAGGCACGTGGAGCCCAGTCTTCGTCCAGCCACCGGCTCTCCGGGACTCCTTGGACCCAGGCCGCCGGCGCACGTCTACACCGCCACTCCCACTCCGCCTACCAGCACGCCAGGACCGCCGTCGCCCTCCAACACCATGCCGGTCTTCTATGGAAACATGCAGGCCCCAATCGCATACTACCCATCCGCTATCCCCTACGTCAACATGCAAGCTCCTGGCCCCTCTGCTCCTCCCCAACAGCCGGCTTGGGACCAAGCCGTCTTCATCAACGCCATGAACAATTTTGTCCTCAACGACGCAGGTACGGATTGGATTTTCGATTCTGGTGCATCAATGCATATGTCTTCAAATATGAATTTATTGTCAGTTTGTTTTCCTTCTGCTTTTTCCACTATCACCATTGGCGATAGCTCCACCATCCCTGTTTCATGCACCGGTCACTCTTACATCCCTTCCTCTCATGCCAATTTTCTTCTCCGCAATATTCTTGTGGTTCCTTCCATCATCAAAATCTTATTTCTGTTAGACAATTTTGCATTGACAACAAAGTTATCCTGGCCTTTGACCCTTTTGGTTTGTCTGTGAAGAATCGACAACGGGGCGGTCCTCGCTTCGAAGACAATAGCACGGGCGAACTTTATCCTCTTCATGGCGCTACCACATCCACCCTCGTGCCATGCTCACATCCGTTGATCTATGGCATCGTCGCCTCGGTCATCCCAGCAAAAACACTTTGACGTCTTTACTCCAAGAATTTTGTATCCCTAGTTCTAGCAGTCCCCATAATCCCTCTCTCTGTAATGCATGTCAATGCGGCAAACATGTTAGATTACCTTTTGGAACCTCTACTACCATTAGTACTTTTCCTTTTGAGTTACTTCACAGTGATTTATGGACCTCCCCAGTCCCTAGTGTTTCTGGTTATAAATATTATCTTGTGATCTTGGATGATTATTCTCACTATACTTGGACCTTTCCTCTCCGCGCTAAATCTGAAGTACCTGCAATCTTTCTCAACTTTTGACAATATGTAATCACACACTTTGGCTTGCCAATTCGATTTATTTAATGTGATAACGGTCGTGAATTTGATAACACCCAAAACCGCACCTTCTTTCTCTCCCAAGGCATTCTTCTTCGCTTTTCATGCCCTTATACATCTTCTCAAATGGTAAAGTTGAACGCTGTCTTCGCTCTATTAATGATGTTCTTCGCACATTGATTTTACAAGCCTCTGTTCCTTCCCGTTTTTGGGTTGAAGCCCTTCGCACCGCCACACTCCTTCTTAATATTCGACGAACTAAAACTTGCCTTCTTTATTCGCCTTTCCAATCTCTTTTTCTCTCCCACCCTGACTATTCTTTTCTGCGTGTTTTTGGCTGTCTATGCTTTCCCAACATCGCCTCTACCGCCTCCAACAAACTAGAACCACGCCACTACCTTGCATTCACCTTGGTCTTTCGATGATCACAAAGGATATCGTTGTTTGAACCATCTTCCGGTCAGATCATTCTCTCTCGTCATGTCACATTCGATGAAAATACTTTTCCTTTTTCTGTCACTACAACCACAACACCAATTCCACCATAATCCGCCACCACCAAAACCCCTTCCCTAGTTCGGCCTTTGGTCATCTCTGCTACCATGGAATCTTGTTCCGTCTCTCAGCCGGAATCGCCCAACGTTAGCCACCCTCCTGCCCCGTCCCCCACCTCTCCCGCAACTGCATCCTCTACCC
Organism: Aegilops longissima; assembly: GCA_021605205.1. Taxonomy (NCBI): domain Eukaryota; kingdom Viridiplantae; phylum Streptophyta; class Magnoliopsida; order Poales; family Poaceae; genus Aegilops; species Aegilops longissima. The sequence goes on along the minus strand of CM038682.1, from coordinate 143,947,655 downwards.
CAGCCGTCTTTCCCTCACCACATCCTACCACGGCAACCCCCTCGACACCCACCACCTCTGATTCTTCTTCCTCGTCATCCTCTTCAACCGAAAACCCACTGCCACCCAATGCCGTTCTTATACCACCGCTCACCAATGATCATGTCATGTGCACCCGTGGAAAACGAGGATTTCTTCTCCCCACCAAACATCTCAATCTTACCGCCACCCCAACCATCTCTCCTATTCCAACCAGTTATAAGCGAGCTCTTCTTGACCCTCTCGGCTTTCTCGCTATATGCGATGAATTTGAAGCTCTTCAGCAAAATAATACATGGACTCTTGTTCCCAAACCTCCTAGTGTTAACATTGTTTCGCAAATGGGTTTTTCGTCATAAATTTCATTCGATGGCACTCTCGCTCGTTACAAAGCTCGTTGGGTGTGTCGTGGTTTCTCCCAAAGAGCCTGGTATTGACTTTGATAAGACTTTTCTCCTGTTGTTAAACCAAGCACTATTCGTGTTGTTCTTAGTCTTGCTGTTTCCTCTTCTTGGCCTATTCATCAACTTGATGTTAAAATTCTTTTCTTCATGGCACTCTCAATGAAACTGTTTATTGTCAAGCAACCCTCCGGTTTTGAGAATCCTCATCTCCAAATTTTGTTTGTCTCCTCAACAAATCTCTTTATGGCCTTAAACAAGCTCCTCGTGCATGGTTTCAATGCTTTGCTACTTTTATTCAAACCATAGGCTTTATTCCTCCAAACCGATTCTTCTCTCTTTGTTTATCGTCTTCTACTCACACCGCCTACCTCTTGCTTTATGTTGATGATATCATTCTCACGGCTAGTTCTGATTCTTTTCTTCAACATACCATCTCTTCTCTCAATCGGGAGTTTTCCATGACTGATCTTGGTCCTCTTCATCATTTTCTAGGTATTCATGTTTCTCGCACAAAATCTTCCTCTTTCTTTCTCAACGGTCATACATTTTGGACTTGCTTTCTCGTTCTGGTATGTCTGATTGTCAACCCTCTCGTACTCCAGCCGACGTTGGTGCAAAAATGTCGGCTGATGGTGATCCTCTTTCTGATCCTACTTTATATCGTAGCATCACTGGCGCTCTTCAATATGCCACTCTTACTCGTCCTGAAATCTCCTATTCAGTTCAGCAAGCCTGTCTCTTTATGCATGATCCTCGTGCTCCTCATCTGGCTCATGTCAGACGCATTCTCCGCTATTTAAAAGGCACTCTTGATCACGGTCTCCTCATTAATTCTTCTTCACCTACAAGCTTGACAGTTCATTCTGATGCAGACTAGGCAGGTTGTCCAGATACTCGACGATCTACATCCGGATTTTGCGTTTATTTGGGTGATAATCTTGTTTCTTGGTGTTCTAAAAGGCAGGTAACAGTTTCTAGGTCTTCTGCTGAGGCTGAGTATAGGGCGGTTGCTCACGCTGTGGCCGAGGCGGTGTGGCTACGGCAGCTTCTCGTTGAACTTCATCGTCCGCTCCCACGCGCTACCATTGTTTACTGTGATAACATCTCTGCAGTATACATGGCTTCCAATCCAGTTCAACATCGTCGCACAAAGCACATTGAGATTGACATTCACTTTGTTCGTGAAAAGGTGGCTCTTGGCGAGGTTCGCGTTCTTCATGTTCCTACAAGTGCCCAATTTGCTGACATTTTTACCAAAGGACTCCCGCCTGCATTGTTCACCGACATACGCTCCAGTCTCAACATTGTTTCACCTGACGTTGAGACTGCGGGGGGATCTTAGAGTACAAAGTCTATTCGTATTGTAATCTATCTCTATTAGTCTAGTCTTGGAGCCCAAGCTTTGTAATCTATATAAACAGCCCTTGAGGCCCCAATCAATACAACAATTACTTCTCCAATATCTCAATCTATCAGTACTACCTTGACAGATGATGAATAAATCGGAAAAATTTCCTGCAAAATGTGAGACAAAAAACATCTGGTGTATGTTCCACACATTCTTAATCTAATGTTTGTTGACCCGAGAGGTTGAAGTCCATATGTTATCTCGTTTGGGAGAGAGGAAGAAAATGAAAAGTCATAGATAAGGGGATGTTCTACACCAACATCTTTTGCAATTCAAACATGTCTTTGGCCCTGGATGAAGCTGAGATTCTGTCACGACCTATTCCATTAAAGGGGCATATATTCGACATTTCCTTGTTGGGCCATCCTTTTAATCACAATCTTATTGACAGATCACAAGTTCCTTGTGCCAGCGCATATATAAGTGGCGCTTGCCAGCCAAAAACCCATACACTAGCTATTGCCTTGCACTGAAGCTTCATAAAGACATGCACCTAAATTTCACAAGAGAAAATGAAGTGGTGCTAGTCAGGAGCCACATGGTTCGTACTCATGGCCATGGCAAATAACTAATAGCCTTTGTTTAGTGGAACATTTTATTTAAAAATAAAATATAATAAAAGACATAATGAAACGATGCATATGCTTCCAGCGAACCATGTTATATGAGATGGATAGAGCAGCATAGAACAAACAATGATAGTTCTTACAAAGTGAAAGAGAACAAGAAAGAGGTACTTCCAGCGAACGTTGTGCTTTGTGGTTGCTTTATTTATAAAACGGGGCGAAAGCCTTTTTCGGTAAAAAAAAAAGCTTGCCATGGTTCTGATGTGGTATTTCGCTGAGACTCAAATTGCAACTCGTGAGAATGGGAGATATCGGGACCCGCTCGTATGTGTATTGGTCATCATGACCTTCTCCTTTGCCCTTGTTGCCTGCTTGGTGTGAGCATCGACCGATTGTTGTTCTAAGCTAGGGTAAGTGGCCTTGGCTTGAGGAACAAACTTTTGCGAGTCGGGCTACAATATGATCATATTGAACTGGGCCACCTAGTCTATAACTTGAGTTTGGCTCCATATTGAGAAGGACAAGACATTTGGAGAGATAGAACTTGAGAAGGAGAGGTAGCAACTCGCACGAGACGCGAAGGATGCGAAGATCATGTTGGCGGACGAAACCCTCTTAGATGACCATACAAAGAAGTGGCTTGCGGATATGAAGAAGGAGATAAACGAGCGTAGGGAGTACGAGGCGGTGAAGGCGGCTGCGGCAGCGGAGCATGCGGCAAGGATGCAAGCAGAGTAGGCAGCCCGGATGCAGGCGGAGCAGACGGCATGGATGGCGTCCGGCCAATGATCCGACAATCGAACCATCCGTCACGCTCGCACATGTCCGGTTTGTTGAACTATGATTTGGTTTGCTTTGTTTTGAACTATTGAATTCGCATAAATTGTATCATATAATTGGCATGCATGGATTACATGGATTTAAGAATCGGCATTTGAGGTATGTGAATGTGCATGGCAATATATGAGGTGCCGGCAGGCACTGTTCATGGACGCGCCAAGGGCGATAGAAGGCCTGATTTGCCACGTCGGGCTATAGATGCTCTTACAAAAGCATCCACGTAAATAAGTGTGAACACATTTAATTTGAATTTTCATAATTTTCAAAAAACATAACTTTTAAACTGTGCGCCGCAATTAGTTCCATTTTTACCGTTAGAACACTCGCGGCGTGCTCCAACCAGCGATGATAAAAGGCAAATATGCATCTACGGCCAACGGCGAGTCTTGGCGGCATGGTGGCATCAGCGACCAATGATGGTACGTGACTTAGACATGTTTCGGTTTTCTTCATGAACAATGCCTATTCTTTTAACTTTCACGAACTAGAGAATCTCCCAAGGTCAAGTACTCCATGGGATATACACATGAGCTCGATACCAATTGTTGGAGTCCGGTTCCACCTAGTCTATAGCTTGAGTCCGGTTCCATATCGATCTTTAACCTTTTGGTAATGTGATGGATAAATACTTGTCTTATTCTGAAGGATTCCATCACACGCTGTGCACGCATATATATTGGATCACGTTCCTGGAATAGCAAATTGTTTTTTTTAGCTGTAGATTATTTTTGTTTTAACCCCGCATCAGTGGATTCTGCTGTGGAAGAGAATCGTTCTGCCCCTTATACATGCAGATACAGGTCCCCCGTTAATGGATTGATCTTGCCCACGGCCGTAAGCCCGTAGCTAACTAAAACCCTCGCTGCGCGGCCTCGGATCAGATCCTCCGCTGAACTTGTCTAAAAAAAGATCCTCTACTGAACGAGCTAACCGACCCTCGCGTGCACCGTATGTCTCCATGCCTTCCACCTTCACGCGGAGTCTGGTTCGATATCGATCTTTTAACTTTCACGAACTAGAGAATCTCCCAAGGTCAAGTACTCCATGGGATATACACATGAGCTCGATCAGAGATAGGAGTAACTCATGTTGAATTCTTTTTGGCAATTTGAACGACTTATAATGATGTTTGTCTCGCATATCATATAGAAGATCGGGTTATAAATCGAGTTGTGTGATGGTAAACCGTAGGCCTCGACGCGGCCCAATTTTGTCGCATGTTTGACGTCTCAGGGGCGAGTGTTTGTTTTCTTTTAGTAAATCTACAGTCACCTCTAACGATAATTAAGAAAATGTATGCCGCCGAAGAGAGCGGTCGATCGGTGGTGCCCCGACTGTGGTCGAAGACACGGCCGAGTACAAGATTGTGGCATGCGCTACAAACATTACTTGGCCTCCGCTGCATAGATGATGGTCATCTTCGCCTTCTTACGTCATACCAGGAGCCGTCGGCCATGACGTGACAACCCACGGTGCTTAGAAGGTACACCGAGCAGGCAGTCTAGTGGATGAGAAGCTCGCGATTTTCACGCTCGGCCTGCCTGATCAGCTCGTTGACAGGCTCATGAAACAATTTTTTTTTAGGGAAAACAGGCTCAGGAAACATTGAATCATGGGCGGACTAATAGTATAATGTGTTGAGTTTCGTGTCACTAGCTGTAAGACTTGGAATTATGGTCCGCAACTAATCTAACGTGTTGAGTTTCATGTCACTGGCGTGTGGCTGCGGAATGGGGGAGGGGAATGCGCGCGGGCTGAAATGTCCCTCCCGCTAACTGCTTTTTCACGATATGGGCACCGACGGGACGGGGAAAAACCTGTGTTTTCACGGGTCTTGGGATGGGGGCAATTTACCGCACCCCTCAAAAGGACCCTCAAAAGAATTTATGGGTGTGGGGCATTTAAGGGGTCTGTTCAGACCACTTTTTCCGCGCAATACTGTAAATTGACGGTTATTTTACGGTTTGGCGCGATATCAGGGGTCTTCTATAGATGCTCTAAGCTTTTAGTCTATCGGATACTCCACTATTTTTAGGGAATCACTTAGAGTTGCCCTAACCTTTGCTTAACCCCAAATCCCAGCCCCTCATCCCTCATTTTCTTGAATTTCGCTTGCTCCCCGCATCTCGACGCCCTCGTATCTCTTCCCACCCTCCCTGACGCCCACCTCCACCGCCGCCAGGCGCCGGTGGTGAGCCTTCCCGTGAGTTGAGCTTCCTTTCCACGCCCCCTCTCCTTCTCCCTTCCCTGACTCTTGTCTCGACTCCCAAACCCCTGTTGCTCCATCCCCTCCCCCTTGTTGCTTCGTGATCCCATCTCGCCACGAGTGAGCTTCACAGATCGATTCACCTTGCCTCCCGAGTAATTCTTCTCCTCTGCTTCTCCGCTCATTCATTCTCTCTCACACACCCTTTCTCTTTTCCTTAGAATGAAAGGAGGCAATGTTTGGCCGGTGGTGGTGACTTTCACTAGTGCAGCGGATCTTGTTGTTTAACTGGAACAACAAGGAGGAGGGGAGGCAAGGGAGGAGGAGGAGGCGTGGCAGGCATACCTCCGACAACAGTGGTTTTGCGCCACCGGTTCGTGCAGTTTTACAGGTGCCGAACAATGTTGTTGCTGGGCACGGATGGCGCAGACGACGGCAAGCAGGTCGTCATGCCGCAATTGGCGTTGGACCAGATCAGCTGGATGCAGGTAGTGGCATAGCCAGGATTTTATGTCAGGGTGGTCCAATTGACAGAAAGAAAACCACACCACAGATTCAACAAACCAACATGTGTGCAAAGAATATATCAAAAGCATATATCAATAAGGTTGTTCAAATAATATTAAAATTCATGGTTAAGTCTTAAATTCGCATAAAAGAAGATAACACACGGAAGAGCTCGGGTGAACAGTAAAATCGAAAAGATTTCAAAAATTTCCAAATTTTTCTGGGAGAAACATTGACAAAAGTTCTAAGTGCTTGCAAAAATTCATCTTGAAATCACATTCCTAGAAGGCGTGGCAAAAAAATCAGTACTCTAAAAATGCTACTTTCAAAAGCATTTTGGAGCACTACATTTTTACTTGCCATGCCTTGCAAAAATGTGATTCAATGACAAATTTTTGCAAGCACTTAGAACTGTTGTCAATGTTTGTCGGGGTAACACCTTCAGTTATCCTGTCTTGCACTACCTCGGGGGTTCTCTCTTCCGCCATAGCCGATGTCCTAGAAGGAGATGAAAAAGGAGCATCAACCTTCTTCCTTTCTCCATATCACACAAAAAGACATGCAATATCTTCTATCCTCTGCTACACAAACATTAACTTACGTTAATGTTAACACCCACACATGTGACACGAAGCAACATGGCCTAAATGCCTCCATTATCATCTATTTTGCCACATCAAAACAGATGACATTAGGGGGAATATTTTTGGTTTTCGGCTTAAAAATGTTTTATCTCCTAATTAAAAGATCCAATTAAAAATATGTTTTCACCATTAAATCCGCCTTGACGAGATCTTCAAAACTAGATCCCATGTTGATATGTTTCGACGACTTTTTTTTTGCCAAAAGTTGCCATAATATTTAGACTGTAGTTGCCATAGTGTTTACACTAAAGTTGCCATGACATGTTTTACCTATTTTTTATTCTAGATTTAAATCTACCGTTGTATTTTCAACTACTTTTTGCGGCAATTTTTATTAATTGACCATGGCAATTTTTAGTAATTAACCACGACAGATTTAATGCATGGATCATGGCATATTTTAGTAATCCATCATGGCAAATTTAGTTTATAGATCATGGAAATTTTAGTATTTTGCCGATGGCAATTCCAGACTTTGACCATGAAAATTATTTTTTGTATGAACCATGGTAAATTTAAGTGGATGCATAATGGCAAATTTAAGTAATTCACCATGGCAATTTTAGTTTATGGTTCATGGCAAGTCTAGTTTCTTAATTCCTCGTTATAATATGTCAAAATTTACTTTTAAAGGTAGAAGAAAAAATAGCTGAAACATCTCACGGCAACTTCAATGTAAACACCATGTCAATTCATGTCCAATAGACATGGCAACTTTTAACCAAAAAAACTCATCAAAACATATTGATATGAGATCTAATTTCTAAGATCTCGTCGCGATGGATTTAATAGTGAAAACGAATCTTCAATCGGATTTTTTATTTAAGAGATAAAACATTTTAAGAACTGGAAATAAAAAAAGATTCCTACATGCATGCATGCGATGACATGGTGCAATCTGTATTTTATAGGGCGTGTGAGTGGGTATTACTCTCACCACACGTGTGGGCGCTATCAGCGTCCTTATTTTATTAGTTATCAATTGGAATAAATCCCTAACGGTCAGTCAGTTTAATTTACCAAATGTCAATTGCAAAAATAATAATTGTAGCATGCACTCTCAGCTTAAATTTTTGAAATCTTCATAGCAAAATAAATTTATATTTGAATTTGTAAATTAAAGGAAAACAAAAATCTTGCTTTTTAGATTACAGTACTAGGATAGAAAACTGAACAAGTGATACTCCACCTAATTGGGTTGTGCGTGCGTGCGGGCTTCGCCGGCCACATGTTTGCCGCGCCGGCAAAGTGTCCTTCGCCAGCCGCCGGTCCCTCACTCTCGACTAGTGACCACCCTACAACTAGGCCACTGGATGCAAGTGGAGTACCTGGTGGTGTTCTGGGTCCAGAACGTTGCCATGCTGCACGCCTCCCACTGTGGCGTGCTCGAGCTCGCCCCCGAGGAGGGGTTCGTGGACGTGCCCGCCCACACCATGGCGCGGCTCGGACTGCGGAAGGATGAGTTCGTGCTCCTGACGAACACATCACTACCCAAGGCTCCTGACCATCAGCCAAGAACGCGCCTTATTTCTACTAGTATGTACTGTACATTCTAACTCTCTCATTTAGTACATGTATAGGCATTTAGTGAGGAAGAGGAGCTGCGAGGGGCGGGGGGCATGGGGAAGAGGAGCTTCAACCGGATCTTGGAGAGGAAGTTTTTTCGAGGGAAGGAAGACGATGGACTTTCGGGGTGATAAGATCTAAGCTGACTAGGATGGGCTGATCGGATGGCCGAGAGGCGACCAATTGAAAATTAGGGCGGTCGTCTGCTGCCTAGCGTCCGCCTTTGGATTATAAGTATTTGATTCAAAGTTCTCAACATGAAACGGGAAGGAGATTCCAAGAGGGGGAAGGGGGGAGGATCATAGCTCGCAAGGAGCACGAATCCTATTGGGCGCTTAAGCCGCAGAATATTTCGTTATTCGTTCCTAGCGCACACCCTTTCAATGCTAGGTGAGTTAAATGTGCCAATGCATACTAGCCTCTTTTACACCGGTTTTGGAACCTTCTAGAAGATTCCCATCGATTTTTAGTTGGCTGGTTTCTTTCAGTTTTTTCGGGAGCGTGTTTTTCTTTGTTTTTTCCTTTTTATTGTTCTTTTTTCTGCTTTCATTAACAAATTTCAAATATGTGAACATTTCCAATTCTTCAACTCTTTTGAAATTAATTTTAGACCCACGAAGTGTTTTTTTAATTTGCAAACATTTTCAAATCCATGAACTTTTTGAAATCTATGATTTTTTCCAAATTTGATGAACTTTTTTCAATTTTAGGAACTTTTTTCATATTCGCGAATTTCTTTTAAAATTTGCAAACTTTTTTGAATTCGTAATTTTTTAAATCCGTGAACATTTTTTAGTTTATGATTTTGTTTTGAATTCATGAATTTTTTCATATTCAGAATCTTCTTTTAAATTCATGAACTTCTTTTAATGTCCACACTTTTTATATGATTTTTTTTCTTCAGAGAAGTCAACCTTACCTAGCCAATCGAAAGTTTTTCCGATGATCAGAGGCTCTCCCCTAGCTCCATTTCATTGAAGAAAAGAAACCATTTCAGAGTTTTACATGACACATGCCAAGTTCCAACGCACACATCAGACATGAAGCAAACACCTAACCAACACAGTTCAGCTTACTCATATCCACGAACAAGCACACATGCCAGTGGGGGGAGCATTTAGAAGCCAGAGAAAACCACATGAATCGCATCTTCCTCTTCAGGATGCAGCTTCTGATACTCTAGCGAAGTGTGGCCCCCATGAGCTGCTCCTCCCACCGCTGCTGTCGGTGTCAAAACCGACGGATCTCGGGTAGGGGGTCCTGAACTGTGCGTCTAGGCGGATGGTAACAGGAGACAAGGGACACGATGTTTTTACCCAGGTTCGGGCCCTCTCGATGGAGGTAATACCCTACTCCTGCTTGATTAATATTGATGATATGGGTAGTACAAGAGTAGATCTACCACGAGATCAGAGAGGCAAAACCCTAGAAGCTAGCCTATGGTATGATTGTTGTTCTGTCCTACGGACTAAAACCCTTCGGTTTATATAGACACTGAATAGGGTTAAGGTTACACAGAGTCGGTTACAATGGTAGGAGATCTACATATCCGTATCGCCAAGCTTGCCTTCCACGCCAAGGAAAGTCCTATCCGGACAAGGGACGAAGTCTTCAATCTTGTATCTTCATAGTCTAGGAGTCCGGCCAAAGATGATAGTTCGGCCATCCGGACACCCACTAGTCCAGGACTCCCTCAATAGCCCCTGAACCAGGCTTCAATGACGACGAGTCCGCACGATATTGTCTTCGCATTGCAAGGCGGGTTCCTCCTCGAATACTTCATAGAAGGTTTTGAACACAAGGATAGTGTCCGCCCGCAAAACAAGTTCCACATACCACCGTAGAGAGAATAACTTTTGCACAGATCTGGCGACGATTCTGCGGCGTGACATCACACCACGGCCAGCCTTTATTGAATCATTTTTACTGTCCCACCTCGGGCGTTTAGCGAGGCGGTTTCCCTGGCACGTCTTATCAAAGCGTAGATCGTGCCCCCTTATTCCAGGATTCTCATCAATATGGACGTGGGTAACCCAACCGCGCCATTGATTGCGACGCTTGGGAGATAAGCGAGTTTTATCAGGCTGGTGGGGGATGCATAGCCTCGTCCGTCCATATAAGGGGATAAGGATCCACCCTTTTTCACCTACGCCTTCCTCCTCCCTTGCTCATCCATTTCGCAAGACTCGAGCTCCAACGCCTAAGTCCGCACATCCTTCCTCAACCATCTCCAGCCATGTCCGGAGCGGAGGCAGGTGGATGGTCTCCTCCGTCACGGAGGGCCAAGTAAAAAGACTGCGGAAGGCCGGATACTTGTCCGACGACGTCACACATCGGCTGCTCGATGAAGGGCAGCTCATCCCCACCCCCAGGCCCCATGAGAGGGTGGTCTTCCTCCGCCACTTCCTCCACGGACTAGGGTTTCCACTTCACCCATTTGTCCGGGGGCTCATGTTCTACTACGGCCTAGATTTCCACGATCTGGCCCCAAATTTCATCCTCAACATCTCGGCGTTTATCATCGTGTGCGAGGCCTTCCTCTGCATCCAACCCCACTTCGGCTTATGGCTGAAGACCTTCAATGTCAAGCCGAAGGTAGTGGGCGGCCGCCAAGAGGAGTGCGGAGGCGCCATGGTTGCCAAGATAGCCAAAGTCCTATGGCTCGAGGGCTCCTTTGTGGAGACCATAAAGGGGTGGCAATCGGGGTGGTTCTACATCACCGAGCCGCGCGACTCTCAATGGGCGGCGGCCCCCGAATTCTGATCTGGCTTCCCCACACGGCTCACATCATGGAAAGAGACGGGCCAGACGTGGGGGGATTCGGATGAGCTGTCCGGACTCCAAACTTGCGTCCGAAACCTGGTGGACAAGAATCTCAGGCTTGTCAACGTAATCCAGGTGATGCTCATCCGCCGGATTCTCCCATGCCAACAACGGGCCTTTAAATTGTGGGAGTTCGATCCGGCACATCACCCAACTCTGAAAAGGCTCTTCGACACAACGTACGAAGATGCCTGGAAGGTGCTGTTCAAGGGCGCCGAGGCTCCCACATCCGCTACCGAAGATCGTGGATTCAACTCGCAGCGTCAAGCCAGCGAGGTAAATTATTTTACCCTTTATGGGACTCTTTTTTCATAGTTTGACTCTATGCGGGATCTAAGACTCCCTAACCTTTGACAGACTGGTTGAAGACGCCCGGACAGATTAACTGTCCGCCCTTTGCCGAAGACTCTAGCGGACGCCCGATTGACGGGGCTGCTGGCTCCGCACCTCACGTGGTGCCGAGAAGAAGGCCAAGAAGGAGGCCACGGAACTCGAGGAGTTCCCGGCGCCAGTGCCGCTCGGATGATGATGTTGAGGCGGACTCCTCCCGCCAAGACGAGGAGGAGGAAGAGGCCTCTCAGCCGGGGAGAGAAGAAAGAAAGGCCGCCCACCGGGAGGCCGGAGGGTTCAAGAAGGAAGGACCCTTCCTCCGGACTTCTCCACCAACGCCGACAACGACGAGGAGGAGGGCCACCAAGGCCAAGCCTGGCGAGATCGTAAGTGTCCGGACTCCGGAATAGTTCATGACTTTTTATTTGTCGCATAGTGTCTTCTAACGCCGGATATGACCATGTAGCCTGCCAAAGGACGAGCTTGCCGCTTCGTCGAGAGGCTCCCTGGGCTCGTCGGATGTGAATAGTACTTCACTTCCGACCGCCTCCTCTCCTCGTGTCGCCGACGACACCGCTGGTGGAGTCCCAAAGGGGCCCAGCCAGGAGGAGGTGGTCTCGAGGCACCGCAAGGCGACCTCCCGGACCAGGCGTGAAGGGGCGAGACCCCGAGAGCTCTAAGTCTGGCCTCAGGCCGGACTCCCGCATCGAACCTTCTGGTTTCAAGTCCGCAAGCGGCCCCTTTGTAAGAAGGGTAAGACTACGACGCCGGTGACCTCCGCCCATCCGGAGGCACCGGATAGCTTGCTAGAGGCGCTTAAAGGCGCCCATCGACGAGGAGCACCGCCTGTTATGAGTGTGGTGATCCAGAAGTTCATCCGCCAAGAGCGGGCTGATCAAGCCTGTACCAGCCTTCTAATGTGCTTTGAGGTAAGTTTAGAATATGTAAAAATATTACCGCATAGACAGTAGTTCTCGATGCTTAGTTCGTGTTCGGAAAGAAAAGCCGGACTAAGGATCTAAAAAGATATACGCAGGAGTCTAACATAAGTATGTCAATATGGGAATGCAGGCTGCGCTGCTGACCTCGCCAGACCGATCATGGAGGTCAATGCATTGAAGCAGAGCCTCGAGCGGTCCGAGAACGAGCTCGGCCTTGCCAAGAAGCAGCTCGAGGACAAGGAAGGTAAGTAATACCTTATTAAAGAAATACCTTATAGAAAGGATTTGGTTGCAAAATGACAGGAGTAACGTGGGTATTATAGGGGCCACGAACGAGGTGGCGACCAAGGAAGCGGTGTCCGCGCCAGCATAGCGGCGCGTGAGCGCATCGAGCGAGAGAAGCAGGAGGCGCGGAGGCGGAGGTGCGGCAAGAGCTCCGTGCTCGTGGAAAAACACAAGAGTTTGGAGCGTGACTCAACACTCGAGAGTCGAGCTCGCCTCGGCTCTTGAGAGTGCCAAAGCCGCTAAGGCCAAGCCGTAAAGCCCTCCAAGAGATTGAATCATTAAAGAAGATAGCAGGGTAAGGCATTCTTTATGCAAAGCAAGCATGTGAAAGTGAATTACCTATTACTTACCCGAATCCGAGCTCACCAGAGCATTCGCAGATCTGCCCGTAGTGTGTCCGATGCTGCGCGCTGTACCGCGCCAAGGAGGGGAGCTCGACGGAGAAGGTGTTCGTCTCAAGATGCCGAGGCCGAACGTCCGGTGTTTCTGAGCGACCAGCTGAAGCAGCTGGTCGAGCTCCACAAGGTCGCCGAACAGGCCATGAAGGGCCTCATAGTTCGGCTGTGGCCATTGGAAGCCATGCCTGGGAGCTACTTCGGGCTAGTGCAGCCGCTGGTGGACGCCTGTCCATGGATTGAAGTCATCAAGCACTCCGTCTGTATTGAAGGTGCTCGTCGGGCCCTTGCCCGTGCTAAAGTGCCTTGGGGCAAGCTGGATGCGGAGAAGCTTGTGACGGACGGGCCACCGAAGGGCAAGGAGCATCGCAAGCCCGAAATGTACTATGAGGTCGTCCTAAAGGGTGCCCGCCGTATAGCGGGTGAATGCTCCAAAGATGTAATTTTTTAATAGACTCGCATTTGTTATCCTGTACGCTGAAAACTTGTTCATATGCGCTAAGCAACGCTTGTGAATTTAAAATATTACCTTCATGCGGCCGCTTATCAAATTTGAGAGATGGCAAGTCGTTATTTCAGCCCCCATGCCACGAAAGTTTGGGGTGTTCGGGATAAACTTGAGCGCTCTTGTTCGCATTCTTGGGTCCTTCGAGGAGGCGCCAACGAACTAACAAGGCAACCGGACTTATAGTGCTTGAACACTCTCACTTAGCCATAGAATTCTATAATTTTAAATTTCGACGAAGCCCCTAGTATTCGAAAACCGAGTTCGGGCGCTATCCACGCCTTTGGCCGGACAATGCCGACTCCTCGCCTAAGCGGCATAAGTCTTTAGGGACCCGAAAAACCTCTCGAACAGCGATCGACTCTCGCCCTATCATGACGGTCAGTTTTAGCTTTTCCACCGAGGTGCTCAACCCAGCTCAACCGGGCACAATCGCAGTGGTTCTCCCAGCGCTACCTTAGCCGATATAACTGAACGTAAGGTGCCAAAACATGGGAGCCGGGCAAACCCAACTATTGACCCAAGACATGATTCGAGCCGATGCATATAATGCTACAAGTTCGGGTGCCGACTTGTGAAAGTGTTCGGACTTATCACACCATACTTTTGGGGTACTTAAGCCCTCGGTGTATTGGTCGCACTAAAGTGTACGGGTGCAACATGTCATGAAATGAACATATATATAGATAAAGAAAGGAGTGCAATAATAGGCGAAGCTATGTATTGTTTATTCAAAAGGTACTGCAATGGAAGCAGAACGATACAAATAGTGCGATAAGCAAGGGATGGGACTATTTAACATGTCCCCTCCGTGGGTAAGCTGCGGGATGGTATGTAAAACAGGTATAATGCTCGTAGTAGAGACCACCTGGACACTCGACGTAGCTTTCTGCTTCCCTGGCTGTTGCATCGTGTATTCGGCGCGAATGCCGGACAGGGCTTCTGGAGAACAGAGTCCTGAAAGTAAAAGGAAGAAAAAGATAATAAAAAAAGGAATGGCACAAACGGGAGCCCCTAGTGCGGTCTAGCCGCATTCTGGGTGTGCCGTGGTCGTGGCCCGTCCCCTATGCCCATGGTGCTTCAGAGCGCAATTACGTGCGCGTAGTACTGGCTTCGCAAGTTCGCGAGGGCTGGGGTTGGGGCTGCCTTACTACGCTTGTTCGGCATGTGCCACGCGGTCTTGCTGTAGGTTACTCCGGGCGCGCTTGACAGTGTTCGATTGTTTATTGGCCGGATCGAGAATTGCCTTAAGAGGTTGTTCGCACTTCGCCGCAAGGGGCGTATGATCCTCCGCTCGAGGGAGCGCTCGTGTTTCCATTGACCGTGATTACTCCTCGAGGGCCTGGCATCTTGAGCTTGAGGTATGTAGTGCGGCACCGCATTGAACTTTGCAAATGCGGTTCGCCCAAGCAAGGCGTGATAGCCGCCATGAACGGGACTATGTCAAGATTAACTCTTCACTTCGAAGTTATCCGAGGATCCGAAGACCACTTCGAGTGTAACGAGCCTGCATAATTGGCCTCTACACCTGGTATGACGCCTTTAAAGGTCGTCTTTGTGGGTTAAATCCTTGAGGGTCTATGCCCATTTTGCGCGATCAGATCCCGATAAAGCAGGTTCAGGCTGCTACCGCCGTCCATTAGGACTCTAGTGAGGTGAAATCCGTCGATGATTGGGTCAAGAACCAATGTGGCGAATCCGCCGTGATGGATGCTAGTGGGGTGGTCCCTTCGATCAAAGGTGATCGGGCAGGAGGACCATGGGTTGAACTTCGGGGCGACTGGCTCCATCACATATACGTCCCTTAGCGCACGCTTCCGCTCTCTTTTGGGTATGTGGGTTGCGTATATCATGTTCACCGTCCGCACTTGTGTGGGAAAGCCCTTCTGTCCTCTATTGTTCGGCGGCCGGGGCTCTTCATCGTCATCGCTATGCAGCCCCTTGTCGTTGTTTTCGGCGCTTAGCTTGCGTGCTTGCTTGAACACCCAACAATCCCTGTTGGTGTGGTTGGCTGGTTTTTCGGGGGTGCCATGTATCTGGCACAAGCGATCGAGTATTTGGTCCAAGTTGGACGGGCCCTCGGTATTTCTTTTGAATGGCTTCTTTCACTGACCGGGTTGAGCCTCGAATCCGTATTTATTGTCGATCTTTAGCATTATCACCATTAATGCGGCGTTTATGCTTGTTGCGACGCGACCTGCCATTGCTGTCCTTGGTATCCGAACTACCGTGGTGTTTGGCCAAGTTGTTGCTTCGAGCTAGCCAGCTGTCCTCTCCGCGCAAAAGCGGGTCATGTGTGTGGTGAGGGCTGCCATGGATTTCGCTTTTCCTGTCCTAGGTGCGGGCTAGCCACTCGTCGCGGATGTTGTGTTTGAAGGCTGCTAGCGCCTCGCATCCGGACGGTCGACGATCTGATTTTTCTTTGTTAGGAACCGCGCCCGTAATTGTCCGCCGATTCTTCCGCTGCTGAATTATATGGCTAAGGTCATCGGCGTCGGTGGTCGCACATATGTGCCCGGAAGTTATCAAGGAATGCGGCTTCCGTGTCCTCCCAACAACCGATTGACTCTTTGGCAAGCTGTTGAGCCAATGCCGAGCTGGTCCTTTAAGCTTGAATGGGAGGTATTTGATGGCACGTAGATCATCACCGCGGGCCATGTGGATATGGAGGAGATAGTCCTCGATCCAGACCGCAGGATCTGTGGTACCATCGTATGATTCGATGTTTATAGGTTTGAAGCCCTCAGGGATTTGATGATCCATTACTTCATCTATGAAGCATAGTGGGTGTGCGGTGCCTCAGATGGGCTATATCACGACGTAGCTCATATGAGCTTTGTTCATCGTGTTCGCCCGCCGGGTTTGTTGTATCCGCGTGACGGTAATCATCCCAGTCGTTACGCCCACGCCGATCCGTAGATCGATCTTGTATGCTTTGCCTTATCCTCCAATATATCTCGTAAGTCCGCGCGTTTTCCGTGCCTTGGTACTTTTTGAGCGGCGTCGGGCGTGGCTTGAGCGGAGGGCCGAGAGGCTTCTCCGTCATGCCACGGGTGGCCGGTCTGCCATGTCGCGCTGGTGGTGACGGGTGCTTCCTCCTCCGACGAGGCAACGGCCTGCGCTTGGGGTAGCTTTTGAGGGGCGTTTGAGTTCATACTCTTCGCAGCAAGGACTTCATCCATCCGTCGCCTAGCAGGTCTTGGTCAGCTCTAAGTTGTTGCTGCTTTTTCTTGAGGCTGCTTGCCGTGGCCATGAGTCTGCGTTTAAAGCGCTCTTGTTCGACGGGTCCTCCGCACGACGAATTCATCGTCGCCGAGGCTTGCCTCGCCTTCGGAGGGGGGCGATAATTATCGCCCTCTACCTCTTTTTTCTCGCAGACCGTCGCGGCGGATTTGCTTCTCCTCCTCCCGCGCCGAGTCCCGCCGAGGGGGTCATCTTCGCACCGTCCGGGTATTATTGTCTCCGTGCGGAATCGCCATTTTTACCGTGGCGGATTTAGAGCGGCGCCACGACGCCGGGCGCTTGGGTTGTTTCTTGAGGGGTCATCCTCCGCTGTTCCATCGCCGCTCCCATCTTTTGGGATGTCCAGATGTATATGTCGATGACAAGGTGGCCTTCCAAAGGCCTCTGTAGGTGCTGGTTCTTGATCGCCTCCGCATCGCCGCCCATACCATCGATGTCTTCGGAGTCGAAGTCGAGCATGTCGGTTAAATCATCGACAGTGGCTACGAAGTGGGTGGTGGGTGGGCGTTGAATTTCCTCGTCGTCCGAATCCCAACCTTCCTGACCGTAGTCCGTCCAGGGCTCTCCTGATAAAGAGAGAGACTTTAGTGAGTTCAGGATATCGCCGAAAGGCGAGTGCGGAAAGATGTCCGCGACAGTGAATTCCATAACCAGCGCCCAATCGGATTCGACTGGTAGGGGCGCGGAAGGTTCGGAGTCCGGAGAGGAGTCCGGCACCTGGGAGTCACGAGCTTCGCGACGGACAGGGATGGTGTTCGGCTCGATCGCCGTAGAGATTTCAGCCTCCGAGGTGGTGTCCAACCAACCATCCTCGATCGGCGAGATCGGCTCCGAATCAATGGTCGGAGCGGACACTAGTGCGGTCTCCGTGACACCGCTCGCGGCAGAGTTAGATCATGCCCGCCGAGATAGTGCGGCGCAGCTGGTTGCGGCTCGAATCCGTCAAGATCAAGTCTCCGCGGATGTCGGCCGTGTAGTTTAAACTTCCAAATGTGACCTGATGGCAGGGGCGAGCTTCGATCTGCTCCAGATGGCTGCTTAATTGGCCCGCAGCGCAAAGCCACCGAATACGAAGATCTATCCGGGGAGAAAGGTCTCACCCTGGACCGCATCGTTGTTGATGATCGAAGGAGCCATCGGGCCTATCGGTGATGACACAGAGGAACTCTCAATGAAAGCACCAATGTCGGTGTCAAACCGCGGATCTCGGTAGGGGGTCCCGAATCGTGCGCCTAGGCGGATGGTAACAGGAGACAAGGGACACGATGTTTTACCCAGGTTCGGGCCCTCTCGATGGAGGTAATACCCTACTCCTGCTTGATTAATATTGATGATATGCGTAGTACAAGAGTAGATCTACCACGAGATCGAGAGGCTAAACCCTAGAAGCTAGCCTATGGTATGATTGTTGTTACGTCCTACGGACTAAAACCCTTCGGTTTATATAGACACCGAATAGGGTTAGGGTTACACAGTAGTCGGTTACAATGGTAGGAGATCTACATATCCAGACGCCAAGCTTGCCTTCCACGCCAAGGAAAGTCCTATCCGGACAAGGGACGAAGTCTTCAATCTTGTATCTTCATAGTCTAGGAGTCCGGCCAAAGATGATAGTTCGGCCATCCGGACACCCCCTAGTCCAGGACTCCCTCAACTGCCTTCCATCAAACATGTCCAAAACCATTCACACTCCGCATTAGTCTGGTTCCAACGCAACGGTGCCTCTAGGATCTCTGAGAGCTCTTTCTGAAAGACCTCCAACAGACCCCTTGGCATTTCCTTATGCAATATCTCAGGTATCCATATATTGGTCCAAGAACTCATTTCATAGATGTCCACGACCACCTATTAAAAACACTAGCATTTCTTGCATTCCACAAACCCCATAGGATTGCAGTGGTGACAGAATTTAGTTGCAAATCCTTCTTATTACAGAACCAACGCCTAGCTACAGACTCAAAATCAACCACGTTCACGTGGAAAATTTTCTTCACAATCCCTCAGACATGTTTAGCTACTATACATTCAAAGAAGAGATGGTAAACTGATTCTACTTCCTTACGGTGTACACGTTCTAAAGGCTTAGCCATACCTCTCTTTCTTCGGTTATCATAGGTCATGATCTTGTTCTGTGAAAACAACCACAAGAAACCCTGGATTTTTGGGGGTACTTTGATGCTCCATACCATAGGAAGGAAGACAGGTTGCACCCCCCCTAGAATTCACTACAGCGTAGTAGAGTACACACCCTTTGACCCATAGTGCAATATCAACATGTCCTCCTCCTCGCAGAGAGAAGTTAACTCAACCACACTAAGTAGATCTAACCGTTGATCCATCAAATCATCTGAAGAAGTCCTCCTAAAAGTACATTTGAGCTCTACCCCATCCCAAAGTTCAACAAGAGTTTTATTCTTTTCCTCAACCAGGAAGTACATATCCCAAATTGAGTAACCAGAGGAGCATTACCATGCCAGATGTCCTCCCAAAACCTAACTGATCTACTATTCCCTATTTTCCATTTATATCCAACTTTCACAGCCTACAAAGCACACCGGAAGCTTTTCAACTATGAAGGATGACTATCCTGACAACACTGAAGGAAATATGCCCTAGAGGTAATAATAAAGTTATTATTTATTTCCTTATATCATGATAAATGTTTATTATTCATGCTAGAATTGTATTAACCGGAAACATAATGCATGTGTGAATACATAGACAAACAGAGTGTCACTAGTATGCCTCTACTTGACTAGCTCGTTGATCAAAGATGGTTATGTTTCCTAACCATAGACATGAGTTGTCATTTGATTAGCGGGATCACATCATTAGGAGAATGATGTGATTGACATGACCCATTCTGTTAGCTTAGCACAAGATCGTTTAGTATGTTGCTATTGCTTTCTTCATGACTTATACATGTTCCTATGACTGTGAGATTATGCAACTCCCGTTTACCGGAGCAACACTTTGTGTGCTACCAAACGTCACAACGTAAATGGGTGATTATAAAGGTGCTCTACAGGTGTCTCCGAAGGTACATGTTGGGTTGGCGTATTTCGAGATTAGGATTTGTCACTCCGGTTGTCAGAGAGGTATATGTGGGCCCTCTCGGTAATACACATCACTTAAGCCTTGCAAGCATTGCACCTAATGAGTTAGTTACGGGACGATGTATTACGGAACAAGTAAAGAGACTTGACAGTAACGAGATTGAACTAGGTATTGAGATACCGACGATCGAATCTTGGGCAAGTAACATACCGATGACAAAGGGAACAATGTATGTTGTTATGCGGTCTGACCGATAAAGATCTTCGTAGAATATGTGGGAGCCAATATGAGCATCCATGTTCCTCTATTGGTTATTGACCAGAGACATGTCTCGGTCATGTCTACATAGTTCTCGAACCCGTAGGGTCCGCACGCTTAACGTCACGATGACAGTTATATTATGAGTTTATATGTTTTGATGTACCGAAGGTTGTTAGAAGTCCCGGATGTGATCACGGACATGAGGAGGAGTCTCGAAATGGTCGAGACATGAAGATTGATATATTAGAAGCCTATGTTTGGATATCGGAAGTGTTCGGGTGAAATCGATTTTACCGAGTACTGGAGGTTACCGAACCCCGGCAACTTAATGGGCCTTAGTGGGCCTTGGTGGAAGAGAGGAGAGGAGGCAGGGCAGGGCGCGCCTCCCCGCCTAGTCCAAATAGGACAAGGAGAGGGGCGGCGCCCCCCCCCCCTTTCCTTCCTCCCCTCCACCTCTTCCCCCTCTCTCTCCTAGTCCAACATGGAAAATGGGGGAAGTCCTACTCCCGGTAGGAGTAGGACTCCTCCGGCGCACCTCTCCCCTTGGCCAGCCACACCCCCCCCCCTTTCTCCTTTATATACGGGGGCAGGGGGGCACCCCAAAGACACAACAGTTGATCTGTTTGATCTTTTAGCCGTGTGCGGTGCCCCCCTCCACCATAGTCCACCTCGATAATACTGTAGCGGTGCTTAGGTGAAGCCCTGCGTTGGTAGAACATCAACATCGTGACCACGCCCTTGTGCTGACGAAAGTCTCCCTCAACACTCGGCTAGATCGGAGTTCGAGGGACGTCATCGGGCTGAACGTGTGCTGAACTCGGAGGTGCCGTGCGTTTGGTACTTGATCGGCCGGATCATGAAGATGTACGATTACATCAACCGTGTTGTGCTAACGCTTCCGCTTTCGGTCTACGAGGGTACGTGGACAACACTCTCCCCTATCGTTGCTATGCATCACCATGATCTTGCGTGTGCGTAGGATTTTTTTTTTGAAATTACTACTTTCCCCAACAAACACAATACTGAATCGCACAAGCAACCAATGTGAGGAGCTTACTGGGCTGCAGCTGTAGGACCTTGAAGTATGTCTAGAGGGGGGAATTAGACTACTTGACCAATTAAAAACTTAACCTTTTCCCAATTTTAGACTTTGGCAGATTTTAGCTATCTTTGAAGAAGTCAAGCAATCTTCACACAATTCAAGCAAGCATGCAAAGAGTATATAGGCAGCGGAAAATAAAGCATGCAACTTGCAAGAATGTAAAGGGAAGGGTTTGGAGGATTCAAACGCATTTGGAGACACGGATGTTTTTGTCGTGGTTCCGATAGGTGGTGCTATCGTACATACACGTTGATGGAGACTTCAACCCACGAAGGGTAACGGTTGTGTGAGTCCACGGAGGGCTCCACCCACGAAGGGTCCACGAAGAAGCAACCTTGTCTATCCCACCATGGTCGTCACCCACGAAGGACTTGCCTCACTACCGGTAGATCTTCACGAAGTAGGCGATCTCCTTGCCCTTACAAACTCCTTGGTTCAACTCTACAATCTTGTCGGAGGCTCCCAAGTGACACCTAGCCAATCTAGGAGACACCACTCTCCAAGAAGTAACAAATGGTGTGTTGATGATGAACTCCTTGCTCTTGTGCTTCAAATGATAGTCTCCCCAACACTCAACTCTCTCTCATAGGATTTGGATCTGGTGGAAAGAAGATTTGAGTGGAAAGCAACTTGGGGAAGGCTAGAGACCAAGATTCATATGGTAGGAATGGAATATCTTGGCCTCAACACATGAGTAGGTGGTTCTCTCTCAGAGCTGGTAAGTTGGAAGTGTAGGTTTGTTCTGATGGCTCTCTCCATGAATGAAGAGGAGGTGGAGGGGTATATATAGCCTTCACACAAAATCTAACCGTTACACACAATTTACCAAACTCGATGGGACCGAATCATCAAACTCGGTCGGACCGATTTAGTAAACCTAGTGACCGTTAGGGTTTTCGGTGGGACTGACATGCAACTCGGTAGGACCGATATAATTAGGGTTAGGGCATAACGTAATCTCGGTGAGACCGATTACACAAACTCGGTGAGACCGAATTTGGTAATTAGCTAACCAGAGAGTTGGTCAGGTAAATTCGGTGGGACCGATTCGCTCTTTCGGTGAGACCAAAAAGTTACGAAAGGGAAACAGAGAGTTTACATTGCAATCTCGGTGGGACCGATCGCTCACCTCGGTTAGACCGAAACGTTACGAAGGGAAACAGAGAGATTTCAATACCATCTCGGTGAGACCGAGATCCCTATCGGTGAGACCGATTTGCCTAGGGTTTGTGGCAGTGGCTATGACAATTGAACTCGGTGGCACCGGATAGAAAGAATCGGTAGGGCCGAGTTTGACTTTAGGTTTAGGTCATATGAGGATGTAAGAAAGTAGTGGAGGGTTTTGGAGCATATCACTAAGCACATGAAGCAAGAGGCTCATTAAGCAACACCTCATCCCTCCTTGATAGTATTAGCTTTTCCTATAGACTCAATGTGATCTTGGATCACTAAAATGTAAAATGTAGAGTCTTGAGCTTTTGAGCTTGATCCAATCCTTTGTCCTTAATATTTTGAGGGATCCACTTTCATCATCCATGCCATGCCATTCATTGAGCTTTCCTGAAATATTTGTCTTGGAATACCATTAGCTCAATGAGCTATATGTTGTTATGAATTACTAAAACCACCTAGGGATAGTTGCACTTTCAATCTCCCCCTTTTTGGTAATTGATGACAACATATAGATCAAAGCTTCGATAAATGATAATAAGATTTGAAAAACATCGTCGCTTTGAGAAGTATGTGATAAGCAAGAGCTCCCCCTAAATTTGTGCATATTTAAAGATTTGCTTTGGACTGCAAATGCACAAGGAATTAGGCTTATGGGTTACTCTTCCATGTCACATACATCTTGGTGGAGCGCTCAAAATAATAAAGATTGAATACATGCACTCATCACCAAGCACAGTGAATGATCATATAAGGATAAGTAAGATAATAGCATATAACAAGCATAAGTGTAGCTTATGATCAAACACATGATCATCAATGTCTCACAGGTAATAGCATAGTATCTCAAGCAATCAAAAACAAACAAAGTTCAACCAAGAAGACAAGAGAGAACAAAAAAAACAGCAAATCTCTCTCTCGAAGCCTATGATCTATACATTTTTCTCCCCCTTTGGCAACAAGTTACCAAAAAGTTCCTAGAAAATGCATAGTACTATATCGTCTCTCAGGCTTGGTCTTCTGCTGGTGGTGTAGAGATGGCTCCTTGGACAAAGACTTCAGTAGATGTGGAAGGAGCTGAAGGAGTTGGTGCTGGATCTGGTTGTGCTGGAGCTGTTGCTGGAGCTGATGAGGTGACTCTGGTGACTGGCTCTGCAGCTGATCTCTGAGCTCGAGGCACTTTGGCGAATGCATCAGTAGTTGTCCTGCCCTTCCTCTCCTGCATGTCATCCTGTAGCTGCTCCACAGCTGACTGAATCTCGCCATTTTGACATCAAGATCATAGAATTTTGTTCCATGATTCTTTCCTGTGCTCTCCTGGTTTTGAGTTAGGTGGCCAACCCTTCTCAATCCATAGAGTTGATGCTATCAAGTAACCAAGCTGCTCCTGCTTGTTCTTCAAAAAGTACTCAGATGCCTCTGCTAGAGTTGGCATCTTGGCAGCCTTCTCTTTCCTTGCCTTCTCCTTCTTCTCTTGAGCTTGTATTGATGATGGTTCATTCTCAGTCATGACAACTTGATTGTCCTCAAATTCAGCATATAGAACAAAGTGTTCCTTATCCAACAGATACTTCCCTGTGCCCATCTTTGTGTTAATCAACTCCTGAATCTGTGGGGCATATCCACGGCTCCTCTTTTGGTCTGCTGCTGTCCTCTTGATAGTTTCAACTATGAGGCTCATGACCTTGAATTTCTGGGGCACATAAAAAATGTGAAGCAAGTTAATTGCATGCCCTCTGATCATGTTTTGGTCACCTGATTTGGGCAACAGAGTGTGCCTTAGGATCCAGTTGATCATAGGCAGCCCTGACAGAAGAAAATGAACTGATCCAAACTTGAAAGTCTCAAGTGCATCATCTGGGATCTCCTTGTACAGCTGTGACATTGAGTTGTGATCCATTTTCTTCTTGGCATAAATGTCCAAGTCATTTTCACTCTCCTTGGGGGCATTGATCAGACTCGCCCATTCCTCTATGATTGATTGGTATCTTGTTCCTTCAGACATCCAAACTATCCTGCCATCTGGATAGAAATGTGCCGTGGAGTAGAATTGCATAATGAGCTCGTCATTCCAGTTTGTGAGCTTCTGCCCAACAAAATCTGCAACTCCACATGCACTGAAGCTGTCATACACTCCAGGATAGTGTTCTGCATTCTCCTGAATGTAGGTCCAGTCGACCCACCTCATATCACAAACTATGGGCTTCTTATCCAATAAGATGGTCTCATAGAAGTCCTGCTACTCCTTGGTGTGGAACCTGTAATCTACAATAGTCCTTCTTCTGGTGGCATATGGATCTGACTCTCTCCATAGCCTCAGCCCTAGATCTCTCCTGATCTTCATGTTCTCAGCCATAGGATGAGCATCATTGTAGTCTGAAATCTTGGGTTTGAGCTTCCTTAGGACCTGCCCTTCCTCATCTTCCTCAGCAGCAACAGGTCCTTTGGGTTGGGATTCCAAAGAAGCTTGAGTGGAGACTCTGGCTTTGGACATTGGTTGTCTTCCTGCAGGCCTTTTGATTTTCATTCCTGGCTTTACTGCAGTTGAGTTGTACTCCTTCTTGAGTACTTTCTTCTTTGAACTTGCCTCATCCTCAATTGCCACATAATCCTCATCCTCAGACTCTGAGGCCTTCTTCTTCCTTGTCCTTGTGGCAGCCTTGGGCAAATTGCTGGGAGTGCTTCTGCTCCCCTCATCTGAGCTGCTAGAGGGACTAGTGACGTCACTCATGTGAATCTGCTCTTCTGACCTGTTCTGGTTGTCACTTTGGTCTGACATGCTGCACAAACTGACTGCTGACCCTGTGAATAGTTTTAGATGAGGTAGAGTGGATGAGCATCACAAAATGCAGATATTTTTAGAAGCGAATGATTCAAAAACTTAGTTTTAGTTTCCATGAAAGCATTTCGGATCTACCGATTTTCAAACTCGGTGATACCGAAGCAGTTTTGGAACCTAAACTAGTGAACTCGGTCAGACCGAGTCACAGTTCGGTGGTACCGAGACTGCTAGGGTTTCACAAAGTTCTAAAATCGGTCACACCGATTTGTAATTCTTGGTCAGGCCGAGACTTACTAGTGCAATGGCGTTAGCCAAATCGGTGGGACCGAGTTTTTCAACTCGGTGGGTCCGAGATGGTTTCGGCGGAAACCTAACCCTAAATTTTTGAATCACACCTATTCTAAGGATTGTTTTGACTAGATAGAAGTGTTTCAATCGTGGCAAGATGCATTACGAACACAATGTGCTAAGAATCAGACAAGGATAGCACTGTGATCGAGTTCATACCCTAGTTCGGTGGTAAACTCGCTACGGCGGCAACAACAGAGAGGAATTCCGTTGACGGCAGCGGAGACCAGCGACAGGAGGCGGCTGGCAACGAAGTCGACGATCCGGAGACCTAGTAGGCAGAGCGAGCTATGCGCGGGTGAGGAGCTTCGGAGAAAGTTTTCCAAAATTTTCCCGTGTGAATATATAGCTCGACATCGTCGGTGTGACCGAGTGGAACAACTCGGTGGCACCGAGATGCATAACTGTTAATAAGCATCGCAACTCGGTGTGACCGAAAAGTTCAAATCGGTTTCACCGAGATGAAAACCTAGATCGACTTAGTGATCTCGGATGACCGAAATGGATGAATCGGTCGGACCAAAAAGCACAAAGAAGTTTTGGAAGTTTTAAGTCTATGGCGAATCGGGGACTCCAAGTGCTCCTCACACAGAGTGGTTCGAATCTGACTTGATCAAATTTTGTGATGTAGCATGAATAGAGTTTGGGACGAGAAAAGCATAGATAGCTAGAGAAGGTTCTTAGGAATTCTTGTCCACCCACTTGGCCAAAGAAAGAGAATCCAATCAATCAAAACAACAAGTGGATGTCCTCGAATGAGTAAAATATGCAACCAACATGCTCACACAATAAAATGACAAATGAAATATGTGACAAAGCATGCATAACCAATTCTAGCATCTATCAAACAAGTGGCGATGACTAGGTCATCTATATATGAGTATATTGACTTAGGAGTCAAATGAGAACATTTGATCATAGGTCATACTCATCGTTTAAGCTCAAGTGGGGTTACCACTTTTACATAAAGCATTTATGTGTTCACATCATTAGAGTTGCTTTGACTCAATTCTTAGAGTTAAGCTCCCCCTAGATGTGAGATCCCCCCTTGGAGGGATGAATTAACCTTGGGTTTTGTCGATGATGACTTCATGTAGGTGTTGAAGATGTGGATGCTCAATGTTGATGTAGATCCTTTTTGGAGCAAACCTTTGGAGTGAGTTGCACTTTCAATACCTACATGGGTTAGTCCCACAAGGAACAAACAAGAATATCCATAGACATAGATTGATGCACACACAAAATGATGTCTATGAAAACATTAGGTTAGCTTGTCCCTTGCCTTACCAACATGAGGGTTTGTGACTCCTTGAACTAGTGCAAGATATGAAATGTGGTTGCACTTGTCCTTTCCATAAAGATATGAGTGAAGAATGTTGTCGGAGTCACCCTCAAGAACTCTCTAGTTCTTCTTCTTCAGGATCCACATCATCTTGATGGGAATCCTTGGTGTAGTAGTTGTGCTTGACGAACTAGAACTTGACGTAGTCTTGGGAACCCACTTGACCAAGGCCTTAGGTGCTTCTTCAAATGCATCAATCTCCTCTTGAAGCTTGTCCTTGCCTTTGTTCTTGTGGTCTTGTGGTGGAAGATCATCTTGTGCTTGTGTTCCCTTGAAGGAAGTGGGATCATACTTATCTTGTTGAGGAACAAACTTCGTCTTGGGGTATTGATCTTCTTCCCACTCAACTCCATTGGCATTGAACTTTCGTTCAAAACCAACACCATGATTCTTCCGGTGCCTTCCTTGCTTGCGTATAATTTCCTCAAATTGCTTACTCCCGGCAAGACTTTTGTATACACCTTTCTCTATAATTCCCTTCAATAAGTTGTTTTCTTGCTCAAGTGTAACTTGGCTAATTGGATCATTAGTGGAATCAAGAGAACTACTAGAAGCAACAATATTGGATTTAGCATTGTTATTGTTACTACTAGAAGAAGAATCTTTCTTGTTCTTGTTACTAGACTTGACTTGAGGCATGTAAGTAGATAAGAGTAAACGCTTGGCAATGTAAGAAGAACTTCTCTTATGGAGATCATCATTGATTGCTTTTAGGAACTCATGCTCTTGCTCAAGATTGAGCTTTTCAAAGCGTAACTTCTCATGAGCCCTTAAAAGTTCTCCATGATCTTCAAAGATAGTTTCATGAGCTAACTTAAGAGTGTTTAGTTCTTTAGTAAGATGCTCAATCTACTCCTTATCATTGTCATTCGTTTCATCTTGATTAGCATGATTAATTGACGTTTCATCATAGTATTCATCACTAGAGTTGTCAACAAGTAAATCATCATCACCTAGCAAGTCATCTTCATCACTATTAAAATCCACGTACTCGGGGTGTGTTACCTTAGGACCTTTGGCCATGAAGCATCTTCCAATTCCTTCATTTGGTGAATCAAATATGTCGAGGAGTTGGTTGACAAAAGTGCTAGACCGCAACTCCTTCATCTTGAGTGTATTCAAGTCGGAGTGATAGCTTCTCTCGGAGTGATTGTCTGAGTCGGAGCGGATACCCATTCACCAACATGAGCTTGATGTCTTCGCTTTGTGTAGCTCTTTGATGACTTGTCCTTCCTTTACTTAATCCTTGCTTCTCCGTGAGGGTCTTCATTCATAACGATCATCTCTACTCCTTCTCTCTCTTGGTGGTGATTCTTCTCTTCTACTTCTTCTCTTGGGAGAATCTTCTCTTCTTTTGTAGGGTGCCGTACACTCATTGAATAGTGTCCGGTCTCCCACAATTGTAGCAATTGCGCCTCGACTAGAAGATCTTTTTTCATTGTAGGACCTTGACTTAGAGCTTCTTTCTTTGCTTCTACTCTTGTAGAATTTGTTGAAGTTCTTCACCATTAAGCTCAATTCTTCATTGAAGGTTTGTTTCTCACTTGATGATGTGGGGCTTCACATGAGGCTTTGTAAGCACCACTTGACTTGTTGTGAAGTTCCTCCTTATCCTTGAGTGACATCTCATGAGCAACAATTCTTCCAATGACTTCCGCTGGCTTGAGATCTTTGTAATTTGGCATCATTTGGATCAATGTGCACACGGTATCATATTTTCCATCCAATGCTCTTAGGATCTTCTTGATGATGAATCTATCGGTCATCTCTTCACTTCCTAAGCCGGCAATCTCATTTGTGATAAGAGCAAGCCTAGAGTACATTTCAGCGACACCTTCACCATCCTTCATTTTGAACTTGTCAAGCTGACTTTGGAGCACATCGAACTTGGATTCCTTGACGGAGTCGGTACCTTCATGCATATCAATCAAAGTATCCCAAATTTCCTTTGCATTCTCAAGACGGCTGATTTTGTTGAATTCGTCGGGGCACAAGCCATTGAAGAGGATATCACAAGCTTGAGCGTTGTATTGCAGCATCTTCAACTCTTTCGCGCTAGCTTCACGGTTCGGTTCTCTCCCATCAAAGAATTCACCTTGCAAACCAATACACACAATAGCCCAAACGGCGGGGTTATGTCCGAGAATATGCATTTTTATCTTATGCTTCCAACTAGCAAAATTAGTGCCATCAAATTAAGGACCTCTACGATGATAATTTCCCTCGCTAGACGCCATACTCTCCTAGGTTGTGAAACCAAGGCTATGACCACCAAAAGTTATGAAAATCAAATCAAATGGAGACCAAAGCTCTGATACCACTTGTAGGACATTGAAGTATGTCTAGAGGGGGGGATTAGACTACTTGACCAATTAAAAACTTAACCTTTTCCCAATTTTAGACTTTGGCAGATTTTAGCTATCTTTAAACAAGTCAAGCAATCTTCACACAATTCAAGCAAGCATGCAAAGAGTATATAGGCAGCGGAAAATAAAGCATGCAACTTGCAAGAATGTAAAGGGAAGGGTCTGGAGGATTCAAACGCAATTGGAGACACGGATGTTTTTGTCGTGGTTCCGATAGGTTGTGCTATCGTACATCCACGTTGATGGAGACTTCAACCCACGAAGGGTAACGGTTGCGCGAGTCCACGGAGGGCTCCACCCACGAAGGGTCCACGAAGAAGCAACCTTGTGTATCCCACCATGGTCGTCGCCCACGAAGGACTTGCCTCACTAGCGGTAGATCTTCACGAAGTAGGCGATCTCCTTGCCCTTACAAACTCCTTGGTTCAACTCCACAATCTTGTAGGAGGCTCCCAAGTGACACCTAGACAATCTAGGAGACACCACTCTCATAGAAGTAACAAATGGTGTGTTGATGATGAACTCCTTGCTCTTGTGCTTCAAATGATAGTCTCCCCAACACTCAACTCTCTCTCATAGGATTTGGATCTAGTGGAAAGAAGATTTGAGTGGAAAGCAACTTGGGGAAGGCTAGAGATCAAGATTCATATGGTAGGAATGGAATATCTTGGCCTCAACACATGAGTAGGTGGTTCTCTCTCAGAACTCGTAAGTTGGAAGTGTAGGTTTGTTCTGATGGCCCTCTCCACGAATGAAGAGGAGGTGGAGGGGTATATATAGCCTCCACAAAAAATCTAACCATTACACACAATTTACCAAACTCGGTGGGACCGAATCATCAAACTCGGTCAGACCGATTTAGTAAACCTAGTGACTGTTAGGGTTTTCGGTGGGACTGACATGCAACTCGGTAGGACCGATTGTTGGGGAACGTAGTAATTTCAAAATTTTCCTACGCACACGCAAGATCATGGTGATGGCATAGCAACGAGAGGGGAGAGTATTGTCCACGTACCCTCGTAGACCGTAAGCGGAAGCGTTATGACAACGCGGTTGATGTAGTCGTACGTCATCACGATCCGACCGATCCAAGTACCGATCAGCTCGATGACGATCCCCGGACTCCGATCCAGTAAAGCGTCGGGGATGAGTTCCGTCAGCACGACGGCGTGGTGACGATGATGATGCTCTACCGGCGCAGGGCTTCGCCTAAACTCCGCGACGATATGACCGAGATGGAATATGGTGGAGGGGGGCACCGCACACGGCTAAGGAACGATCCGTAGATCAACTTGTGTGTTATGGGGTGCCCCTGCCCCGTGATATAAAGGAGCAAGGGAAGGGGCGGCCGGCCAAGGGAGGGGCGCCAGGAGGAGTCCTACTCCCACCGGGAGTAGGATTCTCCTTTCCTAGTCCAACTAGGAGACCTTCCATGTAGTAGGAGTAGGAGAGAAGGAAAGGGAAGAGAGAAGGAAGGAAGGAGGGTGCGGCCCTCCCCTAGTCCAATTCGGACTAGGCCTTGGGCGCGCGCCTGCCCTAGGCAGCCCTCTCTCTTTCCCGTATGGCCCAATAAGGCCCAATACTTCTTCCGCGAATTCACGTAACTCTCCGGCACTCGAAAAATACCGAATCACCGGAACCTTTCCGAACTCCGAATATAGTCGTCCAATATATCGATCTTTACGCCTCGACCATTTCGAGACTCCTCGTCATGTCCCCGATCTCATCCGGGACTCCGAACTCCTTCGGTACATCAAAACTCATAAACTCATAATATAACTGTCATCGAAACCTTAAGCGTGCGGACCCTACGGGTTCGAGAACTATGTACACATGACCTAGAACTATTCTTGGTCAATAACCAATAGCGGAACCTGGATGCTCATATTGGCTCCTACATATTCTGCGAAGATCTTTATCGGTCAAACCGCATAACAACATACGTTGTTCCTTTTGTCATCGATATGTTACTTGCCCGAGATTTGATCGTCGGTATCCAATACCTAGTTCAATCTCGTTACCGGCAAGTCTCTTTACTTGTTACGTAATGCATCATTCCGTAACAAACTCATTAGCTACATTGCTTGCAAGGCTTATAGTGATGTGCATTACCGAGAGGGCCCAGAGATACCTCTCCGACAATCGGAGTGACAAAACCTAATCTCAAATACGCCAACCCAACATGTACCTTTGGAGACACCTGTAGTACTCCTTTATAATCACCCGATTACGTTGTGACGTTTGGTAGCACCCAAAGTGTTCCTCCGGTAAATGGGAGTTGCATAATCTCATAGTTACAGGAACATGTATAAGTCATGAAGAAAGCAATAGCAATGTACTAAACGATCAAGTGCTAGGCTAACGGAATGGGTCATGTCAATCACATCATTCTCCTAATGATGTGATCCCATTAATCAAATAACAACACATGTCTATGGTTAGGAAACATAACCATCTTTGATTAATGAGCTAGTCAAGTGGAGGCATACTAGTGACATTAAGTTTGTCTATGTATTCACACATGTATCATGTTTCCGGTTAATACAAGTCTAGCATGAATAATAAACATTTCTCATGAAATAAGGAAATAAATAATAACTTTATTATTGCCTCTAGGGCATATTTCCTTCAGTCTCCCACTTGCACTAGAGTCAATAATCTAGTTCACATCGCCATGTGATTTAACACCAATATTCATATCTGTATATGATTAACACCCATAGTTCACATCGTCATGTGACCAACACCCAAAGGGTTTACTAGAGTCAATAATCTAGTTCACATCGCTATGTGATTAACACCCAAAGAGTACTATGGTGTGATCATGTTTTTCTCGTGAGAGAAGCTTAGTCAACGGGTCTGTCATATTCAGAGCCGTATGTATTTTGCAAATATTCTATGTCTACAATGCTCTTCACGGAGCTACTATAGCTAATTGCTCCCACTTTCAATATGTATCCAGATTGAGACTTATAGTCATCTGGATCGGTGTAAAAGCTTGCACTATTGTAACTCTTTACGACGGGCTCTTTTATCACCTCCATAATCGAGAAATATTTCCTTAGTCCTCACTAAGGATTTTCTTGACCAATGTCCAAAGGATCTACTCCTAGACCACTATTGTACTCCTTGCCAAATACTGAGCAAGGTACACAATAGGTCTGGTACATAGCATAGCATACTTTATAGAACCTATGATGAGGCATAGGAATGACTTTCATTCTCTTTTCTATTTTCTGCCGTGGTCGGGATTTGAGTCTTACTCAATTTCACACCTTTGCAACACAGGCAAGAACTTTTCTTTGACTGTTCCATTTTGAACTACTTCAAAATCTTGACAAGGTATGTACTTATTGAAAAACTTATCAAGCCGCCTTGATCTATCTCAATAGATCTTGATGCTCAATATGTAAGTAGCTTTACCGAGGTCTTTCTTTTAAAGAACTCCTTTCAAATACTCCTTTATGCTTTCCAGAAAAATTATATATCATTTCTGATCAACAATATGTTACTCACATATATTTATCAAAAAGGCGGTAGTGCTCCCACTCACTTTATTGTAAATACAGGTTTCACCGCAAGTCTCATAAAACTATATGCTTTGATCAACTTATCAAAGCGTGTATTCCAACTCGAGAGGCTTGCACCACTCCATAAATGGATCGCTGGAGCTTGCACACTTTGTTAGCTCCTTTTGGATTGACAAAACCTTTCGGTTGCATCATATACAACTCTTCTTCCGTAAATCCATTCAGGAATGCAGTTTTGACATCCATCCGCCAAATTTCATAATCATAAAATGCGGCAATTGCTAACATGATTCGACAGATTTAAGCATCGCCACGGGTGAGAATATCTCATCGTAGTCAATCCCTTGAACTTGTCGAAAACCTTTTGCATAAGTCGAGCTTTGTAGACAAGAACATTACCGTCGCGTCGGTCTTCTTCTTGAAGATCCATTTATTCTCAATTGCTTGCCGATCATCGGGCAAGTCAACCAAAGTCCACACTTTGTTCTCATACATGGATCCCATCTCAGATTTCATGGCCTCAAGCCATTTTATGGAATCTGGGCTCATCATCGCTTCCTCATAGTTCGTAGGTTCATCATGGTCTAGTAACATGACTTCCGAACATGATTACCGTATCACTCGGTGCGGATCTTACTCGAAGACCTACGAGGTTTGGTAGCAACTTGATCTCAAGTTTTATGATCATCATCATTAACTTCCCCACTAATTGGTGTAGTAATCACTGGAACTGATTTCTGTGATAAACTACTTTCCAATAATGGAGAAGGTACAAATTACCTTATCAAGCTCTACTTTCCTCCCACTCACTTCTTTCGAGAGAAACTCCTTCTCTAGAAAGGATCTATTCTCAGCAACAAATTTGCCTTCAGATCTGTGATAGAAGGTGTACCCAACAATTTCGTTTGGGTATCTTATAAAGATGCACTTCTCCGATTTGGGTTCGAGCTTATCATTTTGAAACTTTTTAACATAAGCATTGCTGCCCCAAACTTTAAGAAACGACAGCTTAGGTTTATTGCTAAACCATAGTTCATACGGTGTCATCTCAACGGATTTAGATGGTGCCCTATTTAACGTGAATGCAGCTGTCTCTAATGCATAACCCCAATAATGATATTGGTAAATCGGTAAGAGACATCATTGATCGCACCATATCAAATAAAGTGCGGTTATGAAGTTCGGACACACCGTTATGCTGTGGTGTTCCAAGTGGCATGAGTTTGTGAAACTATTCCACATTGTTTAACCGAAGGCCAAACTCATAACTCAAATATTTTACTTCTGCGATCATATCGTAGAAAACTTTTATTTTCTTGTTACGATGATTCTCCACTTCACTCTGAAATTCTTTGAACTTTTCAAATGTTTCAGACTTATGTTTCATCAAGCAGATATACCCATATCTGCTCAAATCATCTGTGAAGGTCAGAAAATAATGATACTTGTCGCGAGCCTTAATATTCATCGGACAACATACATCAGTATGTATGATTTCCAACAAATCTGTTGCTCGCTTCATTGTTCCGGAGAACGGAGTCTTAGTCATCTTGCCCATAAGGCATGGTTTGCAAGAATCAAGTGATTCATAATCAAGTGATTCCAAAATCCCATCAGCATGGAGTTTCTTCATGCGCTTTACACCAATATGACCTAAACGGCAGTGCCACAAATGAGTTGCACTATCATTATTAACTTTGCATCTTTTGGCATCAATATTATGAATATGTGTATCACTACGATCGAGATCCAACAAACTATTTTTATTGGGTGTATGACCATTGAAGGTTTTATTCATGTAAACAGAACAACAATTATTCTTTGACTTTAAATGAATAACCATATTACAATAAACATGATCAAATCATATTTATGCTCAACGCAAACGCCAAATAACATTTATTTAGGTTTAACACTAATCCCGAAAGTATAGGGAGTGTGCGATGATGATCATATCAATCCTGGAACTACTTCCAACACTCATCGTCACTTCCCCTTCAACTAGTTTCGTTCATTCGCAACTCCTGTTTGAAGTTACTACTCTTAGCAACTCGAACAAGTATCAAATACCGAGGGGTTGCTACGAACACTAGTAAAATACACATCAATAATCTGTATATCAAATATGTCATTACCCCGATTCCAAGTCACATCGACCTAGCCGGTAACACCTCATATCACTTTGCGGCCTCACGCACGGTATTCCCACGGTGTCGCCTTACCATGGCCCGGGACCGCTTGCGTCTTTTGGCTCACGATATGATAGTGTCGCTAGCATCCACATGACAAAGAACCGGGCCGACATGGCTAGTCGTGAACCCAAAGCGGCGCTAACCTATGGGGACAGCATACATGAATCACATCGAGCATGTCGGTCATCAACGATGAATTCGGGCTGTAGCTTTGGGCTACAGGACTCGTATCCCGGATGTAGCAGGCTAGGCAGGACTTCAATATCACCGCGTGACATTTTCAAGGGACGTATATAGGAACGAAGTGAAACACATGCCGCCATCAAGTGTCCAAGTAGTAGTGTGGGCTAGTAGGACTCGTGAACCGGGTTGTAGCGGACTACTATCGCCGTAAGCATGAGACTACATTTCCCCATATGAGAGGCTGCCAAGGATAAACAACTAGTTTGTCGGATCCCACTCATACCAAGCATTTCAATCATACACACAATATGCCCGATATGAGTAAATACAACAAGGCATCACAACAAAACTCTACAACTCAAAGTACTTTATTTAAGAGGCCCGAGGAGCCATACATAACATATCCATACAGATAGGGGTCACATGACCCAACACTCAAGTCATACAAACATACAAGCACATGCGGAAGCAAACTAGTCCGAGTACGACTCTAGAAAGAAAGAAAGCTTGTCAAGCCCTTCTATCTCTGGTGGCCCTTCACAAGCCTTGGATCACCACCAGGTGGCTAGTTCACTCGTCGATGTCAAGGTCTACATAGAACCCATCGGAAGGGGCAGTGTTGTCGTCTGAAAAACATTAATTACAAACATGAGTACGGAGGTACTCAAAGAAGTCTTACCACGTAATCCTATCATACATGCACATTCTCAAGAAGGTGGTGGAGTTATTTGCAACAAGCCAGCTTTGACTCTTGGCTAAGCTATCCCACGTGACACCACTTGAAAAGCATTTGTCGCACATGAGTCCACTAATCACCATCACAATACTCCACCGTGGATCCTCTCTCGTCAACCCACGAGAGGGCCATCCGCGGCACTCACACTTATCTTGAGGCTTTTAGTAGTATCCATTTACTTGTCTATGAACTGTATAGGTGACCAAGTAGTCCTTTATCATGACGCGCTATTCGAATAGTTTATACCCTACCGGGGTGTACTTCTTCACACACGCTCTCACCACTTACCGCCGTTTACACGACATGTACTCGACAACCTTCAAGCGGAAGCCCAACATGGGTGTCGGCCATGACCTGACTAAACACACGAGTCCGAGTCCAGGTTTATCGCCTATTCGGGTTCCATCCGCAGGGAGTCCGGCCGAGGTTTACCATACAGCCCGAACGATGTGTGCAGGGTTCCCGAGACACCAAACAGGCGAATCGGTACACCGAGCCACGTGCCTACCGCAACACAACCCACCCCTAAGGTCAGCGTTGCGTGCGGCCCCCAGCATGCTACAAACACCAGAAACTACTTGCAACTCCCGGACTGAGGACAAGAGTAGTTAATAAGTCGAGAGGGTCAATTAAGGATCCCAATGCGTGGTAGCAGCTAAGTCTTAAATCACACACACAGATCTCAGTTCTTAGGGACAGCTTCAATGAAACAACCCACCATGTACTCCTACATGGCCTCTCATCGATACCTTTTCCAAAACGTGTTCAACACTTTCACTCTCGAACCCGACACAACCTTTCACTCCAGTTCATCATCCCGATGAGCCAGACCTGACACAGCTCTAAGCATAGCAAGCATAGCATGGTAGGAATCACAAACATGGCTCAATCAACTCCTACACATACTAGTGGGTTTCATCTAGTTACTGTGGCAATGACAGGTCATGCAAAGGAAGTGGGTTCAGCTACCGCAGCACACAACAGTTTGAATCGCGTTGTCTTAATGCAGTAAAAAAGAGCAGAAGCGAGAACATGGGTTTGTATCGGAATGATCAAGGGGTTGCTTGCCTGATGGAGTGGTGGTAGGATACTGCCCTTCAGACGGATATTCGGGATTATCCTCGGCAGCAGAACCTATCACGAAAGACATACCGAAAATAAACACACATGGCAATATGCAACAATATGATGCATGCTATGACATGGCAATATGGATGTGTGTTGGCCTAATGCAAGCTGAAGCAAAAAGGGATGAACTCATTTGAATCAAAGATTCAAATGCAAGCTCATTTAAAATAGCCATAAAGGTGTAATGTCTTATTCTGCTTAAACAGCAAGGTTAACTTGTTTTATCATGCATGAAACCTCTACCAATGGATAGAATGGATTTTTCTGATCATTTTTCATATATAAATCTTTGCATTTGGAGTTACAGATAAATTTCTATGAATTTTTGAAGTTTGAACTATATTCTGGAATTTCCTATTATAGAAT
Organism: Aegilops longissima; assembly: GCA_021605205.1. Classification (NCBI taxonomy): domain Eukaryota; kingdom Viridiplantae; phylum Streptophyta; class Magnoliopsida; order Poales; family Poaceae; genus Aegilops; species Aegilops longissima. The sequence goes on along the minus strand of CM038682.1, from coordinate 143,910,411 downwards.
AAATCCAGTAATTAATTTATTGCGTCAGCAATGCGTCAGGGTGATGTCATAATCAACGGAGACGTCCAGGTCAAACCTGACTGATGGGTCCCGCATGTCAGCATAATCTAGTTTAACTAAATATTGATTAAAACTAAACCTGATTAGTTAACAGGGCTGGGCCCCACCTGTCATAGACTCAACAGAGTCAACCAGGGCCCACCCATGGTCAAAGTCAGAGTCGGCCACACCGGCGTTTAGCCGCCGGTGAGCCCGACGCGGCGGCGAGAGTGGATTTGGCCGTTTCGGCAACCAAATGGGCCGCGGAGGGTGCCTACGGGTAGCTGGGAGCAACCCGCAGCTCTTGGTGGAGTTAGTTGAGCTCGGGGCGGCCGGAATCGGCGCCGGCGACGACCTAGGCGGCCGCCGGAGTTCGGGTGAAGACGAACTCGAGGCTCCGGTGCGCGGTGAGGTGCGTGGAGTAGTGGGTTAGGTCCTACGTGATGTGGTGAGCATGATGGACACCGAGAGGTGGCCGGTGGATGGCCGGGAGCACGTCGGCGACGAGCTCCGCGGTGGCGCGTGTGGGTGAGCTACGTGCGGTCACTACACAGCTCGGGAGTGAGAGAGGAAAGGAGGGGGAGATAGCTAAGCTCACGGGGCACTCGGGGAAGCACTCGGTGCGGTCGGGGACGGGCTGGTGCGGCGGCGGCGTCGAAGGGGATCTCCGGCGACGGCGGAGTCGGGTAAGGTTGGTGCAGTGGCCTCGGGCTACTTGAGCACTCGGGGCTCGGCTAGCTCGACGAAGAGGAGGGCGGCAGAGCTCCTAGACACGGCGAGACGGAGCACGGACGACGGGGAGCGCGACTACGGCGACGGCGTGGCTGCGGTGGCGTCGGCCATGGCGGGGGAGCGCGAGGGGGAGGAGCTGGGGAGGAGAGGAGATGTCCAAGGGGTTCGGGGGAGAGAGGGGGAGCGATCCGCGTCGGCAGCCGGGTGAGGGGAGCGGCGAGGCGGCGACCAGGTGCGTGGCACCCATGCGGTGCTCGCCGCCGAGCACCTGCCTGCCTGCCTGGCCGAGCCAAGCAGCTCGCTGGCGCGGCTGCTGGGCTGGGCCGGCAGGTGGGCTGGTTGGGAGGCGCCAGGTAAGGTAATTCCTTTCTGTTTTTCTTTTTCTATTTTTCTGCAACTTTGTGGAGTTTTTAAAAATACCAAAACAGTTTCAAAATTCACCAAACTGCTCCTGGTACATAGTTGGAATATTTCCAACATGAAACATTTCTGTTTGGGAATATTTGGGCATTTGCAATATTTTATATAATTTTAAATGCCCAAACTCAAATACTTATGATTTAATTCAAAGACCTTTGGATGACCTAGAAAATGGTGCACCACTTTTGGCAGACGCTTTGAACCAAAGCAAAGGTGATGAGCATTTTTGAAGGGCATTTCAGGTTCATTGAAAATAATTTTAGTAAACCCTAGTTGAATTAAAAGGGGTTCTGGGGGTTCTGTCTTTCCCATTTCAAATTCAAATGAAATTTAAACATGATGCACACACTAATGCATGGTCTAACTAGGATGTGACAACTCACCCCCACTCAAAAGAATCTCGTCCCGAGATTTAGGATCCATTGTGAAAAAGGTGGGATACTCAAGTCGAAGACGATCCTCCCTTTCCCAAGTTGCTTCTTGCTCGGAATGGTTTGACCATTGAACCTTTAGAAACTTGATATTCTGACGTCGAGTGGTACGCTCGGCTTGATCAAGAATACGAATGGGATATTCTCGATAGGTGAGGTTATTTTGGAGATCAAGCATTTCGTGGTCCACTCCACGGATAGGATCCGAGAAGCAACGCCTGAGTTGGGAAACGTGGAAGACATCATGGACTCTGGAAAGATGCGGAGGTAGTTCCAATTGGTAGGCAACTTCTCCTAGTTTGGCAAGAATACGAAAGGGTCCAATGTAACGAGGAGCCAACTTGCCTTTGATACCGAATCGATGGGTTCCCTTAAATGGAGTAACCCGAAGGTAAGCCTTCTCGCCAATTTCATAAGCCATAGGCTTATGCTTGCGGTCATATTGGCTCTTTTGACGAGATTGGGCTGTTTACAATTTCTCACGAACAACGCGAACCTGCTCTTCTGCTTCCTGAATCATATCCAGGCCAAAGAGTTGTCTCTCCCCGGTTTCTGACCAGTTAAGAGGCGTTCGACATTTCCGTCCATAAAGAACTTCGAAAGGAGCTTTGCCAAGCTAGCTTGATAACTATTGTTATAAGCGAACTCGGCGAATGGAAGGCATTTCTCCCAATTCATGCCGAAAGAGATGACAGAAGCTCGAAGCATATCCTCTAGGATTTGATTGACTCGTTCTACTTGACTACTTGATTGAGGATGGAATGTGGTGCTAAAGGAGAGACGAGTTCCCATAGCGTTTTGGAAACTTTCCCAAAATCGAGAGGTGAAGAGACTTCCACGGTCTGAGTTAATCTCCAATGGAACACCATGAAGAGACACTATTCGAGAGATGTACAAATCAGCTAGCTGGCTAGCGGTTATACTCTCACTAACGGGTAGAAAGTGGGCTACTTTGGAAAGACGATCGACAACAACGAAGATAGCATTATTCCCTCTCTTGGTCCTGGGAAATCCGGTAATGAAATCCATATCGATTTTATCCCATTTCCATTCAGGAATTTCCAAAGGTTGAAGGGTACCAGCAGGCCATTGATGCTCTGCTTTAACTCGACGACAGACGTCGCAGTTAGCAATGTATTGAGCGATTTCTCTCTTCATCCTAGTCCACCAAAACCTCTGGCGTAGGTCTTGATACATTTTAGTACTACCGGGATGAATGGTGAGAGGAGAGTCATGAGCTTCCTTAGGATCGATTGTCGTAGCTGTTGTTTCTTGGGAACCACCAAGTGGTTCTCAAAGAAGACAACACCTCGTTCATCTATGGAGAAACACTTAGCAGCTCCGCTAGCAATGTTCTCCTTGATCCGAGATATTCCTCTATCATATTGCTGAGCAGCTATGATTTGATCCGTAAGGTTGGGTTTCGCCACCAGGGTGGAAAGGAATCCTCGAGGAACAATGTGAAGATTAAGCTTACGAAATTCCTCGTGGAGAAATGGTTGACTTTGTTGTAACATCAAATTGTTACAATAAGATTTGCGACTTAGTGCGTCAGCCATGACATTGGCTTTGCCTGGGGTGTAAGATATTCCTAAGTTGTAATCTGTAATCAACTCGACCCAATGTCTTTGCCTGAGATTCAAATCCGGTTGGGTGAAGATGTATTTCAGACTTTGGTGATCAGTGTAGATTTCGCAACGATTACCAAGAAGGTAATGTCGCCAGGTTTTGAGTGCATGAACCACTGCTGCAAGCTCTAGATTGTGTGTGGGATAGTTATCCTCATGTGGACGCAACTGTCGAGAAGCGTAGGCAATCACATGACGATCTTGCATGAGTATGCAACCTAGTCCTTGTCGCGAGGCGCCATAATAGATAATAAAGTCCTTAGAAAATCTGGTGGAACAAGTACGGAGCAGATGTCGCGTCTTTTCAGTTCCTAAAAGCTGAACTTCGACTGTATGGCGCCCATTCGAACTTCTTATCTTTCTTGAGGAGTTCGGTTAGAGGTTTAGCAACTTTAGAGAAATTCTCACGAAGCGGCGGCAATAGCTCGCTAAACCGAGGAAACTCGAACTTGCTTGACCGATTCAGGTGGAGTCCGATCAGGACGGCTTGAACTCGCGGGATTGACAGCAATGCCCTTACCAGAGATTACATGGCCTAGATAGGTCACTTATGGTAACTAGAATTCACACTTAGAGAATTTGGCATAAAGGCGGTGCTCTCAAGTTTCATCAATACTAGCCTTAGATGTTCGCATGTTCTTCCTCATTCTTGGAGTAGATGAGTATATCATCGAGGTATACCACTACTAATTTATCCAAATACTCCATGAAGATTGAGTTCATTAACCGAGAGAAGGTGGCTGGAGCATTGGTTAATCCGAAGGACATGACGGTGTACTCGTATTGGCCATAACGAGTAACAAAGGCCGTTTAGGAATGTCCCGTTTTTGATTTTGATTTGATGGTAGCCCAACCTCAAATCCATCTTGGAAAAGACTGAGGATACAGCGAGCTGATCATACAGATCGTTGATCCTGGGGAGCGGATACTTGTTCTTGATAGTGACCAAATTGACAGGTCGGTAATCTACAACCATCCGATCCATTCCATCCTTCTTCTTGACGAAGAGGACGGGGCAAGCCCATGGAGATGAACTAGGACGGATGAAACCCTTTTGCAAGGACTCATCGAGTTGTTTCTTAAGTTCGGCTAGTTCTAGGGGTGCCATCTTATAAGGTCTTCTAGAAATTGGGACGGTTCCGGGAATAAGATCTATCACGAACTCGACATCCCTGTCAGGTGGAACACCTGGCAGTTCTTCTGGAAAGACATCCGGAAAATCACGGACTATCGGAATATCTTCGAGGTCTGGAAGGGGGTTGGCATTTAAGGAGTATAGCTGGCGCTTCGACACTCGGGTTAAAACATTAACTGTCTTGCCCGAAGGATGGGTGAGTTGAACAGTTCTAGTAGAGCAATCAATCTTAGCATAATGGGCTGACATCCAGTCCATACCCAAGATGATGTTTATGTCCGAGGACTTGAGAGCTATTAGAGAAGCAAGAAAGACTAATCTGTCGACAAGAATTTCATTCCCATGACTTATTCTAGAGGTTTGCCATCTAGAACCAGGGGTCTGAATTTCCATGGAGGTGTGCATGTCACAGAATGTGGTGTTGTGCAATCGAGCATAGCTCTCAGAAATAAATGAATGAGATGCTCCGGTATCAAAAAGAATAGTTGCCGGATGACAATTAACAAGGAGCGTACCGAGAACGACGTTGGGATCCTCATAGGTTTCCTCAGCTGAAACATAGTTGACATGGCCCCGAGCAGTGGCAACTGGTTTAGCATGGAGCAGCTTTCCTGCTGGCTTACCACGGCCAACAGACTTTCCAATCTGACTGGGGTTGTTCTGGGGACACTCACGGATGTAGTGGCCCGTCTCTCCACACTTGAAGCAAGTTATCATATTGGGGCATGGAGCAGCATTAGCAGCGGGCCTCCATAAGTCTTGGGCGGAACATACTATCTGGTTGGGGCGAGGCGCCTCAAAGGATGGCCTCGGGGTGAACCAGGTGGCGAGCAGATTTGAATCCAAACCCGCGCTTCGAGATCCAGAGCGGATGATGAACCAGAGTCACGGACGTGCTTGCGTGAAGCTTCAAAATCAGACTGCCCAGTTTCAGCACTGATAGCCTTATTGACTAACTTCAGAAAAGACGTGCACTCGTGCAGACGAAGATCACAGCGAAGCTCGGGGCTAAGTCCCTTGCGGAACCTTGCCTGCTTCTTGGCGTCGGTAGAAACTTCTTCAGGAGCATAACGTGCTAAATTCCCAAACTCACGGCTGTAAGTATCCACTGTCATCCTACCTTGGGTGAAATTGTAGAATTCCTCCCTTTTTCGATCCATGAGACCTTCCGGGATGTGATGCTCACGGAAAGCGGCACTGAATTCAGACCAAGTAGTAATTTGTCCAACCGGATGCATAGCCTCATAATTCTCCCACCAAAGGCTAGCAGGGCCTTCGAGGTGATAGGCGGCAAAGGTAACCTTATCATCTTCAGCCACGTTGGCAGAACGCAGCTTGTGGGTGATGCTGCGAAGCCAATCATCCGCATCAAGAGGCTCAACGGAATATTTGAACTTCGGTGGATACAGCTTGACGAAGTCATTAAGTGACACCAGATCATTTCTTGGCTGGCGTGCGGTGTTTTGCTCAATCCGCTCCAGTAATCGATTGGTCTCACGCTTATTGCGTTCTGCTTCCAGCATAACCTCGGCCAAAGATGGCGGTTGAGGCAGATTTAATTCCTGGCTGCACTGGCTTCTCCTTGCTCCGGAGCAGCAGGATTGTTGCGGGTGTTGACCATCCTAGGAAACAAAACAACGGTTTAAACCAGGATGGCAGAATTTAGCAAGGAAGTGCGGAATGTAATGGATAACACGGAATGCAAAGATGTTCATCCGTATGACATGGTAATATAAAAACTGCCATATATATACCAACGGTCATACACACCATTCATAGTTTAGTACAAGCCCGACGGAGTACAACTATAGAGAAAGGCGCTACATCTCATCGGAAGCATTCCAAACTCCTATACATTATTTTTCTACACTTCCGAAATGATACACACTAAGTCATATTCCACAAGTCACGCAGGACGGTGGAAATACAACTATTACAATACTAGGGATACTACTACTAACTCAGACAGCTCCGTAGTAGTCCTCATAGAAGTCACCACCCAAGCCTGGAAGTGGAACATGATCATCCGGAAACAGACGATCCTGTGGAGCTTGCGGACCATAGGGACTCGGATGTGGCCGTGGTCCAACAAACGGCGGCAGACGAGGTCCACGAGGAGGGGTGATGCCTCCAACCTCACGCCACTCCATAAAGTCTAGCAGACCAGCCCGCATAGGGTACAAGTCCCTCATATCCATGTATCCGGCTTGAACGGCAGGTGCAAACCGAGTCAGAGTAGCCCAGTGATCAGAACGGGCATTAAAGAGCTCCATACGCAAGGCCCGGTTTTCACGGTCCTTGTCTTCCAGCATCTCCGTAGTGGTGCGAAGAAGTGAGTCCTCATGGGATGCATCGCTGTACATACCCTGAAGGTAGCCATGCGCCCCAGGGAGGGATGCTGGCATGTAGCGGAAATCGGTGTTGCACAGCAAGGCAGTTCTGTCTCGAATAATTGTCATCATTGAATAGGCTGCATCCTGCACGGACATCCCAATAGTGATCCCAAGTCCATAAGAACAGTGGAGCGGTTCAAGAGCTCGGATAAGATGGATATATCCCGACCGTGTACAGATATTGGCTTTGATTAAAATCCTAAACTGCTCCTCGACGGTATATTCAGGATACCATCGGTAACCGGTCTCGACCATCACCGAACTAACATTGCCGTGTGACCACACACACCAATGCAACGGGTCAGACGAACCACTTGGTTACGGGGACGGTGGCCATCTGAAAGCACAGCCACAATGCAAAGACATTAGAATTCCTAGGGAAAATCGGGCAACATAACATCTGTAAATGCTCAAAAACAGATTTGAGACATTCAAAATCAGATTGCAAAACCACTCAACAACATCATATCAAGGTTCTGGTTCAACTGGTAGCATACTAAAATTAGTAGAAACTGGGCGAGGATGTAACCAACAATCCTATAAGTTACTACGGATTAGTAACACGTGAACCCGATAGAGAGAAGAGAGCCTAGTCCTATACCCACGTAGAATGAGAAGAGGATGACTCAGATCGAGGGCATAAGGTAAAGGAGTAAAAGAGCCTTACGCTCCTCCCACAATCAATTCCCCTACATATAACTAAAGCATTTCTAGACTCAACATCGACCAGTTTGGCTTAGCGAACCCACAGCAGCCCTGCTCGATGCCAACGCTGTCGAGACTCGATTCCAAGTCACATCGACCTAGCCGGTAACACCTCATATCACTTTGCGGCCTCACGCACGGTATTCCCACGGTGTCGCCTTACCATGGCCGGGACCGTTTATGTCTTTTGGCTCATGTATATGATAGTGTCGCTAGCATCCACATGACAAAGAACCCGGCCGACATGGCTAGTCGTGAACCCAAAGCGGCGCTAACCTATGGGGACAGGCATACATGAATCACATCGAGCATGTCGGTCATCAATGTATGAATTGGCTGTAGCACTGGCTAACAGGACTCCGTATCCCGGCTGTAGCAGCTAGGCAGGACTCGAATATCACCGCGTGACATTTCCCGAGGGATGACATAGGAATAAAGTGAAACAATGCCGACCAGTCAAGTGTCCAAGCAGTAGTGCTGGGCTAGCAGGACTCGTGAACCGGGCTGTAGCGGACTACTATCGCCGAAGCACGAGACTACATTTCCCCATATGAGAGGCTGCCAAGGATAAACAACTAGTTTGTCGGATCCTCTCATACCAAGCATTTCAATCATACACGCAATATGCCCGATATGAGTAAATACAACAAGGCATCACAACAAAACTCTACAACTCAAAGTACTTTATTTAAGAGGCTCCGAGGAGCCATACATAACATATCCATACAGATAGGGGTCACATGACCCAACACTCAAGTCATACAAACATACAAGCACATGCGAAAGCAAACTAGTCCGAGTACAGACTCTAGAAAGAAAGAAAGCTTGTCGAAGCCCATCTATCTACAGTGGCCCTTCACAAGCCTTGGATCACCACCTGGGTGGCTAGTTCACTCGTTGATGTCAAGGTCTACATAGAACCCATCGGAAGGGGCAGTGTTGTCGTCTGAAAAACATTAATTAAGCAAACATGAGTACGGAGGTACTCAGCAAGTCTTACCACAGAATCCTATCATACATGCACATTCTCAAGAAGGTGGTGGAGTTATTTGCAGCAAGCCAGCTTTGACTCTTGGCTAAGCTATCCCACGTGACACCACTTGAAAAGCATTTGTCGCACACAGTCCACTAATCACCATCACAATACTCCACCGTGGATCCTCTCTCGTCAACCCACGAGAGGGCCATCCATGCACTCACACTTATCTTGAGGCTTTTAGTAGTATCCATTTACTTGTCTATGAACCGTATAGGTGACCAAGTAGTCCTTTATCATGACGCTGCTATTCAATAGTTTATACCCTGCAGGGGTGTACTTCTTCACACACGCTCTCACCACTTACCGCCGTTTACACGACATGTACTCGGCAACCTTCAAGCGGAAGCCCAACGTGGGTGTCGGCTACGACCTGACTAAACACACGAGTCCCGAGTCCAGGTTTATCGCCTATTCGGGTTCCATCCGCAGGGAGTCCGGCCGAGGTTTCCCATACAGCCCCGAACGATGTGTGCAGGGTTCCTGAGACACCAAACGGGTGAATCGGTACACCGGGCCACGTGCCTACTGCAACACAACCCACCCCTAAGGTCAGCGTTGCGTGCGGCCCCCAGCATGCTACAAACACCAAAAACTACTTGCAACTCCCGAACTGAGGACAAGAGTGGTTAATAAGTCGAGAGGGTCAATTAAGGATGCCAATGCGTGGTAGCAGCTAAGTCTTAAATCACACACACAGGTCTCAGTTCTTAGGGACGGCTTCAATGAAACAACCCACCATGTACTCCTACATGGCCTCTCATCGATACCTTTACCAAAACGTGTTCAACACTTTCACTCTCGAACCCGACACAACCTTTCACTCCAATTCATCATCCCGATGAGCCGACGACACAACTCTAAGCATAGCAAGCATAGCATGGTAGGAATCACAAACATGGCTCAATCAAGTCCTACACATACTAGTGGGTTTCATCTAGTTATCGTGGCAATGACAGTCATGCAAAGGAAGTGGGTTCAGCTACCGCAGCACACAACAGTTTGAATCGCGTTGTCTTAATGCAGAAGCAAGAGCGAAGCGAGAACATGGGTTTGTATCGGAATGATCAATGGGTTGCTTGCTCGATGGAGTGGTGGTAGGATAACGCCTTCGACGGATATTCGGATTATCCTGAGGCGTAACCTATCACGAAAGACATACCGAAAATAAACACACATGGCAATATGCAACAATATGATGCATGCTATGACATGGCAATATGGATGTGTGTTGGCCTAATGCAAGCTGAAGCAAAAAGGGATGAACTCATTTGAATCAAAGATTCAAATGCTAGCTCATTTAACATAGCCATAAAGGTGTAATGTCTTATTCTGCTTAAACAGCATGGTTAACATTTTTTATCATGCATGAAACCTCTACCAATGGATAGAATGGATTTTTCTGATCATTTTTCATATATAAATCTTTGCATTTGGAGTTACAGATTAATTTCTATGAATTTTTGAAGTTTGAACTATATTCTGGAATTTCATATTATAGAATAAATCCAGTAATTAATTTACTGCGTCAGCAATGCGTCAGGGTGATGTCATAGTCAACGGAGACGTCCAGGTCAAACCTGACTGATGGGTCCCACATGTCAGCATAATTAGTTTAACTGAATATTGATTAAAACTAAACCTGATTAGTTAACAGGGCTGGGCCCCACCTGTCATAGACTCAACAGAGTCAACCAGGGCCCACCCGTGGTCAAAGTCAGAGTCGGCCACATCGGCGTTTAGCCGCCGGCGAGCCCGACGCGGCGGCGAGGGTGGATTTGGCCGTTTCGGCAACCAAATGGGCCGCGGAGGGTGCCTACGGGTAGCTGGGAGCAACCCGCATCTCTTGGTGGAGTTAGTTGAGCTCGGGGCGGCCAGAATCGGCGCCGGCGACGACCTAGGCGGCCGCCGGAGTTCGGGTGAAGACAAACTCGAGGCTCCGGTGCGCGGTGAGGTGCGTGGAGTAGTGGGTTAGGTCCTACGTGATGTGGTGAGCATGATGGACACCGAGACGTGGCCGGTGGAGGGCCGGGAGCACGTCGGCGACGAGCTCCGCGGCGGCGCGTGCGGGTGAGCTACGTGTGGTCATTACACAGCTCGGGAGTGAGAGAGGAAAGGAGGGGGAGATAGCTAAGCTCACGGGGCACTCGGGGAAGCACTCGGTGCGGTCGAGGACGGGCTGGTGCGGCGACAGCGTCGAAGGGGATCTCCGGCGACGGCGGAGTCGGGCGAGGTTGGTGCAGTGGCCTCGGGCTACTCGAGCACTCAGGGCTCGGCTAGCTCGACGAAGAGGAGGGCGGCGGATCTCCTAGACACGGCGAGACGGAGCACGGACGACGGGGAGTGCGACTACGGCGACGGCGTGGCTGCGGTGGCGTCGGCCATGGCGGGGGAGCGCGAGGGGGAGGAGCTGGGGAGGAGAGGAGATGTCCGAGGGGTTCGGGGGAGAGAGGGGGAGCGATCCGCGTCGGCAGCCGGGCGAGGGGAGCGGCGAGGCGGCGACCAGGTGTGTGGCACCCATGCGGTGCTCGCCGCCGAGCACTGCGTCTGCTGCTGCTCAAGCCGAGCCAAGCAGCTACATGGGCGGGCTGCTGGGCTGGGCCGGCAGGTGGGCCGGTTGGGAGGCGCGAGGTAAGGTAATTCCTTTCTGTTTTTCTTTTTCTATTTTTCTGCAACTTTGTGGAGTTTTTAAAAATACCAAAACAGTTTCAAAATTCACCAAACTGCTCCTGGTCCATAGTTGGAATATTTCCAGCATGAAACATTTCTGTTTGGGAATATTTGGGCATTTGCAATATTTTATATAATTTTAAATGCCCAAACTCAAATACTTATGATTTAATTCAAAGACCTTTGGATGACCTAGAAAATGGTGCATCACTTTTGGCAGAGGCTCTGAACCAAAGCAAAGGTGATGAGCATTTTTGAAGGGCATTTCAGGTTCATTGAAAATAATTTTAGTAAACCCTAGTTGAATTAAAAGGGGTTCTGGGGGTTCTGTCTTTCCCATTTCAAATTCAAATGAAATTTAAACATGATGCACACACTAATGCATGGTCTAACTAGGATGTGACAAAATATACCTTTGTTCACTTTGCCATCCTTCTTATCCGCCAAATACTTGGGGTAGTTCCGCTTCCAGTGACCAGTTCCATTGCAGCAAAAGCACTTAGTCTCAGGCTTAGGTCCAGACTTGGGCTTCTTCACTCGAGCAGCAACTTGCTTGCCGTTCTTCTTGAAGTTCCCCTTCTTCCCTTTGCCCTTTTCCTTGAGACTAGTGGTCTTGTCAATCATGAACACTTGATGCTCTTTCTTGATTTCTACCTTCGTCGATTTCAACATCACGAAGAGCTCGGGAATCGTTTTCGTCATCCCTTGCATACTATAGTTCATCACGAAGTTCTAGTAACTTAGTGATGGTGACTAGAGAATTCTGTCAATCACTATCTTATCTCGAAGATTAACTCCCACTTGATTCAAGCGATTGAAGTACCTGCACAATCTGAGAACATGCTCACTAGTTGAGCGATTCTCCTCCATCTTTTAGCTATAGAACTTGTTGGAGACTTCATATCTCCCAACTCGGTATTTGCTTGAAATATTAACTTCAACTCCTGGAACATCTCATATGGTCCATGACGCTCAAAACGCCTTTGAAGTCCCGATTCTAAGCCGCTAAGTATGGTGTACTAAACTATCAAGTAGTCATCATATTGAGCCAGCCAAACGCTCATAACGCCCGCATTTGCTCCTGCAATAGGTCTGTCACCTAGCGTGCATTAAGGACATAATTCTTCAGGCAGCAATGAGGATAAACCTCAGATCACGGATCCAATCCGCATCATTGCTACTAACATTTTTCAATACAATTTTCTAGGAACACATATGAAAACATAGGGAAGCAACAATGCGAGCTATTGATCTACAACATAATTTGCAAAATACTACCAGACTAAGTTCATGATAAGTTAAAGTTCAATTAATCATATTACTTAAGAACTCCCACTTAGATAGACATCTCTAGTCATCTAAGTGATCACGTGATCCAAATCAACTAAACCATAACGGATCATCACGTGAGATGGAGTAGTTTTCAATGGTGAACATCACTATGTTGATCATATCTACTATATGATTCACGCCGACCTTTCGGTCTCCGTGTTCCGAGGCCATATCTGCATATGCTAGGCTCGTCAAGTTTAACCTGAGTATTCCGCGTGTGCAAAACTGGCTTGCACCCGCTGTAGATGGACGAGAGCTTATCACACCCGATCATCACGTGGTGTCCGGGCACGATTTAACTTTGGCAACGGTGCATACTCAGGGAGAACACTTCTTGATAATTAGTGAGAGATCATCTTAAAATGCTACCGTGAATCAAAGCAAGATAAGATGCATAAAGGATAAACATCACATGCAATCAATATAAGTGATATGATATGGCCATCATCATATTGTGCTTGTGATCTCCATCTCCAGAGCACCGTCATGATCACCATCGTCACCGGCGCGACACCTTGATCTCCATCGTAGCATATGTCGTCTCGCCAACTATTGCTTCTATGACTACCGCTATAGCTTAGTGATAAAGTAAAGCAATTACAGGTATGCTTGCATTTCATACAATAAAGCGACAACCATATGGCTCTGCCATTGCCGATAACTCGTTACAAAACATGATCATCTCATACAATAAAATATAGCATCACGCCTTGACCATATCACATCACAACATGCCCTGCAAAAACAAGTTAGACGTCCTCTACTTTGTTGTTGCAAGTTTTACGTGGCTGCTACGGGCTGAGCAAGAACCGTTTACCACGCATCAAAACCACAACGATAGTTCGCTGTTGGTGCTGTTTTAACCTTCGCAAGGACCGGGCGAGCCACACTCGGTTCAACTAAAGTGAGAGAGACAGACACCCGTCATCACCTTTAAGCAACGAAAGTGCTCGCAGCGGTGAAACCAGTCTCGCGAAGCGACGCGTAATGTCGGTCCGGTCGCTTCATCTCACAAGACCGCCAACCAAAGTATGACATGCTGGTAAGCAGATGACTTGTATCGCCCACAACTCACTTGTGTTCTACTCGCTCATATAACATCAACGATAAAACCTAGGCTCGGATGCCACTGTTGGGGAACGAGTAATTTCAAAATTTTCCACGCACACGCAAGATCATGGTGATGGCATAGCAACGAGAGGGGAGAGTATTGTCCACGCACTGTGAGACCGAAGCGAAGCGCTATGACAACGCTGTTGATGTAGTCGACGCCTTAACGATCCGACCGATCCAAGTACCGAACGCACGGCACCTCCGAAGTTCAGCACACGCTCAGCTCGATGACGATCCCGGACCGATCCAAGAAAGTGTCGGGGATGAGTTCCACAAGACGACGGCGCAGGACGATGATGATGCTCTATCGCGCTGGGCTTCGCTTAAACTCGCGATGATATGACCGAGGTGGAATATGGTGGAGGGGGCACCGACACGGCTAAGGAACGATCCGTAGATCAACTTGTGTGTTATGGGTGCCCCTGCCCTCAGATATAAAGGAGCAACGGGAGGGGCGGCCGGCCAAGGAGGGCGTGTTGGAGGAGTCCTACTCCCACCGGAGTAGGATTCTCCTTCCTAGTCCAACTAGGAGACCTTCCATGTAGTAGGAGTAGGAGAGAAGGAAAGGGAAGAGAGAAGGAAGGAAGGAGGGTGCGGCCCTCCCTAGTCCACCCGGACTAGGCCTTGGGGCGTGGCCTGCCCTAGGCAGCCCTCTCTCTTTCCCGTATGGCCCAATAAGGCCCAATACTTCTTCCGCGAATTCACGTAACTCTTGGTACTCAAAAATACCCGAATCACTCGGAACCTTTCCAAACTTCAAATATAGTCGTCCAATATATCGATCTTTACGCCTCGACCATTTCGAGACTCCTCGTCATGTCCCCGATCTCATCAGGACTCAACTCCTTCGGTACATCAAAACTCATAAACTCATAATATAACTGTCATCGAAACCTTGTTGCGGACCCTACGGGTTCGAGAACTATGTAGACATGACCTAGAACTATTCTTGGTCAATAACCAATAGCGGAACCTGGATGCTCATATTGGCTCCTACATATTCTACTTAAGATCTTTATCGGTCAAACCGCATAACAACATACGTTGTTCCCTTTGTCATTGGTATGTTACTTGCCCGAGATTTGATCGTCGGTATCCAATACCTAGTTCAATCTCGTTACCGGCAAGTCTCTTTACTCGTTATGTAATGCATCATTCCGTAACAAACTCATTAGCTACATTGCTTGCAAGGCTTATAGTGATGTGCATTACCGAGAGGGCCCAGAGATACCTCTCCGACAATCGGAGTGACAAAACCTAATCTCGATATACGCCAACCCAACATGTACCTTTGGAGACACCTGTAGTACTCCTTTATAATCACCCAGCATTACGTTGTGACGCTTGGTAGCACCCAAAGTGTTCCTCCGTAAACGGAGTTGCTTAATCTCATAGTTACAGGAACATGTATAAGTCATGAAGAAAGCAATAGCAATGTACTAAACGATCAAGTACTAGGCTAACGGAATGGGTCATGTCAATCACATCATTCTCCTAATGATGTGATCCCATTAATCAAATAACAACACATGTCTATGGTTAGGAAACATAACCATCTTTGATTAATGAGCTAGTCAAGTAGAGGCATACTAGTGACATTAAGTTTGTCTATGTATTCACACATGTATCATGTTTCCGGTTAATACAATTCTAGCATGAATAATAAACATTTATCATGAAATAAGGAAATAAATAATAACTTTATTATTGCCTCTAGGGCATATTTCCTTCATCGATATGATTAGGGTTAGGGAATAACGTAATCTCGGTGAGACCGATTACACAAACTCGGTGAGACCGAATTTGATAATTAGCTAACCAGAGAGTTGGCCAGGTAAACTCGGTGGGACCGATTCGCTCTTTCGGTGAGACCGAAAAGTTATGAAAGGGAAACAGAGAGTTTACATTGCAATCTCGGTGGGACTGATCGCTCACGTCGGTTAGACCGAAACGTTACGAAGGGAAACAGAGAGATTTCAATCCCATCTCGGTGAGACCGAGATCCCTATCGGTGAGACCGATTTGCCTAGGGTTTGTGGCAGTGGCTATGACAATTGAACTCGGTGGCGCCGGATAGAAAGAATCGGTAGGGCTGAGTTTGACTTTAGGTTTAGGTCATATGAGGATGTGAGAAAGTAGTGGAGGGTTTTGGAGCATATCACTAAGAACATGAAGCAAGAGGCTCATTAAGCAACACCTCATCCCTCCTTGATAGTATTGGCTTTTCCCATAGACTCAATGTGATCTTGGATCACTAAAATGTAAAGTATAGAGTCTTGAGCTTTTGAGCTTGAGCCAATCCTTTGTCCTTAATATTTTGAGGGATCCACTTTCATCATCCATGCCATGCCATTCATTGAGTTTTCCTGAAATATTTGTCTTGGAATACCATTAGCTCAATGAGCTATATGTTGTTATGAATTACCAAAACCACCTAGGGATAGTTGCACTTTCAGCAGCCCCTTAGTGTCAGTGTGTCGCGGGTTGGCTCCCTCACACTGAAGGTGCCCAACAATGAAATCACTAATTAAGGGATACCCTTTGAAAAGGTCACTTACACTTTCTCTGGTCGTGATAAGTGGTGCATTACATGTGCGTCACTTCCCGCAACCTAGGAGTTTTTCCCGTTCTTCATAGATTCATTTTTTAAATGTTTTTTCTCTTGAGCCGTGCATCCAAATCATAAACTGTTTTCACCGTTGGATTTCTGACGCCGAGATCTTCGAAACCAGTTCCCATGTTAACAGATTTGGACGAACTGTTTTCAAGAAAATCCAAAAAAATGGGAATAAAAAACCATAAACCAGAAAAGTAACTGAAATAATGAAAAACAAAAAAAAGATAAAAGACCAGAAAAAAGGAACCCGGAAGCACAATAGTTTTTTTTTCTTTTTTGATGCACAACGGTGCATTTTTCCTTTTCGGGAAGCATTATTGTGCTTCTCACGGAAGCACATTTTGGGCTTTTGCTTTTTTGGGAAGCATAGTTGTATTTATCGTGGAAGCATAAGTTGTGCATTTCCCCTTTTCGAGGAAGCACAACTGTGTTTTTTTATTTTTCAGGAACCACAATTGTGCTTATCGTGGAAACACATCCTGTGTTTTTTTTCCTTTTTTGAAGAAGCACGGATCCGATTTTCCTTCTTCGTAAAGAAAAATGTGCTTCTCATGAAAGTACATGTTGTGCTATTTCTTTTTTGAGGAAGCACACTTGTGCTTTTCTTGTTTTTTTGAAAGCATAGTTGTTCTTCTGGTGGAAGCACAATTGTGCTCTTCTCTTTTCAAGAAGCCCAACTATGCTTCTCGTATAAGCACATGTCGTACTTCTTGCGGTAAAGCACTACTTTCCGGAAAAAAAACAAATCTATTTTCTGTCAAAACCTAGAAAAAACCAAGTAAAAACTTAAAAACCAAATAAACCCTAAAAACACATGAAATAAAAACTTGGCGCACTCACATGCACAAAAATTTATCTTTATAGGAGCCCTCCCAAGGATACCCTTAATTTTTTTTTGAGGGAAACAACCAATTTATTCATCGAATTCCACAGAGTGTGGGATACAAGTCGGAGCCTGGGATTGGCCTAACCAGATGTGGCGCCCCGGCCCTAGTGAGAGTGAATATTTGGCAAGTTTATGTGCGTCTCTATTAACCGCACGACCTTCAAACACAAAATTACAAGCAAAGGAAGAAGCTCTACTTCTAATCTCTTGAACAATTGCAGCATTTTTGCCCCTGTGTGACTTTGAAATATCATTAACCACTTGCTTAGCATCGGAGGCGATGAGTAGATTGTTTACGTTGAGATCTTCCGCCAATGCAAGTGCTTCTCGACATGCTATGGTCTCTGAATAGCCGGTCGCCCACTCCCAGAATGACCAACGCCGAGCTCCCCATATAGTTGCCTTGCTGATCTCTGCATACCGCAGCTGCTGATCCACCCCTTCTAGGTCGACTCAAAGGTGTCGACATGTATTTTAAACCAGCCTACCGGTGGCGCCGTGGCCTAACCGGGCAGGAGGCCACCTCGCACTCACGGTTACCGCCTTGTTTTCAAGCACCTCAAGTCTCGATATGAATCTCTTGACAAACTCTGTGGTGGCCTGTGGGGTTTGGAAGATACCTTCATGGATTGCTCGTCGCCGTGCTGTCCATATGGCCCAGAGCCTGACCGCTAGCAGTACAAATTGATCATGTGCCAAAGAATCCATCAGCGTGAATAACCACAACTTGGCTTTTGGTTTGGTGGTGGCGACCAGCGTTTGGGCAAGATCATCATCAACTAGCGCCCACACACACCGCGATGATGTGCAGTTCAGTAAAGAATGTCTCCATGAATCAAGCGCACCACACATCCCGCAGGCAGAGTTGTCTGTCATGTGTCTATGGGCTCGAACATCTTCCGTTGGGAGGGACTGTCGTGATAATCTCCACAAGAACATTTTCACTTTCCCTGGCACCTTGGTGTTCCATAATGTTTTCCACGATCCTTCTTCAGCTGATGTCGTTGACGAGCCTGCTGAAGCTTCCAGCCATGCCTCCCGACGACGTCTACTTTCCACTAGCATGCGATATACTGACTTGACCGAGAAAATGCCATTCCTTTCAAAGTTCCAGCTCCAGAAATCATCCGTGTTACGAGTGCATAAAGGAATGCTTAAGATTACCTTAGCATCCATCGCAATGAAAACTTGATTAACACGGTGTACATTCCATGTAGCACTTGTGTTATCTATCAGATCGGCAACTCGGTTTGGCGGATTGACCACTCGGCATCCGTATGGCCGCATCATCTCGTCCCTTGGTAACCAGGTATCAGCCCATATATCCGTGGTTTCACCATTGCCTATACGTCGGATAATGCCTTGCTTTAGCACGTCCCTGCCTTCGACAATCGCATGCCATACCTGGCTTGGGTGACCGCTAAGATTTGCATGCAAGATGTCCGTGTCAGGGTAGTAAACGCTCTTCAAGATGCGTGCACTTAGAGTGTCAGGATACTGAAGCAATCTCCATGCTTGATGCGCTAACATAGATAGGTTAAAGAGTTCAAAGTCTTTGAACCCAAGCCCCCCATAACTTTTGGCCCTGTCATCGACTTCCAAGAGACCCAATGAGGTTTTCTCTTACCGTCCCTCGATCCCCACTAGAATTTTCTTATGAGCATATTCAGATGTTCACACAATCCCCTCGGTAACTTGAAGCACGACATGGAAAAGACCGGTATAGCTTGCGCCACAGCTTTTACCAATACCTCTTTGCCCGTTGTAGACATAGTATTCTCTAGCCAGCCCTGCACTTTGCTCCATAAGCGGTCTTTCAAATATTTAAAGGCCCCATTTTTTGAACTCCCTATGTCAGACAGCATACCCAGATACTTCTCATTAAGTGTTTCATTAGGAACATTGAGAGACTCTTTGATTGCATCCCGAGTGATTTCAGGACACCCTCATGAAATAGATAGATGATTTAGCAAAATTAATCCATTGGTTCAAGCTTCACAAGAATCGCTCAAGACTCAGTTCACCTCTTCAGCACCAGCAATACTTGCCTTACAGAACAGCAGGCTGTCATCAGAAAATGACAAGTGACTTACTTGAGGCGCCGTAGGTGCCACTTGTAAACCACTCAGATGGGATGACTCACTCTTATATTTTAAAAGGCACGACAGGCCCTCTGCTGCTAGCAAGAACAAATATGGGCTAATTGGGTCCCCTTGTCTGATTCCTCTTGATGGCTCAAACTCCTCCAACTTGTTCCCATTAAATAACACCGAGAACTTCACAGACGTTACTAAGCTCATAACTATATTTACCCACCGCTCTGTGAAGCCCAATTTCATCATCACCGCCCTCAGGTAGGGCCACTCGACCCTGTCATATGCTTTCATCATGTCGAGCTTGAGTGCAAAGGATTGGTGCTTCTTTGCTTTGTTCCTCTTCATGAAGTGGAGACATTCATAAGCTGTGATAATGTTATCGGTTATCAACCTTCCAGGACAAAGGTTGATTGCTCTTGAAATTATCTCAGCAGAATCACTTTCAGACGTTAGCAATCACTTTCGAGGCGATCTTATATAGTACGCTACAAAGGCTAATCGGTCTGAATTGAGCTAACAGAGTGGGATTTTTTACCTTTGGTATTAACACAAGGACTGTTTCATTGATGCATGCTGCTGATTCTGTACCCTCCACTATTCTTAACACTGCCTTTGTCACATCATTTCCACAAACCTCCCAATGGCGCTGAAAGAAGTGAGCTGGGTATCCATCCGGACCAGCAGCTTTAGTGGGGACCATCTGAAAGAGAGCTATTTTAACTTCCTCTTCGCTATATGGGGCATTCAAAGCGTTGTTCATCGTATCAGTTACTTTGCGCGGGGTAGTGTCCAAAATAGGCTCCATATTAGCTACACCTTCCGACGTGTAGAGGGTTTTGTAAAATGACGTAGCCATGTTCTCCATCTCCATCACGTTATCTGTCATTGAACCATCCGGGCGCAGCAGTTCTTTTATTTGATTTTTCCTTCTTCGCATGCTCGCACGTAAGTGAAAAAATATATGTTCTTATCACCGTGGATCAACCAGTCAATGCGAGCCCGTTGACGCCATAATATTTCCTCTCGGTGAAACAATTCAACAAGCCGATCTGTGATCTTTGTCTCCTCTCTGGTAGGCCCTGATCGCCCTGGTGTAGCGCGGCAAATCTGCAGTTTAGTTTTTAATACACTGATCTCCTGTCGCACGTTACCGAAATGCACGCGATCCCAGGTTGATAGCTCTCCCGACAGCCCCTGTAGCTTTGTCTTGACCTGCTCCACTGACTCACCTGGCGCTGATGTCCATTGGCTGGCCACTACCGAACCAAGCAACTCGTCCCGCTCCCAACATACTTCATATTTAAATGGTTTAGGGCCCTCCTGCATGCATGCGATTCTTGCATCATAAGCGGCAGGCTACGTGATCCGAACTGGCTGCTGCAATGTGCTTGACCTCCGCTGTTGGGAACGCCATTAACCAGTCCGACGCCGCCATCGCTCTATCCAATCTCACCCTTGTGAATGATCCTCCAGCTACTCTTTTCTCGAACGTCCAGCTCTGCCCCTTGTATCCAATATCAGTCAGGTTGCAAGTATCCAAGGCATCACGAAACAGATCCATCTGTGCTTGGCTCCTCGCACATACTCCGTCGTGCTCGTGGCCATGTAACACTTCATTGAAGTCACCGATCGCAACCCATGGGTGATTGCTAGTGTTTACAATGTCGCGCATCATGTCCCAGGTTTTATATCTTTCTTGCGTTTTTGCTTCTCTCCATAGACAAAGGTTATCCTAGTTTGCACCGGTAGTAACTCTTTCACAAGTACATCTATGTGATACTCTGAATAACCAAGAATTTCCAACTTTATTGCTTCATTCCAGAAAATACCAAGACCACCACTCCTACCTCTATCGCTACAGCAAAACTCTTTTCAAAGCCTAATGATCCTACCATACTCTCAACCCGTGAACCCTCTATTTGGGTTTCTAATAAGCATACAATAGAGGGGGCATGTTGCCTCGAGAGATCTCGAAGCTCTCGAACTGTCACGGGTTTGCCAGCCCCACGACAGCTTCCACACGGGCAACTCATTGTGCCAGATACCCTTAAATAGTTGCTCCTTCCAAACACGAGCTCCCAGGAAGGAAAGTGGTCTGTAGCCAGCTAGAAATAACAAACTTGGGTCGCTTATGCTTCTTTGCCTGGCCCAGCTCGGGACCCATGAGGAGGTGTACTTATGACATTTGTTGCCAAAGGCCGACTAATTTCACCAGAGCTATATCTCGATTCATGCGAGATGGAAGTTGTTCCCACTTCAGGCACATCGCGAGCGGGCCAGCCCATTAACTTAGGAATCGCTTGCGTTAGGTTCGCTGGTTATCTTTTGTTTTTTTCAATCCGTTTGTTTTTTCATTGGTTTTCTTAAGTTTTTTCTTTGTTATAACTTTAGTTTTCTTTTGTTTTCACCGTTTTTCTTCATCTCTTTACACAAATTTTTGGTTTTCTTCCCCTTTTTTCCTTTTTATAGTTTTGTTTGTTTATTTCTCAACTCTTTTGGTTTCTTTGTTTCTTTTTCTTTTTTGCACTATTTTTTCTTCAGTTTTTTGTTTCCTTTCTTATATTTATTTGCTTTTCTTTTGTTTTTCCTTTGTTTTTCCCTCTCCTTTTACAGCATATGTCTACATTTATTGTTACACATCGTATATTTTAGTACACATCAAGAATATATTATTAATAAACGTTTAACATTTTTCAAATACATGATTAATATTTTAGTCAAACAAATTCTTCGATTCTACTATTTTCTTACATGTTGCATATTTTTCAAAGCATTTTTAATAATGACTTTAACATTCTTAATATTTTATGATTAATATTTTTTAAATATTATTTGATGTATAATTTTTCTACTCATCTTATATTTTTCTTACTTATCTGATACATTTTGTACATGTTTAAATTTTGTGTATACACATTTAACATTTTCGATATACATTATTAACATTTTCAAAACATATTTTTGGATCTCCTCTTTTCTATACACATCATACATTATTTTTGGACGCCTACATTTTTTATATACAGTTTTACAATTTTCCTAAATACATGATTAACATTTTTAGAAACTTCTATTTTATGTATACTTTTTTCCGTGCATTTTGTACATTTGTTGTATACATCCTAAACATTTTTTATACACATATAACATTTTTTAAATGCATAGTTGACATTTTTTTAATATTTTATAAAAAGTGTTTTTTGAATTATATATTTTTGGATATTTGGAAATATAAACAAAAGTAAAAATAAAGCAACAACGGAATTGAAAAAACAGAAGAAAAAAAACGAGGCTATGTCCTATGGCTTCGCGTGCGACTAGGTCAGCCCATCTCACGGTTGCTTAAGGTGTAACTGGAGGTGATGCTTACCAGTAGGGAATCGTTCCCATACGGCTCACCGGCGGAACGTTCAGCCGGTCGCGTGCGAGACGCACGATTCCTTTTGATTAAACGACGACCGGTTCGCCCATGTGCCCACGCCAGTCGCCAGCGCCATCTGGCCCACCATCGCCCGCTCATCCTTTCTATCCTTATCCCGTACGGAGGCTCTCTTCCACTCATTCGCGCCCTTTCCTCATCCCCTACCTCCAGTTCTTGCCGACAGCAAGCACCCCAAATCAAACACCGGAGAAATCACCTCTGCTCCCATGCGCTGCTTGTTTTTTCCATCTAGATCTGGTTGATATGGGCCTCGCAGCCGACCGCACCCGCCGCTCGCGCGAGTACTTAGGGGCTGATGCTCGTAGTGTGAGGCCAACCGCTTTGTGCAGGGGCCACTGCCAGTAGCTGGCCGGAGCCGGGGGAGCTTGGAGCGCGAGACGTGGAGCTGCATCCGATGGTGATTTTTGCTGGAAGTAGTTCTTTTTTTTTTTTTTGCTGCAATCGACACATATTTTTGATGATGAGATTTTGTTGCTGGAACCATCATTAATTTTTGCTGGAGCTGGCTTTTTTTGTTGCTACAATTGAGTGGTAGTGTTTTTGCTGCTGAGAATTTTTTGCTGGATCCAGTGATTTGTTTTGTTGGAACTGACTTTTCTTTTTGCTACAATCGACCTTTTTCAGATTTGTTCTTCTGAGAATATTTTTGCCGGAAACATCTTTTTGCTACCACCGTAGTCTGCTTTTGCTGGAATTGACTTTTATTTTTGCTACAATCGGTCTTTTTCAGATTTGTTCTTCTGAGAATATTTTTGCCGGAAACATCTTTTGCTACCACCGTAGTCTGCTTTTGCTGGAACCAACATTTTTTCAAAGGATCCAACTGGCAGTGACACTGAGATACCGTGGGGTAATTTTGTTGCAAGCGTCGATGGCGAGCATCGGCGGCAAGCCTCGATGGCAAGCATGTTTTGCTACCACCGTAGTCTTTTTTTGCTACCACCATAGGTTGTTTTTGTTGCGAGCGTTCATTGCGAGCATCAGCGGCGAGCGTTGATGGCGGGCACGGCAGGACCTGTCAATGGCGAAGGAAAACACGGGAGGGTGGAAACACGCAGCGCGACGCGACAGCGAGACGCGGCTGCCATGTGCCCATTTGTTTTTTCTCAGATCTCGTCCACTCTGGAAAAGGAGCGACGGAAAAGGAGCGACGGGAACAAGGGATCTGATGGTTACGCGGGGCCGCATCTGACGGCTAGGGTGCGACCGGCCCAAATTTGGGCCGGGGCGCCGGCACCTAGTGTTGCCCTTACCAGTATGACGCTGGCGGGCAATGGCGCTGCTCCTATACTAGCCAAGTTGGGAGTTAGTGATGAACTGTGTAAGGTGTGGCTTCTTGACCCCCAAGACCTTATCTGGCATGTATTGTCGTATGAGATTCCGAACATTGCTTCATGAATATAGTGATATTATAATCCTCAAAAAATGATTTTTTTTTCTCCTCATTCTTCTTTGGCCTCAGGTTCGTTCAGAGAGCGCTAATTGCTCTTCCTGCCTTACCATGCTTCCTCCTTGTGTCATTGCTTTGGTCTCTTTTCTCCTTTGCATAAGGATAACCAGGCGCAAAACATACCCATCTTACGCTTTCAACGCAGATTATAGGGTAAGAAGACAAATTCGTAATGTTGTTTAATTCCACTTCGCAAGGAAGGACATAGCTCCGTCGGCTGATGCAGTTAGGTTAGGTGACTCATCAACTCTTGCTCTAGAAGTAGATGAGCCAGTCCAACTCAACAGAGAATTTTCTACTTTTTTGGTACCATTCAACACTGCATTCTGATCTGTACTATGAACTAACTATATTGCATGGAAGTTTGACCCAAAAGAAAGAAAAATAGGCTTCATACTTTCCAAATCAACAAAACTTTAGAACTACTAAATCTGTACAAAATTATAAGACATTTGTGTATACTAAACTAGCCTACGAAAACATATTATATTTGATACGACGGGAGTACAATCTACCAAAAAACTTTCAGCTTTTTATATGCACCGTAAATACTGAAAATAATGTATATCTTGATCAAAAATCTCTTTTTATGCATTTATGTAAGATTAAAAAAACGTTCCTCACAAGCGCTCGTCTCATACCCTTCGTGCAAGCGACTCAGGCGAACAGGAATAGGGTTTCAGCTGCCTCCCGTTGGCACCACAGCCGATCCGCCTAATCTCTTGTGGTCTTAAGGCCATGGAGCCGTGTTGGATACCGGCCCTTGCCTGCGTGAGGGCCCCATTTTAAGGTGTTTTTCTTTAAGTTTGGTTAGGGTCTTTGTCATGCTCAGGAAGGCGAAGCGGAGGAGGCTCCCTGAAGATGAAATAAGGTTCTTTCCGCCGATCCCCCATCTCGGCGATGCATCTAGCGTCATCGAAAGGCATGTCGAGGTGTGTCTCCGACTAATCTCGTGAGACTCGGTCGGTGTTTGTCTTTGGTAGATCCGATTGGATCTGGTCTTTGTTCGTCTACATTCACGTGACAACGGCTGTTGTTCTGATGCGCTAGTCCTGTGGGGTCTTAGCACTATGACTTTCCAATTATCTACTACAATAAGGTTTGCCCGACTGCAACAAAGAAGGGACAATGACGGCAGTGCACCTTCGGCTCGCTGTAGTGCTTGTAGTCGTCGCTAGGTGGTCTACGAACCTAAATGTATTTTTTTTACTTCTCGTATTCTTTGTACTACCTTGACAGATGATGAATAAAGCGGAAAAATTTCCTGCAAAATGTGAGACAAAAAACATCTGGTGTATGTTCCACACATTCTTAATCTAATGTTTGTTGACCCGAGAGGTTGAAGTCCCTATGTTATCTCGTTTGGGAGAGAGGAAGAAAATGAAAAGTCATAGATAAGGGGGTGTTCTACACCAACATCTTTTCCAATTCAAACATGTCTTCGGCCCTGGATGAAGCTGAGATTCTGTCACGACCTATTCCATTAAAGGGGCATATATTCGACATTTCCTTGTTGGACCATCCTTTTAATCACAATCTTATTGACAGATCACAAGTTCCTTGTGCCAGCACATATATAAGTAGCGCTTGCCAGCCAAAAACCCATACACTAGCTATTGCCTTGCACTGAAGCTTCATAAAGACATGCACCTAAATTTCACAAGAGAAAATGAAGTGGTGCTAGTCAGGAGCCACATGGTTCGTACTCATGGCCATGGCAAATAATTAATAGCCTTTGTTTAGTGGAACATTTTATTTAAAAATATAATATAATAAAAGACATAATGAAACGATGCATATGCTTCCAGCGAACCATGTTACATGAGATGGATAGAGCAGCATAGAACAAACAATGATAGTTCTTACAAAGTGAAAGAGAACAAGAAAGAGGTAATTCCAGCGAACGTTGTGCTTGGTGGTTGCTTTATTTATAAAACGGGGCGAAAGCCTTTTTCGGTAAAAAAAAATGCTTGCCATGGTTCTGATGTGGTATTTCGCTGAGACTCAAATTGCAACTCGTGAGAATGGGAGATATCGGGACCCGCTCGTATGTGTATTGGTCATCATGACCTTCTCCTTTGCCCTTGTTGCCTGCTTGGTGTGAGCATCGACCGATTGTTGTTCTAAGCTAGGGTAAGTGGCCTTGGTTTGAGGAACAAACTTTTGCGAGTCGGGCTACAATATGATCATATTGAACTGGGCCACCTAGTCTATAACTTGAGTTTGGCTCCATATTGAGAAGGCCAAGACATTTGGAGAGATAGAACTTGAGAAGGAGAGGTAGCAACTCGCACGAGACGCGAAGGATGCGAAGATCATGTTGGCAGACGAAACCCTCTTGGATGACCATACAAAGAAGTGGCTTGCGGATATGAAGAAGGAGATAAACGAGCGTAGGGAGTACGAGGCGGTGAAGGCGGCTGCGGCAGCGGAGCATGCGACAAGGATGCAAGCAGAGTAGGCAGCCCGAATGCAGGCGGAGCAGACGGCATGGATGGCGTCCGGCCAATGATCCGACAATCGAACCATCCGTCACGCTCGCACATGTCCGGTTTGTTGAACTATGATTTGGTTTGCTTTGTTTTGAACTATTGAATTCGCATAAATTGTATCATATAATTGGCATGCATGGATTACATGGATTTAAGAATCGGCATTTGAGGTATGTGAATGTGCATGGCAATATATGAGGTGCCGGCAGGCACTGTCTGTGGACGCGCCCGCGGGCGTATAGAAGGCCTGATTTGCCACGTCGGGCTATAGATGCTCTTACAAAAGCATCCACGTAAATAAGTGTGAACACATTTAATTTGAATTTTCATAATTTTCAAAAAACATAACTTTTAAACTGTGCGCCGCAATTAAGTTCCATTTTTACCGTTAGAACACTCGCGGCGTGCTCCAACCAGCGATGATAAAAGGCAAATATGCATCTACGGCCAACGGCGAGTCGTGGCGGCATGGTAGCATCAGCGACCAATGATGGTACGTGACTTAGACATATTTCGGTTTTCTTCATGAACAATGCCTATTCTTTTAACTTTCACGAACTAGAGAATCTCCCAAGGTCAAGTACTCCATGGGATATACACATGAGCTCGATACCAATTGTTGGAGTCCGGTTCCACCTAGTCTATAGCTTGAGTCCGGTTCCATATCGATCTTTAACCTTTTGGTAATGTGATGGATAAATACTTGTCTTATTCTGAAAGATTCCATCACACGCTGTGCACGCATATATATTGGATCACGTTCCTGGAATAGCAAATTGTTTCTTTTTTAGCTGTAGATTATTTTTTTTAACCCAGTATCAGTGGATTCTGCTGTGGAAGAGAATCGTTCTGCCCCTTATACATGCAGATACAGGTCCCCCGTTAATGGATTGATCTCGCCCACGGCCGTAAGCCCGTAGCTAACTAAAACCCTCGCTGCGCGGCCTCGGATCAGATCCTCCACTGAACTTGTCTAAAAAAAGATCCTCTACTGAACGAGCTAACCGACCCTCGCGTGCACCGTATGTCTCCATGCCTTCCACCTTCACGCGGAGTCTGGTTTGATATCGATCTTTTAACTTTCACGAACTAGAGAATCTCCCAAGGTCAAGTACTCCATGGGATATACACATGAGCTCGATCAGAGATAGGAGTAACTCATGTTGAACTCTTTTTGGCAATTTGAACGACTTATAATGATGTTTGTCTCGCATATCATACAGAAGATCGGGTTATAAATCGAGTTGTGTGATGGTAAACCGTAGGCCTCGACGCGGTCCAATTTTGTCGCACGTTTGACGTCTCAGGGGCGAGTGTTTGTTTTCTTTTAGTAAATCTACAGTCACCTCCAACGATAATTAAGAAAATCTATGCCGCCGAAGAGAGCGGTCGATCGGTGGTGCCCCGACTGTGGTCGAAGACACGGCCGAGTACAAGATTGTGGCATGCGCTACAAACATTACTTGACCTCTGCTGCCATAGATGATGGTCATCTTCGTCTTCTTACTTCATATCAGGAGCCGTCGGCCATGACGTGACAACCTATGGTGCTTAGAAGGTGCACTTAGCAGGCAGTCTAGTGGACCAGAAGCTCGCGATTTTCCCTGGCAAAAAAAAAAAAATAGTAGCTCACGTTTTTCACGCTCGGCCTACCTGATCAGCTCATTGCCAGGCCCATGAAACATTGAATTACGGGCGGACTAATCTCTACCTAATAATGAAGCACACAGGGTTTCTGCCCGTCCGTCGCGCCAATTTGCAAAAAAGCCCTTATGTTTTCATGAAATCAACCCGCAGTCTAGATTTAAGTCACACCGAACCGTTATTTTACAGTTTTTTGAAAACCCCTGACTTTCTATGTATTCCATCCGCGGATCATATTCAAGTCAAACAAATGCTTTTCTAAACCATCCATACCTTTTAAACCGTAACTCCGATTTAAACATGTTATATATGAAATTTGATTAGAAAAATATGTAGAATATGAATATAACATTATTTTAACCTGTTAAGTATTTATAAATATTATTTTGGAAGATATTTAATTCAAACAAATGGTTTTCTAAATTATACGTATCTTTTAAACTGTAACTCCAATTTTAATATGTTATATATGAAATTTGATTAGAAAGATGTGTGAAATCTGAATATGATGTTAATTTTACCTGTTAAATATTTTTAAATATTATTTTGGAAGCAAACTTATAACTATAGCCACGATCCATTTTTCTTTCATACAGGCGGTGATCCGGATTGAAAATAAACACCCACTATAATCATATATGGAAAAGAAAACATCGAGAACTACACATGCATACCTCTGCAGGGGAAAACAACAGATTTCTGATCGCGAGTGTGAGAGAAAGCGAGAGAGAGGGAGAGAGGGACGTCTTAGGATTAACCACATTCTTACACGTTTGGGTTTGTGTAAACACTAAGGCCGCCGCCGGCAAGGGTGAGAAGAAGGATAAGCGGCAACATAAATATGATGCGTCGCTAAAATAAAGGAGATCGGCCTATTGTGGTCTTGAGTGATGGTTGTTCGGTTAAGAGTGTGTTGTGTTTTTTCTCCTGTTACAACGCACGGGCTCTTTTGCTAGTAATAATAATATAATGTATTGAGTTTCGTGTCACTGGATGTAAGACTTGGAAGTATGATCAGCAACTAATCTAACGTGTTGATTTTCATGTCACTGGATGTGAGAAATTTAAAACAGAGAATGCCACCCGATGATCCCGCGGCTTACTCGTATCGTTTCCGTCAAAAGCGAAAATTCAAATAAATAAAATGCAGACCTGAAAACGAGGCCGGCAGGCCGGCATGGCAAAGGTACGACGAAAAAATTACTCATAGTGCCAATGGGGCTGTGTACACATTATTAGCCTTTCTTTTTTCGAGAAAATTTTCAATCTATTTATCTTCAGTCATAACAGTACAACGAATATCAGAAATAATAAAAATTACATCCAGATCTGTAGACCATCTAGCGACGACTACGAGCAGAAACCCTAGCTCTTTTTGTGGAGGAGGAGGCGGCAGCTGGGCATGAGCTTTTTTCTATTGCTCGGTACGGTCTCATTACTAGCCTCTTTGTCTTGAAACAATTACATTGTTTTCATTACCTTATGTTTTTAACTAAGAAATATCCTTCTGTGCAAGACGAACAGTACCGAATAATTCTAATTGTGCTTGATTTATTTTTTTGGGTCAAATGCTCAAGAAGTTATTTCCAAAATACAAAAATATTCTATCCCAATCTTGATTTTTTCAATTCTAATACATGTGTTTTTGCGGGAATTTGGCAGATAGACTGTTCTTTGTATCCTTGAGGTGGCAGCAGCAACTATTAGGCTTTTGATGCCGTGAAGAGAACCATATTTTCCACACATGAGTGGGCCCACACGAAGCAATGAAATTCAATATGGCACACCAACAAGTCACTGTTGAGCAGAAAGGATTCACAAGACCGACATATTATCAAACATATGCGAGAACGTTTCAAGTTCTATACCATTGCATATGTACTCATAGTGTCCTCATATTGGTCCAAAGCTACCACAAGACGTTTCCAAGAGCTTCCACAAGCTCTTTACTACTTTATCACTGGCACTACTTTAGCAGATGCCCGTACAAGAATGATATGAATCATCAAAGATCGTGGAATCGACAAATTTGGGGAGTACTATTGAAATGTAGTTTTCATTGTATGAAATGTATCTCATGTTTTATGTAAGAAAAATCTCGCTTTTCAAGATCCCTTATCGTCCATCTTAGTATAATTTCACTATACGATTGTAACGCCCACGATGCGGCTATATCTCCCACGTGTCGAGGCACGACTTGGAGGCATAACCGCATGGTGGTTTTGTCGCAAGAAGGGTCATCTTCACACAATCCCATGTAATGAACAAGTGTGGGATAAAGAGTTGGCTTACAATCGCCACTTCACACAAGTAACAAGTTAAACATACATCATCCAGAATACAATCAAGGTCCAACTACGGAACCAAAATAAAAGAAGACAACCCCAAATGCTAGATCCCCAATCGTCCCAACTGGGCTCCACTAGATCATCAGGAAACGAAACATAGTAACGACCAAGTTCCTCGTTGAACTCCCACTTGAGCTCGGTTGCGTCGCCTGCACTGGTATCGTCGGCACCTGCAACTGTTTGGAGAATCTGTGAGTCATGGGGACTCAGCAATCTCACACCCGTGAGATCAAGACTATTTAAGCTTATGGGTAGGATGGGGTAATGAGGTGGAGCTGCAGCAAGCACTAAGCAAATATGGTGGCTAACATACGCAAATAAGAGCCAGAAGAGAAGCAACGCAACGGTCGTGAAACTAGAAGTGATCAAGAAGTGATCCTGAAACTACTTACGCACAACCATAACACAAGAACCGTGTTCTCTTCCCGGACTCTGCCGAGAAGAGACCATCACGACTACACACGCGGTTGATGCATTTTAATTAAGTCAAGTGTCAAGTTCTCTACAATCGGGCATTAACAAATTCCCATATGCCACATAACCGCGGGCACGGCTCTTGAAAGTTTATACCCTGCAGGGGTGTCCCAACTTAGCCCATCACAAGCTCTCACGTTCAACGAAGGATATTCCTTCTCCCGGGAAGATCCGATCAGGCTCGGAATCCCGGCTACAAGACGTTTCGATAATGGTAAAACAAGACCAACTAGACCACCCGACTGTGCCGACAAATCCCGATAGGAGCTGCACATATCTCGTTCTCAGGGCACACCGGATGAGACATCCTACGAGTAAAACCAAGCCTCAAGTTTCCTCGAGGTGGCCCCGCAGTCTACTCGATTTGGACCAACACTCAGAGGAGCACTGGCCCGGGGGGGGGGGGGATTAAATAAAGATGACCCTCGGGCTCGTGAAAACCCAAGGGAAAAGGCTTAGGTAGGCAAATGTAAAACCAAGGTCGGGCCTTGCTGGAGGAGTTTTATTCAAAGCAAACTATCAAGGAGGTCCTATAAATCCCCAACCGCGTAAGGAACGCAAAATCAAGGAACATAACACCGGTATGACGGAAACTAGAGCGGCAAGAGTGGACAAAACACCAGGCATAAGGCCGAGCCTTCCACCCTTTACCAAATATATAGATGCATTAATTAAATAAGAGATATTGTGATATCCCAACATATCCATGTTTCAACATGGAACCAACTTCATCTTCACCTGCAACTAGCAACGCTATAGGAGGGGCTGAGCAAAAGCGGTAACATAGCCAAACAACGGTTTGCTAGGAAACGATGGTTAGAGGCTTGACATGGCAATATGGGAGGCATGATAAACAAGTGGTAGGTAGCGCAAGCATAGCGATAGAGCGAACAACTAGCAAGCAAAGATAGAAGTGATATCGAGGGTATGATCATCTTGCCTGAAATTCCGCTAGGAAGAAGATCAAGTCCATGAAGAAGACAAACGGACGAAGTCGAACGAACCCTCACAACTCCGGAACGAAACCGAAGCTAACGAGAGAAGCAAACCGGAAAGAAGCAAACAACATGGTAAACACATAATCATAAACATGGCATGATGCACAATCAAGTATGATGCATGTCTGGTTTAAATGAGGCATGGCATGGCAAAATGCAACAAACAATACTACAAATTAAGTGGAGCTCAATATGCAACGAGTTGCATATTGACAAAACACCACATCAATTATTTAGTTCTCTCCCGTTTATGTACCCCACAATGTTAAATGTTGATTAACATGGCAAGAGGTGAAGCATAAGTAAACTAACTATTTAGGCAAGCTTAAATGAGGCCGGAACACCAAACAACAATTCCGGAAAATCCCCATATGCATATTTTGAATTTGCTACTGTTCTGCCCTAAACACAATTTTAATGTTGTTAAACAGCAAAATAAAGTGCACCATGTTAAACTAGGCATTTTTCTACCCCATTTACATATAAAGTTTATTAAATTTGGAGCTATGGTTATTTAGTTATGAAATAAATCATTTTAACATGGCATTTATGCAAAATTAAACAAACATCAAGTTTAAACATTTTAAACATGGATGAAAGTAGCATATTATGAAACTAGATGAAATTCTAAACATTTTACATAAATAAAACATTTTAAACCGATGCACGGTTGTTGAGTTATTAAATGCATGAACATGAGGGTTTTTCTGTAAAACCGCAATCTCTAGATAATTAGGAAAATCGTCCAGAACTGGGAAAAAACGTGTCGGGCCGGATCTGTTCTCACCATGGGCCTTGCCCAGAACTGTCGAGAGGTAGAAGGAGGGGCTCGCTGGGCTGGCGCGGTTGTGGATGAGGCCCAAGCGCGTGGAGTGGAAGCGGTCAACGCGTGAGGTGCGCATGCGGGCGGATCGAGCAGGCAGCAGCGCTGCTCGTCTTCCTTGGCCGAGGCCGAGGCGAAACGGGGGATGACGGGCGGACTTGGCGCGGAGGAAGGAGGTCCGGCGGGGGCGCGGGTCTCCAGGGCGTCGGATCCGGCCGGGGGGAGCCCATCTCCGATGATGGTGGCGTCGGCTGGTGCTCCTGTTCGAGGCAAGGACAGAGAGAGGGATATTACGAGAAGCAGAACGGAAAAGGGAAGAAGAGAGAAGGCGAGGGCGACGGGCGCGTGACCTGCAGGTCGGGTGCTGGTCGCGGCAGAGGCTCGGGGCAGAGGAGGAGCACGGCGAAGTCAAGACAGAGGCGGGGTCGGGCAGAGGAGGCGCCCATGGCGTTGGACTTGGCGTCCTGCAGGTCCGGAAGGGATGGCGACCTTGACGCAGGGGATAGGTGGAGGCGTGGATTCGGCGAGGCGGCGGAGTTCCTTCAGCGGCCATGGCGCCTGGTGTGCTCCTGGCCAGGGCGTAGCTGCTCCTGCAGCTGATGGGCAGAAAGCAAAGGGTTCAGAGAGGGAAACGGGAGGAGCGTGGGAAGGAGAAGAAGGGGCGTCGGTGCTCACCTCTGGCGAAGCTTGCCGGCGGTGACGTGGCATGAGGCGAACGCTCGGGCTCCTGCTGAGAAGAGGGAGGAGGAAGGGCCTTGATCCAATCGGGACCGAGCTCTGGCTGGCTGTGCGAAGGTTGGTCGAGGCATGATCTGGAGGACAGGGGAGATCCAGGAGAGGATTGGTGGCTGCGGGTTGGCCCGGGATGGATCCCGAGGGAACCAGAGACTGGCGGCGGGGAGGAGGACCCCTAGAAATTAGGGATTTGTCTGATGATTGCACTGCTATTTATAGTAGGTCGGTGTGGGTAAGATTATCTCGTCCCTCCGTTTGAAATCAGACGGTCCGAGATAATTATGTTAGGAGAGTTAAAACAAAAAGCGGTGATATTTTTGTGATGATCCGGACCCATCGGTAACGACTGCCTGGGTCGGGTCCGGGGGAGTTTCGGACACGGGCGAGGGGTCGAGCATTGAGCAAAGAGATTAAGCGGCCAGACAAGAGGGACTTGAAAAACCCGGTTGGTCTCGGAACGGACAACGGAGAGACGCGACAACTAAGAACGAACTAAGAGTTTAAAGAAAACATGCGGATGCAATGCGGATGATGCGATAATGAAAGCAACACATAAATAAATACACACAACGACAACGAAATACATGGAAGTCTTCTGGAGCGTCAGTCTCGGGGCGTTACAACACTCCACCACTACAGGAGGATCTCGTCCCGAGATCTAGGGACGGCACCGGAGAAAAGCGGAAGAGGAAGAGAAGAGGTAAAGCTAAGTTGCTTCTTCGACACTCCATTAGACAAGAGGAAACAAGCAACATTATGAGAACCTTGTAGGTTGAAAGACATGAAACAAGAGCTCAACGGACCAAAAGAATATGGAGCCACACCGGTATAACGAGATAGCCAAGGAACAAGAATGACATAATTTTAAGAATGAATAGAACAATAACTTGACAAGATGGGAAGATACTTGACGAGAGCAACAACACAATGCCTCCGGAACAAGAACGAATGGAATGAAAAGAACGGAGAAGACAATAACATCTTCTACCTCAAATGAATTTCAAGAGCATCCTTGCAAGGAAGGATTGAACTGAGTTCTTGGGAAACTAGCAACGAGAAGAATAATCTTGTAGTGGGCTTATGGAAACATGTCAAAATTATAAGGTGACAAACGGCCACTAACGAAAACCATTGATTTGATTGAGAGCACCAAAGAGATGAAAAACTTCTTCCACCAAGATGATAAAGAGATAACTTGGATCATTGTTAAGCACCACAATAGCAACATTCCTTGGGAAAGGCTTTAGATGAAATCTCTACCAAGATAACTCCAACAAAGAGATTGATGGATTTAAAATACCTCATTCTTGACAACATGTGAATCATGGAACATGAATGGAAATTATCAAGACTGACATAACACCACCTCAAAAGATAAGGTAGAAAGAATTGCACTTTGGAATGCAAGATGAAGAATACTTCAACTCCTCAAAACAAAACATGTGTTGAGCACCCTGTTTAATTTTGAGTATAGCTTGGCGGATCATAACTTCGAGAGAAATCTTGAAAAAATAATTGAAGAATGAAAGGAATCCTTGACGAACCACCATGTAGAGCCTCCATGAAGAACTCCGGTAAACAAAAGGATGATAGAAAGAAAGAGAAGTTGACAACACAAGGTGAAGCCTTGCAATGATTTAGATGGAGCTTCAGGACGATATAATGAGAAAACTTTGAACTCCGGAAAAGAAAAGATGAAGCATCTCAAACCGAGAATGTGATATGAATATATGATGAACAAACTCCGGAAAGAAGAGATGAACAACTTAGAACTGGGAAATTGATACCATTACGAACTCCGGAAGAAGGAATTAAACACTTGGATGAAGCAAGAATAAGAATTATGTTATGCGTATCCTTCACCAATTTAGATTGATGACAAGCAACAAATTTGGCATACTACTTATTCTTCTTGAAAAGATTGAAGAGATAAGGCCAAACTTGAGAAAAGTCTTCAACAATCTGCCGGTAGGATTGGAAAGAACGAATGAATTGATATGATAACCAAGAAAGAGAACTCTTGAACGAACCACCGTAAGAATTGAAAATGAAAGTAGTAAAGGCACAATTCGTCGGGAAGAATTAAAAAAGAATGAAGATACTTGAGAGATATTAGATACAAGTGAACAAATAGATCACGAGCTGATTAGAGGATACTTGAACGATGCACCGGTAAGATTTGGAGAAGAGGGCTGAAAGCTGGAATGAATAATTCTGAGATGATGACCTCTGGAGAATCAAACTAAAAAGACTTCTGAATTTCTTCGGATGGGTGAAAGGAATTCTCACAATCGAAAACAATTATGAGAGGGTGGCATCAAGCTTGAATCATGAATCTTTGGAAGAATGGGTAAGTATTTGGAGGAAAAACTCTTCATCGGTCTTCAAAATCCAAGAATGACGACGATAAACACCACCATGAATCGTTGAGGCACTTCGTAATGAAAATTAGAAATGTTGAACCAACGATGAAAAGAATATGAAAGCGAACTTGGAGGATATATTTGACGTATGAGAAATCATTCTTATGTCAAACTTTGAAGGAATTTGGGAATCCCTCCGGATAAATTAGAAGAGTCAGGTAAGATCCTAGGAAAGACCTGTGGGTTAGGGGCCACTCGAAAGAAACACCGTTGAACGATTTAAAAGATAGATTGCGCCGGTTGAATTAAATGGCTTGAATGAGATAACAACCTCGATATAGCTTGAACGGATCTTGAATGAAAAGACGAGTCTTCTGAGATATCTTCAGCACTCCGGAACAATTGAATAGCGAGAAGTGGATGACTAAGAGGTGCACCGGTACGAGAAAAACATTTGAAATAACAAAATGAATATGATCAACACCGAAAGCTTGAATTGAATCCACCGGAGAAGAAAAGAGAATGATGAACTTGAAGCTTCGTTAGTATCTTCCTGAGAATCACCGGATAAGAACATTAAAGGAAAAGAATGAAGAAACTTCACTCAATAAAATGGATACTTGGTTAGGGATATATGAGTCCTTGACGAAAAGGGTGGGAGGGCGGGAAAAACAAAGGCAACTTGGGACGGTTGAAACAAACACCGTTGAGAACTAAGGGATGATCTTGTGAATGTTGCAATGATTGGATTCACTTGAAGAGAAGCACACCGGTTGAAAATAATTGAAAAGACAACCTTGATGATCAAGACGGATTAGCATCCACAGAGAAATATGAGAACACCGCTTAGAAAAGGTATGGAATCAACACTTGACAATGAAGCAACTCGAATACCACAACTCAAAACCAAAACAAAGGATTGGCTCACAGAATAAGCCGGAACAAATACATATGATAGAGATTTACCCAATCCCATATCCTGCATTTGTCGGAAAGATATTCTAGGAGCTACTTGAATACCCACCTATAAACTCCTGAAACTTTCTGGTTATGCAAGGACAGAGAGAGAGATATTCAGAGAAGCAGAACGGAAAGGGGAAGAAGAGAGAAGGCAAGGGCGACGGGCGCGCGACCTGCAGGTCGGGTGCTGGTCGCGGCAGAGGCTCGGGGCAAAGGAGGAGCATGGCGAAGTCGAGACAGAGCGGGGTCGGGCAGAGGAGGCGCCCATGGCGTTGGACTTGGCGCCCTGCAGGTCCGGCAGGGATGGCGACCTTGACACAGGGGATAGGTGGAGGCGTGGATTCGGCGAGGCGGCGGAGTTCGTTCGGCGGCCATGGCGCCTGGTGTGCTCCTGGCCAGGGCGTAGCTGCTCCTGCAGCACATGGGCAGAAAGCAAAGGGTTCAGAGAGGGAAACGGGAGGAGCATGGGAAGGAGAAGAAGGGGCGTCGGTACTCATCTCCGGCGAAGCTTGCCGGCGGTGACGTGGCACGAGCCGAAGGCTCGGGCTCCTGCTGAGACGAGCGAGGAGGAAGGGCCTCGATCCAATCGGGAACGAGCTCTGGCTGGCTGTGCGAAGGTTGGTCGAGGCATGATCTGGAGGACAGGGGAGATCCAGGAGAGGATTGGTGGCTGCGGGTTGGCCCGGGATGGATCCCGAGGGAACCAGAGACTAGCGGCGGGGAGGAGGATCCATAGAAGTTAGGGATTTGTCTGGTGATCGCACTGCTATATATAGTAGGTGGGTATGAGTAGGATTATCTTGTCCCTCCGTTTGAAATCGGACGGTCCAAGATAATTATGTTAGAAGAGTTAAAACAAGAAGCGGTGATATTTTGGGGATGTTTGGGGATGTTTGGGGATGATCTGGACCCATCGGTAACGACTGCCTGGGTCGGGTTCGGGGAAGTTTCGGACACGGACGAGTGGTCGAGCATTGAGCAAAGAGATTAAGCGGCCAGACAAGAGGGACTTGAAAAACCCGGTTGGTCTCGGAACGGACAACGGAGAGACGCGGCAACTACGAACGAACTAAGAGTTTTAAGAAAACATGCCGATGCAATGCGGATGATGCGATGATGAAAGCAACACATAAATAAATACACACAATGACAACGAAATACATGGAAGTCTTCTGAAGCGTCGGTCTCGGGGCGTTATAAAGATACTCCATCAAAGTCCTCCATCATTAGATACAACCAATCCAGTTATAGATCGGACATAAAAGAAAATAGAAAACGACTAGGATTCTATAAGACCGCCCAATCCAGTTATAGGTCAATGATTCTTGAATGCCCAAGCAAAGAAAAGATGGTCAAACTAGCAACCAATCAAACGATTCAAAAATTAACAACACATACGTTTTTCTCTTACTATGTGTGAAATCTCAACATAAAATATCAATGATGCAAGGCGTGCCACGGCGCGGGCATGGCTAGTTGGACCTAGATCTACAGCTAACCTGGACTTCCAAATACAACACGGATGCATACCTAAGAAACCTAGTGTAGTCTTGCCTATAATCTGCTAATTAATCACCGGCTAGATTGAACACGATTAGCTAAACTTACTAAGACATACTCCCTCTGTTTCACAATACATGCCTTCCATTTATCAAAATGTAGATGTATTTAAACATGTTTTAGTATATAGATACATTCATTTTTGAACAAATGAAAGTCAAGTATTTTCGAACGGAAGGAGTAGTAAAGTAGACTCTAGCTAACTATGCTTTAAACCTAAACATCAAGATTATTCTAACAATCTCCTTCTAATCTTGACTTTGGTCTTCTATGCTTCTTCGATCTTGACTCGTTGCAGCTTCATGACTTGTCTATTCAAACTTCAATGTATGATCCAGACTATCAGCCCACACGGTCGCATCTACACGTGTAACATGCAAGACTGGACACATCATCAGTCTTCACATCGTACAACTTAACTGGTCACCTGTCCCACTACACGCCAAGCTTAATCTTCAACTGTTGCCATGTTGTGCATTGAGTATGACCCGCTTGAAAACATGCAGCGCCTCTCCTGTGTTGCCATGTTGTGCCACTGTCATTGCTTGGCCGCTGCCTTGCACTCGGTTTGCACCATACTTCTTGCACTTGCTTGTAGTAGATCCACTCTCCACTGCTCACACACCTCCTCGCTTGACGATGGCTTCACCTACCACTGTCTGCCTTCGGCATCACACCGAACCCACGCTGGCCACAACCAGGACGCTCCACGAGGACATGGACATGAATCACGGGACACTGTGCACACCGCTTCCACTTCAATGAATCATCACCAAGATGAGCACTTGGACATGCCGACAACTCACAGACACAACGACGACGACTGACCGTGCAAACACGCATGACTCCTTGACTCATCCGACTCCCCCGGATGACGATCTTGATGAGCTACAGCGCCGCACCTCGACACCACCTCTCCCATCAATGATCTCCTTCCACCACCTTGCCAACTACAGTCTGCTGCCTCCCTTCTTGTCGCTCCGCCGAGACGATCTGTTGATCCCCCGTGTCGATCCACCACCCAACAACCTCATTGCCCGCCCTGAGGCGCTAGTCAGGTCGCAATCCCGGGGCAAGCGCTCGACTCCTGAACCTTGCTCTGATACCAATGTTGGAACTCGTCCACATGATCGATCACATCAAAAACTCACGAACACGCACGCACAAAAACTTTTGCCAAAGGCACGTATCGTGCCTTTCTCTTTTTTTCTCCTTTTCTCTTCTTCCAATGTTACAACTCATGCCCGTATATCTGCGTATATATTGGACCTAGACCTACGGCTAGCGAACCGACTCAACCTGGACTTACGCACACCTAAGAAACCTACCAGGACACGGACTAGTACTCTTGCCTGGACCCAGATCTACAGCTAACCTGGACTTCCAAATACAACACGGATGCATACCTAAGAAACCTACGTGTAGTCTTGCCTATAATCTGCTAATTAATCACCGGCTAGCTTGAACACGATTAGCTAAACTTTTTTTTGCAGGGGTAAAGGAGATTTTCATTATTCACGGGGGCCTCTCAGCCACAACCAAGTTTACAATTAGCTAAACTTACTAGGACACACTACGTAGACTCCTAGCTAACTATACTTTAAACCTAAACATCAAGATTATTCTAACAGTATGTGTATTGGTCATCACGACCTTCTCCTTTGCCCTTGTTGCCTGCTTGTTGTGAGCATTGATCGATTGTTGTTCTAAGCTCGGGTAAGTGGCCTTGGCTTGAGGAACAAACTTCTGGGACTCCAGCTACATTATGATCATATTGGACTGGGCCACCTAGTCTATAGCTTGAGTCCGGTTCCATATCGATCTTTAACCTTTTCGTAATGTGATGGATAAATACTTGTCTTATTCTGAAGAATTCCATCACACGCTGTGCACGCATATATATTGGATCACGTTCCTGGAATAGCAAATTGTTTCTTTTTTAGCTGTAGATTATTGTTGTTTTAACCCCGTGTCAGTGGATTCTGCTGTGGAAGAGAATCGTTCTGCCCCTTATACATGCAGATACAGGTCCCCCGTTAATGGATTGATCTCGCCCACGGCCGTAAGCCCGTAGCTAACTAAAACCCTCGCTGCGCGGCCTCGGATCAGATCCTCCGCTGAACTTGTTTAAAAAAAGATCCTCTACTGAACGAGCTAACCGACCCTCGCGTGCACCGTATGTCTCCATGCCTTCGATCTTCATGCGGAGTCCGGTTCGATATCGATCTTTTAACTTTCATGAACTAGAGAATCTCCCAAGGTCAAGTACTCCATGGGATATACACATGAGCTCGATCAGAGATAGGAGTAACTCATGTTGAACTCTTTTTGGCAATTTGAAAGACTTATAATGATGTTTGTCTCGCATATCATACAGAAGATCGGGTTATAAATCGAGTTGTGTGATGGTAAACCGTAGGCCTCGACGCTGCCCAATTTTGTCACATGTTTGACGTCTCAGGGGCGGGTGTTTGTTTGACACGGCCGAGTACAAGATTGTGGCATACGCTACAAACATTACTTGGCCTCTGCTGCCATAGATGATGGCCATCTTCGCCTTCTTACTTCACTAGTAAGCTTGCACGTGCAACGCACGTATTGACTAATATTACAACCACCTGTGAGAATTCACATACATTATTCGGTTATTCCAATAGATTAAAAAATATACATACCAACTATACTGCAAATGAGTGCTATAGTTTAGCGTGGTTTATATAAAGACACAAACTAATTATCTCGGTAATTCTTAATATGCTTACACATTTCTCAATGTATCCGTGTAGCTAACATGACCATGATGCTCCTTAATGTGTATGAAACTGGAAAAAAAATGAAAATCTCAAAACCATTATGAACTCCTAATTTCAATATCATTATCATCTCAAGCTTAAATAGGCTATAATTACTGGTTTATTACTACATGGAAGGATAATAAATCTTATAATTTCATGAAAATATAAGTTGATACTTGATAGTACTACGATAAAGGATCAAATTATTAATTTATGAAAGTTCACTGCTCCACAAATAGACTGCCCTTAAGAGTTATATGACCAACAAAAATGGACCAGTGGTGCAGTAAAAAGGAATCCATAAGTTGATGACACGCACCTTCAAAAGTTTTTGCATATGTACAACACTACAGAAGTCCAATTTTTTTGCTGAATGGACCAAACTATACAGCCGTATAGCAATCTCAAAGCTCTCTCACCTATCTATACGGATCGAGATCCTCCAACGTAGCTCAGCCTACTGTAGAGGGACGTGATTTTTTTTCCACGAAACCCTAATACCTCCTCTGGCGGCGGCGACTAGGGTTCGGGGGAAGCTTGCGCTCGTCGATCTCTAGCCGGCGGAGCGCACCGATCTCCTGAGAGGATGGCTACATCTGATCATGGCAAGAAACCAGTGGGGGATCAGGACCCACTGCGCGCGGACAGGGCTCGCTTGGAGGAGGCTCTAGGGAAGATGGGAATTACCGATGAGGAAGCTACTCCATTGATCATTGATGATCGCGGGGAGGATGCGCCGGAGAAGTGGCTCCTAGCTGGGAAGGTACTGCATCGCAACGTGTTCCACATCCATACCATCACTAATGCACTTCGGTCGGCGTGGGGGAGTCCGCGGGGTCTTCAATTCAGATCCATGGGGGAGAATTTGTTCGTTGCTGAGTTTGAATCAAAGCGAGATAGGGATCGCATCTGGGATGGATCACCATGGCATATCAGTAAGAATGCGGTCATCTTGGCTGATTTCAAGGATTGGATGAGACCCGATGAGGTTGATTTTAATAGGCTGCATCTATGGGCTAGGGTTCTGAACCTACCATACAATCTTCGAGATGACTCATGGGGAAAGGTAATCGCAAAGCAGATTGACCAACAAGCTACTCACGCACAGTTTGATCACATGGGTGGTTTTTTTAGGGCGTGAGTATCAGTTGATGTGAATAAGCCGCTGAGGCAGTGGATTGTCATTCAATCGGCAAAGAGACAGAAGCAGGACCCGTATGAGATTCAGTATGAAAACGTGCCTCACTTTTGTTTTTCTTGTGGCCGGCTCGGACATTCTGATCCGTTTTGCCCAACTCCGGGGCGTCGAGATGAAAAAGGAGAGCTACCTTTTGGTCCGAAGTTGAGGGCACCTGAGGATCGCAAGAAGACTGTCTCGGGGGATGCTGCAGGCAAGGAGCAGCAGTCGGGCCCAAACAGTAAGAGGGAGTCAAAGAACTCCAGTAATGTTCCGACGGGGGGCGCTGAGGTGAACTCTCCAATTAAAAAGAAGAACCAGCAAAAAAGAAAGGAGGCACCGCAGCAGGTCTATCGTCGTGTGGAAATTGCACCACAGCTTCTGCTGACAGCAGCCGAGGAGTCGCCTGCAGCTGATCCGGCTTGCTCAAAGGGAAGTAATGTGGACGATGACCCTGGAACGGAGAAAGGGTATGACAGGCTTCCAAAGAAGAAGAAGCCGACTCCTGAGAATTCGGCAGAGGCTGCGGATCAGCCCTGCCCGTCCCAATGAATTGCATAAGCTGGAACTGTCGGGGGCTTGGGAACCCATCGACAGTTCGAGAGCTTCGCAAGATAGTGAAGCAGGAAAGACCCTCCCTTCTGTTTGTAATGGAAACTAAAATAAAAGGGATCAGAGTTGAGAATTTGAAAAGCCTACTTGGCTTTTCCGGATGTTTTGCTGTTGATAGCGACGGCCTTAGTGGTGGCATTGGTTTGTTCTGGACAGATAACGTAATTGTTGATTTGATGAACTATAGCCGTGCGCACATTGATGTGAGTGTCAAGTCAAGCGAGCAGCAGCAACCTTGGCGCTTCACGGGTTTTTATGGAGAACCTAGAGTGGAAAATAGACACCACAGCTCGGAGTTTTTGTGTACTCTGCATGGTATTCCACACTCTGGTTGGCTCTGTATGGGAGATTTCAATGGGACTATGTATGCTGATGAACACTTCAGCACCCATCCGAGGCCGGAGTGGCAAATGCGAGGGTTTCGGGAGTGCTTGGATTATTGTTCCTTCCAAGACCTCGGCTGGAGAGGTGTTCCTTTTACGTGGGACAATAGGCAGCAAGGTAGTTCCAATGTAAAAGCACGAATCGACCGTGCTGTAGTTAATGCAGACTTTTTATCCTTGTTTGCATATTCAACTGTGAAACATATCAGTTCGACAGCTTCAGATCACTGCTATGTTCTTGCTGAGTTGAGATGTGTTCAGGAGCGAGGGGACCGGCTTGGCCAACGCCCGTTCCGGTATGAAAATATTTGGCAGTCCCATAGTGACTATGATGCTTTGGTAAAAAATATTTGGCAGTCAGAGGCGGGCCGCGCAGGTTTGGAGGGCGTAGAGCATGCACTAACGTCCGTCCAGGAGAGGTTGGGATCATGGGGTGATCGGGAGTTTGGTAATATTACCAAGAAGGTGCGAAAGCTACAGAAAAATCTGGAACACCTCAGAGCAGCCTCG
Organism: Aegilops longissima; assembly: GCA_021605205.1. Classification (NCBI taxonomy): domain Eukaryota; kingdom Viridiplantae; phylum Streptophyta; class Magnoliopsida; order Poales; family Poaceae; genus Aegilops; species Aegilops longissima. The sequence goes on along the minus strand of CM038682.1, from coordinate 143,866,412 downwards.
ATTGGTCGGGGACCGAATGCGGATGAGTTGTCAGTGGCGGCACAGCTTCAGGAAACTTTACGGCAAGAGGAGGTTTGGTTGAAGCAACGATCAAGGGTAACTTGGCTGCGCAAAGGAGACCGTAACACTAAATATTATCAAGCCCAAGCAGCCAAGCGCAGCCGAACGAACAGAATTTCCTCCCTTCAGCGAGCGGATGGAACAATATGTGATGACCCGGGTGAAGTGCAACATGAAATCATGGGTTTTTATCAAGACCTATATCAATCTCACGGGTTTAATGATATGTCTGCACTCCTGCAGTTCATACCCACTCGAGTCAATGATGCTATGAATGCCATGCTCGAGAAGGATTTCACAGCTGAGGAGGTGCGAGTGGCACTTTTCCAGATGGCGCCGTCTAAGGCGCCCGGAGTGGACGGGTTTACTGCTGGCTTTTTTCAGCGGCATTGGGATATTCTAGGGGCAGATGTCACAGCTGCTGTCTTAGATTTTCTGAATGGGGGTGAGCTGCCTTTGGGCCTAAATGATACAGCTATTACTCTCATTCCCAAGGTACGTAACCCTCAAAAAATTTCACAATACAGACCAATTTCGTTGTGCCCGGTCTTGTACAAAATTGCTGCCAAAGCAATTACAAATAGACTCCGTGGTTTAATGGACGAGATAATTGGAGAGGAACAAAGTGCTTTTGTGCCTGGACGTTTGATCACAGACAACGTTCTGGTAGCTTATGAAAGTGTGCATGCAATGAAGAAAAAGAAGCGATGCAAACAAGCCTCATGTGCTGTCAAACTCGACATGTTGAAAGCCTATGACCGCGTTGAGTGGCACTACTTGGAGGCTATGCTAACTAGGCTGGGATTTGGCGAGAAGTTTGTACGCCTCATTATGAAGTGCGTCACCTCTGTCCGGTTTTCGGTTAAGGGAACGGGTCACTCCTGCCGTGCTACGCCATCCAGAGGCCTACGCCAGGGTGATCCAGCCTCCCCTTCCTCTTTTTGATATGTGCAGAAGGCCTAAGCTCTTTGATGAACTATTATGGTGGTGCATATGTTGATAGGGGGATCCGGGTGAGCATCCTTTCCCCTTGGGTAAATCATTTGCTTTTTGCAGACGACAGTCTAATATTCATGAACGCAAAGGTGGAAAGTGCCAATAGATTGAATGATATTCTCCGGATATACGCTGCATGCTCTGGTCAGGAAGTCAACCGGGAGAAAAGTGATGTTTACTTTAGTCCCAATGCTTCTCAAGAGTTGAAACGGGATATAAAGGATACACTTGGAATCTTTGTGGAAGCTTTCACTGAACGATATTTGGGGCTACCGACAGCAGTTGGAAAGATTACGAGCGGATGTTTTGCTCATATTGTTGAGAGGGGCCGAAGCAAAATGCAAGGATGGTCTGAGAAAAATTTGGCATGTGCTGGTAGGGAGATTCTGCTCAAATCAGTGGTTCAAGCTATATCCACGTTTAGCATGTCTTGTTTTCTTTTGACCAAGAAGGTTTGTTCACAACTTACATCCCCGATGGCAAAGTACTGGTGGAGTAGCTCCATTGATCGCAGGTCTTTACATTGGGTGTCTTGGGACAATCTTACTGTGCCGAAGATGCAAGGGGGAATGGAGTTCCGGGATTTTGAGAGTTTTAACCTAGCCTTGCTTGGAAAGCATGGGTGGCGGTTCTTAACTCATCCCAACTCTTTATGCTCCAGAGTGTTGAAGGGAAAATACTTTCATGATCATGACTTCATGGAAGCTCAAGCGCCTTCGTAGCAGGCAGAAAGGCGCTGGTATGTGGCCTGATCAAGCGAGTGGCGAATGGTGGGTCTATCTCCACCTGGTCGGATAGATGGATCCCGGGCACGAGCACTCGTATACCTATTGGTCGGATTGGGAACGACCCTATCCCTCGGGTCTCTGAACTGTTCGATCATGAGACGGGGGTGTGGGATGTTGATCTAATTCGAAGGAACTTCCTACCTTCAGATGCAGCGGCTATCTTGAATATACCATTGAGAGCTGCCGGGGGAGAGGATTATTTTTCTTGGGACTTGGAGAGGTCTGGTGTTTATTCTGTCAAATCGGCTTATCGTGCTCTAGTGACTCATAACGAGCAATCTGCTCCAGAGGAAGGAACGATAACGGATCCATCATCATCATCATCGGATAAACACATGTGGGCTGCTTTGTGGAAGCTCAAGGTAATCCCCAGAGTACGAGTTTTTTGGTGGCGTGTGCTGCGGGGAATTCTCCCAGACTATGCTACCCTTCATCACCGTCATATTCGTACGACGGCAATTTGTGATCTGTTCAAGATAGCGTTGTCAACCTCTGGTCTTCGCGCGATAGTTCACGAGCAGTTGTCGCGCCTATCTTAGATGAAATTCGGGAGAAGTCGTCATCTTTTATTTCCTTTACTATTAGGCATGTACCCAGAGAGGCAAATACTATGACGGATCTGTGTGCCAAGAAGGCTTGCGCCTTATTGGCATCGGAGTGCTGGCTTGAGGATTGCCCTCCTTTTCTTGTTAGCGGCTTAAGGGCTGATTGTAACTACATGCTACTTCATCAATAAAGCTCCCAATATTTCTGGCAAAGAAAAAGAGGGACGTGATGTGCGTATACCCCGTTAGTAAGCCATCCGATGGCAGAAGCATTCACTCGCAATGAAAAGAAGCGACGCTTCGGCCCGTCAGCAGCCCACAATAAACACAGAAAAGAACAAAATGGGTATCTCCTTGTTCCCCTGGAATTCCCCTTCTCCGCCGTGGTCGAACAAGCTCTAGGTGCATCCTCGCCGTCGCCATTCGTTCGCAAAAGGAGCCGTGGGCACAGAGCAACACGTGCAGCGGGAGCCCCCGTGGTCGGCGGCGGCCGGGATACAGAGCAACACGCAGAGGGAGCACCCTGGTCGGAGGCGGCCAGGATACATGGCAGCACGTGCAGCGGGAGCCCCTGTGGTCGGCAACGTCCAGGATACAGGCCACGCGCGCTACATGGGCTCCGTCCTTCATGCGGGTCTAAGGGCGTCCAGTTGGTCGGCCTCCTCGAGTTACCGCCCGTGGTAGACAGCTCGGCGTACGCACGCAGCAACCTCATGTCGAGCACCTGCACACCCATCTCCATGGTGGTGGTCGGCTGAACCACGCCGTCGTTTCCACACCGCTGCAGGCCGATTAGCTGATAACTGAATTTAGTTTTCAAACTTGTTAACTGAATTAGGCCATGTCTCTGTAGCATTCCACTTGCTACTTGTACATTTTCAGACTTGATAAGGATAACTGAATTTTGTTTGGCAAAAGAGATTAAGCATTCCATTTCCTTGCACAAATAAATTGGCATGAAGTAACCTTGCCATCGGCGGATCTCTTGCTCGTGCACCTTTTCCTGACACCAAAGCCCTTTTTACGACCATAGATAAGCCAAAATGCCCAAGCTTCATCTGAATTTTTAAATTCCATGCCAACATGAGGTACCAAACTGGACAATATACCTTGCAGTGGAAAAGTAATCATGAGCAAAGAACTTGTGCAAGTGCCATATTTTAGGATAAGAGAAAAGTAAACGTGATTCTTACTAAAAATTGCAGAGACCTCATGAAAATAAGCAAGAAGTAGGAATTCTGTTGGGACAGCTAAATCATCTAGTGTACAGAATGAAATTAAAAAGTGGTGCTACTTTCGTATTGGAAACATGGTACTATGTGTTAGCCTCTTTTTCCATCTCAATAGAAAAAATACAACCGGCTGATTATTCGGAAATAGGTTGATCAAGTTGAAAGCACTATTCAAAATTCTGTCAGTTCTAGTGACCTATTCATGGGAGGGTGGTACGCACCAGATAGAGAAGAGAGCAGGTCGTCCTCACTCGGCTGCTTCTTCCATGAATAAAGGGCAGAGGTTGATCAACTTGAAAGCAATATGATGTTCCTGATTCCATCAATTCCATTGAGCCATTTCATGGGGAAGATAGCAGGAGAAAAGCAAACTTCAGAATTACGTACAAGATTGCAGAAATCAAACTTCAGAATTGGGTACAAGATTGAAGAATAGAGCACTTCGTTCTCCGGCGATCGATTCCTTTACCAGGACGCGATTGAAAAACGGAGCAGGTTGTTCTCCAGCGATCCACTCCTCACAAGAACGCGCTCACCCGCCTACGCCACTACTCGGACCAGGCTGCTGCGTTGCGGCGCGCGCGTCGCTTGCCGCCGATGGGATCTCCCGCGCCGACCTAAAGCCGGCCAACACCATGCCGATCTTCGAGGCGTCGGCGTAGTGACAGCGCAGGGGCCTCCACCTCCGTCTCCGCTGATCGCCTCCTTCGCGCTAACGCGCGACCAGATCGAGGAGATCAAGGGCACGGCCGCGGCGCACGGCGCGCTATACTTGTCGGCGTTTGTGGCGTCGTCGGCCGAGCTCCTGGGCACTGAGCAGGCGGGGGAGGCATGGGGCGTTTGCGCGATGGGCGGCTGGTCGACGTCGAAGTCGCCGCTGAGGTCGGGCGTGGGGTTGGAGAGCACGTAGAATAGGATATGGTGGGTCGTGAGGCGACGATTGCGGGGGACATTTTTTTTAGTCCACTAGCCAAATGCCCGTGCGTTGCAACGGAGAACACTCATATACTATATGTATAAGTGATATTTTTAAGTAATGCTATCAATATGTCAGCACGATGAAAAAACTTTACTCAGTTTCTCCTCTCCTTTTATTACAGTATTGTACATGCACAATGCATTTATTTGTTTAAATAAATGAGTGCCACAACATGCATATTGCAAAAAATACTAAAAGTTCTCACGTCCGGAGAAACCTCTTGCAAAATGCTTACCTGCCTCCTTTTGCAAGTCTGGCATGTACTCTAGTACTCCCCTCGTCCCAAAATAAGTGTCTCAACTCTAATATAACTTTATACTAAAATTAGTACAAAGTTGAGACACTTTGGGACGGAGGCAGTAATACTCACCGGAAGCTTTCTCCACTATTACCTCGATGTTTCTTGATAAACAATAAGTGAGGAAATAATAAAATTACATTAAAAAGACGGACCTCGAATTAAGAAACCTCTCTCTTGGATTCAGTCATTTACCCTAGCTACAAGGGAATGAAGAAGACGGGCTGAGGGAGGCGTAAGCGGAACCTGCGAACCGGGGTGCTCTCTCCTATCTCCTCCATTGCCGAACCTATTTGATATGTTTGAAATACATTTTCATGTATGGGATCAGCTTAATATTGGGAGGTATGTTTATAAAATTAAACTTGTTTAGAGACAGTAAATTGAAGCAGAATATAATTGCATTTAGATGTACATAGTACTCTCTTGGAGCCCAGAAACTTCAATACGTAATTATCATATACATAGATTGATTTTCATATTGACACCAATACATTGCACTGAGGATGCACGACCATGTTGCAGGTGCACGCAGAGCTGCAGGTGTTGTGGCGGCAGGTGTGACGTTCCTGCGGTTGTGCAAGCAGCATCGTACATCAAGATCAAAGAGTGCAGAACCGTGCATGCCAGCTACATGGTCATTATCTTCTATGAATGATGCTTAACTCACAAAACGAATGCTCACTATTCACCATTTACTTATTAGAAAGGAGATAAAATCTTGTGCGTAAAGAAACATGACAGCAAATTAGATGTCAATTGTTTCAGTAACGACCTATAAATTGCAAAGGATATAAACATGCCAGCCAAAATCAATATGCAGCTGCGTAGGAGCTCAGGAAATCCAAGATCTGCATGCATTACCATGGACGTCATTGAGGGGCATGAGCAGGTCATGGATAGGCGTCCACGCCGCTCTAAAGGATGTCCCTCGCGGACCCAAGGCCGGCCCATGCATGCTCACGTTCTCACCTTGTTCTTGCTGTCTGCAGTCGCTGTGCGAGCGTGTGCATTGTCGGAGTCACTGTGCGTTGCCTGCATCATCACGTTCAAGGAGGAGAGCCACACGTCAGAGACTGGCGGAGGGTGTTGTCAGGGTGCCCATTAGGAGGTCGTGTCATCGGCGCCGCCCAGAGCACCGCACCCGGACCAGGCACTTCATTGCGCAGGCGCAACGCTGTTGGCGCGCACACCATGGCTGAACCAGAGGCCTTGTATGGTAGATGTAGTCCTAGATGCAATGATCATATGAATGCAGCGCACGCTCCTACAGTCGAGGATTCCCCGGTGCTTACGGCGTCCGATTAGAAGATGGGGCAGAGCAGAGGTATATCGTGGTGGACGCACAGCGGCGGAGGCCACCAGAGTGCGCTGGAAAAGAGCGGCGGCGGCGACGGGAGGCGACGCTATCCGGGCAAAGCAGACTCGATGTTGCTGTTACGATCCAATCGTGACTTTGGTATGTGACGGGCGCCAAGGGCGTGATCTTCGTATGGTATCGTGTAAGGAAGAATATTGATCACGGTTTCAATGAAAGAAGGAATGAGAGATTGATCACCGTTTGTTTGAAAGAAGGAAAGTGATTGAATGAATTGATTGCCATGCATGAATTGATTGCGTTTGAATTAATTGTGTCTGGTTGCCTTATGTGAAAAGATTGTGTTTGGAATAATTGCCTCTGGTTACCTTACCTTATCTGATTGATCGCGTCTTGTTTGTCCGGCCAGAGGAAGAAAACCGTAAGGGAGAAAACCGGGACGGGGGAAAGAAAATCGGGGGGTGAGGGGGTCGTACGAGAGGTTGGACGAAGCGGGGAATGTAAGAGGGGAAACGGAACACTACGTTTTCTTTAGATAGTAGAGATAGAGATTGCGGGGGACTTTTCTTCTGCGGGCAGAGTTTTCGTCCGCAGATTGAAATTGCTAAGCGCACTTCTCGTGAGGGTTAGGATTATCTCGACGGTTAGATCTAAATGAGTGAGTCTGATTGGGTGGCTCTAATCTCTACTCCTAATGTCTCAGTTGGTAGGTCGCGTTCCGGGTTTTATTTTCGTCCCACCTCACCCGGTCTTTTTTGGTACTTCTTTGGTACTTCCTCCCACCTCACCTGGTCTATTTTCGTCCTCACCGTTACCTCGTCCGTATCAGCGAACCACCCGCTGGTTCGAGCATCGATTGCCTACTCCCACACCGCCGAACGAGGAAAAAACCACTAGAAAATTAAATCTACGAAGTTTAACCCACGAAAAAAAACCAGGGCTGGGGAATCGGTCGAGCGATTCCTCTTGATGTTCGCCCCCGCCGCACTCGAATCAGCCGCCGCCCTCGCCCTCGCAGCCGCCGCCAATCCCCTTCCCCATCTCCCTCCCTCAAACGCCGCCGCCCATCGCTGACGCCCTACACAAGTCGGGCCACGCCCGCAGCGAGCGCCGCACCAACGTCTCCATCAACAAGACCGGCGTCTCCATGAGTGTCCGAGGCTAGGGTTTCGGGCGCGGCGTCGCCCTGGTCGCCGGTGCGACTCTTCTCGGTCTTCTACCGTGGCTCCGCCTCCTGGATGGCGCTCCTGTGGGCATGGGTGCGCGCGCGCGTTGGCTTCCTCCTCTCTATCATGGTGAGTTCATCCCCTCCTTCTTCCTCCTCTATGCTCTGCATTTGATTGGGGTGTCGTATGTAGTATACGTGCTGGTTGGCAAACGTCCAGTGCTGTTTGGTTTGGATACACACACTCCCCTGTCGCTATGCTCTGCAATGCTACGCTACGGGATCACTTAATAAGCTCGGCGTGATTAATCTGTAGGAAGATTTCAGGAACTTTTGGTCCAAGTGCCCGTGGGATGACGATTTGAAGTATGCACAGGCTGTGTGTGACAAGGTATATTTCAGAAAATTCATCCGGTGCATGCTGTTTCATTGAATGGCCAGTGTGCAGCATATGTAAACTAGCTCTGGCTGCACGAACTGACTGATCTAATGGCTGTCTTTTGTAGATTGACGTGCCATTGGAGGTGGTACATCTATGTGATGAGTACTGGAACCATGTGGTAAGCTTCACTTCAAACTTTTTGCGCCTGATCCTCGCAGACATCCCATATGTTTTTCTGCATTCTGAGAAACTATAATGGATTTTATATCTAGGTGTCTCATATGATTAATGAGTACCATAACGGACCTTTACGAACCCTGATGTTCTTTGCAACACAAGAATAAAGTTTGGTATGGATGTGCACACTTCTATTACTGAAATTTGATTGTGCATCGAGGTATAGTCTTTGAACTGTGTTCATGTGCTTATTCTTTTTCACTCATTTTCTGCAGGAGCTTTCTTAGAAGCAATTGAAAATTTGGGATTTGATTACATAGCTTCAGGACATTATGCACATGTAGTCCATCCACACGTTGAGAACGCTAAAGAGCCATCGGTGCTCCAACTTTTGAAAGACGAGGTGCTTTAAAATAGCTTGCTTAGCTTCAGTGTTACTGAATTTGATGTCAATTGAGTTCTATTATTCATCCTAGAAGGAAAGTTGTGATACAGTGAAACAAATATATGGTTCTTCTGTTTAAATAAATATTGGTTAGTTGAAACCACCTTTCAGACTCTGATTGTTGTTTCAGATCAAGGATCAAACTTATTTCCTCTCACATCTCTCTCAGCCCCAGCTTAAAAGGCTTCTTTTTCCATTGGGGTGTATAACAAAGGTGATATATTTTCAGGATCTGGCGGTGTATTTATCTGTAAATGGAGCTCATCTTTTGCAGGATGAAGTTCGCAGTCTGGCTGTTCAGATGGACCTTCCTAACCAAGCTAGAAAGGATTCTCAGGGGATATGTTTTCTTGGAAAGGTTATTGCTTTAATATAGTTGTTAATATTTCACATGTTTTTTGCAAAATATGGTTCTGTTCTTTATCCTTGTGTTGTCTCATTTTAAGCTTAAAAAGTCACTCTTTCTAGGTCAAATTCAGTGAGTTTGTTCAAAGACATATAGGAGAAATGGAGGGTATACTTCTTGAGGCTGAAACTGGAGATTACCTAGGGATGCACCGTGGGTTTTGGTTCTATACGATTGGTCAGCAACAAGGTTTGCGACTTTCTGGAGGACCTTGGTATGCACTGTACATGATACTAGCCTCTTTTATGGTACAATAAGATCATCTAAATTAAATGTATATTAGCCTGAAGTATTCTACAATTCAAGGAAGATCTGTCCTCATGTAGCACATATCTATTTACCATAAATTCATCAAATGAGTGGTCATTTTCTCTTACACAGGTATGTTATGGAGAAAGATGTGCAAAATAATGTGGTTTTTGTATCAAGGAATTACTATTCGCTGGATAAGATGAGGCGAACATTTCGTGTTGGATTGCTGAACTGGTTTAGCGGTTCTGGGCCAGCGATTACCGCGCGCCGCCACGAACGCCGCGACGAGGAAATCTTTTAGTTACATTACATCGTTGGCCTTCTTCCTGTGACAGAGAAAGTTATGGACACGGTAGAGGCTGCCGAGAGGAGTTCCCTTGCTGCAACCTCCAATGGTATTTCTGGTGCAGTGTCCAAGAGGTTAGTGGACATTGTCCCTTTCTTTCGTATTCAGTGATGGATGAAAAGTCAGAAATGACAATTCTGCTGTATTATTCAATTCGAACTAATGTTTAGTACTTTATATTGCCGATAGAAATAATTTTATCCGCTTGATTTAGGAAGTGCACATAGGTAGGTCAACATATTTTGTAGCTCTTTCACATGTAAAAGCATATGTTGTATAAGAAATTATTATCTTCGAAGCATACTCACATTTCACTAACAAATAGGGGGAGGTTCAGACTTCAGAGCAATGATAACAAGGTTTGTTCCTCACTCTTTTGTTGGAATTTTAGTTCCAAGTTAACATGATTTCTTATCCGCTTCATAAGTCATGCATTTGCTTAATTAGGAGATAAGTAGAGCAAAAAAAATTGATCATGTTATTGTGGGGTTTGTTTAAACTCCAGCATAAGGAATTCTGGTTTAAGAAAAAAGACTTTTGGCTTCTTTAATTACAAAGTGATTGCAACATCGTGTTAGTATGTGATTTCTCACATGTGGTTATAATATTTGTGAAGACGTGCATTGCGTGCACTTGAAGCGGGCCCGTGGCCCTGCTACGGACATGCCACAAATCATTGGTAGTACATGTCGTGTTTATCCTCACTGTTGAATATTCTGTATATAACTATTTATGCAATACTTGGACCATAGGAGCAATTCATTCTGTATATTTTGCTGGGGATTGTGCCTTCCAGTCAATTTATAGATGGGTAAGATGTATCACAATATCTTTGACTTGCATTCTCTATGATGTCAAGTAAGAAAATATAATATATACTCCTTGAATTATCCTTTTCTTTTTTTCGATGTCTCTATCTTACTTATATAATCCAATTGGCATTCGCTAGAGTTTCTGTTGATGAAACATTTGTCAGGAGGTTCTGTTTGTGACTTTGCAATCAATATTCGTTGATACGGTTCGTAGAGCATGATATCTGCACAATCTCAATCTACTTCCTGTAACTATATATTGTATTAATGGGTTGTGTCAGGGTTATTTTATCAACTACTCGATTGTTGATCTACATTACGGTTTATTTCTTACAAGAATTAATGTTGACTCGATTCCCTGTAGTAGGTTGAGAGGCTTCTCCTCTCATGATTTGCTCTGATTAGTTTGCTTGGCTCTATGCTACTCATGATTTCTTTGAATTTTTCTGTAGGAGCTCGATCAAAAATCACCTATGAAAAATATGTCGTTCTTCTCTACAGGGGTTGAATGTGGAATTTGAGGAGAATCTGTGCACCAGCATCTGACTCCTTGATGTTGCTCTGATCATATTGTGTAAATATATTTCTAATAAAGCAATCGCCCGATGGTGTACATGTTAGTAATAACAAGATGTAATCATCAAGTGTGAGAGATGGCAACATCATGATGGGATGGTATGTACTGTTGTGCTCATCAATAGGTTCGTCTTTCATTCTCTTGCAGCCAGCATGTTTTTTGTTATGCAAACAATTAGGAAATATCTAATTTCTATGTACGTCCAAATATATATAAGTAGTTGTTGTTAGCACTGAATTTGGATTTGTTAACGGTCGCTACATTTGGTCTATCTCGAGCCTCTGGCTATGGATCATGTTCTTTTGATATCCGCTTGCCATGATATGTTATCTCTGGTATGTGTTACCTCTATTTTTTTTTGTCTGGACTAATTAGGGCATGCTTCTGTTTGCTCTAATTGATATAATTGTTGTGGCATGCAGCAGCCAAGCCAACAACAGAGCCAGGCTTAGGCCTGATGATGACTTGACAAATATGATCAAGATGCTGAAGATGAGGAATCGTGAAACTGAAGAAATAGGGGTACTCTTAGCTTTAGTTCCTTATATCATTTTTGATATTCATTGCTATGTATCTGTATAAACTTGCTTCGGCCATTATTGACAATTGGTCAGCAAAAGAATTGCATATCTCTAGCCATCCAGAATAAGCAGATGAGATGATGTGCATTCATTTGGTGGCACAAAATCAATTTCCTTTGCCAACTAATAGTACATACATTAAGAAAATTACTACAGTTGGCAGCTCTTCACTGCATGTTTTGAAATGTTTCGTGTGCTTGTCCTACCAAGTCACTTACAGAAGCAGGTACAACATGCTAAGTAAGCATCCAATTATTTACCCTATTTTTTGTATCAATCCGAGAAAGACGAGAACGATGGCTGGAAGGCAGGGCGTTGTTGGATGGAAGGAAGAGTGAGAGAGATAGGAGGGGCATGAGGTGACAAGTTCAATGGGGTTGCCAAGGAGGTTTGAGGGAAACAGGCCGCCATTGAGATTTTTGTATCCGCTGGCATGCGCGCTTGCTTGCTGATGTGCGCGTTTGGCTGTTGTTGCTGCGCATGTGCGTGGTATGCCCCTGCCACTGTGTATCGCTGCGATGTTGTGTGCTTGCTGCTGCTGATCAGCGTGTGTGTGTGCGGTTGCTGCCGCGTTTTCTGGTAAAACCGCCATGCACTTCTTTTTCTTGTGCTGAACAATTCATGATCACTATACCACTGAACTCTTTCTTGAACAGAAGCCACGTGAACTTAGTTTGAGCTCTTATGTTGTTAAATGAAGCATGATTTTTAGTAAGCTGAACAATAGTTCTGATTTCCTCACTTAACAGGAAATTTTCAGTTCTATTTGTATTGTTCTAATCAGTTGTTTTTACACTACTATGTAACCAGCACTCTTATATATCAAGTGATTATAGCATCTTGATTATTTCTGTATTGACTTTCCTTTCTCAGATTACTGATCCATGGTCATCCTGTAGATTTCAATGCTGACTTGAATCCTGTTAGGAGTTGATCAAGATAATCCGCTGTGTTGTGATGCAATCACTAATTAATTTGAGAGAGAACAGTGTTTAATCAGAAGTAACGAGATGTGACCATTAAGTTTGACAGATGGCAAGAGAATGTGATATGTAGTCCTCTATATGCACCAATAGTGCATTCACTTTTCACGCTTCTATGGTTGGTTCATATGTGGTTACCGAAGCAGGATAAGTTCTTGAGAAGGACTCTAATTGCTATGGACCACAAGATTTCAGATGTCGCTCCCTATTGCGTATTGCCATTGACATTGGACTTTCTATCCAGTAAGAGAGACATTGGGATCATTGTTCATCTAGAGAAGTCAGTGCCAAATCTACGTCAGGACATTGGGATGTTAATGATTGGAGGTGATGTTTTTCTCTTCCATACCTAAATTGTCTTTAGTATAAGTCCATATAAAGAGAACTGCAGTGTTCTAACTATTGAAGCACAATTGTTAAATTAATTAATTTTAGCTATGTTATAGTTTGAGCTAAGGGCTTCTTACCATTTTTACTTCTACTAGATTCATTTGTCACACAGTTTTTAGAGCAGGGTATTTGACAAATGAATTAGATCACTTTTCTGTCTAAGAGTCGATTTTTTTGTGTGTTAGATGGATTGACAAGTACCAAAGATTGATGCCAAGAAGAACTAAAACATGTGCATGGATTACCTTCAGTCCCGCATTCCAATCAACAACATTGGGCCGAGCGAGCGCGCGGGTGGCGCAAGAGGCAATGGGTAGCTGGTGGCGATTGAGTGGTGAGCGGCGGTGGCGAGGTCGAGCGGTTGGCACAAATGGGGAGTAGGCAATTACCGTGATGGGCGAGCGGACGGGGCGAGTATGTGTCACGATTGCATCACAATTAGAATAAAGTAGACAATGCATACGTGTGGCCATTGACTGATTTTGTGTGTTGTGTACTTGTGTTAACATCCAGCCTAATCAATCAGACAAGGACCATTATGTACGTGAGTGTGTTAGCAGTGGGTATATCTGAAGATTATTTCTCAACTCGGCATGTGGGTAGAGAACAAAAAGACGATGCCATGGTAGCATGGCAGACCTGGCAAGTGCCACGAACATGATGATATTCTTCCTTTTCTTAATTCCTTGATTTAAAAAATAATTTGCTCTGCGTGTGTAGGAACATAGCAGTCGGGCAAAAGACACTTTGTCATCTTGATCTATCAAGGGAAATAATTTCTTTACTTTAGAAAATGTGGGTTCGGATTGGTCTGTTGAGTTATGGCTGGCTGATCGGAATAATTTTTCGATTTAAAAAATGTAGCAAATAGCATTTCATTAGAGATTGGTCTGTTGAGTTATGGCTGGCTGATCGGAATAATTTTCCTATTTAAAAATGTAGCAAATAGCATTTCATTAGAGATGGCTTTGCAGCAAATTGCAAATGGCGCAAACCAAGCCATCGTTGTCTCGTCGCTCTCGCTGGGAGCGACAACGACCGCCGGTCTCTTCTTCGCCTTCTTAGTCGGCATCTCCTCCATCCGGATGCCCTGCGGCATGAGCCACTCTGCCACCGCCTGGGACTCGACCTCCGGGAAGTTTAGGTCCGTCTTCGTCCGTCCGGCACGCCACACCGCCACGTCGAAGGCACGCGCGGCCTCATCAGCGGTGGGATACGTGTCGAGCCACCAACGCTGCCCTGCGTGAGAGAACTCCAGTCCGAAGTTCCCGGAGGGCTTCGCCCTCATGCCGAAGAAACCAGACTTGCCCTTCGGCGTCTTCTTCGGTGCCATCGGGGAGCGGGCGGCGGCCGAGCGGGGAGCGAGGCGGCGACGTGTGGCGCGGGGCGGAGGCAGATGGAGCAGGATGGCGGCATGCGACGCGGGGCGGAGGCGGACGAACCGGAGAGAAGGCGGACGGAGCATGGCCGGAAAGGAGGCGGATGGAGCGGCGCCAGGCGGAGGATGGACCGGAGGCGGAGGCGGCCGGAGAGGAGGCGGGCGGGGTCCGGGCGGGCGGAGGCGGCCGAAGCGGAGGCGAACACGATGGGGCAGCGCGGCGGCAGGCGGCGGCCTAGGCGGGGTGGAATCAGTGGCAGGGGTCTGGATCTACGGTAGAGCAAGTCCTTAGAAAGTTAACATGTAACTCTTGCAAACTATTTCAAGAGCCCGTGGCAACGCACGGGCACTCTATTAGTTGCTTTGGGTTATTGTGTGTACATTAAACGAGGTGCCCACAACGGTGAATATGTTTGCTTATTTAATATAGTAGTAGAGATATCAGGAGCCGCCGGCCAAGACGTGACCACCCACGGTGCTTAGAAGGTACACCGAGCAGGCAGTCTAGTGGACGAGAAGCTCGCGATTTTCACGCTCGGCCTGCCTGATCAGCTCGTTGACAGGCTCATGAAACATTCTTTTTAAGGGAAAACAGGCTCATGAAACATGGGCGGACTAATAATAGTATAATGTGTTGAGTTTCGTGTCACTGGCTGTAAGACTTGGAATTATGGTCCGCAACTAATATAACGTGTTGAGTTTCATGTCACTGGCTGTGGAGAAATTTAAAACAGAAAATGCCGCTCGATGATCCCGCGGCTCACTCGTATCGTTTCCATCAAAACCGAAAAAAAATGCAGGCCTGAAAACGAGGCCAGCATGCCGGCATGGCCAGGTATGTGCTTTCCCTGAAAGACAATGACACAGTGCATATGCATCTAGACAACCATGTTATATAAGATGGATAGAGCAGCGTAGACCAAACAACTATAGTTCTTAATTATAAAGTGGAAGATAACAGGAAAGAGACACTACAAACCTTGCCATGATTCTGATGTGGCTTTTGAACGAGAACCACTCATATGTATATTGGTCCTCACGACCTCCTCCTTTGCCCTTGCTCGAGGAACAAACTTTTGGGACTCCCGCTACTTTGTTTGACCCCACTTCATATGTACAGACAGTGATGGATTGTTACTGTTATCATTGTTAAGAGGAGACACAAGATAGGAGATTCAACACACTTTCATTCATCCATCGACGGGGCGATATATACAGATTACATGGAGCACCGTCGGGTGATCGTGTGCCATTACTCTGACCATCGTGCGCCACTACGTGGGCATCGTGGTGTATACATGGGCTGGACTACAACTGATGTGCATGTACTACCATACGTACAGTCTATCACCCCCCGCAGTCTGGTCGTCGGCTGGGGCGACGCAAAGACTGGTTCGAAACTGAAGAAAAAGAGGCAGACCTTTGGTCATCACATCAGCGAGCTGCTGCGCGGTGGGGATGTGGAGAACACGAAACTGGCCGAGGGCGACGCGTTCGCGCACGAAGTGGATGTCTAGCTCCACATGTTTGGTACGCCGATGATGCACAGGATTGGCCGACAGATAGACCGTCGAGAAGTTGTCGCAGAACACCAACGTGGCCTTGGTCACCGGAGCGAGGAGCTCGCCGAGGAGCTGGCGGAGCCACACGCACTCAGCGACGACGTTGGTGACGCCACGGTACTCGGCCTCGGCGCTGGACCTGGACACAGTCGCTTGGCGCTTGGAAGACCACGAGACAAGAGCATGTCCGAGGTAGACGCAAAAACCGGAGGTCGAGCGGCGTGTGTCGGGGCAGCCGGCCCAGTCGGCGCCGGTGAAGGCGCGAAGATCCAAGGTCGGCGAGGCACGCAGATGCAGGCCAAGAGACGGCGTGCCACGGACGTAGCGAAGCACCCGCTTGACCAGGTTCTGGTGGCAGACGCGCGGGTCATGCATGTGCAAGCAAATCTGTTGGACGGCGTAGGCGAGCTCCGAGCGCGTGATGGTGAGATACTGGAGCGCTCCGGCGAGACTGCGGTAGGCAGAGGGATCGTCGACGCAGGGGCCATCGGCCTGCGGCAGTTTGCCCTTGGTGTCGATGGGAGTGGGCGACGGCCGGCAGGTGTCCATGCCAGCGTGCTCGAGCACCTCCTCGGCGTACTGCTGCTGGCACAGGAAGAAACCAACAGCGGTGCGCGTGACACGAATGCCAAGGAAGAAGTGAAGCGCTCCCATGTCCTTCATGGAGAACTCGCCCGTGAGCTGTCGAACGACGCATTGGAGAAGCGCCGGTGAGGATGCCGTGAGCACGATGTCGTCCACATACAGAAGAAGAAACGCGACGTCGGCACCACACGCCATGGTGAACAACGAGGAGTCAGAGCGTGTGGCGGCGAAGCCAATGGTCTTGATGAAGCCAGCAAAGCGCAAGAACCAGGCGCGCGGGGCCTGTTTCAGGCCGTAGAGGGACTTGGCGAGGCGACACACATGATCAGGCTTGGACTCGTCGACGAAGCCGGCGGGCTGTAAGAAATAGACCTCCTCCGAGAGCACGCCGTGGAGGAAGGCGTTCTTGACATCCAGTTGGTGGACGGGCCACTGGCGAGAGGCGACGATGGTGAGGACGGTGCGGATGGTGGCCGGCTTGACAACGGGCGAGAATGTCTCGCCGTAGTCGACGCCGGCGCGTTGGCGGAAGCCACGGACGACCCACCTGGCCTTGTACCGCTCGAGGGAGCCGTCGGCGCGCATTTTGTGCTTGAAGATCCACTTGCCAGTGATCAGATTGGCGCCGGGCGGACGGGGCACCAGGTCACAGGTCCGGTTGCTGACGAGGGCAGCGTACTCCTCGCGCATGGACGCGAGCCAGTTGGGGTCGTTAACAGCCACCCGAACGGAGCTGGGAACCGGCGAGATCGTCGCCGTGGAAGAAGCTGTGGCCGCGTCGTAGTAGTGTGGGTTGGGGCAGAAGACGCCCGTCTAGGCATGCGTCACCATTCGCCGGGGCGGCGCTGTTGTCGGAGCGGGCGCGGCGACAGGAGAGGCGGCCGAGCTGGATGCAGGCGAACCCGCACAGGAGGAAGATGCTCCAGCACCGCTCGATGGAGATCCAACGCCCGAGTTCGAACTGGACAGTGGCGCGCTGTGTGCAGAGGCACTCGAGCCGTCGGATGACGATCCAACGTCGTCAGTTGAAAGATGGCAGGACGCGCCAAGAGAGGGGGAGCCCGCCCTGTCTGATCAGAGCGGCATGCTCGCAGCACCACCAGGTGCAGGCCGGGCAGCGACAGGGTGACGATGCACGGGGACCTGCAAAACCGACGAGGCGGCTGGCAATGATGGAGGAGGCGCGGGGTTAGCTGCGGTGGATCGGGCGAAGGGGAATGATGTCTCGTCGAAGAGCACGTGTCGGGAGGTGAGCACTCGTCGGGATAGTGGATGAAAGCAGCGGTAGCCACGGTGATCAGAGGGGTAACCGAGGAACACACAGGCGACAGAGCGAACATCGAGCTTGTGCCGTGCAGTGCTGGTGGTGTTGGGGTAGCAGAGGCACCCAAAGACACGGAGAAGGCTGTAGTCAGGCACGGTGCCGAGGAGCAGCTCGTGAGGAGTGCGCGGCGCGACGGAATGACACGGACGCCGGTTTAGCAGATAGGTGGCCGTGGCGAGGGCCTCTGCTCAGAAGCGGGGCGGCATCGACACGTGGAACAGGAGGGCGCGCATGCTGTCATTAAGAGTGCGAAGTGCGCGCTCCGCCTTGCCATTTTGCTGACTTGTGTATGGGCACGAGAGGCGTAGGACAGAGCCGTGTTCAGCGAGAAGAGAACGAACAGTGTGACTGTCGAACTCCCTGCCATTGTCAGTTTGAAGGGAGAAAATGGGCAGCTGAAACTGAGTGCGGACGTATGCATAAAACTCATGCAGAATAGGCAAGACATCCGACTTGTGTTTGAGAGGAAAGGTCCAGATGTAGTGGGTGTAATCATCAAGCACAACAAGATAAAATTGATAACCTGAGATACTAGCCACAGGGGACGTCCATACATCAAGATGTAGCAACTGAAACGGGAAATAAGTACAACTGGTCGAATGCTGGAAAGGCAATCGTGTATGTTTCCCTAGCCTACAAGCATGACAACTATGCGGAGCAGATTTGCTGAAACTAAAAGACGACAGCGAGCCAACATGCTGAACTGAAGCAACACCGGGGTGCCCAAGACGCTGATGGAGCAGATCGGTGGTGACCGAGCCGGCGAACGGAAGTGCAGACGACGGACTGGACGCCATGGGGTACAGTTCGCCGTTGGAATTACAGCGCAGAATCACCGTCCTGATCCTGAGGTCCTTGACAGAAAAACCAAAAAGATCAAATTCCACCGAAACAGGGTTGTCACGACAGAGCTGACGAACTGACAAAAGATTTTTGATCAAAGAGGGAGCAATTAAAACATTGCGCAACTGAATAGGGGAGGTGCCAGAATCAAAGAGCCAGTGCCAACGTGTGTGATCGGAAGGTGTTCACCACTGCCAACAATGACATGAGAGGAAGTGGTGGATGGGAGAAGGGAGTGGAGGTTACCAGAGGAGTTGGACATGTGCGACGCCGCGCCGGAGTTCAAGTACTAGTAAGAGGTGATGCCAGATGACGAAGGCCCCGCGGTGGCGCTGTGAAGAGCAGCCTGCAGAGAGGCCATGTCCCATGGTTGGGTCGGCGCGACAGGGCCGGTGGCACCGGGTGGCGTGGTGTACCCTGGAGGCGCTCCATAGACGGGAGCAGCGGTGTAGCCCGGCTGGACGTAGTGACCATATTCGGGAACAGGCGGCGACCAGGATGGCGCAGCGTACAGGGCCTGCTGCGGCGGCGTACCGGGCCGAGGGCCGAGCACACCGGAGCCCGGCGCGCGCCAAGGCATGGGCCATGCCTGGACGAGCCCAGTCCAGGAGTTGGAGCCGGGTGCTGGTGGCGGCGGCAGACCCCCCCGGGCTGCCGGTGGCGAAGCGGAGCTGGAGCCGGCACCGTTGCCGCGTCCGCGGCGACGCTGGCGACCACGCCTACGCCCAGCAGCGGGGTCCGTAGGCGGTGGCAGCGAAGGAGCGGTCGGAGTGGAGCCGCGCCCAGCGACGAGTGCGTGCACACCCTGCTGACGGCCTGACGCGCGGACTGCTCGGCGCGATGCTCCTCCAGGAGAAGGAAAGAGCGGACTTGCAGGAAGGAGGGCAGGGGCGTGCGGGCAGTGATGTGTGGGATGGCACCATGGTACTGACGGCCGAGCCCGCGGAGGAGATGAAAGACCTGCTGGGGCTCCGGCACAGGCTGCCCGAGGTTGCGCAGTTGATCGGCATAGGTCTTCAGCTTCGTGCAGTACTACATGATCGTCATGTCGCCTTGCACGAGGGCGTGGTACTCGGCGTCGATGTAGATGGCCCGGGCAAGCTGATTGTCCCGGAACAGGGTGTCGATCGCCGTCCAGACGATGAGCGTCGTGTCCTCATCCTGCATCACAGCATCAAGCAGCTCCGGCGAGATGGTGGTGTTAAGCCAATGGACGACGGCGTGCGCCATCACCCACTCGGGGTCATCGAAGCGCGGAACCGCCTCGGCGTCGAGGTGGTCGCGGAGGCCGAACATGCCGATCACCGTGTCGAAGTGACGGCGCCACTGAGCGTGGTTGCTGGCGAGGAGATCGAGGGTGACGGGCACATGCCGGCGGATGTCGATCGTCTGAAAAACAGAGGCCGGCATGTACTTGGTGTCTTGCTGTGTTGTACATTCTTGTTGTTTCGAAACCCCTCCCCGCGCAGCCTGATGAGGCCACCAGCCCGGCCCAGGGGACGGCCGACCCGCCACCGGTGGCCGAGCAGACCCCGGCTCCCCTGGCCCCCTCTGGGTCTCGCGCACCGCCTGCTCCGCCTCTGGCGCCTCCGTACTCCGCCGCCGATGGGCTGCCGGTGGTGGTGACCACTCAGGGTGGACACGGTCCGTGCCGGTCCGGTCCCTGACCAAGCCGCCGTTTAGACCGGCCGGCGGCGGACCGGACCGAGCAGCGCTGCGGTCCTTTTTTCATGCACCGGACCGACGGTGGTAAAGCTCGGGCCGGACCGAGTGGACCGCCCGGAGACGTACGGCCATGGCGAGCGGCGGTGCATGGCGACGGCGAGCGGCGGCGCACGTCGGCAGGAGACCAGGAGTCTATGGACCATGACAAGGAGAGGAAGGAGATGGGAAGCAGCCGCGGATCTCGTCCTCGCCACGCTCGGCATGGCCGTCTCCGCGCTAGTCGAGAAGAAACGCCGGGACGCCTCGAGCGGCAGCGGCGGCGTCAACGTCAGCGCGTTCTTGCTGGTGCCCCACTTCTTCGAGGTAGGCGTCGGCGAGGCATTCGCCTACCTGGGGCAGCTGGAGTTTCTTCATCCGGGAGGCACGGGTCTGTTCCTGGTGACGCTAGTATTAATCTTGTTGCCTCTTTGTTCTCAAGAAAAAATCTTGTTTCCTCGGTGTTTGTTGTTTTCTGTCACGTTAATTCTGTTGAGTCGATAGGATTTCACAATGCAGAGTTGTTGCATGTGGCATAGCTATAATTTTTTACAATTTGCATGTTGCAAATAAATAGGGCATGTCACGTGTATGTCCACGTACAGGTGTACTTATCGATTTTCTGTTGGATGGCACGCGTTAATAGGATCGGTGGGAGGCGTTAGCGTAGCCATCTGCGATGATCTCCGAGATTTGTGGATCGCGCGAATCAACATGTGGTTGAGATGGTTAGGTGGACAGTGGTATCCCCAAGCCACCAGGGTTTAAATCCTGATGCTCGCATTATTCCTGAAATTATTTCAGGATTTTCGGCGATGCGTTTTCAGTGGGAGGAGACGTTCCCGTCGACGACGAGGCGCCTACGGTTGCGCGTTCATAGGGATGAATGTATGCGTGTGTATATGAGCGCTTGTGTCTGTACTGATGCTAAAAAAAAAGAGATTTGTGGATCGTACAGAATAGAAGGGAATGAATAACGCTGCGCTGTCGTGGTTATACTGTGCGGGATCGAGCTAAATCCGGACCGGACCGAATCTTTTTCAGGCTGATATTTGGTAACCAGACCGGCCATTTTTTTCAGCAGGCCAGGACCGATCGGTCCGGTCCTTAGCAGGCCAAAAAGCCTGCTCGTGGCGTCCACCCTGAGTGACCACCCCAGTGTCTGCTCCCCCGCCTTCCCTTCGGACCACGGCCTACTCTAGGCGGGGCAGATCGACCTTGTCCCCGGTGACTTCCTCACGCCGCAGTGCTTGGATCGAGACGGCCAGACCGGGGTAGCCCTGCTCTGTCTATCCCTGCACAGGCAGAGCTCCGGGCCGCTGCCCGAAACCTCGAGCCAGGTACACCGTCCATCCCAGCCACCTCCGCTACATGCTCTTTTTCTGCCTTGGAGTCGGCTCCGCTTGGCCACCACGCTAAGGTGGTGGCGGACTCGACCATAGTGTTCCGCGGTGAGGTCCCCCCGCTAGTTCAGATCGATGCTATCCGTGCATGGCAAATCCTCGATGGGCACCTTGCCGAGGTCCGTGCACGCCTGCCGTCCTCCTCGGGTGCCCCTCCCAGGGCTGCCCCGAGCGTCATGCCACGCACGGTGGCCGATCCGGTTGAGATCCGCGGCTGCACCCGCTCCCGCACCGTTGCCCTCCACGCCTAGAGTGCCTAACGAGTCTTGGGGTCAAGCAGCCCCCCGATGGATGTGTGATGCGGACCCTCTTCTGGAACATCCGCGGTTTCGGCCAAGATGGCCGATGCCGCCAACTAATAGAGTACATGCGAAACGAACAAATTGACATTGTGGCCATTCAAGAAACGATGCTTACAGAATTTTCCCTGTCGGAGCTCGAGCATTTGAGCTCCGACCTATTTGCTTGGCACTGGCTCCCTTCTAGTGGGAGTACGGGCCACTCGGGTGGAATCCTCCTAGGGGTGAAGGATGCCACCTTTGAGGTGGGAAGCATGGACCGGGGCGAGTTCTTCGTTAGCATGGAGATTTTCGAGCGGGCCCTAAACTTCAAATGGGAGATCATTGCGGTTTATGGCTCGGGCGATCACTGCCGCTCTGAGGCCTTCCTCGCCAAACTCCATAGGAAGGTGGTGGCCGCCTAGCTACCGGTTGTGGTAGGAGGCGATTTCAACCTCATCCGGGCGGAAGAGGACAAGAGCAATAATTTGGTGAACTTTCCTCGGATGCAGATGTTCAATGACTGCATCGCTGACATGGGGCTTCGTGAGCTCGATCGAGTCGGGGCCAGGTTCACTTGGACAAACCGACAAGTTGAGTGATGTCTACTACACAACCTTCTTCTTGTAGACGTTGTTGGGCCTGCAAGTGCACAGGTTTGTAGGACAGTAGCAAATTTCCCTCAAGTGGATGACCTAAGGTTTATCAATCCGTGGGAGGCGTAGGATGAAGATGGTCTCTCTCAAGCAACCCTGCAACCAAATAACAAAGAGTCTCTTGTGTCCCCAACACATCCAATACAATGGTAAATTGTATAGGTGCACTAGTTCGGCGAAGAGATGGTGATACAAGTGCAATATGGATAGTAGATAAAGGTATTTGTAATCTGAAATAATAAAAACAGCAAGGTAGCAAGCGATAAAAGTGAGCACAACGGTATTGCAATGATAGGAAACAAGGCCTAGGGTTCATACTTTCACTAGTGCAAGTTCTCTCAACAATAATAACATAGATAGATCATATAACAATCCCTCAACATGCAACAAAGAGTCACTCCAAAGCCACTAATAGCGGAGAACAAACGTAGAGATTATGGTCGGGTACAAAACCACCACAAAGTTATTCTTTCGGATCAATCTATAAAAGAGTTCGTACTAGAATAACACCTTAAGACACAAATCAACCAAAACCCTAATGTCACCTAGATACTCCATTGTCCCCTCAAGTATCCGTGGGCATGATTATACGATATGCATCACTCAATCTCAGATTCATCCAACCAACATAAAAGTACTTCAAAGAGTGCCCCAAAGTTTCTACCGGAGAATCAAGAACGTGTGCCAACCCCTATGCATAGGTTCCCAATGTCACGAAACCCGCAAGTTGATCACCAAAACATACATCAAGTGGCACATGATATCCCATTGTCACCACAGATAATCACGCCAAGACATACATCAAGTGTTCTCATAAAAGACTCAATCCGATAAGATAACTTCAAAGGGGAAACTCAATTCATAACAAGAGAGTAGAGGGGGAGAAACATCATAAGATCCAACTACAATAGCAAAGCTCGGGATACATCAAGATCGTGCCATAAATGGAACATGAGAGAGAGAGAGATCAAACACATAGCTACTGGTACATACCCTCGGCCCCGAGGGTGAACTACTCCCTCCTCGTCATGGAGAGCGCCGGGATGATGAAGATGGCCACCGGTGATGGATCCCCCCTCCGGAAGGGTACCGGAAAGGGGTCCCGATTGGTTTTTGGTGGTTTTGGAGGCTTGCGGCGGCGGAACTCCCGATCTATCTTCTGTTCTGGAAGTTTTAGGGTACGTAGGTATATATGGGTGAAAGGAGTACGTCGGTGGAGCTACGGGGGCCCCACGAGGCAGGGGGGCGCACCCAGGGGGGGTGGGCGCGCCCCCCACCCTCGTGAGCACCTCCCGTATCTTCTGACGTGGAGTCCAAGTCCATCAGGTGGGTTTCTGATACGTCCATTTTGCATCATGCTTTTATATTGATATTTATCGCATTATGGGCTATTATTTCACGTTATGTCACAATACTTATGGCTATTCTCTCTTATTTTACAAGGTTTACATGAAGAGGAGAATGCCGCAGCTGGAATTCAGGCTGGAAAAGGAGCAAATATTGAAGGCCTATTCGCAACTCCAAAAGTCCTGAAACTCCACGGAATACCTTAAAATAAATAAAGAAAATCATCACCAAGATGAAGGCTGGGGCCCACACCTGCACACGAGGGGGGGCGCGCCCCTCACTGGGCGCGCCCCCCTACCTCGTGGGCCCCGTGGTGGCTCTCTGACGTCCATCTTCTCCTATATGAAGTCTTTCGATGGGAAAAAAATCATAAGCAACCTTTTGGGACGAGACTCCGCCGCCACGAGGCGGAAACTTGGCGGAACCAATCTAGGGCTCTGGCAGAGCTGTTCTGCCGGGGACACTTCCCTCCGGGAGGGGGAAATCATCGCCATCATCATCGCCATCGTCATCTCCAAACCCTAGTTCATCTCTTGTATCCAATTCTTGTCTCCAAGTCCAGGATTGGTGCTAGTAGGTTGCTAGTAGTGTTGATTACTCTTTGTAGTTGATGCTAGTTGGTATACTTGGTGGAAGATCATATGTTCAGATCCTTTATGCATATTATTACCCCTCTGATTATGAACATGAATATGCTTTGTGAGTAGTTACGTTTGTTCCTAAGGACACGGGAGAAGTCTTGCTATTAGTAGTCATGTGAATTTGGTATTCGTTCGATATTTTGATGAGATGTATGTTGTCTAACCTCTAGTGGTGTTATGTGAACGTCGACTACATAACACTTCACCATTATTTGGGCCTAGAGGAAGGCATTGGGAAGTAATAAGTAGATGATGGGTTGCTAGAGTGACAGAAGCTTGAACCCTAGTTTATGCGTTGCTTCGTAAGAGGCTGACTTGGATCCATATGTTTCATGCTATGGTTAGGTTTACCTTAATGCTTTTGTTGTAGTTGCGGATGCTTGCAATAGAGGTTAATCATAAGTGGGATGTTTGTTCAAGTAAGAACAGCACCTAAGCACCGGTCCACCCACATATCAAATTATCAAAGTACCGAACGCGAATCATATGAGCGTGATGAAAACTAGCTTGACGATATTCCCATGTGTCCTCGGGAGCGCTTTTCCTATTATAAGAGTTTGTTCCGGCTTGTCCTTTGCTACAAAAAGGATTGAGACACCTTGCTGCACCTTATTTACTTTTGTTACTTGTTGCTCGTTACAATTTATCTTATCACAAAACTATCTGTTACCACTTATTTCAGTACTTGCAGAGAATACCTTGCTGAAAACCGCTTATCATTTCCTTCTGCTCCTCGTTGGGTTTGACACTCTTACTTATCGAAAGGACTACGATAGATCCCCTATACTTGTGGGTCATCAAGACTCTTTTCTGGCGCCGTTGTCGGGGAGTGAAGCGCCTTTGGTAGGTGGAATTTGGTAAGGAAAATTTTATATAGTGTGCTGAAATTTTGTTCGGGGTATCTTCACCCCTTCCAGTAGATCAAAGAGTTGCTCCTCAACCTACTGAACCTATTGAAAATGAAACTCCTTTTGGATTTCCTTCGGGTATCATGGAAAAACTGCTGGCTAATACTTTTACAGGAGATGGAACAAAGCATCCTGACGAGCATCTTCGCTATGTGGATGATATTTGTGGACTATTTAAGCTTGCAGGTATACCCGATGATGTTGTTAAGAAGAAGGATTTCCCTTTATCTTTGGAGGGAGACACATTGACATGGTATAGGCTATGTGATGATACGAGATCATGGAACTATAAAAGAGTGAAATTGGAATTTCATCAAAAGTATTACCCTATGCATCTTGTTCATCGTGATCGCAATTATATATATAATTTTTGGCCTCATGAAGGAGAAAGCATCGCTCAAGCTTGGGGGAGGCTTAAATCAATGTTATATTCATGCCCCAATCATGACCTCTCAAGAGAAACAATTCTTCAGAATTTTTATGCTCGGCTTTCTGATAACAATCGCACCATGCTTGATACTTCTTGTGCTGGCTCTTTTATGATGAAGACCATTGAATGCAGATGGAATTTATTAGATAGAATTAAACGCAACTCTGAAGATTGGGACCTCGACGAAGGTAAGGAGTCAGGTATGACACCTAAGTTTGATTGTGTTAAATCTTTTATGGATACCGATATTTTCCGTAAGTTTAGCACTAAATATGGACTTGACTCGAGATAGTAGCTTCTTTACGTGAATCTTTTGCTACTTATGTTGATCTCCCTAAGGAGAAGTGGTTTAAATATCATCCTCCCATAGAAGTAAAAGTAGCTGCACCTATTAAAGTTGAAGAAAAGACTATCACTTATAATGATCCTATTTTTCCCACCTCTTATGTTGAGAAACCACCTTTCCCTGTTAGAGTAAAGGATCATGCTAAAGCTCCAACTGTTGTTCGTAAAAGCAATATTAGAACTGATACACCTCCTGAGCAAGTCAAAGTAGAACCTAATATTTATATTGTTAAAGATCTCTTGTCTGATAATATTGATGGGCATGTTATTCAATTCTGTGGTGAAACTGCTAGAATTGCTAAACCTTGTGCTAAAGATAAACATAGACCTGTGGTAGGCGTGCCTGTTATTTCTGTTAAAATAGGAGATCATTGTTATCATGGCCTATGTGATATGGGTGCTAGTGCTAGTGTTATACCTATTACCTTGTATGAAGAAATTAAGCATGAAATTGCACCTGCTGAGTTAGAAGATATTGATGTTACAATTAAACTTGCCAATAGAGATACTATATCTGCAATGGGAATTGTTAGAGATGTTGAAGTCTTGTGTGGGAAAACCAAATATCCCGCTGATTTCCTTGTTCTTGGTTCTCCACAAGATAGATTTTGTCCCATTATTTTTGGTAGACCCTTCTTGAATACTGTTAGTGCTACGATAGACTGCAAAAAGAATGTTGTTACTGTTGGCTTGGAAGATATGGTTCATGAGTTTAATTTCTCTAAATTTAGTAAACAACATCGTGAAGAAGAATTTCCTAGTAAGGATGAAATTATTGGTCTTGCTTCTATTGCCGTACCTCCTAGTGATCCTTCGGAACACTATTTTCTAGACCATGAAAATGATATGTTTATGAATGAAAGAAGAGAAATAGATGAAGTATTCTTTAAACAAGACCTATTCTGAAACACAATTTGCCTGTTGAAATCCTAGGGGTTCCTCCTCCACCCAACGGTGATCCCGTGTTTGAGCTTAAACCGTTGCCTGATAATCTTAAATATGCTTATCTTGATGAAAAGAAAATATATCCTGTTACTATTAGTGCTAACCTTTCAGAGCATGAAGAAGAAAGATTATTGAAAACTCTGAAGAAGCACCGTGCCGCTATTGGATATACTCTTGATGATCTTAAGGGCATTAGTCCCACTCTATGTCAGCATAAAATAAATTTGGAAGCGGATGCCAAACCAGTTTGTGATCCTCAACGACGTTTGAATCCTAAAATGAAAGAAGTGGTAAGAAAGGAAATACTCAAGCTTCTGGAGGCAGGTATAATTTATCCCGTTGCTGATAGTCAGTGGGTAAGTCCTGTCCATTGTGTCCCTAAGAAGGGAGATATTACTGTTGTCCTTAATGATAAAGATGAATTGATTCCGCAAAGAATTATCACATGTTATAGGATGGGAATTGATTTTTGCAAATTAAATAAAGCTACTAAGAAAGATCATTACCCCTTGCCTTTTATTGACCAAATGCTAGAAAGATTATGCAAACATACACATTATTGCTTTCTAGATGGTTATTCTGGTTTCTCTCAAATACCTGTGTCGGCTAAAGATCAATCAAAGACTACTTTTACATGCCCTTTTGTTACTTTTGCTTATAGACGTATGCCTTTTGGTTTATGTAATGCACCTGCTACCTTTCAAAGATGCATGATGGCTATATTCTCTGATTTTTGTGAAAAGATTTGTGAGGTTTTCATGGACGACTTTTCCGTCTATGGTTCCTCTTTTGACGATTGCTTGAGCAATCTTGATCGAGTTTTGCATAGATGTGAAGAAACTAATCTTGTCTTGAATTGGGAAAGTGTCACTTTATGGTTAATGAAGGTATTGTCTTTGGGCACAAAGTTTCTGAAAGAGGTATTGAAGTTGATAAAGCCAAGGTTGATGCTATTGAAAAGATGCCATGTCCCAAGGACATCAAAGGTATAAGAAGTTTCCTTGGCCACGCCGGATTTTATAGGAGGTTCATTAAGGACTTCTCAGAAATTTCTCGGCCTCTGACTAATTTATTACAAAAAGATGTACCATTTGTCTTTGATGATGATTGTGTAGAAGCATTTGAAATACTTAAGAAAGCATTAGTCTCTGCACCTATTGTTCAGCCACCTGATTGGAATTTACCCTTTGAAATTATGTGTGATGCTAGTGATTATGCTGTAGGTGCTGTTCTAGGGCAAAGAGTCGATAAGAAGTTAAATGTTATCCATTATGCTAGTAAGACTCTAGACAATGCTCAAAGAAATTATGCTACTACCGAAAAGGAACTTTTAGCGGTTGTATTTGCTTGTTATAAATTCAGACCCTATATTGTTGATTCTAAAGTAACTATTCACACTGATCATGCTGCTATTAAATATCTTATGGAAAAGAAAGATGCTAAACCTAGACTTATTAGATGGGTTCTTTTGCTGCAAGAATTTGATTTGCATATTGTTGATAGAAAAGGAGCTGAGAGCCCCGTTGCAGACAACTTATCTAGGTTAGAGAATGTTCTTGATGACCCACTACCTATTGATGATAGCTTTCCTGATGAACAATTAAATGTCATAAGCACTTCTCGTAGCACTCCATGGTATGCTGACTACGCTAATTATATTGTTGCTAAATTTATACCACCTAGCTTCACATACCAACAAAAGAAAAAGTTCTTTTATGATTTGCGACATTACTTTTGGGATGACCCACATCTTTATAAAGAAGGAGTAGATGGTGTTATTAGGCGTTGTGTACCGAGCATGAACAGGAGCAGATCCTACATAAGTGTCACTCTGAAGCTTATGGAGGACACCACCTGGAGATAGAACTGCACATAAGGTATTGCAATCTGGTTTTTATTGGCCCACTCTCTGCAAAGATGCCCGTAAGTTTGTTTTGTCTTGTGATGAATGTCAAAGAATTGGTAATATTAGTAGACGTCAAGAAATGCCTATGAATTATTCACTTTTTATTGAACCATTTGATGTTTGGGGCTTCGATTATATGGGACCTTTTCCTGCCTCTAATGGATATACACATATTTTAGTTGCTGTTGATTACGTTACTAAGTGGGTAGAAGCTATTCCAACTAGTAGTGCTGATCATAACACTTCTATTAAAATGCTTAAGGAAGTTATTTTTTCGAGGTTTGGAGTCCATAGATATTTAATGACTGATGGTGGTTCACACTTTATTCATGGTGCTTTCCGTAAGATGCTTGCTAAATATGACGTTAATCATAGAATTGCATCTCCATATCACACGCAGTCTAGTGGTTAAGTAGAATTGAGTAATAGAGAGCTCAAGTTAATTTTGCAAAAGACTGTTAATAGGTCTAGAAAGAATTGGTCCAAGAAACTTGATGATGCATTATGGTCCTATAGAACTGCATATAAAAATCCTATGGGTATGTCTCCGTATAAAATGGTTTATGGAAAAGCATGTCACTTACCTCTCGAATTAGAACATAAGGCATATTGGGCTACTAAAGAGCTCAACTATGATTTCAAACTTGCCAGTGAGAAGAGGTTATTTGATATTAGCTCACTTGATGAATGGAGAACCCAAGCCCATGAAAATGCCAAGTTGTTTAAAGAAAAAGTTAAAAGATGGCATGACAAAAGGATACAAAAGTGTGAGTTTAAGGTAGGTGATTATGTATTGCTATACAACTCTCATTTAAGATTTTTTGCAGGAAAACTTCTCTCTAAATGGGAAGGTGCCTACGTTATCGAGGAGGTCTATCGTTCCGGTGCCATAAAAATCAACAACTTCGCAGGCACAAATCCGAAGGTGGTAAACGGTCAAAGGATCAAACACTATATCTCAGGTAATCCTATAAATGTTGAAACTAATATTATTGAAACCTTAACCCCGGAGGAATACATAAGGGACACTTTCCAGAACGTTCTAGACTCCGAAAAGGAATAGGTATGTGTTACGGTAAGTAAACTGACTCCAAAACAAATTCTAAGGCAATATCTCTCCGTTTTGGAATATTTAGAAAAATAGAAAAATAAGTAGCAGTCCAGGGAGGACACGAGGCCTCCACGAGGGTGGAGGGCGCGCCCCCCTGCCTCGTGAGCACCTCGTGTGCCATCCGGACTCCGTTTTCTTGCACGATACGTATTTTGGTCGGTAAAAATTCATTATATATTCTCCCGAAGGTTTTGACGACCGTATCACGCAAATATCCTCTGTTTTTCGTTTGAGCTGTTTCCGTTGCAGATTTGAGGATTAGGAGACTCGATCATCCTTCTATGAGGGTTAGCCTATGCCATGGAAGGTGGACGACAAGCTTGCATCATCAACAACACCTCCACCGCCAAAAACAAAGAAGGAGACATAATCACATGGGTATGGGCACTCCCCTTGGCAACTGCCAAGCTTGGGGGAGGTGCCCCAGTATCGTAGCACCATCACAACTCCTATCTTTACCATTTTTCTTAGTTCGATCCTATTAGTAGTATCTTGATATAGTAGAATAAAGTCATGGCATGATCTAGTTTTGAAGTTTTGCTTTATGATCCCTCTTTGCAATCGAGTCCGTGAGCTATATAAAATAAAGATTAGTGTTGAGTCAAGGGCTTGATTACTTTGCCATGATCTTGAGTGAATAAAAGAAAAGAATAAAAAGAAACAAAGAGTTCATATTGGTCTTATTGAAAGTAATGACTTCACATAGAAAGAGTATGATGATTAAAAGTTGTCGGGAGTTGGCAAATATAGCTTTGGTCATCGTTGCAATTAATAGGAAGTAATAAGGAGAGAGATGTTTCACATATAGATATATTATCATTGCCATCTTTTATGATTGGGAACACTAATTAAAATATGACATGCTAAAGAGTTGATGTTGGACAACGAAGACAACATAATGAGTTATGTTTTCTTATATCTGAGATAAAGTATGTTATCATGGTTCCTCTAACATGTTGAGCTTGCATTTCCCCCTCATGCTAGCCAAATTCTCAGCACCAAGTAGAGATACTACTTGTGCTTCCAAATATCCTTAAACCAGTTTAGCCATGAGAGTCCACCATATCTACCTATGGATTGAGTAAGATCCTTCAAGTAAGTTGTCATCGGTGCAAGCAATAAAAATTGCTCTCTAAATATGCATGACTTATTAGTGCAGAGAAATAAGCTTTGTACGAACATGTTGTGGACGCAATAAAAGCGACGGACTGCATAATAAAGGTTCACATACAAGGGGCAATATAAAGTGACGTTCTTTTGCGTTAAGATTTTGTGCATCCAACCATAAAAGCGCATGGCAACCTCTGATTCCCTCTACGAAGGGCCTATCTTTTATTATTATCCCCTACCTTATGCAAGAGTCACGGTGATCTTCACCTTTCCTTTTTCATTTTATCCTTTGGCAAGCCCAGCATGTTGGAAAGAACATGATATATATAACTAATTGGATGTAGGGGAGCATGAATTATTATTGATGACATTACCCTTGAGGTAAAATGTTGTGGGGCGAAACTATAAGCCCCTATCTTTCTCTGTGTCCGATTAAAACTCCGTAACCACAAGTATTGCGTGAGTGTTAGCAATTATGAAGGACTAAGTGATAGTTGAGTATGTGGACTTGCTTTTCAGCTCTGACATAGACTCTTTCCGATGTTATGATAAATTGCAATTGCTTCAATGACTGAGGTTATAAATTGTTGATGCTCAATAAGGTTTCTGATTCATACTTTGGCTTTGTGAAAACATCATCACTTGAACATAAGCAAGCATATGACAAATCTATTTATGTTGTTGTTATGAGAATAATCATGATGCCTTCATGTCCGTATTTTATTTTTATCGACGCCTCTACCTCTAAACATGAGGACATATTTATTGTTATCGGCTTTTCGGTTGAGGACAAGCGAGGTCTAAGCTTGGGGGAGTTGATACGTCCATTTTGCATCATGCTTTCATATTGATATTTATCGCATTATGGGCTATTATTTCACGGTATGTCACAATACTTATGGCTATTCTCTCTTATTTTACAAGGTTTACATGAAGAGGGAGAATGCCGGCAGCTGGAATTCTGGGCTGGAAAAGGAGCAAATATTGAAGGCCTATTCTGCGCAACTCCAAAAGTCCTGAAACTCCACGGAATACCTTAAAATAAATAAAGAAAAATCATCGCCGAAGATGAAGGCCGGGGGGCCCACACCCTGCTCACGAGGGTGGGGGGCGCGCCCTCCTACCTCGTGGGCCCCCTGGTGTCTCTCTGACGTCCATCTTCTCCTATATGAAGTCTTTCGATGGGAAAAAAATCATAAGCAACCTTTCGGGACGAGACTCCGCCGCCACGAGGCGGAAACTTGGCGGAACCAATCTAGGGCTCCGGCAGAGCTATTCTGCCGGGGACACTTCCCTTCGGGAGGGGGAAATCATCGCCATCGTCATCACCAACGCTCCTCTCATCGGAAGAGGGCAATCTCCATCAACATCTTCACCAGCACCATCTCATCTCCAAACCCTAGTTCATCTATCGTATCCAATTCTTGTCTCCAAGTCCAGGATTGGTGCTAGTAGGTTGCTAGTAGTGTTGATTACTCCTTGTAGTTGATGCTAGTTGGTTTACTTGGTGCAAGATCATATGTTCAGATCCTTTATGCATATTATTACCCCTCTGATTATGAACATGAATATGCTTTGTGAGTAGTTACGTTTGTTCCTGAGGACACGGGAGACGTCTTGCTATTAGTAGTCATGTAATTTGGTATTCGTTTGATATTTTAATGAGATGTATGTTGTCTAACCTCTAGTGGTGTTATGTGAACGTCGACTACATAAAACATCACCATTATTTGGGCCTAGAGGAAGTCATTGGGAAGTAATAAGTAGATGATGGGTTGCTAGAGTGACAGAAGCTTGAACCCTAGTTTATGCGTTGCTTCGTAAGGGGCTGATTTGGATCCATATGTTTCATGCTATGGTTAGGTTTACCTTAATACTTTTGTTGTAGTTGCGGATGCATGCAATAGAGGTTAATCATAAGTGGGATGTTTGTTCAAGTAAGAACAGCACCTAAGCACCGGTCCACCCACATATCAAATTATCAAAGTACTGAACGCGAATCATATGAGCGTGATGAAAACTAGCTTGAAGATATTCCCATGTGTCCTCGGGAGCGCTTTTCCTATTATAAGAGTTTCTTCCAGCTTGTCCTTTGCTACAAAAAGGATTGGGCCACCTTGCTGCACCTTATTTACTTTTGTTACTTGTTGCTCGTTACAATTTATCTTATCACAAAACTATCGGTTACCACTTATTTCAGTACTTGCAGAGAATACCTTGCTGAAAACCGCTTATCGTTTCCTTCTGCTCCTCGTTGGGTTCGACACTCTTACTTATCGAAAGGACTACGATAGATCCTCTATACTTGTGGGTCATCAGTTTCCTTCCAAAAATAACTTCTCCAGTTGATTTCGTTCCGTTTTGACTCCGTCTGATATTCCTTTTCCTCGAAACACTGAAATAGGCATAAAACAGCAAATCTGGGCTGGGCCTCCGGTTAATAGGTTAGTCCCAAAAATAATATAAAAGTGGATAATAAAGCACAATATTGCCTAAAACAGTAGATAATATAACATGCAGCAATCAAAAATTATAGATACATTGGAGACGTATCAAGCATCCCCAAGCTTAATTGCTGCTCGTCCTCGAGTAGGTAAATGATAAAAAAGATAATTTTTGATGCGGAGTGCTACTTGGCATAATTTCAATGTAATTCTTCTTACTTGTGATATGAATATTCAGATCCATAAGATTCAAGACAAAAGTTCATATTGATAAAATAAATAGTAATACTTCAAGCATACTAATCAAAGTAATCATGTCTTCTCAAAATAGCACGGCAAAAGAAAGTTCATCCCTACAAAATCATATAGTTAGGCTATGCTTCATTTTCGTCACACAAAGATGTTCCCAACTTCTATACCCCCGATGACAAGCCAAGCAATTGTTTCATACTTAAATAATCTCAAACTTTTTCAACCTTCACGCAATACATGAGCGTGAGCCATGGATATAGCACTATGGGTGGAATAGAATATGATGATGGGGATTGTGTGGATAAGACAAAAAAAGAGAAAGTCTCACATTGACGAGGATAATTAACGGGCTATGGAGATGCCCATCAATTGATGTCAACATGAGGAGTAGGGATTGCCATGCAACGGATGCACTAGAGCTATGAATGCTCAACAAAAGAAAACTAGTGGGTGTGCATCCAACTTGCTTGCTCATGAAGACCTAGGGCGTTTGAGGAAGCCCATCGTAGGAATATACAAGCCAAGTTCTAAAATGAAAAATTCCCACTAGTATGAACAAGACAACTTATGAGACTCACTATATGAAAAACTTGGTGCTACTTGGAAGCACAATATATGAGACTCACTACATGAAGAACAAGGTGCTACTTTGAAGCACAATATATGAGACTCACTACATGAAGAACATGGTGCTACTTTGAAGCACAAGTGTGGAAAAAAAGGATAGTAGCACTGCCCCTTTTTTTTGGGCCTTCTCTTTTTTTTCTTTGGCCTTTCTCTTTTTTTGGGGGGGGGGGGGACAATGCTCTATTGAATGATGATCATCACACTTCTATTTATTTACAACTCAATGATTACAACTCGATACTAGAACAAGATATGACTCTATATGAATGCCTCCGTGATGTATCGGGATGGTGCAATGAATCAAGAGTGACATGTATGAAAAATAATGCATGGTGGCTTTGCCACAAATACAATGTCAACTACATGATCATGCAATGGCAATATGACAAAAGTAAAGTATGTCATGATGATGATGAACGGAACGGTGGAAAGTTGCATGTCTATATATCTCGGAATGGCTATGGAAATGCCATAATAGGTAGGTATGGTGGCTGTTTTGAGGAAGATATAAGGAGGTTTATGTGTGATAGAGCGTATCATATCATGGGGTTTGGATGCACCGATGAAGTTTGCACCAACTCTCAAGGTGATAAAGGGCAATGCACGGCACCAAAGAGGCTAGCAAAGGCGGAAAGGTAAAAGTGCGTATAATCCATGGACTCAACATTAGTCAAAAGAACTCATATACTTATTGCAAAAATTTAGAAGTCATCAAAAATCAAGTACTACGCGCATGCTCCTAGGGGGATGGATTGGTAGTAAAAGACCATCGCTCGTCCCCGACCGCCACTCATAAGGATGCACAAGCCAGGTACACTTCATGTTTCAAATTTGTTACACAACTTTAACCATATGTGCATGCTACGGGACTTGCTAACTTCAACACAAGCATTCTTTAAATTCATAATCACCCAACTAGGATGACTTTAATATCACTACCTCCATATCTCAAAACAATTATCAAGAATCAAACTTCTCATAGTATTCAACACACTCATAAGAAAGTTTTTACTAATCTTGAATACCTAGCATATTATGATTATTTAAGCAAATTACCATGATATTTAAGACTCTCAAAATAATCTAAGTGAAGCATGAGAGTTCATCTATTTCTTGAAAATAAAACCACCGTTGTGCTATAAAAGATATAAGTGAAGCACTAGAGCAAACGACAAACTACTCCGAAAGACATAAGTGAAGATCAATGAGTATAACTATCAAGCTCAAAAGATATAAGTGAAGCACATAGAGTATTCTAGCAAATTCCAATTCATGTAAGGCTCTCTCTCATTAAAGAATTTCAGATCTTTGTACTTTATTCAAATAGCAAGCAAAGTTAAACAAAACTACAATGCAAGCATAGCACAACTCATGTGAAGAAGCAAAAACTTAGGCTCAACCGATACTAACTGATAGTTGTTGAAGAAGAAAGGTGGGATGCCTACCGGGGCATCCCCAAGCTTAGATGATTGAGACTTCTTGAAATATTATCTTGGGATGCCTTGGGCATCCCCAAGCTTGAACTTTTGTGTCTCCTTAATTCCTCTCATACCATGGTTTCTCTTTTTATCAAAAGCTTCATTCACAATAAACTCAACAAGAACTCGTGAGATAGGTTAGTATAAACCAATGCAAAACCTTATCATTTTCTACTGTAACAAATCACTTAAATTATTATTCAACATTTAATACTAAATTCCTCTGCATATTTAATACTCCTATCCTCAAATAGAATCATTAAACAAGCAAACATATGCAAACAATGCAAACAGAACAGCAATCTGCCAAAACAGTACAGTCTGTAAAGAATGCAAGATTCATCATACTTACCTAACTCCAAAAATTATGAACTAAAATACCCAGTGTAATAAATTTATCAGAGCTCAATATGCAAAAATATTCCACATTATACCACTCTCTGACTTTTCTAGAGAATTTTTGCAACAGCGATAAACTTTCTGTTTTCAAACATTAACATGTATACTTGCAAATTAAGCATGACAAAGGCTATCCTTGACTTTTTTAATTGAAATTAAAGATGCAAAACACTAATCCAACTAACATCAAGCAAAACAAAACAAAATGACATGACGCTCCAAGCAAAACACATATCATGTGGTGAATAAAAATATAGCTCCAAGTAAAGTTACCGATGAACGAAGATTTAAAGAGGGATGCCTTCAGGGCATCCCCAAGCTTAGGCTCTTGGTTGTCCTTGAATATTACCTTGGGGTGCCTTGGGCATCCCCAAGCTTAGGCTCTTGCCACTCCTTATTCCATAGTCCATCGAATCTTTACCCAAAACTTGAAAACTTCACAACACAAAACTTAACAGAAAACTTGTAAGCTTCGTTAGCGAAAGAAAACAAAACACCACTTCAAGGTACTGTAATGAACTATTTATTTATTTATATTGGTGTTAATCCTACTGTATTCCAACTTCTCTATGGTTTATAAACTATTTTACTAGCCATAGATTCATCAAAATAAGCTAACAACACACGAAAAAACAGAATCTGTCAAAAACAGAACAGTTTGTAGTAATCTGTAACTAACGCAAACTTCTGGAACTCCAAAAATTCTAAAATAAATTGTTGGACCTGAGTAATCATCTGCAAAAATAATCAACTAAATATCACTCTCCAGTAAAAAGTTCTATCTAATCTCGTGAGTGCTAAAGTTTCTGTTTTTTACAGCATGATCATAAAGACTTCACCCAAGTCTTCCCAAAGGTTCTACTTGGCACAAACACTAATTAAAACATAAAACCAAATCTAAAGAGAAGCTAGATGGATCATATATTACTAAAAAGAACCAAAAAGCAAGAAACTAAAATAAAATTGGGTTGCCTCCCAACAAGCGCTATCGTTTAACGCCCCTAGCTAGGCATTATGATTTCAATGATGCTCACATAAAAGATAAGAATTGAAACATAAAGAGAGCATCATGAATAATATTACTAGCACATTTAAATCTAACCCACTTCCTATGCATAGGGATTTTGTGAGAAAACAACTTATGGGAACAATAATCAACTTGCATAGGAAGGTA
Organism: Aegilops longissima; assembly: GCA_021605205.1. Lineage (NCBI taxonomy): Eukaryota > Viridiplantae > Streptophyta > Magnoliopsida > Poales > Poaceae > Aegilops > Aegilops longissima. The sequence continues at coordinate 143,828,833 of CM038682.1, read as the reverse complement.
AAACAAGCATAACTTCAAAACTTTAAGCACATAGAGAGGAAACTTGATATTATTGCAATATGTAGAAGCATATGTTCCTCCCTCATAATAATTTTCAGTAGCATAATGAATGAATTCAACAATATAACCAGAACCTAAATCATTCTTTTCATGATCTACTTGCATAGAAATTTTATTATTCTCCACATAAGCAAATTTCTTCTCATGAATAATAGTGGGAGCAAATTCAACAAAATAACTATCATATGATTGAAAATTAAGATCAAGATGACAAGTTTCATGGTTATCATTATTCTTTAAAGCATACGTGTCATCACAATAATCATCATAGATAGGAGGCATGCTTTCATCATAGTAAATTTTCTCATCAAAGCTTGGGGGACAAAAAATATCATCTTCATCAAACATAGATTCCCCAAGCTTGTGGCTTTGCATATCATTAGCATCATAGATATTCAAGGAATTCATACTAACAACATTGCAATCATGCTCATCATTCACATATTTTATGCCAAGCATTCTATGTAATTCTTCTTCTAGCACTTGACCACAATTTTCCTTCCCATCATTTTCACGAAAGACATTAAAAAGATGATGCATATGAGGTACTCTCAATTCCATTTTTTAGTTTTCTTTTATAAACTAGACTAGTGCTAGAACAAGAAACAAAAAGATTCGATTGCAAGATCTAAAGATATACCTTCACATACCTAGCCTCCCCGGCAACGGCGCCAGAAAAGAGCTTGATGTCTACTACACAACCTTCTTCTTGTAGACGTTGTTGGGCCTGCAAGTGCACAGGTTTGTAGGACAGTAGCAAATTTCCCTCAAGTGGATGACCTAAGGTTTATCAATCATTGGGAGGCGTAGGATGAAGATGGTCTCTCTCAAGCAACCCTGCAACCAAATAACAAAGAGTCTCTTGTGTCCCCAACACACCCAATATAATGGTAAATTGTATAGGTGCACTAGTTCGGCGAAGAGATGGTGATACAAGTGCAATATCGATAGTAGATAAAGGTATTTGTAATCTGAAATAATAAAAACAGCAAGGTAGCAAGCGATAAATGTGAGCACAACGGTATTGCAATGATAGGAAACAAGGCCTAGGGTTCATACTTTCACTAGTGCAAGTTCTCTCAACAATAATAACATAGATAGATCATATAACAATCCCTCAACATGCAAAAAAGAGTCACTCCAAAGCCACTAATAGCGAAGAAAAAACATAGAGATTATGGTCGGGTACGAAACCACCACAAAGTTATTCTTTCGGATCAATCTATAAAAGAGTTCGTACTAGAATAACACCTTAAGACACAAATCAACCAAAACCCTAATGTCACCTAGATACTCCATTGTCACCTGAAGTATCCGTGGGCATGATTATACGATATGCATCACTCAATCTCAGATTCATCCAACCAACATAAAAGTACTTCAAAGAGTGCCCCAAAGTTTCTACCGGAGAATCAAGAACGTGTGCCAACCCCTATGCATACGTTCCCAATGTCACGAAACCCGCAAGTTGATCACCAAAACATACATCAAGTGGCACATGATATCCCATTGTCACCACAGATAATCACGCCAAGACATACATCCAGTGTTCTCATAAAAGACTCAATCCGATAAGATAACTTCAAATGGGAAACTCAATTCATCACAAGAGAGTAGAGGGGGAGAAACATCATAAGATCCAACTACAATATCAAAGCTCGGGATACATCAAGATCGTGCCATAGATGGAACACGAGAGAGAACATGAGAGAGAGAGAGAGATCAAACACATAGCTATTGGTACATACCCTCAGCCCCGAGGGTGAACTAATCCCTCCTTGTCATGGAGAGCGTCGGGATGATGAAGATGGCCACCGGTGATGGATCCCCCCTCCGGCAGGGTACCGGAAACGGGTCTCGATTGGTTTTTGGTTGTTATGGAGGCTTGCGGCAGCGGACCTCCCGATCTATCTTATGTTCTGGAAGTTTTAGGGTACGTAGGTATATATGGGTGAAAGGAGTACGTCGGTGGAGCTACGGGGGCCCCACGAGGTAGGGGGCACGCCCAGGGGGGTGGGCGCGCCCCCACCCTCGTGAGCACCTCCCGTATCTTCTGACGTGGAGTCCAAGTCCATCAGGTGGGTTTCCTTCCAAAAATAACTTCTCCAGTTGATTTCGTTCCGTTTTGACTCCGTCTATTATTCCTTTTCCTCGAAACACTGAAATAGGCATAAAACAGCAAATCTGGGCTGGGCCTCCGGTTAATAGGTTAGTCCCAAAAATAATATAAAAGTGGATAATAAAGACCAATATTGCCTAAAACAGTAGATAATATAGCATGGAGCAATCAAAAATTATAGAAACGTTGGAGACGTATCATTGAGCCGACAAGTTCAGTCCTCGATAGGGTCTTCGCCTCCCCTGAGTGGGACATACGCTGCCCCCTAGCCTTGCTCCGGGCGATTATGTGGATTGGTTCAGATCACGTCCCCCTCCTCCTCTCTTTGGAGAAAGAGTGTCCCCCCTGCCACCCCGCTTCCGTTTTGAAACCTTCTGGTTGCGTCAGCCTGGATTTACCGCCGCGGTGGTCGCCCGGTAGCGTGAGGCACGTGCTGCGCCTCATCGGTCCCTCTCGGCCGTCGACAACTGGAACTTCTGTGCCAAGCGGTCACGGCAATTCATGAAAGGATGGGGTGCAAACATTGGCCAGGACATCCGTCAGCGGAAGAAAGTCCTCCTTGAGGGCATCCAAGCCCTCGACCTGCATGCTGACGCCGCAGGCCTTTCAGCCGACGAAAAGATGCTTAGGTACGACCTGGAAGACCAGCTCATGGTCATCTACACAGACAAGGAGGCATACTGGTGTTTGCGGGGTACGCAGAATTGGGTCCTCAAGGGGGATGCCAATACCACCTACTTCCAGGCCATAGCTAACGGCCGGCGACGCCGTAACTCCATCCCCCTCCTTTAGGATGGAGAGACCCTCCTGCAGCGGCCGAAGGACATCCAGGCCCATGTAGACGGATTTTACAGAGACCTATTCTCTGCCTCCCCTCGGGGAGGTCTTGCCCTTGCGCAAGACATTTGGCCTACCCACGGTTGCGTCTCGCCTGCGGATAACGCGGCCCTTACGGCCCCGTTCTCTGAGGCTGAAGTTTGGGCGGCAATTAAGGGCATGAACCCCTGCTGGGCCCATGGCCCAGATGGCCTCCCAGTGAAGTTCTTCCAGACTTTCTGGGAGGTGATCAAACCAGAGGTGATGGCCTTGTTTGACGAGTTCTTTGTTGGGTCCATCGACCTCGCTCGGCTGAACTTTGGGGTAATAACCCTCATCCCCAAAGTGACTGGGGCCTCAGATATCTACCAATTCTGGCCGATTACGGTGATTAACGTCATCTTCCGCATCCTTGCGAAGGGGTACACCATTAGGGTGGCCCCTATTGCCGACCGGATCACTCACCCTGATTAGTCGGCATTCATCCATGGCCGTTATATCCTCGACGGAGTCCTGGTGTTTCATGAGGTTCATAGCAAACACCTCAAGGCAGTCTTCCTGAAACTGGATTTCCATAAGGCTTATGACACGGTCAGTTAGTTCTTCGGGAATTTTTGCTCTGAAAGGGCTTCGACGACAGGTGGGTGACCAGGGTGATGCAGATGGTATCCTCGGGCGGACCGCGGTGAACATTAATGGAGAGATCGGCCCATTCTTCCCCACATTCTGTGGGGTGCGCCAGGGCGATCCCTTCTCACCGTTCTTGTTCAACATGGTTGTCGATGCTCTGGTGGGCATCCTAGATAAAGCCAAGGATGTTGGTCACATTAAGGGCATAGTCCCGCATATTGTTGGGGGAACGGGATCTCCCTTCTCCAATATGCGGATGACACCATTATCATGGTGGAAGGCTCGGCGAGCGATATCACGAACCCTAAGTTCCTTCTGCTATGCTTCCAGCAGATGTCTGGCCTCAGGATCAACTTCGACAAGAGTGAGGTGATGGTCTTGGGCTGCTCCCAAGACGAGCGACGGAGCATACACTACTAGGAAAAGGGCTATAGATAGGACTGATTCTAATGCCACACGAGGTAAGTAGTGCGCCACTACTATATACTAATGGCGCACCGGTTGCTCGTGCGCCATTAGTGTGGAAGACACTAATGGCGCACCGTGCTCACGGTGCGCCACTACTATTGATTTTTTTCCCATTTTTCCATACAAACTAATGGCGCAGGATGGCAAAGTGCGCCATTACTAGTTATAACTAGTAATGGCGCACGACCAAGACAGTGCGTCATTAGTATATAATTTTTTTTTACTTTTTGCAAACCTACTAATGGCGCACTATGCCAAAGTGCGCCATTAGTAGTTTAAACTACTAATGGCGCCTTTGTGCCACGGTGCGCCATTAGTATAAAAATTATTATTTTTACTTTTTGCAAAACTACTAATGGCGCATGTCTCGTAGTGCGCCATTAGTATGTTGGATTACTAATGGCGCATGGCTTAGTGGTGCGCCATTAGTAACCTGGGACCAGCTAGATATTTTGGACAGCCACACCTACACACTCACTTTCCCCACTTCATTCCCCACCTCCTTCTCTAAGCTTGTTGGCTGCCTCCTCCTCCTCACCTCATTTGCACCATAGATTCATCAAAATTAAGTGGTGAAATTACCTTTTTGATAGGTAAGTAAGGGAAAGCTATCTTCATGTTGTAGATCTACTTTTTTCTCCCTAGCTCGCTCCAACAACGTGCACATGCACCTTTGTGGCCTAGCTAGATCTATGTATGTTTGTGGTGTTGCTTGTGTTTGTGGTGTTGCATATATGTTTGTGTTTGCAGGTACGGTATTTGAAATGCGATAGTTGCCAACATTTTGCGGAATGTTGATTCATTTCCGTCAAGCGAGAATTTTGGCACTATGCATTCTTTTTGGTCCTATTTTTAGGGAAGGTCATGCCAAATTTTTCTTGGTTCTAAAATATCGTTTTGCTCTACCCATAGCGACCATGGTCCGCACGATGACCGAAGGCATCGTGAATAGGTTTTTGGCTCCGTGAAGGCGAGATGCTTCAAAAGAACGAGACGGAGATAAGATGTCGTGTCGAAGATGCAAGTGAAGAGACTTATTGCGGACCCGGATTCCGGGAAGGTGCGGGACCACCTGCTCTTGCGTGGTTTCATGGATGGCTATCGGTGGCAAGGTGATGAAGATGACTATGAAGTCGTCCATGGGGGCCGGGCAAGAAATGAGGAAGGGCAACAAGACAACCACCACGGCGAGGGCGGGCGAGAAGACGAAGAATCTCCAGGACATGATCACGACGGTGATGATGTACACAATCATCATGTAGAAGATGTCGTACATGATGATGAGGAAGATCAAGACGAAGGGCATGATCATGAAGATGAAGATGCCGGAGCAGACGACGATGGAGGCTGGGTGCAGGACCCTCATATTCAAGAGCTACTTCGCAAGTAGACGGATAACGCAAGAGCTGCCGCCGAGAGAAAGCCAAGCTGGATCAACCGGAGATAGACGCGGTTACTCCATTGTATGAAGGATGCAGGCCGAGGATACCCGCTGAAAGTAACGCTCATGGCTCGGAGATGAAGGTAAAACACAAAATGACCGCGCGATGCTTCGACGAGAACATGTCATTCGCACGAACGTCTTCCCAAGGGGAACAAGTGCCCGACCAGTTTCGAGGAGGCGAAGAAAATCGTGTGTCCTTTGGATTTACCGCACGTGAAATACCATGTGTGCATGAACAATTGCATCATTTATCGGGACGAGCACGCGGAGTCTACCATATGTCCGGTGTGCGGCGTCACTCGATACAAAAAGAGGAAGAAAGCTCCTCGAAAATCGGTGTGGTACTTTCCGATCACTCCTCGTCTGCAGCGGTATTTCGCGGACCCTAAGGTAGCGGATCGGGAGGAGAAGAAGCGGGAAGATGACGGAAATGATCCGGAGATAAATAAAAAAGACAAGATGCTGAGTCACCCTAAGGATGTGAGCCAGTGGCAAGCGTTGAACTTTGAATACCCAGAATTTGGGAAGGATCCAAGGAACATCGTGCTGGGCGCGAGCACCGATGGAGTGAATCCGTTTGGCAGCCAGAGAAGCACACATAGCACCTGGCCTGTGTTTGTGTGGATGTACAACCTTCCCCCCTGGTTGTGCATGAAGAGGAAGTACATTCACATGAGTATGCTAATTGAAGGGCCGAAACAACCAGGGAACGACATCAATCTGTATCCGGGGCTGCTGAAGGAGGAGCTGTGGAAAACGCCAGCCAATACGTGGGACGCCACAGAGAAAGAATATTTCCCTATGAGAGCCGCACTGCTCACGACGGTGCACGACTATCTTGGTTACGGATACCTCGCGGGGCAGGTAGTCCACGGATTTTCTGGATGCGTAAGGTGCATGGATGACACAACGTATCGCCAGCTAGATAGAGATCCCGGGTCTTCGAAAACCGTGTTCATGGGACATCGAAAGTGGCTTCGCGACGATGATCCGTGGAGGAAATGCAAGGATCTGTTTGATGGTGAAACCGAACCCCGAAAACGCCCGTGTACGAGGAGCGGCGAGGAAATAGACGAGCTGTTGAAAAACTGGAAAGACTGCCCACTGCCGGGAAAAAAGGTGCCAGAAGCCGGGAAAAAAGCAAAAGGCACTAGAGCCGCTGCTGAAGGTATGGAAAACGAGGTCTGTTTTCTGGGACTTGCCGTACTGGAAGATCCACCGTGTGCCTCACAGCCTTGATGTCATGCATATCACGAAGAACATGTGCGAGAGTCTGCTTGGTACCCTGCTCAACATGCCAGAGAGGACCAAAGATGGGCCGAAAGCAAGGGCAGACTTGAAATCAATGGGCATCAGGCAGGAGCTTCACGCTAATGATGATGATGAGGCGAAGCAGGACACAGAAAGTCGTCGCAAAGGAAAAAAGGCCAAGAAGACCGGAAATGACTACCCTCCCAAGTGCTTCACTCTAAGTCAGGAGGAGATCGAGCAGTTTTTCACCTGCCTCCTAGGAGTAAAACTTCCTTACGGTTACGCGGGGAAGATAAGCAGATACCTAGACCAAGCGAAGCAGAAGTTCAGCGGGATGAAGTCTCATGACTGTCACGTGCTGATGACGCAGATACTTCCAGTTGCAATCCGTGGGATCATGGACGCGCACGTCCGTGAAACGCTATTTGGCCTATGCAACTTTTTTGACGTCATATCTCAGAAGTAGATTGGCGTGAGGCAACTCAGAAGGCTACAGGAAGAGATCGTGGTGATACTATGCGAGCTTGAGATGTACTTGCCGCCCGCATTCTTCAACGTTTATGGTGCATCTGCTGGTCCATATCGTGGAGGATATCATCCAACTCGGGCCGACATTCCTGCACAGCATGATGCCGTTCGAAAGGATGAATGGTGTCATCAAAGGATACGTTCGGAACATGTCACGTCCAGAGGGAAGTATAGCGAGGGCTTTCGATCAAGAGTGCATCTCCTCTGCACGAATTATCTAGGCATCGAGAACCCGTTGGTCTGCCCGTCAACAGGCACCTCGGCAGGCTCGCTGGATGGGGTCACTGTGAGGGTCGCCGCGAAACGCATGTCGACTATGAGGGTCGACTCGCGGACTTTGAAAGAGCAAACCTAGTCGCGCTACAACACATAGACGTGGTCGATCCTTGGGTGGTAGATCACAAAACCTTTATTGAGAAGACGTACAATGACCGAGGCCAACAGAGGATGGACGGAGATATACTCAAAGAGCACAACTCATGTTTCACGCGTTGGTTCAAGCAGAAGCTTCTGTCGTACCCTTTACATGAGGATTCTTCCACGGAGGAACAACTCATATTCGCCTTGTCACAGGGCGCCGAGCACAACCTGATGACCTATGAGGCGTACGATATCAACGGCTACACATTCTACACCGAGGACAAGGACATGAAGAGCGATGGTTATCAGAACTCTGGGGTAACGATGGAATCCTACACTGGCAACGACAAGGACAGATACTACGGAAGGATCGAGGAGATCTGGGAGCTGAGCTACGCTGGAGAGAAGGTCCCGATGTTCCGTGTCAGATGGGCCAAGAGCGTCCTAAAAGAAGACCGGTATTTCACCACCATGGTTATACGAAGCCAAATCCAAGACCCATGGTATAAACGTCACCGCGAAAAATGAGCCAAGGGTACTGGCTTCCCAAATGGACCAATGCTTCTTCATTACCGACCCGTCAAAGCCCAGTCGTTTTGTCGTGGGGAGAGGCAAAAGGAAGATCATCGGAATGGATGGAGTAGCCAATGAGCAAGACTTCGACAAGTACGGTGACCCGAAGATCGAACATGACGACGGCGATGAAGTAGCAGCACACACCACAAGAAGAAGCAGGACCACCCTACCTAAAGGACGTCCGTTCCACAGAAGAACTCCATTTGCGAAAAAGAAGGGCAAGAAGATTGTGAACAGATAGCTAGCTAAGATCGATTGTATTTAAATCGTAGTCTTCATTTCTCGATTGTATTTCATAGGCACTTTTTGATATCATGAGTATTTTTAAATTTCATGAGCACTTTTTGAATTCATGAGGACACTTGATCTCGATCCCCTCCATCTCGATCTCGATTCCCCTCCATCTCGATCTCGATCCCCTCCATCTCGATCCCACCTGCACCTCCCGCTAGCTCCACCGCCGCCCGACCCACCGCAACCTCCCTGCTCCACCGTCGCCGACGAGCACCCGCCCCCGCACCTCCCCGCTCCACCCGCCAACGGGCACCCCCGCACCCTCCCCGCTCCCACCGCCGCCGATGATATTTTCAAGTAACAAATTTGAACATATTTTTTAAAAAATTATTACTGTTTTTGTAAAAAAATATTACTGTTATTATTTAAACAAGTTTGTACATATTTAAACACAAATAAATATCAAACAGCATTTAAATGCATAAAAAAATATTGGGGAGCCTGGGAATCGAACCCAGGACCTCCTGGTGTGTGTGCTGCGTGCTGACTAGTCAGGCTAGTGGGCAGGTTCTGATGTAGATAGGGTTAGGTGGTATATAACCTGACAAGTCGGGCTAGATTAAAACAAAATTCTAATGGCGCACCGACGGGAGGTGCGCCATTAGAATAGTCATACTTATGGCGCACGAGGGGGTGGTGCGCCATTAGAACCCTCCGCTCACTCCACCTACTGCCCTCGCACTGTGTCCTCCCTCCCTCCCTCGCCAGATTCCCTTCGATCGACCCCAACCGTACGCCGCCGCCGCAGCCGCCGCCTCCGTCCGCCGCAGCCGCCCACGTGCCCCCGCCGCCTCCCTCTCCCCTTCCTCCCCCCAAGCCCCGCCTCCCCCGCGAGCACCGCCCCCTCCGTCCCCTCTGTCCCCTCCGTCCGCCGCGCCTGCACGCCCTAGGGTTCCGGATCCAAGGTGGGTGGCAAGCTCGGCACGCCGCCTCCTCCTCGATGCGCCGCCTCCTCCTCGACGCACCTCCTCCTCGACGCGTCGCCTCCTCCTCGACGTGCCGCCTCCTCCTCGACGCGCCGCCGCCCGCTGCCTCCTCGACGCCCTCCTACGGCAGCCTGCCGTTATCCCACAGGTGATTCCTCACCTCTCCCCCCTTCCCCTCCTCCCCCCTAGGCTACCTCCCGCTAGTACCACAACCGTCTTCCCCCGTGTTCTAGGGTTAGCAAATTTGAGTGTCCTCTCGTGAGCCTCTCTTCAACTGTTTTTGCTGCTGTTTGGTTCTGAAGATGAGTAGCAAGTATAGTAGGAAGATGATGCATAGTATTGATGATTTTTTTCTTATGAAACTAAAATTATTAACTCCCTCTGTAATTTGAAAGACATCCAGTAATTTTCCTAAGTAATTGAGAAGAATTTATATACCAGAACATAATAAGAACCCTAATTAGTACAGTTTCCGTTAGCACCTTTGGTAAGATATAACTTACAACTTTACAAGTATCTCTAGTCAAGTCTGATATTGCTTTTGCTTATATGCGGTCAATTTCTCAACTTGATAACTAGTAGATCAGTAGTTTATATATTGTCACATTGACCAGGTTTCATACAAAAAAATCCAGGTTACATAAATTTGTAATTTTATATGGCAATATTATATAGTGGCGAAAGGCTCAGCTCTGTCTGACTAATGCTATGCAATGTTATAAAATGGCATCCATTTTGGGCTGAAAAAAATGTTATTTCATGAGTTGACAAACTATCTGCTAATACTTCTTCATTGTGAGTAGTTCTACTTTCAGTTTATAAGAAGTATACTATGCTTATAACTAAGCGAAATGTTTACATTATTCTTATTATTGTGCATGCTGTGATGTTCTAGACAGTTAAGTATTTGCATCCTGCTGCTAAACTAGATCATGAATATGTCATTGCTTTACAGTGAGCTCCTAAGTGTACTATTATTCATTTATGATAGTTTGTGAGATACAGAAATAGATAAATTTAAGTTTGTAATGGCTAACAGCCACACATGTGAATCTATTCTTGATACACCTTTTCCCTTTTCTTAGAATCATCATATACATCTGCATATTTCAGGTTTCCAAGGAGGTAAAGGAATTGAAGTTCATGAGGCAGCAGCAGCAGCAACACCTCCAAGGTGAGAAATATGTTCAGTTAGGTACAGTTAGCATCATGTAAGAAAATGGCCATAATGTGCCCTGATAATGATGTATTTTGTCATAAAAATATATAGTGGACTGCCATGATAATGACATGGTCCTGTGTTTCCAAGCTGTCATAATCTTCAGTTTACTTGACTTTTGAGCCTACTAGTAGTTTACTTCCATGAGTTGTTTTATTGACATGGCACATTTGCAATGGAGTTTTATATATCTTTAGCCACTGTTCATTAACAGCAAGTCAGTTTTGTTTATAGTTGAAAGTAAGTGTGTGGTTTGAAATTTTGACTGTTGGGGCGTAGTATTGTAACTAGAAGACCATGTATTTTCAGAATTGAGCTAAAGATTTGGGGGGTAGTATTTCTGATTTTAGAGCACCTTTGCTGGATGTATTTTACAGCAGCTGTTGAAATCAAAACAATGCTTGTGGGCTGTCCTGTTAAGTTGAGTGAGTCATTAGAGGGCAGATAGAGTGACCCACACCAATTAATGTTTATGAAGAAGAAGAATAAACCTGTTGTGCTGCTGTTATGCAACACAGGAGGTTCTGTTTGTTTGATCTCCACCAGTTTGGGTTGGTGAATGTGGATGATTTTTTATCCTGTGAACTCATTGTACTGCTACAAGAATTTGGTATCATCATGGTGTAATTTTGTTAACATTCTGGTTTTGTTAGATAGTGGCTACACTAATCTAGAGTGATACAATTTTCCTTCCCATTTGGTACCATCATGTTCAGTGTATACAGTTATAACATCATGTGGGTTTTTAAGTCTGTTTACAACTCATGTGGGCTTTAACATCATGTGGGTTGGTGAATGTGGATGATTTTTTTATCCTGTGAACTTGAATGTTGCAATGCTGTTTTCTTCAGAGGCTACTGTCAAAAACTTGAGCTACTGTCAAAAACTTGAACTTGAATTTGCAGGTACCCCGAGAGGCCCTTGAGTTTGCCGGAATGTCGATTAACTTCCGTTCCGGCAAATTCGGGTACTCCATATGTCCTATTTTCAGCAAAGGTCATGCTAAAATTTTCCGTGAATTTTAGCATGACTTTGCTAAAAATAGGACATATGGGGTACTTGCGACTAATGCATGGGCCGGGGTATCTTAGTACTTAGTTAAGTAGGATCAACTGCCCTACCATTCTTGCTGCATTAAACCATAGGTGGCAATAGAGCCAAGTGATTAGGCCCAACTTAGAATTCTCCTTAGCATCGATAAACCCTAGATGATAAACCCAACATAGGTGGCAACAGAGCCAAGTGATTAGTGCCAAGTGATTAGGCCCAACCTAGGGTGCCTCGGCATCGATAAACCCTAAATGATGAAAACCTAACTTGGCTGCCCGGAATGCCTCGGTGTCGATGAGAACCTAAATGATGTACGCTTAGGCTTTTAGGGTGCCTCGGCGTCGACAAACCCTAAATGATGAAAGCTTAGGCTTTTAGGGTGCCTCGGTGTCGACAAACCCTAAATGATGAGACCATGATATTGTTCCTTGACAATAACCAACTTTTTGACCAAACTTTTTTCCTATTTAGAGCGAAACATGGCCCACAACGATGATGCCGGTGGTTCGGGCGGCAAGCAATTCTGGGAGCTGTCCCAGGAGATGGAGGAACAACCTCACCGCTATGAGGACGCCGCGGAAGACACCGATCCTGATTACACAACCCCTAGTGGTGTCGGGGATGACACCACTGATGGTGCCGCCGAGGATGCCACCACTGATGATGGCGGCGCACACACAGATGGCAGCCAATCGAAGAAGCAAAGGAAGGACCGGCGTCCGAATGCGCTCCGCACCATCAAGGAGGAATTCACTCAAGTGGACTCCGACGGGAATCCAACGGAGCCCAAACATATAGTCAAGGGGTACTCGGTTCAGCTCGGGTGCATTCTCCGGAGCACCGTCTCGATCAACACCAAGAACCTTAGGCATAAGGACCAAGGGAATTTGCGCAACCTCCTATTCACGAAGCTGCACGAACGATACAAGTTCCGCGCCGAATTTGAAAACACACGCCTCTCAAGGAATAAAGTGAACAGTGCCGCCCTCACGAAGATGAGCACGGCCCTGTCTACTTGGAGAAGCGCGGTGAAGAAAATGATTGATAAAGGTGATAGTTATGAGAAGATCAAGGCGAAATATCCTTTGATGATGAAGATGAGTACAAGGAGTTCAAGATCAAGTGCTCGACCAGTGCAACCTTCGAATCAAGTCGAGTGGGGAAAGAAATGCGGAGTTGAACTTAGGGAACACAAACTCGGTCCCGCGGTTACTGAGTGGTGGAGCCTATATGGGACAAGGAGGACGCGGAGGCGTGCCGAGCAAGGCCTACCGCCCCGCCGAGAAATACAGCGGTAACAAGCGGACCGGGAACTATGTCGGGGCCGGTACAAGGAGGACCCGATAACAAAGGAGCTTACCACAGATCCGAAGACCAGTGGCGCTTGAGCTTGTTCAGTAAGGAATACACCCCGCGTAATTAGCTCCATATGGTTGCACTCTAATTAATCCCCAATATTTCTAAATGGTTCACGTTCCTTTCGCAGAAACCGAAAGCGAGCGCTGGGTCGTCTCGAGCTCCCTTCGACAGCCCTTTAAATAGGGCGTTGAACATAATGAAAAGCAAGGATAAGCTCACTAAGCCGACGTCAGCTGGTCGTGTGGCCGGCAAAGGTTTGTCCACAAAATGGGGGTCATACTATACCGCTGGTGTGCGGAAGGAGAGAAAGGCCAGCTCGGAAAGCCAGACGCGCGAGGTTGAAGCACTCAAGGCACAAGTGGCGCGGATTCCGGAGCTTGTCCGAGAGCAAGTGGAACAACAACTGGGAATGAAGCTCAACGCCATGGTGCCTACGTTGATTCATGGGTTGACGACGTGGATTGCGGGCGGCCAATAGGGGCCTCCCCCGGTTCCCAGCTTCACGGCCAGCAACTCGGACAACGCGCAGGCGGCGCCATTAGTGTCTCCGGCGGCGCCATTGGTGTCTCCGGTGGCGGCGCCATTGGTGTCTGCGGAGGAGGCGGTATTCGTGTCTCCGGTGCCGGCACGGGCATTGGAGCTTAATGCACCCGGGTGTACGACGGCCGGCACCTCGCCAGCAAGCTCCCCCTCCGTCAGTTGCACGCCCGTCGTTGGCGGTGCCTCGACATTAGCCGAGCTCGACAGCATCACGGTAACTAAGCCTCTCAGCCGATGACTTCATCTCCTTGCCTTTGGTGGGCATCCTCGACGCCTGTACATGTTTCGCAGGCACCGCCGACGTTCCTTGCACTCTTCTCGCGCGCCGTGGGCGCCGAGTTGGTCGATGTCGCCAAGGCAGAATCGTTCAACCGGCAACCGCATGTTCCACGGTAATCCGATGCCACCCACGGTGTATAGGGTTGAAGTGGTTCCGGTGCTGCCGAGCTGCGACGAGCTGTTACCTCGGTTCGACCAGCCGGGGCGACGAAGAAGATGAGATGACCCTCAGCGCCTGCGTAAACTAGCCGCTGCTTTGGCCGAAGAGCCAGATTCGTTTGGGGGCGGGAGACACCACCCCACAGACAAGACCGCCAGTCGTGCCGGCGCCAAGCCATGGCAAGAACGCCACAACGCTACCGGACCTGCCGGACATCCCTATGTCGGACATCCCTATGGCATAGGATCCGGACAGCCCTATGGCACAGGATCCGGACGACGACGACAATGACGACGGTACATTTACCAAAGTCGATAAGTACTTTGCCGAACATGGGTACGCTGACGAGTTCTGCGGGCCTCTTTCTCAAGAACCCAACCAAGACGACCGCAATCTACCTGGTACGGCGGAGAAATCCAATTGCAATAGGCGTCGTCTGGCGTTCAGTTCTCAGGAGACTCCTCCAGCTCCTGCCTTCACCGAGCTTCAGATAGCTGAGGTGCGAAATATTATCAGCCCCAACACGCTCAAGAAAGCGGTCTGTGAGTAGAACTCGGTCTCATTACAGGAGATCAAGAAGAAGGGACGGAAACGAAAGACTAACAAGGGCGCCGGTGCGAGCCAGCCGGCACCGAGTTCGATCCGTGCTCAGGACGGGCCACCTTCACCTAAGGATATCTCGAGGAGGGTGCATGTGGCGGGAAGGGCGATGCTACCGCCAAATATGCTGAATGCTGCAACCGGTGCTATGCGGAGTCTGCACGATAGTGTTCTTTCTTTGGAGAAGCGGCGTGTGAGAGAGAATGATGTGGCATACCCGATTTTCATGGCCAAGGTGCCAGAGGGCAAGGGCTTTGCGAATGGCGACATCGGGGGTACGATCGTCCTGCGGTTTGATAACATCTTTGCTATGTTTAACCTTCATCCGCTGCACTACACCTTCATTCGGCTGTTTTCGCTGAGTATGGAGATGCGGATCATTAGAGACAAGACCCCGGACATCGTGATATTCGACCCCTTCTACATGCGTGCCAAGCACTTGAACAACGCTGGGGACCGCCAAGTTGCGAGTTCACACCTCGAAGGCGTCATTCTGGCAAACCCAGATAAGGATAACTTCCTTGTGGCTTACTTTCCGAGTAAGTCATCCCTTAACCGCCCCGTAACATATGATTTCTTAGATTTTGATCGTTCTTTTTTTCTAACATTCCGTGTTCTGTGCAATGACACACATTGCACACTCATCCTCTTAAGCCCGAAATATTCCATGGCCACGTATTTTGACCCGAACCGTAACTCCAAGATAGACTACACAAATGTCAAGAAAGTTCTTGATGATGTTCTCCCCGGCTACGCCAAATCTGGAGGCACCTTCACCAGGGCAGTTCGTAAGTACGGCAAGCACATGTTCTCACACAATACGAAGTTCTGCTGTGTCAAGCAGCCGCCTGGCGGTCAGAAGGATGCCTACTACGCCCTCCATCACATGTGGGCGATCGTAAGGGACCATCATCAACTTCTGCTACCAGATAATCTCAAAGATTGGGCTGCGAGCTTGTCGGCAGTCCAGGACGCGGACCTCAGACAAGAATTCTTTCGCATCCAGTCGGAGTTTGCGGACATCATCCATCAAGATGTCCTTCATACCTCGGGGCAGTTCTTCCTCAGATATCAACCGTCCAACAGTGAGATAGATGAAACGCTACAAATGCAGGGTGACAACGACCGTGATTTCATGACCATCACGACGACGGCGGCTTCATCCACGCTCCGTCCGATGAGTCGAGTCGAAAGTAGTGATGTGTAGTTCGAAACATTGATTAGCTCATGTTGTAATTAAACTTTAATGAATTCGTATGTCTCTTTGGTTTGGACAGTCATTCAACTTAGATGTAATCGATGCTATTTATTAGTAGGACCATGAATCGTGCTATTAATGTCTTGTTTTTCTCTTTCGATCCTTTTGTTGCATACTTACATATTGCTTATGTATTGTCTGTTGTTTGGTTTGTGCATAGAGATGCCGTCGTATGTCGTGTACAAGGGTAAGGTTCCCGGAGTCTACGACGAATGGGAGGAGTGTCGGAGACAGGTTCACCATTTCAGCGGCAACAGTTACAAAGGGTACACCACTAGGGCGGAGGCCGAATCTAGATATGCCCGCTATCTAGCGGGAGAGAGGAGGGAGCGTTGGAGGAACCGGATGAGGACCTGTTTGATCGCGATGATGCTCATCGTGATGACCACAACTCTCTTTTATGTGATGGTAGTTTAGATGATCGATATCGACTTGTAATGTGAAGACAAACTCGATACTCGCGGTCTTGAGACTTGTAATTTTTTATCTTTGTTCGGTCTTTTGAATTCGAAGACTAATATGATGAATTGTATTCGGAGACTAATATGATGAATTGTATTCGAAGACTAATCTTCTATTGTATTCGATGAATCTGATGTTGCTGTGTGCTGCTGTCTATATTCTGTCCAATAATATATTTTGTAACCTGTGCAAAAATCAGAAAAGCAAAAAAAGAACCAAATATTCATACTAATGGCGCATCAAGGTAGAGTGCGCCATTAGTATGCCAAAGGATACTAATGGCGCATCAAGGCAGAGTGTGCCATTATTGTGACAAAGCACATGGTTACATATGGCCCCCCGGGAGGCATACTAATGGCGCATGGAGTTACGTACTAATGGCGCCCGCCAGTGCGCCATTAGTATATGAGATACTAATGGCGCACCAGTGGTGCGCCATTAGTAAAAAATTCTAATGGCGTGCTACTAATGGCGCAACAGTAGTGCGCCATTAGTAGGCAAAACCGGTGCGCCATTAGTAGGCCTTTTCCTAGTAGTGATAGCGGATCGGCATAACTACCAGCTCGGGTGCTTCCCCACGACTTATCTGGGGATACCCATTAGTGACTCCAGGCTCACGGTGGCAGGGTCGGTGGCTCTCGAAAGCGGCCCGAACAGTGCTCATTAACTCGTCCCTCTCCATCCTACGCTTATTAATCATGAGCTTCTACAGCCTTCCGGAGACTCTTCCTCACGAGATTGCCACTGTTTAGGGGCGTTTCTTCTGGGCCGACGAGGGCGATAAACAGAAGTACTACATGGTTCGGTGGTCAAATATCTGCAAACCTCGTGACCAGGGCGGATCGGGATCATGTCCTCGAAACGCATGAACATAGCCCTCCTAACTCGGTGGCTCTGGCGGATTACAAATAGAGATGGTGGCCCGTGTCTTCGCCTCATTCAGCATAAATACCTCCACGGCTACCCTCTCGCCTTCTGCCAACGGTCTGGGGGCTCCCAGTTCTGGCAATCCATCATCCAGCTCCTCCCAGTCCTCCAGATCGGGACCTCGATCGAGGTGGGGTCCGGCACCGCCACGCTGTTCTGGTTTGATAGATGGACTGGAGACATGCCCTCACGGCCCGCTTTCCTGACCTGTTCTCCATAGCGGCCGCCCCGCGGATTTCTGTCGCGACAACCCTTATTAACTTAGGTCAACTCGCGTTTCGAAGACCTTTTGGCCCGGCTGGGAACGTGGACTGGCAGGAGCTGCTTGACTGCATTGTGTTACACGAGCCTGAGCTCTCGACTGGAGATGACCGGTCCAGATGGCGTCTAGAGCCTTCTGGGCAATTCTCCACTAAATCTCTCTACCAGGCCATCGCCCCCTCGCTTGGCATGAGGCGCTTACCTCCATCTGGGAGATTCTCTTCCCTCCATCTGGGAGATTCGCTTCCCTCTGAAAATTAGGATCTTCTTGTGGCAATGGATTCGAGGTCGCCTCCCGTCCGGCGTGGAGGTCCTGAAGCGCAATGTCCCCGGTGATGGGCGTTGCCCGCTTTGCGGGCCGAAGAAGACTCGAACCATATCTTCTTCAACTGCGTGTCCGCACAGTTCCTATGAAGGTGTTTCCATGAAATTGTGGGTGGAAGCTGGGACCACAACAACTTCCCCGCTCTCTTCATCGAACTCCAGGCGACCCCACCCTCGATGCGCCACATTAGGTGGCTTGTCATTTGGGTGCTTGCCTGGACATTGTGGACTGTTAGGAATAAAATTGTGATTCGGCGTATTCCTCTTCTTCGTGCTACTGACGCTTTCTTCAAATGGTCTGGTTACTTGCAGCTTTGGCGGCCGCTTAGCCATCCCAGGGAGAGAGACGCCATCACCTCCATCATCACCCAGCTCTGTGTGATGGCTCTTCGGATGGCTCCACCGCTTCCCCCGCCATCACCGGAACCGTATTAGATCGTCGTCGTCTCGCCACCGCCACCGCCACCGCCCTCTATGTGTTGTATTGTCATGCACCTGTGTTGGGCCTGTTGTGTTGTGCCCACAGCTGAACTTGGGTCTTTGTGTTTGTGTGACTGTTGGACCTTGCCTGTGGTGGCGTTGTGTTTGTGTGTGGTGTCTTCGATTGTTACCTTAATACTTGTGCTTGGTGGTTGCTTTATTTATAAAGCAGGACGAAAGCCTTTTTCGAAAACCCCGTATCAGTGGATTCTGCTGTGCAAGAGAATCATTCTGCCTCAGAATCTTGCAAATGCAGCTCCTTAGTCGATCGATCAATCTCGCCCACACTCGTAACTAATAAAACCTTCGTGATTTCACCCTACACGGTCTCGGATCAGATCCTCCACCGACCGAATTAACCAACCACCGTGTGCGCCACCTTCGACCCTCATGCTTTGTCGCAGCACGTACGTGCAAGAGCGACCGCGGAATTAACAGCGGATCGATCGAGGAGCCCAGTCCGGTGAGCTTACAAAATCCAAGTCCTCCTATTGGAACTAAAAAGAAGCAATGTAAAGAAAAACAAAACTTACAAGAAGCCAATTTTGTTCATGGCTAAATCAGATTTGTACTTATCTTTGTGGTATCTTAATATATATATAAGTCCAAGATTACGTAATAATTTTACATGTTAGATCATCATTTGAGTGTGACCTCTATGAACAAGGGCCTTGATTACTTGGTGACCACATTACCCAAGAAAAATAAATCAAGAGATACCGAACTAGTTGTTGTTGCTCTATTACATGTGTCCCTTTAGATTGTGTTAAATAGCTTTAGATAAAGATCATGCTCAAACAAAACTTCAGTTTCATATTTTAGTGCTACGTACGTCGCCAGACTATTGGATCTTAGGATTTTGGATAGTACTTGTCATTGTAATATTGCTGGGCAATTTATCCATTTTGTTTTGTACGCATCTCCTGGGATTTAGGTTCTATTCTCATCAAACTATAATGGAAGAACACCAAACCAGTTCACTGAGGTTCAAATAAAAAAGTAAACAAAGAAATAGATTATTGCTACCTGTATAGCTAACATGACCTAGGGGAGCATTTTTCTTATTTTTTTTATTTTTTTAGAAATGGAGGATGAGCCTCTGCATTTGGGAGATGCATGCGGCCACTTTATTGATTATTCTCGAGGACCTTACAAAGTATGACAACAATATGCCTGAATCCGCCATCTTGGCTACATGTGCCACTACTCCTATCCATATGATGAAGAGGTGATAGCTGGGCCGAATACCCAGACCAATCACCTAAGCCTATCATCAAAAGCCAGAAGCCCCAGCCGAGCCACATACCGGGTCTGGGGCATAAACTGGTCTGACGCACTCACAAGTGTCGTCGCCGCCATCCTCCACAGGTTCGTCTTCAGAGCAGATATTGAGGCTTCTACCTTGTCAGCCACTCTGCCATCGACGCCAGACAACTACCTCCTCCTGGGCGAGTCCATCACCGCGCATCGGGCGCCGAGTCTCCACTGCGCCACGCCACCGAGATCCGTCGTCATCAATGTGTAGGATGAAGCACCGCTCCACCAAAAAAGCCGCCCACTGGTCCCTCGATCCCGTGTACGCCTCCAAGAATGACACCCCCAAGGAGGAAACGACACCAACACAACGCCGTCATCTGATCTATGATCTAGGGTTTCCCCCGGAGGTAGCAGATAGAGGTTTGGAGCTTCTCCGCGGCAATGCCTTCAAGAAGGTAATGACACAAATGACCGCCGCCAACGCCGGTCTTGGCATCAAGCCGAGAACGAGATTTTCACCCGGATCCGCTCGAAGAACCTCCATCAAGCATCGTATGCACGGGTCGCTGATGTCTACTACACAACCTTCTTCTTGTAGACGTTGTTGGGCCTGCAAGTGCACAGGTTTGTAGGACAGTAGCAAATTTCCCTCAAGTGGATGACCTAAGGTTTATCAATCCGTGGGAGGCGTAGGATGAAGATGGTCTCTCTCAAGCAACCCTGCAACCAAATAACAAAGAGTCTCTTGTGTCCCCAACACACCCAATACAATGGTAAATTGTATAGGTGCACTAGTTCGGCGAAGAAATGGTGATACAATTGCAATATGGATGGTAGATATAGGTATTTGTAATCTGAAATAATAAAAACAGCAAGGTAACTAATGATAAACGTGAGCGTAAATGGTATTGCAATGATAGGAAACAAGGCCTAGGGTTCATACTTTCGCTAGTGCAAGTTCTCTCAACAATAATAACATAGATAGATCATATAACTATCCCTCAACATGCAACAAAGAGTCACTCCAAAGCTACTAATAGCGGAGAACAAATGTAGAGATTATGGTAGGGTACGAGACCACCTCAAAGTTATTCTTTCCAATCAATCCGGTGGGCTATTCCTATAAGTGTCACAAACATCCCTAGAGTTCGTACTAGAATAACACCTTAAGACACAAATCAACCAAAACCCTAATGTCACCTAGATACTCCATTGTCACCTCAAGTATCCGTGGGCATGATTATACGATATGCATCACACATTCTCAGATTCATCCAACCAACACATAGGACCTCAAAGAGTGCCCCAAAGTTTCTACCGGAGAATCTCGACGAGAACGTGTGCCAACCCCTATGCATAGGTTCATGGGTGGAACCCGCAAGTTGATCACCAAAACATACATCAAGTGAATCACGTTATATCCCATTGTCACCACAGATACGCACGGCAAGACATACATCAAGTGTTCTCATCATAAACACTCAATCCAATAAGATAACTTCAAAGGGAAAACTCAATCCATGACAAGAGAGTATAGGGGGAGAAGCAACATAACACTACTAGGGAAAACCTTATACACCGAAATTTAGCAACATCGCGGGTCAAAAAAGGGCGCTAGTGCTACATAGCAGTAGCGACCGTAGAAAAACCGCACTACAGATACAACTTTAGCAGTAGCGCGTGTAGTGGCAAAAGCGCTACTACTAATATTTCCATTGCTAGAATGATAGGCTACGCATAGCAGTAGCGGGCTTGTAGTAAACGCGCTACTGCTAGGGAATAAGTAGCAGCGCGTTTCCTAGGAAGAGCGCTACTACTAACGGAAATAAAATAAGATGAATATAAATAGAAAAGTAAATGAAAATGAAAGAAATAGAAAAGGGAGAAAGGAAAAAAATAAAATGTAAAGCAAAATAAATGAAAAAGCGAAAAAACGAGGAAGGCATAGCAGCAACGTGTGTTTATAAGAGGCGCTATAGCTAACGTAGCTGCAGCGTGTGTCCTAGACCCCCGCTATAGAAACAGGAAAGGAAATTAAAAATGGAAGAAAACTGTTTCCCCCTGGCCACCACTTCTCCCCCAAATCCCTCAACCCACCCCGCGCGCCGCCGTCTCCCTGATTCGCCGTCGCCCCACTTCGCCATTGCCTCTCCTGCCGACGCCGACGCCACGAGCCGGCTTGCCGACGCCACCGAGCCGCCCCTAACGCCACGGAGCCGCTGCCTCGTCAACGCCACCGGAGCCGCTGTCGACGCCACCGGATCCTTCCTTGCCACAACTGCCTCCCTCGCCGTCACCGGAGACGCCCCTGCCTCCCTCGCCGTCACCGGAGACGCCCCTACCTCCCTCGCCACCACTGCCTCC
This sequence comes from Aegilops longissima, assembly GCA_021605205.1. Lineage (NCBI taxonomy): Eukaryota > Viridiplantae > Streptophyta > Magnoliopsida > Poales > Poaceae > Aegilops > Aegilops longissima. Next base: position 143,806,821 of record CM038682.1, on the reverse strand, counting down.
GTCGCCACCACCGGAGCCATCCTCTGTAAGCCCCCACCCCTCCTCTCTCTCTCATTCATAGGTTAGCTAGTTTAATTAGGTTAATTATCTAGGTTAGGGCAAAAATTTAGTTAGGGCTTTGACAGAGAAGTAGTTAGGTTAACTAGTTTAATTAGGTTAATTATCTAGGTTAGTGCAAAATTTTAGTTAGGGCTTTGACAGAGAACTAGTCAGGTTAACTAGTTTAATTAGGTTAATTATCTATGTTAATTAGTGCAAAACTTTATTTTGGGCTTTGACAGAGAACTAGCTGCGTTAACTTGTTTAATTAGGGTTAATTATCTAGGTAAACTAGATTAACTAACTAGGTTAAATAGGTAGGTTAATTAGGTTCGTTGGATTAACAAGCTAGGTTAAGTAGGTTGGCTAGGTTAGAGGAAAATTTTATTTTAGAGCATTAGGTCAGAAGGGTTAGAGAAATGGAGTTCCTTTGCAATTTAATTGGGTTCTGTCCTAGGCAGAGAAGGGTTAGAGATAATAATGTGTGTTTGTGTGAGAGAGAGGAATAGCTAGATCAACATAATTTGGGTTCTGTCCTAGGCAGAGAAGTGTTTAGTGAGGTCATTTTGAAAGGTTTTTGATTTTTGAAAAGACCACTATTTTTCAAGGAAAAGAATTTAGGCAAATTTTATTTTTCATTGAAGTGGTCATGTTATATCTTTTCATTGAAGTTGTTCGATTGTGCCCAAGTGGCTTTGTTGTTTCCAGGGAATGATGCTGAGTGGCCTATGTTTTGCTGGAATGTTGATTCATTTCTGTTCCGGCAAATTTCAGGTTCTCGATTTGTCCACTTTTTAGCAAAGGTCATGCCGAAATTTTCCGTGAATTTCGGCATGACTTGTGCTACAAACTAGGACATATCGAGTGCCCGGGATTTGCCGCACCTGGAAGGAGTCAACATTCCTGCAAAACAATAGTCCTTTTTATGTCATTATTCATTTTATTAGGTCCAGAATTAATTGACTAGATTTAATCATAGGAAACATGGCTAGCAACGATGAAGGACAGGGTTCTGGTGATTGCCACGACGTCTACCTGGCGGAAGACGAATATTTTAGCCGTATCGACGATCAACCGATGTTCTTGCTGGGCCCACCGGTTGCATCGGGGACTGAGGCCGACACGCAGACCGGTGCTGAGACTGAGACCGGCGCTGAGATTCAGACCGACATCGAGACCGGCGCTGAGACCGGTGGTGCCTCGGGGAGCGGAGCCGGTGTAGAACCGAAAGCAAAGAGGCAACGGCTTCCTAACAAACTCAGGACTACTAGACTGGTGGTCACGGAGGTGGATGACGGCAATTTTGAGCCAAAGGCACCCGAGGAAGCGCGCGCGTGCTATGGCAATCAAATTGGCTGCATCGTACGGACAACCGCCACCATCAATAATGAGAAACTACAGAAGATAGAAAATATGAGGAGCTCCCTCCTAAAGAAGTTTCACCAGATATTCTTGTTCCCGGGCCGGAATGAGAAGGATTATGAAGATCCAGACGAGGACCCGACAATGAAGAAGATAAACAAACACGCCATGACCAAGTTTAGCGACGCGTTGGCCGCCTGGAAAAATCGAGTGAAAGCAAAGATCAACGACGGGGAACCCTACTCCGAGATTGTAAAGGATAATCCGACAATCACAGAAGAGCAGTTCAAATATTCAAGGAGGCTTGCGAGGCCGAAGCTGCCAAAAAAAGTATAAGTACATGAAGGGGCTTCAAAAGAGGAACATTGGGAACCACCACCTCAGAAGCCGTGGTTACGGCGGAAAGAGGTCCAAATGGGCCAAGGAGTACGCAGAAGCCGCGAAGTCCGGGCATCCTGCACTTTGGCGGATTTCACCGCCCCGCAGGAGCGTGACGCCCCGAGGGCCCGCACCGCTGGGACCCATCAAGAAGGTTTACGAGACAACACCGGTCATTACGGAGTTCATGAGACTGCTGGTAATTTTAGTTTCGATCAATTCGATTGCACACGTTAGTCATATTTGTAAACGATCCTTGTGCCTTTTGCGGGAGAGCACCACCGATTGCGGCCGAAAGCGACTCGCCGTCTCGAGGCATTGGCGAGGCCAAGTGGGACACTCCATTCAACCGGCGTTGAACATATTGAAACGACAACCGTGGATACTGACCGTCGATGGACGCGTCCATGGTGTCGGAGACGGCGCCCGTGGAAGAAGTACTACCGTGAGACCACGGAGGAGAGAAAGGAAAGACGGAGGTTAATCAAGAAAACATCGACAAGAAGGTTGAGATTGCGGTTGAGAAGAAATCATCTCAGCCAGTCGCAACAGCGGTAGCTGCCGCAAAACAGGTGGTTGCAGATTTGTCTACTTCCTTGGTGACGGGTGTTATCACTTGGACAAGGAAAAATCCAGAAAAAATGCGAGGACTTTCCCTTGCTGACTTCTTGGGAGCACCTGCTCCCGCACTGGCTCCCGCACCGGCTCCCGCACCTGCTCCCGCACCGGCTCCTGCACCGGACGTGCTCGGCGGTGCTTCGTCTTTGGCTGAGCTCGACGCCCTCACGGTATCTGTCACACCGGCCCCCTTCAATATAAATGTATAATCTCCGTTTTGTTGTTTTCGGATGTCTCACGTCGCAGACTTTTCTTTGCAGGCCGACGAAACCCTGTGCACCATATTGTACACCATCGGCGACGGAAGGTGGTCGTGGGGAAGGCGACGATAATGAAGCCGAAGGAACCATTGTTCCACAGCCGGCCGATCCCCTAACGCCTTCAAGGTTTCCATGGCGATGTCGAACCGGGCCACGAGAATTTGCCTCCTCCAACACTACTAGTGGATGACGAGGAGACACCGCGGCGGCTTGGTGATTGTTGCAATGGGTGGGTCCTGTTGTGGCCAAAGAGTCTGCTTCGTCTGGAGGCGGCCGGGAGCACACCCACGAGCACGCAGCCTCAGCAAGGTATGAACATCAACACCCCACCTACCCCACGAGCACGCAGCCTCAACAGGGTCCCGATTGGTTTTTGGTGGCTCTAGAGGTTTCGCGGCGGTGGAACTCCCGATCTATCTTCTGTTCTGGAAGTTTTACGATACGTAGGTATATATGGGTGCAGGGGGTACGTCGGTGGACCGAAGGGGGGGCCATGAGGCAGGGGGGCGCGCCCCAGGGGGGTGGGCATGCCTCCCACCCTCGTGAGAACCTCCCTTCTTTCTGACGTGCACTCCAAGTCCATCGGGTGGCTTTCCTTCCAAAAATAACTTCTCCAGTTGATTTCGTTCCGTTTTGACTCCGTTTGATATTCCTTTTCCTCGAAACACTGAAATAGGCATAAAACAGCAAATCTGGGCTGGGCCTCCGGTTAATAGGTTAGTCCCAAAAATAATATAAAAGTGGATAATAAAGCCCAATATTTCCCAAAACAGTAGATAATATAGCATGGAGCAATAAAAAATTATAGATACGTTGGAGACGTATCAAGCATCCCCAAGCTTAATTCCTGTTCGTCCTCGAGTAGGTAAATGATAAAAAAGATAATTTTTGATGCGGAGTGCTACTTGGCATAATTTCAATGTAAATATTCTTACTTGTGATATGAATATTCAGATTCGAAAGATTCAAGACAAAAGTTCATATTAACATAAAAACAATAATACTTCAAGCATACTAACAAAGAAATTATGTCTTCTCAAAATAACATGGCCAAAGAAAGTTATCCCTACAAAATCATATAGTCTGGCTATGCTCCATCTTCCCCACACAAAATATTTAAATCATGCACAACCCCGATGACAAGCCAAGCAATTGTTTCATACTTTAACATTTTCAAAACTTTTTCGATCTCCACGCAATACATGAGCGTGAGCCATGGATATAGCACTATATGTGGAATAGAATGGTGGTTGTGGAGAAGACAAAAAGAGGGGAAGATAGTCTCTCATCAACTAGGCGTATCAACGGGCTATGAGATGCCCATCAATAGATATCAATGTGAGTGAGTAGGGATTGACATGGAACGGATGCACTAGAGCTATAAGTATATGAAAGCTCAACAAAAGAAACTAAGTGGGTGTGCATCCAACTCGCTTGCTCACGAAGACCTAGGCCATTTGAGGAAGCCCATCATTGGAATATACAAGCCAAGTTCTATAACGAAGAATTCTCACTAGTATATGAAAGTGACAAAATGAGAGACTCTCTATCATGAAGATCATGGTGCTACTTAGAAGCACAAGTGTGGTAAAAGGATAGTAACATTGTCCCTTCTCTATTTTTCTCTCATTTTTTTATTTGGGGCTTTTCTCTTTTTTTATGGCCTCTTTTTTTTATTTTTTTATTTTTCCTCCGGAGTCTCATCCCGACTTGTGGGGGAATCATGGTCTCCATCATCCTTTCCTCACTTGGGACAATGCTCTAATAATGATGATCATCACACTTTTATTTTTCTTACAACTCAACAATTACAACTCGATACTTAGAACAAAATATGACTCTATATGAATGCTTCCGGCGGTGTACCGGGATATGCAATGAATCATGAGCGACATGTATGAAAGAATTATGAACGGTGGCTTTGCCACAAATATGATGTCAACTACATGATCATGCAAAGCAATATGACAATGATAGAGTGTGTCATAATAAACGGAACGGTGGAAAGTTGCATGGCAATATATCTCGGAATGGCTATGGATATGCCATGATAGGTAGGTATGGTGGCTGTTTTGAGGAAGGTATATGTTGGGTGTATGATACCGGCGAAAAGTGTGCGGTATTAGAGAGGCTAGCAATGGTGGAAGGGTGAGAGTGCGTATAATCCATGGACTCAACATTAGTCATAAAGAACTCATATACTTATTGCAAAAATCTACAAGTTATCAAAGCAAAGTATTACGCGCATGCTCCTAGGGGGATAGATTGGTAGGAAAAGACCATCGCTCGTCCCCGACCGCCACTCATAAGGAAGACAATCAATAAATAAATCATGCTCCGACTTCATCACATAACGGTTCACCATACGTGCATGCTACGGGAATCACAAACTTTAACACAAGTATCTCTCAAATTCACAACTACTCAACTAGCATGACTCTAATATCACCATCTTCATATCTCAAAACAATTATCAAGCATCAAACTTCTCATAGTATTCAACACACTCATAAGAATTCTTACAAATCTTGTATGCTTAGCATATTAGGATTATTTAAGCAAATTACCATGCTATTTAAGACTCTCAAAATAATATAAGTGAAGCATGAAAGACTAGCAATTTCTACAAAATATAACCACCGCCGTGCTCTAAAATATATAAGTGATGCACTAGAGCAAACAACAAACTACTCCAAAAGATATGAGTGAAGATCAATGAGTAGTCGAATAATTATGCAACTATGTGAAGACTCTCCAATTTAATAATTTCAGATCTTGGTACTTTATTAAAACATAAAGCAAAACTAAAGAAAATAAAATGACGCTCCAAGCAAAACACATATCATGTGGTGAATAAAAATATAGCTCCAAGTGAAGTTACCCATGAATGAAGACGAAAGAGGGGATGCCTTCCGGGGCATCCCCAAGCTTAGACGCTTGGTTATCCTTGAATATTACCTTGGGGTGCCTTGTTCATCCCCAAGCTTAGGATCTTTCCACTCCTTATTCCATAGTCCATCGAATCTTTACCCAAAACTTGAAAACTTCACAACACAAAATTTAACAAAAAACTCGTGAGCTCCGTTAGCGAAAGAAAACAAAACACCACTTCAAGGTACTGTAATGAACTCATTCTTTATTTATATTGGTGTTAAACCTACTTTATTCCAACTTCTCTATGATTTATAAACTATTTTACTAGCCATAGAGTCATCAAAATAAGCAATCAACACAATGAAAACAGAATCTGCCAAAAACAGAACAGTCTGTAGTAATCTGTATCAAACGCATACTTATGGAACTCCAAAATTCTAAAATAAATTGGTGTACCTGAGTAATTTGTCTAGTAATCGTCTGCAAAAATAATCAACTAAATAGCACTTTCCAGTAAAAAGTTCTAGCTAATCTCGTGAGTGCTAAAGTTTCTGTTTTTTACAGCATGATCATAAAGACTTCACCCAAGTCTTCCCAAAGGTTCTACTTGGCACAAACACTAATTAAAACATAAAACCACATATAACCAGAGTCTATATGGATTATTTATTAATAAACAGAATCAAAAGGTAAGAAACTAAAATAAAATTGGGTTGCCTCCCAACAAGCGCTATCGTTTAACGCCACTAGTTAGGCATGATGATTTCAATGATGCTCACAAAAAGATAAGAATTGAAACATAAAGAGAGCATCATGAAGAATATGACTAGCACATTTAAGTCTAACACACTTCCTATGCATAGGGATTTTGTGATCAAACAATTTATGGGAACAATAATCAACTTGCATAGGAAGGTAAAACAAGCATAACTTCAAGATTTTAAGCACATAGAGAGGAAACTCGATATTATTGCAATATGTAGAAGCATATGATCATCTCTCATAATAATTTTAAGTAGCATCATGAATGAATCCAACAATATAACTAGCACCTAAAGCATTCTTTTCATGATCTACTTGCATAGAAAATTTACTACTCTCTACATAAGCAAAATTCTTCTCATGAATAATAGTGGGAGCAAACTCAACAAAATAACTATCATGTGATTGAAAATTAAGATCAAGATGACAATTTTCATGGTTATCATTATTATTTAAGGCATACGTGTCATCACAATAATCATCATATATATGAGGCATGCTTTCATCATAGTAAATTTGCTCATCAAAGCATGGGGGACAAAAAATATCATCTTCATCAAACATAGCTTCCCCAAGCTTGTGGCTTTGCATATCATTAGCATCATGGATATTCAAGGAATTCATACTAACAACATTGCAATCATGCTCATCATTCACATATTTCATGCCAACTATTCTATGTAATTCTTCTTCTAGCACTTTGGCACAACTTTCCTTTCCATCATTCTCACGAAAGATATTAAAAAGGTGAAGCGTATGAGACAAACTCAATTCCATTTTTTGTAATTTTCTTTTATAGACTAACTAGTGCTAAAACAAGAAACAAAAAGATTCGATTGCAAGATCTAAAGATATACCTTCACTTATCTAGCCTCCCCGGCAATGGCGCCAGAAAAGAGCTTGATGTCTACTACACAACCTTCTTCTTGTAGACGTTGTTGGGCCTACAAGTGCACAGGTTTGTAGGACAGTAGCAATTTTCCCTCAAGTGGATGACCTAAGGTTTATCAATCCATGGGAGGCGTAGGATGAAGATGGTCTCTCTCAAGCAACCCTGCAACCAAATAACAAAGAGTCTCTTGTGTCCCCAACACACCCAATACAATGGTAAATTGTATAGGTGCACCAGTTCGGCGAAGAGATGGTGATACAAGTGCAATATGGATGGTAGATATAGGTATTTGTAATCTGAAATAATAATAAAAGCAAGGTAACTAATGATAAACGTGAGCATAAACGGTATTGCAATGATAGGAAACAAGGCCTAGGGTTCATACTTTCGCTAGTGCAAGTTCTCTCAACAATAATAACATAGATAGATCATATAACTATCCCTCAACATGCAACAAAGAGTCACTCCAAAGCCACTAATAGCGGAGAACAAACGTAGAGATTATGGTAGGGTACGAGACCACCTCAAAGTTATTCTTTCCAATCAATCCGGTGGGCTATTCCTATAAGTGTCACAAGCAGCCCTAGAGTTCGTACTAGAATAACACCTTAAGACACAAATCAACCAAAACCCTAATGTCACCTAGATACTCCATTGTCACCTCAAGTATCCGTGGGCATGATTATACGATATGCATCACACATTCTCAGATTCATCCAACCAACACATAGGACCTCAAAGAGTGCCCCAAAGTTTCTACCGGAGAATCACGACGAAAACGTGTGCCAACCCCTATGCATAGGTTCATGGGCGGAACCAGCAAGTTGATCACCAAAACATACATCAAGTGAATCACGTTATATCCCATCGTCACCACAGATACGCACGGCAAGACATACATCAAGTGTTCTCATCATAAAGACTCAGTCCAATAAGATAACTTCAAAGGGAAAACTCAATCCATTACAAGAGAGTGGAGGGGGAGAAGCAACATAAGATCCAACAATAATAGCGATACATCAAGATCGTGCCAAATCAATAACATGAGAGAGAGAAAGAGATCAAACACATAGCTACTGGTACATACCCTCAGCCCCGAGGGTGAACTACTCCCTCCTCGTTATGGATAGCGCCGGGATGATGAAGATGGCCACCGGTGAGGGTTCCCCCCTCCGGCAGGGTGCCGGAACAGGGTCCCGATTGGTTTTTGGTGGCTCTGGAGGTTTTGCGGCGGCGGAACTCCCGATCTATCTTCTGTTCTGGAAGTTTTACGATACGTAGGTATATATGGGTGCAGGGGGTACGTCAGTGGACCGAAGGGGGGGGGGGGCACGAGGCAGGGGGGTGGGCGCGCCCCACCCTCGTGAGCACCTCCCTTCTTTCCTGACGTGCACTCCAAGTCCATCGGGTGGCTTTCCTTCCAAAAATAACTTCTCCAGTTGATTTTGTTCCGTTTTGACTTCGTTTGATATTCCTTTTCCTCGAAACACCAAAATAGGCATAAAACAACAAATCTGGGTTGGGCCTCCGGTTAATAGATTAGTCCCAAAAATAATATAAAAGTGGATAATAAAGCCCAATATTGCCCAAAACAGTAGATAATATAGCATGGAGCAATCAAAAATTATAGATACGTTGGAGATGTATCAGTCGCCGCCGATCTGAGCCGCTGCACATCGAGCAAGCCGCACCGGGCGGATCAGATCTGCCCGGAGGGCAAACCACACATGGCGCCGACCCAACCACCAGGCCCTCCATGCCGCCACCGCCGATCCAAGGTCAGATGGTCCGTCGCTGCACACACGGCCACCACCACCGAACGCAGCCAAGGCCGCTGCCGGGCGCAGGCCGCCGCCGCACCCGCCGCCGTCGCTGCCCTAGACCGAGGCCCCCGCCGCCGCCGGTCAAGGCAGGCCCGCCACGCCACCAAGGCCAGGTCGGCCGTGCCACCACACGCCACGGGGCTCCGCACCGCCCCCATGGCGCAGGAGAGAGGGAAGGCCCCCGCCACCGCCGTCAGCCCCTGGGCTATAGGCCGGCGGCGTCCTTCGGCGGCGGCAGAAGGAGGGACGGAAGGACGGGGAGCCCCCGGCGGCTAGGGTTGGGATCCCGCCCGAGCGGAGGCGACGCGGGGGAGCGGGCACCAGGGCCAAACATAGTAGTACAAAACCACTTTCCTCTCCCACGACCGTGTCGCCCCTGCGGGCGGCCGGTCGCGTCCAGCCTCCTCCCCCGCGCAACTCTCCCTCCCCCTTCCTCCCTGCCTCCGGCGCCGGCGCCCACTGCGGGCCAGGCCCGGGCGACGCTGGTGGTGGCGGCCCCTGCCTTTCCCCTCTTGGGTGTCCACCGCGCTGGACGGGCGACCGGTGGTGCTTTCGGCGGCGACGGTCCAGCGCGGGCGGCGGGGTTCTGGCGCGAGTGGGGCGGGCTTGGTCGGCGGCGTCACCGTTGGCGGCGGGTGACGCGCGGCCTTGGAATCTGGCGGCGCTCGCCGCCCAGATCTGGGACCTTCGGCCCCATCTGGGCTGGGCGGGCTGGCGGCGGGTGGGTCTGCTTGTGGCTTCCGGAGGCGGGGAGCGCGGCGAGCGGCAGAAGTCTGCTGGCGCCATCGCTGGCTTGCTGCAGCGTGGCGGCGGGGCTTAGCGGGCCCGTTTCGGGCCTGGCCGGGCCAGGGGTGGCCTGGCATGCCCTGCTGCCGCGTCCGGACGGCTACCACGACGGTGCCGGAGGCTCTATCCTCCCGCATGACGGCAGAGGAGGTGGTTCCCTCCCGTTCGGCTTCGGTGCTGCTTCTCCCTCCGCGGGGCGCTTCTCTCCGGTCGTCTTGGCCTCGTGTGGATGTTCGCAGTGAGGCGGTGTGGGTGGCGGTGCAACCGCGATGGCGCATGGTGGTGGGCGACGGTTTGGCTGATCGGCTCCGGTCCGTTGGGCGGTGGGGATTGGAGTACGGGAGAAATCTTTGCCGGTCTTAGGCTCCGATGCGGTGACACCTACGGGTGCCACCATTCCTTCCTGAAGGGTGTCGGTGATATCCATCCCCCACGTCCCTCCGCGTACCGGGGAAACCCTAGGACTTGTCCGAGCAGCAGCGTCATTGGCATCGCTTTCCTTCTTGGAGGTGCTGTTTTGTTCGCGGTGGTTTGGAACCTCGGGTTGTAGAGGTTTGTCTCTGATGGGCGTAGCGGTGGCGGGTCATCCGCGCTTGTCGAGCTGCCGTTGCTGGCATTTGCTTGTTCTTCTTTTTCATTTTGGCTTGTTGTGTTGTTCGCCCTAGCAATCCTGTATCGGTGTTGGTTGCTTTGGAATACAAAGCAGGGGGAAACCCTTTTTCGGTAGAAACATAGTAGTAACTCACCAGACCTCGGGGAGCATACGTCGCAGCAACATAAGTAAATAAGAAAGCCTAATAAATTGAACTAACACAAGCCTATCCATTACAGCAAATGACATGGCAATGATTTCACATCAACCTGTATTGTTCATTTTTCATCAGGGTAAGGTTGGTAAATTTCTATAATGTTCATAAATTTCTCAATTTTCTCATTATATTCATCATTATTTTACCAGTTTCGCTAAATTCCTACTGGAGTTCGGTGGTGAGGTTGGTGGCAGGCAGAAGAGAGGACCGTAATTGAGATATTCAATTCGGGTGGAGGAAACAGCCAAGAGATTAGTGTGATCATGCGAATGTGGTTGTGTCAAAGAGGGAGGTTAGCAAGGGGTGAGGGATTTCCCAGGTATATCTTGGCCGCGGGATGAAAGCTGAATCGATGGCGTACGGGAGGTCTGATGATTGATTCGCATAGGGCCACCGATAGGAAGTGTTCCCCAGATATAATGGGCGCTCGCCAACATGTAACTTGTAAGTTTTTGCCTTGCACAGAAGCTTCATAAAGACATGTACCTAAATTTGACAAGAGAAAAATAAAGTGCTACTAGTCAGAAACCACATGTTCGTACTTATGGCCATGTATAATAATTAATAGCCTTCTTTTAGCAGAAGATTAAAAAAAAAAGATAATGAATGATGCATATGCTTCCAGCCAACCATGTTATATAAGATGGACAGAGTGGCATAGACCAAACAACTACTGGTCTTACAAAGTGAAAGAGAACAAGAAAGAAGTACAAAACTTGCCATGGCTCTGATGTGGCCTTTGGATGAAAGCCAAACCGCAACTCGTGGAACTGAGAGACATGAGGAATTGCTAGTGTGACGCCCCCGATTCAATCGTACACTAATCATGCACGCAAATGTGTACGATCAAGATCAGGGACTCACGGGAAGATATCACAACACAACTCTAAAACATAAATAAGTCATACAAGCATCATAATACAAGCCAGGGGGCCTCGAGGGCTCGAATACAAGTGCTCGATCATTGACGAGTCAGCGGAAGCAACAATATCTGAGTACAGACATAAGTTAAACAAGTTTCCATAAGATGGTTAGCACAAACTGGGATACAGATCGAAAGAGGCGCGGGCCTCCTGCCTGGGATCCTCCTAAACTACTCCTGGTCGTCGTCACCGGGCTGCACGTAGTAGTAGGCACCTCCGGGTAGTAGTCATCGCCGATGGTGGTGTCGCCCTGGCTCCATCGTGCGGGTCGCAGCAACCGGGTAAAGAAAGGGGAACAAGGCAACCATGAGTACTCATCCAAAGTACTGCAAGCAAGGAGCTACACTACATATGCATGGATATATGTGTAAAGGGCCATATCGGTGGACTGAATCGCAGAATGCCGAATAAGAGGGGATAGCTAGTCTTATCAAGACTACGCTCGTCACCTCCGTCTTACAACATGTAGAAGAGGGTAGGTTGAAGTCCTCCAAGTAGTATCGTATAGCATAATCCTACCCGCGATCCCTCCTCGTAACCCCGAGAGAGAGCGACCACCGGGTTGTATCCGCACTTGGAAGGGTGTGTTCTATTAAGTATCCGCTTCTAGTTGTCATAAGGTCAAGGTACAACTCCAAGTCGCCCCATTATCGAGGATCACGACTATTCAAATAGATTAACTTCCTGCAGGGTGCACCACATAACCCAACACGCTTGATCCCATTTGGCGGACACACTTTTTCGGGTCATGCCCGCCGCGGAAGATCAACACGCCACAGCCCGACCTAGGCCAACAGAGCGGTCAAGACGCCGGTCTAAACCTAAGTGCCAGGGTGCGGGCCCATCGCCTTAGCACACCGCACGCTATAACGCGCCGTAAGCAGACCTAGCAACCTCCATTACAAAGGAAGTCATGTTACGCGGTCCAATCGGCGGCGCCGCCGTCGGCCGACGTCATGAAGGCTTCGGCCGATACCACGACGCCGGATACCCATAACTACTCCCGCGTAGATGGTTAGTGCGATAGACCAAATGGCCGACTCGGATCAAATACCAAGATCTCGTTAAGCGTGTTAAGTATCCATGAACGCCGACCAGGCCAGGCCCACCTCTCTCCTAGGTGGTCTCAACCTACCCTGCCGCTCCGCCATAAAGTAACATCGGGGCCGTGGGAACCCAGGCCCACCTCTACGGGATGGAGCCACCGTGCTTTCAGCCCCATCTCCTAACAATATCACGAGGTAATGTAACAATGTAAAGTATATAGTATATGCCCGTGATCACCTCCAAGTGATCACAGCCCAATAGTATAGCATGGCGACGGACAAGAATGTAGGGCCACCGATGGAACACTAGCATCCTATACTAAGCAAGAGGATAGCGGTAAAGGTAACAACAAGAGTAGCAAGGACAAAGCTATGCAGCAAAGATAGGATTAACGAAAGCAAGAATATGCTACACTACTCTAATGCAAGCAGTATAGAGAAGAGTAGGCGATATCTGGTGATCAAAGGGGGGGCTTGCCTGGTTGCTCTGGCAAGAGAGAGGGGGAAGAAACAGTAAATACGGAGCAAGCAAAGCATCACAAAACATAACGAGGCAATACACGGTGCTAGGTATGCCCTAACGCGGTAGGAGGTGATACCGACGAAGGGGGGAATCATCCGGGAAAGTATCCCCGGTGTTTCGCATTTTCGGGCAAAGGAGCCGGAGGGGGAAAGTTGCGAGTTCGATAGGTTAGGGATGCGTGGCGGACGAACGGGCTGCGTATCCGGGTTCGTCTCGCCGTTCTGAGCAACTTTCATGTTGAAAATATTTTAATCCGAGTTACGGATTAAAAGATATGATTTTCTAAAGATTTTATTAATTTCTAGAATTTAAACAAGTATTTATATTAATTCGAAAAATAGATTAATGACATCAGCATGATGTCATGCTGATGTCAGCAGCCAACAGGGTTGACTGGTCAACCTGACCAGTGGGTCCCACTGGTCAATGACACATTTTAATTAACAGATTAATTAAACTAATCATAATTAATTAGGGGGTGGGCCCCACTATCATTGTTTGATTAAATAACTAATAGTTAATTAGGTTAATCTAATTGTGATTAATTAACTTAATTAATTCATTAATTAATTAATTTAATTATTATTATCTATTTATTTATTTTATTTTTATTATTATTTTTTATTTATTTTTATTATTATTTTTTATTTATTTTTTAATTCTTTTTTAAAATTAAAACGTTTCAGGCGTGGGCCCTAACTGTCATTGGGCTGGGGGCCTTAGCGGGCGCCGGCGCTTAGCGGCAGCAGTGTGGTGCCCGTGCCCAAGGTCGTAGCCTGCCCGGTCGACGGGTGAGCTGGCACGAGCTCCCGGCTAGGGGCAGCATGGTGGGCTGGCTTAACAGGCGAGGCGGAAGGGCCATCCGGCGAAAGCGAGGGAGAGGGGAGCGAGGAGGGGCTCATTGTGGGATGCAGGGACCGGGGCAGTGGGCTCGGGGTGGTCGACGGGGACGAAGCCGCGGAGCGGGAGGCAGGCCGGCGGGGTAGGACGACGACGTGGAGGCGGCGGCGCCCCGGCGTGGTCGACGGCGGCGGCGGGCGAAGGCGCGCGTCGGGCACCGAGGGCGACGGATCGGGCATCGTCGGTGTTTGGGCGGCGAGCGGCAGCCTCCGGGGGTGGGTAGGTGACGAGGCGGTCGGGCGGGGAGGTGGCGATGGCGACCGGCGACAGAGTGGTGAGGCGGGGCAGCCCGGCGACGGTGGGGTGGCGTCGGGCTCGGGTGCAACGAGATCGGGGCGACGTGCGCTGTGGCGCCCCCGATCCAGATCGCACGGGGGGGGGGGAGTGGGGATCGGGATGGGGAGTTAGGGTTAGCGGTGAGAGACGGTCGGCCTAGTAGGCCAGGCGCATGCGGGGTGGGCCGGCTGGGCCGGCTGGTTGCTCGGCCAATAGGCCATGGCCCAGTTGGGTCGTGAGTTATATTTTTTGTCTTTTCATTTTATTTACTTTGTTTTCTATTTACTTTGATTACTACATCGGTCTTATAATATATGAGACTTGGCCCGTAATTAGTGATGCAGTATTAGACACTGCCACAAGAGTTTTGGTGGTTATTTAAAAGTTTGTATTTTTATAAAATCTAAAAGGCATTTATTTAGTTGGTTTACCTACTGTTTTAATTACTTAAGGGCATTTAAATCTATTATAAAAATGTGGTTTCTCCATCATAATCATCTATGCATTATCTGGCACAACCCGAACAATTTAGTTCTAATATTTAAAAATTTTATTGTTTGACTTTAATTCAGATTTAAATTGATTCGGTTTTTAAACTAACGTGAGTTTATCGACAGTAACAGATGTGACGTGGCATCATTAGCGGAGGGTTACTGTAGTCTAATTATCCGGGCATCACAATTCTCCTCCACTACAAGAAATCTCGTCCCGAGATTTAAGGGGGGGAAGTGACGGGGAAGGGATTTGGTTACGAAACTGTAACGAGTGTCCTCGGTCATAGTTGCTCTTCTCGAAGAGGTCGATCCATTACATTGCTGTCTTCATTTCTCTGCTTCAAGTCATCAAGATAAATTCGGTATCCTTTCTTCGGGGGTTCCATCGTACTTACGAAAGAAAAAGGGGGTATTCCAGAAGAACAGACCTCTGCAAGGTCGACTATCTGGTCGATAACATCGAGGAAGGTGGCGGAAGTACTCTCGAATTTAAAATTAAGAAAATATCGAGAGCAAAGTAAGGAGGTACCATGAGAAGTTTCAAACGGATAGGCAAGCGTTTGATGCCTAATCAGAAGGTGAAAGGGGTTCAGAGCAACGAGAATAAGTATTGCGTCTGATACCAGAATTGATGATCTCATCGGTAGGTGGCTCATGAATTTCATACGAGTCCATGCGCGAGGAATAACTTTGGAAACATGAGGGTGTACAGGAGAGTCAGGTTTCGATCCTGGTGGAACTGTGGGTTATGGGCCCACCATATGGGTTAAAAGTAGGAAGGGTGGTAATGTCTCGCACGATCATGTAAGCAAGACATGTCAGAGGATAGCCTGTCAGTTATGTCGACAACAACATCGATACCAAGGGCGAGGGACGAAGAGAATCATTTTCCTGCTCGTTGAACGAGGCGGACCAATAGGCAAAGTTCTCGTCCATCTGCGGTTACCGGGATGTCACCAACAAGAGTAACAGGGTCTTTCTGACAGAGTTGTACACTGAGGTGTTTACAAAAGCAGGAGAATATTACTGCTTAGATCATATAGACCTCAAGAAAGGTCAAACCAAACAATGGGAAGGGAAATATGATTATCAGATTGAACCGAACGATGGAAAGGAAAAATATGTTTAAACACATATTCCAGGGGTATATCCTTCCCAAGGGCAAGCAAAGCATGATATTCATGACGGGATATAACGTAGAAGACCCCTTTAGGAAAGGGAAGAGAAATTTTCATGACATTACCCATACAACGGTGTTTGGATAATTGATCAAGAAGCATTTAGCATTGGGCTTTAAATGTTCTTGTTGAAAATCGGAGTACCACAGACATGCTTCGAGATAGCATTGTCATGGTCCTCAAGCAAAAATCGGATTTTAGATACTCAATGGATTCATCAGGAACAGCTTATAGAATAAGTATTTCAATTTCCTTTTGGAAGAATGGTTATCATTGCTAAAAAGAAACTATAACAATAGGTCCTCTGGCCAAGGTTGCTAAGCAAAGACACCACCTTACCGGGTTACGTAGAGATCAATGTTACAACTCTTGGAAATATGTCCCAACCATCATATCTGACCGAGATTCAGATCCGATTGGTGTCAGGATTCCTCAGACTTAGGATACCTGAGAAGAAAAGGTGCAACGCAATTTGACGAGATGACATTGTAAGATTCTCGGGGAAATGAACTATGAAGTGATTTCCATTAACAAGAGTCCATCATTAACCCAAGGAGAGGACAAGGAGGTGTCTGGTGAACTCAACGGCAATTCATCGAGATTCTGAAAAGATGGATTTCCACAATTAAGTGAACAAGGAGATAACATTTGTCAGATCAAATGATATAAGGAAGTATGCTCGAGGAAAACATACACAATTAAACATTGGTTGCAAGGTGCGCCCGAAATATGGGTTGGGTTGCACGACCAATGTCAGAATGGTGATTCAATAATCAATAGCCTAAGAATAAACTTTCGACCATTAACTTCAAAGAAATAGGGTTGCTAGAAGGAAAGAATCCAAACAACACCGTTCACTTGTTGGAATTAACACGGGGACCAAGAAAGAATGGTGATGGTGAGAAGTATTTCTATGTCAAGAATTCTCAAGAGGTGGAACAAATCTCAGAACATTCTTGACATAAAGGATGGTAATACTCCAAGGTAAAGAAGAACAATTGCTGGATAGCAAGGAACTCAAGGTATAACACCAAACATGAACAAGCTTGTGTTGGTGGGAAGGCAATAAAGTGGTCGATGATAATACAATTCATCGAGGGCAAGGATGGTATTTCTCATCATGAATTCAATTGATATCCTGGATGAGCTCAGAAGGTTGATGATCACGACACCTTCGTCGCGAGAGTTCATGAAGATGTAATCGATCGCGCATTTACATCAAGTCAAAGTAATGATGAAGTGAAAGGTTATTGGAACCAAGGGTACGACACAAACTCGAAACCAAGCTTGTTGTTCAAGGCGAAATGATATGACGATGAGGATCGACGTAAGGTTAGTTCATCGTCGAAAATTGTGCTCCGAGAAGAAGGACCGGGTAGCACAGTTAAAATCATCACGACAATGATATAGCCAAAAAGGCTAGGAATGGCGTGATCGGGTACAAACTCGTACTTATAGAAGCTTACTGAAGAGTTGTTGAACCGTAGTGCGGACTCGGTTCAGTTATCGGTGTCTTTGAGTGTATAATAACTCAGAGCCCGTGAAAAATTGGAATCAGTGGGAAGGTAGCACTTGATGAAGAACTCATAAGAAGCTATGCAGTTCCATGATAATCTCGAGATACCAGGGGGGTAATACTCGACACAAGATCAAAGTAAAGGTTGGACTGGTGTAATGCTCTGTAGAAGACAAGTACTCTAACTTGTCTGAGAAATAGAATCAAGGGAGATCAAACATGGTCGGAACCACGGTTGCGAAGGATCAATTCATAGATACCAGATGATATTTATCAAGAAAATAGTTATTATTACAAGAAGTTTCCATGATAGGATCTACATCGTGTCCATGG
Source organism: Aegilops longissima (assembly GCA_021605205.1). Taxonomy (NCBI): domain Eukaryota; kingdom Viridiplantae; phylum Streptophyta; class Magnoliopsida; order Poales; family Poaceae; genus Aegilops; species Aegilops longissima. The sequence continues at coordinate 143,789,029 of CM038682.1, read as the reverse complement.
ACATGAACACAAAGTTCAAGGTCGACTCCCACTTCTTCAATGTATAACCTTCCATTCACTTCTCGCTTTGATAAAGGCATTAGTGTTGAAAGTTTTACCTGGTGAAATACCAGATGAGTATGACTCGTGAAATCTTTCGGGTTCACACCGATGAGGGAAGGCATAGGTTCAACCCGTTAGGGTATCGTGGAAACATATACCACAAGCTTCAATAGTAAATAACGCAAGCTCGATAGTAGAGCATGGGTGAGAAAACGAGAGGATAAAATTTATCGAAGGCATTATGTATCACGGAAAGAACTTCTCGAGGTTTTTGCATACGAAGGACACTGTCGGATGATATTTCAACAAAGGATCCGACGGTCCATAACGAAGCTGGTGTGAGTATCGGCACACAACCAGAGGGATAAACAATGCGAAGGCATTGGATTATAGAAGCAACTGGCTAATTCAAGGCTCACATGTAAAGGAATTATGATTTCCAAATCAAAGGATCAGAAGCAAACGCTCTGATTAAGCATGGATAAGTTGAGCAAGAGTAGGGGTAAAATCGACAACAATTTGATTGGTCAAGATTCCGCTCATGTTTAAAATGACGTCTGAGCCGAAAGGATGAATTCTAGGATCTGATTGAGGATTGCGAGCATTCGCAACATTTTGAATCAACGGACTCAAAATGATAATGACAAGGGATGCCAATATGATTACGAGACTTATGGGATTAACCATAATGCAAGCACGCAAGAATTTCATGAGCAATAGGCTGCTGAGGGTTTTCGGAATATCGAATGGTAATTCGAAGACTTTTGTGTAACACATGAACAACTGGGGGATGAGCGGATACTCGATAAGTGCGAGAATTAACCGTAGGGGTATTCAGGTGACAAAGAACAGCAAGGCAGTAAGCTCAAAGGATTATCAAACAACGACGAGTGTTTCGGGGTATCTTGTAATAACAAGACCAACTGGGGATAAATGTAAGAACAACAACTGCAAGTAGTTATCCATAAGGGTTCATGGTGGAAAGGGAATTGCAAACGCGATGAACACAAGTTCTTTAGTTAACAGCGGAGAGCATCTTCAGGGTCTTCTGGTGCAGCAGACGATCATCAGTAATAAGGGGCTCTCCGGGTGAAAGTGATAACGAGATCCTAATGTTAGATTTAGTAAAATTCATTTAACCCAAATAGAGGAGAGATCAGATTCCCAGAGTAAAGGTCAAGGAGTAAAAGATCCTAATACCACCCAATGGCGACGTGGGCCCGTAAGGCACACAACCATGTTAGTAAAAGTTTTGCAATGACTAGACTCGACTTCGGCCAACGAGTGTGGAAGGGGGATTCCTACAGGAAGTCGGCTCTGATACCAACTTGTGACGCCCCTGATTCAATCGTACACTAATCATGCATGCAAATGTGTACGATCAAGATCAGGGACTCACGAGAAGATATCACAACACAACTCTAAAACATAAATAAGTCATACAAGCATCATAATACAAGCCAGGGGGCCTCGAGGGCTCGAATACAAGTGCTCGATCATAGACGAGTCAGCGGAAGCAACAATATCTGAGTACAGACATAAGTTAAACAAGTTGCCATAAGATGGCTAGCACAAACTGGGATACAGATCGAAGAGGCGATGCCTCCTGCCAGGATCCTCCTAAACTACTCCTGGTCGTCGCCGCCGGGCTGCACGTAGTAGTAGGCACCTCCGGGGTAGTAGTAAATCGATGGTGGCGTCGCTCCTGGCTCCATCGTCTGGTCGCAGCAACCGGGTAAAGAAAGGGGGAAAAAGGGGGAACAAGGCAACCGTGAGTACTCATCCAAAGTACTTGCAAGCAAGGAGCTGAAGGAAATATGCCCTAGAGGCAATAATAATGTTATTATTTATTTCCTTATATCATGATAAATGTTTATTATTCATGCTAGAATTGTATTAACCGGAAACATAATACATGTGTGAATACATAAACCTACAGAGTGTCACTAGTATGCCTCTACTTGACTAGCTCGTTAATCAAAGATGGTTATGTTTCCTAACCATGAACAAGGAGTTGTTATTTGATTAACGGGATCACATCATTGGTTGAATGATCTGATTGACATGACCCATTCCATTAGCATAGCACCTGATCGTATAGTTTGTTGCTAGTGCTTTTCTTCATGACTTATACATGTTCCTATGACTATGAGATTATGCAACTCCTGTTTACGGAGGAACACTTTGGTACTACCAAACGCCACAACGAATCGGGTGATTATAAAGGAGTACTACAGGTGTCTCCAAAGGCAGATGTTGGGTTGGCGATTTCGAGATTAGGATTTGTCACTCCGAATGCTCGGAGAGGTATCTCTGGGCCCTCTCGGTAATGCACATCACTTAAGCCTTGCAAGCATTGCAACTAATGAGTTAGTTGCGAGATGATGTATTACGGAACGAGTAAAGAGACTTGCCGGTGACGAGATTTAACTAGGTATTGGATACCGACGATCGAATCTCGGGTAAGTAACATACCGATGACAAAGGGAACAACGATGTCGTTATGCGGTTTGACCGATAAAGATCTTCGAGAATATGTAGGAACCAATATGGGCATCCAGGTTCCGCTATTGGTTATTGACCGAGAATAGTTCTAGGTCATGTCTACATAGTTCTCGAACCCGTAGGGTCCGCACGCTTAAGGTTTCGATGACGCTTATATTATGAGTTTATGAGTTTTGATGTACCGAAGGAGTTCGAGTCCCGGATGAGATCGGGGACATGACGAGGAGTCTCGAAATGGTCGAGACGTAAAGATCGATATATTGACGACTATATTCGAGTTCGGAAAGGTTCCAATGATTCGGTATTTTTCGAGTACCGGGAGTTACGGGATTACGGGAGAAGTAATGGGCCTTGATGGGCTTTAGTGGGAAGAGGAAAAGGTTGCTGCGCCCCCTCCCTCTAGTCCGAATTGGACTAGGGAAAGGGGCGGACACCTCTCCTTCTCCTCCTATTCCTTCTCCCTTCCTCCCTTTGGTGGACTCCTACTAGGACTTGGAGTCCTAGTAGGACTCCACACCTGGCCGCACCTATTGCCTTGGCCGGCCTCCTCCTCCTCCATCCTTTATATACGGGGCAGGGGGCACCCCAGACACACAAGTTGATCTACGGATCGTTCCTTAGCCGTGTGCGGTGCCCCTCCACCATATTCCACTTCGGTCATATCGTCATGAGCTTAGGCGAAGCCTGCGCCGGAGAAGTCATATCGTCATGAGCTTAGGCGGCTCGCGTCGGTGGAGCATCAACATCGCTACCACGCCGTCAGGTTGACGGAACTCATCCCGACACTTTGCTGGATCGGAGTCCGGGATCGCCATCGAGCTGAACGTGTGCAGAACTCGGAGGTGCCGTACGTTCGGTGCTTGGATCGGTCGGATCGTGAAGACGTACGACTACATCAACCGCGTTGTTATAACGCTTCCGCTTTCGGTCTACGAGGGTACGTGGACGGACACTCTCCCTTCTCGTTGCTATGCCATCACCATGGTCTTGCGTGATCGTAGGAAAATTTTGAAATTACTACGTTCCCCAACAGTGGCATCCGAGCCTGGTTTTATGCGTTGATGTCATATGCACGAGTAGAACACAAGTGAGTTGTGGGCGATACAAGTCATACTACCTACCAGCATGTCATACTTTGGTTCAGCGGTATTGTGAGATGAAGCGGCCCGGACCGACATTACGCGTACGCTTACGCGAGACTGGTTTCACCGCTGTGAGCACTCGTTGCTTAAAGGTGACTGGCGGGTGTCTGCTCTCTCACTTTAGTTGAACTGAAAGTGTACGCCCGTCCTTGAGAAGGTTAAAACGGAGTCTATTTGACGAAGTATCGCTGTGGTTTTGATGCGAGGTAAGAACGGTTCTTGCTCAGCCCGTAGCAGCCACGTAAAACTTGCAACAACAAAGTAGAGGACGCCTAACTTGTTTTTGCAGGGCATGTTGTGATGTGATATGGTCAAGACGTGATGCTATATTTTATTGTATGAGATGATCATGTTTTGTAACCGAAGTTATCGGCAATCGGCAGGAGCCATATGGTTGTCGCTTATTGTATGAAATGCAACGCCATGTAATTGCTTTACTTTATCACTAAGCAGTAGCGATAGTCGAGAAGCATAAGATTGGCGAGACGACAACGATGCTACGATGGAGATCAAGGTGTCGCTACCGGTGACGATGGTGATCATGACGGTGCTTCGGAGATGGAGATCACAAGCACAAGATGATGATGGCCATATCATATCACTTATATTGATTACATGTGATGTTAATCCTTTATGCATCTTATTTTGCTTTGATTGACGGTAGCATTATAAGATGATCCCTTACTAAATTATCAAGAAGTGTTCTCCCGAGTATGCACCGCTATGAAAGTTCTTCGTCTTTGAGACACCACGTGATGATCGGGTGTGATAGGCTCTACGCTCAAATACAACGGTGCAAAACAGTTGCACACGCAGAATACTCAGGTTATACTTGACGAGCTATGCATATAAGATATGACCTCGAACACGGAGACCGAAGGTCGAGCGTGAATCATATAGTAGATATGATCAACATATTGATGTTCACCATTGAAACTACTCCATCACACGTGATGATCGGTCATGGTGTAGTTGATATGGATCACGCAATCACTTAGAGAATTGGAGGGATATTTATCTAAGTGGGAGTTCTTAAGTAATATGATTAATTGAACTTAAATTTATCATGAACTTAGTCCTGGTAGTATTTTGCAAATTATGTTGTAGATCAATAGCTCGCGTTGTTGCTTCCCTATGTTTTTATATGTGTTCCTAGAGAAAATTGTATTGAAAGATGTTAGTAGCAATGATGCGGATAGGATCCGTGATCTGAGGTTTATCCTCATTGCTGCGCAGAAGAATTATGTCCTTAATGCACCGCTAGGTGACAAACCTATTGCAGGAGCAGATGCAGACGTTATGAACGTTTATTAGCTCAATATGAGCAGATACAGACGTTATGAACGTTTGGCTAGCTCAATATGAAGACTACTTGATAGTTTAGTGCACCATGCTTAACGGCTTAGAATCGGGACTTCAAAGACGTTTTGAACGTCATGGACCATATGAGATGTTCCAGGAATTGAAGTTAATATTTTAAGAAAATACCCGAGTTGAGAGATATGAAGTCTCCAACAAGTTCTATAGCTAAAAGATGGAGGAGAATCGCTCAACTAGTGAGCATGTGCTCAGATTGTCTGAGTACTTCAATCACTTGAATCAAGTGGGAGTTAATCTTCCGATAAGATAGTGATTGACAGAATTTTCTAGTCACCATCACTAAGTTAGTAGAACTTCGTGATGAACTATAGTATGCAAGGGATGACGACAAAGATTCCCGAGCTCTTCGTGATGTTGAAAATCGACGAAGGTAGAAATCAAGATAGAGCATCAAGTGTTGATGATTGACAAGACCACTAGTTTCAAGAAAAGGGCAAAGGAAAGAAAGGGAACTTCAAGTAGAAAGACAAGTAAGTTGTCACTCTTATGAAGAAGCCCAAAGCTGGACCATAGCCTGAAACCGAGTGTTTACACTGCAAAGGAAATGGTCTTTGAAGCGAAATGCCCTGAATATTTGGTGGATAAGAAGGATGGCAAAGTGAACAAAAGTATATTTGATATACAGATTATTGATGTGTGCATTACTAGTGTTTATAGTAGCCCTGAGTATTTGATACTTGTTCGGTTACTAAGATTAGTAACTCAAACCGGAGTTACGTATAAACAGAGACTAGTTGAAGGGAAGTGACGATGAGTGTTGGAAGTAGTTCCAAGATTGATATGATCATCATCGCACACTCCCTATACTTTCGGGATTAGTGTTAAACCTAAATAAATGTTATTTGGTGTTTGCATATGATTTGATCATGTTTATTGCAAAACGGTTATTCATTTAAAGTCAAAGAATAATTGTTGTTCTGTTTAAATGAAGAAAACCTTCGATGGTTATGCACCCAATGAAAATAGTTTGTTGGATCTCGATCGTAGTGATACACATATTCATAATATTGATGCCAAAAGATGCAAAGTTAATAATGATAGTGCAACTTATTTGTGGCACCGCCGCTTAGGTCATATTGGTGTAAACGCATGAAGAAACTCCATGCCGATGGACTTTCGGAATCACTTGATTATGAATCACATGATGCTTGCGAACCATACCTTATGGGCAAGATGACTAAAGACTCTGTTCTCCGGAACAATGGAGCGAGCAAATGACTTATTGGAAATAATACATACTGATGTATGCGGTCCAATGAGTGTTAAAGCTCACGGCAAGTATCGTTATTTTCGACCTTCACAGATGATTTGAGCAGATATGAGTATATCTACTTGATGAAACACAAGTCTGAAACATTTGAAAAGTTCAAAGGATTTCAGAGTGAAGTGAAGAATCATCGTAACAAGAAAATAAAAGTTTCTACGATATGATCGCAGAGGAAAAATTTGAGTTACGAGTTTGGCCTTGATTAAAACAATGTGAAATAGTTTCACTACTCACGCCACCTGGAACACCATAGCTTAATGGTGTGTCCAAACGTCATAACCGCACTTTATTGGATATGGTGCGATCTATGATGTATCTTAACGATTTACCACTATCGTTTTTGGGGTTATGCATTAGAGACAGCTGCATTCACGCTTAATAGGGCACCATCTAAATCCGCTGAGATGACACCGTATGAACTATGGTTTAGCAAAGAAACCTAAGCTGTCGTTTCTTAAAGTTTGAGTTGTGATGCTTATGTGAAAAGGTTTTCACCGATAAGCTCGAACCCAAATCGGAGAAGTGCGTCTTCATAGAATACCCAAAAGGAAAAGTTGGGTACACCTTCTATCACAGATCCGAAGGCAAGTTTTTGCTAAGATGGATCCTTTCTAGAGAAGAAGTTTTCTCGAAAGAAGTGAGTGGGAGGAAAGTAGAACTTGATGAGGTAATTGTACCTTCTCCCTTATTGGAAAGTAGTTCATCACGGAATCAGTTCGATGATTCCTACACCAATTAGTGAGGAAGTTAATGATGATGATCATGAAACTTCAGATCAAGTTGCTACTAAAACCTCAGAGGTCTTCCAGAGTAAGATCTGCACTGAGTGGTACGGTAATCTTATTCTAGAAGTCATGTTACTAGACCATGATGAACCTATGAACTATGAGGAAGCGATGATGAGCCCAGATTCGCGAAATGGCTTAAGACCATGAAATCTGAGATAGGATCCATATATGAGAACAAAGTATGGACTTTGATTGACTTGCTCGATGATCAGCAAGCCATGTTAAATAAATGGATCTTAAAGAGGAAGACGGACACTGATAGTAGTGTTACTATCTACAAAGCTCGACTTGTCGCAAAAAGGTTTTTCGACAAGTTCAAGGTGTTGACTACAATGAGATTTTCTCAAGCTGTAGCGATTCTTAAAAGTCTGTCCGAATCATGTTAGCAATTGCCACATTTTATGAAATATGGCAAATGGATATCAAAACTACATTCTTTAATGGATTTATTAAAGAAGAGTTGTATATGATGCAACCAGAAGTTTTTGTCAATCCTAAAGGAGCTAACAAAATGTGCAAGCTCCAAGAATCCATCTATGGACTGGTGCAAGCATCTCGAGTTGAATACACGCTTTGATAAGTTGATCAAAGCATATAGTGTTATCTGAGACTTACGGTGAAGCTCAGATTTACAAGAAAGTGAGTGGGAGCACTACAGCCTTTCCGATAAGTATATGTGAATGACATATTGTTGATCGGAAATAATGTAAAATTATTCGCAAAGCATAAAGGAGTGTTTGAAAGGAGTTTTAAAGAAAGACCTCGGTGAAGCTGCTTATATATTGAGCATCAAGATCTATAGAGATAGATCAAGACGCTTGATAAGTTTTTCAATGAATACATACCTTGACAAGATTTTGAAGTAGTTCAAAATGGAACAGTCAAAGAAAGAGTTCTTGCCTGTGTTACAAGGTGTGAGATTGAGTAAGACTCAAAACCCGACCACGGCAGAAGATAGAAAGAGAATGAAAGTCATTCCTATGCATCAGCCATAGGTTCTATAAAGTATGTCATGTGTGTACGGATCTATTGCATACCCTACCACTAAGCTTGGCAAGGAGTGCAATAGTGATCTAGGAGTAGATCAATGGACAGCGGTCAAAATTATCCTTAGTAGAATAAGGATATGTTTCTCGATTATGGAAGTGAAAAGGTTCGTCGTAAAGGGTTACGCCGATGCAAGTTTTAACACTAATCTAGATGACTCGAGTCTCAATCTGGATACATATTGAAAGTGGGAGCAATTAGCTAGAGTAGCTCCGTGCGAGCATTGTAGACATAGAAATTTGCAAAATACTTACGGCTCTGAATGTAACAGACCCGCTGACTAAAATTATCTCACAAGCAAAACATGATCACACCTTAGTACTCTTTGGGTGTTAATCACATAGCGATGTGAACTAGATTATCTGACTCTAGTAAACCCTTTGGGTGTTGGTCACATGTCGATGTGAACTATGGGTGTTAACCACATATAGATGTGAACTATTGATGTTAAATCACATGGCGATGTGAACTAGATTATTGACTCTAGTGCAAGTGGGAGACTGAAGGAAATATGCCCTAGAGGCAATAATAATGTTATTATTTATTTCCTTATATCATGATAAATGTTTATTATTCATGCTAGAATTGTATTAACCGGAAACATAATACATGTGTGAATACATAAACCTACAGAGTGTCACTAGTATGCCTCTACTTGACTAGCTCGTTAATCAAAGATGGTTATGTTTCCTAACCATGAACAAGGAGTTGTTATTTGATTAACGGGATCACATCATTGGTTGAATGATCTGATTGACATGACCCATTCCATTAGCATAGCACCTGATCGTATAGTTTGTTGCTAGTGCTTTTCTTCATGACTTATACATGTTCCTATGACTATGAGATTATGCAACTCCTGTTTACGGAGGAACACTTTGGTACTACCAAACGTCACAACGAATCGGGTGATTATAAAGGAGTACTACAGGTGTCTCCAAAGGCAGATGTTGGGTTGGCGATTTCGAGATTAGGATTTGTCACTCCGAATGTCGGAGAGGTATCTCTGGGCCCTCTCGGTAATGCACATCACTTAAGCCTTGCAAGCATTGCAACTAATGAGTTAGTTGTAGATGATGTATTACGGAACGAGTAAAGAGACTTGCGGTGGCGAGATTTAACTAGGTATTGGATACCGACGATCGAATCTCGGGTAAGTAACATACCGATGACAAAGGGAACAACGATGTCGTTATGCGGTTTGACCGATAAAGATCTTCGAGAATATGTAGGAACCAATATGGGCATCCAGGTTCCGCTATTGGTTATTGACCGAGAATAGTTCTAGGTCATGTCTACATAGTTCTCGAACCCGTAGGGTCCGCACGCTTAAGGTTTCGATGGATGTTATATTATGAGTTTATGAGTTTTGATGTACCGAAGGAGTTCGAGTCCCGGATGAGATCGGGGACATGACGAGGAGTCTCGAAATGGTCGAGACGTAAAGATCGATATATTGGACGACTATATTCGAGTTCGGAAAGGTTCGAATGATTCGGTATTTTTCGAGTACCGGGAGTTACGGGATTACGGAGAAGTAATGGGCCTTGATGGGCTTTAGTGGGAAGAGGAAAAAGGTTGCTGCGCCCCCTCCCTCTAGTCCGAATTGGACTAGGGAAAAGGGGCGGACACCTCTCCTTCTCCTCCTATTCCTTCTCCTTCCTCCCTTTGGTGGACTCCTACTAGGACTTGGAGTCCTAGTAGGACTCCACACCTGGCCGCACCTATTGCCTTGGCCGGCCTCCTCCTCCTCCATCCTTTATATATGGGGCAGGGGGCACCCCAGACACACAAGTTGATCTACGGATCGTTCCTTAGCCGTGTCGGTGCCCCCTCCACCATATTCCACTTGGTCATATCGTCATGAGCTTAGCGAAGCCCCGCGCGGAGAAGTCATATCGTCATGAGCTTAGGCGAAGCTCTGCGTCGGTGGAGCATCAACATCGTCACCACGCCGTCAGGTCTTGACGGAACTCATCCCGACACTTTGCTGGATCGGAGTCCGGGATCGCCATCGAGCTGAACGTGTGCAGAACTCGGAGGTGCCGACGCTCGGTGCTTGGATCGGTCGGATCGTGAAGACGCACGACTACATCAACCGCGTTGTTATAACGCTTCGCTTTCGGTCTCACGAGGGTACGTGGGACGGACACTCTCCCTCTCGTTGCTATGCCATCACCATGGTCTTGCGTGATCGTAGGAAAATTTTTGAAATTACTACGTTCCCCAACAGGAGCTACACTACATATGCATGGATATATGTGTAAAGGGCCATATCAGTGGACTGAACTGCAGAATGCCAGAATAAGAGGGGGATAGCTAGTCTTATCGAAGACTACGCTTCTGGTCAACTCCGTCTTGCAACAGGTAGAAGAGGGTAGGTTGAAGTCCTCCAAGTAGTATTGTATAGCATAATCCTACCCGGCGATCCCCTCCTCGTAACCCCGAGAGAGAGCGACCACCGGGTTGTATCTGGCACTTGGAAGGGTGTGTTTTATTAAGTATCCGGTTCTAGTTGTCATAAGGTCAAGGTACAACTCCAAGTCGTCCTGTTTCAAGATCACGGCTATTCAATAGATTAACTTCCGCAGGGTGCACCACATAACCCAACACGCTTGATCCCATTTGGCGGACACACTTTTTCGGGTCATGCCCGCCGCTGAAGATCAACACGCCGCAGCCCGACCTAGGCCAACAGAGCGGTCAAGACGTCGGTCCAAACCTAAGCGCCAGTGTCTGGGCCCATCGCCTTAGCACACTCAAGACGCTGCGAACGCGCCGGAAGCAGACCTAGCAACCTCCATTACAAAGGAAGTCACGTTCACGCGGTCCAATCAAGGCGCGCGCCGCTCGATCGCCGACGCCACGAAGGCTTGGTGATACCACGACGCGGGATACCCATAACTACTCCCCCGTAGATGGTTAGTGCGTATAGACCAAATGGCCGGACTCGGTTCAAATACCAAGATCTCGTTAAGCATGTTAAGTATCCATGACGCCGACCAGGCCAAGCCCACCTCTCTCCTAGGTGGTCTCAACCCGCCTGCCGCTCCGCCATAAAGTAACGATCGGGGCCGTCGGGAACCCAGGCCCACCTCTACCGGATGGAGCCACCGTCCTTTTAGCCCCCATCTCCGAACAGTATCACGGGTAATCTAACGATGTAAAGTATATAGTATATGCCCGTGATCACCTCCCAAGTGATCACAGCCCGAAGAGTATAGCATGGCAGACGGACAAGAATGTAGGGCCACCGATGGAACACTAGCATCCTATACTAAGCAAGAGGATAGCGGTAAAGGTAACAACAGAGTAGCAACGACGAGCTATGCAGCATTATAGGATTAATCGAAAGCGAGAATATGCTACACTACTCTAATGCAAGCAAGATAGAGAAGAGTAGGCGATATCACGGTGATCAAAGGGGGGCTTGCCTGGTTGCTCTGGTAAGAGAGAGGGTCATCAACACCGTAGTCGATCGGGTACCAAAGCAAAGATCGATCTCGGGGTCTACATGGGAAGAAGAGGGGGAAGAAACAGTAAATACGGAGCAAGCAAAGCATCACAAAACATAACGAGGCAATACGCGGTGCTAGGTATGCCCTAACGCCGTAGGAGGTGATACCGACGAAGGGGGGAATCATCCGGGAAAGTATCCCCGGTGTTTCGCATTTTCGGGCAGAGGAGTCGGAGGGGGAAAGTTGCGAGTTCGATAGATTAGGGATGCGTGGCGGACGAACGGGCTGCGTATCCGGGTTCGTCTCGCCGTTCTGAGCAACTTTCATGTTGAAAATATTTTGAATAAAAGATATGATTTTCTAAAGATTTTTTTAATTTCTAGAATTTAAATAAGTATTTAAATTAATTCGAAAAATAGATTTATGACATCAGCATGATGTCATGCTGATGTCGAGCCAACAGTGGTTGATCGGTCAACTGACCATGGGTCCCACAGTCGGTGACACATTTTAATTAACTGATTAATTAAACTAATCATAATTAATTAGGGGGTGGGCCCCACTATCATTGTTTTATTAAATAACTAATAGTTAATTAGCTTAATCTAATTGTGGTTAATTAACTTAATTAATTTGTTAATTAATTAATTAATTTAATTATTATTATCTATTTATTTATTTTATTATTATTATTTTTTAATTCTTTTTTTAAATTAAAACGTTCTGGGGCGTGGGCCCCAACTGTCATTGGGCCACGGGGCCTTAGCGGGCGCCGGCGCTAGCGGGCGTGGTGTGGTGCCGTGTTCGAGGTCGTAGCCTGCCCGGGCGACGGGGAGCGGCACGAGCTCCGCGGCTGGGTCATGATGGCGCTGGTCAAACAGGCGGACGGAAGGGCCCCCGTCCGTGAGAGAGAGAGGGGAGCGAGGCGGGGCTCACTGTGGGATGCAGGGACCGAGGCAGTGGGCTCGGGGAAGCTCGGGGTGGTCGACAGGGACGAAACATGGAGCGGAGGCCGCCGTGCGGGTAGGACGACGAGGTGGAGGCGGCGGCGGCGTGGGCAGTGCGGCGACGGCGGCAGGCCGGGAAGCGCGGCGTTAGGCACCGAGGGCGACGGATCGGCAGCGTCGGTGTTTGGGCGGCGAGCGGCGGCCTCCGGGGTGGGGAGGTGACAAGGCGGTCCGTCGGGGAGGTGGTGATGGCGACCGGCGACGGAGTGGTGAGGCGGGGCAGCCCGGCGACAGGCTCGGGGGCAACGGGATCGGGGCGGCGTGCGCTGTGGCGCCCCCGATCCAGATCGCACGGGGGGGGGGGGGCGTGGGGATCGGGATGGGGAGTTAGGGTTAGCGGCGAGAGGCGGTCGGCCTAGTAGGCCAGGCGCATGCGGGGTGGGCCGGCTGGGCCGGCCGGTTGCTCGGCCAATAGGCCGTGGCCCAGTTGGGTCGTGAGTTATATTTTTTGTCTTTTCATTTTGTTTACTTTGTTTTCTATTTACTTTGATCACTACATCGGTCTTATAATATATGAGACTTGGCCCGTAATTAGTGATGCAGTATTAGACACTGCCACAAGAGTTTTGGTGGTTATTTAAAAGTTTGTATTTTTATAAAATCTAAAAGGCATTTATTTAGTTGGTTTACCAACTGTTTTAATTACTTAAGGGCATTTAAATCTTTTATAAAAATGTGGTTTCTCCATCATAATCATCTATGCATTATTTGGCACAACCCGAACAATTTAGTTCTAATATTTAAAAATTTTATTGTTTGACTTTAATTCAGATTTAAATTGATTCGGTTTTTAAACTAACGTGAGTTTATCGACACTAACAGATGTGACGTGGCATCATTAGCGGAGGGTTACTGTAGTCTAATTAGCTGGGCCACCTAGTCTATAGCTGGAGTTTGGCTCTAAATATCTTCGACTTGTCCAGAAGGAAATGGATAGATATTGTTGTCATATTCCGAAGGGATCCACCATATGCCGTGTGCACATGTATATGAATCCCATTCCTGAATAACAAACTAGCTTCTCATATCACTAGATTGTTGTTTTTTTAGTTGTATATTTTTCTTTCTTTTGAAGCCCCGTACTGGTGGATTCTGTTGCGGAAGAGAATAATTCTGCCTCACATGCATATAGATGAGCCACTCGGTCGATCGATCGATCTCGCCCCCGGCTGTCATAACTAAAGAAAACCCCTCACTCCACGACCCCGGATGATCCTCCCCTGAACGAATTAAAAACCCTCACAGGGCGTATGCCTCCACACCTTCGACCCTCCACTCTTGCATCTCTTGGGTACCAGGTTCTATTCTTATCAAACTATAATTGAATGGGAAATTTTACGGTGCATTATAATACACCAGAGCACATGTATTATATGGGCGATCTAATGGATGAGAATAACTGGGCCTTTTTGAGCCCAAGGGTATTTTCGACCTAAATTTTTTAAACTTTAATCGGCCCAATTAGGTCCAGGGTATTCTCGTCCTAAAATTTTCAATTAAATTAATTGCATTAATAAAGCACTTCATTATAGAAGTCCAATCATCGTGCGTACTCTTTTGAATTTTGGTTCGAGCGGTTCGTCCTCTCTCCTGCTCTCGAGCCCTAACCTCGGCCCCCCTCGATCGCCTCCGGCGCCCTCGATCGCCGCCGAACGCACTCGCCGTGTCTACCCCTCCTGCTCCTACCCCCCCCCCCTCCCCCTCACTCCCTCCATCGCAATTCACACCAGTCGGGCCGCGGCGCCAGATCTTTCGACGAGCCGCTAATCCACTCCTTCCCCGAGCGGACGCCACCTCCCCCGACCCGAGAGGCCACATCATCCGCATCGACATGCATCAAGTTTTTCACGCCGGATCTTCGCTGTAAGTGCCTAGCCCTAAAAATATTTTCTGGTCACTTGTGCATATAGTACCAATAGGGGTCGGATTTGATTCGGGTTTAGGATATGTCATGTGAGGTTTAGGGTTTATCGTTTCAGAAAGTTGTGACGAGATTTCGATCGGATTTTGTTAGGGTTTAGGATATGTCACGTGAGGTTTAGGGTTTATGTTTTCAGAAAGTTCTGACGAGATTACGATTGGAAGGAAGTGTAAGTGGGATGTAGCTAGGACATATTGAAGGACTTAGTTAGGGTTTTGTGGCATGAGAAAGTTGTCAGCAGATTTGGATTCAAAGAAAGTTATTTTGGATTTAGTTAGGAGATACATTTGAATTGAGTTTCGAGATATTTTGGATTTAGTTAGGAGATAATTAATTTTGTATGGAGTTTGGACTTATTTTGAATTTAGTTAGGAGATAATTTGGATTTAGTTAGGAGATACTTTTGGATTTAGTTAGGAGATAATTTGGATTTAGTTAGGAGATAATTTTGAATGGAGTTTGGAGATAATTGATCTATCAGGGTGGATCTATCAGGGCATTTGAAGGACTCGTGGACTTTGGATTTAGTTAGGAGATCATCAGTTATAGCTACTACAATCAATTAAAAATTTCTGGATTTAGTCAGGGCATATTTACTTATAGATTTTGAAGGACTGAGTTAGTGCATAATTTCGGTAACGTATTCTATCCATCCGTAACTTTTACTATTTGCTTTCGCTGGCAGCATAACGACATGGATGATAAAGGCAACGATGGCAAAAACTTGGGTGATACAGGCACGGATGACAAGGACATGGGTCATAGAGGCAACGAAGGCAAAGGCATGGATGATAAGGATAATGAGGATGCAAGCAAGGATGGCATAGACATGGATGATGTACATATGCAAGGTAAAGGAATTGATAATAAAGGCATGGCTGGTTCAGACCTGAATGAGTGTATGGAATACTTAGAGATTGTGAAGAAGACTTTCAGGACTGAGGAAGAAGCCTACATGTTCTACGTAGGCTATGCGAGAAAAAAAGGGTTTGGTGTTAGAAAGGATGATCTGAAGTATAGGTGTCCGGGCCAAAACAAAATGCATACAGAAGGACATACAAGTGCTGCAAACAAGGATGGCAGGCCCTTAAGCACTTTAACAGAGCTGAAAGAAAAAGAAAACCGAGGGGTCTTTCTTGGTGTGGGTGTCCCGCTCTTTTTCAAGTTGAGCTACAAGATAGCAGTGGCCTCTGGTTCGTCAAGAATTTTGTGGACAAGCATAACCATCTGTTTGTCGCTGCTGACCTGACTCCCTACTTATCGGCTCATCGTAGAATGACTGATGCACAAAAGGCCGATGTCATCGAGTATGCTATCGGTGGACTTCGAACACATCAGATTATGAATGTAATGGAGAAAAATGCCGGAGGTCCCGACAAGCTTGGATTTATAGATCGAGACCTATACAACCATGTTTCAATCCAGAAGAAGCGCAAGATATAAGGCAGTGATGCTAGATATTTACTCACCTATATGATTGCACAGAAAAAAGCAGACCCGGAATTCTTTTTCAAATACACAAAAGACAGCGAAGGCCATTTGAGGAACATATTCTGGACTGACTCACAATCCCGCATTGACTATGTTGCCTTTGGTGGTGTCTTGGTGTTCGACAGTACATATCAGTCTCACAAGTATAGGCTTCCGTTTGTTCCATTTTTTGGTCTGAACCATCACCGCAGCACAGTTTTGTTTGGGGTCGGTCTAGTGTCAGACGAGACAGTTGCATCATACCAGTGGCTTCTTCATGTATTTTTGGAGGCAATGTCCCAGACGGCACCAATTTCAGCAATCACCGATGGGGACGGTACAATGGATTAAGCAATAGCTACTGTATGGACCGGAACAGATCATCGTTTGTGCACGTGGCATATCGAGGAGAATATGGTGATGCACCTCCGCAAGAAAAAGCTTGAGGAATTTAGGGAATTCATTTACCGTCGTTGGGATGTTGATGAGTTTGAGAAAAGATGGGAGGCTTATAAGGTTCGGTTCAAAATAAAACCAACAGGCAAGAGGTCGTCATGGATTAACAGGATGTACAAGCTGCGACACAAATGGGCTGCTGCATACACAAAGGATAGATATTTCCTAGGCATGATGAGTAATCAGAGGAGTGAGTCTCTCAACTCAAGGCTTCATGTGCACCTGAACAGGAAGATGCAGCTTGTTCATTTGTTGCAGCATGTTGAGCACTGTGTATCCATAATGCGTAAGAATGAAGCAGCATTAGACGCAGTTGCGACACATACGATACCCTTCACTAAGCTGAATGCACACCCTCTGGAGATTGCTGCCTCTTATATTTACTAGATCGGGATCGCGCCTTGGCGCGAGGGTGCCGGTCCGAACATTTTGGTCTAAGATAAGATCGGAAGTGCGCCTTGTGGGTGTTGCCTCACAGTGACCCAACGACTAAAACTTTAATATCACAAAGCATTTAGAACATCCAAAAGAAATTCAAATAACCCCCTAGAATAATGTGTTCAGTATATATCACAAACACTACAAAGATGCATCAAGAGCAAGGTATAGTTGTTGCCCAGGATAACTGAGATTAATGTAGGGCATATAGATTAAATATATACCAAAAGCAAAGTGTTGTTGATGCCCAGCAAAGTGTAGTTGTTGCCCAGGATAAACACAAAACTACAGATCATGGAGGCAAAATTTGTACCAAAAGCAAGCCACAATGTTTGCCGAGGACAACTGATTTGTATCGAGTAGTACAAACATAAAGACATACATTCTATAAATATTGCCAAGTAGTTTATATCAGCAAGTGTAAGACTAAGTATCACAGGAGATGTATCTGCTCATAAACACAATGAGATAACAGACAATTGGAAACGATGCTCCGGAAATATCAATATCTTCAGTAGTATTGATAACTCTACTTCCTCTTTCCACGTTCTGAGGTGAAGCTAATGCAATCAGTAGTGGACAATACTTGACAGGCTCCATCATACGAATGATAATATGAAAGATCTATAAATAATATTAGAATTGGCTCATGATATTAGGCACTATGCAAGCGATACAAAATCCGGATAGATGGCATACTGAGACTGAAAACAGATCAGTAACACTGCCTGTAGAGTACATGTAGAAAACATGGCACTTCCAAACTGAAAGATCCAAATAAATATTTTTGTGAGTTTCTCTGCCCTAACCCTTGGCTGTAAGATGATTAGAACATCTTCCATCATAGGAGAATCCTAGAAAAGGAAACAATTCAGTTATTAGCTAAAAGTTAAATTCAACAAGATGAGCATATACCAAACATCTTGACCTAAAGCACCATGAAGCAAGCATATAATTATACTCTGATTACAATCAATGATGTAGTACAGGGCAATGAAAATTACTAATGCAATAGCAGAGTGGAAGCCTCTTGAAAATGGGAAAAAATGTGTACACATATTTTGCATCCTTTTGACACTACCAATCCGAAGTGATTATTTCTATGGCAAAAATATTTTCACAAGCTTTAGTTAAATTAAGTGCTGGATGGATAACAATGGCTATGAAATGCACATGAACATAAAAAATGCATACACAGTTTATTTTCCTTGATAATATGATATACAAAAGCTCTTGATAAATAATTTGCATTCATATCAGTAGTATAACAAACTACCTGGATGGATTAGGCCTCGACAGAACCTCCTAGAGTATTGATCCATTCATGGCGCAAGTGCACCACCACCGACCAACTCGAACACCGTGCTGACAGCCCACCTTGTTGACGCCCACCCGCCAACACTTGGTCCTCTTGCTCGAGACACTCATAGAAAGCAACACATAAACTTGATCACAAAAAGCTTCGATCAAGTTTCTTCTTGCAAAACAAAAGGCCATATTCCTAACACACACAATCAACACTACAAATAGCATATCAGGTTGAGCATAGGACAGGGTCTGCCACACAATATTTGGATGTTCGATGTGGTGTATGACTGAAAATAACATATATAAGCCTATGATGGAGTAGTAAGAACGATAAAATACCAAGTAATGGTATAAGTCATCAAGCTCTTTATGGTATTTTCTACTTCATATTCCAAGTGGCATTAAATTAGTGTGCAAAACAGAATATAAAAATAAAAAGGCTCAAGGTACTTCTAACAGAACTCCTCTCGATGTTATTTTGGTATATAGCTTAAGCCCTGGATCAGCTAAGCTAGCATGGTAGATTTTTCTTCTTAATGAAAGCACATATGTCTAAGAGCATGCAGAAAGGGTTAAAGAGCTGGAATCCTATACAATGCAGAATCTATGTTTCGACACAGGGAACAATTATATTTGATACAGAACATGCACTTGTGAATTGGCAGGTAATATGAAGGTGTTGTATTGGAGCTAGAAGCTGAACATGTGGAAAAGCAGATTCAAGATGCATCAAATGGAACATACAGAACACAATAGAATGGGTGTAACTCTATTTCCCAAGGATCAATGCCACAACAACATTTTTTTGTGGCAGCTCTACTGTGAGCTGGAGCAAGTTCTCATGAACTGTAGAGATTCACAAGCAGTAACACATGTACATGAGAAGCAAACTTAAAGAAGAAATTTTTCTTTATATATATTTAATTCACCAAGTTTTCAGCTAACATGTGAAAACATCATGTGTATGTGTGACCTTTAAAAAAACTGCAGTTTCAAATAGCAAAAGAGATTTGAAGCTATTATTGTGGAAATGTACAAACCAAAGAGGCGCTAAATACAAATACAGAACGGCAAAAACATAGCACACTGTGCTTGAGACCAGAACTGCATTTGAATGGGCTCAGATTCGCCTTTGCTCGATCATGACCCTTCCCCTAGTGTCTCCATCACTAGATCAATATGTTCTTACAAGGGTGAAATTGCCCTGGTTATCACTCATCAGAAATGACCATCCAAGGACAGAGCCACTAAAATAAGCACATGATCAAAACGGCTCAAAGAAACGAGGGGGGGGGGTCCAACTTAATACCCCACAAGTGCCTCAATTGCTTGAGAGCATGCTTATATCAGCCATAAATCGATCATCATAGCCCGCGCAAGCTAAGAGCAACTCTAGCGGACTTGCCAAAATGGAAAGTCCATCCAGCACAGAACAATTGAACAACCACAAATTGGTTAATCACAAAGCCATGCATCATTTAGTGCGCCCGGGGCGCACGATGTTCATTGCAACGGCCTCAGTTTTGATCCGACAGACGAGGTGAACCGAGGGTGAGATCCAACGGCCCAAATTGCATCAGGAAAAAGATCCGACGATCGAGAGTGTCTGAGCTCTGAGAGAGCTCAAACATGGATCCACAACTACAGAGCATCAACCAGACAAGCACTATATCAACATAGCCACGGCCATGTTCCGTATAGTAGCCCAAGCAGAGGATGATCGAGCTCCCCAAGGGAGGTTGTAGCCGAGGCAGTACTCAGTGGGTGCCGGTGTTGCGCCTGAACGCCATCCAACCGGCGAGGAACCACGTCGGAGTTGCGCCTTGCATTGTCCCGCCGACGAGCACGAACGCCACTGGCACCGAAGCGGCCAAGGAGACGAGTAGGCGATGTGTAGCACGTCTAGGAGCACCATCAGAGGCGGAGATGACCGGGGCCTAGTCAGTTCTCTTTTAGCTGCAATCAAGGATAATATTTGTTAGAACATTCTTGTGGTCAAAACTTATCATCATGCAAGCAATGGGCCTATCTATTAGCTGCTTGTAGTGCTGAAGGTAAAATCAAAAGGCCTTTTATTGCCACCTTACATCGAGGCGGTACAACTACAGTGGTTATAGTCTCAGGTCAAAGCATTAGTAAGTGCATGACCATAAGTACGTGACAGCTAACAAAATTTTAAATGTAAGGGAAAAACAGAGATTATGTCAGTTGTGCCATTGTACCTCATTGGCCGCTGGATGACAAGGGGTACTACCACCAGAGACACAAAGAGGACCAGTAGGGCATCGATTAGTTGGAACACGCCAAACTGTTATAGAAAGTTAAACTTTGCAAATCAGGTTCCTACAAAAGTTAACTCTACAAAGCAACGAACAATATGTAGTAGTATATTCATATATTCAAAGTATTAAAAGGTGAAAGAAATAGATAACAGATAAATAAAAAAACTGGCAGAACTATTTGCCAACTAAAATATAAATATCCTAGCTATGCTTAAATATCCTGCTGGCACAATCAGTTTCTGATCAATGGTGTTTTTCAAAGAAAAAAAGGCAGGGAAATGTTATAACAGAATTACGGCTCCAGAAAAAAAATGGCCAACTAATAGAAATCAAATGATAACTACAAATGATGCATCTAAAGAAAAGATGACATCAAATATTGGCCAATTAATAGATCGAAGCATGGCTCAACACAATAACAACAATCCACTCGGCTGCCTAACATAATTTTCAATACATGTTTTGATGGCGCTCCCTCCCACGCTCCCACCCACCGGCGACTCCTCACAGCGATCTCCCTTCCTCTCCGGTAACTTTTAGATCTCCTCCGACCATTGTTTCTGGATTCCTCTCCTCTCTCTCGGGACCCCATCTTCTATGGGTTCTGATGGCGGTGCAACTCTGGATCTGGATTTCTCTCGTGGAGTGGCTTTTGCTGATGAGGTTTTTAGATCTTCTGGTCTTTCCATTCATCCTTTGGAGGGGTCACGTCCTTTTGTTCTGGTGGTTTCTTTTAGCCGCATGATTTCCGGCTTGATGAAGATTCGGTGGCTGCGGGCGCCGAGGCAGCTCTTGGTGGTTCTGCTATTGATCTCATGGTGACATACATTAAGGATAAAGTTTTCTCTTTTGTGGTGTCTTGCAAGCAAGTGGGATTTCATATTGTTGATTCGCGTTCTTATGCGTGCAACCAATTCAAATGTTATTTTCATCTCTGGGGTAATGGTGGGCCAAATTGGTGGCGTGAGTTTTTGATCTGGAAGAAGGAGTGTGACGCGGAGTGGATTCTTGTCAGCCCCTCCAAACGGCGTGCCACTCTTGGTATGATGGCAATGCATAAGCCTCCTGTCAAGTCTGCGATCAGATCTGCTACATTTCAGACTTATGATGCATGTAAGGGCTATCGTTATCCTGCTACTCAAAATTGTATTGAATTAGCTGATATCTCCGGTCATGATTTACCCACGAAGGAACGTGTGGTTATTCACCCCCCGCCGCCGGTGGAGCTTCAGTGGACGGTGGCCTCGCCGTCGATCACTTTTGGCACGGTCGTCCCCATACGATCGTCTCTTTTGGAACCACAAGCTCCATCTACGGCGAGATCTTCGGGCGGGTTACATTCTGTTTTGAATGATGCCATGTTGAGCTCCGATGCCAGGTTGGACTCTTCAGACTCAGTAATCACTGGTCCTTCGCCCACATGCCTCCCCAGGCCTAGTTTTTCTCCCCCGATGGTCAGCCCAGTTGTTGCAGAGCCCACTCTTGCTGTTTCACCTGTTGGGCCTGCTAGCCCTGCTAGCCCTGTTACGCTGGAAATTCCTTCCACTCAAGAGGCCAATGATGCTTTTGAGACCATGGTCAATGACATGGTGGACCAAGTGCTTACGTGTTCTCGCTGCTCTATGGGGGGCCACCTGTCTGTCAGCTGCTCGGTCTCTGTTGGATGTTTGGCCTGTGGGGATCCTGGTCATTCTAGGAAGGACTGCGATTTTATTGCGATAGAAAAAGGTTTATGTTGGAAACGGAAGCGTCCCAATATCTCGGATAGATCGGTCTCTCCCTCCTGCATTGGGAAGCACGCGCTGCCGCCACCCTTGCTGTCCTGCCCCATCACATCACCATTATCTCCGGTGACCTGCGATCCACGCACACCGGCTGGCTCTCCACCGCCAACGCCTCCGCTTCCCTCTTCCCCCCCCACCCATGGCCAACTTTGCCATTGATCCGATGCGCTATGTGCCGGCGGGGCATCACATCATTGATGGAGGGGTTAATCGTCTTCCACGGACCTTCGTCTCGCCGCCGTCGCCCATAGTTCGTTCTCATGAACGCTTTTTGATTGCGGAGGTCATGCCGGCTCCGCCTCTGGATCAGATGGGTCAGGTACGTGAGCAGGTGGTTGAGCTCGTCAACCACATGGGTTTTCATGTTCGCTCTGCCCAGCCTTGGATTTCTGGTGTGGGTTTATTTGAAGTCAGAGATGCTGGTGAGAGTTTTGCTTTGGTTCAGATGCCTCCTCAAGATCTTGGTCTGGATCGTTTTGTCCATTTCATGAGACACGACCATGGTGAGGGTTTTCGTGGGGTTCAAGGTTTTCGTCAGGGCTGCCTAATGTTTCTGGGTGTCCCTCTTGATCTGCGTAATGAGGAGAACTTAAGGGCTGCGGTTAATACTTTTGGAAAATTCCATCATTGGATTAGTGATGATCCATATCTTGTAAGATCGATAGTCTTTGCTTCTTTTCCTGAAGACATTCTAGTTCCCAGGGATGTGGTGTTCTCTGACTATGCGGATTGGGGAGGCGCAAAAGTGTCTTGGACTGCACCGTGCTATATTCTTGGTGCCATTTTTGCGGAGCAAATGCCGCAAGATGAAGACCCCATGCCCATCGATGGAAACCCTCACCCCTTGCCCGGGCACTTGATCCACGATGACAATATTTTTGCTCTGCCGCCTTACCCTGCGCTTGGGTGGAATGATGTGCCCCCGCCGCCGCCCCCTGTGGATGTGAATCAGGGCGGAGGATGGGGTTGGGATGACGTTGTGCAAGCTCCAGCAGATGATCCAGTAAATGCAGAAGTCCCTGATCAGGAGTCCATTGTCATAAACCAGCAAGATTTTTCAGGCTCTGTTAATCAGTCTGACAGTTCTATTCCGCCTGCTCCGCCTGTGATTGTGCATTTGGATGCTGTTGAAGTTGAGAATCATCCACCTGTTGTGGTTGCCGAGCCTGATCCGTTGCACCCGGTGATGCTCTGTTCGATGCTGGGGATTTGGTGCCAGGATTGGAGGTCATCCTGGTGATGATTTGCAGCCCCCTGAAGCTTTGTTGGGTAATGACATTCAGAATGCTGCTCTGCCTGCTGACCCTGATGCTTGGGCCATAGTGCCATATCAGCAGCCCATAGTGGCCCGGCAGGATCTTTTTGTTGCTCGTCTGAATGTGGTGTACGGCCCTCCTTTGCCGCCGGAGATGGCATGGAAAAGGACCTTTGATACCCTTTTGGGTCGTTGCTCTACCTTGCATGTTCCTAAGCAAGTTTTTCAGGATTCGTTTCAGCCTCTGATTCTTTCCAAGAGATCTTGGTCATTGGCATTTGAGAAGGTTTGCTGGGTTTCGGAATTAATTCCTGTTGACTCTGGTGACTTTGTTGTCCCACTGTCTGTTGCTTCGCCCCCCAGTGGGCCTGCTTGTGCTTTGTTAGCTGACAGTTCTCAGGAGTTGGAGCTAGGCTTTGGACTGCAGCCTGTTACTGCTGCTGAAGAGCAATTCTCTTTCTCTGCTCCTGCCCCAAAGACGAAGCGAGTGACCAAACGTGGTCGTGCACCCATTGTCGACTCTGACCTGCGCTGTTGCACTCGTAGCTCTGTAAAGAGGGATGGTTTTAAGCCTGTGCTGCAAGCCCTGCCAATGTCGGAGCCCAAGAAGAAGAAGCCTCGCCCAAAACCTTTTGCGGAAGATGATCATGTTCCAAGATCGACTCCACTGCCTCCTCCAACGCCAATTATTCACATTCAGCAAATTGAAGCTGATCTGGGTATTGCTGCTGACAAGCTTACTGCGGATGCGCTTATGGCGGATCCATCCTCTGCTAAGGGCAATTCGTCAGATGTTTAGTCTGGGTTATGATTGCGGGGTGTGGTCGACCCATAACCAGACTATTTATCGTAGGTTTATTTTAAGTCTCTTTTGTTGGGGAGTTGTTGATGAACGTTGTCAACACATGTGTCCTTTATTCGGCTATGTAGCTGGTTTGAATTGTGGTCTGTGCTACCTGCTACGCGGGCATGCTCCTAAAATCTGTAAACAATGTGTTTTATGGATCCTCGATCTACTAGAAGTTGGCGTGTAATGTGTTGGAATGTTAGAGGTCTTAATTCTGATGATCGCCAACTTGCTGTTCGTAATAAGGTGGAGGAAAGCAGGGCGTCTGTGGTATGTCTACAAGAAACGAAAATGGAGTGTATTGATTCCATGACTGTCCGAAAATTTTGCCCCAGTCATTTCGACTCGTTCGTTTTCAGTCCTTCGCTTGGGGCCTCGGGTGACATTGTTGTGCTGTGGAACTCCTCTGTTCTCTCTGGTCAGTTACTGGAGTTGAAGCATTTTGGTATTATTGTCCAATTCACTTCCAAACATAATAATGAAATTTGGACGTTGGTCAATGTTTATGGGCCATGCAGAGGACAAGCTAGAGATGACTTTGTCGACTGGCTCTACCATCTTTCCATACCTGACTCTGCTAATTGGCTGGTACTGGGGGATTTTAATTTTATTCGATCAACGGAGAACAGAAATCTACCTGGGGGTGATGCTAATGATATTTTTATCTTTAATGAGATTATTGGGCATCTTGGTCTGCTTGAATTACCTATTAAGGGTAGATCTTTTACTTGGTCAAATATGCAAGATAACCCTCTCCTTGAGCAGCTAGACTGGTTTTTTACCTCTGCGACTTGGATCTCCTGTTACCCTTCCACTCAGGTGTTGCCACTTGCAAGGACTGCTTCAGATCATGTGCCTTGTGTGGTGGCAATCAACACCTCTATTCCCAAATGCAACATCTTTCGTTTTGAGAACTATTGGGTGGAGTTGCTGGGTTTTCTTGATTGTGTGTCTGCCTCTTGGTCTTCTACTATAAACAAAGCGCACATTACTGCAGTTATAGCTGCTAAGTTCACATCCTTGAGGAGAGATCTCAAGAGTTGGCATATGAATGTCTCCAAAATGAAGGTCTTAATTGCTAAATGCAACAGAGTGGTTCTCATTTTGGATTGTTTGGAGGAGTTGAGGCCCCTTTTCAGGCATGAATTCAACTTCAGAAATCTTGCTAAGTTGCATCTGGAGCATCTCCTACACCTACAGTATCTATATTGGAGGAAAAGATGTACTATTAGATCCATTAAAGTGGGGGAGGAGAACACTAAATTTTTCCATGCCATGGCTTCTGAAAGATATAGGCATAACTCCATTTCTTCCTTAATTTGGAGGATGGCTCTTTGGTGTCGACCATGAACAAATGGCTGCTGCTCTATGGCTTAATTTCAAGAACAAAATGGGCACTAGTCATGGGATTGAAATGTGTTTTGATCTTTCCTCTATTTTGGATAGGGTGGAGGGCTTGGATTCCTTGACTAAAGTGTTCTCCAAGGAGGAGATGGATAACACTGTTAAGAACATGCCTATTGATAAGTCTCCTGGCCCTGATGGATTTAATGGCTTGTTTTTCAAAAAGTGTTGGCATATAATCAGCAAGGATTTCTATGCTTTGGCTGCTGCTTTTCAAGAAGGGTCTGCTAATCTTGAAAATATCAACTATTCCTACATCACTCTGGTACCAAAGAAGAGGTCACCTGAATCTGTCAATGACTTTAGACCTATCTCTCTTACTGGTATGGGTGTTAAGTTTCTTTCAAAAATGGCTGCAAACAGGCTTCAATTGGATATCATGAGATGTTTGCATAAAAACCAATATGGTTTTATAAAGTCAAGAACAATCCAGGACTGTGTGGCTTGGACACTTGAATACTTGCATCAATGCCACCAGTCTAAAAGGCCTATTGTCATCCTTAAGCTAGACTTCGAGAAAGCTTTTGATTCAATTGAGCATGAGGCTATTTTTCAGATTCTGAGACACAAGGGTTTCAATGACAAATGGATTTCCTGGGTTAAGCAGTTCCTTGCTTCTGGTACTTCTTCTGTTTTGCTTAATGGGGTACCTGGTAAGCAATTTACCTGCAAGAAAGGTGTTAGGCAGGGTGACCCTCTCTCTCCACTCCTGTTTGCAATTGCTGCTGATTTGTTGTAATCAGTTGTTAATGATATGTTTCAGAAGGGACTTTTGGAGCTTCCTATTCCATGTCATGACAGGGACTACCCCATCATTCAGTATGCTGATGACACATTAATTATTTTGCCTGCTAAGGAACCGCAATTGGTTGCTCTGAAGGAGATGTTACTTCTGTTCTCCAAGTCGACTGGGCTGCATGTCAACTATCATAAGTCTTCTATGCTTCCTATCAATGTTGATTCAGTGAAGATAGCTAGGCTGGCTTCAGTCTTTGGTTGTGTGGTTGGCTCTCTGCCTTTTACCTATCTTGGGCTACCTGTGGGAATCAACAAACCCAAGATTCTGGACTTAATGCCTTTGGTGGATAGTATGGAGAGGAAACTTTCTGTAAGCTCCTCCTTCCTTGCTCATGGAGGAAGACTACAGTACTTGATCTCTGCTCTCTCTTCGGTTCCTATTTCTTTCCTCTGTAGTTTGGACCTGCCTGCTGGTATTTTAAAGCAACTGGAGAGAATCCAGAGGCAGTGCCTTTGGAGAAAGTATGGACAGGAGTCTGGTCAGTCTTTGGCTGCTTGGAGCTTGGTCTGCAGACCAAAAAATAAAGGTGGGCTGGGTATTTTGAATTTGGGGCTGCAGAATGAAGCCCTCCTTCTCAAACATGTTAGTAAGTTCTACAATAAAGTTGATGTTCCCTGGGTGGATTTGATTTGGAATACTTACTATCATGGTAGAGTCCCCCATGCTACAACCATTTGTGGTTCATTCTGGTGGAGGGATATTTGCAAGTTAATGGATAAATTCAGGATGGTCTGTGCTGTGCATGTTCATAGGGGTGACACAGTTCTATTTTGGTCTGATTCTTGGTCTTTGGGAGATTCCAGTGTACCACTTGATCAAAGATTTGCAAGACTATTCTCCTTTGTCATTGACCCTCTTATTTCTGCTGCTGAGGTTTTTGACATGTCTGAGCTATCTTCTTTATTTCATTTACCACTCTCTGAGAGAGCTTTTGGTGAGTTGCAGTCATTGCAATCCTTGCTTGGAAATTCAAATGTTAATCACCAGCTGAATGATGTTTGGGTTTGGAAAGAGGATGGAAAGGATTACTCTGCCAAGAAATATTATACCTTCTTGCATAAGCACATTGTGTCCAACCCAATATTGTCCTGGATTTGGGCTAGTTGTTGCACCTTGAGGATTAAGTTCTTTGCTTGGATGTTGATCATGGATCGGTTGAACACACAAGATATGCTGGAGAGAAGGCACTGGAATGTCTCTGACTCAAATTTGTGTGTGTTGTGTCCCACGCACACCAAGGAGGACAGGGATCATCTATTCTTCGAGTGTAACTTTAGTTGCAGGGTCTGGAACTACCTTCAAATCAACTGGCCTGCTGGAGATGAAATGACTGACATTGCTATCCATGCTAGAAGGGCTTTTGCAAGGCCTTTCTTCTCTGAAGTTGTTTTTCTAGCTTGGTGGAATATTTGGAATGTTCTAAATGACAGGGTTTTCAGGAATATCAAACCATCTTTTTGTTGGTGGAGAGCTTCTTTTATTTTGGACGTTTCTCTTTTAGTTCATAGGATTAAACCTAAATTCAAAGATGATCTGATTAGATGGATCTCTTTTTTGCATCCTTGAGGTTAGCTTTTTCATCTTGCCTTTTCTCTTTTAGGGTCTCCCTGACCTTGTAAATTACTGCACATATGTATTTTTGTTTGGAGTAATAAAATTGCTGTGGGGCCAAAGCCCTACAGTTTCAGGTCAAAAAAAAATAACAATCCACTCATAGACTTCCATGCCAACCTAAAAGGATTAAGATGTCAAACGGTTGAAAGAAAAGCGTACAGTTTTGCAATGCAATTTTTTTGTTGACTCACTATATAATGATATGTGAAGCTCTAATGTAAGTTCAGAACATACACAATTTAGTGCCTCAAAGCTAGAGTATATATCTGCTTGTCGCTGCCTCCATTGTCATAGAAGCCTCTCGTTATTGACACCACTCTTGAAAGACGCAGCCAGACCCCCATTGCACTACTACCAAAGTGTCTTTGTATGTTGTGCTAACCACACTTGAAGCCTTGAAGACAAAATACATATATCTCAGGCAATGTAACAATCTGTCCCAAGAGATTGTGGTTAGCCAAGATCAATTGAAGGCACACATCACATAAAAAATAATCCTACAGTACTTCATGATCTCTTAGGCCATTTCCATATTATTTAAAATCAACAAATGATATAGGATTGTGACCTTAGGTAGTTCCACATATATATACCATCGACACGCAGTGATCCGACTAAAGCTCATACGGGCTATAGAGGAAGCGTGACGAGCAAACCTTCAACATGTACTCATTATGTTCAAAAGTAAACAAAACTAATGTCTCATTGTGGTAATGAAGAACCTTCACATTTTCTATCAGAGCACTAACAAAGATACAAATCATGGAACCTGTCTTGAGAACATAGTCACCGTCAACCACTACAACCATAAATCACAAATAAATAATGTAACCAGCTCCTACAAATTCGTGGCTTTTCTTCTCTATGGAGCTTATACTAATATTCCTACATGCTAACAACACAACATAACATCATAATCAAATGTGCATTTGCTAATCTAGCGAACATCCCCATCTCAAAACAGAAAATTGTAGCTATTTTCACGAAGCACCTAAAAACATCACCTCGATTCAAACAACTGCAACCACGACGTATTTGTTCTATTATTATATGGCTAAGCAAGGACCAAACTTACTAACTAC
This sequence comes from Aegilops longissima, assembly GCA_021605205.1. Lineage (NCBI taxonomy): Eukaryota > Viridiplantae > Streptophyta > Magnoliopsida > Poales > Poaceae > Aegilops > Aegilops longissima. Next base: position 143,759,733 of record CM038682.1, on the reverse strand, counting down.
TTCAAGTATCTCTAGTTACTTACCAGAGAAGTGGTTCCGACAGCCGAAAGTGCCTGAGTTCCGAGGAGCCAAGTGAGGTGCTTCGTTTCTTCTTTGCCTCGCGTGGGGGCGAGGGAGGAGACGAAGAGGAGCCGCCGGAGTCCACCAGGGCCGCGCCGGCGACGAAGGCAATGCCCAGCCCGAAACCCTAGCCACGGCTGAGGGTCACAAGCGAGCGCGAGAACCCCTCATCCTCTCCCCCCCCCTACAGGGACTCGCCCATTGCCAGACGGACGCGGGAGAGGAAGAGGAGCGGCGTGACTGCGCTGGGGGCAGAGGAGAGAGGCGTAGGGGAGGAGGAGGCCGACCCCCTCGGCCACGCCGCCCCCGCCGCTTCCCATATGCCGCCGCCTTTGCCTCGTCTCACCATTCCTTCTTCCCTCCCGTGGGAGCCGGGGCGGGGCGTTAGGGTTTGGCGGCGCCAGATCGGAGGGGTCGAAGGAGGAGAGGGAGGCGCTGGTGGGGAGGAGGCCGGGTGACGGCGGGGAAGGAGGAGAGGGAGGCGCAGGTGGGGAGGAGGCCGGGTGGCGGCGGGTGGGGAGGAGGCCAGGTGGTGCCGGGGAAGGAGGAGAGGGAGGCGCGGGTGGGAAGGAGGAGGCGGAGCGAGCGGGAGAAGAGTCGGCCAGGGTTGTCTCCACGGGAGCAGCCCTTTTATCCTCCTGTGAGTGAAATGACGAAATTGCCCTCGGCGGGGCACTGGAATCACACGCTGTGGCACAGGATTCCGACATTGTTTTGATCTACAGTTTCATGGTTTGATCCGACGGCCCGTATCCCTCCATCTCGCGATCGAACGGCCGAGAACGCATCAAGGACCAGATCCAACGGCCCGGAATCGCTAAAGTACAAGGAGTCTGGGTTACTCCCACTATGTATCTTAGGTGATACAACTGTGATGTTTCCATGGGTAAAGCATCAGATTGTCGAAGGAACAAATTGGCAGGTCACAGACTGGGTAGCGTGTGATGGTTTGGTTGTATTTGGAGTTTTGCGCAAAGCCCCATATGATAAAGTCCCATATGGCAGGGATGCTAGAGAATTGCAAGGTAAGGAAGGTAAGTATGTGGAGGACTTGCATGCAAAAAATATTGGATGCTGAGGATCCCAATGACTTGGAAGGTAAGGATGCTGAGGCCTTGCATGCAAAAAACTTGGATGCTGAGGATCCCAATGACTTGGAAGGTAAGGTTGTTGAGGACTTGCATGCAAAAAACTTGGATGCTGAGGATCCCAATGACTTGGAAGGCAAGGATGGTGTGGACTTGCATGCCAAAAACCTGGATGCTAAGGATCCCAATCACTTGGAAGGTAAGGACAGTGAGGAGTTGGATGCACAAGGCGTGGATGCTAAGCTTGTGGATTTTATATATCACGTGACTTGTCTGTTTACAGGAGCAAGACTGGATGCTGTATCTTGTAAATGTAAAAAGTTGGAAAGTCAGGATTACCCATGCGCACATATATTCTGCGTTCTGGATCATCTTGGTGTATGCACATTTCCAAAAAATAATTGTCAAGAAAAGATGGACAATGCATGCCAAGCCAGCGTTCCCTTCTTCAAGGACTGTGAATACTCATGTATAGTCTGATCACATGAATAAGTATCATCAACTACGCATGATGGCTAGTGACGCTTTATTCACAGCCGTAGCTAGCGATTCACAGTCAGAACAGGTGATGGAGCTCCTCCGGAGTATATTGGTTGATGGAGAAAAAACTGATTTGGATGAAGGCCATAAATCGTTTGTTCCTTTGCCGACATACTTCTCTGCTGCTTGCGAATGCTGCACTGATGACGTGGAAAATCCAATCAACATAGTTCCAAAAGGGAGACCAACTACCGAAGAATCGAACAAGAGGATTAAATCCAGGCGCGAGCGGATGAGAGGGATAAAAAAGCAACGAAGTTAGTGCACATGTTTATCTCATTGTTCATTTCCATACATGCTTACAATGTTAATATGTTCTCTCTTTTTCTTCAATTTACTCAGGAACAAAACGGGGAAATCAAAGGTCACAAGGAGGAAGAAGCAAAAAGAGAAAGACTCAGAGACAGAAGAAGACACAAATTCAGATATAGAAGAAGAGGAAGATTCAAAAAAAGCAACAAAGTTAGTGCACATGTTAATCTCATTGTTCATTTCCATACATGCTTACAGTGTTAATATGTTCTCCCGGAGAGTGTTCACATGTTTTTCTTCAATTTACACAGGAAAAAATCGGGGAAATCAAATAGCAGAAGGAGGAAAAAGCAAAATGAAGAGACAGAGGCAGATACAGAAGAAGAGACAGAGGCAGATACAGAAGAAGAGGAAGATTCAGGTATAGAAGAAGAGGAAGATTCAGATGCAGAAGAAGAGGGAGATTCAGATGCAGAAGAAAAGGGAGATTCAGATGAGGAAGAAGAGGAAGATTCAGATGCAGAAGATGGTGGGATGAGGAGGGCTAGAAAGAGACCATTGGAGGTTGTAGAAGAGGATTACGCAAAACCAAACAAGTGGGCATTAGCACAATTGTGCGTACTTAAACAAGTTTTTGAATGCTGGCTGCAGATTCATCTATTTCATTTTTTGCAAGAAACGCAAGGGCGCTCCAAATGTCTATGCTGGGAGGATGAAAAAGAACGATGACAAGGGTGCGCGAGGAAAACCAGTGAAGTTAGTGTCTGTACTTACATGTCCGCTCTAGAAGTCGGGTATTTCCTAGTACCGTGTTGACCTTTCTTAACTTTTTAAGGAAAGACTCTAGTAAGGGCGGTAAGAACAGGCCAAAGGGGCGATGAAGACAAAAGGGCATGTTAGGGATGTACGACAAGCTGAGCGAATAAGAGCTGTCAAGTTAGCTTCTATAGCTATGAAGAGAAAATCAGTGAAGTTAGTGTTTTTTCTGTCATAGTGTACTGTACATGCTCAAATCTTCTTTGCTATCCTATTAACGAACGTTGTTTCATGCAGGAAAGCTAAAGTGAAGTCGAGACAGGATATTTAGATGCACAGGGTCAAGCAGAGAAAACAAAAGGATTTCTGGGGTCGAAAAATTGAGAACAAACTGAAGTAGACAGTTTTTCATGTCGTTATCCACCTTGTTTCTCATGTATTAGACCTATTTGATGGACTGCCACTATTTTTCTGAATTCCTCCTTTGATTAGTACACCCTCATTTTATTATGGACAGGTCGGCATGGTAGGCTAGTTATGATTTATTAACATCGATGAAACAATGCATTTTTAGTGAAGTTGGTTTTATGTATTTTTTTCATTTTTTACATAATATATTGCTAAAATTTGTTCAAAGTGTAGACAAATTTCATACTTGAAATATAAAATAGAAACCGAAAATTTATATATATAAGAAAAATAGAATGTTAATAGAAACCTCGTTTTCAAATAACATTGAAAATCGTTTATTTTCAAATAGAAAATAAGCATACTGATATTTTAAAATAGCATGCTCATTTGAAAAAGCATGTTCAATTGAAAATAAAATAGAATGAATATGCTGATTTAAAAATAGCATGCTGATTTTAAAATAGCATGCTTATTTGAAAAATATAATGCTCCTTTCAATATGCTACTTTTAAAATAGCATCCTGATTTCAAAAATATCATGCTAATTTTAAAAATAGCATGGTACTTTAAAAATATAATGCTCTTTTAAATATGCCACTTTTAAAATAACATGTTGTTTTCAAAAATATCATGCTTATTTTAAAAATAGCATGCTTATTTTAAAAATAGCATGCTTACTTTAAAAATATAATGCTCTTTTCAATATGCTACTTTTAAAATAGCATGCTGATTTCAAAAATAGCATGCTGATTTCAAAAATAGCATGCTGATTTAAAAAAAATCATGTTCTTTTGAATATTTGTTTTTAAAAATAGCATGCTGCTTTCAAAATAACAGCCTCATTCTAAAAATATAACGTTGTTTTTAAAAACATAACGCTGTTTTAAAAAAATATAACGTTGTTTTTAAACTGATTTCAAAAATTACATGCTTTTTTAAATATGCTGTTTTGAAAGCAGCGTGCTGATTTTGAAAACAACGTTTTTTTAATTATGCTTTTTAAAATATAGCATGTTTTTTAGTATATACTGTTTGTCAAATTAAAAAAACATCACTTTGAAAATAGCATGCCATCTCAAAAGTAACAGAAATATCATTTTTTGCATTGCATTTCGACCCGCAAGTTTTTGTTTTGCATTGCATTTTTTTGTGAGACATACATACAAACCGCATTTTCAATATAACTCATAGTAGCCAACACAAAAACCTCGTTCAAAAATGAAAGTAGTGTCTAATCCATTTGAAACTCGGTTAGATTTGATTCTAAAAATACTAGCATCATTGTGACAAAAAAAGAGAATATAATTGCAGTCCATAAAGGTAATTATATCAAGGAGGGTACCAGGGTGCGTTATATATATAGACTTGCATAGCAAGTACATTACGGCACATAGGGTTCATACTACCACCAAGTTACTGCCAAGTTCCATTTACTGGACGATCTTCATATCCAGTCGGACCCAAAAGTTATACCACCAAAGTACCAGTTACTACCAAGTACCAGTTACTACTAAGTTGCACTTACTGGACCCAAAAGCTGATACTACCAACTTGCAGTTACTGGCTAGTACATACAGATTATAAAACTAGTGTCAACCTACTGCCATGGGTCAACGAATCATCATGCCACTAACCATGTTCACCCTAAGCCCACCTCCACTCCTTTCCATGAACCTGAAGATAGCCATTTGATCTTCTTTCATTATGGTGCCCTCAACGACTTCTCTCCAGTTCTTCGTCATGATAGCACGCCCGTCCTTCTTGCCCATCTTGAACAAGACCTTTTTATTACCTTCAAAATGTTCGTTAGTGACATGCACAACCATGGGCTTTCGCAGATAATCTTTTAGGTAGGCCTGATTGTAATCCTTTGAGAAGCACTGATTGCACAGGGAAATAAATAATGTTACATAAAAAATGAAGTATGATTTGCACACAAAAAAGTAAGTATGATTTGCACAACCACGCCCGTCCTCCTCTCTATCTTTACATGATGGCATTTTTCACTAGTGAAGTATGATTTGCAAAAATAAAAGTCCAAGTGTTTACCATCTTGCTCTTCCCTCTGATGACTGCCGAGCGAGTGACGGTGCTGACATAGTATGGTATGGGAGGTTGGCACTACTTTACTATGGATTTGAGACAGTCCCACCGATCCTCGTTTAGCGATACATGGTTGCCGTAGAAGATTCGATCCTCGAAAGTTCCTTTTCTCACAAGGTATCCCAGACCTGTATCAAAAAAATTAAGATGATAGAGTAGTAAATAATTTCATACGTAAGATCTAGAACATCAGCACTGGGTTAATGATCAATGCCTACTCCAATGACCAAGAAATGAAGGACATAGATAACCCAATCACATCCACCCAGCAATATCTCGTAGAAACATGGGCAAAATGAATATTTGATTTATTTAAACTAACAACTAAACACTGCTCTATGTAAGCTCTAGTTCAGTCAATGTTGATTTGGAAGGTCATCTAGAACCCAAACAGAGTAATGTGTGGTAATCAACTGTCACTCAAACATCAACTTTCGATATTTCACGGTTCATTTAATACCTGACCAGCCAAATAGAACTTTACCCCGTAGTGCCAAGATAGGATCGTGGTCCACATCTCCATCTCCATCAGAACTATCATCAGTGTCATAATCACTAGAGGTGTCGCCATCACCGCTATAGCCGTCACTCCCACGTGAAGTGCCATCTGAAGCATCATCTGAGGTGGTCCGGTGATCACTCTCTTCACTGCTGATGACGATGGTTTCCCTTGCCATTCAAACCTGTTGCATGCATTGCAATGAACAAATGTTAGTTATTGATATATGAAATCAGTCTTCCATTAGGACTTGTTAGCACCATATACAATGTGAATAATCTTTTCGCATACTTCTTGCTAAGTATGTAGTTCATGTATAAACATCTACACGAAAAAGCTAGTCGACAACTATTCGCACGACTAGTCAAGACTAGTGGTTAGACTCATAATCATTGGGCAGACATAACCAATTAGGATATTTCAAGGTTACAATTTTGTGAGCTGGACAGGAAAACTTGGTAACCAACCAATTAGTAGCCATGTAAAATTGAACCATGATTGACTGCTCTCATCGAGCAATACGTGAAACTATAACTGATCTGCCTTTGGTCACTGCAAATTTCCTGATGGGCTGTTGTGTGGTACCATCAGGTAATAAATATAATGACTTTAAATTGTCCCAACAAAACAAATAATGCATTTTCTGTTGTACATAACATTTTTAGAGGGAGCTGTGGAGGTTAATTTTCCAATTTCCAGTGAGAATAAGGACATGATAGAATCTCTCAAGCAAAATGACATCATGGTGAAGGCTATGAGAACGAGCAAGGTATGCTGACCAATAGTCACCCTTTTGTATACTTGCTATTTATTTACTCATTACTACCCATACCAACAAGTAAAATCATGATTATTAAGTATAATGGCAGAAAATCCAACAGTGAGGAATTTGTTGCAATGTGTACTACTAGCTCAGAAGAAATTTTCATTGACCCCAACAAGCCCATACCATATCTTGGAGATAGGCTGACATAATTCAAGTAAGCAGTAACAACAATCAGCAAAAATATGAACCAACCAAAAATATTACATGTGTGCACATATCATCAAAAACATGCACCAATCAAGAGCAGTCTATACTTGACAAATCCTTCAAAATATGCACTAATCATCATACTACCATCGAGTAATACATGAAACTGTAATTGATCCTCATTCCATCATTACAAATTTCCTCATGGACTGCTTCTGTGCTCGCCTTTTTAGTTTCTAATAACTAAGCATCAGCAAATACAGATACACAGTCTTCAAACTATCCCAACAAACCAAAACATGTGTATGCTCCTGTGAATATACTTTTTCTATATCTAGCAGTGGGGGGCCATTTTCCAGGGGGAAAAAGTACTTGATAGCATCTGTCAAGCAAGATGATAGCATAGTCAAGGCTATGTCGACGACCAAGTTATGCTGGCCAACACCCACCTTTTTCTCTTACTTGCACGAAAGTGTTTACCCATTACTACCCCATACGAACAAGTAAAACCATGATTACGCAGTACATTGTCAGATTATCTTGCTGTAAAATTACTTGTTGCAATATGACCTACTTGGTGACAGTAAATCTGCGAATACCCGAAACATGCACACAAGCAAGTGTCAGAATTTAACTTGGGCGGTGCTGCTAGATCACAAAATTAAGGTAAGCTCGACATTCGAAGGGTAGGGAAGATCAATCTTACCTGTGAAGTGGTACCAGATGGGGCTGGAGTAGACTTGTTCGAAGTTGGCACCACCAGAGCTTCGGGCGGCGCGACCAGGATTGGGAGAAGAGGTGCCTTTGTCGGACCACTACTAGGAAAAGGCCTACTAATGGCGCACCGGGTTTGCCTACTAATGGCGCACTACCGGTTCGCCATTAGTATCACGGCACTAGTATTTTTTACTAATGGCGCACCACTGGTGCGCCATTAGTATCTGGTATACTAATGGCGCACCACGCAGTGCGCCATTAGTATGTAACACCATGCGCCATTAGGGTGCCTCCCGGGGGGGGGGGGGCATACGTAACCATGTGCTTTGTCATACTAATGGCGCACCCTGTCGTGATGCGCCATTAGTATCCTTTGGCATACTAATGGCACACCTTGAGCTGATGCGCCATTAGTATGAATATTTGGTTTTTCTTTTTTTTACTTTTCTAATTTTTGCACAGGTTACAAAATATATTACTGGACAGAATATAGACAGCAGCACACAGCAAGAGCAGATTCATCGAATACAATAGAAGATTAGTCTCCGAATTCAAAATACCGAACAAAGATAAAACATTACAAGTCTAAAGACCGCGAGTATCGAGTTTGTCTTCACACTACAGGTCGATATCGATCATCTAAACTACCATCACATAGAAGAGAGTTGCGGTCATCACGATGAGCATCATCACGATCAAACTAGTCTTCATCCGGTTCCTCCAACGCTCCCTCCTCTCTCCCGCCAGATAGCGGGCGTATCTAGATTCGGCCTCCGCCCTAATGGTGTACCCTTTGTAACTATTACCGCTGAAACGGTGAACCTGTCTCCGACACACCTCCCAGTCGTCGTAGACTCCGGGAACCTTACCCTTGTAAACGACATACGACGGCATCTCTATGCACAAGCCAAACAACAGACAATACATAAGCAATATGTAAGTATGCAACAAAAGGACCAAAAGAGAAAAGCAAGACATTAATAGAATGATTGATGGTCCTACTAATAAATAGCATCGATTACATCTAAGTTGAATGACTGTCCAAACCAAAGAGACATACGAATTCATTAAAGTTTAATTACAACATGAGCCAATCAATGTTTCAGAACTACACATCACTACTTTCGACTCGACTCATCGGACAGGAGCGTGGATGAAGCCGCCGTCTGTCGTGATGGTCATGAAATCATGGTAGTTGTCACCCTGCATTTGTAGCATTTCATCTATCTCGCTGTTGGACGGTTGATATCTGAGGAAGAACTGCCCCGAGGTATGAAGGACATCTTGATGGATGATGTCCGCAAACTCCGACTGGATGCGAAAGAATTCTTGTCTGAGGTCCGCGTCCTGGACTGCCTTTTCTACTTAGTTGGACAGATCACTTCAGAAAATCGCCTTTGTAAGCGAAAATGTCCAGTAAAGCCTATCTCGCTTATAGCCTCCGACAAGCTCGCGACCCAATCTTTGAGATTATCTGGTAGCAGAAGTTGATGATGGTCCCTTACGATCGCCCGCATGTGATGGAGGGCGTAGTAGGCATCCTTCTGACCGCCAGGCGGCTGCTTGACGCAGCAGAACTTCGTATTGTGTGAGAACATGTGCTTGCCGTACTTACGAACTGACCTGGTGAAGGTGCCTCCAGATTTGGCGTAGCCGGGGAGAACATCATCAAGAACTTTCTTGACATTTGTGTAGTCTATCTTGGAGTTACGGTTCGGGTCGAAATACGTGGCCATGGAATATTTCGGGCTTAAGAGGATGAGTGTGCAATGTGTGTCACTGCACAGAACACCGAATGTTAGAAAAAAAGAACGATCGAAATCTAAGAAATCATATGTTACGGGGTGGTTAAGGGATGACTTACTCGGGAAAGTAAGCCATAAGGAAGTTATCCTTATCTGGGTTTGCCAGAATGACGCCTTCGAGGTGTGAACTCGCAACTTGGCGGTCCCCAGCACTGCTCAAGTGCTTGGCACGCATGTAGAAGGGGTCGACTATCACGATGTCCGGGGTCTTGTCTCTAATGATCCGCATCTCCATACTCAGCGAAAACAGCCGAACGAAGGTGTAGTGCAGCGGATGAAGGTTAAACATAGCAAAGATGTCATCAAACCGCAGGACGATCGTACCCCCGATGTCGGCATCCACAAAGCCCTTGCCCTCTGGCACCTTGGCCACGAAAATCGGGTATGCCACATCCTTCTCTCTGAGATGCCGCTTCTCCAAAGAAAGAACACTGTCGTGCAGACTCCGCATAGCACCGGTTGCAGCATTCAGCATATTTGGCGGTAGCATCACCCTACCCGCCACATGCACCCTCCTTGAGATATCCTTAGGTGAAGGTGGCTGTCGGTGTCAAAACCGATGGATCTCGGGTAGGGGGTCCCGAACTGTGCGTCTAGGCGGATGGTAACAGGAGACAAGGGACACGATGTTTTTACCCAGGTTCGGGCCCTCTCGATGGAGGTAATACACTACTCCTGCTTGATTAATATTGATGATATGGGTAGTACAAGAGTAGATCTACCACGAGATCAAGGAGGTTATACCCTAGAAGCTAGCCTATGGTATGATTGTTGTTCGTCCTACGGACTAAAACCCTCCGGTTTATATAGACACCGGATAGGTTAGGGTTACACAGAGTCGGTTACAATGGTAGGAGATCTACATATCCATATCGCCAAGCTTGCCTTCCACGCCAAGGAAAGTCCCATCCGGACACGGGACGAAGTCTTCAATCTTGTATCTTCATAGTCTTGGAGTCCGCCGTGATGATAGTTCGCTATCCGGACACCCCTAGTCCAGACTCCTCAAGAGCCCCTGAACCAGGCTTCAATGACGACGAGTCTGGCACGCATATTGTCTTCGGCATTGCAAGGCGGGTTCCTCCTCCGAATACTTCATAGAAGGTTTTGAACACAAGGACAGTGTCCGGCTCTGCAAAACAAGTTCCACATACCACCGTAGAGAGAATAACTTTGTCATAGATCTGCTGACATACTCCACGGCGTGACATCACACCACGGCCAGACCTTTATATGAATTGTTTTTTTACTGTTCCACCTCAGCGTGTTTTAGCAAGGCGGTTTCCTTGGCACGTCTTATCAAAGCATATATCGTGCCTCCTTATTCCGGGATTCCCATCAATACGGACGTGGGTAACCCAACCGTGCCCGTCGGCACGCCTCCTCTATCAAAGACGAGTCCTAATCGACCACGGGGTGGGCTCCTTGTATTCAACCTCTTTATAATGAGACCAAGGCCCTCTTCTTTTTACACCCTCCATCGAGTTTGCCTCGCACTTCGAGTTCCAACACTCAAAGCTTCAGATTTAGGCGCTTCGGACCTTCGACGATGTCCGGCTCCGGCCAGCACAGCCGATGGATGTCTTCCTCCGTCAGAGAAGAAGATGTGCTAAAGTTGCGAGACGCCAGGTATCTAACTGGCGAGATCTCTCATAGGCTGCCTGCTCCAGGGCAGGTCATTCCCACTCCTGAGCCCGGCGAGAACGTGGTGTTCGTGTCTCACTTCCTTCGGGGTTTAGGCTTCCCGACGGATCCCTTTGTGCGGGGGCTCATGTTTTATTATGGGCTGGATTTCCATGACTTGAATCCGGAGACCATCCTCCATATCTCGTCATTCATTGTCGTATGTGAGGCCTTCCTCCATATTACCCCTCACTTTGGATTGTGGCTCAAGACCTTCAAGGTGGAGCCAAAGATGATCGAGGGGCAACAAGCAGAGTGCGGAGGGGTGGTTATAAGCAAATGTGCTGATGCTCCGTGGCCCGAGGGCTCTTTTCAAGAGGAGCTTGGTTTGTTGCAACGAGAGTGGTTTTATATCACCGCTGCCAGGGGCACCAAATGGGTGGCGCTTCCCGCCTTCCGCTCAGGTCCACCACAGCGGCTGGCGTCATGGGTCAACAAGGGGCTCGACTGGAGGCCGTCCAAGGATGTTCCTTTGTTGCAGGGCCGTATTCGAGACCTCCAAGAAAGAGAGATCAATCTGGTTGCAGTGGCGCAGGTTATGTTGATTCGGCGCCTTCCGCCCTGCAAACGTCGCCCCGTCCGCCTGTGGGAATTTAATCCGGAGGGACCACGAGCTCTTCAAAATTTTATGGGCACGACGCCCATGGAGATGTATAAACTATATAATTTTTTATTGTTCCATGCTATTATATTACCCGTTTTGGATGTTTATGGGCTTTACTTTACACTTTTTTATCATTTTTGGGACTAACCTACTAACCGGAGGCCCAACCCGAATTGCTGATCTTTTTGCCTATTTCAGTGTTTTGAAGAAGAGGAATATCAAACGGAGTCCAAACGGAATGAAACCTTCGGGAGCGATCTTTTTGGAACAAACACAATCCAGGGGACTTGGAGTGGAAGTCAAGCAACAGAGGAGGTGGCCATGAGGGTGCCCGGCGCGCCCTCTGGAGGTGGGCATGCCCCCACCCTCGTGGGCCCCTCGAGCGTCCACCGACCTACTTCTTCCTCCTATATATATCAACGTACCCCGAAAACATCCAGGAGCACCACGAAAAACTATTTCCACCGCCGCAACCTTCTGTATCCGCGAGATCCCATCTTGGAGCCTTCACCGGCGCTCCACCGGAGGGGGAATTGACAACGGAGGGCCTCTACATCATCTCCATGGCCTCTTCGATGAGTTGTGAGTAGTTTACCACAGACCTTCAGGTCCATAGTTATTAGCTAGATGGCTTCTTCTCTCTCTTTGAATCTCAATACAAAGTTCTCGTCGATCTTCTTGGAGATCTATTCGATGTAACTCTTTTTGCGGTGTGTTTGTCGAGATCCGATGAATTGTGGGTTTATAATCAAGTTTATCTACGAGAAATCTTTGAATATCCTATGAATTCTTTTATGTGTTATTAAGTTATCTTTGCAAGTCTCTTCGAATTATCAGTTTGGTTTGGCCTACTAGATTGATCTTTCTTGCAATGGGAGAAGTCTTAGCTTTGGGTTCAATCTTGCGAGGTCCTTTCCCAGTGACAGCAGGGGCAGCAAGGCACATATTGTATTGTTGCAATTGAGGATAAAAAGATGGGTTTTATATCATATTGCATGAATTTATCCCTCTACATCATGTCATCTTTCTTAATGCGTTACTGTGTTCTTCATGAACTTAATACTCTAGATGCAGGAAGGAATCGGTCGACGTGTGGAGTAATAGTAGTAGATGCAAAATCCTTTCGGTCTACTTGTCACGGACGTGATGCCTATATACATGATCATGCCTAGATAATCTCATAACCATGTGCTTTTCTATCAATTGCTCGACAATAATTTGTTCACCCACCGTAAAACTTATGCTATCTTGAGAGAAGCCACTAGTAAAACCCATCGCCCCCGGGTCTATCTTTTATCATAAGTTTTCCATCTACTTTTATTTGCATCTTTACTTTTCCAATCTATATCATAAAAATACCAAAAATATTTATCTTATCATATTATCTCTATCAGATCTCACTTTCGCAAGTGGCGTGAAGGGATCGACAACCCCTTTATTGCATTGGTTGCAAGGTTCTTGTTTGTTTGTGTAGGTGCGTGGGACTTCTGGCGAGCCTCCTACTGGATTGATACCCTGGTTCTCAAAAGCAGAGGGAAATACTTGCGCTACTTTGCTGCATCACCCTATCCTCTTGAAGGAAAACCAACGCAAGCTCAAGACGTAGCAAGAAGGATTTCTGGCGCCGTTGCCGGGGAGGTCTTCGCTCAAGTCAAGACATACCAACTACCCATCACAAACTCATCTCCCTCGCATTACATTATTTGCCATTTTCCTCTCGTTTCCTCTACCCCACATCACCCTTGCCGTTTTATTCGTCCTTCTTCTGTTCGTTTGCTTTGATGTCTTGGCTTGTTTGCTCGTTTGGTTAGAATAGTTGTTTATTTATTGCTAAACAGAGAACCTAAGATCTATGGATCCTCATCCGCTTGCCAATATTTTTAAGAGATCCAATTATGATTAACCAATTTCTAGTGATTTGAGTGCACTAGATTATCTTTATGAGGTTCTGCTTGAAATTCGTTAATCTGAAAATTGTGATGAAGAAATTTATGAAGAGATTCACGATAGCTCCTTGAATAAAAAGCGTGATTGCAATGATTTTAATATAAATTCTATTGATGTCAATTGTGCTACTAATATGCAAAACCCTAAGCTTGGGGATGCTAGTTTTGCTATGTCTACTACTTGTTGCAATGATCATGATTGGGGTGATTCTTCTTGTAATATGAGATTATTTATTAAACAACAGTGTTTGCAATAATATTTAAAGTGGATTTGGAAGAGTGTCAACTTTAGATCCCACATATTTGGAGTATGTTCAATCTTATGATATTTTTGATAAAAGTGGGTTTGGAGAGGTCATGACTTTAGTTAATGTTAATCCCACTATTTTGGAAGAGTGTCAACTTTGCATACATGTGGATCATGTTAAAATTATGTTTTGTGATAGCTATATTGTTGAATTTTCTTATGATCCTACATTTAATTATTATGAGAGAGGAAAATATGGTTGTAGAAATTTTCATGTTACTAAATTACCTCTCGTTATGTTGAGATTGCTATTGTTTCTCTCTTCTTCCTTGCATATGGTAGTTTTTGCTTGTCTTGATAATTTGTTTGCTTATAAAATTCCTATGCATATGTAGTATGTTAGACTTAAATGTGTTTGCCACATGTTTCATGATGCTCTCTTTGCGCTTCAATTCTTGTCTTTCATGTGAGCATCATTAAAATTATCAATGCCTAGCTAAAAGGCTTTAAAGGAAAGGGCTTGTTGGGAGACAATCCAGTATTTTTACTTACTGTTATTTAATAAATAAATCATCTAGCCTATGTTTAGTTGTGTTTTTATGTTTTAATTAGTGTTTGTGCCAAGTAGAACCTATAGGATAACCTACGGTGATAGTTAATTTGATTCTGCTGAAAAACAGAAACTTTTGCGCGCACGAAAATAATTTTAGTAAATCACAGAAAGGTGCTTTTGCGTTGATTATTTTTTCTGTAGATCAATAGAAAAATTTCCCAGGACTTCCTATTTTGTTAAGACTTTTAGAGTTCCAGAAGTATTCGAAAGTTACAGATTTCTACAGACTGTTCTGTTTTTGACAGATTCTGTTTTTCGTGTGTTGTTTGCTTATTTTTGATGCATCTATGGCTAGTATCGGGGGGTATGAACCATATAAAAGTTGGAATACAGTAGGTTTAACACCAATATACATAAAGAATGAGTTCATTACAGTAACTTATGTGGTGGTTTTCTTTCTTGCACTAACGGAGCTTATGAGATTTCCTGTTGAGTTTTGTGTTGTGAAGTTTTCAAGTTTTGGGTAAAGATTTGATGGACTATGGAATAAGGAGTGGCAAGAGCCTAAGCTTGGGGATTCCCATGGCACCCCAAGATATTCAAGGATAACCAAAAGCCTAATCTCGGGGATGCCCTGGAAGGCATCCCCTCTTTCATCTTCGTCTATCGGTAACTTTACTTGGAGCCATATTTTTATTCACCACATGATATGTGTTTTTCTTGGAGTGTCTTGTATGATATTAGTCTTTGATTTTTTGATTACCATAATCATCCTTTCTGTACACACCTTTTGGGAGAAACCCACTTGATTGGAATTTATTAGAATACTCTATGTGCTTAACTTATATCTTTTGAGCTAGATAGTTTTCCTCTAGTGCTTCACTTATATCTTTTAGAGCTCGTCGGTGGCTTGATTTTGTAGAAGTTGTTAATCTCATGCTTCACTTATATTATTTTGAGAGTCTTTTAGAACAACATGGTATTTTCTATGTTTATAAAATTGGTCCTAAAATGATGGGCATCCAAGTTGGGTATAATAAAAACTATCATAGGAAGTGAATTGGATGCTATGATCAATTTGATACTTGATAATGGTTTTAAGATATGGAGATGGTGATATTAGAGTCATGCTAGTTGGGTAATTGTGAATTTAAAGAATGCTTGTGTCGAAGTTGGCAAGTCCCGTAGCATGCACGTATGGTAACCGTTGTGTAACAAATTTGGAATACGAGGTGTTCTTAGATTGTCATCCTCACGAGTGGCGGTCGGGGACGAGTGATGGTCTTTTCCTACCAATCTATCCCCCTATGAGCATGCGCGTAGTGCTTGGTTTTTGATGACTTGTAGATTTTTGCAATAAGTATATGAGTTCTTTATGACTAATGTTGAGTCCATGGATTATACGCACTCTTACCCTTCCGTCGTTGCTAGCCTCTTCGGTACCGTGCATTGCCCTTTCTCACCTTGAGAGTTGGTGCAAACTTCGCTGGTACATCCAAGCCCCATGATAAGATACGCACTATCACACATAAACCTCCTTATATCTTCCTCAAAATAGGCACCATACTTACCTATTATGGCATTTCCATAGCCATTCCGAGATATATTGCCATGCAACTTTCCACCGTTCCGTTGATCATCATGACACGCATCATCATTCTCATATTGCCTTGCATGATCATGTAGTTGTCATCGTATTTGTGGCAAAGCCCGAATGCATAATTTTTTATACATGTCACTCTTGATTCATTGCCCATCCCGGTACACCGCCGGAGGCATTCATATAGAGTCATATCTTGTTCTAGTTTTGAGTTGTAATTCATGAGTTGTAAATAAATAGAAGTGTGATGATCATCATTATTAGAGCATTGTCCCCAAATAAAAAGAAAGAAAAAAAAGAAAGGCCAAAAAGAAAAAAAGGGGGAAAGGCCAAAGAAAAAAAAAGGCCAAAGAAAAAAGAAAGGCCCAAAGAAAAGAAAAAGAAAATAAAAAAGGGGGCAATGTTACTATCCTTTTCCACACTTGTGCTTCAAAGTAGCACCATGTTCTTCATATAGAAAGTCTCTTATGTTGTCACTTTCATATACTAGTGGGAATTTTTCATTATAGAACTTGGCTGGTATATTCCTACGATGGGCTTCCTCAAAATGCCCTATGTCTTCGTGAGTAAGCAAGTTGGATGCACACCGTACCCACTAGTTTCTTTTGTTGAGCTTTCATACATTTATAGCTCTAGTGCATCCGTTGCATGGCAATCCCTACTCCTGATGTTGACATCAATTGACGGGCATCTCCATAGCCCGTTGATTAGCCTTGTTAACATGAGACTTTCTTCTTTTTTGTCTTCTCCACACAACCTCCATCATCGTATTCTATTCCACCCATAGTTCTCTATCCATGGCTCACACTCATGTATTGCATGAAAGTTGAAAACGTTTGAGATTACTAAAGTATGACACAATTGCTTGGCTTTTCATCGGGGGTGTGCAAGATGAGAGCATTCTTGTGTGACGAAAATGGAGCGTGACCAAACTATATGATTTTGTAGGGATGAACTTTCTTTAGCCATGTTATTTTGAGAAGACATGATTGCTTTGATTAGTATGCTTGAAGTATTACTATTTCTTATGTCAATATGGACTTTTATTTTGAATCACTTGGATCTGAACATTCATGCCACAATAAAGAAAATTCCATTGAGAATTATGCTAGGTAGCATTCCAAATCAAAAATTCTGTTTTTATCATTTACCTACTCGAGGACGAGTAGGAATTAAGCTTGCGGATGCTTGATAGGTCTCCAACATATCTATAATTTTTGATTGTTCCATGCTATTATATTACTTGTTTTGGATGTTTATGGGCTTTAATTTACAATTTTATATCATTTTTGGGACTAACCTAATAACCGGAGGCCCAGCCCGAATTGCTGTTTTTTTGCCTATTTCAGTGTTCCAAAGAAAAGGAATATCAAACGAAGTCCAAACGGAATGAAACCTTCGGGAGCGATCTTTTTGGAACAAACGCAATCCAGGGGACTTGGAGTGGAAGTCAACCAACAGAGGAGGCGGCCACGAGGGTGCCCGGCACGCCCCCTGGAGGTGGGCGCGGCCCCACCCTTGTGGGCCCCTCGATTGTCTACTGACCTACTTCTTCCTCCTATATATATATCCACGTACCCTGAAAACATCCAGGAGCACCACGAAAAACTATTTCCACCGCCGCAACCTTCTGTATCATTGAGATCCCATCATGGAGCCTCCGTCGGTGTTCCACCGGAGGAGGAATTGACCACGGAGGGCCTCTACATCATCTCCAAGGCTTCTCCGATGAGTTGTGAGTAGTTTACCACAAACCTTCGGGTCCATAGTTATTAGCTATATGGCTTCTTCTCTCTCTTTGAATCTCAATACAAAGTTTCCTCGATCTTCTTATAGATCTATTCGATGTAACTCTTTTTGCAGTGTGTTTGTCGAGATCTGATGAATTGTGAGTTTATGATCAAGTTTATCTATGAGAAATCTTTGAATCTCCTCTGAATTCTTTTATGTGTAATTAAGTTATCTTTGCAAGTCTCTTCAAATTATTAGTTTGGTTTGGCCTACTAGATTGTTCTTTCTTGCAATGGGAGAAGTGCTTAGCTTTGAGTTCAATCTTGCGGTGTCCTTTCCCAGTGACAGCAGGGCCAGCAAGGGACGTATTGTATTGTTTCCATCGAGGATAAAAAGATGGGGTTTCTATCATATTGCATGAATTTATCCCTCTACATCATGTCATTTTTCTTAATGCATTACTCTGTTCTTCATGAACTTAATACTCTAGATGTAGGCAGGAGTCAGTTGATGTGTGGAGTAATAGTAGTAGATGTAGAATAGTTTCGGTCTACTTGTCACTGACGTGATGCCTATATACATGATCGTGCCTAGATAATCTCATAACTATGCACTTTTCTATCAATTGCTCGACAGTAATTTGTTCACCCACCATAATACTTATGCTATCTTGAGAGAAGCCACTAGTGAAACCTATGGCCCCGGGGTCTATCTTTTGTCATATAAGTTTTCCATCTACTTTTATTTGCATCTTTACTTTTCCAATTTATATCATAAAAATACCAAAAATATTTATCTTATCATATTATCTCTATCAGATCTCACTTTCCAAGTGGTCGCGAAGGGATTGACAACCCCTTTATTGAGTTGGTTGCGAGGTTCTTGGTTGTTTGTGTAGGTGTGTGGGACTTTTGAGGAGCCTCCTACTGGATTGATACGTTGGTTCTCAAAAACTGATGAAATACTTACGCTACTTTGTTGCATCACCCTTTCCTCTTCAAGGAAAACCAACGCAAGATCAAGACGTAGCATTTCCCACCTCCTCCTCGCTCAGCCTTATTCTTTGAGTATAGATGGCTTCATCAAGTGGGTCCTCATCATCTTCCTCCATGTTGACATAAATGACGGCCAGCTTGGGTCTTTCTGCTCCGAAGGAGAAGTTGATCAACTCACCACTAGTGATACCGATGTGGGCGATGAAACAGACCCATCCATCTCCTCCCATCTGCAACATATTTCGTCCTTTCTTGACCTCTATAGTGTAGGCCCCCCAGGAGCCTCAAAGGTCACAGTGTCTCCGGCCAGCTTTGAATTCCAACCTCACATTGCATGGGACGATCTGTGTAAAGAAAGAAAAATGATATACACAATGCATTAATGGCAATAACACTAAAAACAAAATAGTTGTTACAAGTTTCATATAATTTGTTACCGTCGCATGAAGAAAACTCGATTGGAAGTAGATACCAAACAGCATGCCAGTTGCAAGGCTGCTAGTGCACCTTGACTTGCACAGTCGACATGGTGGTGGTGGTGAGCCATTTTCCTATTATAAGCATTGATTGGATAGAGTTAATTAAACATCAATATTTGTTCTAATGCAAGCATTCGTCAGATAGAGACAAAACATCTGATAGATAGAACAACACATTGGTTCATCGGATAGACAAATATAGGGTTTATGTCAATGTTAGGGATGTTCGGGAACGTAGTAATTTCAAAAAAATTCCTACGCACACGCAAGATCATGGTGATGCATAGCAACGAGAGGGGAGAGTGTGTCCACGTACCCTCATAGACCGAAAGCGGAAGCGTTAACACAATGCGGTTGATGTAGTCGTACGTCTTCACGGCCCGACCGATCAAGCACCGAAAGCACGACACCTCCGAGTTATTGCACACGTTCAGCTCGATGGCGTCCCTCGAACTCTGAGCCAGCCGAGTGTCAAGGGAGCCTTCCGTCAGCATGACGGCGTGGTGACGATGATGATGTTCTACCGACGCAGGGCTTCGCCTAAGCACCGCTACGATATTATCGAGGAGGACTATGCTGGAAAGGGGCACCGCACACGGCTAAGAGATTAATGATCAATTGTTGTGTCTATGGGGGCGCCCCCTGGCCACGTATATAAAGGATGGAGGGAGGAGGAGGCCGACCCTCATAGGGCGCGCCCAAGTGTGGAGTCCTACTAGGACTCCCTAGTCCTAGTAGGATTCCTCCTCCCACATGGAATTGGAAAAAGGGAAGGGAGAAGGAGAAGGAAGGAAGCCCCCCCCCCCTAGTCCAATTCGGACCTGTCCATGGGGAGGAGTGCGGACACCCTTTGAGGCCTTTCTCTCCTTTCCTGTATGGCCCATTAAGGCCCAAAACGAATTCCTGTAAATCTCCGGTACTCCGAAAAATACCAGAATCACTCGGAACCTTTCCGATGTCCGAATATAGTCGTCCAATATATCGATCTTTACTTCTCGACCATTTCGAGACTCCTCGTCATGTCCCCGATCTCATCCGGGAGTCCGAACTACCTTTGGTACATCAAAACACATAACTCATAATACCGATCGTCACCGAACTTTAAGCGTGCGGATCATACGGGTTCGAGAACTATGTAGACATGACCGAGACACATCTCCGGTCAATAACCAATAGCGGAACCTGGATGCTCATATTGGCTCCCACATATTGTACGAAGATTTTTATCGGTCAAACCGCATAACAACATACATTGTTCCCTTTGTCATCTGTATGTTACTTGCCCGAGATTCGATCGTCGGTATCTCAATACCTAGTTCAATCTCGTTACCGGCAAGTCTCTTTCCTCGTTACATAATGCATCCGTAACTAACTCATTAGCTACATTGCTTGCAAGGCTTATAGTGATGTGCATTACCGAGAGGGCCCAGAGATACCTCTCGGACAATCAGAGTGAAAAATCCTAATCTCTAAATACGTCAACTCAACAAGTACCTTTGGAGACACCTGTAGAGCACCTTTATAATCACCCAGTTACGTTGTGACGTTTGGTAGCACACAAAGTGTTCCTCCGTAGCGGGAGTTACATAATCTCATAGTCATAGGAACATGTATAAGTCATGAAGAAAGCAATAGCAACATACTAAACGATCAAGTGCTAAGCTAACGGAATGGGTCAAGTCAATCACATCATTCTCCTAATGATGTGATATCGTCAATCAAATGACAACTCATGTCTATGGTTAGGAAACTTAACCACCTTTGATTCACGAGCTAGTCAAGTAGAGACATACTAGTGACACTATGTTTGTCTATGTGTTAACACATGTATTATGTTTCCGGGTAATACAATTCTAGCATGAATAATAAACATTTATCATGATATGAGGAAATAAATAATAACTTTATTATTGCCTCTAGGGCATATTTCCTTCAGTCTCCCACTTGCACTAGAGTCAATAGTCTAGATTACACAGTAATGATTCTAACACCCATGGAGCCTTGGTGTTGATCATGTTTTTCTCGTGGAAGAGGCTTAGTCAGCAGGTCTGCAACATTCATATCCATATGTATCTTGCAAATCTCTATGTCTCCCACCTGGACTTGGTCCCGGATGGAATTGAAGCGTCTCTTGATGTGTTTGGTTCTCTTGTGAAATCTGGATTCCTTCGCCAAGGCAATTGCACCAGTATTTACACAAAAGATTTTCATTCGACCCGATGGACTAGGTATGACACCTAGATCGGATATGAACTCCTTCATCCAGACTCCTTCATTTGCTGCTTCCGAAGCAGCTATGTACTCCGCTTCACATGTAGATCTCGCCACGACGCTTTGTTTAGAACTGCACCAACTGACAGCTCCACCATTCAATATAAATACGTATCCGGTTTGCGATTTAGAATCATCCGCATTAGTGTCAAAGCTTGCATCGATGTAACCATTTATGACTAGCTCTTTGTCACCTCCATAAACGAGAAACATATCCTTAGTCCTTTTCAGGTATTTCAGGATGTTCTTGACCGTTGTCCTGTGATCCACTCCTGAATTACTTCGGTACCTCCCTGCTAAACTAATAGAAAGGGACACATCAGGTCTGGTACACAGCATTGCATACATGATAGAGCCTGTGGCTGAAGCATAGGGAACTTCTTTCACTTTCTCTCTATCTTCTCCTGTGGTCGGGCATTGAGTCTCACTCAATTTCACACTTGTATTACAGGCAAGAACCCTTTCTTTGCTTGATCCATTTTGAACATTTTCAAAACTTTATCAAGGTATGTACTTTGTGAAAGTCTAATTAAGCATCTTGATCTATCTCTATAGATCGTGATGCTCAATATGTAAGCAACTTCACCGAGGTCTTTCGAAAAACTTTTATTCAAGTATCCTTTTATGCTATCCAGAAATACTATATCATTTCCAATCAATAATATGTCGTCCACATATAATATTAGAAATTCTACAGAGCTCCCACTCACTTTCTTGTAAATACAGGCTTCTCCAAAAGTATGTATAAAACTATATGCTTTGATCACACTATCAAAGTGTTTATTCCAACTCCGAGAGGCTTGCACCAGTCCATAAATGGATAGCTAGAGCTTGCACACTTTGTTAGCATCCTTTGGATCGACAAAACCTTATGGTTGCATCATATACAACTCTTCTTCCAGAAATCCATTCAGGAATGCAGTTTTGAGATCCATTTGCCAAATTTCATAATCATAAAATGCGGCAATTGCTAACATGATTCGGACAGACTTAAGCATCGCTACGGGTGAGAAAGTCTCATCGTAGTCAACCCCTTGAACTTGTCGAAAACCTTTCGCAACAAGTCGAGCTTTGTAGATAGTAACATTACCATCAGCATCAGTCTTCTTCCAAGATCAATTTATTCTCGATGGCTTGCCGATCATCAGGCAAGTCAACCAAAGTCCACACTTTGTTCTCATACATGGATCCCATCTAAGATTTCATGGCCTTGCCATTTTGCAGAATCTGGGCTCATCATTGCTTCCTCATAGTTCGTAGGTTTGCCATGGTCAAGTAACATGACCTCCAGAATAGGATTACCGAACCACTCTGGTGCGGATCTTACTCTGGTTGACCTACGAGGTTCTGTAGTAAGTTGATCTGAAGTTTCATGATCAACATCATTAGCTTCCTCACTTATTGGTGTAGTCGTCACAGGAACCAGTTTCTGTGATACACTATTTTCCAATAAAGGAGCAGGTACAGTTACCTCATCAAGTTCTACTTTCCTCCCACTCACTTCTTTCGAGAGAAACTCCTTCTCTAGAAAGGATCCATTCTTGGCAACCAAAGTCTTGCCTTCAGATCTGTGATAGAAGGTGTACCCAACAGTTTCCTTTGGGTATCCTATGAAGACACATTTCTCCGATTTGGGTTCGAGCTTATCGGGTTGAAGCTTTTTCACATAAGCATCGCAACCCCGAACTTTAAGAAACGACAACTTTGGTTTCTTGCCAAACCACAGTTCATAAGGCGTCGTCTCAACGGATTCTGATGGTGCCCTATTTAACGTGAATGCGGCCGTCTCTAAAGCATAATCCCAAAACGATAGCGGTAAATCAGTAAGAGACATCATAGATCGCACCATATCTAGTAAAGTACGATTACGACGTTCGGACACACCATTACGTTGTGGTGTTCTGGGTGGCGTGAGTTGCGAAACTATTCCGCATTGCTTCAAATGTAAGCCAAACTCGTAACTCAAATATTCTCCTCCACGATCAGATCGTAGAAACTTTTATTTTCTTGTTACAATTATTTTCAACTTCACTTTGAAATTCTTTGAACTTTTCAAATGTCTCAGACTTATGTTTCATTAAGTAGATATACCCATATCTGCTCAAATCATCTGTGAAGGTGAGAAAATAACGATACCCGCCGCGAGCCTCAACACTCATTGGACCACATACATTAGTATGTATGATTTCCATCAGGCCAGTTTCTCGCTCCATAGCTCCGGAGAACGACGTTTTAGTCATCTTTCCCATGAGGCATGGTTCGCAAGTACCAAGTGATTCATAATCAAGTGATTCCAAAAGTCCATTAGTATGGAGTTTCTTCATGCGCTTTACACCAATATGACCTAAAAGGAAGTGCCACAAATAAGTTGCACTATCATTATCAACTCTGCATCTTTTGGCTTCAACATTATGAATATGTGTATCACTACTATCGAGATTCATCAAAAATAGACCACTCTTCAAGGGTGCATGACCATAAAAGATATTACTCATATAAATAGAACAACCATTATTCTCAGATTTAAATGAATAACCGTCTCGCATCAAAAAAGATCCAGATATAATGTTCATGCTCAACGCTGGCACCAAATAACAATTATTTAGGTCTAAAACTAATCCTGAAGGTAGATGTAGAGGTAGCGTGCCGACGGCGATCACATCGACTTTGGAACCATTTCCCACGTGCATCGTCACCTCGTCCTCAGCCAGTGTCCGCTTAATCCGTAGTCCCTGTTTCGAGTTGCAAATATTAGCAACAGAACCAGTATCAAATACCCAGGTGCTACTTTGAGCTCTGGTAAGGTACACATCAATAACATGTATATGACATATACCTTTGTTCACCTTGCCATCCTTCTTATCCGCCAAATACTTGGGGCAGTTCCGCTTCCAGTGACCAGTCTGTTTGCAGTAGAAGCACTCAGTCTCAGGCTTAGGTCCAGACT
Source organism: Aegilops longissima (assembly GCA_021605205.1). Classification (NCBI taxonomy): domain Eukaryota; kingdom Viridiplantae; phylum Streptophyta; class Magnoliopsida; order Poales; family Poaceae; genus Aegilops; species Aegilops longissima. The sequence goes on along the minus strand of CM038682.1, from coordinate 143,735,473 downwards.
TGGGTTTCTTCTCTTGAGCAGCAACTTGTTTGTTGTTCTTCTTGAAGTTCCCCTTCTTTTTCCCTTTGCCCTTTTTCTTGAAACTGGTGGTCTTATTGACCACCAACACTTGATGCTCCTTCTTGATTTCTACCTGTGCAGCCTTTAGCATTGCGAAGAGCTTGGGAATTGTCTTATCCATCCCTTGCATATTATAGTTCACCACGAAGCTCTTGTAGCTTGGTGGCAGTGATTGAAGAATTCTCTCAATGACGCTATCATCCAGAAGATTAAGATCGTGTTTGGTTCCCACCCTGGGCTGCTTGCCTGGAAATTTTCAGTGCCTGGCGTCGGCCTGGTGAGGTCGACTTTTCCCGCCTGCCCATGCTAGCCTGGCATCGATGCGTTTGGTTCATCCCTGGCATGTTGCTGCCCTGCTGCAGTGTTGCTTTGTCATTTAGCGATTAAAAAAATCTTAACTAGGAGCCAGGCATCATGCGGCATGGGCAGGCGAAAGAAACAGGACGCCTGGGACCAGGCTAATCCAGCTGCCTGATCTATCCATCTTTTTTCCTATTTTTCTATTCAACTTTACCAGGCTAATCACAGGCCTCCGCAAGCCAGGCCAGGCATGCATTCTATCTCTCAGGACATGAACAAAACAACTGCCAGGCAGACTTCAGGGAGCATCTAGGCCAGGCGTGAGGTGGCGTGGATGCCAGCCAAACACGCTCTAACTCCCAGTTGAATCAAGTGATTGTTATACCCACACATTCTGAGTATATGCTCACTGACAGAACTATTCTCCTCCATCTTGCAGGTGTAGAACTTATTGGAGACTTCATATCTCTCAATCTAGGCATTTGCTTGAAATATTAACTTCAACTCCTGGAACATCTCATATGCTCCATGACGTTCAAAATTTCATTGAAATCCCGGTTCTAAGCCGTAAAGCATGACACACTGAACTATCGAGTAGTCATCAGCTTTGCTCTGCCAGACGTTCACAACATTTGGTGTTGCTCCTGCAGCAGGTTTGGCACCTAGCGGTGCTTCCAGGACATAATTCTTCTGTGCAGCAATGAGGATAATCCTCAAGTTACGGACCTAGTCCGTGTAATTGCTACCATCATCTTTCAACTTTTGTTTCTCAAGGAACGCATTAAAATTCAACGGAACAACGGCACGGGCCATCTATCTACAACAAACATAGACAAGCAAAATACTATCAGGTACTAAGATCATGATAAATTTAAGTTCAATTAATCATATTACTTAAGAACTCCCACTTAGATAGACATCCCTCTAATCATCTAGGTGATCACGTGATCCAAATGAACTAAACCATAACCGATCATCACGTGAAATGGAGTAGTTTTCACTGTTGAACATCACTATGTTGATCATATCTACTATATGATTCACGCTCGACCTTTAGGTCTCATTGTTTCGAGGCCATATCTGCATATGCTAGGCTCGTCAAGTTTAACCTGAGTATTCTGCGTGTGCAAAACTGGCTTGCACCCGTTGTAGATGGGCGTAGAGCTTATCACACCCGACCATCACGTGTTGTGCAGGCAAGGCGAACTTTGCAGCAGTGCATACTCAGGGAGAACACTTTTATCTTGAAATTTAGTGAGAGATCATCTTATAATGCTACCGTCAATCAAAGCAAGATAAGATGCATAAAAGATAAACATCACATGCAATCAATATAAGTGATATGATATGGCCATCATCATCTTGTGCTTGTGATCTCCATCTCCGAAGCACCGTCATGATCACCATCGTCACCGGCGCGACACCTTGATCTCCATCGTAGCATCATTGTCATCTCGCCAACTATTGCTTCTACGACTATCGCTACCGCTTAGTGATAAAGTAAAGCAATTACAGGGCGATTGCATTGCATACAATAAAGCGACAACCATATGGCTCCTGCCAGTTGCCGATAACTCGGTTACAAAACATGATCATTTCATACAATAAAATATAGAATCACGTCTTGACCATACCACATCACAACATGCCCTGCAAAAACAAGTAAGACGTCCTCTACTTTGTTGTTGTAAGTTTTACGTGGCGGCTACGGGCTGAGCAAGAACCATTCTTACCTACGCATCAAAACCACAATGATAGTTCGTCAAGTTAGTGATGTTTTAACCTTCTCAAGGACCGAGCGTAGCCACACTCGGTTCAACTAAAGTTGGAGAAACTGACACCCGCCAGCCACTTGTGTGCAAAGCATGTCGGTAGAACAAGTCTCACGTAAGCGTACGCGTAATGTCGGTCCGGACCGCTTCATCCAACAATACCCACGAACCAAAATATGACATGCTAGTAAGCAGTATGACTTGTATCGCCCAGAACTCACTTGAGTTTTACTCGTGCATATAACATCTACGCACAAAACCTATACTGTTGGGGAATGTAGTAATTCCAAAAAAATTCCTACGCACACGCAAGCTCATGGTGATGCATAGCAACGAGAGGGGAGACTGTGTCCACGTACCCACGTAGACCGAAAGCGGAAGCGTTAGCACAACGTGGTTGATGTAGTCGTACGTCTTCACGGCCCGACCGATCAAGCACCGAAAGCACGGCACCTCCGAGTTCTTGCACACATTCAGCTCGATGACGTCCCTCAAACTCCGATCCAGCCGAGTGTCGAGGGAGAGTTCCGTCAGCACGACGGCATGGTGACGATGATGATGTTCTACCGACGCAGGGCTTCGCCTAAGCACCGCTACGATATTATCGAGGAGGACTATGGTGGAAGGGGGCACCGCACACGGCTAAGAGATCAATGATCTATTGTTGTGTCTATGGGGTGCCCCTGGCCACGTATATAAAGGATGGAGGGAGGAGGAGGCTGGCCCTCATAGGGCGCGCCCAAGTGTGGAGTCCTACTAGGACTCCCTAGTCCTAGTAGGATTCCTCCTCCCACATGGAATAGGAAAAGGGAAGGGAGAAGGAGAAGGAAGGAAGGGGGCGGCCCCCACCCCTCTAGTCTAATTCGGACCCCATGGGGAGGGGTGCGGCCACCCATTGAGGCGTTTCTCTTCTTTCCCGTATGGCCCATTAAAGCCCAATACGAATTCTCGTAACTCTCCGGTACTCCGAAAAAATACCCGAATCACTCGGAACCTTTCCGATGTCCGAATATAGAAGTCCAATATATCAATCTTTAGGTCTCGACCATTTAGAGACTCCTCGTCATGTCCCCGATCTCATCCGGTATTCCGAACTACCTTCGGTACATCACTACACATAACTTATAATACCGATCGTCACCGAACTTTAAGCGTGCGGACCCTACGGGTTCGAGAACTATGTGGACATGACCGAAACACATCTCCGGTCAATAAGCAATAGCGGAACCTGGATGCTCATATTGGCTCCCACATATTCTACAAAGATCTTTATCTATCAAACCGCATAACAGCATATGTTGTTCCCTTTGTCATCGGTATGTTATTTGCCCGAGATTCGATAGTCGGTATCTCAATACCTAGTTCAATCTCGTTATCGGAAAGTCTCTTTACTCGTTACGTAATGCATCATCCCATAACTAACTCATTAGCTACATCGCTTGCAAGGCTTATAGTGATGTGCATTACCGAGAGGGCCCAGAGATACCTCTCCGATAATCAGAGTGACAAATCCTAATCTCGAAATACATCAACTCAACAAGTACCTTTGGAGACACCTATATAGCACCTTTATAATCACCCAGTTACATTGTGACGTTTGGTAGCACACAAAGTGTTCCTCTGGTAAGCGGGAGTTTCATAATCTCATAGTCATAGGAACATGTATAAGTCATGAAGAAAGCAATAGCAACATACTAAACGATCATGTGCTAAGCTAACGGAATGGGTCAAGTCAAGCACATCATTCTCCTAATGATGTGATCTCGTCAATTAAATGACAACTCATGTCTATGGTTAGGAAACTTAACCATCTTTGATTCACGAGCTAGTCAAGTAGAGGCATACTAGTGACACTATGTTTTTCTATGTGTTCACACATGTATTATGCTTCCGGGTAATACAATTCTAGCATGAATAATAAACATTTATCATGATATGAGAAAATAAATAATAACTTTATTATTGCCTCTAGGGCATATTTCCTTCAAGGGAAACTACTAGGGAAACATCATAGGGTTTATTTCAATATTAGGGGAACTACTAGGGAAAACATCATATGGTTAATTTCAATGTTAAGGAAACTATGATATGTCTCCTTCGTATCTATAATTTTTTATTGTTTCGTGCCAATATTATACAACTTTGACATATTTTTGGCACCTTTTTATATGATTTATTGGACTAACCTATTGATCTAGTGCCTAGTGCGAGTTCCTGTTTTGATTGTATCACAGAAAATCCATATCAAACAAAGTCTAAGCGCAGTAAAAGTCTACGGAGAATTATTTTGGAATATTTGTGGATTTTAGGAGGTGGAATCAACGTAAACGGAGGCCCGAGGCCTCCACAACCCACCATGTCCCAGGCGCGCCCTGGTGTATCATGCCCTCCTCGAACATCGGTTGGAGCCCTTCTTCTGGCACAAGAAAGATAATTTATGGAAAAAAATCATGGAAAAATTTCAACGCAATCGGAGTTACGGATCTACAGGAATTTAAGAAACCGTGAAGGGCCAGATCTGGAGAGCACGAAACACAAGATAACAGGGAGGGAGATCAAATCTCGGAAGGGCTCCGGCCGCTCCGCCGCCATGGAGACCATGGACCAGAGTGGGAACCTTCCTCCCATCTAGGGGGGAGGCCAAGGAAGAAGAAGGAGGAGGAGGAGGGCTCTCTCCCCCTCTCCAGATGGCGCCGGAGTGCCACCGGGGCTATGATTGTGACGGCGATCTACATGAACAATCTTGCTACCGTCAACACCAACTCTGCCCCCTCTATGCAGCGGTGTAACACTTCTTCTCCCCGCTGTGATCTCTACTTAAACATGGTGCTCAACTTCATATATTATTTCCCAATGATCTGTGGTTATCCTATGATGTTTGAGTAGATCCGTTTTGTCCTATGGGTTAATCGTTATATTGGTTGGTATGATTGTATATTTTATTTATGGTGTTGTCCTACAGTGCCATCCGTCTCGCCCAAACTTGGGGGGCCCCCGCTGTAGGGTGTTGCAATATGTTGATGATTTGCTTATTGTCGGTGTTGCGGGGGTGACAGCAGCCTAAACGCGGATAAGTGGGTTATGACGTATGGGAGTAAAGAGGACTTGATACTTAATGCTATGGTTGGGTTTCACGACCTTAATGATCCTTAGTAGTTGCGGATGCTTCCTAGAGTTCCAATCATAAGTGCATATGATCCAAGTAGAGAAAGTATGTTAGCTCATGCCTCTCGCTCATATAAAATTACAAGAATGATTACCGGTACTTGTTATCGATTGCCTAGGGACAAATGACTTTATTATTGACAAAAGCTATCCACCTTTATTAACTTGCAATTTATTCATAGTCTTATTCTCACAAAGTACTCGTAGTTTTATTCCTGCAAAATAGTTTCATACTTGTTTTCGGTAAAGCAAACGTCAAGTGTGCGTAGAGTTGTATCGGTGGTCGATAGAACTTCAAGGAATATTTGTTCTGCCTTTAGCTCCTTGTTGGGTTCGACACTTTTATTTATCGAAGAAGTCTACAAACGATCCCCTATACTTGTGGGTTATCAAGACCTTTTTCTGGTGCCGCTGCCGGAGAGCAATAGCGTGGGGTGAGTATTCTCGTGTGTGCTTGTTTGCTTTATCACTAAGTAGTTTTTTTATATTCTAAGTTGTTCTCTATCTTTAGTTATGTATATGGAAAACGAAACACAAAAATAATTAGTGGTACTTGTTACTCATGGAGATGGGGAACCTCCTAAAACCCTCGATGCTCATTATGTGAAAAATATTATGCACTACTTTGATAATCCTGAGAAAACCCCATTCAAATTGATAATGTGAGTAATGTTGGATCAACGTGACTAATTTAGGGATTATCGCTTAACACAAAAAGGGAAATTGTTAAGGGATCAAATTCATATGTTGTATTCGTATGCTCGGGAGCTATGTTTGAGATATGATTATACTTGTTGCTCTAGGATGAATGCTCCACACCTTCCCTTTTCATGCAATTTAATGATAATGAAACCTTGGCTTCTTATGCCAATGGTATATATGATTATTATGATGTGGAACAAATGGAAGAATTTGTTGCTTTTAAGGGTGCTTATGAAATTAAATCTTTGTTTTTTAAGTATGGAGCTTTTGATGATGATGTTTATAGACCTGAAAATTTTGCCATCCTTAAAGATTGCTATGATAATTATAAATACAATTCTGATATTGATGCATTTATTGAGAAAGTCTCCGTTGTCCAAGAGGAGATTAATATTTTGCAGGAGTCTATGGAAGAAGGAATTGATGAAACTGTGAGCTCATTGGATGAAAATATGATGAGGAGAGCGAAGAACAAAAGGAGGAAGATCGGATTGATCACCTGTGCCCACCTTCTAATGAGACTAACTCTTCAACGCATACATTGTTTAACGTCCCTTCGTTCTTACCGGAGGATGAATGCTATGATAATTGCTAGGATCCCGTTGATTCGTTTGAAATATCCCTTTTCGATGATGCTTGCTATGCTTGTGGCCATGATGCAAATATGAATTATGATTATGGAGAAGAACTTGCTATAGTTCCTTATGTTAAGAATGAAATTGTTGCTATTGCACCCATGCATGATAGTCCTATTATCTTTTTGAATTCCCCAAACTACACTATATCAAAGAAGTTTGCTCTTATTAAGGATTATATTGATGGGTTGCCTTTTACCATTGCACATGATAATTTTGATGAATATAATATGCACGTGCTTGTTGCCCCTACTTGCAATTATTATGAGAGAGGAACTACATATTCACCTCTTTATGTTTCCAACACGATAAAAATGCAAGAAACTGCTTATGCTATGTATTGGCCATTACTTGATGTGCATGAATTGTACCTGTATGACATGTCGATGCATAGGAAGAGAGTTAGACTTCGTCATTGCATGATATATGTTTATTTGTGCTCATACTAAATGCCAAATAGTTGTTAATTAAAATTGGCTTTGTTATACCTCGGGATCCGGGTGGATCCATTACTTGAGCACTTTATGCCTAGCTTAATGGCTTTAAAGAAACATTGCCAGGGAGACAACCTAGAAGTTTTAGAGAGTCTTTTATTTCTATTTAGTGCTATGATAAGTTAAAAAACAAAAAATATAAAGGGGAACCTGAAAACTTTTTCAAAAAGAGAAGTGATTGAAAGGTGATGCATTGCGGAGTGAGGGTCGACCTTGAACACTTGTGTTCATGCTCATGCAAACAATGTAGAATTTTCATGAATATTCTCACAAAAATAATTATCCCCTTGTACAATTCCATTGTATTATAAAAAATAATGTGCCAAGATTTGCCTTTAGGATGGGTAGATTGCTTGTTGGTATGTGCGGTGCAGAAACAGAAACTTTGGCAGTAGCGTGTGAATTTTCATTTTTTTACTGGAACGCCAAACGTTTCTGAATTTTATTTGCATAGTCTTTCTATACAAAATGTTTAATTCGTCCTAATTGTTTGGAATTTTTGGAGTACCAGAAGTATGGTAGATGTTAAGATTACTACAGACTGTCCTGTTTAATAAAAATTCTGTTTTTGATGTGTTGTTTTGGTTGTTTTGATAAAACTATCGATTTCTATTGGTGGTATGAGCCATGGTAAAGTTATATTACGGTATCTACAATGCAAAAAAATAGGAATTGGTTTGCAACAGTACTTAGAGTAGTGATTTGCTTTATTATACTAACGGATCTTACCGAGCTTTCTATTGAGTTTTGTGTGGATGAAGTGATCAAAGGTCGAGGAGGTCTCGATTTGAGGAGAAGGAGGAGGGGCAAGATCTCAAGCTTGGGGATGCACAAGGCACCCCAAGTAAATATTCAAGGAGACTCAAGAGTCTAAGCTTGGGGATGCCCCGAAAGGCATCCCATCTTTCTTCAACAAGTATCGGTATGGTTTCGTCTTTGTTTCGTTCATGTGATATGTGTAAATCTTGGACCGACTTTTGCATTTAGTTTTAATTTTTTATTTTATGCACCATGCTGGTATGAGATAGTCCATGGCTGATTTATAGAATGCTCATTGCACTTCACTTGTATCTTTTGAGTATGGCTTTATAGAATGCTTCATGTGCTTCATTCATATCAATTGAAGTTTGGATTGCCTGTTTCTCTTCACATAGAAAACCAATGTTCGTAGAATGCTCTTTTGCTTCACTTATATTTATTAGAGCATGGTCTTTTGTAGAAAGAATTAAACTCTCATGCTTCACTTATATCTATTTAGAGAGACAAATGGAATTGGTCAATTGCATGGTTAGTCATAGAATCCTACATAAAACTTGTGGATCACTGAATATGATATGTTTGATTCCTTGCAATAGTTTTGCAATATAGAGATGGAATATGTGGGAGGTACTATTAAATGGTTGTGGTTAGTAAGAATATTGGTGTTAAGGTTTGTGATTCCCCAAGCATGCACATATAGTCTCTCGTTATGCTATGAAGTTGGAGCATTATTTATTATTTATTCTCTTCCTTATGAGTGGCAATTGGGGACGAGCGATGGTCTTTTCCTGCCAATCTATACCCTTAGGGGCATGCATAGTAGTACTTTGATTCAAGGGTTAATAAACTTTTGCAATAAGTATATGAGTTCTTTATGACTAATGTGAGTCCATGGATTATACACACTCTTACCTTTCCGCAATTTGCTAGCCTCAACAGTACCGTGCATGGCCCTTTCTCACTTCGAGACGTGGTGCAAACTTCGCCGGTGCATCCAAACCCTGTGATATGATACGCTCTATCACACATAGGCCTTATTATATCTTCCTCAAAACAGCCACCATACCTACCTATTATGGCCTTTCCATAGCCACTCCGAGATATATTGCCATGCAACTTCCACCACTTCTGTTTTGATGACTTGAGCATTCATTGTCATATTGCCTTGCATGATCATATAGTTGACATAGTAGATGTGGCTCAGCCACCATGCATCATTTTTATACATGTTACACTAGATCATTGCACCTCCTGGTACAGTGTCAGAGGCATTCATATAGAGTCATATTTTGTTATAGGTATGGAGTTGTAATTTTTATTTCTTTTGAGTTATAAGTAAATAGAAGTCTAACGATCATCATTACTCATTTTTAGAGCAGTGCCCCAGTGAGGAAAGGATGATGGAGACTATGATTACCCCACAAGTCGGGATGAGACTCTGGACAATGAGAGAGAAAAAAAAGAAAAAGAAACAAAGAAAGAGAAAGAAAAAAAGAAACAAAAAAAGAGAAAGAAAATGAAAAAAGAAAAGAAATATAAACAAAGAGAGAAGGGGCATTGTTAGTATCCTTTACCACACTTGTGCTTGAAAGTAGCACCATGTTTTTCATATGGAGAGTCTCATATGTTGTCACTTTCATATACTAGTGGGAATATTTTATTATATGATTAGATGCATACCCACTTAGTTTTCATATGGAGCTTTCATACACTTATAGCTCTTAGTGCATTCATTGCATGGCAATCCCTACTCCTCATGTTGATATCAATTGATGGGCATCTCCATAGCCCGTTGGTTAGCCGCGTCCATGTGAGACTTTCTTACTTTTTTGTCTTATTTATATTTACCCCTATCATCATACTCTATTCCACCCGTAGTGCTATGTCCATGGCTTGTGCTCATGTATTGCGTGAGGGTTGAAAAAGCTGAAGCGCCTTAAAAAGTATGAACCAATTGCTCGGCTTGTCATCGGGGTTGTGCATGATAAATACTTTGTGTTAAGAAGATAGAGCATGACAAGACTATATGATTTTGTAGGGATAGCTTTCTTTAGCTTTGATAGTTTGAAAGACATGATTGTTTATTGTGATGCCTGAGTATTCATTTCTTTATATCAAATTATAGACTATTGCTTTGAATCACTTATGTCTTAAGATTCATGCCATTACTAGATATATGACCAAGTTTATGCTAGGGAGCATTCAACATCAATTTTTTTATCATTTACCTACTCGAGGACAAGCAGGAATTAAGCTTGGGATGCTGATATATCTCCGTCGTATCTATAATTTTTTATTAGTTCATGCCAATATTATAACACTTTCACATATTTTTGGCAACTTTTTATATGATTTATTGGACTAACCTATTGATCCAGTGCCCAGTGCCAGTTCCTGTTTTTTGCAAGTTTTTTGTATCACAGAAAATCCATATCAAACGAAGTCCTAACGCAATAAAAATCTACGGAGAATTATTTTGGAATATTTGGGAATTTAGGAGGTGGAATCAACAAAAATGGAGGCCCGAGGCCTCCATAACCCACCAGGGCCCAGGCGCGCCCTGGTGCATCATGCCCTCCTCGAACGTCGGTTGGAGCCCTACTTCTGGCACAAGAAAGATAATTTATGGAAAAAAATCATGGAAAAATTTCAGCGCAATCAGAGTTACGGATCTCCGGGAATTTAAGAAACTGCAAAGGGCCAAATCTGGGAAGCGCGAAACACAAGAGAACAGAGAGGGAGATCCAATCTCGGAGCGGCTCCTGCCCCTCCGCCGCAATGGAGACCATGGACCAGAGAGGGAACCCTCGTCCCATCTAGGGGGAGGCCAAGGAAGAAGAAGAAGGAGGAGGAGGGGGGCTCTCTCCCCCTCTCCCGATGGCGCCAGAGTGCTGCTGGGGCTAAGATCGTGACAACGATCTGCATCAACAATCTTGCTACTGTTAACACCAACTCTCTCCCACTCTATGCAGCGGTGTAACACCCCTTCTCACCGCTGTAATCTCTACTTAAAGTAGTGCTTTCCTATGGCCAAATAACCATCCTCCACCAAATGCCAGCTCAACCCATTCATTATTTTGAGCACAGCTTCAACATTCGTATTTATGTCCTGTGTGGTACTTTGCAAAGCAAGTACCACCTAGGCTCCTCCTTTTGAGCTGAAAATTTGCGAAGACGACCTTCTTAGTAACTGATCATCCTCAGTCAAAACTCACGCCGATTAGCCATGTGCATTTCTCGTACCGTTAATCAAACACTTGGCTGCTTATTCATGTTTGAGCATCGACCAGTCTCCTCGTGAGAATCTTATGTTGTGATTTTCTTCCTAGCACCTACCTGAGGAGTGCCCAACCCACTAGACATGCCTAGGCCGCCCAGAACACATGGTAACGCCACGGTCACGCGGTGACCACGCGGCGGGCATGCGAGTTTATGCGCTCTAGATTTGGGGCCCTCGGCCACCATCCAAACCTCGACGTATCGCCACCAAACCATGTATTTATGATTAAATAGGTACTTCTGTAACTAGAAATGATTTTTGCAAAAAAAAATAGCAAACTATGAGGCAGTTGCAGTTCAAATTTGACCCGCTTCCTACTAAATCGGCGGGAATTTGTCTTTTCCACCAGAGGTGGATCAAAACTTTTTACACCTAGAATTTTTGTCAATTGTACATTAAACATGGCCTAGTATTTTATAAAATTGAGTTGGTCCATTTTTGCAACAATTATTTGGTAGTTCCTTCACAAAAAAACCTCATTTCGGGCACTCGAAAAATGGAAAATGAATTTTCCATGCAAAGAAAATGAAAACTCCCTTAAGCAACATTGTTTGGAATTCCAAGATGCACCCTTGTGCATAATATGAGATCACTTGAACAAACTATGCCATGAATGTGGCCATAAGATTGATCATTTGGCTTGAAAGCCATGAATCTTCACGCATGATAGCTCATTTCTGAGAACACTTTTTTAAAATCATTTCCGTATAACAAGTTTATTATTTTTCCTGGAAACTTGGTTACATATAATGACACAATGAGAAGGTTTTCCAATTTTTTTAATTTTTATGAATTTTTTATGCCCGTTTCAAAATGCGGTCAAAACGGCGGGCTTGACTGTTCCTACCTAGTGGTTGAATCTTGGAAAACTTTTGGTGTTTCCACGATAAAATAGATATTTATGTACCTATAAATGATTTTTGGAAAAAATAAATAGCAAACTATGAGGCAGGTGTCGTTCAAATTTCACCCGCTTCCTACTGAATCGGCGGGAATTTGTCTTTTTCACCATAGGAGGATCAAAACTTCTTACACCCAACCATTTGTTCAATTGTGCATTAAACATGGCATAGTATTTTCTAAAATTGATTTGGTCCATTTTTGCAATAATTATTTGGTAGTTCCTTCACAAAAAACCTCATTTTGGGCACTCGAAAACTGGAAAATGAATTTTACGTGCAAAGAAAATTGAAACTCCCTTAGGCAACATTGTTTGCCATTCCAAGATGTACCGTTGTGCACAATATGAGATCATTTGAACAAACTATGCCATGAATGTGGCCATAAAATTGATCATTTGCCTTGAAAGCCATGAATCTTCACACATGATAGCTCGTTTCTGAGAACACTTTCTTAAAAAATTGATGTATTACAAGTTTATTATTTTTCCTAGAAACTTGGTCACATATAATGACAAATGCGAAGGTTTTCCAATTTTTTCATTTTTTTTGAATTTTTTATGCCCGTTTCAAAATGCGGTCAAAACGGCGGGCATGACCGTTCCTAGATAGTGGTTGAATCTTGGAATTTTTAGTGTTTATCTAATTAAATAGATATTTATGTATATAGAAATGATTTTTGGAAAAATAAAGAGCAAACTATGAGGCAGCTGCAGTTCAAATTTGACCCGCTTCCTACTGAATCGGCGGAAATTTGTCTTTTTCACCAGAGGTGGATCAAGGCTATTGACACCCAACCATTGTGTCAATTGTGCATTAAACATGGCCTAGTATTTTACAAAATTGATTTGGTCCCATTTTACAACATTTATTTGGTAGTTCCTTCACAAAAAAACCTCATTTCGGGCACTCGGAAAATGATTAAAAATAGCTAGAAAGATCAGAAATGCATAAAAATTGGTCCTTTATCCATAAAATGTGGTCTACTCTAGTGAAAATTTGTGTGATGCCCTTTTGCAATATATTTTTATAGCTACTTCACAAAATCAATGTATTTTTAGTACTTGGAAACTACTTAAATCACTGGTTTTTCCAAACCAATCAAAACTCTTCCCACGGATCGATGACATGGCGCCCATCCATCCATCCATACATCTCTCCATCCCACATCCATCCATCCATCCATCTATCTATAGAAAAAAAAGAAAAAAACTGAAAAGGAGATGCCACCCGCAGCCCAAACCCTAGCTCAGATCCCCCATCTCCTCGCCGCCGCCGCCCCCTCCCGATCCAGTCCTCCGCCTCATCCCCCTCCTCTCCCCGATCCCATCCCTCCCCTCATCTCTCACATCGCCGCCGCCACCCATCCAAACCTCGCCGGCTGGTGGCCTCTCCCTCTCCTCCCACCTTAGGCAGAGCCACCACCCATGCATCTCTCTCTCCTCCCACCTCAGGCGACCCCTCTTTCGCTCGTCTCTCCCTCTCCCATGCACCACTCCTCTCTGCCACAACCACCTACGAATCCCGCTCGATTCCGGCGTCCTCCAGCGTCGCCAAGCCTACCCACAGCTTCCTCTCGTTGCGCTCTTTCTTCACCACCGCGGCGACTTGCTTTACCCCGCCTCATGTGGTTGCCCGCATCACTTCCTCCCGCCAGGGTTTCGATGGTGCGGGTGGACCTCTTCGTTGCGCACGGCTGAGATGAACGTCCTCGGCGGTGGTGGCGGTGCGTGTGAGATCCTCCTCCATGACAATGCCGCCGCCGGATCACTCCTCTCCGCCGGTGGATCCTCGCCTCTCCGACAAGGCCGCCACCGGATCCCCTCCTCTCCGACAGCAACACCTCCGGATCCACTCGTCCTCGACAACGATGGCACCGAGGAGCACCAGGAGCTTCGGATCCAGTAACTTGTTATATCCCTCTCTCCCTCCCGCAGTAACTACTCCAGCTGCAGTTCTACCCTTCTCCACACCTAGGTTACTGATTGCTTTCTCTTGCTAGGTTTTCTTTCACCTAGGTTTTGCTGGTGAACAGATGATCACGGTGTTAGTGGCTCAACGTCTCTCTAGCAAAGGTGATGTCTGATTTCCAGAGACAATAGGTTGCTTTGTAGTGTATCTTGTCTTTCCATTCTCAAGGTAGGATCGTGAATTGGAAGCCTGCAATTCCAAGCTCGAACTCCTATGGCAACTGGGTCACTACCAACAGATTACTACTAATTATGTACGTGTTGTGTGGCTTGCCCCTTTTTGGAGCGGTTAATTTCTTAGTCAGTCTATTCTGCCAGGTTGCCTTGTTGTGTAAAAAAAAGGTTAGTGTGGGTCATTGAAGGAGTGAGTGGTCAGTTCTGGTTGTGTCAAAATTTTACTATGCATCATGCTTATTGTTTACTTCATTGAGGCATGTGGGCACCAGAATTTGTAATCAGATTTGTTACCGCTTATGAATATGGCGATGTTCATGACTGATGGATGTGGCTGGGGGTTGAGGTATACAGTGCTATAGAATGCCATCTAGGATATCTGTTAAGCCACTTGGTTAGTTAGTGTCTTTTAGTACATATACCATGAATCCAAGTGTGATGCTAGGCTAGACGTCTCTGGTACCCATACGTATTGCCATGTCTCTCTATATTTATAAGTTGAATCCAGCACTAACATGTGAACAACACTTGCACTGCCTTATGTATTTACACATAAGGAGTTAAACTACATGTCTGCTATTGCAGGGCAGATTAGATGTATATCATTAGTTTCTTTGTTGATTTACTGATAAGTTACCATCCAATCTGCTGACAACATGTTTGTGTTATTATGGTGCTAGTTTGACTCACTGTCATCTTGCAATTTGTTCTTTCTGTATGCAGCTCACCAGATGAAGGTTGTGAAGATCTTCCCCCGCCCTACCTCTGGACCTCTTCTCCCCATCGTGCAATGCCAGACCCGCAAGTACAACATGAAGACCAGGGCTGGCAGGGGCTTTACCCTTGAGGAGCTTAAGGTGATTATCATTCCTTTGCTCTATTTCCTTGTCTCTGAAGAGCCTATCCATCATGCAACATCATCTGATCCCATAATTGGTTTATAACTGAAAATGTAAGAAAATATAAATACCATGGTTGTACTTTGCATTATGTCCACTTCTGTTCTCTCATTCTGTTCACTTCTGTTCCCCCATTATGTTCACTTCTGTTCTCTTTGCACGGTTCAACTATTAAACTGATGTTCATTCTATAGCTGTGAACTATTTTTGGATTTGGTTGCCTGGTTGTGTAAAAAAAGTTAGTGTGGGTCATTGAAGGAGTGAGTGATCAGTTCTGGTTGTGTCAAAATTTTACTATGTATCATGCTTATTGTTTACTCCATTGAGGCATGTGGGCAACAAAATTTGGGCATGTATGTATATTTTTTAGTTTATTGAATGAATAATAATTATTTAGGTGTAATATGTCTGGTGTTACTACATACATTGTTGAACTAGTTGTAGCAGGATAATTAATAATATTTCTTCATTAACTATGCCAACCTGCATCTTGTTGTACTAGTAGTAGGATAATGCAGCTTGTTGTACTAATGATGCTGCTATGCCTTTCACATTCATTGATTCATTCATTCTATTATTGTTCTAGGATTCTGTCATCATTCATTCGATGCGGTGCGCCATGGACGCGATGGCCGCTTCATCCGCTGCCCCGGCGCCATGGAGTGGCTAGAGCTGGCTGTGGACGACGATGCCCAGCGACAACGGACGGCCTAGCCTGCCACCCCGAAGCCCTAACAAGGCGGCTGAGGAATCAGGAGGGGTACTCATACCGTCGCCCCTCATGTGGACACGTCGGACATCAAGGCCAGGCTAGGCCTACTGCTGCTGCAGGGTAGAGTCCGGCCACGCTACTGCTAGGTATGATTCCCACCTCCTCCGAACCCCCTTGTACTGCAGGCCTTCATGTGCATGTGTGGAGTCCTATTTTTATTTTGAGGAACGCGGGCTGCTCTTACCAGGGCAAACACACGTGCCTTCATGTCTTATTTGTGATATATAAATCACCTGGAACAAATCATTTTCGTGAATTTGGTCGAGTTCCTCGTATACTGTATACACTACTAGGGAAAAGCCTATTAGTAGCGCGGGGGCCGGCGCTATAGCTAACGTATAGCAGTAGCGCGGGTGCCACCCGCGCTACTACTACGTCCTTTAGTAGTAGCGTGGGTAAAAACCCGAGATACTACTACCGGTATGGTTTTTTTTGAATTTTTTGAAAAAATATTTCGATTTTTCCTAATTTTCAAATTTCTGAATTATTTTAACCTCAAATCTCTAATCACCCTCATCGCTGCTCAATTTAATCTCTAATCACCCTCATCATTCCAAATCATCTAACTTCCGGACGGTCACCCATCCTCTCACTACTCCGGCTGAGCACGCTTAACTTCCGGGTTCTATTCTCCCTCGTTTCGAAGTCTGCACTTGTTGTTTTCCTGACGATAGTAAGATGTCAATCCTATTAACCTCAGGAATTTAGCTTGAGCATGAAGTCACACATTTCACTATTTGAGTTTGAAACTATTGTTCTAAAAAATTAGTAACACTAATATTTCTTGAATAATTAGTTTGACCATAGTTTGACCACAGTTTGACCACAGTTTGACCATAGTTTGGCCATAGTTTGACCAAATTTGACCAAAATTCAAAAAAACGAAAATAATTATTTAGTAACACTAATATTCTAGAATAATTAGTTTGACCATTGTTTGACCACAGTTTGACCACATAGTTTGAAATTTTTTCGATTTTTTCCACTCTAGATCTTAAAAGCCCCGTAACTTTTTTTCTGTTAGGTTTTTCTGTTAAATTTGGATGTAACTTTTCGAGTAGATGATTTTTCATATAAAAAACTTTTTCATCCGAGTTAGTATGCAAAAGTTATGCCCATTTTTACAAATTCTCGAGAGATTTTGCAAATAAAGTCGAAATTCATATTTGCAAATTTTCCCAACAACTAGACCACATATCACATGGGAAACTTATTTTCTTTTATTTTTTGACATTTTCATCATTTTCTTTTATTTTTTCAAAACTGAAAAGGCGATCCACGGGGGGTAGAGTTTGATAATGGGACCTTTAGTAGTAGCGCGGTTTTTACCCTCGCTACTACTATGGCATTCACTTAGTAGTAGCGAGGGCTAAAACCAACGCCATCGTTATCAAACTTAGTTGTAGCGAGTTTTAAAACCCGCTACTACTATGGCATGTCCCGGGGCACGGTAGAGACAACTTAGTAGTAGCGAGGGTTAAAACCCGCCATCGCTATCAACTTAGTAGTAGCGAAGTTTAAAACTTGCGCCATTGGTAAGTAGCGATAGCGAGGTTTTAACCCTCGCTACTAGTAACTTTCTGTGTATAGGCTTTTCCCTATTAGTGATATTTTGACAGCATATGTCCTCACAAAAGAAAAAGGAAAAAACAATATTGCATATGTCTCTGCATTTCAGTTCCATACTTTTGAGCTCAGCAAGCTAAGCTTGTTTCAAACATTTAGATGGCTCACATCAGATAACCAGTAACTTGAGCATTGCATGCATAAGCTGCTGGAGGAATGTCTTCAGCTAACCACAGAGAACTGGTGCTGTGCACAGCTTCCTTTGTAGAAAAGATCAGTAGTTGTGTAGACTTGTGCAAAGCCTGAATTTTTGTACTAAGGTGGCCAGCGTGGTGTCGCGACATGATCACTGATGGAATTAATTATGATTTTATTATTCTGCTTTATGATTTACTCAATCACTATTGTTTCATGATCATTATGCAGTAATGCTCCTCTTCTTCCTCGACCACCTGAACCACCATGCCGGCGGGCTCCTTAAGCATCAACTTCAATAACGGTGACCATCCATTCCTCCATTCCTAGCTTGCAGCTAGCGTTTTAGTTCTCCTAGAGCTATCTAGTTTAGTCTACTATGGTTTGGAGGTGCTTTGGGTTTCAATTCACTGCAGCAGAAGCAGCATTCTTTTGCCTTTTTCAGTTAGATTCCTTTGGATTGTTTGGCATCAGAACCTGTTCAAGGAGATTTGCTTTTGGTAGATGCAGAGTAGATTAAGTATTCCATAAAATTCACCACATGAGTATACTACTTAATAGCCAATTTTCGTGGTCAAATTCAGCCCGGGATGCAAATGGACGTCATGATTCTGTTATGCTCCGAGGTCAGTGGTCAAATTGAGGTGCCTCTGGACTGTAGTGTATTAGGTTGCCAGGAGTAGTAAAACTTAGTGTTGTATTGAGGATTGAGGGTGGCTGGGCTTATAAGTTAATCATCGGCGTGAATGTTTTGTTTGTCTGATCCTCACAAGTTAATGCTTCGCTCGTCCGGTTGTGTGATAATGCCATGTGTCTTGTGCAATCAGATTACATTTCTGTTTGTTATGGTAATATAAAAAATATTCGTGCTGTCAAAATTTTCAAAGTGCGTGCCTTTCATTTCTTTAGTTTGATTGTTTCCCTTGTATTCAATATGCTTCTAGTGGCTGATCCTTCCATATTTGTTGTGGCATCTTTATTTTCACAGGTGTTGTGTGTTCTGGGGAATGGAAGAGGAAGAAAACCTATTTTTGTTGAACTAAATTTTCTGTATTCTGTTTTGTTGTACGTATCATTTGATAGTTTTGTATAGGAACAAGTGATACAATCTTGTAGGGCTTTATGGCCTGTGATGTAAACATATTTAGTGCTGAAATATGAAATTATTTGCAAAATTTGTCAAAAAGGTGGATCATATGTATAAATATGTGAGTGGGATGAAAAGAGTACTAGACCAACTCCAGGATTGAATTAATATTTGAATGTATAAAAAGGACGAATGTAAACCAGAAATGGGCTGCACAAAATTGTACATATATTCTTGAAAGGCCAAACATGCATAAAAATTGATGGGCTGACCATTTGGGCTTGGCCCATGTAGCACACAAAAATTAACATAAATATATATACCAAATGGGTTGAATTAATGGGCTCGGCCCATGTAGAAAATCGAATTGGACCGCGTTGATTCTTGTGCCACATCAGATTGCCACGTCAGATACCTACATGGCCTGGGGAGGCTGCTACTGACCAAAACAAAACAGTAGGCATATTTTGGTCGTAAACGTCTACGAGCTTCTCACAGAGAAGGTCGTTAATTTCAGTTTACGACCGCCAGCTTTTGACCTTCTGTTTTTGGTCACAAAAAGGTCGCAAATGAAAAACAATGACCTTTCAGTGAACAATAGTCAAGGTCACAAGTTGACATATTTCTTGTAGTGATATTACTTTACAATGATCTATGGTTATCCTGTGATGTTTGAGTAGATCCATTTTGCCCTATGTGTTAATCATTATCTTGGTTGGTATGATTGTATATTTTATTTATGGTGTTGTCCTATGGTGCTCCGGCTCGCGCAAACGTGAGGGGCCCCTGCTGTAGGGTGTTGCAATATGTTCATGGTTTGCTAATTGTCAGTGTTGAGGGGGTGACAACAGCGTAATCGCGGATAAGTGGGTTATGGCGTTTGGGAGTAAAGAGGACTTGATACTTAATGATATGGTTGGTTTTCACGACCTTAATGATTACCGGTACTTGTTATCGTAAGTGCATATGATCCAAGTAGAGAAATTATGTTAGCTCATGCCTCTCCCTCATATAAAATTACAAGAATGATTACCGATACTTGTTATCGTTTTCCTAGGGACAAATGACTTTATTGTTGACAAAAGCTATCCACCTTTATTAACTTGCAATTTATCCGTAGTTTTATTCTCGGAAAGTACTCGTAGTTTTATTCTTGCAAAATAGTTTCATACTTGTTTTCGGTAAAGCAAACATCAAGTTTGCGTAGAGTTGTATCGGTGGTCGATACAACTTGAAGGAATATTTGTTCTGCCTTTAGCTCCTAGTTGGGTTCGACACTCTTATTTATCGAAGAATGCTAGAAACCATCCCCTATACTTGTGGATTATCAAACTACACTAGGGAAACATCTCATATATCAATGACACTTGGAAAACTACACTATAATTAGTAACAAATTAAGAATGTCAATCCTAATACAGTACAAACATCACCAGACTACCTCTACAATGTCAAGGCTAATATACACTACAAACACACACACACACACACACACACACACACACACACACACACACACACACACACACACACACACACACACACACACACACACACAAACACACACACAATATATTAAGCATCACTACAACACGAAACTCAAATCAGTGTTAGACAATCTGTTGCCATAGGTCACCTAAGGCGACACCATTTAGTGTCAGCAATGAACTTTGGCGACAGAAGGGAGCTGTCGCCTATAGTCCTGCCGGGAAAGGTCATTGCCAACAGATAAGTTTATGCTGACAGAAAGTATGCCAGCATTGGTGATATTTACTACGACAGACATTTCTACAGCGATAGACAACTTTATGCCGACAGTTTGTCTGTCACCACGCTATGCCACGGATTGTGTGATGTCATAGATATGCCAACAATCTTTATGATACTATGTGTAACGACATATAGTGCATCACCCATTTCTATTCCGACAGTTTATCTGCCAATGTGTTATACCAACAGATAATCTGGCATGCAGCAATTCTACCGACACACTTGGTGCGAGAGTTATACATTTGAGCATAAATGCAAATGCACCTATTAACATGAAATTAAAATCGTAATATTCAATTCATGTTCAATATGCAATATAATTGCACTCTTCTATTTTCATCAGAAGATAACAACCAATCCATTCATTCAGCATATATAAATGATTCCAAATGCACTCTTCCATTCATCACAAGATAACAACGAGTGCATTCATCCAACATATATAGAAGATTCACTAGTTTTCTTCACTCAAGTTAGCTACATCCATTAAGGAAATACCGAAGTCGACATTCAGGTGATGGTCTATTACAAAATACGATGAGCACGTTCTCAAGAGATTAATCGTTCGATCACTTGACTCCTACAAAAAATTATGGAAGATACCTAGTATTCGATCAAGCGGACATCAACTTCCATATGTACAAATGCTTCGACCATGTTATGGACAAAAGCGATTAGCGGAACATCCTAGATCAACTTCAGTACTTGCTACTTTCTCCCATTCGTCCCTGCAAAAGAACTTGTATCTTTGAGCAATCTTAGAAATTGAGAACAACAAAATGAAGTCAGGATGGAAGATTGTTCGAGGACACAAACATGTCCTAGGTATATTTACTATAAAGAAGACAACAACACAAGTCAATTCATGTGCACACTAGCAAGCACAGCCAGCACCACTCCTCGATGAATGAAAATCAAATACTTTCGATAATAGAATTGCAAAAACATGCTGATCCACACTACTGGAGGTACTGGTAGTGGTATATAACTATATATACTATTTTCTCACAGTTCTAAGTGTCAGATAGATATGGTGATGTTGACATGAATACTACCTGAATTGTGCAATGATGACAACCGTGACTTGCTGCAAGGTTTGATCTACAAAAATTACAATTAGTTAGCATCATGTGATAGTATGTATATAATAATTTTTTACCCTATTGATGGCCATGCAATGGATATGTGCTGAGCATCGCCCATTTTTTGCATCCCATCATATCCAGGAGCAAGCTCGGCCTCTCTTTTCAATACAACATTCAAAAGAACTTCGTAGTATTGCAGTCAAAGAACTTCACCTCCCTGTAACATCCCAAATTTTCAATTTGGAATGTTATACATTAGATCATCATTGCATATCATATTTTATTTGCATTTTTTGGCTTGATCCTATAAATTCTACGCAATTCAAGGACCCATGAAGAGAGCTGGGGATTTTGTTATTTTCATATTTGAGTTTTCTCAAATTTTGAAAAGTGGATCAATTGGTTTTGATTATTTTTCTTTCCTAATATTTCAAAAATAGAAATATATGAGAGGACATAAAATGACTTCTCCAAAATTAATGAAATATTAGAGGAAAAATATTAAAATCAATTTTAATATTTTATTTGGATTTTATTGCAATTTTATTTGAACTAGAAAAATTGAACGTTTTCAAAATTGCATTTTTTAGGCCAAGAAAATGTTCATCTTGTTCTAAATATTTTATTTAGACGAAGAATTTTTTTTGGCATTTTTAGACTTTTATTTATTTTTCTAGGATTTATTTTCGGTGGAACGTTTAAAAAAAACTCTGCGTGCCCGACTGGGCCGAAGGCCCAGCCGAGCCAGGCCAAGCCCGCACCGCCGCCGCCTTCCCCACGGGAGGAATCCTCCCCACCGTCGTCGCCGAGTCCGAACGGAGCACGAGGCCGACCCTGAGCCGGCGCCCCCTCCTCCAAGTCTGCGCCCTCCCTGTTAAATAGTCGCCGCCGCCGCCCTCCACCACCACTCGAGCCGCCCCGCCAACCCCGCCACCCAGCGCCGCCACTCGCAGCCGCTGCTCGCCGCTCCTGCCGCCTAGCGCCGCCGCCGCCCAGGAGCCCGCAGCCTCACCAGACCCTTCCGGAGCCGCCGGATCCCACCGGAGCCCCACCAAGGTAGCCGTCGCCGCCATTGCCAGTTTTCGTAAGAAAACCGTGTGTTTTTTTAGAAACCCTAGTTTTTTATATATAGATCGGTCTATTTTTTTATTTCGGTTTATTTATTTAATGAACGTTCGTCCGTACGTTCGTTTTAACGAACGGTGTTCACTTGTTAGCCGCAGACAGCGAACGTTCATTTGTTAGCCTGTTCGTCAGCTTTTCTTTTTCCAGGGTTTTTCCACGATTATTTTCGATCGCGATTTCTGCCCTGATTTTCGTTTTAGTTTATCTTTTCGCTCGTTTATCAAAATCAGGCGATTCAAGCGCCTAGAGTTTCTCTCGAAGCCCTCTTTCTGTTTAACTAACTTAAACATGATTTTGCTACTGTAAAATTTGACTTAAGTCTAGATTAGTAAACAAAGCTTGTTTCTTTCGCAGTTTGAGTTTCGTTGCTTCATTTGATTTGATTCTTTTTGCAAACCGAAGTTCTTAAGTTGAACTTCTGGTTAGATCTCTTGTTTGAGTTTTACCCGTGCTTCTAGTTGAGTGCTTATTGTATGTTTGTTTGTTGCGATAGAGTACTCGGAGTGCGAAGCGTGCTACTACGAGTCTCTAGGTTTCACGGATCATCAGCAAGGCAAGTAACACTTTGATCATACCTCTTTACTACCCAGTTTTATTGCATTAGATCAATCCTCAAACAATTGCATGGTTAGGATCTGATTAATGTGTGGGTTTTGGGAAGTAGATGAGGTAGTACCTATTGTCCTGTTTATTATCAAACCTTTGGGAGTTACTTCTACGTTTGCTTATATTGCTATGCTATGCTTGTAGACGTGGATTGGGTGAGTGTATCCATGACAGATGTGAGTTTTGTTAATTAATGGTTAACTTAAGGTGGCTACTTTAATACACGACGAACTTATCCAAAAACTCCATAAACACCTTGTTCACCATGTTCATGAAATAGCCAGGTGCGTTTGCTTATATTGCTATGCTATGCTTGTAGACGTGGATTGGGTGAGTGTATCCATGACAGATGTGAGTTCTGTTAATTAATGGTTAACTTAAGGTGGCTACTTTAATACACACCTGGGCTACTTTAATACACATCTAGGTGCCTGTATTTTTGGAAATCCCGGGGTACCGTGTGATTCTCCTACGGACCGCCACCCAGGCTCAAAGGGATCATAAGATTATTCATGCTAGAAACTTCCGTGTGCAGCCACAAGCTACTATGGGCTCTAGCATAGTTGAGTATGTTGCAAGACCTCTTTTAGTGGTGGGCTAGCAGATGTAGGGGAAACTAGGTGTAACTGTCCACCCGGAGTAAAGAGTTATTGTTTCAGAAAGAGTATGTCTCGTTTCTCCGACCATGGATGTATACGAGTCTTGTGGAGAAAAGTGCGCAAACCTCTGTAGAGTGTACAAACTAATCATGGTTAGCCGTGTCCCCAGTTATGGACGTTTTGAGTATTTAGTTCTTGGATTATCATGTGGATCTCATCACTCTTAATATAATTTGATTGGGTTTAATGTTGATGCTTAATTGGGACTCAGAGGGTGATTACCTTCTCAATGTTTAACAACCAGCATGATAGTTAAATAAAATTTATTCCTTTGTTGTAGGGAAAATTTGGCTTTATGCAAAACTCTAACCATAGTGCTTACCACCAGCCATATATGCATGTAGTGATAGCATTATTTCTGTTCATCATTCTCTATGTGTTACATTGCCAGCATATTCCATGTGCTGACCTGTTTCGGGCTGCAACGTTCATGTTGCAGACTTTTCAGACGACCAGTAAGGTGCCTTAGGTCTTGATCTTTCACTCAGTGATGTCGTTGGAGTTGATGGGCTCACTTTATCTTCCAAGCCTTCCATTGTTATCGTATTTAGATGGCCTTAAGCCATATTTATTGTAATAAGTTCTCTTTTGAGACATTCGATGTAATAAGTGTGTGATTGCTACTCCGTTATAAATCCTTCAAGTAATGTGCGTGTCAGCATTACCGATCGAGGGATGACACTGATGCACAGAGATCAGATTGTTTGTGGTCTGGTCGCAACAAGATGGTATCAGAGCACACGCTGACTGTAGGAAACGACCACTAAGCTAAAGTCCTAGATCACTACTCTCTTCTCATTTCTAACTCCTCTCCCTTTTCTACTCTTTAGGATGGCGGATGCAAGGAACAAGTTCACGCAACCGTATGAAGATACACCTTTCGGACGCCACTTGAAGGAAGTCACCAGATACCTGAACATTAGAGTACCAAGCTTCACCGGGACCTACATCGCCACTTTACCAGAAGAGGAGCGTTGGATGATTCGAGTTCAAGTTCCAGGAAGGACATTCATGCCCGTCACTGAGCCCATAGAGTTTTCCTTTGATGCACCAACCTGGAGTTTAGGAAAGATCCTGGCAGCCCACATCACCATGGGACGCATTGGGGAAGTTTACCACAAGGATCTCAAGGATACTATCTACCAGATCTGTGGGCGCCGAGATGAGCAATGGGAGATGATCAGCACCAGGAAGGATAGATCTATTGCAGCTTTCATCCAGGAGTTAAACCAGCACATTTGACGCCAGGAGAACCAGATGTGCGCAGGCATGATAGATCTGAAGAAGGCAATGACCAGGATCACGGAGCTGGAAGAAGAACTCAAGACTACACGCGATGGGTATGAGGAGGAAATCGTAACATTATTGGAAAAGAATGACGATCTGAAGAAGAAGCTAGGAGTATTCATGGGAGACCCCGCGCCAGGAGCAGATGACAACGATTCGACTTGCCCAGAGAACTACATCATCATCGACGACACCGACTCGGACCCCGACGATAGCGATGATGACTTTGTTGATGAAGCTGGAGCAGATATCATGGACTCTTCGATAGATCAATTTTTCTAGTCGACCACCATATCAGTAGTAGTATTCCCCCATGTACATAGTATAGTCCGAGCACTTTTGTAACGATAGTTAGACCGTTGTATGCCCTTGTTTGATTTTATTGAAGTGATATGATTGTGATTTGTCTCATGTGAATATGGGTAGTGTTTTTCCCTCTAGACCTCATTCTATTTTGTTTTCTCATATTTTCTAAACCCTTAGATGCCTCCGAGACGCGACACTGGATTTGCTTTCCCACCGGAGCTCACTTAGTTGATCCAGCAGCAGAATGCACTTATGCAGATACTAGTTGATTAGCACCGAGCCGATGGTTGCAGATGATTAGCTCCGTAAGATTGGAAGGGAGTTGACCACCGCGGGATGCACAGATGCAGAGAGAGTGCGTTTTGCCGCACATGAGCTTGATGGACCCGTAGCATCATGGTGGGAGAATTTCACAGCCACTTACCCCATCGACACTGTCACATGGGACCAGTGTAAGCAAGCTTTCCATACTGCCCATGTTTCAGCAGGAGCTATGGCCATGAAGAAGCATGAGTTTCGCAACTTGCGCCAAGGAGGACGTACAGTGGGGCAGTATGTGGATGATTTTAGTAAGTTAGCACGTTATGCCCCAGATGACGTTGCTACGGATGCAGCTGAGCAGGAGATGTTTCTGGAAGGACTAAATAATGAGCTGAGCATGCAGTTGATGGTGGCAACTTTCAACAACTACCAGAAGTTGGTAGATAGAGCTCTCATGATTGAAGGGAAGCAGCAGCAGATTGACAACCGCAAGAGGAAGTATGGACAAGGGAAGTACAATTCTGGAGCTCAGCAGAAGCCTCGTTTTACCCCGAACTCGCGAGGATCATTTCAGCATAACCATAGAGGTCACAACCACAATGGAGGAAGTTCGCACAACCATAGTGGCCCCAAGAATGGTAATGGTAATGGGGGAAGCAACGACCAGAACAGTTCCAACCCAGCAACGCCCGCCAAGAAGGATCTAAGTCACATTACTTGTTACAAGTGCCAGAAGACTGGACATTATGCCAATGAATGTCCTGAAGCTAAGAATGGATATGGCAATGGAAGCTCTGGGAAGAAGCCAAACCCTTTCAATAGGGGACAGGTGA
Organism: Aegilops longissima; assembly: GCA_021605205.1. Taxonomy (NCBI): domain Eukaryota; kingdom Viridiplantae; phylum Streptophyta; class Magnoliopsida; order Poales; family Poaceae; genus Aegilops; species Aegilops longissima. The sequence goes on along the minus strand of CM038682.1, from coordinate 143,708,812 downwards.
ACCATGTTAACATGGAGGAGGTTGAAGCCAAGCCAGATGTAGTAATAGGTAAGTTTTTGGTTAAGTCATTTACTACAATCGTTCTTTTTGATACTGGTGCATCGCATTCATACATATCAAGGGGATTTGTGGATAAGAATAAACTGCCCACCAAAGTTCTTAGAACACCTATGTTAGTGAGCTCGCCAGGAGCGGAGTATATGGCAAGTCAAGGATGTTTTCAGATGCCATTGACCATAGGTAGGCATGTTTTCCCCTCAGACCTGATAATTTTGGAGTCGCAAGGTTTGGATGTGATTCTGGGTATGGATTGCCTATCGATGTATGGAGGAAACATAAATTGCGCCAGGAAGTCGATTTTGCTCACCACCCCAGAAGGAAGAAGGATTAAGTATGTATCTCGGCATGTGCCGAAGAGGACTCAGGTGAATTCCTTATCAGGAGGAAGTACCAGTGGTGAAGGATTTCCCTGATGTATTTCCAGAGGAGTTGCCAGGCATGCCACCGGATAGAGACATTGAGTTTTTGATTGAACTTTTGCCAGGCACAGGGCCAATATCCAAGAGACCGTACAGAATGCCCGCAAAGGATTTGGAGGAATTAAGAATCAGATTAAGGAGTTACTGGATAAATGTTATATTCGCCCAAGTTCGTCACCTTGGGGATCACCAGTGCTTCTAGTGGAGAAGAAGGATGGATCATAGAGGATGGTTTTTGATTATCGAGGATTGAATGACGTGACAATCAAGAACAAGTACCCGCTGCCAATTATCAATGATTTGTTTGACCAGCTGCAAGGAGCTAATGTATTTTCCAAGATCGATCTGCGATCAGGATACCACCAATCGTAGATTCAAGAGCAGGATATACCTAAGACAACTTTTACCACAAGGTACGGGCTATATGAGTACACCGTTATGTCATTTGGTCTGACTAACGCACCTGGCTATTTCATTGATGATATTTTGGTCTACTCAAAGAATGAAGAGGAGCATAAGGAGCATTTGCGTTTGGTAATTGGGAAGCTCAGAGAATATCAGTTATATGCCAAGTTCAGCAAGTGTGAGTTTTGGTTGAAGAAAGTTGGATTCCTCGAACATTTTATATCCGAAGAAGGAATAGCAGTAGACCCCACCAAAGTTGTCACTGTGACCAATTAGGAAGAACCCACGTTAGTTGGAGAGATCCAGAGTTTTCTTGGACTCGCAGGATACTACCGGAGGTTCATTGAGAATTTCTCGAAGATTGCAAAGCCCATGAAGGAGTTGTTGAAGAAGGACACCAAGTTCAAATGGACCGAGGAATGTGAGGAGAGTTTCCAGGAGTTGAAGAAACGTTTGGTTACATCACTAGTGTTGATTCTGCCAGATCAACGCAAGGATTATGAAGTGTATTGCGACGCTTCTCGTCGAGGACTTGGAGCAGTATTTATGCAGGAGGGAAGAGTTGTTTCTTATACCTCACGATAGCTTCAGCCCCATGAGTTGAATTATGATACACATGATTTGGAGTTAGTTGTCGTAGTGCATGCGTTGAAGACATGGAGACATTTTCTCATTGGAAACCATTGTGAGGTGTACACGGATCACAAGAGTTTGAAGTATATCTTCAAGCAGAAGGAGTTGAATCTCAGGCAAAGGATATGGTTGGAGCTCATTAAGTATTACGATATGAGGTTGCATTATCATCCCGGAAAGGCTAACACAGTAGCTGATGCGTTGAGCCGCAAGAGCCATGTCAACACACTCATGACCGGAGAGTTACCCAAGGAGTTAGCAGAGGATCTTCGCGAGCTATGTTTGGAGATAGTTCCAAGAGGCTATGTAGCAGCATTGGAGATTCAATCTACTTTGATGGATAAGATCAGAGAAGCTCAGAAGACAGACAAAGAGATTGCCGAGATAAAGGAAAGGATGAGCAAAGGAAAAGCTAAGGGATTTCGTGAGGATGAGCACGATACCTTATGGTTTGAGGACCGCGTATATGTGCCTAATGATCAGGAGATCAGGAAGTTGATTCTGCAAGAGGCCCATGATTCGCCGTATTCGATTCACCCAGGAAATACCAAGACGTATCTGGATTTGAAGGATACTTTTTGGTGGACTGGAATGAAGATGGATATTGCGGAGTATGTAGCAGTTTGTGATGTATGTCAGAGAATGAAGGCAGAGCAACAGAAGCTAGTAGGGTTGTTAAAGCCATTGCCGATACCCGAATGGAAGTGGGATAAGCTAGGCATGGATTTTATCACTGGATTACCCAGGACTCGCTGAGGCTATGACTCGATATGGGTTGTAGTCGATCGTTTGACGAAGGTAGCTCATTTCATCCCAGTGAAGACCACTTATACCAGTGCTAAGTTGGCGAAGATATACATGACCAGGATCATATGTCTGCATCGAGTTCCGAGAGCCAATGTATCAGATAGAAGAACCCAGTTTACCTCATAGTTCTGGAATCAGTTGCACCAAACTTTGGGTAACAGACTAGAGTTCAGTACAGCCTTTCATCCACAGACATATGGACAGACCGAGAGAGTCAATCAGATTCTGGAAGACATGTGAGAGCTTGTGCGCTCGATTATGGATCTAGTTGGGACGACAATTTGCCTTATGCAGAGTTCTCTTACAACAACAGTTATCAATCCAGTTTGAAGATGGACCCTTTCGAAGCTCTATACGGAAGGAGGTGCAGGACACCGTTGTTGTGGGATGAAGTTGGAGACCGTCAGTTGTTTGGACCAGATTTGATTAAAGAGTCTGAAGAGAAGGTTAAGCTGATTCACGATAGACTCAAGGTAGCCCAATCCAGGCAAAAGAGCTATGCGGATTCTAAACGCAAGGAGACAGTTTATGAAGTCGGAGACAGAGTTTATCTTCGTGTGTCCCAACTTCAAGGACTTAAGCATTTTGGGGTTAAGGAAAAGTTAGCACCACGTTTTGTTGGGACCATACAAAGTTTTGGAACGTATGGGAGAAGTTGCTTACAAATTAGAATTGTCCGAAGGATTGTCAGGAATTCACGATGTGTTCCACGTTTCCCAGTTGAAGAAGTGCCACGTAGAGATGGCGGATATCCCTCTGAGAGATACAGTGCCACCGGAAGCGATTCAATTGGATAGTGATTTGACCTACGAGGAGAAACCAGTGAAGATTCTCGAGTTTGCCAGCCAAGTCACATGCGGCAAGGTTATCAAGTTCTGCAAAGTTCAGTGGAGCCACCATACCGAGGATGAAGCCACCTGGGAGCGAGAGGAAGACCTACGGAAGGACCACCCTCACCTATTTTCTAGCCAACCCGAATCTCGAGGGCGAGATTCATCTTAAGGGCGGTAGGTTTGTAACATCCCAAATTTTCAATTTGGAATGTTATACATTAGATCATCATTGCATATCATATTTTATTTCCATTTTTGGCTTGATCCAAGAAATTCTATGCAACTCAAGGACCCACAGAGAGAGTTGGAGATTTCGTTATTTTCATATTTGAGTTTTCTCAAATTTTGCAAAGAGGATCAATTGGTTTTGATTATTTTTCTTTCCTAATATTTCTAAAAATAGAAATATATGAGAGGAGATAAAATGACTTTTCCAAAATAAATGAAATATTAGAGGAAAAATATTAAAATCAATTTTAATATTTTATTTGGATTTTATTTGAATTGGAAAAATTGCACGTTTTCAAAATTGCATTTTTAGGGCAAGAAAATGTTCATGTTGTTCTTAATATTTTATTTAGACGATGAAAATTTGTTTTGGCATTTCTAGATTTTTTATTTATTTTTCTAGGATTTATTTTTGGCGGAACAATTTTTTTAAAAAAACTCCGCGCGCCCGACTAGGCCGAACGCCCAGCCGAACCGGGCCAAGCCCACGCCGCCGCCCCCTTCCGTGCGGGAGGAATCCTCCCTGCCGCCGTCGCCGAGTCCGGTCGGGGCACGAGGCCGACCCCGACCTGGTGCCCCCTCCTCCAAGTCTGCGCCCCCCTCTTAAATAGCCGCAGCCGCCGCCCTCCAGCACCACCCGAGCCGCCCGCCAACCCGCCACCCAGCGCCACCACTCGCCGCCGCCGATCGCCGCTGCCACCCCGCCACCGCCTCACAGACCCGCCGAGCTGCGGATCCGCGGAGCCCGCCGAGGTAGCCGCCGCCGCCGTTGCCGGTTTTCGTAAGAAAACCGTGCTTTTTTAGAAACCCTAGTTTTTTTATATATAGATCGGTTTATTTTTTTATTTTGGTTTATTTATTTAACGGACGATCGTCCATACGTTTGTTTTAACGAACGATGTTCACTCATTAGCCGCAGACAGCGAACGTTCGTTCTTTAGCCTGTTCGTCAGTTTTTCTTTTTCCAGGGTTTTTCCGCGATTATTTCCGATCACGATTTCTGCCCTGATTTTCGTTTTAGTATATCTTTTCCCTCGTTTATCGGAATCAGGCGATTCAAGTGCCTAGAGTTTCGTCTCGAAGCCCTCTTTCTGTTTAACCAACTTAAACATGATTTTGCTACTGTAAAATTTGACTTAGGTCCAGATTAGTAAATGAAGCTTGTTTCTTTCGCAGTTTGAGTTTCGTTGCTTCGTTTGATTTGATTCTTTTTGCAAACCGGAGTTATTAAGTTGAACTTTCTGGTTAGATCTCTTGTTTGAGTTTTAACCATGCTTCTAGTTGAGTGCTTATTGTATGCTTGTTTGTTGCGATAGAGTACCCGGAGTGCAAAGCGTGCTACTACGAGTCTCTAGGTTTCATGGATCATCAGCAAGGCAAGTAACACTTTGATTATACCTCTTTACAACCCAGTTTTATTGCTTTAGATCAATCCTCAAACAATTGCATGGTCAGGATCTGATTAATATGTGGGTTTTGGGAAGTAGATGAGGTAGTACCTATTCTAGTGTTTATTATCAAACCTTTGGGAGTTACTTCTACGTTTGCTTATATTGCTATGCTATGCTTGTAGACGTGGATTGGGTGAGTGTATCCATGACAGATGTGAGTTTTGTTAATTAATGGTTAACATAAGGTGGCTACTTTAATACACATCTGGGTGGATTGAGGCACCTGGGGAACACGGTGTTGCCTGTATTTTTGGAAATCCCGGAGTACCGTGTGATTCTCCTATGGACCGCCACCCAGGCTCAAAGGGATCATAAGATTATTCATGCTAGAAACTTCTGTGTGCATCCACAAGCTATTATGGGCACTAGAATAGTTGAGTACGTTGCAAGACCTCTTTCAGTGGTGGGCTAGCAGATGTAGGGGGAAGTAGGTGTAACTGTCCACCCGGAGTAAGGAGTTATTGTTTCAGAAAGACTATGTCTCGTTTCTCCGACCATGGATGTATTCGAGTCTTGTGGGGAAAAGTGCGCAAACCTCTATAGAGTGTACAAACTAATCATGGTTAGCCGTGTCCCCATTTATGGACGTTTTGAGTATTTAGTTCTTGGATTATCATGTGGATCTCATCACTCTTAATATAATTTGATTGGGTTTAATGTTGATACTTAATTGGGATTGAGAGGGGGATTACCTTCTCAATGTTTAACAACCACCATGATAGTTAAATAAAATTTATTCCTTTGTTGTAGGGAAAATTCGGCTTTATGCAAAACGGTAACCATAGAGCTTAACACCAGTCATATATGCATATAGTGATAGCATTATTTCTGTTCATCATTCTGTATGTGTTACATTGCCAGCATATTCCATGTGCTAACCCATTTCGGGCTGCAACGTTCATGTTGCAGACTTTTCAGACGATAAGTAAGGTGCCTTAGGTTGTGATCTTTCACTCAGTGATGCTGTTGGAGTTGATGGACTCACTTTATCTTTCAAGCCTTCCGCTGTTATCGTATTTAGATGGCCTTAAGCCATATTTATTGTAATAAGTTCTCTTTTGAGACATTCAGTGTAATAAGTGTGTGATTGCTACTCTGTTATAAATTCTTCAAGTACTGTGCGTGTCAGCATTACCGATCCAGGATGACACTGATGCACAGAGATCAGACTGTTTGAGGTCTGGTCGCTACACTCCCACTATGGTGTCTTGGTTGGTTGAGATAACCATTGCCTTCACCACATGATCAGATCTCACCAAATGATATAATATGACATCCCTACTAACCTAATTCATGCATTATTAGAAACATGAAGAATGGCAAACACAACACAACAAGATATATGTAGTTAAGAGATAAGATGATTACAAGGTCTTCTTGATCGTGAGAGGCTTGAGAGGCCTGCCGGGCGCTTGGAGTGGCCACATGGCTTCTAGGTGGTAAATGTGCGGCTGCAACATTATGGCTAGATAGTATACGCTTCTGGATGTACAAGCCTCCGTCTTCATGGACTGTATCATGATGACCCTCATGTTCCTCTTCCTCATCGTCATCATCCGGTAAAATACGTGAAAACTATGGAGGGACACAAAAAGAAAACGAATTAGTGCACCTATGATTCACCTATCTTAACAAAATTTGTTAACTAAGCACTCTACCATGTGTCGGGAGATAGAATTAGGAGGCAAAGGCGTGGGTGTTTCAACACTGTGACTTCCTTGTGGAAACATGGCATGCTGCATCTCATCCAAGCGTCGTTCCATTGCTTGAATTCTCTCCTATAGAGTTGAAACTTCATGTTTGGCATGTCGACGAAGTTGTATTTGCATTGAAAGCTTTGTTGGCAATTTAGCTTTTGTTCCAGGCGCGCCCACACTCTATGGAGTTGGCTCCGTACCCAACATACGGACACGTCCTCTTGGTTCCTTCTCTCCGAAATTATGTGCATAAAGATCCCCTTCTTCAATAGAATTTCCCTCGAATTTTGGGTGGATTTTAGCTTCAGTCTGAAGTTTCTTCTACAAGAATAAAGCAAAATGAATAGCTCCCGGCAATAGATCCCTCTGGATGACTTCTACTATGAAGAAAGCCCTTACACCGGCACAAATACCTACAACAAGATAAACAAATCAAATTACTATGTCTATTTGCAGAAGCATACTATTGCTGCTACAAAAGTGGTCGATGACCATTACCTTTCTATAGGAAACATGTTGCAAAAATTCACTGGACCGGCTATTTTTGCTTGGGCTGGAAGATGCACCATCAAGTGTACCATGATATCAAAAAAGGATTGGGGGGGGGGGGGGATATAGTCTCAAGAATGCTCAAGGTCTCAGCTATTTTAGCCTCTAGTTTTTCCATACCACTAATAGAAATAACATGTGAGTAAACCTGCTTGAAAAAGTTGCTAACACGAATCAATGCTGCCCTAACTTTTTCGGGCAATAGCCTTCTCACAACAAGTGGTAGCAAATGTTGCATCAAGATGTGGTTGCCATGGCTCTTTAGCCCGATTATTTTCCTTTCCTTGACATGCACATTACCACGTATATCAGCTGCTAACCCGTAAGGGAACCTAGCTCCTTTAAATACTCCACAAGATAACCTCTCTTGGGCAAAATTCATTTCATAAGGTGCTGGAGGTAAGTAAAATTTATCTTCTACTTCAAGTTCAACAGGATGAAGGTCACTTCTAATATTTAGAGCTTGAAGGTCCAGTGAGAGTTCAGATTATCCTTAGATTTCCCATCAATGCACAATAATGTGTTGATTATGTTCTCACATACATTTTTTGTATGGGCATGACGTCTAAGTTGTGACGCAGCAACAAGCTCTCCCAATATGGCACCCTAAAAAAATAGACTTCCTTTTCCAAACTATTAACAGCTCATCATCCTTGTGCTTCCGCTTGGTTTTCTTCTTCCCAGAAGGATCCTTCCCAAAAACTGTATGCATATCTTTCGTCTGAGCAACAATTTCGGTCCGAGAGAGGCAATTTATACCGCCTCACGCCAAGCAATGCCATCAAAAGAATGGATATTGGACCTAAAGGGGTGGTCTTCATGTAAGAACCTATGATGCCCCATGTTGCTTATCTTGCTACCATTATTCAACCTAAGAGAACATGTGTCAGGATGACATTCCGAACAAGCTCGTTCACCAGAGGTGGTACAACCAGCTGTATACCCTAGGCCCGGGAAATCATGAAAGTTCCATACTATGGCAACCTTCAAATTAAAGAACTCTTCTTTTGAAGCATTGTATGTTCTGACACCGTGAAGAAACATATCTACCATAGCATCAACTAACGGCTCTAGATAAACATCCATATCACTACCAGGAGCATGTTTACCAGGAATCAACAATGTGAGAAAAAAATTGATTGCTTCATGCACATCCAAGGAGGGAAGTTATAAGTAATCGAGATAATAGGCCAAACACTATAATTAACATTATTGGATCTAAAAGGATTAAGACCATCTGCTCCATATCCAAGCCTAAAATGGCGGTTGTCCTTAGCAAAGTCCTCATGCAACGCATCAAAATACTTCCATTGGGCAGAATCTGCTGGATGCCTGATCAAACCATCATTTGTACGCTCTTCATCATGCCATATGGTGAGAGCAGCTGTTTTGGAACACATGGACAACCTTTGCAGCCTTTTCTTTATTGGTAAATAACGGAGAACCTTCCTAGGTGCCTTGTGGACATGTTTTCCATTTGGACTCTTCTTTTCAGATTTCCATCGTGATGTATTGCATATTGGACAAACATCATACTTAGCATGGTTTTTCCAGAAGAGGATGCAGTCATATTCACACGCATGAATACTAACATATCCAAGTCCTAGGCATTTCACCAATTTATTAGCCTAATTATAGTTCTTGGCTAGCTAGTGAGGATCCTTCAGGAAAAGCATCATTAAGTAGATCTAGCAGCAGGTTAAAACTTTTATCTGACCATCCACCAAGCAATTTGACATGAAATAGTCTAATTATGAAACGCAGTTTTGAGAACTTCTTACACCCAGGATATAGCTCTTGAATAGAGTCATTTTTCAACTTTTGAAGAACTTCTAAATATGCATCATTCTGCTCAGAAACTGCGTCATCTTCGAAATCCCCCTCATCTAAACTGCTCCCTAAGTCTCAAAGCAAATCAGAAATGTCATCCTATTCAGGTTACTCTCAACCTCATTCTCATGAGCGTCAGGAAAATTCAAGAAAGAAGAACCAGATTCTTCATGAAAAATCCAAGTTTTATACCCACGGAGAAACCCATCACATACCATATGCTCATGCACCTCTCTTTCTCCATTCCAAAATGAGTTTGAACAATTCTTACAAGGACATCATATTTTGTTTCCCGATGAATTACTAAATGCAAAGCTTAAGAATTCCCCCCTCCCTTCCAAATACACCTTTGTGTGCCTACATGTTAGGTAAATATGAATAAGCATCAGATCGGATGTAGTTAAATAATTGCTTAGTACCCTATAACCGCTAAATTTTTTGTGTTGTACCTAGGCTCATCCATCCACTATTTGTCCATGGTGGCTGCACCTTGACGAGTAATTCACAACCTACTATGTGAAATATACACTCAGAGTATTGATGTTGCTGCAAAAATTGGCATTCACTATGAACATACATATCAAATAGACATAAACTTAAAATAGGGGCATAGAGCTTCTAAAACATGCTGGATATGCACATAATCATGTTAATGCAAGAGAGATATATCTGCAACTACTTGATAAAAACATATCACACGAAGTAGGGTTCACACAACCAAATCTGCAACTACTTGAAATACAAAATGAACAACAAAAAACTGAAACCAAAAGAATCTCATGCAAGTCATCCAATTAGGTCTATCACGCAAGCATTCTTCAATCAGGCCATTAATGACAATGTGAACTATAGAATTGATTTTTTTTTCAAAACTATCACTATTTTTTAGCAAATTAAGAAACTATAGCACCCAATGCAAAAAAATCAAAACTATGGCCCTATCGGCCTCGTGTGGGCCGAAAAGTGAGTTTTCGGCCGAACATAAGCCGAAGAGTGGAGCCATGCACCTTCGGCCACCCCTTAACGTGTAAAGGTCGGCCCAGGGACTTTTCGGCCTACTGCTAACCAAAAAGGTCTTTTCGGCCTACTGCTGACCAAAAAGGCATTTTCGGCCTACTGCTGACCAAAAATGTCTTTAAAATGTCTTTTCGGCCCAGGTCGCACCTCTTCGGCCAAGGCACGGCCGAAAAAGCCCTTTTCGGCCCACACGAGGCCGACGGGGTCATAGTTTTGAATTTGTTTACAACGGGTGCTATAGTTTTCGAATTTGCTATAAAAATAGTGATAGTTTTGAAAAAAAATCTATACAACTATCTCTTTAATTCTGTAGGCGGGGCAGAGGAAAGTAAATCAGCCGGAACAGAGGTCGCCCGTGGAGGAAGAACAACAGTGGATCCTCGCGTCTGACCTTGATGCTTCTCCTTGCCGGTGGTAGGCGCTGCTGCTCCTCGGCGCGGCGGACGGCACTGCTGCTCCTTGGCGGATGTGGGGGACGATGCTGCTGCTCCTTGGTGCGGCGAACGACGCTGCTTCTCCTTGGTGCGGTGGACGGAGCTGCAGCTCCTGGGCGGATGTGGGGCGGGGGATCAGAGGACGGGCGGCAGCGTGCAGGTTGGGGTGGCGGCGGCGCACTGGATTTGCTAGGTTTAGGTCGGGGCAGGCGGCGTAATGTGTTTCAGGGTAGCGAGAGAATGGGTAGGATTGGGGATCGAGGGTATATTTGGTTATGTTTTTTTTTTCTTTCTCTTTTTTTTCCTCCTCTAGTCTGGCTCGGATGTTTCACATGGCGTGCACATGGCTCTTTTTATGTGCCATATTTTTTGGTGCGGGCAGAAGCAAACTACACCAACACTTTCTGTGTCCCCACCAATCGGCGATAGACAAAGGATCAGTAAAATATGTATATGCCGACCAAAATTGCATCAATGATCTGGTGGTGATTTGGCAACATATAATGTGTCATGAGGCTATATATCAACAACATACTGTGTGTCGGCATAGTTTGTGACACAAAAAGTGTCGGCGATGCTCACTTCTACCAACAGACGCATGTCGTCTTTGCAGTATTGTGGTGTTCTGCAACTACAATAATGCAGAGTGGGGCGACGACCGGAGTGTGGGCGGCGATGGAGTGGGGCGTGGGGATGGTGGCGGAGTGGGGCAGCAGGTGAATGGGGAGGCGACCGGAGTGGGGGATCAGCGGAGTGGGGAGTCGACTGGCGGAGACCGAGAGGCAGCGGCAAGAGCGCGCGAGCGGCGAGAGGGGGGAGGAGTAGTGGAGTGCGATGAGCATTTACCTGCGCCGGCGACGAGGGGACCTGCGCCGGCAGTGGCGGTGGCGGCTTAGGGGAGAGGAACCCTAACCGCGGTGGCGGTTGGTAGAGGCTGGGAGGAAATGCAAGAAGTAAGGGGTGCGGGGGAGGGTGGCTGGGTGGTTTTCACTCAGTGTAGTAGTAGCGCCGGGTATGGGCCGGCGCTACTGCTAAGTCCACTAGCTATAGCACCGACGCATAGCCACGCTACAGGTAAGTGGGCTAGCGTGGTGGCCGTGTGGCCCACGTAACAGCAGCGCGGCTCAAAGTAACCAACGTTGCTGCTACACATAGTGTGGGGGCCCCAACAGGCGCTACTGGTAAAGTTCTACGTGTAAGAATTTTCCTAGTAATGGGTGAGCCTCTTCTCCAGCGCCGCGTCCAACATCTCCTCGCCTCTCCCGGAACCATCTGCGTGCCATGGCGCCCGTAGATCCGCGTCGTTGTCCCGAGGCGGCGGCGCAGATGAGGCGCGACTCGGCAGGCCGCCAATGCCATCCTTCCTTCGGCCAGGCTCGTCGGCTTGGTAGCGACGGCAACGAGACCCCGTCGATGGGGGCCATGGCTTGGAGGGAGAAGGCAACAAACTTGGCGCGGGCGAGAGTGCTGCCAGGGCAAGGACGCGCCGCGGCGGTCATTTTCAGCGTGGGCGGCGGTGACGAGATCCCGTCGACGGTGACGAGATCCCGTCGGTGGGGGCCATGGCTTGGAGGGAGAAGGCAGCAAAGTTGTCGCGGGCGAGAGTGCTGCCAGGGCAAGGACGCGGCCGCGGCGGTCATTTTCAGCGTGGGCGGCGGTTTTCGGACCAAAAAAAGTGAACGACGAATAGAATCTTCTAGATACACGTGGTGCGCCAGAAAAGATAAAGAGACTGATATAAAAAACGAAAGGAAAATATTGCTGTAACAAATATCCAGTCATTCCAACTTAGATCCATTACCACAATCTACGTCAATTCAGGACGAGTTTCATATCATATCCACATAGTACAAAACTTGGCACGTAGTTCCATGACTAAATCGAGACAAAAAAGTAGTACGTGGTTCCGCGACTAAATCGATATGAATGACGACACACTTAACATGAAGAATGTACGTTGATTAGAAGACTGGCCAAATACGGATAACACCATTAATCGGTACCAGCGATTTACTCGGAGATGTCTGCAAAATCAACTCGGAAGCAGAGGATGTCCAAAAACAGCACGAACATGATGAAGGAAGCCCTGGCCCTGGTGTTCTCGTTGATGGCGTCGGAATCGGTCGTGTCGGGCATGGCCAGCTAAGCTAAGACGTTGTGGCGACTAGCGTCGGAGTCGGTCGAGCCGGGCGTAGGTGGCCTCGGGCGTCCCGTCTTGATATATGCGAGGTAGAGGAGTGCCCCGGCCATAAGGGCACGCCCCGTGGCGCCCCAGCTCTTGAGGATGGCGTAGTTGATGACGGCCAGCGGCACCACCGGCGACACGAGTGCAGGGAGCACTGGACCGAGGGAAGGCACCTTGAACTCGTCGGTGGCGACGCTCGGCGCATGAAGCGGGCTGGGAAAGATGTTGGTGATGGTGCTCGGTATGGTAAGCGGGCCGGGGAGGACGTCGCTGAGGCTCGGCGCAGGCGCGACCCTGAGAGGACCTGCTGCAGGTAGACCCGGCGGGCTTTGGCCCCTCGAGGATGGACTCCACCGTCGGCATGCTGCACGGCTTCGCTTTGTCGTCGTCGTCAATCCAGTCCCTGCACCATCGCATCATCTGCTCGATGGCTGCCTTGCTGAGCAGCCGGCGGCCGAAGACTCTCCACGCGGATCCAGGAGCGCCTCCTCTTCACAGCAGTCGGAAACAATCATGTGTTTACTACTTGGTCTGTGTCTATTTGCGTAGATAGCAAATGTACAAGTTTGTCTTCGTAGATGTTTTTTCCGGATGTGTTTACTTTTTATGTTTTATGAAAAAATTGCACATGAACAAATTTGCACCGGAACCAGTTTATTTGTGTACCAAGTCAAAAAAGTAACGCATACGAGAACTGGTTCGATACGACACTAAGGACTTACTCTGTATCGGACCAATCCTCGTATGCGTCCCCGTGCTAAGTACGTGCCGGTTGTGAGGGCGGTCTAAACAAATTTTAAAACCATGGAAAATTAAAATAAAGATTTTATACCAAATGTTTATCTGAAATGTTTTTATCATACTAATACATTAAAGATTTCAATATTATTTCACTGACACACTAAGGACATAACAATGTTCTGAAATATTAGTTATGTTATTTTTTTCATCATTTTTAATGTTTGTTACTCAAAATATCAAATATGTTAAAACTAATTTTGTGTTTTAACAAAACTTGTGTTTAGATTAAAAATTGAAAAATTGCATAAATTGTATGGTGCATATGTATATATTTGTGTGTATATACATGTGTTGGTATATATATATATATATATTTTGCGGGTGTGTTGGTATATATTTTAATATCATCAAATATTATTGTAGAGATTTCTAAAAGTGTATCGTCTAACTAATATCATTAGTGGTTTCTAGTGTATTATTCCGTAACGTCCGCCCCGGTCCCAAAGAGGAGGAGGGGCCCCCAATATAAATTATCGTAGCAACCACTGTATACCATTATCTATTTTGTTTTAAATATTATAGTGTATAAAATCATATAGTGTACAAGCAATATACACCAAAGAAAAATTTATTAGTTAGCCTACTAGTCAAAATGATTCAATTTATATTCTAGACATAAGCACAAATCTATATAAATGAACATGAGAAGGGAAATATACAGATGGCCAAAGTAATCAGAGCAGTGTCGCAAACAGAAACATGTTTTACACGGATGTTAGCAATGGGAAACACAAATGTGGATAACAAAAGCTCATGCACACACCACTGGATGAAGATCCTGAGTCACTGCTGAAACTACTTGGGCTATCACATTTGTTAGGTTTGATCTGTGGATCTTTCTCTATCAATATAGGGGATGCATTTTGCCACATATGTCCACATCCTCCTCAATAGGCTCACCACCTGATTTGACAAAAAAAGTCAATCTCTAACAACTGCATTGATGGCATCAAAGTTCAAAGGGTACATGAAAAAACACCTTTGCAGGGATTTGTGGACAAGTGACTGAGGCCAGAAACATTCACATCCTCATTCTCAGAAGGCTCCGATTTGGTCTGCTGGTTATCTCTCTCTTGCAAATACTTATCCACATGCTTCTTCAGTTCTAATAGTATGTCATCACTGAGTGCATGGATATCAATCTCTATCTCTCCAGCCCAGGCTGATCTGTTTTATTGTCAATACACTGCTCTAACAAATCAATGATGTGACAACAAACATTAAGAGAAATCAACAGACTTTTTCAAAGAGAAGAGATTCGGAAATAAAACATGATTATCATATCAGATCCACATGCACCTTTTACACAAATCAACGCTATACTTGCCAATTATATCGACGATAGTATGCTACAAAAACATTTCATGAAACGAAAGTTATAACACCTACAACAAAGTTGATACTTTATTGACTATGATAAACAATGTTTAGAATAACACCATTTCAAGAAATGCTGCTGCAGTTAAATAGTAAATTAAGCTATACCATTTCAGGAAAATGTGTAATCTGTTCCAACTTTCATAACTCACTCCAGCTGCTTCCAGGCTTGACGCTGTACTACCAGAGATGGTAGAAAACCTACAGGCGCAAAAAATCTTCATAAGACCCTACATAAACATTGGTAAATCTAAGCTGGAGAATGCTTCTTCCTGTACAAGATTAAGCTTCATAAATACTAACTAATCTCACACGAACAATCAACCTATAAAAACATGCAGCCAAGAAAGATTAACTTGCTAAGAAGAAGCCTACTGCAAATAATGCATAGCTTTGGGGAAGGCAACATATATGATAAATCAGCACTGCCTGAAGTAGGCATTGATGTACATCATAATTCTACATGGTGATTCATGGGGATAACCTAGAAGACACAACCCAACACAATCCAGCATTAACTTATAACAACATCGCAATTGTCAGTTATACAATTCTTTGGAGAGAGGGAGATCCCACAGCATGAAAGAGTCATGCGAAGCTCTGAAGACCATTACCAAGATTGGCCAAGTCCATTTTATCCGAAAATGATATCGCTCATGTTGATGTAGGAAGTTACAGTGAGCAGGCAGGTATCTAGATTACCACACACACACACAAAAACTGTATCATCTGCCACAATATTAGTATTTGCGGTCCTAAAATAGTGCCCACGCAGGAACACTTCAGAACACTTCATTGTGCGCATACATAAATAGCGGATACAGTAGTCCTAGAAAAACTGGCCCTGATTATGACAACCCCCAAAAGGGGGACAGTTTATAAAAAGCAAGTAGAAATATAGTAAATGGAACTAACTAAATGTGACAATGGACTAAGTAGCCTTGATCAACCTGGATATATTTGTATGTGTGCATACATCTTGTTACACAAAGCTAAATACCCATATAAATCACAACCAACCTATATACATCCACTGTTTTTGTCAGATGCTGCTATGGAGTGACTACGGCAGAACTCATCGCTGGCTTTATGTGTCTGTGCTCCGCTGCTTCTTCAGTACATGGTACCTCAGCCCCCTCTTAACATCTGCATCGATGGAGATCGTCGAGCCATCACAAGCTTCTCCATTGACCAGCATGTTTGAAAGAACTGTCGTCACATTCTTCTCCACCCATCTCCTCATGGGCCTTGCGCCACTTACTAGGTGGTATGATTCCGACCAAATGACGTCCAGCGCGGCATGAGTTATAAATAGAGAGACGCCTTTGTTAGCTACTATGGCAATGACATCCTTCATCTGGATTTTCACTATTTCCTTCAGTTCGTCGTGTGAAAGCGGCTCAAATATCACAACCTCACTCAGTCTGGCAATAAGTTCAGGCTTCAAGCGTTTCTGAACCTGCAAGAACATGTGCATATGACAATTAGCGGGCATCCATTAAGAGTTTTAAAAAGGGCACTCTGAGATTTACAGACCTGCTCCATAAGAAGACCCCGACCAGCTTTGACTGTGTTTTCTATGCCCATTATTGTTAAAAAAAAAAAATGAAACTCCATGGGCACTAGCACCCACGGTTTATTGATATAGAAGAAGCATCCCTCATGAGAATTCCAGAAATTCGTCCCCGACGGGGATCGAACTCTGGTCGTTAGGTTTACAATCATGCGCCCCCAACCACTGGGCTATGCCCACGTCCTCCTATGCCCATTATTGTTGTTAGGTGCTCTGCTCCCAGATTTGAGGTCATAATGATGATAGTGTTTTTAAAATTCTACGACGTGTCCTTTGCCATCGCTCAGCGTACCATCATCAAGGAGTTGCATAAAAACCTTCAATATTGAAGGATCTGCCTTATCCACCTGGTCGAAAACGACAACACTGTATGGACACCTCTTGACTTTCTCGGTAAGTTGCCCATCTTCTTCATAGCTTTAGAAAGTCAAATCATTTAGAGAGATATGGAAATAGAGTGTGTCAAGAAGGAATTAAACATGTGCAGGAAGCCAGGAAGTGTGGGAGAATCAAACCTTCGAGGTCCCCCAATGAGGCGCGACACAGATCCACTCCCAGCATATTCCGACATATCAAAGCGGATCAACGTCTTCTCATTGTCAAATATCCTCTGGGCGAGAGCTTTTGCGAGTTCTGTTTTTCCAACACCAAGCGGGCCCAAAAAGAGGAATGAACCTATCGGTCGGCTAGATTGACCAAAATCAACCCTGGAACGTAGCACCGCTTGCGCAACCAAATTGACCGCGTCATCCTGACCGACGACTCGCTCATGCAATTTGTCTGATAGGTGGACTAACTTCTCCTTCTCCTCTTGACCAAGTGTAGTGAGAGGGATTCTAGTGCACCGACTAACAACCTTCAAATAACATTTGAAATATGAGAGGTACGTACTATTGGTAATAACAGAACCTATTCACACATATGATTATGATTTACCTGTGCGAGATGATCTGGGCCAACAGTTAACTCCTTCGGTGCAAATATAGAGCTAATTATATTATTCTCCACTTTCTTCTTGCCAAATTGACCTTTGCAGTAGAGCATGCCTCGTCAATCAAATTTTTTCTTCGATCAAAGGGGAGTCCCCCCGGTTCCATTTTATTAAAATGAAACCAGCAGTTCAAACAGATCTTCTGGTCTAAACCCAGGTTCAACACAGCACTAAAAGCATTACAATATAGAGTTTTCAATGTGATAAGCTTCCAGCACAAGAAACTAGTACAGGAAAAGCCAAACACAGGACCGGCAAGCATAAATCAGCTCATGGGGATGAAAACCACATGGATCTCCTCCGCTTTCCTTGGATCATCTTTCACCTGCTCCAGGGTGGCGCGCCCTCCATGTGCCATTCATTGGATGGCCTTGGACCAGGACAGCTGTTGCGGGCTTTCTTGACATTTCAGTCTTGTTCCAGTTCCAGCGGCGATCGCAATCTCCCCAGGAGATGATCTCTCAATTTTTTTATCTGCCCCTCCTGCAGTTCCTTGTTAGGTTTCACCCAATCCCCTAAATATTGACTTATCTTCTTCCAGACCTGTTTGACAGAAGTCCATTTAGCTCTATTAAACACAATGGTATTTCTAGTGTTCCACAGCCCCCACAAGACTGCAGAAGAAACCACATTTAAATGAGCAAACTTCTTATTGGAGAGCCAGCAGGCAGCTAGCTCCAAGAAGGAGTGGAAGCTTCTACCAGAGCTTATCTCCACTTCTTTCCACATCAACTTAGCTACCACACAATCAAAAAATAAGTGGTGAATCGATTCTATTTCGCTGCAATGTACACATTCCAGGGGTTTTGGAATGCCTCTTTTCCTCGGTTATCACAGGTCATAATTTTGTTCTGGGGAAAAGCCATAGAAAGCCATGTATTCTAGGTGGGACCTTCAGGTTCCACACAGCAGGTGTATAGATGGGTTGTATCCCCCTAAAGTTTACAATAGCATATAAGGATCTAGAAGAGTAGATGCCTTTTGATTCATATTGCCAAATCATACTATCTTCCTGGTCAATAAAGGCAACTGATTTAGCAATCGTTTCCAAGTCAAAACACTGATGCATAAGCTCTTCATCAAAATTCCTTCTAAAGGAAATTCTAAGAGTATCCCCATCCCAAGTTTCTGCTATGGTTTTGTTCTTATTGTTAGTTATACAATACAGATCCTAGAATTGTGTGCAAGAGGAGCATTACCGAACCAGATATCTTCCCAAAATAGGATGGATCTACCATTTCCTACTGACCATTTGTACCCAATCTTAACTGCTTTCATGGCCCACATCACACCCTTCTAGAATTGCGATGGGTGTGGGTCATTGCAACAAAGAATATTTGGTCTCTTAGTATTATATTTGGAGTCAATAACTCTCCTCCATAGGGACCGCTCACTACAAATATATCTTTTTATCCAAGACCCTATCAGGCATATATTCAAATCTTGCAGGTTTGGAATCCCCATACCTCCATATTCCTTCTTCATACACACAGACTGCCAATTGGCCAAATGGATTTTTTGATTTCCTTCATCGTCACTCCAGAGACAATTAGCTAATTGGGAGTTGATCAAGGAAACTGCCCATTTTGGAAATTTAAGGAAAGACGGCATATATATAGGTATGCTAGCTAGACAGGTTTTTAACTAGAGTGATCCTCCCTAGTAAGGATGGAAGTTTACCCCTCCAACCAGCCATTCTAGCCAGAAGGGCATCAATAAGGGGTTGCAGATCTTCTCTTCTGAGTTTATCAAAATGCAGTGGGACACCCAAATATTTGATTGGGAACTTTCCTCTAACACAAATTGAAAATCTCCAGGAAAGTTTGGATCTCCCCCCCTAAATTGATGGGGACTAATTCACTCTTATGATAATTAATAGACATAGCAGATACTAATCCAAAGCAAGTCAGGGCCCATTTGAGGTTAAGAGCCGCCCTATGATCATTATCTACAAAGAGCAGAGTATCATCTGCATATTGTAGGCAGGTTACACTACTAGAGAAAAGCTTACCATTAGCGCTTGTTTTTGTACTACCAGTAGCGCGGGTACCAGCGCTACTGCTACGACGCTACAGCTATTTTCTAGCAGTAGCGTGTTTAAAGACCAGCGCTACTGGTAAGTTCAACTACTAGTAGCGCGTTTTTAGGCCAGCGCTACTGCTAACATTTATGTTTTCTTTTTAATTTTTTGGTGTTGTACATGTTTAAACAGATATATCTTTTATAAAATAACAACTCATCA
Organism: Aegilops longissima; assembly: GCA_021605205.1. Classification (NCBI taxonomy): domain Eukaryota; kingdom Viridiplantae; phylum Streptophyta; class Magnoliopsida; order Poales; family Poaceae; genus Aegilops; species Aegilops longissima. The sequence continues at coordinate 143,689,280 of CM038682.1, read as the reverse complement.
TGAACTAGTATGTTTAAATAGCATATTCATTACCAGTAGACATCACCACCAAACAATGTTCGTCAAGGAGACATCATATATATAACAAGTTGGTCACTAGTCATAATCACAACTCCTCATCCTCCTCATCAACTCTAACACATTATAGCACATAATAACTCATTCTACCTAGGAACTACTCCTCTCATAGGACCTACTCTACCATCTGTTAGGTAAAATATCATAAAACAAGATAGGCATTGACTCTTCATTAAGGAAACTGAACTCTCCATAATGAAGAATAGAGTGTTGAAAATATGCCCTAGAGGCAATAATAAATTAGTTATTATTATTATATTTCCTTGTTCATGAAAATCGTTTATTATCCATGCTATAATTGTATTGATAGGAAACTCAGATACATGTGTGGGTACATAGACAACACCATATCCCTAGTAAGCCTCTAGTTGACTAGCTCGTTGATCAATAGATGGTTACGGTTTCCTGACCATGGACATTGGATGTCGTTGATAACAGGATCACATAATTAGGAGAATGATGTGATGGATAAGACCCAATCCTAAGCCTAGCACTAAGATCGTGTAGTTCGTATGCTAAAGCTTTTCTAATGCCAACTATCATTTCCTTAGACCATGAGATTGTGCAACTCCGGATACCGTAGGAATGCTTTGGGTGCACCAAAGCCACAACGTAATCGGGTGGCTATAAAGGTGCACTACGGGTATCTCCGAAAGTGTACATTGGGTTGGTACGAATCAAGGCTGGATTTGTCACTCCGCGTGACGGAGAGGTATCTCTGGGCCCACTCGGTAGGACATCATCATAATGTGCACAATGTGACCAAGGGGTTGATCACGGGATGATGTGTTACAGAACGAGTAAAGAGACTTGCTGGTAACGAGATTGAACAAGGTATCGGGATACCGACGATCAAATCTCGGGCAAGTACAATACCGCTAGACAAAGGGAATTGTATACGGGATTGATTGAATCCTCGACATCGTGGTTCATCCGATGAGATCATCGTGGAACATGTGGGAGCCAACATGGGTATCCAGATCCCGCTGTTGGTTATTGACCGGAGAACGTCTCGGTCATGTCTGCATGGTTCCCGAACCCGTATGGTCTACACACTTGAGGTTCGATGATGCTAGGGTTATAGGGAATAGATATACGTGGTTATCGAATGTTGTTCGGAGTCCCGGATGAGATCCCGGACGTCATGAGGAGTTCCGGAATGGTCCGGAGGTAAAGATTTATATATGGGAAGTCCTATTTTGGTCACCGGAAAAGTTTCGGGTGTTATCGGTAATGTACCGGGACCACCGGGAGGGTCCCGGGGGTCCACCAAGTGGGGCTACCGGCCCTAGAGGGCAGCATGGGCCAAGTGTGGGAGGGGACCAACCCCAGGTGGGCTGGTCCCCCCCACAAGGGCCCAAGGCGCCTAGGGTTTGGGGAGGGGGTGCTTCCACCTTTCTTGGGGGGCAAGTTTCCCCCCTCTCCCCCCTTGGCCGCACCCTAGATGGGATTGGGGCTGCCGCCACCCCTAGGGAGGGGACCCTAGGAGGGGGCGCAGCCCTCCCTCTTCCCCTATATATAGTGGAGGCAAAGGGGCAGCCCAACACGCGAAGTTCTTCTCCTGTTGGCGCAGCCCTAGCTCTCCTTCTACTCCTCTCTCGTGGTGCTTGGCGAAGCCCTGCTGGATTGCCACGCTCCTCCATCACCACCACGCCGTTGTGCTGCTGCTGGATGGAGTCTTCCTCAACCTCTTCCTCTCTCCTTGCTAGATCAAGGCATGGGAGACGTCACCGAGCTGCACGTGTGTTGAACGCGGAGGTGCCGTCCGTTCGGCACTAGGATCTCCGGTGATTTGGATCACGACAAGTACGACTCGTTCAACCCCGTTCTCTTGAACGCTTCCACTTAGCGATCTACAAGGGTATGTAGATGCACTCTCCTTCCCCTCGTTGCTAGTCTCTCCATAGATAGATCTTGGTGACTCGTAAGAAAATTTTGAATTTTTGCTACGGTCCCCAACAGTGGTATCAGAGCTAGGTCTATTGCGTAGATTCTATGCACGAGTAGAACACAAAGTAGTTGTGGGCGTTGATTTTGTTCAATATGCTTACCGTTACTAGTCCAATCTTGATTCGGCGGCATTGTGGGATGAAGCGCCGGACCGACCTTACACGTACTCTTCACGTGAGACAGTTCCACCGATCGACATGCACTTGTTGCATAAGGTGGCTAGCGGGTGCCAGTCTCTCCCACTTTAGTCGGATCGGATTCGATGAAAAGGGTCCTTATGAAGGGTAAATAGCAATTGGCATATCGCGTTGTGGCTTTTGCGTAGGTAAGAAACGTTCTTGCTAGAAACCCATAGCAGCCACGTAAAACATGCAAACAACAATTAGAGGACGTCTGACTTGTTTTTGCAGGGTATGCTATGTGATGTGATATGGCCAAGAAGAATGTGATGAATGATATGTGATGTATGAGATTGATCATGTTCTTGTAATAGGAATCACGACTTGCATGTCGATGAGTATGACAACCGGCAGGAGCCATAGGAGTTGTCTTTATTTATTGTATGACCTGCGTGTTCATTGAACAACGCCATGTAATTACTTTACTTTATTGCTAACAGGTAGCCATAGTAGTAGAAGTAATAAGTTGGCGAGACAACTTCATGGAGACACGATGATGGAGATCATGTTGTCATGCCGGTGACGATGATGATCATGGAGCCCCGAAGATGGAGATCAAAAGGAGCAAAATGATATTGGCCATATCATGTCACTTTTTGATTGCATGTGATGTTTATCATGTTTATGCATCTTATTTGCTTACAACGACGGTAGTAAATAAGATGATCCCTCATTAAAATTTCAAGAAAGTGTTCCCCCTAACTATGCACCGTTGTGAAAGTTCGTCGTTTCGAAGCACCACGTGATGATCGGGTGTGATAGATTCCAACGTTCACATACAACGGGTGTAAGCCAGATTTACACACGCGGAACACTTAGGTTAACTTGACGAGCCTAGCATGTACAGACATGGCCTCGGAACACAAGAGACTGAAAGGTCGAGCATGAGTCGTATGGTGGATACGACCAACATGAAGATGTTCACCGATGATGACTAGTCCGTCTCACGTGATGATCGGACACGGCCTAGTTGACTCGGATCATGTAATCACTTAGATAACTAGAGGGATGTCTATCTGAGTGGGAGTTCATTAGATGAACTTAATTATCCTGAACATAGTCAAAAGCCCTTTGCAAATTATGTCATAGCTCGCGCTTAGTTCTACTATTTTAGATATGTTCCTAGAGAAAATATAGTTGAAAGTTGACAGTAGCAATTATGCGGACAGTAGAAGGCTTATGTCCTTAATGCACCGCTCGGTGTGCTCGACCTCGAATGTGGTATGTGGATGTTGCAAACATCTGACATACGTGTTTTGATGACTACATGATAGTTTGGTAATGTTAAATAGTTTAGAATTGAGGCACCGAAGACATTTTTGAAATGTCGCAGAACATATGAGATGTTCCAAGAGCTGAAATTGGGATTTCAGGCTCGTGCCCACGTCAAGAGGTATAAGACCTCCGACGATTTTCTTAGCCGGCAAACTAAGGGAGAAAAGCTCAATCGTTGAGCTTGTGCTCAGATTGTCTGAGTACAACAATCACTTGAATCCAGTGGGAGTTGATCTTCCAGATGAGATAGTGATGTTTCTCCAAAGTCATTGCCACCAAGCTGCTAGAGCTTCGTGATGAACTATAACATATCAGGGATAGATATGATGATCCTTGAGATATTCCCGATGTTTGACACCGCGAAAGTAGAAATCAAGAAGGAGCATCAATTGTTGATGGTTGGTGAAACCACTAGTTTCAAGAAGGGCAAGGGCAAGAAGGGATACTTCATGAAACGGCAAATCAGCTGCTGCTCTAGTGAAGAAACCCAAGGTTGAACCCAAACCCGAGACTAAGTGCTTCTGTAATAAGGGGAACAACCACTAGAGCAGAATTACCCTAGATACTTGGTAGATAAGAAGGAAGGCAAGGTCGACAGAAGTATATTGGATATACATTATGTTAATGTGTACTTTACTAGTACTCCTAGTAGCTCCAGGGTATTTAGATACCGGTTCGGTTGCTAAGTGTTAGTAACTCGAAATAAAAGCTACGGATTAAACGGATACTAGATAAAGGTGAGCTGACGATATGTGTTGGAAGTGTTTCCAAGGTTGATGTGATCAAGCATCGCACGCTCCCTCTACCATCGAGATTGGTGTTAAACCTAAATAATTGTTATTTGGTGTTTGCGTTGAGCATAGACATGATTGGATTATGTCTATCGCAATACGGTTATTCATTTAAGGAGAATAATGGTTACTCTGTTTATTTCAATAATACCTTCAATGGTCTTGCACCTAAAAGGAATGGTTTATTGAATCTCGATCGTAGTGATACACATTTTCATGCCAAAAGATATAAGATTGTAATGATAGTACCACTTACTTGTGGCACTGCCATGTAAATCATATTGGTATAAAACGCATGAAGAAGCTCCATGTTGATGGATCTTTGAACTCACTCATTTTTTGAAAGTTTGAGACATGCGAACCATGTCTATTGGTGTATACGCATGGAGAAACTCCATGCAGATGGATCGTTTGGACTCGCTTGATTTTGAATCACTTGAGATATGCAAATCATACCACATGGGCAAGATGGTGAAAAGCCTCGTTTTGAAGAAATGGAACAAGATAGCAACTTGTTGGAAGTAACACATTTTGATGTGTGCAGTCCAATGAGTCTTTGAGGCATCTGATGAATGTCGTTATGTTCTTACTTCACGGATGATTTGAGTAGATACTGAGTGTATTTACTTGATGAAACACAAGTCTGAATTATTGAATGGTTCAAGTAATTTCAGAGTGAAGTTGAAGGTCATCGTGACAAGAGGATAAAATGTCTATGATATGACCATAGAGATGAGTATCTGAGTTACAAGCTTTGGCACGCAATTAAGACATTGTGGAAATTGTTAATACCGCCTGGAACACCATAGTGTGATGGTGTGTCCGAACATCCTAGTTGCACCCTATTGGATATGGTGCGTACCATGATGTCTCTTATCGAATTACCACTATCGTTCATGGGTTAGGCATTAGAGACAACCGCACTCACTTTAATAGGGCACCACGTAATTCCGTTGAGACGACACCGTTTGAACTATGGTTTGGAGAAACCTAAGTTGTCATTTCTTAAAAGTTTGGGGCTGCGACGCTTATGTGAAAAAGTTTCAGGTTGATAAGTTCGAACCCAAAGCGGATAAAATGCATCTTTATAGGACACCCAAAAACAGTTGGGTATACCTCCTATTTCAGATACGGAAGCATATGGATTGTTTCTAGAAACGGGTCCTTTCTCGAGGAAAAGTTTCTCTCGAAAGAATTGAGTGGGAGGATGTTGGAGTCTTGATAAGGTTATTGAAACCATCACTTCAACTAGTGTGTAGCAGGGAACAGGAAGTTGTTCCTGTGTCACCTACACCAATTGAAGTAGAAGCTTATGATAGTGATCATGAAACTTCGGATCAAGTCACTGCTAAACCTCGTAGGTCGACAAGGATGCGTACTACTTCAGAGTGGTACGGTAATCCTGTCTTGGAGGTCATGTTGCTAGACAACAATGAACCTATGAGCTATGAAGAAGCGATGGTGGGCCCGGATTCTGACAAATGGCTCGAGGCCCTAAAATCCGAGAGAAGATCCATGCATAAGACAAAGTGTAGACTTTGGAAGAACTACTTGATGGTCGTAAGGCTGTTGGGTATAGAGGGATTTTAAAAGGAAGACGGACAATGATGGTAAGTATCACCATTAAGAAAGCTCGACTTGTCGTTAAGATTTCCGACAAGTTCAAGGAGTTGACTACGGTGAGGCTTTCTCACTCGTAGCGATGCTAAGAGTATGTTGGAATTGGATTGGCAGTTACTGCATTATTTATGAAATCTAGCAGATAGGATGTCAAAACATTGTTTCCTCAACAATTTTCTTGAGGAAAGGTTGTATGTGATACAACCAGAAGGTTTTGACAAATCCTAAAAGACGCTAACAAGTATGCAAAGCTCCAACAATCCTTCTAAGGACTGGGGTACGCATCTCGGAGTTGGAATGTACGCTTTGATGAGATGATCAAATATTTTGGGTTTATACAAAGTTTATGAGAAACTTGTATTTCCAAAGAAGTGAGTGGGAGCACTATAGCATTTCTGATGAGTATATGTTGTTGACATATTGTTGATCAGAAATGATGTAGAATTTCTGGAAAGCATATAGGGTTGTTTGAAAGGTGTTTTTCAATAGAAAACATGGATTAAGCTGCTTGAACATTGAGCATCAAGATCTATGAGGATAGATCAAAGACCGCTAAATGGTACTTTCAAATGAGCACATACCTTGACATGATCTTGAAAATGTTCAAGATGGATCAGTCAAAGAAGGAGTTCTTGCCTGAGTTGTAAGGTATGAAGTTAAGAGTTAAAGCTTGACCACGGCAGAAGAGAGAGAAAGGACGATGGTCGTCCCCTATGCTTCAGACGTAGGCTCTATAGTATGCTATGCAGTGTACCGCACCGGAAGTGTGCCTTGCCATGAGTCAGACAAGGGGTACAGGAATGATCCAGGAACGGATCATTGGACAACGGTCAAAATTGTACTTGGAGTAAATAAGGACATGTTTCTCGATTATGGAGGTGATAAAGAGTTCGGCATAAAGGGTTACGTCGATGCAAGCTTTAACACCTATCCGAGTGACTCTGAGTAGCAAACCGGATACGTATAGTGGAGCAACCATTCGGAATAGCTTCAAGTGGAGCGTGGAAGCAGCATTTACAATATGACCTAGAGATTTGCGAAGTACACACAGATCTGAATGTTGCAGACCCGTTGACTAAAACCTCTCTCACAAGCAAAAACATGATCAAACCCCAGAACTCATTGAGTCTTAATCACATGGTGATGTGAACTAGTTTAGTGACACTAGTAAACTCTTTGGATGTTGGTCACGTGGCGATGTGACCTATCAGTGTTAATCACATGGCGATGTGAACTAGATTATTGACTCTAGTGCAAGTGGGAGACTGTTGGAAATATGCCCTAGAGGCAATAATAATTAGTTATTATTATCATATTTACTTGTTCATGATAATCATTTATTATCCATGCTATAATTGTATTGATAGGAAACTCAGATACATGTGTGGGTACATAGACAACACCATGTCCCTAGTAAGCCTCTAGTTGACTAGCTCGTTGATCAATAGATGGTTACGGTTTCCTGACCATGGATGTTGGATGTCGTTGATAAAAGGATCACATCATTAGGAGAAAGATGTGATGGACAAGACCCAATCCTAAGCCTAGCACTAAGATCGTGTAGTTCGTATGCTAAAGCTTTTCTAATGTCAAGTATCATTTCCTTAGACCATGAGATTGTGCAACTCCCGGATACCGTAGGAATGCTTTGGGTGCACCAAACGTCACAACGTAACTGGGTGGCTATAAAGGTGCACTACGGGTATCTCCGAAAGTGTCTGTTGGGTTGGCACGAATCGAGACTGGGATTTGTCACTACGCGTGACGGAGAGGTATCTCTGGGCCCAATCGGTAGGACATCATCATAATGTGCACATTGTGACCAAGGGGTTAATCTCGGGATGATGTGTTACAGAACGAGTAAAGAGACTTGCCGGTAACGAGATTGAACAAGGTATCGGGATACCGGCGATCGAATCTCGGGCAAGTACAATACCGCTAGACAAAGGGAATTGTATACGGGATTGATTGAATCCTCGACATCGTGGTTCATCCGATGAGATCATCGTGGAACATGTGGGAGCCAACATGGGTATCCAGATCCCGTTGTTGGTTATTGACCAGAGAACGTCTCGGTCATGTCTGCATGGTTCCCGAACCCGTAGGGTCTACACACTTAAGGTTCGATGACGCTAGGGTTATAGGGAATAGATATACGTGGTTACCGAATGTTGTTCGGAGTCCCGGATGAGATCTCGGACGTCATGAGGAGTTCTGGAATGGTCCGGAGGTAAAGATTTATATATGGGAAGTCCTGTTTTGGTCACCGGAAAAGTTTCGTGTGTTATCGGTAATGTACCGGGACCACCGGGAGGGTCCCGGGGGTCCACCAAGTGGGGCCACCGGCCCCAGAGGGCAGCATGGGCCAAGTGTGGGAGGGGACCAGCCCCAGGTGGGCTGGTGCGCCCCCCCACAAGGGCCCAAGGCTCCTAGGGTTTGGGGAGGGGGTGCTTCCACCTTTCTTGGGGGGCAAGTTTCCCCACTCTCCCCCCTTGGCCGCACTAGATGGGATTGGGGCTGCCGCCACCCCTAGGGAGGGAACCCTAGGAGGGGGCGCAGCCCTCCCTCTCCCCCTATATATAGTGGAGGCAAAGGGGCAACCCAACACACGAAGTTCTTCTCCTGTTGGCGCAGCCCTACCTCTCTTTCTACTCCTCTCTCGCGGTGCTTGGCGAAGCCCTGCTGGATTGCCACGCTCCTCCATCACCACCATGCCGTTGTGCTGCTGCTGGATGGAGTCTTCCTCAAACTCTTCCTCTCTCCTTGCTGGATCAATGCATGGGAGACGTCACGGAGCTGCACGTGTGTTGAACGCGGAGGTGCCGTCCGTTCGGCACTAGGATCTCCGGTGATTTGGATCACGACGAGTACGACTCCTTCAACCCCGTTCTCTTGAACTCTTCCGCTTAGCGATCTACAAGGGTATGTAGATGCACTCTCCTTCCCCTCGTTGCTAGTCTCTCCATAGATAGATCTTGGTGACTCGTAGGAAAATTTTGAATTTCTGCTACGTTCCCCAACACGGAGATCATCCTGTCTCCAAGTCTTGGCCTACCCACAATGTTGCTTCCAAGTAGCTCTCTACGATGGTTGAAACATTTTTTGCAATCATTTATTATCATGGCTTCCTCGCTTTTAGAAATTCGGTATGGACAGGAGTGATGTGGATACTGTGGCTGACCTGGCCGTGGTGGCCGTAAGCTCATAACTTCGACGCGACCTCTTGGCAACATCAGATGAGGCACACAATCCATCGGGATTTTCTGTTCGAAAACATAGTAATAACTTTGTAGTTAGCAATGTAGTTAGCAATGTTCAAAGATGCACGGATGTCGTAATAGTAGAAAATCTTAGCATGATATCTCCATTGATGTTACCGTAGCACACCGCGTGCACTAGTGGCACATATGGACCATAATTTTGAGGAATTCGATAATAGCTATTGTAATTCTCAAGATCAGTAAAAAAGTGATAAGACCATCTTTCTCCTTATAAGTTAATTGTGCTTTTCATCATTGTAGTAGTAGGTTCTGTCTACTATCTTCCGTACATTTTTTGAAGAATGAAAATAAGCTGTCAATGGAAATAAGCTGTCAAATATTTTGAAATTAACAATATAAATTACTTAGTAAATATGTTTAAGAAACTCACACAGCGCTAGAACTGGAAGCGTGTCAACAAGGACCCAAATGGTCATATATTTTTGTCGATGTCAGGATCACCAAGATCGAAGGTGAGAAGCATACCCTCATGAAAATCATACGCCTTGGAAAGGGCTTCCCAATTCGGGCAACCAAAATTGGATGAGTTCACAGAATTGTATAGTTTTACAGCAAAATCATAATCATGATGGGTCCTTAGTTGAATTATCTTTGTCTCCGTGCTTTCATGATCTTCAAAACTAGGGCTGGAAAAAAAGCTTGAAGCTCGCGAGCTAAACAAGTAGCTCGTGACTCGGCTCGAATCGACTCAAACTCGAAGAATAACGAGTCGAGTCGAGCTTTAGTTTAAGATCATTTATAGACCAAGTTAAACGAGCCAATCTCACGAGTACTCGTGTAACTTGTTTGGCTTGATACAATAGATCAGCCACTCCCAATACAAAGAAAGATCAGTCACTAAACAGCCTACGTCCCAGGCGCACAACCCAAGGCCCAGCCGCTGAAGGCCTTGCCTCCTAAGAGACTCATGCGTTACAAGGAAATTATAATTGTTTAGTGATATATATGTTTAATATATACATAATCATTTTTATCATATTTCAGGGTTTTATGTTTATATCTTTAACGAGCTTAACAAGCTAAATGAGCCAGCTCGCGAGTTATACGAGTAGAGCAAATCTTGGGTTTGAGCTCGTTATAGTAACGAGTCGAGTCGAGCTAGCTCGTTAACGAAACGAGATCTAGCAAGTCGAGCCGAGGTGGCTCAACTCGTCTCAAATTCCAGCCCTATTCAAAACCCATCTTCTCCAAGACATAGCGTCTTGCATGGCATGGGATAAGCTAGTCGAATTCTAAAAGACGGAAATTACACGTTGAAGAAGCAGATAAGTCGTGCAAAAATAACATAAAAAACTTGTCATCGTTGCGTACCGTATCAACATCGAAGGTCTCGTGGAGCTTCATGCTGAAGCGCCGACCTTCTACCAGGTGAGGCCTGTCGCACATACCGCGCTTATCTTCGCAATAATCGCACATAGCGAATTCCCTTTCGTCGTCAGACATTTCCTAATAGGTAATTAATAATCCATCATGAATACATATGTAGTAGTTTGTAGCACAAACCGCGCTCATCTTTTGCATTCAATAAGCAAATAACTAATAGGTAATTAATAATCCATCATCGAATACATATATAGTAGTTTGTAGCAAAGATCATCATATAATAAGACTAATACATCTCGAATAATAGCTCCTCTAGGTTTAGTGGGCCGCGGTGGACACCCAAAGAGAAGGAACCATCACCGGATCATAGCTCCGGTGAGATCCGCAAATAATCTGCCAGGTATTGGAGAACCGGCTGTTCGCCAATGCAACCAAGTAGCGCTGGACGTGCACGTTCTCCTCCGTGACACGGTGTTGAACCACCTGCGCGGGGTACTGAAGCCTCTCCACCGATGCAGGCCCACGTGACAGCCACCAAAGAAGCTCCGGGTCGACGACGGGCTGGCTCCTCACTAAGCTGCGCTCACCAGAAGGTAGCACAACCAAGTACCAGCCCGGCGGAGCCCAGTCCCGGACATGGCCCCTCGGCTCAAGCAGGAGTCCTCCGCCGAGTCGACGACGAGGATGCGGGATAGGCATCGTCGACGTCAAGAACAAAATGCTGAATTATGAAAACAAAATTAATAAACACTTAGCAAATTTTGACATGACCTTTGCTAAAAACAGGACCAATCGAGCGCCTGAAATTTGCCAGAACGTAAACGAATCGATATTTCTGGCAAAACATAGGCCACTCGGAAAAATATGACATTGTCCAAAATGTGACATGTTCAAAATATGACATGTCCACTGCAAATTTGCATAAAACAGGAAAATTTGCTTTAACTAAAAAATAACAACAATTGCTTTAACTAAAAAAATACCTAGAATTCTGCTAACTACACCTAAAACAACTAAAACACCTAAAATTCTGTTAACCACACCTTAAACAACTAAACCACCTAAAATTCTATTAACTACACCTAAAACAACTAAACACTAGTAGAAAAGAGGGCTTTGGCCCAGGCCGGGTTAGCCCATTAGTCCCAGTTCAGTCCAGAACCGGGACTAATGGGGGCATTAGTCCCGGTTCGTGAGCCCAGGGGGCCGGCCGGCCACGTGGGCCATTTGTCCCAATTCGTCTGGACCTTTTAGTCCCGGTTGGTGCCACGAACTGGGACTAAAGGGTGCGATGCCCATTAGTACCGGTTCGTGGCACCAACCGGTACTAAAGGTTAGACCTTTAGCCCCGGTTCGAGCCATCAACCGGTACTAATGGGGTTTGAGGCATTAGTACCGGTTCATGGCACAAACCGGTAATAAAGGTCCCATTTTCAAACTCTACCCCCCGCCCCCTCGTGGATCGCCGTTTCAGTTTTAAAAAAAATAATAGAAAATGATGAAAATGTCAAAAAAATAAAAGAAAATAAGTTTCCCATGTGATATGTGGTCTAGTTGTTGGGAAAATTTACAAATATGAATTTTGACTTTATTTGCAAAATCTCTCTAGAATTTAGTAAAATGGGCATAACTTTTGCATACGAACTCGGATTAAAAAGTTTTTTATATGAAAAATCAGCTACTCGAAAAGTTGCATCCAAATTTAACTGGGGGAACCTCGTTAAACTTTTTCAAAATCCTCAAAAACCTAACAGAAAAAAGTTACGGGGCTTTTAAGATCTGGAGGCAAAAAAATCATCAAATTTCAGTTTTTTTGAATTTTGTTAAATCTAGTCAAACTATGGTCAAACTACTTATTCAAGAAGTATTAGTGTTACTAAATAATTATTCAAGAATATTAGTGTTACTAAATAATTATTTCAGTTTTTTTGAATTTTGGTCAAATCTGGTCAAAGTATGGTCAAACTATGGTCAAACTAATTATTCAAGAAATATTAGTGTTACTAAATATTAGTGTTATTCCTTAGAACAATAGTTTCAAACTCAAACAGTGAAATGTGTGAGTTCATGCTCAAGCTAAATTCCCGAGGTTAATAGGATTGACATCTTACTATCGTCAGGAAAACAACAAGTGCAGACTTGGAAACGAGGGAGAATAGAACCCGGAAGTTAAGCGTGCTCAGGCTGGAGTAGTGAGAGGATGGGTGACCATTCGGGAAGTTAGATGACGAGGGGTGATTAGAGGTTAAATTGAGCAGTGATGAGGGGTGATTAGAGATGAGAGGTTAAAATAATTCAGAAATTTGAAAATAAAAAAAATATTCCAAAAAAAATTCAAATTTTAAAAAAAAATCATAAAAATTCCTTTAGTACCGGTTGGTGTTACCAACCGGGACTAAAGGTGGACCTGCAGTCAGCGGCCACGTGGAGAGCCTTTAGTCCCGGTTAAGAACCGGGACTAAAGGGGGAGGCTTTAGTAACGACCCTTTAGTCCCGGTTCCAGAACCGGGACTAAAGGCCCTTATGAACCCGGACTAAAAGCCCTTTTTCTACTAGTGAAAACACCTAAAACAAATTCAACATTATTCTAAGAACACCTACATTATTCTAAGAACCTACCTTTTTAACTAAAACACCTACAAATTTAACTAAAACACCTAAATATTCAACTAAAGCACCTACATTATTTAACTAAAACACCTACAAATTCAACTAAGACACCTAAAATTAACTACTCTCTAATAACTATAACTAGGGAGGAGGAGGAGGAAGGAGGAGGAGTATACCTCTCGGTGGAGGAGGGCAGGGGGGGGGATAGGCGGGGAGGATGGCGGTCTTGGGGGCGGCGGGAGGAGGGCTGGCAGGGGGCGGCCAGGGGAGGAGGGCGGTGTGGGAGGCCGCCCGGGGAGGAGGGCCAGCGCCGGGGAGGGCGGCCGGAGTAGGATGCGTGGGCGGCGGACGGATCGGGGGACGACTGGGATTCTATCTGGTGCGTGTGTGTGTGAGTGAGGGGAGGGGTGGTGCGCGGGCCGGCGCAGGGGGAAGTAGAGAGGTGGGCTTAGCGGCAGCGCGGGGTAGGGGGGCCAGCGCTATAGCTAAAGCTGCAACGGGGGCCCGAGAGCGTGGCCCATTAGCAGTAGCGCTGGCTGTGAAATCCAGCGCTACTGCCAAAGTCCACTTGTAGCACTTGTGCTGGCCGGCGCTACTACTAAATAGCAGTAGCGATGGGTATCTAAACAACACTACTGCTAGATGTCTACCTATAAGCATTTTCCTAGTAGTGTTACCCCACCTGGATAGAAATTGGGACATAATCCTTTGATCAGCCCTGCTTGAGACCCTTTAACTACCATCTGGGCAAACACATCAACTACTAGGTTGAAAAGCAAGGGTGAGAAAGGATCCCCTTGTCTTAACCCACTACTAGTAATAAAGAAATCACTCTCAACTCCATTCACTTTGACTCCAATGGATCCCTGCTGGGTCATACTTTTAATCCAGTTAATCCATCTCCAACCAAAACCTCTTAGTTCTAGGACCTTATAAAGAAAATCCAGGTTAACTCTATCATAAGCCTTTTCATAGTCTATCTTAAGAATCATCCCTTCTCTACCAGAGGAATGTGTACTGTGCAGCACTTCATGTGCAGTAACCACACTTTCCAGGATGTACATCCCCCTAATGAAAGCAGATTGAATTTCAGAAATCAATTTACGAATAATCAAAGCTAATCTATTAGTTAACACCTTGGTGAAGATCTTAAAACAACAATTAAGAAGACTAATAGGTCTAAGTTTCCTCATCTCTTTAGCTTCCTCTTCTTTAGGGATCAAGGTAATCATGGCAAAATTCAATCTAAAAATGTCTAGGTCATGGTCATACCATGCCTCAAACATAGCCATAAGATCATCTTTAATTATGTCCCAAAAGGTCTGGAAGAACATAAATGGAAGTCCATCAGGGCCAGGGGCCCCATCTGAATAAGATTCAAACAATGCTTTCCTAACTTCTTCAGTAAATCTAGCTTCTAGCTTAATATTATCATCTACAGAAACCATCTCCTCACTACTGAAGAAGTCTTGTTTCAAAGCAATACTAGGTCTCTGTTCAGCTTTAAACAAATTTTTATAGAAATCCTTAGCTATTTTCATCATCTTATCCTGGTCAGAGGTGGGACCCTCAGGCCCCTCCAGTACAGAGATCAGTTTTTCCTCCTTCTCTGATTAGCCACTGCTTGGAAATAGGTTTTGTTCCTATCTCCTTCTAGAATGTGTCTGTCTCTAGATCTCTGTCTAGCTTTAGTCTCTTCTTTGCACCATATATCACTAAGCTCCTTTAAAATCTCCTTCATCCTATCCCTATCAATGTCATTCATCCCATTTGATTCTGTATATATATCTATTCTATCATATTCTTCTATGAGCTTCCTCTTATGTTTCCTAAGAAAAGCCTCTAAATTGGCACTCCACCCTCTAGCTATTCTTCTAAAATCTCTCACCTTACTCTGCCAAACATCAATAGGGTTGGAGCTAAAACACTTAGTATTCCAAGCTTTAGAAACTATTTCTCTAAACTCAGGAACAGTTAACCACCACTTTTCAAACTTAAAACTATTCTTTTTAGGAGTTTTATCACAACCAGATTCCCAAATAACAGGGGTATGGTCACTCCCAATTCTAGGGAGGACTCTAGCATTAGCTAAAGGGAAAATGGCTTCGAACTCAGTAGTACAGAAAATCCTATCACTTCTAGACATAATCAAGTCTGCTTGATTATTTGCCCAAGTGTACATCCTACCAGACATATTAACTTCTACCAAGGACCAAAAATCTACCCAAGAGTTGAACCTGTCCACCCACTTAAAATGTACTCTACCATTGTTCTTATCAGTTTGACTCCTAACCAGATTGAAATCACCTCCTACAATAGCAGGGCCATTCCAATTAAGAAAAATACTATGTAACTCATAAATAAACTCCTGTTTACTCTCCTCATAAGCAGGGCCATACACTGTGGTAATCCTAGAGATCACCTCAGTGTCTTTCTTACAAACCACTACACTCACAGAAAATTTAAGTATCTCCCAACTAACCACTTTAAACATGTCTAAATCCACACCTACTAAGATGCCACCAGCAGAACCAGAGGCAGGTAGCCAGTTCCACTCAAAATCTCGTCAATCAAATCAATCGCCTTGTCAAGAAACCGGCGACCTGAGAACACGCAAAATCAATCAGTCGCGTTCGACATACATACACTGATTAACAAGTTGCAACTAACACAGTAGTAAATTGAATTATCTTTTTATCTTTTTGAAGACTTAGGAGTTATGAACCAGTAATATAACGGGCGGCGAGCTGTGCTGCAGCAACGAGAGCATCGTCCTGGATTTTCATGCCATGGTGCTCTTGGTACCGCTATTTCAGCCCTTTTAGGATGGTGATGGTGCCTGCACGCTTGGCTCCTCAACGAAAACCTTCTGGAACCGGCGCTCAAGTGCAGCGTCCGTGTGGATATACCTGTGGTACTCATCGCAAGTGGTAGCAACCACAAAACGTATGCGGCCGCAGGCTAATGCTGCTTTGAGGATATTGGCGGCGTCCATGGGGCCTCCTTTATGATCACCGGCGCCAACAATCATGTGCAACTCATCAATGAACAGGACCATGTGCAACTCATCAATGAAGCGCTCCTCAAACATGCCGCGCCAGCTGTGTCTCGGCGACAACCGCTCCCATGTCGAGCTTTTGAACGGATACTCTGAAAGTTGAACGGATACTCTGGAAGTTGAGAGCATAAAATAGAGTAATTAGGAACTTAATTTTGCTCGAGTGTTGACTGTGAAGAAGACAAGAAAGGACTATAGTTGCAGGTGGAGTCACATGGAGTCTGGGAGTAGTAGCAGTGCTCACGGCGTATCTCAAGTCCAATGTACATGTATGTTCGACACATGAACGAATTCAAGGTGGTGAAGAATATTCGTCAAGGAGAAGCTTGTTAGAGTTGTGTCGAATATTATTGTACAAGGTAGGTTACAGTTGGACTTGATTTTGGATTATGTGTAGACAGGGTAGGAGTTGTGTCCTAATAGTACATTTGTATCCTAGGCCTCTCACATATATCGGAGGTAGACACACGATGTAGCATATGCCAACATAATAGCACAGACACGCGGGGGAGCCGGCGGCGTGTACCGGTGTGCGGGCAGCCGGGTGCGATATTGTAGCGGTGTCACGGGGAGGAGCACCTGTAGTCATGCCCCGGGATGTAGCCATGATGATGAACCTCGTTAACAAATCTCGGTGTCATGCTTGTGTGATTGTTTTTTTCTTGGTAGATCGACGGAGCGCCATCTCGGTGTCATGCTTGTGTTATTGTTTTGTCCTTAATAGATCGACAGAGCGCCTCGGATTTATTGTAACAGTTCTGCGCAGGGGTGTAGATGTACCGGCTGCCAGGGGACAGATCCGGGGGCACGATGTCGAATGCGTACGAGCGCTGGAAGTAGAGGTCGTAGAACGCCGATGCCGCTACGGTCACGGCACTGCCCGTGACGGCTGAGGCTACGACGAAGGCGAGGCTTGACCACGACGACGACAGATAAGACAGTGGGTTGGCTCGATTCGGTCGATCTGCCATATTAGTCTGCGCCGCGTAGGGTCTTCCGTCTCCGTAATCCGTATACAAGTAGTAGATCTCGCCGAGTCGCCGTCGGCTCGCCCAGGAGTGCCGGCCTTTCTCTTGATTCCTTTTTCGTTACGGTGAGGGGTTTCTGCCGGGCACTCTTCTGTGCGCTACTGCGCTACACCACACTATGAGCTTATTGCTTCCTGTGGTCGAGAATTCCTCGTGTGTGTAGGCAAGGGAACCGAGATATAACAAAATATCTCTCTGGTAATTAATTAGTTAATTAGCAACTTCACATGCAACTCTGACATTATGTGCACACATGCAGGAAGTTCTCTGGCCACACATGGATATGAGTCGATATCTTAATGGCTTACGAACATGAGTTTATTGATTACTGCAGGCGATCACTCAGAGCCCAGCTGGATGATGCGTTGACAGACGAATGAGAGAAACAAGTCAAGATGAATAAGCAGAAAATACAAATTAGTGTTATACACACCCAAAACAATGAGATGGGAGCCTAGAAAATTTCGATATGCACTCCTTACTGCTGTGATTGTTTGATAAGTACTCCCAGCTGGATCAGTAGCAGAAATTCTTCTGGTTGAATCCATTGCGTTGATGATGTTTTCAACAATACCGATGAACAATAGCCAGTTGTTATTGTTCGTTCTTGAACTATTAGTTACGTTCTTAGTATTATGTATATACTCAAGATCAGCTCAATGCTAGCAGATAATACTAATTTCAATATGTTAATAGAATAATAAGACAAAAAAGATACAAACTTATACATAGAAGTTGTGACAAACCCCCCGCCCCTACTAGCAGTCTGCGAGGTCAGAGTGAGCACCACTAATTAATGTACTATCCGGGCGTGCGAGACATCGCATGATCCTAATGTGACATTCATTAAATTCCCTAAAAATATGAGAACAAGCCTCCCAAAAAAATTGGCATGTAATGAAAAATGGTCTATAACTTTGATACAAACTTTTGAAGTTGTAGAAAAAATGACGCTACCATCTAGCTCTCTCAAACCAAACCAAGCACACTCCCCCCCCCCCGTAAAAAAAGGGAAACGTTTATACGCTCGGCCGGTCGCCCGCGTGATGCGCTCTATCACGGGCCCATCCAGCGCACATGGAATCCTGGCGCCGCTTTTAAGAGCGTTTTTACCTTATCTAGTCCACTCAGGTCCAGCCTTATCTTCACCTCTTTTTTTCTGCTCTCACAGTCACACCACGGACGCTACTACTATCTCTCAGCGTACCAGTCAATCCGCCATGACCAATGGTTTTGAGCTGAAGCTAATACACTATGGAAGAATCGAGGAAGGCAGGGGGACGCTGCCAGCCGGTGGCCGCTATCCACTCTTGCCATAGTGCCAAGAACGCGGCAACCAGGCGGATTGACCATCGAGGAAGGCAGGGGGACGCTCACAGTCGGCGTCCCAGAAGGCGGTGACCAGTGCTAGATTGGGAACCAGCTTGGCCGCGAGCTGCTACTAGCTTGGCTAGAGCTAAGGGCGAAGATGGAACGGCGGACGCCGTGCTACAATGGCGGTCGTGTGAGATGCTGGAACCGGCTTGGCCACGAGCTGCAACCGCGATGTCTGGATGCTGGAACCGGCGGTCAGCGCGAGCGGGGAGGGCTGCAACACTAGTTTTCTTTTTGCTGGAAGCGACCGCCAGCGATGCTACAACCTCATCGACGAATGCTACCACCATCAACGGCAAGAGCTGCAATCAGCGATGGCTTGCTGCAACCTGCTTCGGTGAGCAGCGGTGAACCAGCGGCGATGCTACAACCTCATAAAAAAATGCTACCACCGTCAACGGCAAGAGCTGCAAGCAGCGACGGCGAGCTACAACCTGCTTCATTGAGCGGCGGTGAACCAGAGGCGATGCTGCAACCTCATCGACAAATGCTACCACCGTCAAGGGCAAGAGCTGCAAGCAGCGACGGTGAGCTACAAACTGCTTGAATGAGAGGAAGTGAACCAGCGAGATGCTACATCCGGCAAGTAGGAATGCTTCAACGGCGAGCAGGAAAAGCTTCAAAGGTGACGATGTTTTTTCTGCGACCAGTGCGGCGAGCTGTTGGTGCTTCAACGGCGGCAGTCGCGGAACTGCAACGACGGGGGGTGGCGGAGCTGAGACGGCGTGCCCCTTTGAGCAATCACAGTGCGGTCGGGAGCTGCAATGGCGTCGCCCGCGTGCAGCACAGCAACGACGAGTTGCTGCCGGGAGGGGTCGCGCACTCGAAGCCGCTGACGAAGACGACAAGGGGGGAGTTGCTGCTGTACGTCGGGGACGAGGACGGGATCAAGGGGAAGAGAGATCTGAGTGGAGGAATGGAGAATTTTTCCTTCAGGGGGAGTCGTGACTCGTGAGGCAGTGGAGGAAGAAGATCGTGTGGGAGGGAGAGAAAAGAGGATCTGACCGTTACGCGTTTGTCAAATCGAGGGTTGTCTTTGGACCGGCCGAAAGTTTCGGCCGGCAGACCGGCGCCTATCACCCGCCCATAAAAAATAGGATCGTTCATTCGATATGTAAGCAGCATACTCCCTCCGTTCCTTTATATAAGATGTATTTGCTTTTTGATAAAATTTCAGAATGTAAGGTGTATTTTTTCTAATTCCTCATAATTTCCTCATTAGCCCTCCAGAAAAAGGAAAGTATCTCTCTCCTGATTGCCTGTATCTCTCCTTGTACCAAAAGAAGAAAACTATTTCTCAGTCGATTGCATGTATCTCTTACTTTCTTGGAGTAACCAATTTATTTGCCACTAACAAACAAATTTGCCATGGTTAATTTCGTCCTAACATGTCTATAATTATGTGCCTTGATCACCGTGCCGAAAACGATACACGTTGAACGGAGGGAGTATATCAAAACCTTGGTCTAACACTTTCACATACTGACCACAACTTCAAGTGGTCATATAATGACACCATGGCAGAATTCATAGCTAGTTTCTATTATTTTAGAGTAGATGTTGTATTTTCTATAATTTCAATAGTGTACTCTCTGAATAGGCACTAATGGCTTCTACTAACTGCATGTGCGTTACAACGTGCTGTAGCGACCCGACCTCAGACGGTCAAGCCTCTGTGTTGCTGGGCCATCCCTGGATCAGTATGCTGGCACACACAGTACATCAATGTATATATCAAAGTGCAATCACATGTATAATTAATGTAAAACTGATATATACCTCATAAGTCACAGCGGAAACAAATAGTCGGGTGTGGAGTCCCATCAACGCCATCGGCAGGTTGAGTGTAGACCGTAACCCTGTATCGTACTCTTACTCGTCGGAAGAAAGTATCTGCAACATGATACGTTGCAGCCGTGTAGGTCAGTACATTGAATGTACCGGCAAGATCACAACATGAGAAAACAGATGATAAAACTATACTATATGCAATATGGCTTTGTGGCTCTGTGTCTGAGTTTTGTTTGCGTAAAAGCTGATTTATTTTCCCTACATCAAAGGAATAAATGAAGTCTGTACTATGGAGTTTTCTATCATGACATGGTTCCGCCAACCGATGTCTCATAGCCCAAAATCATCATAAGTTGCCCACAATTAAGTTATCAATCCGTGTTGAGAGTTTGAGATAGATCCAAGTCCAGATGCTCAAATTGTCCGTGAATCGGGGACACGGCTAATCGATTAGGTTTTAACCCTCTGCAGAGGTTTGTACACTTTACCCGCAAGATTCGATCCTCTCTTTACGTTCTCGCACTTCAGGTGTTTGAGAACAAGATGACCAAACATGGTCTTCGAAGAGTTCCCCGATCACCGTCCGGTGCTCATCCAATCCTACCGTAGTTCTACATCCGCTAGCACCGTCACAGCCAGAGTCACAACTAAGGTTGACAAAGCCGAGCCCATAGTGACTTGCGGTTGCACGTAAGCTTCCGGCATGAATTATTCTTCCGTCTCTTTGAGTCTGGGTGAAGCTTTCGCAAGATGTCATGGCGCTTCTCCATGCATCCCGCCAACCACTGGTTTCTCCAGGTGCCCGTCAACCATCCTTCACCCAGAGTGTGTATTGAATTGTTGTCTCGAGTCTTGAAGTCTTGAGGCCTTGAAGATGCAGTCCTTGCAGATTCCATCATGGAGTTGTCGTCATTGACGTAGATCCTCCATTCTCACACCACTCCGAGCACTCATACCAACCCGTCTACTATAGCGTAGCATTAAAATAAATAACGTCCGGGCTTGGTAACAGGGTGATGGGTTCCTACCTCATGCATACTACTCAACTACAAGGATTCAATGTCACTACTGGAGGGATTGTTGCGAAGATGACACTAGATGCAATAAAACACATAGGTATGAAAAACATGGTCAAAGTGAACTTGCCTGGTATTACTTGATGAAGATAATAACGCTCTCAGAATAAAGACTTGGTAGAACTATTCGTCACTCCTTTGAAAATCTATATTAAACAGACAATCATATAAGCAATCATAACAATACTCAATCAAAATAAAAGCAACAAAGAAAACCAAGTCGAAAACCAAAGGAAAAACTTCGAAAGAAAAATTCAAGGAAAAACTAGTGGTGACCAACTCACACAAATCTTAACATAACATCACTAAATTACTCTAATATTTTTTTCTACAGCAAAGAAAATATAAATCTAATAAAATAACAGAAAATAAATTACTAATTTAATAACTAACAAAAAGAACTAATATAAAACTACTATAACCATCTAGTTAATACTAGAACAAATATAGCAACTAGCAAAACACTAAGACAACTATAACAGCAAATCATTTATTAAAACATTAATAAACTATACTAAATAAATATAACAACTAATGTGTTCACAAATAATAGAAACAAAAACAATATAACTTGAAGTGGAAAAGAATTACTTTTAAAACTAATAAAACTATTTTTATCCACTATCACTATGAACTAAACAAGCAATTACAAAAACAGTAGCTAAACACTAATAAATAACTACCAAAAATTTATCTACTGTAGCTAAACATAAACATATAACAACAAGTGAAAATCTACAAAAGGAATGAACTAAAATAATTAAAACAATAATTACATAACCAAAACAACTATATAAGCAAAACAGTACTGTTTTTACTAAAAATCTAATTTAAAATACTCCAAAATTACCAAACTAAATCCTACAGCTAAAAATATCACAAGTGACCAGGAGCAAAAAGAATTAATTAAAACCTATTTTTAAACTCAAGTTATGGCCAAAATACTAATCTGAACAAAATTTATCAAATTCAAATTTAAACTAATTAAATTTGAAATCCAGAGACACTAACAGAAACTTCAGCAAATTTGTGACACATAGCAATTGGAATCACTCAAAAATACTAAAAACTCTAAAAGATATGAATTTTCTAAGATTGCTATTTTCTGAAAAAAAATGAATTACGGGATTTCGTGGATCTCACCGGAGTAGTCGTCGGAGTTGGGGAAGAAGATCGGATCCGATGTTGCGGTTGCTCCTAGAGGAAAGGAGATCACGGGACGGTAGAGAGGAGATCATATAAACCTCAGGAGAGGTCGAGGGCGCGGCGGCAGCACTTGGCGGCGGCGGTGGCAAGCGGCGGCGGTGGTGCTGCTGCTGCTGCTGCGGAGAGGAGAGGAGAGGTGTTGGTTTGATGTGTTGGAGGGGGTGCTTGGGTATTTATATTGGGGAGGGGAGGGCTTTGCTTGGGGTAGGGGACAAGAAATAGACTAGGATTAGGAAACAAAAGGGAAAAGATCTAGAAACAAATCGGAATAAACGGAACGGGATCAAATCCTACTAGGATTTGTAAAAGAATAGGAAACCTTGGCTCCCTGGCTCCCTAGGTGCGCGCGTGCGTGATGGCCTTGGCCTCTGGCCGGCCGGTGGCTTGCGGCTTGGGCCTTTGGCCCAAGGCGCTGCAATTTTTTTTTTTAAACAAACAGAGAGGAAAACAAAATGATAAAACAAAATAAAATGAAAATATTATATAGGCATATAATATATCAAAATTTTCAGAAAAAGATTTCCTACATGATGAACATTATAGCATTAAATAGAATACACACAAATTTAAATAAAGCAAAGAGTGCTTCAGCTCTAATAAAATCCAATAAAAATCATTTTAAAATACCAAACTGAATTCAAATTTATTCCTCTCCAATTTTAGGTTGTAGGAATCATGTTACCCTATTTTCCATGTATTTTATTTTTGGAGAAAATAATTTGAATAAAACTCAAATAACTCCAAATTGAAAATAATTTCAAAAGAACTTGGAATTTAATTCTTTGAACTCCCAACTCATATTTCATATGTTTTGAAGAAGTCATTTTATCTTCGCTCGTGAAAATCATTGAGTTGCATAAAGTTTTCAGAATTGGAAATATTTTCCAAATGAAATTCAAATATTTTCAACACCCCTTGTCATTAAATAAATGGAAGAAGTCATGTCATCTTCTCTCCAGGGTTTTGTGATGAAGAGTACTTGAATTCACGAAAAGCATAAAAGCAAAAATGAAAGTTTGGGAAAGTCCTTTTATTCCCTCACATTTAACTTTCAAAAAGTTTCGAATTCATTCACGCACTTTCAGTCAATCAATCAAACAATCAATCAAAACTATCTATTTATTTATAACATTCTAAAATTTAGAATTTTGGGATGTTACAAACTACCACCCTTAAAATGAATCTCGTCCTCGAGATTCGGAGAGGTTAGCAAGAAATAGGTTAGGGTTTGGGGGTCTTCTCAAAAATCCATCGATCGTCTCCGGGTCTCGGGTGCTAGCACCCTTAGAAGCATTGTTACGGTTCCATCAAAACTCAGATACTCCATCCTTATTGCTGACGGGGTCGATCTTCTCAGATATTAAGGATAATTCCTTCTCTGGGCTCTTCCGGTAGTGGCATAACCTTTTCCTCAATTCTTTTGTCTTTTACTCTTGGTAAGGTTATTCCGAGACTGGGTCTTCATAGCTGATGGGTCTGGCGCCAATTCTAAACAAATATCGGTATCTCATGGTGGTCAACGATTTAAGGTTTCCCCTGCAGAAAACGGGTCTGGGTTGAACCTCACCGTATAACCTACGGTTGGCAAAAGCTGCCTTGTACAAGGGGAAAAAATGCTTATACCATTCTAAGGTTCAACAAGGTTTTGATCGTCGTCTCTCTACTATAGGTAAGTCACTCAGATTTACCATCCCATATAGCAAAGCGAATAATAAGAGTAAGTCAGTATGGTGATCAATCCACCCCGCACCCAAATCATTACCTTGTACATGGTTTAGTGAATCTCGCATTCTAACACTCGGTCATCCTCACAAGCATTGCAGAATTTCTCTTGTCGACGAACCAAGTTCGGAAAATCCATTGATTCTGCAGGCCAAACAAACATCTATCGTTCCTTAATAACTCTCGTGTTTTATGTAAACTCCTATAGAATCGTCGGTTGATCAAATCGTAGTCTATTCCCAAAATTTCTTTCTCCAGTGGGTACTTGATCCTTATTAATTCTTGGGCCTGTGGGTTATGGCCCACTTCAACACTAGTGCAGCTTTAACTCATCCTTGGGGTAACTCTCTTGTTCCATATTACACATCCTTTAAATCCAGTAGTACTCTGTTTCTTCATACCATCATATCAAAAGCAAAACTCCAACTTTTTTTTCCTTCGAACTACAGTCCGTGGAATATATATTTTCTTATCCATTAGTCTAGTCTTCTTCACAGGGTACTACCACCCTAAAATGAAATTCACAAATCCATCCATAGACCATATTTCTCATATCCTCGAAAATGGTCAAAATCTTTGTTCACAGAGTAACAACTCCTACAATTAAACATATGAAAACATGTCACCTTAACTTTATTGATTTCATGAATCCATTACAAACTCTGAGCACCCATTACATAACTCAACTTATTGTACTCATAAACATGAAATTGCTTTCTATTACTCTTGTTTCCAATATCAAAATTCCAACTACTCAACTCCAGCTTTCATCTTGTTGGGACATAATGTCCTGCTTCCTTGCAGCGAAAACAAAAGACTTCCGACATGTCTCGGGGCTTCTTTGTGATTATGTAGGCTCCTTGGATTCTTGGCTTCTTTTACGGACATTTACTAGCGTAATGACCTAAATCCTTGCACATGTAACAAGTGATATGACTCAGGTCCTTCTCTGCGAAAATTGTGTTGTTCGGGGTTTCCTTCTTTTCTCTTCTGGATTTCTCTGTAATGATCGAGCTTCTATTTCCGAGGGTCAAACTTCACTTCTGCTGTCGGAAATCTCTGAAATATTCTTCTCTTTCCTTGGTACAATACTGGGAAAAATGTCCTTCTTCTCCACATGAATAGCAAGCGTTGGAGTAAAATCTGTTGAGGCCTTCTCCATCATGGTCTTCAACACATTCCTTCATCACAGGTTCTTTCATAACTTCTCGGAGAGCTTCTTTCATTCCTTCTTCCTGCTCCTGAATAGTTTGTTGCACTATGGGGTAAATGTGACCTTGAGTCGGGTAGTGGGTGGTTCCTTCACACAAGAAACAAGTCACCTGACTAGTTGGGCATTCTTCGGCTGGGTGATTCTCCTCACAATGTGGGCATCCATCCTTGTGTTCCTCCTGGGTGTGTCCTATTTCTCCGCAAATCTTGCAGGCACAAGGTTTATTTCTTGGTGTATCATGGTGCTTCCGGATAAGACGAGATCTTGTCAGAGTCTTCTTGAATTCGTCCCAAGTTCTTGCTCCATTAAATCCTTGTATGGCTTGATGCATTTTCCACCAGGTTGCAGCACTTCCTTCAAAGTACTGAAGAGCGTAAGATACTTCATTCTTCCTTGAAACCAAATTGCTCCAAGTGATTCTCCATGTTCGAATCCATAGCTCGCCTCCGGCTGAGTCTTGATCCAGAGAATATCAGCCAACTTCGTTCATCATCTATGGGGTCCAAAAGTTTTGGGATGAGATATGAGAGAGGTGGGGAGGGATACACACAATACAAACAATAGTTTTTGAAGAAACGGGTTTTACTTTGTGGCTGTCGGAAAACATCAAACAAATGACAGCTCACAAATCGCCGCATCTAACGTAAGTGTATAACATGCATTTGGTCCTCTAACGGTCAAATAATTCTTCTGATTCTTCAAGTCGTCTCGAGTCTTCAATTGGTGTAGCTTCAACTCTTCTAATGCATGGTGAAATCCTCTTTACTCTGAAATGGCCATCAGTTGTCCGATATCTTTAATTCTTGGAGTGACTTCAGTTGATCTTCCGTGTGGTCAAAAGGGAAAGGTGTATATTCTAACTATTTGAGGTCAGAGGGACTACTTGATAAAATCAGAAAAGACGAGAAGTAAAGGATCCTTTTGAAAATAAAGTTTTTTGAGACATCCTGTCCTGGGGCTTTTCAATTTCTAGGGTCACGTTCTACAGTCAACATGTGCTCTGATACCATATCTGTAGCGACCCGACCTCAGACGGTCAAGCCTCTGTGTTTCCGTGCCATCCCTGGATCAGTATCTTGGCACACAAGACATCAATGTATATATCAAAGTGCAATCACATGTATAATTAACGTAAAACTGATATATACCTCATAAGTCACAATGAAACAAATAGTCGGTGTGGAGTCCCATCAACACCATCGGCAGGTTGAGTGTAGACCGTAACCTGCACTGCACTCTTACTCGTCGGAAGAAAGTATATGCAACATGATACGTTGCAGCCGTGTAGGTCAGTACATTGAATGTACCGGCAAGATCACAACATGAGAAAACAGATGATAAAACTATACTATATGCAATATGGCTTTGTGGCTCTGTGTCTGAGTTTTGTTTGCGTAAAAGCTGATTTATTTTCCCTACATCAAAGGAATAAATGAAGTCTGTACTTTGGAGTTTTCTATCATGACATGGTTCCGCCAACCGATGTCTCATAGCCCAAAATCATCATAAGTTGCCCACAATTAAGTTATCAATCCGGTGTTGAGAGTTTCGAGATAGATCCAAGTCCAGATGCTCAAATTGTCCGTAACCGGGGACACGGCTAATCGATTAGGTTTTAACCTCTGCAGAGGTTTGTACACTTTACCCGCAAGATTCGATCCTCTCTTTACGTTCTCGCACTTCGTGGTGTTTGAGAACAAGATGACCAAACATGGTCTTCCAAGAGTTCCCCGATCACCGTCCGGTGCTCATCCAATCCTACCGTAGTTCTACATCTGCTAGCACCGCCCCAGCCAGAGTCACAACTAAGGTTGACCAAGCCAGAGCCCATAGTGACTTGCGGTTGCAGGTAAGCTTCGGGCATGAATTATTCTTCCGTCTCTTTGAGTCTGGGTGAAGCTTTCCAAGATGTCATGGCGCTTCTCCATGCATCCCGCCAACCACTGGTTTCTCCAGGTGCCCGTCAACCATCCTTCACCCAAGAGTGTGTATTGAATTGTTGTCTCGAGTCTTGAAGTCTTGAGGCCTTGAAGATGCAGTCCTTGCAGATTCCATCATGGAGTTGTCGTCATTGACGTAGATCCTCCATTCTCACACCACTCCCGAGCACTCATACCAACCCCGTCTACTATAGCGTAGCATTAAAATAAATAACGTCCCGGGCTTGGTAACAGGGTGATGGGTTCCTACCTCATGCATACTACTCAACTACAAGGATTCAATGTCACTCTTTGGAGGGATTGTTGCGAAGATGACACTAGATGCAATAAAACACATAGGTATGAAAAACATGGTCAAAGTGAACTTGCCTGGTATTACTTGATGAAGATAATAACGCTCTCAGAATAAAGACTTGGTAGAACTATTCGTCACTCCTTTGAAAATCTATATTAAACAGACAATCATATAAGCAATCATCCTAGCAATCAATTCTATCAATCATAACAATACTCAATCAAAATAAAAGCAACAAAGAAAACCAAGTCGAAAACCAAAGGAAAAACTTCGAAAGAAAAATTCAAGGAAAAACTAGTGGTGACCAACTCACACAAATCTTAACATAACATCACTAAATTACTCTAATATTTTTTCTACAGCAAAGAAAATATAAATCTAATAAAATAACAGAAAATAAATTACTAATTTAATAACTAACAAAAGAACTAATATAAAACTACTATAACCATCTAGTTAATACTAGAACAAATATAGCAACTAGCAAAACACTAAGACAACTATAACAGCAAATCATTTATTAAAACATTCATAAACTATACTAAATAAATATAACAACTAATGTGTTCACAAATAACAGAAACAAAAACAATATAACTTGAAGTGGAAAAAGAATTACTTTTAAAACTAATAAAACTATTTTTATCCACTATCACTATGAACTAAACAAGCAATTACAAAACAGTAGCTAAACACTAATAAATAACTACCAAAAATTTATCTACTGTAGCTAAACATAAACATATAACAACAAGTGAAAATCTACAAAAGGAATGAACTAAAAATAATTAAAACAATAATTACATAACCAAAACAACTATATAAGCAAAACAGTACTGTTTTTACTAAAAATCTAATTTAAAATACTCCAAAATTACCAAACTAAATACTACAGCTAAAAAATATCACAAGTGACCAGGAGCAAAAGAATTAATTAAAACCTATTTTAAACTCAAGTTATGGCCAAAATACTAATCTGAACAAAATTTATCAAATTCAAATTTAAACAAATTAAATTTGAAATCCAGAGACACTAACAGAAACTTCAGCAAATTTGTGACACATAGCAATTGGAATCACTCAAAAATACTAAAAACTCTAAAAGATATGAATTTTCTAAGATTGCTATTTTCTGAAAAAAAAATGAATTACGGGATTTCGTGGATCTCACCGGAGTAGTCGTCGGAGTTGGGGAAGAAGATCGGATCCGATGTTGCGGTTGCTCCTATAGGAAAGGAGATCACGGGACGGTAGAGAGGAGATCATATAAACCTCAGGAGAGGTCGAGGGCGCGGCGGCAGCACTTGGCGGCGGCGGTGGCAAGCGGCGGCGGTGGTGCTGCACTGCTGCTGCTGCGGAGAGGAGAGGAGAGGTGTTGGTTTGATGTGTTGGAGGGGGGTGCTTGGGTATTTATATTGGGGAGGGGAGGGCTTTGCTTGGGGTAGGGGACAAGAAATAGACTAGGATTAGGAAACAAAAGGGAAAAGATCTAGAAACAAATCGGAATAAACGGAACGGGATCAAATCCTACTAGGATTTGTAAAAGAATAGGAAACCTTGGCTCCCTGGCTCCCTAGGTGCGCGCTTGCGTGATGGCCTTGGCCTCTGGCCGGCCGGTGGCTTGCGGCTTGGGCCTTTGGCCCAAGGCGCTGCAATTTTTCTTAAAACAAACAGAGAGGAAAACAAAATAATAAAACAAAATAAAATGAAAATATTATATAGGCATATAATATATCAAAATTTTCAGAAAAAGATTTCCTACATGATGAACATTATAGCATTAAATAGAATACACACAAATTTAAATAAAGCAAAGAGTTCTTCAGCTCTAATAAAATCCAATAAAATCATTTTAAAATACCAAACTGAATTCAAATTTATTCCTCTCCAATTTTAGGTTGTAGGGAATCATGTTACCCTATTTTCCATGTATTTTATTTTTGGAGAAAAATAATTTGAATAAAACTCAAATAACTCCAAATTGAAAAATAATTTCAAAAGAACTTGGAATTTAATTCTTTGAACTCCCAACTCATATTTCATATGTTTTGAAGAAGTCATTTTATCTTCGCTCGTGAAAATCATTGAGTTGCATAAAGTTTTCAGAATTGGAAATATTTTCCAAATGAAATTCAAATATTTTCAACACCCCTTGTCATTAAATAAATGGAAGAAGTCATGTCATCTTCTCTCCAGGGTTTTGTGATGAAGAGTACTTGAATTCACGAAAAGCATAAAAGCAAAATGAAAGTTTGGGAAAGTCCTTTTATTCCTCTCATTTAACTTTCAAAAGTTTCAATTCATTCACGCACTTTCAGTCAATCAATCAAACAATCAATCAAAACTATCTATTTATTTATAACATTCTAAAATTTAGAATTTTGGGATGTTACAAACTACCACCCTTAAAATGAATCTCGTCCTCGAGATTCGGAGAGGTTAGCAAGAAATAGGTTAGGGTTTGGGGGTCTTCTCAAAAATCCATCGATCGTCTCCGGGTCTCGGGTGCTAGCACCCTTAGAAGCATTGTTACGGTTCCATCAAAACTCAGATACTCCATCCTTATTGCTGACGGGGTCGATCTTCTCAGATATTAAGGATAATTCCTTCTCTGGGCTCTTCCGGTAGTGGCATAACCTTTTCCTCAATTCTTTTGTCTTTTACTCTTGGTAAGGTTATTCCGAGACTGGGTCTTCATAGCTGATGGGTCTGGCGCCAATTCTAAACAAATATCGGTATCTCATGGTGGTCAACGATTTAAGGTTTCCCCGCAGAAAACGGGTCAGGTTGAACCTCACCGTATAACCTACGGTTGGCAAAAGCTGCCTTGTACAAGGGGAAAAAATGCTTATACCATTCTAAGGTTCAACAAGGTTTTGATCGTCGTCTCTCTACTATAGGTAAGTCACTCAGATTTACCATCCCATATAGCAAAGCGAATAATAAGAGTAAGTCAGTATGGTGATCAATCCACCCCGCACCCAAATCATTACCTTGTACATGGTTTAGTGAATCTCGCATTCTAACACTCGGTCATCCTCACAAGCATTGCAGAATTTCTCTTGTCGACGAACCAATTTCGGAAAATCCATTGATTCTGCAGGCCAAACAAACATCTATCGTTCCTTAATAACTCTCAGGTTTTGCGTAAACTCCTATAGAATCGTCGGTTGATCAAATCGTAGTCTATTCCCAAAATTTCTTTCTCCAGTGGGTACTTGATCCTTATTAATTCTTGGGCCTGTGGGTTATGGCCCACTTCAACACTAGTGCAGCTTTAACTCATCCTTGGGGTAACTCTCTTGTTCCATATTACACATCCTTTAAATCCAGTAGTACTCTGTTTCTTCATACCATCATATCAAAAGCAAAACTCCAACTTTTTTTTCCTTCGAACTACAGTCCGTGGAATATATATTTTCTTATCCATTAGTCTAGTCTTCTTCACAGGGTACTACCACCCTAAAAATGAAATTCACAAATCCATCCATAGACCATATTTCTCATATCCTCGAAAATGGCCAAAATCTTTGTTCACAGAGTAACAACTCCTACAATTAAACATATGAAAACATGTCACCTTAACTTTATTGATTTCATGAATCCATTACAAACTCTGAGCACCCATTACATAACTCAACTTATTGTACTCATAAACATGAAATTGCTTTCTATTACTCTTGTTTCCAATATCAAAATTCCAACTACTCAACTCCAGCTTTCATCTTGTTGGGACATAATGTCCTGCTTCCTTGCAGCGAAAACAAAAGACTTCCGACATGTCTCGGGGCTTCTTTGTGATTATGTAGGCTCCTTGGATTCTTGGCTTCTTTTCTGGACATTTACTAGCGTAATGACCTAAATCCTTGCACATGTAACAAGTGATATGACTCAGGTCCTTCTCTGCGAAAATTGTGTTGTTCTGGGGTTTCCTTCTTTTTCTCTTCCTGGATTTCTCTGTAATGATCAGAGCTTCTATTTCCCGAGGGTCAAACTTCACTTCTGCTGTCGGGAAATCTCTGAAATATTCTTCTCTTTCCTTGGTACAATCTGGGAAAAATGTCCTTCTTCTCCACATGAATAGCAAGCGTTGGAGTAAAATCTGTTGAGGCCTTCTCCATCAGGGTCTTCAACACATTCCTTCATCACAGGTTCTTTCATAACTTCTCGGAGAGCTTCTTTCATTCCTTCTTCCTGCTCCTGAATAGTTTGTTGCACTATGGGGTAAATGTGACACTGAGTCGGGTAGTGGGTGGTTCCTTCACACAAGAAACAAGTCACCTGACTAGTTGGGCATTCTTCGGCTGGGTGATTCTCCTCACAATGTGGGCATCCATCCTTGTGTTCCTCCCGGTGTGTCCTATTTCTCCGCAAATCTTGCAGGCACAAGGTTTATTTCTTGGTGTATCATGGTGCTTCCGGATAAGACGAGATCTTGTCAGAGTCTTCTTGAATTCGTCCCAAGTTCTTGCTCCATTAAATCCTTGTATGGCTTGATGCATTTTCCACCAGGTTGCAGCACTTCCTTCAAAGTACTGAAGAGCGTAAGATACTTCATTCTTCCTTGAAACCAAATTGCTCCCGAAGTGATTCTCCATGTTCTGAATCCATAGCTCTGCCTCCGGCTGAGTCTTCGGTCCAGAGAATATCAGGCCAACTTCGTTCATCATCTATGGGGTCCAAAAGTTTTGGGATGAGATATGAGAGAGGTGGGGAGGGATACACACAATACAAACAATAGTTTTTGAAGAAACGGGTTTTACTTTGTGGCTGTCGGAAAACATCAAACAAATGACAGCTCACAAATCGCCGCATCTAACGTAAGTGTATAACGTGCATTTGGTCCTCTAACGGTCAAATAATTCTTCTGATTCTTCAAGTCGTCTGAGTCTTCAACTGGTGTAGCTTCAACTCTTCTAATGCATGGTGAAATCCTCTTTACTCTGAAATGGCCATCAGTTGTCCGATATCTTTAATTCTTGGAGTGACTTCAGTTGATCTTCCGTGTGGTCAAAAGGGAAAGGTGTATATTCTAACTATTTGAGGTCAGAGGGACTACTTGATAAAATCAGAAAAGACGAGAAGTAAAGGATCCTTTTGAAAATAAAGTTTTTTGAGACATCCTGTCCTAGGGGCTTTCCGATTTCTAGGGTCACGTTTCTGATCAACATGTGCTCGATACCATATCTGAGCGACCCGACCTCAGACGGTCAAGCCTCGTGTTGTTGGGCCATCCTCGGATCAAGTATCTTTGGCACACACAGTACATCAATGTATATATCAAAGTGCAATCACATGTATAATTAACGTAAAACTGATATATACCTCATAAGTCACAATGAAACAAATAGTCGGTGTGGAGTCCCATCAACACCATCGGCAGGTTGAGTGTAGACCGTAACCCTGTACCGTACTCTTACTCGTCGGAAGAAAGTATATGCAACATGATACGTTGCAGCCGTGTAGGTCAGTACATTGAATGTACCGGCAAGATCACAACATGAGAAAACAGATGATAAAACTATACTATATGCAATATGGCTTTGTGGCTCGTGTCTGAGTTTTGTTTGTAAAAGCTGATTTATTTTCCCTACATCAAAGGAATAAATGAAGTCTGTACTTTGGAGTTTTCTATCATGACATGGTTCCGCCAACCGATGTCTCATAGCCCAAAATCATCATAAGTTGCCCACAATTAAGTTATCAATCCGGTGTTGAGAGTTCCGAGATAGATCCAAGTCCAGATGCTCAAATTGTCCGTAACCGGGGACACGGCTAATCAATTAGGTTTTAACCCTCTGCAGAGGTTTGTACACTTTACCCGCAAGATTCGATCCCTCTCTTTACGTTCTCGCACTTCGTGGTGTTTGAAAACAAGATGACCAAACATGGTCTTCGAAGAGTTCCCCGACCACCGTCGGTGCTCATCCAATCCTACCGTAGTTCTACATCTGCTAGCACCGCCCCAGCCAGAGTCACAACTAAGGTTGACCAAGCCGAGCCCATAGTGACTTGCGGTTGCACAGGTAAGCTTCGGGCATGAATTATTCTTCCGTCTCTTTGAGTCTGGGTGAAGCTTTCCGCAAGATGTCATGGCGCTTCTCCATGCATCCCGCCAACCTTTGGTTTCTCCAGGTGCCCGTCAACCATCCTTCACCCAAAGAGTGTGTATTGAATTCTTGTCTCGAGTCTTGAAGTCTTGAGGCCTTGAAGATGCAGTCCTTGCAGATTCCATCATGGAGTTGTCGTCATTGACGTAGATCCTCCATTCTCACACCACTTCCGAGCACTCATACCAACCCCGTCTACTATAGCGTAGCATTAAAATAAATAACGTCCCGGGCTTGGTAACAGGGTGATGGGTTCCTACCTCATGCATACTACTCAACTACAAGGATTCAATGTCACTACTGGAGGGATTGTTGCGAAGATGACACTAGATGCAATAAAACACATAGGTATGAAAAACATGGTCAAAGTGAACTTGCCTGGTATTACTTGATGAAGATAATAACGCTCTCAGAATAAAGACTTGGTACAACTATTCGTCACTCCTTTGAAAATCTATATTAAACAGACAATCATATAAGCAATCATCCTAGCAATCAATTCTATCAATCATAACAATACTCAATCAAAATAAAAGCAACAAAGAAAACCAAGTCGAAAACCAAAGGAAAAACTTCGAAAGAAAAATTCAAGGAATAACTAGTGGTGACCAACTCACACAAATCTTAACATAACATCACTAAATTACTCTAATATTTTTTTTCTACAGCAAAGAAAATATAAATCTAATAAAATAACAAAAAATAAATTACTAATTTAATAACTAACAAAAAGAACTAATATAAAACTACTATAACCATCTAGTTAATACTAGAACAAATATAGCAACTAGCAAAACACTAAGACAACTATAACAGCAAATCATTTATTAAAAACATTAATAAACTATACTAAATAAATATAACAACTAATGTGTTCACAAATAACAGAAACAAAAACAATATAACTTGAAGTGGAAAAAGAATTACTTTTAAAACTAATAAACTATTTTTATCCACTATCACTATGAACTAAACAAGCAATTACAAAAACAGTAGCTAAACACTAATAAATAACTAACAAAAATTTATCTACTGTAGCTAAACATAAACATATAACAACAAGTGAAAATCTACAAAAGGAATGAACTAAAATTATTAAAACAATAATTACATAACCAAAACAACTATATAAGAAAAACAGTACTGTTTTTACTAAAAATCTATTTTAAAATACTCCAAAATTACCAAACTAAATCCTACAGCTAAAAAATATCACAAGTGACCAGGAGCAAAAAGAATTAATTAAAACCTATTTTTAAACTCAAGTTATGGCCAAAATACTAATCTGAACAAAATTTATCAAATTCAAATTTAAACTAATTAAATTTGAAATCCAGAGACACTAACAGAAACTTCAGCAAATTTGTGACACATAGCAATTGGAATCACTCAAAAATACTAAAAACTCTAAAAGATATGAATTTTCTAAGATTGCTATTTTCTGGAAAAAAAATGAATTACGGGATTTCGTGGATCTCACCGGAGTAGTCGTAGGAGTTGGGGAAGAAGATCGGATCCGATGTTGCGGTTGCTCCTAGAGGAAAGGAGATCACGGACGGTAGAGAGGAGATCATATAAACCTCAGGAGAGGTCGAGGCAATGGCGGCAGCACTTGGCGGCGGCGGTGGCAAGCGGGCGGTGGTGCTGCTGCTGCTGCTGCAAGGAGAGGAGAGGAGAGGTGTTGGTTTGATGTGTTGGAGGGGGGTGCTTGGGTATTTATATTGGGGAGGGAGGGCTTTGCTTGGGGTAGGGGACAAGAAATAGACTAGGATTAGGAAACAAAAGGGAAAAGATCTGAAACAAATCGAATAAACGGAACAGGATCAAATCCTACTAGGATTTGTAAAAGAATAGGAAACCTTGGCTCCTGGCTCCCTAGGTGCGCGCGTGCGTGATGGCCTTGGCCTCTGGCCGGCCGGTGGCTTGCGGCTTGGGCCTTTGGCCCAAGGCGCTGCAAATATTTTTAAACAAACAGAGAGGAAAACAAAATGATAAAACAAAATAAAATGAAAATATTATATAGGCATATAATATATCAAAATTTTCAGAAAAAGATTTCCTACATGATGAACATTATTATAGCATTAAATAGAATACACACAAATTTAAATAAAGCAAAGAGTGCTTCAGCTCTAATAAAATCCAATAAAAATCATTTTAAAAATACCAAAATGAATTCAAATTTATTCCTCTCCAATTTTAGGTTGTAGGGAATCATGTTACCCTATTTTCCATGTATTTTATTTTTGGAGAAAATAATTTGAATAAAACTCAAATAACTCCAAATTGAAAATAATTTCAAAAGAACTTGGAATTTAATTCTTTGAACTCCCAACTCATATTTCATATGTTTTGAAGAAGTCATTTTATCTTCGCTCGTGAAAATCATTGAGTTGCATAAAGTTTTCAGAATTGGAAATATTTTCCAAATGAAATTCAAATATTTTCAACACCCCTTGTCATTAAATAAATGGAAGAAGTCATGTCATCTTCTCTCCAGGGTTTTGTGATGAAGAGTACTTGAATTCACGAAAAGCATAAAAGCAAAAATGAAAGTTTGGGAAAGTCCTTTTATTCCCTCTCATTTAACTTTCAAAAAGCTTCGAATTCATTCACTCACTTTCAGTCAATCAATCAAACAATCAATCAAAACTATCTATTTATTTATAACATTCCAAAATTTAGAATTTTGGGATGTTACACGTGCGCTTCTACTAACTGCATGGAAGACCTCTACCATGGCGTCTCTCCCCCCACCTGCACCCTCCCCTGGCGACCATGGCGCCCATCCATGATCCCACCTTCCCAACCAACAAATCAACTAGCCAAACCGATGGACCCCTTAAATAATCCACACTCCATCGCCCATCAGTTGGATTTCTCATTTGGCCATCGTTTTAGAGGACAGGTTTTTGATCGCTTCCTATCTTCGGTCAACACCGTGTCACCTTCCTTCGGATTCAAATTGGTGATATCATTTGCCCGATCCACTTTCCAATTGGATCATCTCAATGTCAGTTTGGCCCTCTCGGCATGCACGAGTAGTGCATATGATTCTTTGGATGTTATTCATATTCATGGCAAGGTTTATCGTTTCTCAGTATGTTCCAAAGCTGTGGATTTCAAGTGCTATTTTCACTTATGGAGCAATGGTGGTGCAAATTGGCTTTTTGAAGAAAAATTATGGTATTCTGAGCAAGATGCCGAATGGACGATGGTGAGTCGCAAAAAAGGTAACAACCCGCATCTACATGTCCCCATTAGCAAAGTTTACAAGCGAATCTCTTATGCCCTTGCCAAGGACCCTACCCATCTTAATGAGCCTGATCAACAACATACTATTTCTAGGTTAACTGGTGCCAATTGGATCCCAGTCGCGTTCCCTGTTCATGATCTGGATCCTGGCATAAAAAGCAGAGGAAGTTTATCCATGTTCGGCCATAAAAAAAGCAGCGATCTTCTTGAGAAAGTTTTCAGTCCGTAACACTTGAGAAAGTTTTCAGTCCGTAACACTTGAGAAAGTTTTCAGTCCGTAACAATTGAGAAAGTTTATCCATGTTCGGCCATAAAAAAAGTAGCGATCTTCTTGGTTCATGAACCCAACTCGGAAGTAATATCCATGGCTTGTCTTCACTGTGACCATTAAACTAGTGTATTCAGTTATGGCAAGGCCGAGCATCTTGAGTACATGTGTTCTGGTGGAGCA
Organism: Aegilops longissima; assembly: GCA_021605205.1. Lineage (NCBI taxonomy): Eukaryota > Viridiplantae > Streptophyta > Magnoliopsida > Poales > Poaceae > Aegilops > Aegilops longissima. Next base: position 143,651,654 of record CM038682.1, on the reverse strand, counting down.
AATAATAAAATGCAGGAAAAATAATACGAGAACACAGCATGTTCAAAAAAAAACCCACCCTCCCGGATAGAGAAGAGGATTCTAGGAACATATTGTGCGCGTTTCAAAATGTTGTGGTAGGATGAGAAGGAACAAGTGTGGCGTCTCGCCGAAGGCACAGAAATCTGTAGGGTACTCGCACTTTGGGCACTACAACTGAAACACACTAGATTCAGTACGAAGAAAAATGCATCAACGGCGGCAGCTGCCATCCTAGGATTACCTCCGACTAAGGGACTTGGATTTATCGGGGATGGATGAAGAGTTTGTACCTGGTTCTCCATGAGAAAACCCTATGCAATCGCCGAGCAGGGGGTTTCTCTGAACAAGCAGACGAGGGAGAAGGGGATTCAGGCCTAGTGAAATATTGCCGCTTCGTCCGTCCAGCTTACTGCTAAAGCTGGAAAGGGGGGGTTGTGATTTGACGTCTCATTGGGCATTACTGTGGCGCTACGACCGGGGTGTGTCTACCGTGAAGTTGTGCACCCTAATTTGTGCATATGGCATGTGGACCCCGTTGCCAGTTGCCCCACATATCGGCGAAAGGAAGTAGAAAGACAGGAGTAACTAGTTATACATAAATATATTTTTTGACAGAGAGATACTCCCTCTGTAAAGAAATATACAAATATTTTATATCACAGGCTCACCTTGCCGAGAAATATACTCCCTCTGCAACGCACGGGCATTTTGGGGGTTCTAGACTTTGGGCCGCAGGCCGACCCTGCATGTTTGGGGGCCATGTGTTTTACCTCAGCGCTTTTCATATTGCAAGCGATCGGTACTGCGCTGGTTTTAGATGCTGTCGCAAGGCGAATACACAAAATTGAATAAAAGCACGGCAGCTGTTGGAATGAAATCGAACGACAGTTCCTAACCAGCAATCAGAGTTGCAATTCTATCAACGATATACCGTGTGATAAATAATACTGTCGTACTACTTATACACACAGGACACTTGTTTCACCATGCCAGATTATTACATCAAAATCTCTCGGAGGATAGATCAGTTCGGCAGTTGCATGCTGCTACTGAAGAATTTCAAAGTTGATTTGGACCAGCTCTCCTTGCCGAGAAAGTTCGATTTTGACATCATCCCCTACCGCAAGATATGATTTAGATTTGAACCTTGACCATCCTTTAGCATCAATCATCATGCGACCATCCTTTGTACTTACGGTATATTGAGCAGGTTCATTCACACCAAGGCTGCGCATGGTAAGAGAAACTTGGCCGCGGTCGCCTGGATTGTTGAACGACTCCCAAGTTGCTCTAGGAATTCTCTGTTTGCAAACAAGAAGACATACCCAAATAGTTAGATCAACACAATGAATCATGTGAAACAACATGGAAAGAAAAAAGAACGAAGCATTTGGGCGGCCAATGCTTACCAAGAAGGTGGACATGTCGGTTTTTGTAAGGATTTTGGTATATGAAGTGCGAACTGCAGCCCAGTCTGTTGCCAGTGCAACTGCACGGGCCGGACCAAATGCAAGTGCAAGTGTTGGTGCAGGTGCCGAAGCCGCTGCTGCTGCCGGAGATGGTGCTCCTTGTAGAGCTGGTGCTGGTGTCGATGCTCGATCCTCCGGTAGATCAGACTGATCAACTGACGCGGTCGGTGCCCAATCCTCACTGGATCGGATCGAGCTGCTGCATTGCTGCTAGAGCAACCGCCGGTGCTCGATCTGTCGCGAGACAACGGCGATCGTGTCTGGTCTGCTATGATCAGCTTTCTAACTTGACTAGGATCCGTGACCGTGATCTAGTTTTTTTCTTCATTTCTTTTAAATGCGAGAAGGACTAATTGTGGTGTTTTTGTTAAACCAAACTGCAGTTCATCATAGGGATTCAGCTTGTACTCAGACAACAGACTGATCCAATTTTTTCCAGTAATATAAGTGATGGACAGTGCCTTCGTTACCGACACGACATAAGAAGTGAAACCTGCAAAAATAGTCATCGTAGAGCAAACGAAACGGTTTATTCTGTGATGAATGTCACATGGCAAAACCTGCATCGTAAAACTGCGGGAAAGGAAAGAAAACATGACATGAAATCAATAAGATTTAGACAGTAAATCAATAAGATTTACTTGATGTGACACGAGTGAGTCCTTACCAGGAAATCACTATGTTGAAGTACTAAATAGAAGATTGATCGCCCAACTACGCGTGGCATGTAGGGGCCCTGCTTACGCCCACAAGCAGGACAGTCCAAAGGTCGTGACAAATCGTATGGACCGAACATCCATGGGACTGGAAATCCTGGTGGGTGCGATAAACCCTGTAATGCATACAGATATTGGAGTGTAACCATAATTGATAAACCGTCCTCACAAAAAATATGATCTGGATACTTCAAAATGTACAGACTGAATTGAGTAGACAGACATTAACATAGATCGTTCTCAGGACTGACCACACACCAAAAGCGGCAGTACTAATAAACAATACAGGGTTCACAAACACAAATCAAGTACTGAACAATAGTACTTACTACAGACAAGCAAAGTTGCACTAACTAAACTATGCAGACTATTTCTTGCCACCGACCTATGGTATGAACCCCGCATAACTGACTAGGCCATGGACTTCGTGTGAGATGTCTACATGCACCATCACCATCTTGTCAACCTTGGAGAACATAACAGAGTGGTCTTTCCACTCATAAACATGATGATGAAGACATGCCGCATCAGATTTGTTGGGAAGCTTTACAACAACCACACCCTTCGTAATCGAAGGCACAGCCAGGAAATTGTTGTGGTCAAGTACAGCCTCGAGAACACGCCTGACAACAATGCTACAGGAAAACACTAATTCAGGACACGTGGCGACAAGGACACAGCAGCTGGATAGTTCAGCAGTAGAACTCATCATCAGGTCTTCCAGTTCACACGGCATGACTTTGAGAACTTCATCTCCACTGCGGACCTGGTTCTAATTCAAACAGAAACCATATTTTATTACTACCTCCGTTCAGAAATATAAGATGATTTTCAATATTATACTCCATATATGACTACATATACGCATAGAAATGAGTGAACAAAGACACTAGAACATGTCTTCAAAGGCATGAGAGCAGAGGGATTACATGCAATATCCATAACACAAGTTACTGAGGCAAATATACCCTCTTAAAAGGTAGCATTGATGTTCATAAAGTACTCCCTCCGTCCCAAAATTCTTGTCTTAGATTTGTCTAGATACGGATGTGTCAATTCACATTTTAGTATTAGATACATCCGTATCTAGACAAATCTAAGACGAGAAATTTGGGACAGAGGGAGTAGTTGAAAGTAATCTATAAGAAATCAGTGTCAACCTCTCGCATGTTTTGGTCAAAAGAGGAATTTAGAACCGTCATTTGGCACACTAAAATCACATGCAAGATCACCCAGAAAGTTGTACTACCAGTACTAGTACTGCGTGTTAGATGAAAAAACACGATCAAGATCGAGAAAAAGATCGTCAACAAGAGACATTACCTGGACTTGCTTAATGAGGGATCCCGGAGAGGGGGGCTTGGACAGGGCGATAGCTTTGAGCTTGTCTGTGGTAGTCTCGGCGGGGTGCTTGCGCTTCTTCGTACCATGAGCCTCGACGGTTTTGGCCAGAGCCATAGACATCACGTCGGCCGGTGCTCCGGCGTCCATCCAAGAGAGGAAGCTGAGAGAGAAGAGTGAAATGAGGAACGAGATGAGGGAGAACCGAAACGAGTGGGAGTTTTCTTCAAGAGAGGAAGCTGAGAGAGAAGAGTGAAATGATGGTTGTTTCGTCCGTCCAACTTACTGCTGGAAAGGAGGGGGTTTTGTGATTTGACGGCTCATTGGGCATTACTGCGGAGGTTCGATCGGGGTAGTCTACCGTCACTCTACTACGGAGTAATTTAGTGCATGGCTGGTGGACCCAGGTGCTGGCTGTCCCACACGTCGGCGAAAGTGAGTAATTTAGTGCATGGCTGGAGGAGGATCCGCACGGTAGAGCGTGTCCACTGTTTTTCATTCTGAAGAAAAAAATGATTACAGCAAGCGTTTCCACTCTTACGACGGAGTGCGAAACACGGCAGCCACTTGAACATACACAGTGCTCCTACTACTAGGCATGTGTAGTGGTTCATACGTCAGTACTACACAATCTTGTTGCTAGTGTAGTAAGATATGACAATAACAAATGATGTTGTGCACATGTCAACTACTCCTATATGTAACATAGTACCGCTTTTTCGACTGTCCGGTCGAGAATGAACGGTGAGATCAATGTTAACAGAACTAGGTCCACAGCGCACGGAGAGTATGGTGCTACAGTACTCCACGAAACATGAACCATATGAAGCACATCCTATAGTGTTAGACAGGGTGTATGAAGGGTGCACGGGATGGGAGCAAAAGTTCCCTTCTGGACCCACTTTTGGGTGTTTGGCAGAGTGCATGAACCATGAAGGGTGCATGAGTCCACACTAGTAGGTTTACAAAAATACACGAAGAGGAAACAACTATATTGATATGAGAATGCAACCAAACACACCCACACGCTTTGTGCTACAGTGACTGATCTGCACCGTCTTAGTTTGATCCAACAGTCATGTTGCGCCGAGACATGGACATGCCCATGCGGAGGGTGCCTAAACACCACCGAAGTACCTCTGCTTCTCGAGGCGCACGACGTTGGTGATGCAGGGTGCAACCACCCGCAAAGCCCGCTCCCGGTCGATGGGAGCCAGCTCGTCAAAGATGGCGTCCAATGGCACGAATGGATTCCGGTGACGGAGCCCTGAAAGGATTCGCCCGGCAACGGCGACGGCAGCCCGCAACCCCTCCTTGTCCAGCTCAGCCCCCACCATCGAGCGGAGACGGCTCAGCTCCTCGGAGATATAGGTGAAGAAGGAGAGCAGGTCAGGAAGTCGCAACTCGTTGAAGTCAACCGGGTGGTCGAACGGGTTTACCCCGACGGCCAGCATCGTCGCGCTGGCACGACGGTAGGCATCGCGCAGCCGCAACACGTGTGTGGCAACTTGGTTCACCAAGTGGCTGAGGCGATCCTGGACCTCGTCATGATCGGCCCGCTCGCGCTCCAGCCGGCTCCCATGACGGCCTATCGTATCTCCTGCTTTCTGCAACAATGCCGCCGACGCCTCGAGCATCTTTGTGGTGGACGCCTGCCGCTTTTGAAGCTCCGTGAACTCCCGCACATAATGGAGGAGCATGGCACTCCTCTCCTCCTTGAGCTCACGGAACTCCACGTCCTTGGCCCTGAGCTCCGCATCCTTGGCATGGAGCTCCTGTGTCAGGCGCCCTACCTCAGACTCCGTGATCTGTTGCTCCGCCATGGCACCAGGTAGAAGCAATGGGGAGAGGAAGCAAAGGGGGCGAAACGGCTGAAAGGCAATGCAATCTACGGGAAGGCGGAGAGAGCCAGCCGAGGAGTCATCGACGACTTCTCACATCAGGGAGTAGTGGGTTTTTACAGGCGGAGTCATCATGACTAATTGCTGCCGCGCCTGCTCCCGACAATCAAAAAATTAAAAATCCTGCCGCACCCAAACACCAGAGCAACGCCATGGTGGACATTTAAATTTACCTGCCGGCAAGTAGATAAAAAAAGGGGTGAAAAAACAAATGTGGCGGCGGCCTAGCTAATCGGTCGATCTAGCCCAACTAGCTAGCCACCGTGCTTAACTGATGTACTCATCGGGAAAGGTGGTCTTTCGTGATTTGACGACTCATTTACTTGCTTCGGTGCTACGACCGAGGAGGACCCAGAAAACGCGCGGTAGGGCATCCCACGTCAGGAAGAATATATGCGTGCACCACCCGAGAGGACCCCGAAACCGCACGGTAGGGTGTGCCACGTCTCGGCATGGAGGAAAAATGTGTGTGTAAAAATGTACTGTATCAGACGTAGTACCTATGGTTCGACCTCGGGACCCAGCCAGTCGGTCGAAAACACCCCACTAGCCACACAGCTTCATCATGCAAACGTGGCACGGTTAGCTCCGTCTCGACCAGCCACAACGTCTCTTGTTCTAGGCGATTCTTCTATTTTCCATGCTTTTTTAGTTGTAATAACACCACAGCAAGCTAGTGCCGCTCTTCGTGTGTGACCGTGCAAAGGTTAGACGATGGAGAGAAGAGAGATGGAGATCGCAGACCTGGGACCCAGCAGTAAGTGAGACAACGGTCTTGCACGTGTTGACGAGGCACTCCCTCTACTCTACTCAACGCAAGTACTGTATAAAATCAAGTTATGGGACAAAGCCAATAACCGTTCGTTTTTTCAGGCTATCGACTTACGCTTTGTAGTCTAGGTTGCCAGTTTGAATCTCGTCTTTCAGATTTGTTAGTTTTAGGTCCAAATTTGATTAATGACAAGTGGGACCCCCGTGTGTTGTTTCGATATTTCAGTGTAGGATGGTTTTTTTGAACAAACACTTTGTGCGGTTAGACAAATAACGGCACGAGTTACACGTATTTTGCAAGTTTACAAACAAGAATGATAGCGGCATAGAATATCACATCCACCCCGCAGCTTAGATACTATGGTGATACGAGTTTTTACACCGTTGGAAGTGAGATCCAATGGCTTGGGAGTAGTCTTTGTGATTATGCGCAATTTCCAAACTCTCCAAAGGTTTTTCTTTTTTGCAAATAAAACATTCAGGCTTCGTGTGTGCCGCTGCATCTTCGATCCAACGGCTCCCCTGTGCTCATATTAGGTGCTCCCCGTAGCTTAATTACCCGCTACGGTGATATGAGCATCTAGGTCGTATGATCAGTGATCAGATGGCACATGCATTGTACTTGTACTTTCTGCGCATTTCCCAAACTCTATCAGCCGTATATTGCAAAAACATTCAAACCTCCTACTGTGGGCCGTTAGATTTCAGTGAAGTCGTATCACCATAGAATCTACGGTGCGGGAGCACCTCATACTCTCCCGTGCGAGAAAACATAAGGTGCTATCGCGGCTTGGATGCTACGGTAATACGAGCTTGGAGGTCGTTTGATCTGAGATCCAATGGCATCTGAGCAGTCTTTGTGCTTGTAAGCAGTGGCCGAACTCTTTTGGGGCTTTTCCGCAAAAAAACCATTCGAAACACCGAGGAGGTGTTAGGTCACAAATCCAACGCCTCCGAAGAGCTTGTATCACCAAAGCATCTAAGGTGTGGTAGCACATGATATTCTTACATACAGGAGAATATGATGTCCTCCTTCATCTTAGATGCTACGGTGATACGAGCTTCGAGGTCGTTGGATATGGGATCAAAGGGCATCTAAGTAGTTTTTGTACAAATTGTGTGCAATTCTCAAACTCATCAAGATTTCCTGCAAAAAAATTAAGACACATCATGTGAGCTGCTATATCTCAGATGTACAAGCTCCAAGCAACTCGTATCGGTATATAGCATCTAAGGTATGGGGGCACATGATATTCTCCCGGGGAGGAGGGGTGGGGCGTGCACAACCAATCGGTGGTTGGGAGGGTGGGGACAAATATAATCTAAACAACCCTAAGCAGAGCTCCACAATTTTATCTAAGGTCGAGGTGTTGACCCCCGAAAATCATAGCTCCGCCTAAACACAACATTTGCATGTACTGTAGTACTAGACTTAATATTCATGTTTCAGTTTCATGTTCATTTTAAATATTGAACTGAGGACCATGGATGTCTTACATTTTACTCCCTTCATTCCTAAATATTAGTCGTTTTAGAGGCTTCAAATGGACTGGCACATACGGATGTATATAGACATATTTTAGAGTCTAGATTCACTCATTTTGCTCCGTATGTAATCACTTGTTGAACTCTGTAAAAGACTAATATTTAGGAATAGAAGGAGTATTTTTGAACTCGTGTCATACATGCATGGGTTGGAAAAATAGATGCACTATACTTATTGGATTGTTGTTGTGTTCGTGCGTGTATGTCTCTCTCTCTCTCTCTGTGTGTGTGTGTGTGTGTGTGTGTGTGTGTGGTCATATGCTTGATACATACAAAGTTTTCTCACCTCCATATTGTTCATCTTTTAAATTTGAATTTGCATTGGAAAACTTACTAGGGATACCATGAAATGTGAAATCCACGTTGAGATCACTATATAACAAACTCACTCTAATTCAACAACTCGTCATAAATCAATTACCACGTTGAGATTAGTATTTGCAAGGAAAATACGGGTATTGTAATACACATAGATTCGTTCGGCAATTTAAAAGGTTCCTTTCGTATTCTAGAATGGTAGGATCCAACGGCGTACCAGCCAGACCTTGGCTCGTGTTGATCCTAAAAAAAGGGCTCGTGTCCTTCGGTGGCGTGCGTGGTACGCAATTAGGAAACCCCAACCAGTCGAGCCTCAGCGTTTCAAGTCGAAATATCTGGCGGCCAGAATTCCAGCCCTAGGAAATTCCCCTCATGTCCCCGGTCCATAATGACTACCGATGAACAACGGAGGGATGCTTTAGTAACTAGACAACGTTACCTACCGTGCCGAGCACGGTTCAATTCCCTCGGTCGCCGCTCGTCAAGGTCACCCATCAACTGCATTGCCTAGTACTACTACTACTACACCAGGATGAGCACAGAATTGAGCCTGTTTGTTCGTGCCTAGTACTTGAGTTAATATATCAGGCAATGTATTGGTACGCAAGGATTATCCTTTTACTCCCTCCTTTCCGGTTTATAGGGCTTATCTCAAAATTTTAGTTTTCCCATTTTATATGTCTCAATTTGGTTGTTCCCCATCATATGTTCAGATTTCAAGGTGCAATAAATCATTACATGCAAGAATTAAGAGAAAATTGACCAATGCATGTACTTGATGCATGCATGCATTGCAATTAATGCATTCGTAAACACAATTTTTGAGGAAAACAAGCGCATTAATTGAGTGGTTTTGCAAACTACAACAATTGTTCCACCACTCATCATCTACCTTGGTTGGCGAGATTTTTGAATTGAGCCCTATAAACCGGAAAGGAGGTTTAACTAAGCAAAATGTTTGACCAAATCCATTCTTATGAAATACAACAGGACAGATGTACGGCTTGAAAATTTATTGCATGATGCAGGTTATGATATTGTCTCGAATCCTGGATCTTAAATTTCAGAAAATCCAAAAGTGAGCATAAATTCTTGAAACTGAGCATGGTCACGTGATATGGCACAAATATTACTTCGTAAGTTTTTTCTTCAAACGATACAAGCTGCTTATGACAAGTTGCACAAATGAAGAGCCAAGGTATTTTGGAACAAAGACCTGTCATGTTAAGGCGAACGCTTTCACTATTGAAACCGTGGGCGTTTATGCGCCGCCACAAGTCCCCGCTTCTCATCGGCAGGTGTCGTCCCATCAAGCGTGTGAGTCGACGGGAGGCGTGCAAGCAGACCGCTGCGTCGGCTGTCAGGGAGGCGTGTGAGCAGACCGCTGTGCAGACTCACTGGGAGGTGAGCCCTTTGACCAGGCTCCACTGCCCACTGTCGTTCCAACTGCTCCCACTTTTAATGTCGCCGGCGCCGCAGTTTAAAATCAACCCCGCACTACCCGGGATCGCTACAATCCTCTCTCTTCCTCTCCGATTCTCCTCTCTTCTACCTCCAACTAGCCTGACATAAACGTACGCCATGCCGCATCACGATGGTCTGCCCTTAGTGTTCCAGTTTCATGAGGAAGACACCTAGCCGGAGTCTCAAGAACATAAGGCGCTTTGGGACGAGTTTGAACTGGCCTTGCGGGAAGACGCCGCGCCTGTCCCCGCTCCAGTTCCGGCTCCCGTCGCCCCGACTGCGCCTGCGCCCATCCCCGTGGCATTGATGGGCTGGGAGACGCACATTGTCGCCGAGCTTGATGCCACGGGGTTCCACGAGGTCCCTGCCGACTTTCACACGCCCGTGCACCTGCCAGCGCATGTGCTGCTGCAGTGCGACGCAGCGTGTGTGCCGTGCGGTGCCGTGCACACGAATGTCTCCGCCGCGCCGTTGACAGCGCCTATCCCCGCGCGGGTGCCAGTGCCCCCCTCAGCGGCATGGATGGCCGCCGTCGACCGTTTCCTTACACCAACGCCAGTCGCCTCCTCCCGCCAGTTGACTCGCTCCGAAGTCCAGAACATTTTGGCCTTCCTTGAAGCTAGGCCAATGTCCAGGAGTACGCCAACAACGGTGCAAGACGCCGCCGTTGCCGTCTGCCAGTGGCCCGACGACACACAGAGCACGGCAGTGAGCCGCTTCCCACCGCGAGACGCCCCCGCCGCCACCGCGTAATCTAAATTTGCCATGAAAAACGTTCGGATTGCCATGCTTAAAATTCGAACGTTTATCATTTTCGTTTATTTTATATCGATCGTCGTATAATTTAAAGTCGGAGTCAGACTGAATGAAATGTATGGTTTGATCGATTGAATGTTCTGCTAGAGCCGTATCAAATTAAATACAAAACGTCATCAAGCCACATGTATTTCTTGTCATCCAACGACCTAGACTGCTTCAATGTCTAGCGCTCAACACGTTTAGCGTGCAGTTAATTTCATGCCAAAAATAGTGCTAATCACATGACAACACGCAAATAATATCCTAGTAGTTAATATCTGCATGCACTTAATATACTGCCAAATTAACGTGCATTGCACGTACACACTGACTAGTGCTGCTAGTACGTGAAAGTGGTGCCGTGACTTGTGAACGCGTCCAGATATGGTCAACGGCAACATCGCCCATGAAGTTCTTCCTGTTTGCCCCAAGCGTCTAAACGCAGAAGGGGAGGAGAGAGAGAGAGCACAGATGGAACCCACCAGTAAGTGAAGGCGAATAGTATTAAAAATAATATTACACGTTATCCATTAATTAGGCTGTGGTAATATAAAAACATTATGTGAACAAAGGGGGTACAACAAACATTGCTATTTTACGTATGTTGCCTATTGACGTGCGGCTTGAAGGCCCGGTTGCATGTTCGACCCTCGACCTTTAGTTTTTAATTTTTATATGGGTCCAAATTTGTTTCATGACATGTGGGCCCCTCGGTGTGTAGTTTGTAGCACTTTAATTTGTGGGTCGAAATTTGTTCCATTCCAAGTGGACTATCGGTGTATAGTTTTGTAGCTTATTTATAATAATTATAGAGAACAACATAGTTTTTTCAATAATACCATGGTGCGACGTTGAAGGCGAGAAAGGACGTGCGAGAGAGCGATGACCGAGCCAGAGGGAAATCAACTAGGGGAGTTGCGTGGTTTGCAACGGTGTTTGGAGTAGTTGTGGGCCGGTAATCTAAACCGACCGGAATAAATGCCTACACAAATTAATCCAAGGTTGGAGTGCCCCTCGCAATGTAAATAGCTCCGGCTTTGTGAGGGATGGAGAGGTAGTAGCTTCAACGCGTGGAAGATACGGTGTGAGAAAGCGAGGTCAATCGAGGGACATATAGATAGAGAGACGAAGTGAGTGTGGCCGACATTCATTGAACAAATATATATGCTCCGGAGAGATATTGTCCGATTGAGCTTTTGGTAAGGGTGAGGGCTGTAAGATAGACCTTGAGAGATGATCCAGTCACAGACGTGTAGATATATTTTGTGCGTGGGAGGAGGCAAGGTCAACCGATCACATAGGGGCCGTGCGATAGAAAGAGTGAGACGGGTTGGAGAGAGTGACCTAGATAGACGATGTGTATGAGAGAGTATACAATGTGAATAGGTCGAATTGGGCTCAAACATGGTGATATATCGTTTTTGTCCGAGAAAGGGCGAGGTCAATCGAGACATACGATATATATATATATATATATATATATATATATATATATATAAATATATATATATATATATATATATATATATATAGAGAGAGAGAGAGAGAGAGAGAGAGAGATTGAGTGAGCGTGGCCCACCATGAGGTCGAAAGAGTGGCGGCGGCTTGGATGGACTGACCTAGATATACAATCTGTGTGAGAGAGTATAGAGTGTGTCGATCGAGGCCCGAACAGGGAGATATATCATTTTTGTGTGAAAGAAAACGAGGTTAAACGAGACTCAGATAAAGAGAGCGAGATTGAGCGAGTGTGGCCCGCCGTGCGGAAGAAAGAGTGAGATAGTCTCGAGGGAGTGACCTAGATATGCAACGTGCGTGCGTGCGCACGAGAGGTTGGGGGGCTAGATAGGCAATGCATGTATTTAGCGCGAGAGGATGAAAGGGAGAGGGGGAGAGAGAGCTCGGCATGGGGTGCAATTGCGGGTGTGTGAGGTAAATACATTTGGTAACAGGAGTGGAAAAAGGGGTTGTGTAGTTGAGAGACTTAGAGATCGAAACATGGAGAGAAAGAATGAACGTGTGTTGGAAACCGATAGCTTTCTAAGGTGGTTAGGAGAGGAAGATTGACTGATACAGGAAGTATGTAGCGTTTGTCTGCTGGGGGGCTAAAAACAACATTTGAATGTACATAGTACGAGACTTAATATCGATGTTTCAATTCGGTGTACATTGTAAGATTTGAACCGAGGACCAGGCATGCGGGTAATTATTTCGAATTCGTGCCATACTAAGTTTCGAAAAGTTGACATTGACTCAATTTGTTGTGCTATTTTGTAGGTCATATGTTTGAATCCATCCAAAAGTTTTCTCACTACCATGGTGTTCATCATATACATATGAATTTGTATTAAAAAAGTAGCGTGGATACAGTGAAACGCGAAACCCACGTTAGAATTGGAGATCGCTACGTGACACACACTCTAATTCAAATAACTAACTACGTGACACACACTCTAATTCAAATAATTAATTATGTGACACACTCTAATCCACGTTAGCTTGGGTACCGTTTCGATTTTTTTTTCAAATAACTCCTCATTAATTAATTTATAGTACTCCCTCTATTCACTTTTATAAGACCTTGAAGACATTTCAGACAATGTAGAAAATAATTCATTTTAAGTTGTCTGAAACGAATTACAAAAGTGAACGGTGGAGTATCTCGTTTCGAATGACTAATTATTGCAAGGAAAACACGGGCATGGTAATACATACAGATTTGTTTGGAAATGAAATAAGATTCGTTTCGTTTGCATTCTCAAATGTAGGCGCACCAGGCAGACCAGGGTCATGTCGGGGTGGACGCTGCTTCGGTGCCTTACAGGCAACTGCCCTTGGGTGACTGACATGTGGGCCAGCCACCTTTTGGGCCCACATGTCATCGACACAAAGGCAGGTGCCTTAAGGCACCAAAGCATAGACCTGTCGGGGTGCCAGCCACCCACCCCCCTCCCAGCAAAAAAAAGGACGACGACAATATAAGTTCGCGCTTTCACGTTTCGGATTGAAATATCTGGCGACCCCAATTCCAGCCCTTCAAAATCTCTCTTCTACACCGTCCCCTTCCGCGCCCAGATTGCTCAAATCCCTAATTCGCCGCCATCCCTCGAATCGCCCCTCGTCTCGTCTCTTTCCCCACCGTTCCCCACCTCTGTGACGGACAACAACGACGAAGACGACGGTCGCACTTCACCACCGCACCGGAGCTACCTCATCTACACCCTCGTCCACCGCACCGGGTGGTGCACCGACAACGTCGGCCGTCGCAACCGACGTGCCTCACAGACACCGAGTTCCACCGCATCAGGTGCGCTTCACTGACGCCGTCTCCCAGCTCACCGGGGCTACTTCACCGAGCACATCGTCGCACCTCCACCCCCCGAGGCCGTTGGGGCTTCACCAACGGTCTCTTCCACCGCATCGTAGCGCTCCGCTGCCACTCAAGATCTGCATCCGTGCACGGCCAGCCAACGCCAACACATCAACCTCAACGGCTCTGAAGTGACCCGCACTCTAGCTAGGTGAGCATGCCCAAACGCTGGCCCGAACTAGGTATCCACACATCACTCCCTTGTGCACTGTTCCGAAGATGTTTGGATATCCTTTCACTGCTCTCTTAGCTTACAGCATATGCAACTCTGACTTTAACTCTTATTTCTTCTGGAGATATCATCTGAAACCAGCAAATCCATTTTTTAGCGAAGCATGAGGCGCTACGGGATCTGGTACACATCCTGCACACCCGTATAACCTTGCAAGTATCTGTCCTCCGGTACAACATCAAGGTCGATTCCTCTTATTTGATCAACCATTCACCGTGTCAAAAATGCAGAGGGGGATGCAAGGAGCACAAGTCCTGCACATCCAAGCAAGTGGTAACAAGGACTTGTACATAGAACATCCCAAGCGCAAGCAGAGCTGCAGTGAGCCTGTACAACGAGCTAGCGTAAGTCCCTGCATTTCATTTAATCCGTACTGGCATTCGTGTATGATTTGTGTGAAGTGGCTGATCCACGAAATCAAGTTACCAGGGGCGGACATTTAACTTAAAAAATACGAAGGCACTTGCACTCCGGAAATCAACATAACTTGAGAAATGTGAAGCTACATGCACTTTGAAAACCAGTTAATGATCCAAAGTAGTTCAGATTATAAACACTAAATGATGCAAGCATCAAAAAACACAAAATGCAACATGGTGTACAAGGACTACAAACATGGTCTGTACCTGCTTGAATTATTCATTCTCTAGCTGAAAATATCAAAGTGTAATTGCACGTATAACCAGTGCGCAAACTGCATATCAATATATCTATCCTGCACAAGTATGCCAATAGTTTCAAACAACAGATTAGATAAGTATTTATGCTATGTTGTCATGATACGGGGACTTTCTGGTAGATGGCCTCGACGTTTCCTCAAGCTATGAAAATGCACTATAATTTGCTTGTCATCAATGCCTGCAAATCTCTGTCTCTCTCAACATAGTAGATCATCATTAGACACTAAATCCTTCAATGAGCTTGCAAAATGCTTGCATTAGATCCCTCATTAGACACTATATGTTCATCACTAGGAGCATGTAAAATGTTTGCATCAAATCCTTCATTAGCGATCTGTTCATTAGACACTTCAGCTCAAGAACAACATGAGCTTGTATGTTTGCACCGGAAACTTGATTAGATACATCAGATTCAGTCAGTTCAGTATTGATTGGGGGAGTTATAAAATAAGTAGAAATTGGTTTCATTTTCTCATAGATTCCCTACATACAAGCAGTTTTACAACACCGTCAGGTTTAACTATTGGCCAGAAATTGAAGAGTTGAATTAGATATAATCAGGGATGTGATGTACCTGCTCGTTGTGCATGCTACTCTTGCAAGCTACGATTGTCCGTTTGCGCAAGCTCGATGCCATGCTCGTGCTGCCGCCACTGCCTCCCACGCAGGCTACACCCAGGGTTGGATCTTCATCTTCTTGTCATAACGTTCGCTTGAAGCCCGGCGACCGCCCTCCAACGAGGGCGCGAGGAAGTGCTGTGTCGGTCTGTGCAGCGGTGGCTAGGTTAGGAGCGAACTAGACTGGAGGCTGGAGCGAATGAATTGGGATTTTTCCTGCTGTCGATCGATATGGGAGGCGCTCGTATGGGCCGCGAGCCTGCTATAGGGCCTGCCTTGCACTTATGTTATTGTCCCATCCAAATTGAAACATTTTTCTTCATTTTTTACATTGCCTGCTCGTGCGTTGGGACGAATAAAACTAGCGTGGGCCAACATGGACGACTCAAACTAGGTGCACACTTTCCAGCCACCTGAAGCAGCCTCCCATACCAGCCCCGATGGTGGCGTCGCCCCTTTTTGCATGTATGATTGGATAGTGAAAAATATTCCAGTGGCGCTTTTGATTTACCCACGGAATGGTTGAATTGCTTGTTTCTATGAATTGAGTTTCCCAATAATGTGAAGGATGGCAGTCTTTCATCCTACTGTAGATTGCTTAGATCTCGATATGCCAAAAGTAATCGCATGAAATATACAGTAAAAGCCAGTGTGATGTGTTTGGCTACAACTAGTCTGACTACACGTCCTCATATAACATATCAAGGACGCACCATCTTACCAGATTAACCATTCAACTTACCCATGCAGTGTGGGAAGAAAGAAGTATTGGGACTGTGTATCCAAGCAATTGATGCCATGGACTCCATTGTACAACCTTGTAAGCAAAAAAGAAGTTGCAGTGTGCCTGTACAAAGAACTAGCGTAAGTTCAGTTACCTGCTTCTCGGAAATTTAGTTAGCCACTTATTGCAAAATTCTTCAATTACGTTGCTTGGCTTAATTTAGTTTGCTACTGATTACATAATGGGACAGCCTGTTAATCATATTGTAGACTACGCATATCTATGTGTTTGATACTTACTGTTAAGAATTACCTGTTTGCCTTAACTTAAATATCTACTTGTTTGTTTAACTGCTTTGCTGCTGCAACAGCGGGTTACAATGATGTTAATAACTACTGTACTTTTCAGCATCAATTGAAACTCTTTAATTCCTTATTTGTTTAACTGGTTTGCTGTTATAACTCCCAGTTGAGATGTTTTGCTAACTTGAACTTTTCTGAATCCAATCGGAACTTTAATGGCAAAACAGGTTAGCCCAAGATCAAAGAGCGAGGTCCCCATGGACGTTGCATCATCCCACAGCAGTGGCACCGGTCTAATCGTGCATTATGAATTGCCAACTGCTGATGCTCTAGAGGCTAAACTAGTAGTAGAAAGAGATTCTGCTTCTGTACTTAGAGATGAAGTTGACATGTTGAGGAAGCAAACAGCACAATCACAAGCAGTATTCAAGACAACCATTAAATATTTGGTGGATTTCAAAATGAAGCAAGCTGAGACTGACCAGATTGTTACGGTCCTGAAGGAAAAAAGGAAATTAAATTCCTACTTGGTAAATCATAGCTGAAATGTTCTTTCCATGGTTGAATAACCTTTGTGTTGTCTGTTCATGTAATCAATCAAACCATTTGTTTTAGAGATCATGTAATAATTGTTTTTTTTGTTTTTTGGTTTGTAATTTTATTTGAGCACAAGTCTGTATTAATTCATAAGACTCGGAGACATTTCATTTGGATTGTTGTGCTAGACCTACAAATATGCCAATCGGGCTGAATGTGCATTCATCAATAGTAGTAGTATAGATGGACCATAAGTGGCACGCATCGGAAAGGGCCAAGATGCTGGCTAAAAAAAGGACGTTGTTGTAGCCAAAAGAAAGTACAGCGGCCTGGCTTATGTATGTTAGTTGATATTATTGATCCATATACTCTATAAGTGTTTATATGTCTGTTAGTTCTGTACATTCTTGGTTGATTGACTCGGTATTTGAATATTGATACATCGCTTGTGTACATATCTAAATGGGAGTACACATTATGCTGCGTGTGACATTTGAGTTGGACATGAAGTGTTCCAAGTATTCGAATTCACCTTAAACTGGATTCTGGTTTCTGAATTTGAGTATCGGCATTTGTAAACCATATTCATATATGACAGTGGAATACATCTTTGTCGTCCTTTTGAAGATATACAAAAACACATAGAATGATTTATAAAGATTCATATAGGAATACAAAGTGGATTCGAATTTAGTTGCCGGGGTAAACATGGATGCTTATTGTCCCAAAATTGAAAGAAGCAGCAAAATGTCCACTCCCGTCGGCTGCCCGAAGCCAAGTGTTTGGGAGATGGAAATTACTATCTACCCATTACGGACAATCCATCGCCCGATTTCAACTGCTCTAAATAGGGGTAGGTTAGTAACTTCAATTAGGCGTGACACGGCTGCCTCTCGAGCCCATTCCGACACGGTGGGCGTCAAACATAAATGACAAAACACATTTGATTCAAGCTCGTCCGAAAGACCTCTGTTTCTCCCTCCATTCCCCATTCATACACGGTGGGCGTCAAAACAAACTCGACTCGGCCAAAATCGATGTAGGCATATATTTTCAATAGGGGCAGGTTTGTAACTTCACTCAGACGTGACACAGCCGCCCTACCTGTCAGCCCCGTTCATACACCGTGGGCGCCAACCATGGGCGCCAACCACCCTCTCCTCGCCCGAAATCGCTCCGGGAAAATATTAGCGAGATGCGAGATTACCGTCCTATCCGCAACCGACGAGATGTCCAAATTTTAAACGGGGGCTAAGTTCATAACTTTCCCATATTTCAGACAGGCGCGTCCCAAAAACATGGTTCCCCGTACCTCTCCCTCCATTTTCCCATTCATACACCATCCGCGCTAGAACACCCCATCCCCAAACCAGCCTTCGTCTACCACCCCATCCATCACCGTCGTCCTCCACCACATCCATCGCCACCGTCCTCCACCATGCCGGAGCGCCTACCAAGACCGCGTCGTCCACTGCTAGAGATGGACGTTTCTCATCCACGGCGACGGACCAATAGCCTTGCATCGCGTCCTCTTGCTTCATCGGCGTCGTCGTCCTCTTTGCCGGGGCCGCTCACACGACCTTCTCTTCCACCGCAACGGGACTTATCCCCCGATGGACCCGTCTACCGTCGCAGATCTGCTTCAACGCCACCGACAGCCATCGCACCCCCGATGCCTACACGGCGCCGCAAGAGAGGTGGTACTTCATATCTCCTCAACTTTTTGATCTCAACCAGAAAATAGATCTTAACTTGGTTACTCTACTTTCTTTTCAGCTCTTAGAATTTAGTTCTTAGTTCGAAGCAAACAATGGATGCTAAATATCATTTCTCGGGTTTGCAGCTTCAAATCTGCCATGGCACAGCCATAATACGGTTTAATTGATCATGCTTAGGGTTTAATTGATCATGTTGGTTCCGTGGTGGTTTCTTTAATAGAAATCGGAGGAAACCCTCTTTGCTAAAAAATATGCTTAGAGTTTCCCCTTTTATGATCACTATCTGATCGAATCGTGTTTCGTGTCATAATAACACTGCTCCACCCATCAAGCTAAACAAGCTTAGATGTTCAAATACGAATCTGATATTATTAAAACAGAGTTGTTTAATTGGTCAGCTAAATGTTCCTAAATTAGTTTCGAAAATGCATGTTCGCCGCTCGGGTGTGCATCTCTACAGGGTGCCCACGGTGGGCCAGCCCACCCTGGGATTTTGGGTCGTCCCAGGCCCCGATTCCCCTCTGTTCTTCTGCGCGCTTCCGATCTCTACTCGCCCCCAACCGCCTGCCTCGCCGGCGACTTGCCGTCCCCGGACGACATGACTCTAGGAGGAGACGCCGGACTAACAGGAGGCCAGGAGCCGCTCGCCCAACAGCGTCACCGCTGCCCGGGCACGCCGTCGTGCCTACCTTCCCAGTCCGTTCAGGGCTCAGGCGTGCAGCACCCACCAAGACAACCCGATTTATCCTGAGATACATCCTCAACACTCAGCAGCCACTCCTCATCACCCATTTTCTAATTGATTCATTACTCATTAGGCAGGACTGTCATTAGGGTTTGTTGTGTGCTCAGTGCTACTACACTTAATGGTTCAGATGTATTTCGGTAATCTTTAGTACCTCTAAAGTTCACAGGGTTTTCAAAATTCCAGCCCTCGGAACAGAAACTAGTCATTTTGGATTGTTGGTCGTAGTGACATTGACCCAGGTTACTACTGCAAGCCAGGATTGTTGACAATTTTACTTGTCTTTCTTACTCATTCGATATAATATCCAATTATTCACGTCGATTAGTTGCAAACAATAAGTGCTAGACAAACTTCTTCATTCAGATTTTGGGACGGTCTCTTCTGGCGAGTTACAATTCTCGCATACTTGTCCTAATAAGCTCACGAGTAAATGATTGATTCACTACATCTATGCTTGCCTTGTCATATTTGTTGTCAATATTCTTTTAGGGTGGACCAACCTGTTTCTAAATACTGGAACCGTAGACATGAGTGAATAGTATTTCTCTATGTGATCTCTTCCATCATGTGTGGGTAACGAACACTGCATTGTATAGAAAGAAAGTGTCATTTCCAGCTTTTACATAGGTTTCGATCTTTTACATGAAATACAATCTGCCTACTTGCTTTGTGTCGCACTACCAACACTCCACCCTTGAAGCTAAACATTACGCCACTCATAATTTCTTAGTTTATTTGTTCAAATACAAATTTCATATGATTCTAATGTTCCTACTTCAGTTTTGAAATGTGTGCCTGCCTGTTATAGAGGCATAAGGGGTTTGTATTTCTGTGTGTGGTTTGGTCAGCCGGTTGGGGAGGTGAACTTTGCATATGCAGGGGTTTATAGGGAGACACTCTCCGAGTTGAATCCACAATGCATTCCATAGATAATCTGACTACTTTTTATGTTTTCATGAATCTCAGATTCTGAACAGCATCATAATGATTATGAACTTGCGCGCATGAAAAGAATAAAGCAGAACAATGCCATGGCTGTCAAACTTGGCATTAAGGGACTGAAATCAAGTCTGAATGCAATGCAATGCAAACGCTCTCCACCTACAGATTCATGCCCAGAATATGATCCTAACAGTGATTCTGAGCTAGAGGGAGACCTAAGTCAATGTAGCTCCCTAGTGGAGGAGTCAGAGGAAGATGACCTATCTTATTCACCCATCAAGGTACTTGCTCTAACTTTCCAAGGTTACATTGCTCGCACATATCTTGCAACTGATGCTTTGCATTGCTTCTACTTTGTTGAAATGCCATTAGCTTAGTTTACACATCGTGTATGTGAATACGCCCTGCCTATCCATTTTCAGTACATATTCCATCTGTCATCATACCATATTTATCCATTCAAATGTTCTTCTTGTGTATCAGCCGTTCAAAAGTAAGATGGTGATTGTTGATCGTGGATGAGCACAAGCAAAGTATTTGGAAAAGGTAGTGGCACCTGATAAATCAAATAGCCCATTAGGTGTAGTTGCAATATCACCTGACCCACATGTACCCCAACTCTAGCAGACTCTAGCCCTACTACACTGGTCATTTCTGATGCCCCAACTCAGCAGACCCCAACTGCAGCAAAGCAGTATGATTATGCCGTTGACATAGCACCAGATTATGCGAGGCAAAACCCCATTCCAGCAAAGAGTACATCAAATCCAGTTGCCAAATCCTTTTCGAACCGAGAGAGCCCCAATTGCAGCAAATCGACCCTGTTCCATTTCTTCCCAGTTTAGAGGGCGATGCTTATGTTGTTGTCGGGAACTTTGTGCGCATCTTTCCTTCATGGAAAGATTATACATGAACGGAACAATTTCAGTCTTCCTCCGCAACTTACGCGTAAGTAATGTACTAAAGTTATTCATGGTCATTACTGCATATGTTTCTGCTGACAGAAGACACAAGATTTCATTCTTTTAAATAGGCGAGGAGCAAATTGGATTGTGATGACAAGCAAGAGTTGGTTGCGCTTTTCAAGCACTCGTTGATGAAGTATTGTTCCTACCTGAGGCAAGCGCACTTCGACGGCAAGCCTCTGAACGAAATTTCTGTAAAGTCTCCGGTGCAACATTTATCCGATGGTGACTGGAATAATCTTGTTACACATTGGTATCGGCTGCAGCGTAAGGTACTGTCTATGATATCACATCACAATTTGAACTACATTTCTGCATTTGCCTTAATGTCTCACTTGTACGAAAACTGTTAGCGGAAGAACATTCGTTCTCAAGGGACCACAGAATCTCGCAACTATCTCGCATAATTGCATTGCTCTTGTGAGTACCTCTTGCCCTGTATGACCATACTTACTTTCATAGTTGTTTGATTATGTTGCATCACTACACATGTTAGCCTCGTAATCGTCCATTTGGTGGACATTATAAGATCCGTATGGAGTCTTACACAAATTTAGAATCAACCCAATGCTTTTGAAGAGGTTTAGCTCTGCAGTCCTCTTGTAAGGACTGAACCTGGTCTATCACTTTGTACTTACATTAACAGCTACTCCTCCGTCCCATAATATAAGAACGTTTTGTACAAGACACGGTGTTCAAAACACTCTTGTATTATGGGAAGAGGGATTGGTTCGCTTTTGTAGCATTCGCATCTTATCTCCCTTGCCCACCATGTACTAAAAAGATCAGATCTATATTTAATCTTACCAACAAGTAGAATACACAGACAATGCGGTCTGGAAGTGTAGCCCATTGCTCTTGTCAAGACATTTTGTCTGTAACGCTTGTACTTCCAAGGATTGGTAGTTGATTATGTAGCATCAATCTGCATCTTATCTTCATTATCCTCTATCCCTTCCAGTATTATCATATCTATAATTACTCTCTACAAAATGTAGAGTACAGGCAATGCTTATGGAGAAGGGCATTATAAAGCCGGTGTTAACTGTTAATGTAAGTCAGTCCTTCTAAAGCCTTTATCCTCAACTGTTGTTTAATTTGCTCATACTCCCTATCGTTTACTGCTGTTTAGTTTGCTGTTTCTACCAAAATGCATGTTCGTAAGAACCGTAAGTTCTAAGTTTTACTTGTAAAACCAAATTTCTTATTCATACCATGCACATTACTTAATACTCCCTATATGTATGCTTGGTTATGTGGATCTATAATCCAGTGTGTGGTGAAGCAGCCCACATTTGCACCTTGTCATCTCCTGTTTTATCTTACTGATGTGGCTGATGATATGAACAACATGCCATGCACATTATCCAAAATAGATACAATGATTTTCATTGCCCTTCAATTATGCTTGTTATGTTGACATGGTAATCCAGTAGTGTGGTGAAGCTCCCCGCATTATGAATAATGCCAAATTATGCTATTGATATTTTGAACTTACTCTTTATTTTCTAATTTGAAATTGGATAGAATTGACAGAACAGTTATCATCTTTGTTTATACACGAGCAAAACCTGTCATCTCTCTGCTTTGTTTTAGGGTGATATGCCTGATGGCATGCACAAGTCTGCTGAAGGCTGTGAGACAAACCCAACATATATTGCAGCAAAGAAGGCAAAACATCTTGAAGATAGCGAGACAACCCCAAAAGTCTTGTCTTGATGCAGTGTTCAAGTTACTTGAGACTAACAGTCAGACAAGCTCACAGAATTCGTTGTCTGAATCAGTTCGACTTCTTCAGTCCCAAGTTCTAGCAGAAAGGCATTATGCAACTCAACTTCGACTTGAAGTCCTATCTCTAAGAAAGATTGCGGAGAACACCAATGAGAACCTCATCGCTAAACAGCTACACCTGGAAGCTATGACCGACATGCTAGGCCGGTCTCACAGCCTTGCTCAAGAGCTTGCGCAGCAGTTCCCCTGCAAGGCTAACCTTTCTTGAACTGTCTTGGAAGTGGTCTCGGTTCAGTATTATTTTGTTACGCTGCAATGGTGCCCAGTTTTTGTAATCTGCTTCTTCGTTGCGCTTTATGATCACTGGTGGCGAACTTCGATGCCCAGTGGATGTAATATACCTTAAATCCTTTATTGTATAGTGTAGGTTTATTCTTAGTTACTATGTCGTAATTTCTTTATTGTATAGAGTAGGTTTGTTCTTAATTCCTACTAGTTACTGCCATCATTTGATATCTGAAAAAAAATCAGATGTAGTCGACCGGGCCGAAACATTCGACTCTAACGGGCCAGGTTTTTAGCGGGCCACAATTGGGCGGAACTGCGTCTTTCTTGGGCCCGATTGATTGGGGCCTTCACACATTGCGCCAGCCCAAACTTACACGGCCTATATTTTAGTTGGGCCTTTTATCGACCCAAGCTTAGTTTGGCCCGATTAGCGTTGGGCCATTAATGAGCTGAATATTGTACTAGCTTTATTACGGTGAGATGAAACCACGGGCCTTTAGCGAGCCAAAATGCATGTTGGGCCTCAATTTTCACTAGTCGTGAGCGGGCCTTCAAGAGGCGAAATGTAGACCGGGCGTTATGGGCCCGATTAGCTCACGGCCGTTACCGGGCGAAACATATCTCGGGCCTTAGTTGGCCCACTGATATCATGGGCCTTTAAGAGGCCGAAAGCTTAGTACATGCATCAACGGGCCGAATTACGCGACAAGCCTTTAACAGGCCCGAAGTCACGTTGGGCTTAACTGTTGCCACCTTTAGCACGGGCCGTTAGTGGGCTCGATGTCCCGTCGGACCATATATGGCTCATGGGCAGCACGGGCCATTCCCAGGCGAAAGTCACACCGGGCTGAAATGGGCCCATGTCTACATCAGGCCTCTAACAGGCTGAAAGTCACTGGGCTGTAGTTGGGCCCGAATATTTGGTGAACAATTAACGGGCCAGATCTGGCTTCGGGCCGCAAATGGGCCCAAATATTGGGCGAACAATTAACGGGCCAGATCTGTCTTCGGGCCGTACATGGGCCCAAATATTGGGCGAACAATTAATGGGCCAGATCTGGTTTCGGGCCGTAAATGGGCCTTTATTAAGCAGGCCGTTATTGGGCTGGCCAACTAGTACCTGATAAAGATCTACGGGCCTTTAACTGGGCCGGCCTTTTTAACCTATATGGGCCTCTATTGGGCCCAGCCACGTGTCGACGTACCGTAGGCATGTCTCCTCCATTGGACGGGCGACATCTGGCCCACTGGCGAGCTGACAGGTGTTCCCTTCGGCTAATCAGAATTTTACACGTGGAAATTTCCCATTGGTCGGGGCTGTTAACGGGTTATCGGATCAAAAATCCGACCCGATAGCTTAACGGTGTTCCGTTACGGTGGATGCCACGTGTAGGTCACCCTTGACGAAAGCACTTCTTTGACGCGCGATTTATCGTCATGGAAGTGGACACTTCCGTGATGATAATTTTGGTAATGTCATGGAACACTTCTACGACAGCACAGGTATGACTATCTTGATCCTGTCATAAATTTGTCATGGATGTACATGCATGACAAAAAACGTGACCTACTGTGACAAACACGTATCATCACAGAAGTGTATTTTTTTTGTAGTGTCGAGGGCCGAAATAGGCGGCTTTGCTGACAAGCCGACACTTGGCCAGATGTTAGTCATCCCCGCAGCCGAACATGCTGATCTGCCGTGGAGCCACCACGCCGTAGGGAGGCCATCCACCACACCCGGAGGACAGAGCCACACCGCGCCACCGCCGCTCTCGATCGGAGGAGCGGCTGCATTGATCCACTGCCCAACCCACATTGCCCTCCGAGATACTAGTGTCGGATATGCCGAGCACGCAACACCCGTCACCCAAAGGAGAGTCGGGCACCAGCCACCGCAAGTCACAGTACCACGCTCCTGCCCAAGAGTAGCGCCCCATGCCACCACTGCGATAAGCAATGCTGCGGCCTATCAGTGCCCAGTGCTCGCCCAGGCCGGGTCTGATTGACCCGCATCGATCTCGCCACACGAGGGGGAGAAGGCTCCCTGCCGCCGCTCACACTAGGCAAGCTTCGCTCGTCGGCACGCCTGGGTGGCGACGAGGGGAGAGGGGAAGAGGGGTGTTGGGGCTCGGTGGTGGCGGGTTGCCTCATGGCTATAAATAGCCCACCCCGTCCATCATAAATCGTTTGCTGCTCAGAGTTAGTGCGCGACTTTTGTCGTTTGAGAGCAACCCACCTCCGAAGCCTTTGAGAGAGAATCCTTGCATGGACAAAACCCAAAACACCGAGAGCCCAAAGAGTGTTTGGCATCACCGAAGTCTTTCTGTCCATGTGATCTGAAGACTACTTGAAGACTGTGATCTTCAAGTCGGTTAGGTGTCATGTTTTGAGGATCCAAGAGTCATAGTGGATTGCCGATGAACGAAGTTTGTGAAGGTTTGGAAGTCTACCTTGAAGACTTACCTGAGTGACTGGCGAGGACTAAGTGACCTCAACTCAAGGGGAATAAGGTGAAGACGCAGTCTTCTGAGTTCAATCTCAGCCTCCCTAACCATACATACAGTTGTCACAGCAACTGAAACTGGTCTACCAAATCCTTGTCTTCGTCAAGGAACTGGTTCTATCACATCATCCCTTTACTTACAATTTAGCTTTGTGAAATTATTGCTTGCCTACTCTGATAGACTTCTTTGTGAATACATTCACTGTGATTGCATATTTGGCTTCACTCTATCTTCCAACTCCGGACTGTTCTACCTAGCTGCTATTTGTCTTCGTACTTAATCTGTTCTATCTCTTTGACTATGGCTAGGCTAGTGTAGTTTATCTTCTGCTGCATATTGTGTAGGTGTTATTTGCTTGCTTGTCTTCGGAGACATTGCCTGTCTTGAAGACTTTAATAAAAATCGCCTATTTACCCGCCTCTAGTCGATAACTAGCACTTTTAGAAGGGTACACGCATGCATACATGTGTTAATGTACATAGCATGTGTAGTCTGATGACACTTGCGTGACAGAACTATACTATGTCTATCGACACGTAGTTGAAAGGTGGTAATAAAGGTACATGCAAGCATACATTTGTTAGCGTGCATATCATGTGTAGCTCGATGATGATTGCACGTCCAAGCTATACTGGACTCCAGTTGTCTTGGTTTGGAAATTAGCATTGGAGTTCCTTGGCGTGTTTAACTTGGTGTTCGGTCAAGACGGGTGTCGTGGAATTGTCACGTCAGATGTCCTAGTGGAAGGACTTAGTCATGGAGCCATCGCAACTAGGAAGCCTGAAGGGGTTAATCGGGACAAGAGACACGAGAAGGTTTATACTAGTTTTGCCCCTTACGATGAAGGTAAAAGCCTACGTCTAGTTGTGATTGGGATTGTGTATGTCTCAACAACCAGGAAGCTGAATCACTTGACCTAGCTCTCGAGAAGTTATTATACCCTGAACCGCCGCCGGGTCATCCCCTTATATACTGAGGTCGACCAAAAAACGGCAGCGCTCCTCTTCCACAGATCCCTCGCAGTAAGTTCTTATCCTTTCCGCATCGTAGATCTGTGTTAGGGCTAGCGCATTCTTCCGCACAGTTCACAGTTCATCTTATTTCTTCATGTTTCTTTGGCCGTGGCCTCTTCTGATCCAATGGTAGCATAGATCTCATGCGGTGGTTGTTGTGCATCCATTTTAAGCGCTAGCAGATCCGTTTTTCTTGCAAAGAATCCTCATTAGAACACATGAACTCCTCTGCACCATGTTTCTAGGTCTAGAAATTTTTCTTTTCTGAACCTTTGCTTGATCCAAAATAATTACTGCAAACTATGAAACTTGTTTGTCCGACACTTAGGAAAAATCGATACGTTGTTAAACTTGCTAGTCATGGCGGCTCTGACTGCCGGCTTATGAAAATGCTAATCTGAACTTCTGTTTAATTAAAATAACACTAATGGCTCTGAAACACTTATGGCAGCTTATGTAACCCGGACAGTAATATCCTTATACCATTAGGCCCCTTCATAAGTCGCCATAATTCATTTCAGCAATGTTTTGTCCGCCCGGCTTAAATTTGAACCGGCCTTATTTACCTTGTGTTTAGGTTTGAAAACATAATGGCACCCAAGGCTCCTACCAGTTGCAATTGGGTGAAATCCATTGTCACTGATAGCACCTTAGCTGATTTCGTCAAGACCGGCTATCTGCCCAAGAAAGAAGTCATGCCTTACCATGCTCCTCACCTGGACGAAGAAATCCCTCAGCCCAAAGACGGAGAGGTGGTTTTCTTTACTGATCATATGAACCGGGGTTTTACCCCTCCTGGTTCAAAAAATTTCAAAGACGTGTTGAAGTTCTTTGACCTTCGCCCACAAGACATTGGACCTAATTCCGTGTCAAACATCTGCAACTTCCAAGTGTTCAGCAAAGTTTATCTTGGTGAGCAACCGAGCTTGCTGCTTTTCAGAGAGCTGTTCTATTTGAACCGCCAGACAGAATGTGCCAGCGGTCAAAGCTTGGAACTTGGTAGGATTTCAATTCAGCGCCGCAGAGATGCGTTTTTCCCCTATGCCAACCCGCCAAGCCATCTAAAAGATTGGAACATGACGTGGTTCTATTGCAAGGACACCTCCCCGGCTGACGAGAGTCCTCTGCCCGGCTTTCGTGCCCTCCGGCTTGATACCAATCATCCCCTGCCTGACAAGATCACTACCGCAGAACGCAGATCCCTCTGTCCTACAATAGCCAAGATTAAAGCTCTGTTGGGGAATGGGTTGACGGGTATTGACCAGGTTCGAGTCTGGCTTGCCTGGCGGGTTATACCATTAAGCCGCCGCACAGTCTTAATGTGTGAATATACTGGCGCCAAGAATGACCCCCTGCGCCATAGTCCTGTCGACTTACCGGCTCACGTTGTGGATGACATGACCAAATCTCTTCTCAACGAGAGTCTGGCGGATTGTGGCATAGTGGGTCTAGCCCCGTTCTGCAAAGATAACCCAACTCCAAAGGTACCCATATAAAAATGCTTACCTTATTTTCTTAATGCTTCATCTATATTCACAATATGCTTAATTCTTGCAGGCGGGTGACAAATTTTGGAAAGTTAAATATGATCATGAAGCGGCTAAGAAAGCCAGGAAGGAAAAGAGAGCCGCCAGGAAAGAAGCTGCCCAAAGGAAGGGCAAGAAAGCTACTGCTTCCGATTTGCTTCGACTGTCAGACTCTTCCGAGTCAGAGGTAGCCCTTGACTCCCTTGGCTTATTCTTTAATCGTCTTATTGACACTAATCATCAGCAGGAGGATACTGGGACAAGCCGGAGCAAGGCTGACGAGGTAACTATTCTTTCATCCGACTCCGAGCCTTTGCCAAGACAGAGCATCCGCAGAGTAACCCGGAAAGTAAGATTTTCTCATCCTCTGGCTCATCACGATCCTCAATTTCTTTTGAAGCGGCAAATTCATGAGAGCCGGAGGCAGACCCGGACCAGCAAGGACACGAAGCTCTCCTCCGGTTTACCAAACACTCCGAGGAAACGCCGAAATGAGGTTACCTCTACTTTAACTAAATTTTACCCCTTAGCGGGTCTCTTTCGTCAACCACTTAATTCTTCTGACTCGGATTATCAGGATACCTCTCCTCCTTCCGGTGAGTCATTGCAGTCCAATCTGCCGACTTTCAAGACTGTACCAGGGTATGACAAAACACTTGCCCTTGCAATTATTGCCATCTTCTTACTTCTGCATTAATCTTTTGATTTGAATGCAGTGGTCAAGCTAAACCCAGCAAGAGAGTTAAGAAGAATAAACCGGCTGATGAGAGAGGCGCCACTGATGAACCGGCTCTTGAAACTACCGTTCTGGAGCTAAACACTCATGAGCCGCCACCTGAACCAGCACAAGATGTGCCACCTCCTGCTGATCGACCTGCCTACTGACCAAGGTGCTTCCGGGTCAGAAAATCCTCAACCTCCAAGCCTAAACCGGATGGCTGATCCTTCCAATGTAGACGTTGAAATCACAGGAACTGGTCATGTTGACCAGGGAAGGCCAACCGTACTGGCCAAATGCTCCACCAAGGAAGAACTTCTGAACCAGCACCGAGTCAAGATGGACATCACTAATTACACTCATATGAGTGTTGGAGATATCTTCTCTGGTTATATGAGCTAAGTACACAACAGTCGGACCCTCGAGATTGACATGGTGAAGCAAATGCATCATAAATTCGAGGTATAACTTGTTTTGCCTTGTTCCTTATCCTTCAGTGCATTAGTCCCCAAGTCTGTTGCTTAAGATACTTATGTTGTAGACTTAGAAATAAATTGGTCAATAGAAACAAGGATAAACTTCTGGCTTATCATGTAGTCCCCATGAGACGGCATAACCAATATGGTTGAGCCGGTTCTTTATAGAGAAATTCTTATAGGTCTTTTAAACAGCAATATGCATTAGCCCCCAAGTGTCAAGTGTTATTGTTTATAGAATGCTTGGGACTTATTCATATGAATCACCATATAATGAACCGCCAGAAAAAACTCTGCAAGACATTAGCCCCCAAGTGCCAAGTATGTTGCTAGCAAAATGCTTGGGACTTTAAATAACTTACTTGATTCCATACTTGCACAGGCTACCACGAGTCAACTTGAGTCGGAGGTGAACAATTTAAAGAGCTGCCTTGAATTCCAAGAATCATAGATTGAAAAGGCTAACAGTAAGTTTGAATTCAGTGTGTCTGAACAGGATAAGCTGAAGAAAAACTTTGATCTTGAAAAGAAAAACTAGGCGGATGAAAAGACCGCTTTGATAAGCCGGGCTGAGAAAGCAGAAGCAGATCTCGAAGAAGTCACCGGAGAATTGTCCGGGTTAAAGCGCCATATTTCACAAATGGTCGCTGCTATCTTTGGTAAGTCGCCTTGCCGTTGTGTTCATAGTGTAAGCCGTGTAATAGAATGTACCAGAATTTTAACCATTCTGAGTATGCTTTGTACAGGCCCCAGAAGCACAAATTTGAACCACAACATGCTGACGAAGCTAAAGGCTGTGTATACCTTGGTGGAACAATTTTACACCGGATCACAACGCACCCTTGCTTTGGTGGCCTTATCCAATGAAGTGCCAACCCTCCTACCATGGGTCTTAAGTAAGATGTCAGTTCTTCCGCAACGGATCAATGAGTTAAGAAGGTCAACTGCAAGAGCCGGAGCGGTGAATGCTCTAAGACGGGCTAAAGCCTAGCTACCTGAACTAGACCCAGAGGATATCGTCATTGGTTATCCAAGTCTTAAGAAAGATGGCACGTCATTTGAAGAAGCGGATTTCCTTGCCTGTGTCAAAGAGGTACGCCCCGTGGCGACTCTGATAGCCTCTGAAGTGGATTATACCAAGTACCAGGAGGGTTATGATGAACAAAATCAAAGGATTCCAACACCTGAATATGATGTGACCAGTCTGATTCCTCCAATTCGTAAGCATACATTTGCTCCTAAAGTTGACCCGGCTGGTCTTATTGATGATGAAGCAGAATTTGAAGATTTAAAGAACATTGACTGGTCATCATCATCCTTCCAGGAAAGAGAGGACACAAGCGCGGAGAGGGCTAACCCGGACGCTTCTGGCCAATCTTGAAGGTGAAGCTATCATGGCGACTTAGCACCTGGTTTAAAAAGCAATGCAAACTGTTTGGACTTGATAAGTCCTGTAATAGGATAGAGATAACTCTGTTGTGGCCATGCCATCGTGCATGTTTTTGATGCATAATACTTTTAAGCCGCCTTGTGATATTCATGCACCCATTTGATTGTTTCTCTGGCCCCATCGGATCATATGACCCGAAAAATATTTCAATGCTTAAGGCCTAGCGGCTCAGTAGTTGATATTGAACCGAGTTACAGTCATTATGTTTGTAACTGTAAGCCTCAGAAAAAGCCTTAGGTTAAACAATGGGGCTTCCAAATCTAACTTTAATGAAGAAAAAAGGAATAACAATGGCAAGGCTACTGATTCGAATACGATCAGTAAACCGTTCCAGAGGGGTTTAAGCTAGGATTCGAATACGATCATGTAGCCCCCAATGGCTTTGGCATTGTGCCGATCAAAAGGGTACCGACAGCTATGTTCTCTTTGGTTCGAATACGACCTATGTTTGAACAGGAAGCCCCCTAATGACCTTGAGAGTTTTTTAACGACTCTGATTCGAATACGATCAAAGTCGGTTCCCAAATGGGGTTAAGCTATGATTCGAATACGATCGAGAAGCCCCCAAGTGAGCTCGGCAGTGTGCCAATCAAAGGGTATCGACAGCTATGTTCTCTTTGGTTCGAATACGACCTATGTTTGAACAGGAAGCCCCCTAGTGACCATAATTTTGAACATCTAGATTCGAATAGAATCGTAAGCCGGATCATAACAGGCTTAGCCGGATCAAATATGACCCACCCCCGAACAATCATGTGATAAAAAGATGACGATAATAAATGACAAATTTACCTTGTGAAAAGGGAAAAAAGGACAGAGGTCCTGCTTTATTATTTATCATAATATATACATCGGAAAAGTATGTACATCAGCGGAGCCTATGGCTCAAGTGTAGTAAGGCCGGAGATGAGCAACATTCCACGGCCGCCGGGTCTCTTCCTCTGACTTATGTGAGACTTTGCGCCCTCGAACGTCAATAAGGTAATATGACCCATTATGCAAGTTCTTGCTGACCACAAATGGCCCTTCCCAAGGTGGGGATAACTTGTGAGCATTAGTTTGATCCTGGATGAGCCGGAGCACTAAATCACCTTCCTGAAAAGATCTGGTCTTAACTCGGCGGCTGTGGTAACGGTGCAAGTCATGTTGATAAATCGCTGAGCGAGCTGCTGCCATGTCCCGATGTTCATCTAACAGATCAAGAGCATCCTGGCGTGCTTGTTCATTGTCTTTCTCCACATAAGCCGCCACACGAGCTGAATCATGTCGGATGTCACTAGGGAGAACCGCCTCAGCTCCGTAGACCATGAAGAAAGGCGTATAACCCGTAGATCTGTTAGGATTAGTATTGATGCTCCATAACACAGAAGGTAACTCCTC
This sequence comes from Aegilops longissima, assembly GCA_021605205.1. NCBI lineage: Eukaryota > Viridiplantae > Streptophyta > Magnoliopsida > Poales > Poaceae > Aegilops > Aegilops longissima. The sequence continues at coordinate 143,619,385 of CM038682.1, read as the reverse complement.
AACCCAACAACCCGGCGTCCGTTGCAAAGGGACAAAGAGCTGGGGTTTAATGCCTTTCAGGATCTCTTGATTGGCTCTCTCGGCTTGACCATTGGACTGAGGGTGAGCCACTGATGAAACATCAAGCCGGAGACAGAACTCCTCCATGGCGCCTTTAGACAGATTAGTGCCATTGTTAGTTATAATGTTGTGTGGAAAACCAAAGTGAAATATCACCTTCTTCATGAATTGAACTGCCGTAGCTGCATCACACTTACTGACCAGCTCTGCCACGACCCACTTTGTGAACTTATCAACCGCCACTAAGAGGTGAGTCTTTTTATCTTTGGATCGCTTGGAAGGCCCCACCATGTCAAGCCCCCAGACTGCAAACGGCCAAGTTATTGGAATCATCCTCAACTCTTGATCCGGCACATGAGCCCGTCATGAGAACTTCTGACAACCATCACATTTACTGACCAGGTCCTCCGCGTCTGCATGAGCCGTCAGCCAATAAAACCCATGACGAAAGGCCTTAGCCACAAGAGATTTTGACCCGGCGTGATGACCGCAATCCCCTTCATGAATCTCACGTAGAATTTCTTGGCCTTCTTCAGGAGAGACGCAACGCTGAAAAGCCCCTGTAACACTGCAATGATGTAACTTGCCATTGATAATCGTCATAGACTTAGACCGCCGGGTTATCTGCCTGGCCAAGGTTTCATCTTCAGGCAACTCGCCCCGTGCCATATAAGCCAGATACGGCACCGTCCAATCTGGGATGATATGAAGAGACGCCACCAACTGTGCCTCAGGGTCAGGAATAGCCAAATCTTCCTTTGTAGGTAACTTGACAGAAGGGTTATATAAAACATCCAAGAAAGTATTAGGCGGCACCGGCTTACGCTAAGATCCTAGCCGGCTTAAGGCGTCAGCCGCCTCGTTCTTTCTACGGTCGATGTGCTCCACCTGATAACCCTTGAAGTGCCCCGCAATCGCATCAACCTCCCGGCGATAAGCCGCCATGAGAGGGTCTTTTGAGTCCCACTTTCCTGACACTTGCTGAGCCACATGATCTGAGTCGCCGAAGCACCTGACCCGTCTTAAATTCATCTCTTTAGCAATCCGGAGACCATGGAGTAAGGCTTCATACTCAGCTGCGTTGTTAGTACAAGGAAACATCAACCGGGGTACATAACAGAACTTATCACCTCGAGGGGAAGCCAGGATAACTCCAGCCTCCGAGCCTTCCAATTGCCTAGACCCATGAAAATGAATTGTCCAATAGGTATTGTCCGGCTTTTCCTCGGGCATCTGCAATTCTGTCCAGTCGTTGATGAAATCCACCAATGCTTGATATTTAATAGTTGTGCGTGGCACATATTTTAAACCATGGGGCCCGAGCTCAATGGCCCATTTGGCAACTCGCCATGTGGCCTCTCTGTTCTAAATAATATCCCCCAAAGGGGCAGAACTAACCATAGTGATGGGATGGCCCAAGAAGTATTGCTTAAGCTTCTGGCTTGCCATAAACACCCCATAGACAAGTTTCTGCCAATGCGGATATCGCTGCTTGGACTCAATCAACACCTCACTGATGTAGTAAACCGGCCGCTGAACCGGGTACTCCTTGCCAGCCTCCTTGCGTTCCACCATAATAGCCACACTGGCAGCACGTGTATTAGCAACTACATACAGGAGCAAGGGCTCGTTATCAATGGGAGCAGCAAGAACCGGCGGCCTAGCCAACTGCCTCTTCAGATTTTCAAAGGCAGTATTGGCGGCGTCATTCCAAGTAAAGCTATCTGTCTTCTTGATCAGCTGATACAGCGACATAGCTTTCTCCCCTAACCGGCTTATGAACCGGCTTAAGGCGGCGATACGACCCGCCAAACGCTGGACATCGTTAACGCACGCCGGCTTGGCCAGGGAGGTGATGGCTTTGATCTTCTCCGGGTTAGCTTCGATGCCTCTGTTAGAAACCAGAAAACCCAAAAGCTTGCCTGCAGGCACACCAAAAACACACTTGGCCGGGTTAAGCATCATCTTGTAGACCCGGAGGTTATCAAATGTTTCCTTGAGATCATCGATCAAGGTTTATTTCTCTCTGGTCTTAACCACTATGTCATCCACGTAGGCATGAACATTGCGTCCAATCTGATCATGGAGAAAATTTTGTACGCACCGCTGGTAAGTCGCCTGGGCACTCTTCAGTCCGAAAGGCATTGAAACATAGGAGAAGGCTCCAAACGGAGTGATGAACGTCGTCTTCTCCTGGTCCTTAACAGCCATCTTGATCTGATGATAACCAGAGTAAGAATCCAAAAAACTCAAACGCTCACAACCCGCCATAGCATCGATGATCTGATCAATACGAGGGAGAGCAAAAGGATCAGCAAGACATGCCTTGTATAAATCCGTGTAATCCACACACATACGCCAAGTGTCGTTTTTCTTAAGAACAAGCACCGGGTTAGCCAGCCACTATGGATGAAACATCTCAATGATAAAACCAGCCGCCAAGAGTCAAGCCACTTCCTCACCGATAGCCTTCCTTCGCTCCTCATTAAACCGCCGAAGAAATTGCTTGACCGGTTTAAACTTCGGATCAATATTAAGAGTGTGCTCAGCGAGTTCTCTCGGTACACCCGACATGTCAGATGGCTTCCATGCAAAAATGTTCCGATTCTCACGGATGAACTCGATGAGCGCGCCTTCCTATTTGGGATCCAGATTAGCACTGATACTGAATTGCTTGGACGAGTCGCCTGGGACAAAATTGATAAGCTTGGTTTTGTCCGCCGACTAGAATTTCATGACCGGCTCATGCTCTGTAGTTGGCTTCTTCAAAGATGTCATATCCGCCGAGTCAACGTTATCCTTGTAAAACTTTAATTCTTCCGTCGCGCAGGCCGACTCAGCGTAAGCCGCGTCACTTTCTTCGCATTCCAGAGCTACCTTGCGGCTCCCGTGCACTGTAATGGTTCCCTTATAACCCGGCATCTTGAGTTGTAAGTACACATAACACGGCCGTGCCATGAACTTGGCATAAGCCGGCTGCCCAAACAGAGCATGATACGGGCTTTTGATCTGAACTACTTCATCCCCAAATGCCACCTCCAGCTCTATCTTGCCGACCGGATACGCCGACTTACCAGGTACAACTCCATGGAAAATGGTGTTGGACTTCTTTAGGCTCTTGTCCGTCATCCCCATGCGACGGAAGGTCTCATAATAAAGTATATTGATATTGCTGCCTCCATCCATCAGCACCTTAGTGAACTTGTATCCACCCACTTGAGGGGCTACGACCAAGGCTAAGTGACCCGGATGGTCAACCCAGGGAGGGTGATCCTCTCTACTCCATACGATAGGCTGCTCAGACCATCTCAAGTAACGAGGTGTTGCCGGCTCCACCGCGTTCACGGCCCTCTTATAAAGCTTCTGGTCCCGTTTACACAAGCTGCTGGTAAACACATGATATTGCCCACCGTTCAGCTGCTTTGGATTGCTCTGATATCCACCTTGCTGCTGCTGCTGACTGCCCTGGCCAGCCTGTTGGTTATATCCACCCTAGTTCCCCTGGGAATTCTGAAAATTGGGATTTGACCCGCCGCCCGGGCCATGAAAACCGCCACCACCTGAGCCGCTCGAGCCATTGTTACCATCAAACATGTTGGAATTCTTGAACACCTTCATAATCGTCCAGTCCTTCCACAAATGTGTAGCCGACTTCTCCTTAGAACCGTGTCTCGGACAAGGCTCATTTAGTAATTGCTCAAGCGTGGGTCCTGACCCGCCGGATCAAGGAGGTGGCCTTCCCATGCGTCGTTGGTTATGACCCTGCGCATTGGTGTTAGCCACAAAATCCATACTACCATCGGCCTTACGTTTGTTACCTCCTTGATTTGTCGGGTTGTGCTGAGAGCCCTTGCCGTTACCGTTCTTCTCTCCCTTCCCTGCCTTCTCATCATCAGACTCGGGATCCTTGGTACTATCAGAATCAGCATACTTGACCAGAGCCGCCATCAGCGTGCCCATATCATTGCAATCACGTTTGAGCCGCCCCAGCTTTTGTCTCAATGGTAAGAAACGGCAATTCTTCTCCAACATTAAGACTGCGGAGCCGGCATCCATCTTATCAGATGAATGTATTATGGCTTTGACTCGGCGCACCCAATGGGTTGTAGACTCACCCTCCTCCTGCTTACAATTCGTCAGGTCCACAATTGACATGGGCTGCTTGCATGTGTCTTTGAAGTTCTGGATGAACTGGGCTTTTAACTCCGCCCATGAACCGATCGAATTAGGTGGCAGGCCTTTCAACCAGGTGCGGGCGGTTCCATCCAACATCATGGTGAAATACTTAGCCATTGCTGCGTCAGAAACTTCTAACAGCTCCATAGCCATCTCATAACTCTCAATCCACGCCCCAGGCTGCAAATCGGCGGTGTAATTCGGCACCTTCCTTGGTCCTTTAAAATCCTTGGGCAAACGCTCGTTACGTATAGCCGGTGCTAGGCATGGGACTCCTCAAGTCCGGGTGGCTATACCTGCCACAACAGAAGCCACCGGGTAAACCGGACATGGCTGATAAGATGTCAACTGAGCCGCCTGTTCGGCCTCTTGCCGCAGTCTCTCTTGTTTGGCCAAATTAACAGCCTCATGACGCAGCGGGTTACCACCACCTGGCTGGTCACGGCGTCTAACATTGCTTGATACGGCCGCTGATTCCATGTGCCTGCTGAAACTTGGGCTTCGGCTTGGACGAGGGGTCGAATGGACCCTGTCCCGGCTGTATGAGTACACCTCCTGCTGTGCTAAAGCCATCTGGAGGAGCTCCCTGACCTGATGGGTTTCAACCGCAGTCGGAGAATCACCATCATTTGGGAGAGCCGCCAATCGAGTTGTTGTTGCTATCATGTTTTCCAACGGGTTGGAGTAATTGAAGGAAATATGCCCTAGAGGCAATAATAAAGTTATTATTTATTTCCTTATATCATGATAAATGTTTATTATTCATGCTAGAATTGTATTAACCGGAAACATAATACATGTGTGAATACATAGACAAACAGAGTGTCACTAGTGTGCCTCTACTTGACTAGCTTGTTAATCGAAGATGGTTATGTTTCCTAACCATAGACATGAGTTTTCATTTGATTAATGGGATCACATCATTAGGAGAATGATGTGATTGACATGACCCATTTCATTAGCTTAGCACTTGATCGTTTAGTATGTTGCTTATGCTATCTTCATGACTTATACAAAGTTCCTGCAACTATGAGATTATGCAACTCCGTTTACGGAGGAACACTTTGTGTGCTACCAAACATCACTGGCGTAATCGGGTGATTATAAAGGTACTCTACAAGTGTCTCCAAAGTATATGTTGAGTTGGCATGAATCAAGATTAGGATTTGTCACTCCGATTGTCGGAGAGGTATCTCTGGGCCTTCTCGGTAATACACATCACATAAGCCTTGCAAGCATTGCAACTAATGAGTTAGTTGTGAGATGATGTATTACGGAACGAGTAAAGAGACTTACCGTAGCGAGATTGAACTAGGTATTGGATACCGACGATCGAATCTCGGGTAAGTAACATACCGATGACAAAGGGAACAACGTATGTTGTTATGCGGTTTGACCGATAAAGATCTTCGTAGAATATGTAGGAACCAATATGGGCATCCAGGTTCCGCTATTGGTTATTGACCAAGAATGGTTCTAGGTCATGTCTACATAGTTCTCGAACCGTAGGGTCCGCACGCTTAAGGTTTCGATGGCGGTTATATTATGAGTTTATGTATTTTGATGTACCGAAGGAGTTCGAGTCCCGGATGTGATCACGGACATAACGAGGAGTCTCAAAATGTTCGAGACATAAAGATTGATATATTGGACGGCTATATTCGGACACGGAAAGGTTCGGAAGTTTCGGAGAAAACGGAGTGCGGAGGGTTACGGAACCCCGGGAAGTAATGGGCCTTATTGGGCCAAGAGGGAGAGAGAAGGCTGCACCGGGGAGGTGCGCGCGCCCCCATGGGAGTCCGAATTGGACTAGGAGGGGGGCCCCCTCTCCCTCTCCCTCTCTTTCCTTCCCCCTTCCCTCTTCCTAGTAGGACTAGGAAAGGGGAGTCCTACTCCTACTAGGAGGAGGACTCCCCCTCCCTTGGTGCGCCTCCTAGGGCGGCCGGCCCTCCCCCTTGCTCCTTTATATATGGGGGCAGGGGGGCACCCTAGAACACACAAGTTGATCTTCGTGATCGTTCCTTAGCCGTGTGCGGTGCCCCCCTCCACCATATTCCACCTCGGTCATATTGTAGCAGTGCTTAGGCGAAGCCCTGCGACGGTAGAACATCAAGATCGTCACCACGCCGTCGTCTTGTGGAACTCCTCCCGACGCTTTGCTGGATCGGAGCCGGGGATCGTCATCGAGCTGAGCGTGTGCTAAGAACTCGGAGGTGCGGAGTGCGGTGCTTGGATCGGTCGGATCGTGAAGGCGTCGACTACATCAACAGCGTTGATATAACGCTTCGCTTTCGGTCTCACAGTGCGTGGGCGGACCTCTCCCTCTCGTTGCTATGCCATCACCATGGTCTTGCGTGATCGTAGGAAATTTTTGAAATTACTCGTTCCCCAACGATGGCATCGAGCCAGGTTTTATGCGTTGATGTCATTTGCACGAGTAGAACACAAGTGAGTTGTGGGCGATACAAGTCATACTGCCTACCAGCATGTCATACTTTGGTTCAGCGGTATTGTGAGATGAAGCGGCCGGACCGACATTACGCGTGACGCTTCGCGAGACTGGTTTCACCGTTCTGAGCACTCATGCTTAAAGGTGGCTGGCGGGTGTCTGTCTCTCTCACTTTAGTTGAACCGAGTGTGGCTCGCCCGGTCCTTGAGAAGGTTAAAGCGGAGTCTATTTGTGAAATATCGTTGTGGTTTTGATGCGAGGTGAGAACGGTTCTTGCTCAGCCCGTAGCAGCCACGTAAAACTTGCAACAACAAAGTAGAGGACGTCTAACTTGTTTTTGCAGGGCATGTTGTGATGTGATATGGTCAAGGCGTGATGCTATATTTTATTGTATGAGATGATCATGATTTGTAACGAGTTATCGACAATGGCAGGAGCCATATGGTTGTCGCTTTATTGTATGAAATGCAAGCGCCATGTAATTGCTTTACTTTATCACTAAGCGGTAGCGATAGTCGAGAAGCAATAGTTGGCGAGGCGACAACGATGCTATGATGGAGATCAAGGTGTCGCGCGGTGGCGATGGTGATCATGGCGGTGCTTCGGAGATGGAGATCACAAGCACAAGATGATGATGGCCATATCATATCACTTATATTGATTGCATGTGATGTTTATCCTTTATGCATCTTATCTTGCTTAGATTGACGGTAGCATTATAAGATGATCTCTCACTAAAATTATCAAGGCGTGTTCTCCCGAGTATGCACCGTTGCTAAAAGTTCAGTAGTACCCGGACACCACGTGATGATCGGGTGTGATAAGTTCTCGTCCATCTACAACGGTGCAAGCCAGTTTTGCACACGCAGAATACTCAGGTTAAACTTGACGAGCCTAGCATATGCAGATATGGCCTCGGAACACGGAGACCGAAAGGTCGGCGTGAATCATATAGTAGATATGATCAACATAGTGATGTTCACCATTGAAACTACTCCATCTCACGTGATGATCGGACATGGTTTAGTTGATTTGGATCACGTGATCACTTAGATGACTAGAGAGATGTCTCATCTAAGTGGGAGTTCTTAAGTAATATGATTAATTGAACTTTAATTTATCATGAACTTAGTCCTGGTAGTATTTTGCAAATTATGTTATAGATCAATAGCTCGCGTTGTTGCTTCCCTATGTTTTTATATGTGTTCCTAGAAAATTATATTGAAAGATGTTAGTAGCAATGATGCGGATTGGATCCGTGATCTGAGGTTTATCCTCATTGCTGCGTAGAAGAATTATGTCCTTAATGCACCGCTAGGTGACAGACCTATTGCAGGAGCGGATGCGGGCGTTATGAGCGTTTGGCTAGCTCAATATGATGACTACTTGATAGTTTAGTGCACCATGCTTAACGGCTTAGAATCGGGACTTCAAAGGCGTTTTGAGCGTCATGGACCATATGAGATGTTCCAGGAATTGAAGTTAATATTTCAAGCAAATACCGAGTTGAGAGATATGAAGTCTCCAACAAGTTCTATAGCTAAAAGATGGAGGAGAATCGCTCAACTAGTGAGCATGTGCTCAGATTATGCAGGTACTTCAATCGCTTGAATCAAGTGGGAGTTAATCTTCCGGATAAGATAGTGATTGACAGAATTCTCTAGTCACCATCACCAAGTTAGTAGAACTTCGTGATGAACTATAATATGCAAGGGATGAAAAAAGTTATTCCCAAGCTCTTCGTGATGCTGAAATCGACGAAGGTAGAAATCAAGAAAAGAGCATCAAGTGTTGATGATTGACAAGACCACTAGTCTCAAGGAAAAGGGCAAAGGGAAGAAGGGAACTTCAAAAGAGCGGCAAGCAAGTTGCTACTCGGTGAAGAAGCCCAAGTCTGGACCTAAGCACGAGACTAAGTGCTTTTGCTACAACGGAATTGGTCCTCGAAGCGGAACTACCCCAAGTGTTTGGCGGATAAGAAGGATGGCAAAGTGAACAAAGGTATATTTGATATACAGATTATTGATGTATATTTTACTAGTGTTCATAGCAACCCCTCGGTATTTGATACTGGTTCGGTTGCTAAGAGTAGTAACTTCGAAGCAGGAGTTGCGAATGAGCAGAAACTAGTTGAAGGGAAGTGACGATGAGTGTTGGAAGTAGTTCCAAGATTGATATGATCATCATCGCACACTCCTATACTTTCGGGATTAGTGTTAAACCTAAATAAATGTTATTTGGTGTTTGCGTTGAGCATGAATATGATTTGATCATGTTTATTGCAAAACGGTTATTCATTTAAAGTCAAAGAATAATTGTTGTTACTGTTTAAATGAATAAAACCTTCAATGGTCATACACCCAATAAAAATAGTTTGTTGGATCTCGATCGTAGTAATACACATATTCATAATATTGATGCCAAAAGATGCAAAGTTAATAATGATAGTGCAACTTATTTGTGGCACTTGCCGTTTAGGTCATATTGGTGTAAAGCGCATGAAGAAACTCCATGCTGATGGGATTTTGGAATCACTTGATTATGAATCACTTGATGCTTGCGAACCATGCCTTATGGGCAAGATGACTAAAGACTCGTTCTCCGGAACGATGGGCGAGCAAATGACTTATTGGAAATAATACATCTTGATGTATGCGGTCCGATGAGTGTTAAAGCTCACGGCAAGTATCGTTATTTTCGACCTTCACAGATGATTTGAGCAGATATGGGTATATCTACTTGATGAAACACAAGTCTGAAACATTTGAAAAGTTCAAAGAATTTCAGAGTGAAGTGAAGAATCATCGTAACAAGAAAATAAAGTTTCTGCGATCTGATCGCGAAGCGAATAATTGAGTTCTGAGTTTTGCCTTGATTAAAACAATGTGAAATAGTTTCACTACTCACGCCACCGGAACACCACAGCATAATGGTGTGTCCGAGCGTCGTAACCGCACTTTATTGGATATGGTGCGATCTATGATGTATCTTACCGATTTACCACTATCGTTTTGGGGTTATGCATTAGAGACAGCTGCATTCACGTTTAATAGGGCACCATCTAAATCCGTTGAGATGACACCGTATGAACTATGGTTTAGCGATAAACCTAAGCTGTCGTTTTTAAAAGTTTGGAGTTGTGATGCTTATGTGAAAAAGTTTTCACCTGATAAGCTCGAACCCAAATCGGAGAAGTGCGTCTTCATAGAATACCCAAAAGAAAATGTTGGGTACACCTTCTATCACAGATCCGAAGGCGAGTTTTTCGTTGCTAAGATGGATCCTTTCTAGAGAAGAAGTTTCTCTCGAAAGAAGTGAGTGGGAGGAAAGTAGAACTTGATGAGGTAATTGTACCTTCTCCCTTATTGGAGAGTAGTTCATCACAGAAATCAGTTCAAGTGATTCCTACAACCAATTAGTGAGGAAGTTAATGATGATGATCATAAAACTTCAGATCAAGTTGCTACCAAACCTCGTAGGTCTTCGAGTAAGATCCGCACCAAAGTGGTACGGTAATCCTATTCTAGAAGTCATGTTACTAGACCATGATGAACCTGCGAACTATGAGGAAGCGATGATGAGCCCAGATTCATGAAATGGCTGGAAGCCATAAAAATCTGAGATGGGATCCATGTATGAGAACAAAGTATGGACTTTGGTTGACTTGCCCGATGATCGGCAAGCCATTGAGAATAAATGGATCTTCAAGAGGAAGATGGACACGATAGTAGTGTTACTATCTACAAAGCTCGACTTATGCAAAAGGTTTTGACAAAGTTCAAGGTGTTGACTACAATGAGATTTTCTCAAGCAGTAGCGATGCTTAAGTCTGTCCGAATCATGTTAGCAATTGCCACATTTTATGAAATCTGGCAAATGGATGTCAAACTACATTCTTTAATGGATTTATTAAAGAAGAGTTGTATATGATGCAACCAGAAGTTTTGTCAATCCTAAAGGAGCTAACAAAATGTGCAAGCTCCAGCGATCCATCAATGGACTGGTGCAAGCATCTCGGAGTTGGAATATACGCTTTGATGTGTTGATCAAAGCATATGATTTTATACAGACTTTTGGAAAGGCTGTATTTACAAGAAAGTGAGTGGGAGCACTACAGCCTTTCGATAAGTATATGTGATTGACATATTGTTGATCGGAAATAATGTAGAATTATTCGCAAAGCATAAAGGAGTGTTTGAAAGGAGTTTTTCAAAGAAAGACCTCGTTGAAGCTGCTTACATATTGAGCATCAAGATCTATAGAGATAGATCAAGGCGCTTGATAAGTTTTTCAATGAATACATACCTTGACAAGATTTTTGAAGTAGTTCAAAATGGAGCAGTCAAAGAAAGAGTTCTTGCCTGTGTTACAAGGTGTGAGATTGAGTAAGACTCAAAACCCGACCATGGCAGAAGATAGAAAGAGAATGAAAGTCATTCCTATGCATCAGCCATAGGTTCTATAAAGTATGTCATCTTGTGTACCAGATCTATTGCATACCCTACCATTAAGATTGGCAAGGAGTGCAATAGTGATCTAGGAGTAGATCAATGGACAGCGGTCAAAATTATCCTTAGTAGAATAAGGATATGTTTCTCGATTATGGAAGTGAAAAAGGTTAAATCGTAAAGGGTTACGTCGATGCAAAGTTTTAACACTAATCTAGATGACTCTGAGTCTCAATCTGGATACATATTGAAAGTGGGAGCAATTAACTAGAGTAGCTCCGTGCGAGCATTGTAGACATAGAAATTTGCAAAATACTTACGGCTCTGAATGTGATGAGACCCGTTGACTAAAATTATCTCACAAGCAAAACATGATCACACCTTAGTACTCTTTGGGTGTTAATCACATAGCGATGTGAACTAGATTCTGACTCTAGTAAACCCTTTGGGTGTTGGTCACATGTCGATGTGAACTATGGGTGTTAACCACATATATATGTGAACTATTGATGTTAAATCACATGGCGGCGTGAACTAGATTATTGACTCTAGTGCAAGTGGGAGGCTGAAGGAAATATGCCCTAGAGGCAATAATAAAGTTATTATTTATTTCCTTATATCATGATAAATGTTTATTATTCATGCTAGAATTGTATTAACCGGAAACATAATACATGTGTGAATACATAGACAAACAGAGTGTCACTAGTGTGCCTCTACTTGACTAGCTCGTTAATCGAAGATGGTTATGTTTCCTAACCATAGACATGAGTTGTCATTTGATTAATGGGATCACATCATTAGGAGAATGATGTGATTGACATGACCCATTTCATTAGCTTAGCACTTGATCGTTTAGTATGTTGCTTATGCTATCTTCATGACTTATACAAAGTTCCTGCAACTATGAGATTATGCAACTCCCGTTTACCAGAGGAACACTTTGTGTGCTACCAAACATCACAACGTAACTGGGTGATTATAAAGGTACTCTACAAGTGTCTCCGAAAGTATATGTTGAGTTGGCATGTATCAAGATTAGGATTTGTCACTCCGATTGTCGGAGAGGTATCTCTGGGCCTTCTCGGTAATACACATCACATAAGCCTTGCAAGCATTGCAACTAATGAGTTAGTTGTGAGATGATGTATTACGGAGCGAGTAAAGAGACTTACGTAGCGAGATTGAACTAGGTATTGGATACCGACGATCGAATCTCGGGTAAGTAACATACCGATGACAAAGAGAACAACGTATGTTGTTATGCGGTTTGACCGATAAAGATCTTCAGTAGAATATGTAGGAACCAATATGGGCATCCAGGTTCCGCTATTGGTTATTGACCAAGAATGGTTCTAGGTCATGTCTACATAGTTCTCGAACCGTAGGGTCCGCACGCTTAAGGTTTCGATGGCGGTTATATTATGAGTTTATGTATTTTGATGTACCGAAGGAGTTCGAGTCCGGATGTGATCACGGACATAACGAGGAGTCTCGAAATGTTCGAGACATAAAGATTGATATATTGGACGGCTATATTCGGACACGGAAAGGTTCGGAAGTTTCGGAGAAAACCGGAGTGCCGGAGGGTTACGGAACCCCGGGAAGTAATGGGCCTTATTGGGCCAAGAGGGAGAGAAGGCTGCACCAGGAGGTGGTGCGCCCCCATGGGGAGTCCGAATTGGACTAGGAGGCGCGCCCCTTCCCTCTCCTCTCCTCTCTTTCCTTCCCTTCCCTCTTCCTAGTAGGACTAGGAAAGGGAGTCCTACTCCTACTAGGAGGAGGACTCCCCCTCCCTTGGTCGCCTCCTAGGGCGGCCGGCCTCCCCTTGCTCCTTTATATCACGGGGCAGGGGGCACCCTAGAACACACAAGTTGATCTTCGTGATCGTTCCTTAGCCGTGTGCGGTGCCCCCCACCATATATTCCACCTCGGTCATATTGTAGCAGTGCTTAGGCGAAGCCTGCGGCGGTAGAACATCAAGATCGTCACCACGCCGTCGTCTTGTGGAACTCCTCCCCGACGCTTTGCTGGATCGGGCCGGGGATCGTCATCGAGCTGAGCGTGTGCTAAGAACTCGGAGGTGCGAGTGCGGTGCTTGGATCGGTCGGATCGTGAAGGCGTCGACTACATCAACAGCGTTGATATAACGCTTCGCTTTCGGTCTCACGAGTGCGTGGGCGGACCTCTCCCTCTCGTTGTTATGCCATCACCATGGTCTTGCGTGATCGTAGGAAAAATTTTGAAATTACTACGTTCCCCAACAGTAATGACCCGGAGGGGTTGGTACATACTGGGGTGGGGCCATGTTTACACGGGGAGGTCCCATCACCGGAGACTGAAACGGTGCTCCGTCCCCGGGTGTCGCAACATGGTCTGGTCCCGAGCGCAGGGGGATCCATGGCGGGTTGCCAGTCTGCGGGAAGAGCCATGGAGGGTTACTGGGCCCTGCTCCTGGCGTGTTAAAAAGGTTCTGAGGGTCATAAACCGGGGGAAGTCGAGACTGGGTCTTCTGATGCCTTCTTCTCATGACCTCATTAGCCGCGTTCTGGTCTTGCGTAAGCCGAAAAGCGTGCGCCTGAATCTGTTGAGCTTGAACGTCCAGAGCCGCCCGCTCTGCGTTTAACCTAGCATCCTCTGCCGCCAGGCTCGCCTTAGCTTGCACCATATCCAGCTTTAACTGTGCCACCTCTGCATCATGACTGGCTTGATCCGTCGGGCTGACCACGGCGGTTAACAGAGTGGTCAATTTGTCGGTGAGATCCATTAACACCTGGGCCGGTGAGCGCACAGGGCCTCCTGCTCCCGCTGCTGCTGACCCGGAGGTTACCGCTGCTGCAGTTGCAGAGTCCTGGATGGGTTGGGTTCCAACCATGAAGATCCCGACCCTATATGACGGCTCAAGACAATCCGGAATACTGCTGCCGTCGGAACAGCCGCCGAGCCTGCCATCCTGCAGTTGGTATAATGAACTTGTCTCACCTGTCGACGACTCTCCGTCAGAGTTGATGGCCGCCTCACCATTAGAGGCAGACGCTTCAGAGAGCCCTCCGTGGATGCATCCCACGAAGGCACGCTTCACAGCCGGCGGAGCCCGGGCGGGTCTTGCACGCTGAGTCGTCTCGACGAGGTCGGTGCAAATGTCCGTCTCAGGGCCCGGCTCGCCGATCTTGCCGATGAAGATGTGGATTCCGCCGAAGGGGACCCAGTACCCGTACTCAATTGAGCCGGCCTCGGGGCCCCAGCCTGCGTCGTCGATGTAGAGCTTACTGCGATGACTCTTGGTCATCCGGCCTACCGCGTATCCCTTGAGCCCTTCGAAGCTGCCCTTCAAGAACTCAAATCCACCGTGCGCTGGCCCGACGGTGGGCGCCAATTGTCGTGGAATTGTCACATCAGATGTCCTAGTCACTACTAGGGAAAACCTTATACACAGAATCTTACCAGTAGCACTTGTTAAAATGAGGCGCTACTGCTACTTAGCAGAGATATACGTTGGCTAAAGCGGCGCTATCGTTATTCGCTTAGCGATGAGCGGCAGAGCAAACGCGCTACTACTATAATTGCCACACCGTTCCCGACGTGCTAGGTATAGTAGTAGCGCCCTTCTAGGAACAACGCTACTACTACCAATTTTAGCAACAGCGCGTTTTGCCTCCCCACGCTACTATTATAGCTATTTTCACCTAACCCCCCGCGCGGCCTGATTCCCTCTCCTCTGCCTCCTCCCCCAATTCCCCACTCTCTCTTCTCCCCCTCGTCGCCTCCGCCTCGTCGCTGTCTCGCCGCCGTCTCCCCCGACCCCGCCTCGCCGCCATCTCCCCCGACCCCGCCTCGCCGCCGTCTCCCCCGACCCCGCCTCGCCGCCAACTCCCCCGACCCCGCCTCTCCGCCGTCTCCCCGACCCCGCCTCGCCGCGCCTCGGTGTCGCCGTCTCCCCGGACCCCATCTCTCTCCCTGCCCTCTGTAAGCACTCTCCCCTTCCGATCCCTCTTGTTTGCTTAGTATGAACCCTAGCTATTTAGTGCTAGTTAGTATGAACCCTAGGCTATTTTTAGTGCTAGTTAGTTAATTACAATTAGTATTAACCCTATTTAATTAGTAGTACAAACCCTAGTTAAAAATGGATACTTATATGGTAATTAGGGCAGTAGTTCCTAGGTACTAATTACTCCCTCTGTTCCGATTTACTCGTCATGGTTTTAGTTCAAATTTGAACTCAAACCACAACGAGTAAATCGGAACGGAGGGAGTAGTTAGTAAGAACTAGGTACTAATTAGGTACTAGAATATTTTTATTTATAGTAAGTTTATTTTTAGTAAGAACTAGTTGAATTAATAGAACTAGTTAGTAAGAACTTGTTGCTATTTTTTAGTTAAAGCAATTTTTCCCGCCTCGGCGTGGGCGATGCCTATCCGCATCCTCGTGCCGAGTCGGCGGAGGACGACACCTGCTTGACCAGATGGGCCATGTCCGGACTGGGCTCCGCCGAGGTGGTCTGGAGGCGCTACCTACCGAGGCGCAGGTTGGTGAGCCAGCCTATCGTTGACCGAACCTTCTTTGGTGGCGGTCGCGTGGGCGATGATGGTCGAGGCTCGAGGACTCAGCGGAGGTGGTGCGTCCTTCGTGTCGATGAGTAGGACGCGCACGTCCGTCGCTACTTGTTTGCGTTGGAGCACAGGTTCTCCAATACCGGCAGGTTCTCGAGGATCTCACTTTGGAGCTATGATCCGTGATGGTTCCTTCTCTGTGGGTGTCCACCGCCGCGTCGATACCGTCGTGTGCTAGGGTTTTAGTTGTATTAGTGATGTTATATGTATGACACTATTCGTGATGTATTAGTGATAATATTGACGATGTACGGACGCATGAGATGATTTACTTTTGCTTATTGAATGCATGCTAATTTGAGTCCTATAAGATATTTTGAAATGTATATCTTGTGTTGCTCAATATCCAAGTGGCGGTCATGTTTGCAGGTTACACCTCCGAGTGGCCTATGTTTTGCGGAGTGTTGATTCATTTCCGTTCGGCAAATTTCAGGCGCTCGATATGTCCTATTTTAGCAAAGGTCATGCGGATTTTTCCGTGAATTTTGGCATGACTTGTGCTAGAATATGTAGGAATTATCTAGTGCCCGGATTTGTGTGTTGAGTATCCTGGTAGTTGTCTTGATCGATTTTTAATTAATGTTTTAACTATGAACATAGGAAATGTCGGCGACGAAAAGGATTTCGGTATTTGCAAATACTGCGAAGACGAGCACGGCTGTCTTGACGGAATCTTCCTAGATGATGATAGGCGCTTGACATCAAGCTGGACGAGAACTTGAAGTGGATCTGATGAAGTCAAAACGACATGTCTTTTTTCGTAATTAAGCATGACATTTGCTTCAACTTATTTTTTTTTTTTACTATTCTACTAGGGTATCCCCTGCCATGCAAGAGTTTTTGTATTGGATAAGATAGGTTTCAGTCATACTACGGAGGTAAAGAAAGTTTACTTGAAGACCGAGCATGGTTATATTTTCCACGCAAAATTACACAATTCAGACGACTACACCTATTTTGGATGCAAAACATGGCGAGCATTATGCAAGACTTATGCATTTGAGCCTGATATGGTTATCACCTTTGATATTCGTCCGGAAGATGATATTGAAGGTAATACCGACATCTGGGTCGATGTGCAAACGCCTCCAGTTATACCATTATGTAAGTTTCTCAACCATATTTATGTCTTTGATATTGTTTATTCAAAAATAGTTGACAACTAATTTGTATTGTCAGCTTATTTCGGTGCAAGCAAACATGTCCAGCGCTTGGTAGACAGGACCTACTACTGTCCCGGGGCTGAACTCAACTGCGAGGAGCTAAGTCATTATGTTTCATAGCTTGCGGATCTTGATACTGTCAAGACAAATTTTCTTCCTGCATTTAGAAATGTTAGTACTGAAAACGTGCGACCAATAGTGTTCGTAATGAACTACGGTCAGATCTATTTAGGAAGGATGGTAAGATTTTTACTATTTGTCCTCAGTGCATCTTTTCCATACATTATTTTTGAAGCTACACTTCATTGTTGAGTATGTTACCATACGATGTTCTTCAACAGGGACTCCCGATGAATGTTGTGCCTTATGGCATCGAGACTAAAGGTACCATTAGTATTATTAGCTTACGGCCAAGATATCCTACAGGTTACTTTAGTGCATTCAAGATCAGCGACGGATGCTTAATAGTGCAAGACTGGACCAAATATGTGATCGGGGAGCGCAGAGAAGTACTAGGGGGCAGCAAATAGATGCGCTACCCACGATGAGGAGACAGGTTCATCTGCATGCTACAACTTGATCAAGGAGGAGAGCTACACATGTTTTATGTTATTTTACCTGAGAGAGAGCAACAAGAGTGATTAGCTAGCTAGAAATGAGTTTGAGGATGATGATGTGCTACACTATTACTATAATGATAAAATAGCTAGTGTTGGTGGTAATGACTATGATGATTATTATTAGCTAGTGTTAGTGGTAATTAAATAAATACTGTTGGTGGTAATGACTATGATGATGATTAAATAGCTTGTGCTGGCGAATTAGATTCAAGTGAAGGCAACATGGGGTGCACATCGAAAGTACTACTAGTCCAAACTAGATCAAGTTTGGATTAGTAGTATACTTTTAACATGCACCACATATTGCCTCCACTTGAACCTAATCCACCTTCATTTGACACACTGTTATGGACATAATGATGTAAACCTCATAACTGGTATTGTACCAATATTTGTACGATGGTGCATAAATACACTAAAAATAAAAAATAAAAAAAGAATACTAGTAGCGATGGAGAGAAAACACGCTGCCAGTAGTTACATTAGCAGTAGCGTGGGGTTGAACAAACGCTGCAGCTATTTGTCCTAGCAGTAGCACATGCGGGCACGCGCTACTGCTAAGCAATAGCTGTAGCGCCTTATTAGTAGCGCGCCTGCCCGCGCTACTGATACACCTAAAACCCGCGCTGCGGCTAGCCTTTTCCCTAGTAGTGAGTGGAAGTACTTAGTCGTGGAGCCATCGCAACTAGGAAGCCTGAAGGGGTTAATCGGGACAAGAGACACGAGAAGGTTTATACTAGTTCGGCCCCTTACGATGAAGGTAAATGCCTACGTCTAGTTGTGATTGGGATTATGTATGTCTCAACAACCAGGAAGCTGAATCGCTTGACCTAGCTCTCGAGAAGTTATTTCGTACCCTGAACCGCCGCCGGGTCGTCCCCTTATATACTGAGGTCGACGCCCAGCGGCTCTACAGAGTCCCGGCCGGCTTATAGAGTATCCGGCTCGGTCTCTTTAATCTTTCTTGCCTTACAATACAAGTTACACGGTCAAGGCGGTTTAACACTATGGGCCTTAAGTCACCTCTGGGTCGTTGGGCCTTTACTAAGCCGCCGTCTTCAAGCTTGAGCTTCTGCCTTCAGGAATGCTTGTAAGTATAACCCGGATCCTCTTGGCGGGTCATACCAGTAGTTATATCCCCAACAACAGGTGTCCACTTAATACTACATTGACCATGTGAACTTGTGCCCCTATAACGTCAACACCTTCTCCCTCAACTTTACAACAAAATGTGAGGTAATATCATTGGGAGTCATAGAACTTGTGCTCGATGTTCAGTTTGATGCTAAAACTTTAAAAATACCGGTTTCTAATCATCTAACTTGTGTTCTCATGCAAATATGCTCACTTTGCTCATATTCAGACGTATCGCGCTTACGTGGCACGCCAGCGTGGCTATGGCCCACGGTTAGAGACCGAAACAGCTCGCCGTGTTTTTTCTTTGCAGAAGCACCCTTGCTGGGTATTTAAATAATTTAATCGAGCATAATCCCCTCTGTGTGTCCACTTGTCAGAATGAGGTGGTGTGAAAAAATTAAAATAAAAAGTACACGCGCGGGGATTTGAACTCCATATACCTCGGGTACATCCATGCACAAGCAAACTACTGCAGCCACTACAAATTCCTTCCTATAAAGAGGTACACCTGATTTTATATTAGACGCAGTTCTTCTTCCTAGATTCTCTTTTTTTTTCAGGTTCGCCTAGTAAAAACTGGACACCGGGAAATCTCACCTTTTTCACACAAAATATCAATTAATAAAACCGTTTCAAAATGTAAAATGTTTAACCCATACCGTACACAACTTTGTCATGAGCGAGAATTTTAGTTCGGGTGATAACATTTTATTCCGGGGACCGCCAAATTTTTTAGGGACCAATCGGTTATCGAATTTCTGTCTAGGAGTAAAAGAACCTGGATACGAGTAGTGGTCGTGAACAATATATAAAATCTGGCTTTTCTCTTTATAGATAGTGGTTGGTAGTTAGCGTAGCATTTAGCTCCCGTGTGTCCACGCTTAAGGTTGAGAGATTGAATCTGTTGGGCCACCCTTTTTTGTCACTCAGTTTGCGCTGGAGATTATGTTTGTGATAAACGAATTTTAGTTCTTCATGTCGAACGTCAATCGGCACTGGTGGGATGATGTATGGCGGACTATTTTATTAACGTGTTTGAACTGCACCATTTTTTTCATTATATTTGAGGGCTGTGTGCATGATTAAATAAATTGAGCGAGTTCTCTATAAAAAAATCCAGTGTGCTATGGTCACCAAGCGCCTTGTGCATTCCCAATCACTGACAGGTGGGCCTCTACCAGGCTGGCACGCCATGTGGACATGCCATGTGGCTGGATACAAGAGGAAGCACCGTATATGCACATGTGGACAAGTTATGTGACCACAAATCCGTATTTTCAAAGTTTTCGCACCAAACTGAACATTCGACGCAAGTTTTATGACTCCTGATGATATTTCAATTAGTACATGGGAAGTTTTAAGAGCAAATGATGACTAGTAAGATGGAGAAAAAGTACACACCCACACACTGAAAGATCAAGGTAACATGCATTGGTGCTTCTTGGATTTGGTATCTCATTAGATTTTGCGGCGTTTAATTGTGACATATTTCCTAAGGTACTTGCATGCATGCCATGCATACATATTGTTGAGCTAGCGACAGTTGAAAGGGAGTCCATAGGGTACATACATGCATAAATATGTTGTCGTCCTTATCATGTGCACTTCGATGATAGTTGCATGGCAAAGATATACTATTTTTATCGACGCGTGGTTGAAAGGGAGCTGGAAGGGTACATGCATATGCATGTATATATGTGATAGCGTGCATATCATGTGTATCCCAAAGATGAATTTACGGCAAAGCCAGGTTATTCATAGTGGGGAGTATCATATAGTAGTATCATGCATATGTACTAGTATATACTACTACCTTCATAGTGCGTAGTATCATAGAATAGTATCATAGATAATCGTATTTATGGCCATGCATGACAGAAAGTAGTATAACATTTATTATGTTACGGTATCTACCTATGTTACTCTAACTCTCTTTAATTCTCTGCCACATCATGTTTGTTGTTCTCAAGTGCATGATATTAGCTATGATACCCGCACTATGGCCAACCTAAGTCTGTCAACACGCCTATGTTTTTTGTGGTCTATCTCATCGTTGGAGTTCCCGGTGTTAACGTTGCTCTCCGCCCAGGATGATATTGCTGGGGGCATATCTGTTTTAAACACTTTATCTCTAGTGTCAATATCCCTCTCAACACTACAACAGTAGATAGAGTGAGTGGGAGGGGTGGTGGTTAAGAGTAAATTACAACGAAGAAGGGAAAGATCAAGGTGACATGCAATAGTGAACTATTTGTGCATTTCAAATACCATTAAATTTCATCGCGTTTAATTATGACATCTTCCACTTTTGTTAAGTATTTTCTTGTTGGAAGAATTTCTCACATATACTTTAAAATCACATTAAAAACAACTGCATATTCTTTACAATATCTAGAAATCCTCATTTCTGATGTTAGTCGACTCCACAAAAGAAGTGTGTGCCGAGATGGTGACACAGACGTCACGACCGGTGAGTGCAAGCCGGAAATGATCTAGGTGCATGTGCGGAGGTGGGTTGTCAGCTCCGAAGAAGGTAGGGGTTTAGAGGTAGGGACAAGACAACCCGACATAGGAGTCAGCTCAGGCGAGCCAGAAATGATCCGGGTGTTCATGTGGTGGTGGGTTGCCGACGTCGGAGAAGGTAGGGGTTTAGAGGTATGGCCAAGTCAGCTCATCATAGGAGTCGCTCGGGCAGGACGTGGCAAGTTGATGAGGTTGGCAAGAGGAACATGGCTACCATGAAATTCCCTGACGCTAAGGCTGGTTTTTTTGTCTTTTTTTTTTTTGCTGCATTATATATTTGTGGGAGCTTATATGTGACATCCTTAGGGCATCTACAACGGGGGCGCTTAGGCTAGACGCCAGGGTTCTATTCCGGGCAGTTTTGGGCTAATCCTGTTCGATCCAGGGATTGGGGCTGGCATCGATGCTAGTTCGGTCGCCGGGCGCTTGTTTCGTTTCTGTTCGTATGACCCCCTTTAACCAGCGATAAGGATATTCTTACGAGAAAAATAAATTCTATTAGCGCTCAGTTAGGCGCTCGTGTGTTAGCCCAACAGACGCCTGCATCAACTCAACTTCAGTAATTATATTTTCCTATTACTAAGCGCCCAAATAGGCGCCTCTCCATTGGAGATGCCCTTAAAAAACATCTAGGTGAGAATTAGACAAACTGTTAGCTTTTACTGACACGGTTGTTTTTTGCCTGCTTCAACATGCACCTCACTTGCCTCGCGCTCGATCTGGCGCTGCTGCGTTGGCTCCTTCTAAGTCTCGCGCGGATGGAACGGCCACGGCAGGGCAGAGCGCCTCGCTTCCATCACCTTGATCTCTCCTTCTGAAGTAGTGATGGAGGAAACCGATGGCCGCCGCTGCTCACCAGGACCCGATTCACTGCCGAGCCAGAGCACCCAATGAGGCACTCGTGGTTCAGGAGGAGCAGAGGTACTCCAGGGCAGGCTCGCATCGTCATCGTCCACCGCGGAGCCACCAGTCGCCGGCAACGACAACGGCCGAGCTGGTACCCTGTCTTGTTCGGCGCAAAGAAGAAGCAAAGAAGAGGAAGAGAAGAACGAACGCGTACCGGGGATGGTGCGGACGAAAAAAACAATAAAAGGTCTAGCCTGCCTTGATGCCATGCCCGTCGCTGGGGAGTCCGACATCGCAGAAAGCCAAAGATAGAGACGTCGGCGGCGCCAGAATCCTGCTCCCGCTGCTGAATTGTAGTACCGCATCTTCTGATTCCTGTGCAAGGCCGTGTCAGCACTCAGCACGAACCGAACGCTAACGACCTGGAATAAAATGGGATCAGAGGAGGGGATTGTGTCCCGATTTTGGGAGGTGCCCGGCCACATGAACGTCGGGTTCCACGTCCACGCTTCTGACGGGAACATGGAGCATGCTAGGATCTGTATCGTGACCTTCGTCCTTCACGGCTCTCATGATTCGGTTGGTTGCAGGCTAGCCCATCTGGAGCGTCGCCCTCCACGAACTCCATGGTGGCGAGCCTTATGTAGACGGTCTCAAGGATGTGTTTTGCGCCGGCGTTGTGACACACGATGCCCAATAGCAGGAATCGCTCCGTGTCGCCCTAGTCCAACTTGCCGCCTCCGGCTGGGGCGATGGAGCGTGCACTCGCACTCTAGGATTCTGATTGCATCCGGCTTCTGGCCTCGTGAGTAGGAGATGTATGAATTAGCCAAATTTCATTGGAAATGTTAACGCTCACACGTGTGGGCGTTTGCATCTCGCCCACACGCGTGGATCCGCGTCCGTTCGTGAGCGCACGAATCTTGGCATGTTTCTAGTGCCACGTAGGACTGGCCTGGTGTGTGGGCGTTCACCCGGTCGCTCACACGACTGTTTCACCACACAGGAGGGGCTGGTGTGTGGGCGTTCAGCAGTTCGCGCCACACGCCACTTTGCACGCACACACAAGGGTTAGTGTGTGGGCATTTGTCACCTCGCCCACACGTCCGTCTCCTCTCCCACACCCAAGCTGCTAGTTGACATGTGTTTTCGCAGCGCACATGGCAACTGTCCCTACTGTGCTTTATAAGCAGGTGGCAACTCTCTTTTTTTACCCGAGTTGCCACGTGTTTTTGCAGGGTACATGGCAACTGCCTAGTATGCACGTAAGCAGATGGCAACTCTCTTTTACCGAGTTGTCATGTGTTTTTGCATGGTACATGGCAACTGCCCCAACGTGCACGTACATGGCAACTGCCCTAACATGCACGTAAGCAGATGACAACTCTTCCTTTTTACATGGCAACTGCCCTAGCATGCTTGTGAGCACATGACAACTCTTTCAACTGCCTAGTGTTAGTATGTGGCAACTCCTAAAGTTATGAAATCATGGCAACTACATTACATCAGACCATACATGGCAACTGCAGTTGAGCAACCATGGCAACTGCAGTTGTCCGACATGACAACCGTAGTTCAGCGACATGGCAACTGCAGTTAAACGAACATGAACGAGGGTCTGGACCATGGCAATTGCGGGCGCGCGGTGGGCGTCACGCGTGGGGTGCGGGACCAGGAGGGTACGAGGCCTGACATACGAACGTGTGGGCGTTATCAACTTCGCCCACACGCACGCGTGTGAGAGGGTTCGGGAGGGAAAAAAGAGGTGTGTGGGCATTAGTTGTTTTGCCACACGTAGGCGTATGGGCTGGTTGCTGTCCATGCCACACGAGGCGTGTGGCACAACTACCCGATACACCATACATGTGACAGTTATCGGGACCCAATTTCGTAGCGTCTAGCCGGAGGATTGGTTTCCTGAGTTGTATACAATGACTTTCTCTTCGGTGTGACTGCATTGGACCATCAATACGAAAGAAACATGTTCCCTGCGCTTATTTTTTTTTCCTTTCTCCTACTTAGATACACTTTTAAACATGGTTTGTATCCCTTCCCTGCACTTATTTTTTCCTTTTTCCTACTTAGATCTACTTTTCAATCTCAGCCGTCAATCTTTATGGTGAACACAAAATCGACGGATATGAAACGGTGATGGAAGGAGAACTATGAAATCTTCCTCCCTTTAATATTAGGTATAGATATAGATATAGATATAGATATAGATATAGATCTAGATTGCTTGTGATCTAGGCACACAAATACCTCGAGGGCGCCATTTTTTCTCCATGAAGACATTCATCAGATATGCTTCTACCTCCATGTAATGTGTCTCCCGGATGAAAGCCATAACTGCGGTAGGCGGCGATGGTGCATTCGGCATCGTTTCCTTCTGAAAGGCACCACCTTGGGAGGTAGTTGGCTGGTGGACACCGTTGGGTTGGCTTGATGGCGATTTGGATTAGGAGGTGGCGGGGTGTGGCATCTACTGCATCAGCGACAGTGGGTCTCGGCGTCATGGCGCAGCGGGTTATTGTTGTTGGACTTGTGTTGATGGACGCACATAGGGTGGTGACGCTGCCTGGCGTTGTGGTGGCGTCGACAGCAGATGTGCCTGCCAAGGTAAATTGTGTTGACCTCTCCTAAATTTGGGACGTCCGAAGAGGGCGGCAGCGGATTCTGGAACGTGCACATGCGATGCATGCTGGGTGTTAGCTAGACCGCTTGGTGTTCTCGGCTCGCCATGTGGCGGCTTGATGAGGCCACCATATTAGACGGTGTGTGTTGGTGTGGTCAAGGCACACCAACAAACTAGTAGGTGTAGTAGATCACCATTAATGTGGATTTGTATTGATATATGTATTCATCTTGCCAGACTCTGCTAAATATATATTAGAAATAATTTTGTGCATCGCTCGATGCAGAGGTCGTGGATTATCCTCCTTTTCTAAAAAAATAAGGTTTCTGTATAACAGACCAAAAGTTTTATTTGTAGATAAAAGATACGTTTTATGGGGGCGGGAGCGGTGTGACAATGCGCGCGAGAGGGCAAATCCCAGCTGGCAAATCCCCTCGTCATTTGTTTATTTAATGCGCTCCCAGCCTCTTCCTTAGGCTGGTCATAGTGGGAGTAACATAAGTAGTAACATAGATGCCACATAAACAAGAATGATGAGGTGGCAAGTAGTTAATGAGGAGAGAGGCAAATAGAGTAACATAATATGTTACCATCATATAGCGCTTTCCAATGCAAGATGAGTCTACAAAGCAATAAATGAACACATCTATGTTACCACACATATGACACTCCCCACTATGAAGGTAGTAACATAGACTAGTAACATATGTATGTTACTAGTCTAAGTTACTCTCCACTATGACCAGCCTTAGCTCATCTCCAGCTCACTACTACAAAAAGGGCTATAGATGGAATGGCTACTAATGGCGCACCTGTGATGTGGTGCGCCATTACTATATTCTAATGGCGCACCATGTCTCGGTGCGCCATTAGTAATATATATTACTAATGGCGCACCTGGTGTGTGGTGCGCCATTAGTAGTTTCGAAAAAAAACATAAAAAAAATTGTTACTAATGGCGCACCGATGCATAGTGCGCCATTACTAATTGACATAGTAATGGCGCACCACATCCGTCGTGCGCCATTAGTAGTTTTGAAAAAAAAAGTAAAAAATAAATAAATAAAAATTTGTTACTAATGGCGCACCATGTCTCGGTGTGCCATTACTAGTTTTAACTAGTAATGGCGCACTTTCCACTGGTGCGTCATTACTAAGTTTTTTTCAAAAAAAAAATCAGAAAAAATATCAATTTTTTTTAATTTTTTTTCAAAACTAGTAGTGGCGCACCGTGGGAGTGGTGCGCCATTACTAGTTGAACTAGTAATGGCGCACCATCCCACGGTGCGCCATTAGTAACTTGGCCAGCACTTCCACCGAATGCACCCCCCCTGGATCGCCTTTTCAGTTTAAAAAAAATAAAAGAAAATGATGAAAATGTCAAAAAAATAAAAGAAAATAAGTTTCCCATGTGATATGTGGTCTAGTTGTTAGGAAAATTTGCAAATATGAATTTCGACTTCATTTGCAAAATCTCTCTGGAAATTTGTAAAATGGGCATAACTTTTATATACGAACTCGGATGAAAAAGTTTTTTATATGAAAAATCATCTACTCGAAAAGTTACATCCAAATTTAACAGTGGGAACCCCGTTAAACATTTTCAAAATCCCCAAAAACCTAACAGAAAAAAAGTTACGGGGCTTTCAAGATCTAGCGGCAAAAAAATTCAAAAAATTTCAAACTTACTAGTGGCGCACCGTGGACGTGGTGCGCCACTAGTAACAGAAAAAAATTGGTTTTGAATTTTTTTTTAAAAAAAATTCAAAAAATGATACGTAATATGACTGGGAAGTTTGAAATATTTTTCAAAATTTCATCATAGTCATGAACATGAACAAAGTCCTAGACATCAACAAGGTATAACAGATTGATATGCTAGATATATCAACAAGTGCACGTGAAGTGAGCTATTCTTTGGGGTTGGATAGAACTCGAAGTTAAGCGTGCTTGGGCTGGAGTAGTGTGAGGATGGGTGACCTTTCGGAAGTTTGACCATGGAGTGCGATTTGACCTGAGATTAAGCATATTGACTGAGATTAAGCCATTAGTATCGGTATACTAATGGCGCACCGTAAACTACAGTGCGCCATTAGTATACCAGATACTAATGGCGCACCAGTGGTGCACCATTAGTAAAAAATACTAATGGCGTGCTAGTAATGGCGCACCGGTAATGCGCCATTAGTAGGCAAAACCGGTGCGCCATTAGTAGGCCTTTTTCTAGTAGTGGCTCTTGCTTTCTGTATTTCACCATTCGGTCCCTTGGCTCGTCTCTCCCCCATCACGCCAAAAACTCCACCAAACCCACACCACACCTACGCTTGGCGGGGCCTCCGCAGCCATGGAGGTCAACGCCGTGTGCAGATCCCCTCCCTCCCTGATCCCCCGTTTGTCCCAACGTATCTCGGTGGCGGTGATAGATTCGGTGGCTGCGGCGTGGTGCACGTTGTCTCGTCTTTTGCTCGATCCCTTGGTCCCATCTGCGTGTAGCACTGCTCGTGATGAGCGTTTTGTTGGTTGGAGTAGGGCGGATCCAGCATCGTGGAGCATCATCGACTTGTTGTTTTTGGCAAGCGGCGCACTGAGTGAGTTGCATCAAGGCTTGCGCGTGCATGCATACCCTATTTCGTGTGCTGACCGGACGACATGGAGGCGCGAGGGCAGTAATCTCCCAATATTATTTGCTTCATGATTCCTATTTACTTCATGATTCCTGTTTTGATTTAGTTTCATATAACCGGTACAAATTGGTAGCCTACTTGGGTGATGCGGAGAAGGGGGACAGGGGCGGTCTAAACAAATTTCAAAACTGCGGCGAATTAAAATAACAATTTTGTACCAAATGTTTACTGAAAATGATTTTATCATACTAATACCACTAGTAGAAAAACACCTATTAGACCCGGTTCGTAAGGGCCTTTAGTCCTGGTTCATGTTTGAACCGGGACAGATGTGCCTTCACGTGGCCGGTCCGCCGAGCCCAGTCAGGGGGGCCTTGGGTCCCGATTGGTGGCACCAACCGGGACCAAAAGTCCATGTTTTTTTTAGAAAAGTGGCTGCTTTAGGGGTTTTGGGGGTTATTTTTAGGTTGTTATTATAGCTAGCTAATAGAGAGAAGTGGCCTCTCTTATATCTTCGTCCTTGGTTTACCCGCTGATATAATAACTCATGCATGCTCGCATCATACATCATCATATATAATAACAAGTCCTACTAATCATGCATCATCATACAACTTCTACTCGTTATTAATAATAAGTCATACGATCATCATCCTCATAGTCATCGAACCCAGCCCTACATAATTGTTCTTAGCACATGATCATCAGTATCAGGTAGGACCTAAAACACCCTTAAGGTAAAATAACATAAAACAATATAGACCCTGACTCTCCATTATGAAGAATGGTGATCATCCTGTCTCCAATTCTTGCCCTTCGCTGCTTTTTGCTTCCAAGAAGCTCCTTACGACTGTCCATACATTTTTTCCATTCTTTGATTGTCATGTCTCCACTTCTTTTAGAAACCCGGTATGGACAGTTGAGATTCGTAGGAAGACCTGGTTGTATGTTCAAAACATGAAGGGTACTGTGTGTATACATCAGATGAGGCACACAATCATTCGGGATTATCTGTTGAAAAACATAGTAATAACTTCATAGTTAGCAATGATGTACTAGTTTTAGAAGTGTGCAAAAAGATGCACGGATGTCGTAATAGTAAAAAATCTTACCAGGGTATCTCCATGGTAGTTACCATAGTTCAACACGTGCACTAGTGGCACGTATTGACCATAATGTTGAGGAGTTTGATTGTAGATATTGTAATTCTCAAGATCAGTACAAAATGCGACCAGATGATTTTTCTCCTGATAAGTTAATTCGGAGCCTTCGGTGTAGTAGGTTCAGTCTACCATCTTCCGCACATTCTTTGAAGAATGAAAATAAGCTGTTAATGGAAATAAGTTGTCAACTATTTTGAAATAAAGAATATAAATTACTTAATAACTATGTTAAGCTCACATGGGGGAAGAATTGGAGGTGTATCCACAAGGACCCAAATCGAAGCTCTCTCTTGCTCGATTGTAGGATCACCAAGATCCATGGTGACAAGGATACCCTCATCAAAACCATACATCTTGCAAAGTGCTTCCCAATTTTTGCAACCAAAATGGGTTACACTATGAGAATTGTACAGCTTTACTTGAAAATCCACACCATGATGGATACTTAGGATAATTTTTTTTGGTTTCCATACTTTCATGGTCTTCAAAACCCATCCTCTCCAAGACATAGCGTCTTGCAAAGCATGGGATAAGCTAGTCGAATTGGAAAAGATGAAAAATACACGTTAAAATAGTTAAAGTCGTGCTTAATTACGAAAAAAAACTATTGTCGTCGTTGCGTACCGTATGAACATCGCAGGTCTCCTCGAGCTTAATGCTGAAGCGCCGATCTTCGTCCAGCTCAATGAACCTGTCGCACATACCTCGGTCGTCGTGGCACCAGTCGCACTCCCCCGGGCAGTTTTCGTCGTCCGATGAGTACGACATTTCCGGCCTATGTTCATAATTCAAATATTAAACTAGATCATTATTATTAATCATGGGTTGACTATCGATGATGTACGTAGCTCCTCCTTTCATTTCTGAGTCCATTATTATACCAAATTGTCTAGCACACGGGAATGAAGGAGAACTTATCCAATATGAGCATTCAACAAGCAAAACCAAATCATAAAATAAGCAAAACCAAATCATAAAATAAAGTAGTATTCATATTAGCATGCATTCAATAATTATAAGCAAAAGTACATCATCTCTTGGTGTCCGTACATCGTCGAATATTATCACTAATACAACTAGAACCGTAGCGCCCGACGGGTATCGACGCGGGCGGTGGACACCCAAAGATAAGGAACCATCACAGGATCATAGCTCCAGTGAGATCCTTGAAGAAACAGCCAGGTATTGTCGAACCTGCCCTCCAATGCAACCATGTAGCGACGGGCGTGCTCGTCCTCCTCGCTGACACGGTGACGTACCACCTCCGCAGTGTCCGGAAGCCTCAGCACCGTCACTGGCCCACGCGACCGCCATCAAACAAGGATCGGGTCAACAACGGGCTGCCTCCTCACCAACCTCGTCCCCGGAAGGTAGCACCTCAAATACCAGCCAGCGGAGCCAGGTCCCGAACATGGCCCTCGATCAAGCAGGCCTCCACCGCCGAGTCGACGACGATGAGGATGCGGGATAGGCATCGCCGACGTCGATGCGGGAACTACTTCCATATATAGTTAAATAAAGTAGTTTTATTAATTAAATCAACTATCTAGTTCAACTACTAAGCACTTACTATAAATAAATAAAGTAGTACTTACTAAAAACAAACTACTTTTATATATAGTAAAATAAATTAGTTTATTAAATCAACTAGCTAGTTCAACTATATATAAACTACTTCTTATTTTTTCCTTTTTCTAAATACTATGAACAAAAAAATCATTAAAATTCTATGAACAAAATTAATTACACAATCTAAATATCACCAAAAATCTATTAACAATAATATCACCAAACATGCATATTCAACAATAATATCACCAAAAAATCTATTAACAGAAAAAAATCTAACATGATATGAACAAATTAATTACACAATCTAAATTACACAATATGAACTACATATCTAAATTACTACACATCTAATCTAACAAAAAAATCTACGAACTACAAAAAAATCTAAAACAATCTAACAAAAATAAAAAAAAGTTGCTCACGGCCGGCGACGGCGACGGCGAGTCCGAGGGCTGGGCGGCGGCGGCCGGGCGGCAGGCGGGGCGGCGACTCATGGGCGGGCGGGGGCGGCGGCGACGGTGTCGGGCGAGGCGGCGAAGGCGAGGTGGCGGCAGGGGACGGCACGCGGCGACAGGAGAGGAGGAGGAGAGATCGAAGTCGGGAGAGGAGGACGGCGCGCTAAGTGTTGTATATATAGCAAAGGCTTTTGTCCCGGTTCGTGAAACTAACCGGGACTAATGCCCCCCTTTAGTCCCAGTTGGAGCCGCCAACCGGGACCAAAGGCCTCTTTTCAGCAGCCCAAAGGGCGGGAAACGAAGACCTTTGGTCCCGGTTGGCGCCACCAACCGGGACTAAAGAGGGGCATTGGTCCCGGTTGGGGCCACCAACCGGGACTAAAGAGGGCATTGGTCCCGGTTGGAGCCACCAACCGGTACCAATGGACCCGTCTAATTACTTTTTTATTTTCTGCAGCTGTTTTTTAGTTGATTCTTTCTGCAGTTGTTTTTTTAGTCCCACCTCGCCAAGCGAGAGGCACTCGCAGCTGTTTATAAGCCCTGAGTGCAGAGACGATGAAGAAGAGGCTCAATGTTCACCTGCACGTTGGTTAGCTTCAAGCCTTGAGGAATAGGATATACTGCACAGAGCTATGTGCAGTGCAGTTGACACTATTCCGAAAGGCTTGAAGCAAATTAACGAGCATTGCGCCTTTTTTTTATTTTTAATGACTTTTTACAACTCAGAAATAAAAAAATGTAGCAGAAAAGAAAAAAAAACTATATAAAAAACCACTCAGAAATAAATAGAAGAAAAAATAGTTTTTATTAACTTTACTAAAAAAATGACCATAGATGCTTATATTTAATGACTTTTTACAACTAAGAAATAAAAAGAAAAAAATAAATGTAGCAGAAAAGAAAAAAAACTATATAAAAACCACTCAGAAATAAATAGAAGAAAAATAATTTTGATTAACTTTACTAAAAAATGAGCATAGATGCTTATTTTTAATGACTTTACAACTCAGAAATAAAAAGAAAAAAATAAATGTAGCAGAAAAGAAGAAAAACTATATAAAAACCACTCAGAAATAAATAGAAGAAAAAATAGTTTTGATTAACTTAACTAAAAAAGGAGCATAGATGCTTATTTTTAATGACTTATTAAAACTTAGAAATAAAAAGAAAAAAATAAATATAGCAGAAAAACTATATAAAAACTACTCAGAAATAAATAGAAGAAAAAATAGTTGTGATTAACTATACTAAAAAATGAGCATAGATGCTTATTTTTAATGACTTATTACAACTCAGAAATAAAAAGAAAAAAATAAATATAGCAGAAAAAACTATATAAAAAACTATTCGGAAATAAATAGAAGAAAAAATAGTTGTGATTAACTTTACTAAAAAAATGAGCATAGATGCGCTTATAGAGAAAATTCGACCTAAATTCATAATAAATTTCTACTAACTTCAGAGAAATTCAGTATGAATTTAGGTCAAATTCCCTGTATAAGGGCATCTATTTTCATTTTGAGAGGAGCTCAACACGGCAGAGAGGGAGGGGCTTATAAACCGGTGTGAACCCCCTTCGATTGGCGAAGAGGGACTAAACTCTGGCCGCAACGAGGACCAACCCTTTAGTCCCGGTTGGTGGCTTGAACTGGGACTAAAGGGCAGCCTTTGGTCCCGGTTCATGCCTCCAACCGGGACGAATAGTGGTGGGCCAGGAGCGAAGACCATTGGTCCGGTTCGTCCACCAACCAGGACCAAAAGGTCCAAACGAATCGGGACCAATGGCCCACGTGGCCCGGCCGCCACCGGGGCTCACTGAACCGGTCCAAGGTTCCCCATTGGTCCCGATTACGGGTGAACTAGGACTAATGGGCTGTCCCTGCCTGGACCATTGCCCCCTTTTCTACTAGTGTACATTAATGATTTTAATATTATTTAGCTGACACAGGTAACTACATAACAATGTTGTGTAATATTAATGATTTCATTTTCGATCATATTTAATGCTTGTTACTAAAAAATATCAACTATGTGATTTTGGTTTTGAGTTTTAACAAAAGTTGTGTTTAAATAAAAGCTGGAAAATTGCATAAATTATATGATGCATATGTATATATTTGTGTATCTACA
Organism: Aegilops longissima; assembly: GCA_021605205.1. Lineage (NCBI taxonomy): Eukaryota > Viridiplantae > Streptophyta > Magnoliopsida > Poales > Poaceae > Aegilops > Aegilops longissima. The sequence continues at coordinate 143,586,773 of CM038682.1, read as the reverse complement.
TGTGTTGGTATATATCTTAATATGATCAAATATCATTATTGAGATCTCTAAAAGTATATTGTCTAACTAATATCATTGTTGGTTTCGTGTTTATTATCATATAAACCTATTTATAGAACCTCCTAGAATACAAATCGAACCATTTCGAAATAAAGCAAGTTATGTTCAGTAATAAGTTGGTAAAATGTGACTAGGAGGCCAACTAATAATTTGGTTTGTGGTATAAACTGCTTGTACAAAATATGATTATTATATAATATAATCTTTAAAAGTAAATGGATAATAGTGTATTGTTGTTGTTATAGTAATTTAACATTTGGGGGCCCTCCTCCTCCTGGGCGGTCGCCCTCTTTGCACTGCCTATGGGCCGGCCCTGAAGGGAGCCCGCGGATCCATGGGCGCCTCCTCTCCACGGGAAACTCATATGAGCCGCATTTTGAGGGGAGTAGCGTCCCGAGGCACACACAAGCAGCGAACTGGGCCGGCCCACTAGCGGGATAGCACCCAAAATGTCCAAAAATTAATGTGGTCGTTCAGGTTCAAACCGACGACGGCACAAACTACAAGCGCGCAAGTAACCAGCGCACCTGAAGGGGCTTGCTGTTAAATTCCTGGCTCATGGCTTTAATAAGGAAGTATTGTAAGATCGAACGTCTTATGAAAATTCAAACACGAGTTTTTTAAGAAACTAATTACTTTTTGACAAGCAAAATATTCAAAAAAATCTAACGAAATTTGGGAAAATCAAACATCTGTTGATTTTGCGAAAATGGAAATATTTTTTTGAAATTGGGAATAGAAGTGGAAAAACAAACATTTTTTGAAACTCCGAACAAAAACTGAAAACATGAACATTTTTTCAGATGTGAATATTTTTTCAAAATACAATCATTTTTTGAATTTATGAACAATTTTGAAAATTCAAAAAATTGAAGCTCCAAACAAAATCAGAAAAATGAACATTTTTAGATGTGAACAAAATTTGAAAATAAGAACATTTTTGAATATTTGATATGAAAATACGAACAACTTTTGAAAAGATAACAAATTGTTGACAAGTGCCAACTTTTCTAAAAATATTTTTTAAAAAATTCGTGAACATTTTTAGATTTGTGAACAAAAATTGAAAATGGGAACATTTTTTTAATTCCCAAAAACTTTTTGTAATGTAAGAACATTTTCTGAAGTTGTGACCAATTTTTCAAAAAACGAGAACAATGTTTTATTTGGAACTTTTTTTGAAATGATGAATAATTTCCAAAAACAAGAAAAGTTTTTGAATTTTGAACAATACTTGAGTTCCTTAACTTATTGTGGAAAAAAGAAAAAAAATATGTGAACAATTTTTCAATTAGTGAACAAAATATGAAAACATGAACATTTTATAAATTGGTGAACAAATTTGAAAAGCTGAAACTCCTAAACATTTTTCGAATGCAAGCAGAATTTGAAAACATGGACAATTTTGAATTTGTGAAAAAAATAAAAAAATTGAGTTTGCCAATAATTTGTGAAAAGTTGAACAAATTTCAAAACATGAACAATTTTTAAATGACGAACATACTTTAAAGGTTGATAACAAAATTTGGAAACACGAACAATTTTTGAAACATGAAATTTTGAAGAAAAAATAATAAAAACTTAACAAAAGGAAACGACAAAAAACCAGAAAAGGAAAAAAGAAGAAGAAAAAAACAGAAAATTGAAAAACGAAAAACGAAAAAAAAAACACAAAATCCGGTTCAGGGATTCCCCAAACCGGTAAAAACCCGGCTGGGAAACTCTAGAAGGTTACAAAACCGAAACTGCCGCCTACAGTAGGAGATGGGCCGGCCCAGTTGATCGCTCCCCTATGTGATTGCTCGACTGCTTGACGCAGAGAGCGTCAAATACGATTTTCCCTCTCCACGCCCGCCAGAAACGGTACTGTGTTCTACTACTTGTTCTGCGTTAGCTTGCGTAGATAGATCCATATGGTTTCATGAATCAATCTACGCGACATGGTTTCATGAATCAATCTACTTTCTGGTTTTATGAAAAAATTGCGGTACAGGCATGGCGGAGACAAATTGATCTACTTTCTGGTTTCATGAAAAAATATTACACATGAACAAATTCGCACGGGAACCAATTTATTTTCATATCGAGTAAAAAAAACACCCTTCTAAGTGCCATACATGTGGCATGAAGACATGGAAACTTTGAATGTTTTTGAAGGCAAGTTTAATGACGCGAGGATGGTAACGTTAGTTGTCAAGCATGTCAATATCTATGCTTTAGATTTTTTTTTTGGTTTGTAGTTTCTTTTCGGATGGCAACTTTAATTATAAAAAATGTCAAGGCTGGAGTGTTTCATACCACACATGTGGCGCTTATCATTTGGAAAAGAAAAATTTAAAATGGATTGCATCGTGTGATTTTCTCGTGTAGGATGCATAATGCTCCCTCTCTTTTTACATGGTAATACATGTCGCATTCATACATGTCGCATTTATATCATAAAGAACAAAGACCGACAGGACAAAACTGAAAATATAGCAGAACATCTCTGAGCTTGACACCAACACCCGTCACCTGCCTCCGGCACCACCACAGCTGCCACCGAAGAAAAGAATGACGAATCACCTCCTCACCCGAGCTCGACGCGGCTCCATCGCTGATATGCAGCTTTGCGGACCTCCAAAGTGACTCACCAAAAGTGAAGCCATTAGCGTTGAACGAATCAGACCGGGGCAACACCCCGGGCACGCCATCGAACTCCAGATCTGACAACCCAACACGACTAAAACGCCTAAGGAGGAAACCACATCTACCATCCACGAACCACGAGCCCAGCACATGCTCCGTCTTCCAGATGTCGTCGATGCAGACCACAATCTGCATCCGCTCCTGGACTACCTCCCAAACTCCGCGTTGACGCTGGAGCAAACGCCGTGGTAACGGCGGAGCCCGAGGACACATGTCCATCATGAGGATGCCGCCGCTGCCCCGCCATGCTTTTTTGAACAGACTGGTTTTCAAATCCATCCCCAACTATAGGACTGATGGCCTCGTCAAGGAAGGATCCGAAGAATCTATATTCAGCATTGTCATTGTCGCCGCCGAAGCAAAGACGATGAACAACCTAAAAACCTAGACTAAAAGAGAGTAAAAGTAATCCACACGTGGATCCGTGCCCCCCCCCCCCCCACACACACGATGACCGAGGTCGCCGGTGGAGGGGAGTCGCCGGAGAGCGGCGTTGGAAGATCTGCCTCCCTCTGTTTTGTTTTTCGTTCACTACTACTAGTACGAAGAGCATCTCCCTGTATTTAATGCTATTCAAAATTTAATCCACCCAATTGTGTTTCACCAATGTTGCGCATGAATACCCGATTCAGTGGACTAATCGGCGACATGGAGACGAGGGTACGTGGATCCATGCGCACCTCCTCTCCACAGCCGCAACAGACGAGGCTCATGTTGTATTCCCTTAGTTTGAAATTACTTGTCATCAAAATGGATAAAAATGAATGTATCTATAACTAAAATACATTTTTTTTAAAAGGGGAACACCCCGGCCTCTGCATCAGAACGGTGCATACGGTTACATATATAAATAAAAAATAGGTTCAACAAGGTCTTAAAGTCTCGAAACAAATAAAAAACGGCAAACTCACACAGATCCCCAACGCCAAGAATAAAAATTCCAAAAACCACAACCGGCTGGCATCTAGATACATTTATTTTTTAGACGAGTAATTCCGAACGGAGGGAGTACTTGATAGATCCGTGATGTGGTTGCTACGGCTAGCCACCCAGGGGCGGACCCAAGTACAACCGAGTGGGGGCCTAGGCCCCACTCAAAATTTTGAATTCCCTTTGTATTTGTGCATATTTTGAAAGAAAAAACTTCAAAATCAACAACTTTGTAAAAGTTGTGCCCCCAGTCAAATGATGCGCCCCCAGTCAAAATTTTGTCTGGGTCCGCCCCTGTAGCTACCTCGTCATTTTGGCACCGCGTAACACTTCTTTTTGCCTCTCTCCTTCACCTGCCGGGGCGTGGAGTCCAACCCGTCGTACAGTTCTTCCGCATTTGGGCAAGATCTGAATCCTGCTGCTTCTTAATTACCTTTTCATGTGCTTTGGTTTAACAAGCAATAGTACTTGACAATTTAACATTTCTACAAGCTTTATAATAAAAGGAGTCATATAATAAAAAGGAACACCGCATCTACAACTTCGATGGTGCTTTAGAACTCTTACCTTGTATAAATTTCTACACCCTCAGTTCCAAAATAAGTGTCTCAACTTTGTACTAACCTTAATATAAAATTGTATTAAAATTAAGACACTTATTTTAGGACAGAGAGAGTACATATTTGCGAATTGCTCCTTTGTCATGCCATGAGTGGTTTTTCTGGGATAGATGCACCCACGTTGCACCCATTATCTAGCCCGTCCATGCAGTGATGCTCAGGCCCGAGCCCCGGGGGGGGTGCGACCTGTGCGGCCGCACAAGGCCCCCGTTTTCGAGGGCCCCAAAAAATTTACACAATAGTACTACTCCTATGTATAGATGGCCTTCAGTCTTTGATATGGGCCTCTGTTCCTTGCGTCTGCCGCGCGTGAAGAAGCCCACGATCGGGGGTAACGCCTCATCCATGTATCGAGACGAGCGAAGCGGCAAGACGTTCCTTCGTCCATTCGTCTGGCGCTGGCGGCCATCGCTCGACGCGGCCCCTGGCTCCTGACTCCTCTGTCCAGTTCTCTTTCCTTGGTGTTGAATCCACGGTCGAGATGTTCAGTACTTCAGTTCCAATCCAACGTGGTAGATTCTTTCTAGGAGATCAGAACACAGGAGCCCACAGGGTGGGAAACAGCAGCCCGCATGGAGGATCTGTTTCATCTGAATTCTGAAGGCAAGGAAAGGTCAGGTCATCTTTCAATCTCCGAATTTTTAAGCGTCTTCGCGTCAATAATCGGTGATCCTGTAATCCCTTACTATAAGTTTCGCTTTCCGCCCGCTATTTAGTTATACTAAAATCTTGTGGTTGATTTTTTTTTCTTTTCATCTATTAGGCGTTTAGTATTGCAGATCCAAGTGGCAAGTTATGTCTTCGTTTAGAGAACATGAATCTGGTTACCAAAAGTGTTTGGAGAAACAAAAAAAATAGAGGATTTAACTCGGTCCCAGAAAGATGATGTTGTTTAAGTGAATACTATACAACCAAGAATAGGTACGATTCTTGATATTTTCAGTTGGCATGTAAGATATTGTGATTTTTATATTACTATAGTTATGTTTATGTAGTGTTTCTTAAGCAAGATAGGGACCATTTTAAAATTTTGCACAGGGCCTCCGATTTTGGCGGCTCGGCCCTGGTGATGCTCTCCTTGAGATCTGTTCCACAAACAGTAGATGCAGCAGAGATTAAATCACATAATGAACAGTAATCACTGCTGGACATTTCTCTCTTCTACCGTCGTGTCCCTCATAAACTATTCTGTACGCACATGCACAACAGCCCAAAGCGATATCTCTCTCAGACTTTTTTCTTCCAGTTATAAACTATTCTGGCCTTTTCTATTTGACCAAGTACAAAAAGTATCTCTGTCACGCAGTTTCTCTCTTCCATTGAGATAAAAAATAGCTCAATCACGTAGTTAAAACTGTGAACCACTCTCTGCCCATCTCTCTCTTCCCCCTCACGCTCCGGTTCTCTTGGTCAAAGTTCTCCTGACATGCATGCACATCATAGTCTCTGTCAATCTCTCTCTCCCACTCTCGCTTTCTCTCTCCTGGTGCATGGAAGAGTGGCACCTACTAGTAACAGTGCGCATTATCCCCCAGTAGACTGTGCAGCTAGCTGACAGCAACAGTGCGCATGCATATACTACTAGCACTAGTATTTATTTATTTTTTGAGGAAAAGCCATCATGGCGGTTTATATTTCATGTGAGAAAAGGGCTACATCATTTGAAAGTACATCAAGCAAAAAGTCCGGAGCCTCGTTCTGCCAAACAATAGTTCTCGAGTGGGCTACATCATTTGAAAGTACATCAAGCAAAAAGTCCGGAGCCTCGTTCTGCCAAACAATAGTTCTCGAGTGCTCCGACTTTGTAGCCAATAGATCCGCCGCCATATTGGCCTCCCTAGGACTATGACAGAAATAAACAGAAATAAAGTTGCGACATAAGAAGGCACATTCCTCATAGATGGCTGCCGCTGGATCCAGGGAATTCCCTCCATGTTGCATGACTTCGATCACCTCCATACAGTCAGCATGTATCTCCACCTTGTTGCATCCAATATTGTTTGCGAGGATTAGCCCGTCCTTGAGGCCTCTCGCCTCCGCCGTTGCTGCATCCTCGACGAACGGAATGTGTGACGCCGAAGCTGCAATAAAAACTCCCATGGAGTCGCGAATGATTGCACTTGTACCACCAGTGCCACTATCCGCATCAAAAGAGGCATCCACATTTAGGCTGACAAATCCCTCGGCTGGCTTTTTCCATCCATGCTTCTGGATTCGCCCTCCTTGTTGCTTCTTTGCTCTCATTAAATTCTTGGTCAAAGTTGCAATAGCCTGAGCCGATCGAGCCGGCTCCTGGATGGCCTCCCCGTGAGTAACTCTCCGGCGTTCCCACCAGATATACCATACGGCCACCGCTAGGAGCTCCTTCCTGGATACGTCCGGTAGTGTCGGGACTATATCATTTGGCATCAAAAGCAATTCACCTAGAACCGACGCTCCTTCCAGCTCATATTCACACAGCTCGTTGATAGTAGAGCTCATACCAAGCTTTGCCCAGATCTCCTGCACCCTGTGACAGCGAAAGAAAGCATGTCGAATACTCTCACAATCTGTCCCACATAATGGGCAATCTGATACTGTGATCATATGACGATTTGCCAGAACACCCGGCACGGAATTGCACCATACAGCGCTCGCCACATGTGCACTTTGATTTTCGCCGGTACTCGAAGCTTCCAAAGAATGCGCCAAACTGGACTAGTACTTGAAGACAATATTGAGTTTGTTTGCCTCAACTTTCGTCCGTGTTGGTGATCCCACTCCATATGGTAAGCCGTCTTGACCGAAAAAATCCCAGTTTTATTATAGTGCCACGAAACAAAATCCTCCATCATCCCCGTTGCAAGAGGTATATTCAGAATACGGTTTGCATCAATGGGCCAAAAAATATGTCTGATAAGGTTTTCATCCCAACACCGATTATCCATGTCTATTAGCTCAGAAACTTTGGTTAGGATGATATTACGTCGAGGTGTCATAACCTTTCTGCTCGGGCTGCTAGTAAACCAAGGATCATCCCATATACTTATCTGTGTGCCATCACCCACTCTCCAGATGTAGCCTTTTTTGAAAGTTTGGAGACCACTCCATAGGCTCTGCCAGGTGTAGGAGCTCCCCTTCTTGAGAGGGAAATTTAGCAGATCTCCATCTGGAAAGTATTTTGCCTTTAACACTCTGGCACATAATGAGTCTGGCTCTGCTAGTAGCCTCCAGCTCTGTTTCGCTAGTAGTTCCAAGTTAAAGCAGTGCACATCTCTGAATCCCATACCTCCATTGCTCTTTGGCACGCACATCTTCCACCATGCGAACCAATGCATGTGCTTCTTTTCCTCCTCATCCCCCCACCAGTATTGTGACATAGCTGTCGTTATTGCATTGCAAATCTGTTTTGGGAGCTTAAATACTAGCATAGCATATGAGGGAATGGCTTGTATGATAGCCTTTAGCAACACTTCTTTACCTCCAAAAGAGAGCATCTTCTCCTTCCAACCTCTGATTCTGTCCAGGATTCTGTCCACTAAGTGTTGAAAGCAATCCGATCTCTCAAGCCCAACAATCGGGGGCAATCCCAAATATTTATCCGTTAGCGCCTCTGCCATGATATTCAGGGTAGAGCACACCTCCGCCCGTACATCTACAATAGTACACGGGCTGAAAAAGATGCTTGATTTGGCCTCATTATATGCGGCCATTAGTACATGTACTACACTAGACGTATATACCAGAAATATTAGGGGGGCGAGCGATTAGGGGGGGTCTTGCCCCGAGGCATTACAGTAGTCATCCAAGGCGTTGCCACGGGGCTTTTAAAATATTTCTGTTGAATTGTATAAACATAATGCATGTTTAGGGCCCGTTCGGTACGTCTCCCTCAGCTAGCTTCAACCAGGGGCGGAGCCAGGATTTGAGCATGAGGGGGGGCGAAGAAGCCAATAACTGGGCAATGCATATAAAGTATATAAAACGTGACTATAAAAGTCTTCTATATACACTAGTAGAAAAAGGGCCTATAGTCCCGGTTGGTGAGGGCCTTTAGTCCCGGTTCATGAACCGGGACTAAAGGGTTAATACTAATACCTCGCCCTTTAGTCCGGTTCTATCCGAACCGGGACAGATGGGCCTCCACGTGGCCTGTCCGCTGAGCCCAGCGGGAGGGCCTTTGGTCCCGGTTGGTGGCACCAACCGGGACCAATAGGCATCCACGCGTCAACATTTCTTTGGCTCTGGTTTTGTTTTTTTTCAAAGGGGGGTTTGGGGGTTTTGGGGGTTAATTTAGGTGTTTCATATATTGTGCTATAGCTAGCTAATTAATAGAGAAAAGTGTCCTTTCTTTTGTCCGTGCTTGGTCGACGTTACGTACTATACATACATATAGAGAGGACTAACTAGACATGCTAGCTAGCTAGTAATTAAGCAAATGAAGATCGTCATGAACATATATGCATACAGAGAGAAGTGATATCGACCACCTCTCCTTCTCCGAGAGATTGGTCGAACAACAAGTTCTCGTATATCTATCCGACACTACCGCTACATATATACAATAATTATCTTTTACAATACGGACGCGTGGTCCACATAGTATTCCCCGTCTTCAGCGATCACATAGTCAAGAAAGAATGCCGCCAATTCCTCTTGAATTGCTCGCATGCGATCTGGTGCTAGGAGTTCATCCCGCTTCCGAAACATCTAATTTTAAGAAAGGGGTCAATACATATGAATGAAACTCAACACAAATGATGGTAATAAAATAAAATTGTGAATATTTTTATTTACGCACTTCAAATTGTTTGTCGGAGTAGCCCCTCTCACAGGTCGTGTGGCGGATGGACTCGCAAACGTAGTATCCACAGAAATCATTTCCTTGTTCCTGCCACAACCACTTTACAAGAAACAGAGGTCAGTCAAACTGATAATTAGCAAGCACATGCTAAATGGTATTGATGAAACTAGCGCTTGAATCACTAGGAGATGCGTGGAATATGCTACTATATAGTACTTACTTTGGTGTCTAAATTACAGCTTCTTCGGTAGTCCGGAGCTTTTTGGTGAATTTTCCCAAGCCCTGCCATACAAAGAAAACAATTACTTGATATCAGAAATGAACAAAGTTGCTGATATGGTGGATAATGATCGATTTAACTTACTTCTCGAGCATTTCAGTCATTTCCGCATACTCCTTGGGATCTTTTCGTCTCGAGTCTAAGACAGTTACTACTCCTGCTCAAGCTTAATCTCTAGCAGAATATAGTGGAACTCTGCGCATGCATAACTCATCAATATTACATTTCTATAACCTGGACTAAATAAGGAAACCGAATATGCCATAAGACAGTAACACTCACGTGTAGTTGTAAGGAAAGAGTATTGTATTTTGTGTTCATTTATTTCCAACGATCGTAGCAAGTTGGCCTCGGTTTCAATGGCACGATATTTAACCTCATTTGCATCTATGAGATATGTGTTAATGAACCCAATATCACCCACTTGTTTTTTCTTCATTTCTACGATCTTCAATCTGCATAATATAGTGAGGATATTTATAAATACATGCAATGAAAGAGCTGAGTTATATAGAGATACTTAATGACAGAAGTAGTACTACTTACGACGATAGCAGGTGACCGTTGCTTTATCGAGGGCCAATTGATTGAAAAACTGATAGAACTCCTCAAATGGAATAGGCAGCAGTTCAATTCCAAGGAGGTCATGCTCCTTTTAACTCTCACATACAAAGTATTCCTCCCTCGACTCTTTGCAGGTTTTCATGTACCAATCATGCAATCTTCGCATCATCGTTGTTAGAGAGCTTTCATCTTTGACGAGAGGCTTCCCGTACTCGTATCTTTGTATCTGCACCTCCAAGAAATCAAATTGTACATCGTCGGGCAGGTAATCTTCAGGATTGCCATAACGGGCACCATCCTCGGATCGACGATGTCGCTAGCGAGCACCTTGAGCGGGGGCACGATTGCTTGCTTGTTCGCCGAGCTGGGCAATTTGTTTCCCAGCTCGTCGTTCTTTCATCCTTTGATCACCGACAGTACTTCCCGATCTCTCCGCTTCGCAAATGCCTTTCCAATAATGCGCTCATAGTTGCCTTTGGCGGAGACTTGGGTGGTTTTGTCGGGGCAGCAGAGTGCGCTTCGCTTTGACCGGATCTACCTTCTCCTCCGGAGGTGGATGTCTCTTTGCTTTCAACCCTTGAAACCAGTCATCCACTTCGGTCAGCGCGATCTTCGCGTTTTCCTCCTCGCTCCTCTCAGACGGTAACTTCTCCGAGTCTTCAGAGAAGGACAGAATCAGATCTCCTCCCGCCTTTGGCTGTCTTGCTAGACGCCGCAGAGCGACGGAGCAGATGTCTTCTTTCCTTGCTTACGAGGTGGAGGAGAAGGACTACGACGCGCCGGAGCAGCCGAGCGGCGGCGGGTCTCTTCCGCTTCTTGCCGACGAGGCGGAGAAGGAGGAGGCTGGCTGCCCGGACGCGCCGGTGCAGCGGATAAGGAGACGGAGTGCCGCCCGCGCCGGAGAAGGAGCCGGCCGAGTGCCCCGATCGTCACTCGCCGGAGGAGGAGGCGGTGGAGGAGGCGGAGTGCCCCGACTCGCGGAGAAGGAGGAGGAGGCGGAGGCGCCCAGATTCGAAGGTTGATGAGATCCTTCCGCCATAGGCATGGAGTCTTCAGAGAAGAACCCAGCCGATACTCCCTTCACCGGTAGGGTGGTCAAGCCGAGGTCCTCAAATCCTCCGTTATTTCATCGACCATCACCTTAGCATATCCTTCGGAATCGGCCGGCGGTGAAAAGTTGAGTCGGGTTTAGTAGGATAAACAGAGCCAACAGCCGCCTTGACCTTCAAATTGCTCCATTGCGCCATAAGGTGGCAACTTTCAAGATCCGTGATAGCATCCACGGGATAGTGGCAGGAGCCGCCAAGGCATGCTGCTCTGGCTGAAGCAGCTCGGTGGAAGCCATGCTGCTTCTCCGCCGAGATGGCGGGGTAGCCGGGAAGCTTGGCAGGTCGTTTGTTGTGATCTGCTGCTTCGTTCCTCTTCTCGTTCCTCTAGCCCCATTACCCTTTCGTGCAGCGCTTTGCATTAGGCTCGCTCCAGTTTCTTCCTCCTCTCATGGGTTTTGTAACCCCTGCGTCCGAAATCCAGCCTTCCACGAAGCGGATCTGGCGTGCCTCGTGTCCGCCCAGGTGCTCAGGATTCCCGAGGGCCATTGTGAGCTCGTCCTTCTCCCATCTCGAACGAACTTCCCTTGCTGCGCTGCTTCGATATAATGCTGAAGCCTCTTGACCGGTATGTCCAATTGTTCGTCCGCCCAAATGCACTTCCCGTTATAGGGTCCAAGGATCCGCTGCCTCAAGAACCAGTCCGCAACGGTGCGGCGATTCATTGTCTCGGTTCGATCCCTTTACCAAGCAGATCATTCTCAGCCTTGGCCCACTTAGGCGGGCTATGAGGTAGCCACGACCCGTGCGATGGTGAAGCTTCTTCTTCGCAGCATTTCTCTTGTTTGTCGCTGACATCTTTGTACTCTTTTCCGATGTCTTGTAGGCCACAAATGCGGGCCATCATCTCGATCTTCTCATATTTGCCGTGAATTCTGGTGTCTCAATTTTTTCGACATACGATTGAGTTCTTTCTTCCAATTCCTGAATAGTTCGCATCTTCTTAAGAGCAAAAGACTTGATTAATGGCTCTATTATCTGGCTTCTCCGGATCATCCTCTAGCGGTAGGGTAAAATTTGACTTCAGCTCACCCAAAGATCATTTTTCGCATATCATTGACACAAGACACCTCGTGGTCTTCGTTCTTAGGCTTATACCATTGGTGGATGCTGATCGGGATCTTGTCCCTAACCGTAACCCGCACTAAGCAACAAATGCCTTCTTTGTCCCGGTAGGGTTCAATCGGTTGGCCGTCGTACGCGATTTGTATGATCTCAAACTTTTCATCCGAGCTCAACTTTTCTTCGGCCTCGTCTCTTTACCGGTTGTGCTCGATCCGGAGGGCTAGAAAAAGAACAAAGATGAGAGTTAATTAATATGTGTACATATATACCAAAACAAAGACGAGAGCTAGTCAACACAGCTTAACTAATATATATACCTGGCGGACTCGGTTTGGTGATCACCGGGCCATCCTCACGGTCTACTTCTTCACCCTCTCCTTCTTGCACCGGCATTGGGTCATCGAGCCATGTAAATCATAGCCACTGCTTCTTCACCCTCTCCTTCCAGACCATCGTTGTCGTTGAGAAACATCATCGAGGAGACGGCATCACTTCCGTGTGCGATTATGTCCCTCAACAACGCTTCTTGTGCTTCGTCTCGGGGGGTGTCCATAGTTTCTACAAATATTTACAACATGGCAATTATTATTCAAACATGACAGATATGGATATATTAGTGCCAACGTAGAACTAGCTAGCTAATCACAATAAGGAATCATATTAGTGGCCTCGACGCTGCTTCTCTAGGGTTTGGGGTGGCCTCGACAACGCTTCAAGGGTTAGGGGGTGGCCTCGAGAACGCTTCAAGCTAGGAGGGGGAGTGCGACATCGATCCCCCCACGTGTTGAAGCTATCGGGAGGGGGTCGGCGTTGAACAGTACATCTATGTCCCACAAGTGACGTGGGCATCGACGCCCGCGGTAGGGTAGAGGGTCGTGGATCGCCGAGCGGTCGAGGGTCAAGGGGTCGAAGATCGCCGAGGGGTCGGGAGGTTGCCTAGTGTCAAAGGATTCAACAAAACCATGTCTTCATCATTAGTAAAGTAACAGGTGCATGATGGTACAAAGGTCTCCAAAGTTGTTTTGGAGCGGAGTCGAGATAGGATAACCCGCTTTTGGTACAAAGTTCAGCAAAAGGCAAATTATCCTATCAGGACTCCATTCCGTAACAACTTTGAGGACTGCACCATCATGCCATGGTTACTTCGGCTAATGATGAAGCCATGGATTTCTTCAATACTTTGACACTATAGGAACCCTCGAATTCGAAACCTTCGACCCTTGACCCCTTAACGACCCTCGACCCTCTACCCTAGTTCCCGACCCTCGACCCTCGGCAATCCTCGACACCCTCGTTATATCGACAACCACGCAACATACATATACATGGGAAAATAATGTTATCGGGAGGGGTATCGGTACCCCCCTCGTGTCAAAGTTTCTTCTTTCTCCTCTATTCCTTTCTTTCTTCTTCTCCTCTTCTTTTTCTTCTTATCCCTCGAGAAAGGAAAATAAGGAAAAGGAAGAAAAGAGGAAGAAGGAAGAAGGAAGAAGAAGAAGAAAAAAAAGAAAAAAAAAGAGGAGAAGAAGAAAGAATAGAGGAGAAGAAGAAAAATAGAAAAAAATTCTATTTTTTCTTCTTCTCCTCTATTCCTTTCTTCTTCTCTCTTCTTTTCTTCTTTTCCTCTCATTCTTTTCTTCTTCTTCTTCCTTCTTCCTTCTTCCTCTTTTCTTCCTTTTCCTTATTTTACTTTTTCCTCTACACTAACCTAATTAAAATGCACTAACCTAATTAAAATTGTAACTTTCTATATATGAACAAAAACTAAAGTAATAAAATAAAAACATATACATTGTAGCCACATACACATATACATCACATATGAACAAAAAAAATAAACTAATAAAATAAAAACGGGGCGGCTCGACGGCGGCGGCACAACGGGCGGCGACGGGCGACGACGGGCTTCGAGGCAGGCAAGAGGGGGGCGACGACGGCTCGGGCAGGCAAGGGCGACGAGGAGGCGGCGGCTCGAGGCAGAAGCGGCGACGACGGCTCGAGGCGTGGCGGCGACGACGGCGAGCGTGGGGGTCGTAGGGCGGGCGCGACCAAAGCGCTGGGAAGCGGCGGCGACAGCGACGACGGGCGACGGCGACGACGACGACGTCGGCGGCGGCGGCGTTAAGAGGCAGCGCTGGCGGCGACAAGGGAGGGCGACGACGAAGCGCGCGGATGGCGTCGGCGGCGCTGGACGGCGCGGCGGCGGCGGGGCAACTGGCGGCGTCGATGTGCTCAAGGTCGTCGGGGGCAATCTGCGAGGAAATGTGAAAATTTCCTAAGTCTTTGCTTATATAGCAAAGCCTTTGGTCGGTTCAGGCACGAACCGGGACTAAAATGCATTAGTCGGTTGGTGCCACCACCGGGACCAAAGGCCTGTTTTCAGCAGCCCAAAGGGCGGGAAGCGGCGACCTTTGGTCCCGGCCAGTGGCACCAACCGACTAAACCCTTTAGTCCCGGTTGGTGCCACCAACCGGGACCAAAGGTCATGTGCTGCCCAGCGCCAAATGTTTAGTCCCACTCGCTAGTTGAGAGGAGCCGCACCAGATTTATAAGGTGCGGTGCGGCTCCCTCTCGAGCTCCTCTCTAAAGCGAGCTTCGGGCCTAACTCTCGCCATCTGTGCTCAGGCCTCTTTGGGCCTTCCATGGCCTGAATCACGCCCATAGGGTTTCTAGTCGTATTCAGGCCGTGGGGCCCAAGAGGGTGGCACTTTTTTTGCTTTATATTTTATTTCTTTTTGCTTTTGGTTTTAGAAAAATATAAACTTTCTATTAGTGCCATTAGTTTTAAAATTTGAAAACACTTTTTTGTTTTATTTGTTGCTTTATTTATTTTATTTTGTTTCTACTTACAACAAAATACTTATTGTTGCTATTTTTATTTTTTCAAATTTTTTGTTTTGTTTTCTGCATTATTTATTTTCTTTTGGTTTTTGCTTTATTTTTAATTCTTTTTGCTTTTAGGTCAGCAAAATTATAAACTTTCTGTTAGTGCTTTTAGTTTTAGAAAAATATAAACTTTATGTTTGTGCCATTAGTTTTAAAATTGAAAACACTTTTTTGTTTTCTTTGTTGCTTTATTTATTTTATTTTGTTTCTACTTACAACAAAATGCTTATTGTTGCTATTATTATTATTATTTTTCAAGTTTTTTGTTTTGTTTTCTGCATTATTTATTTTCTTTTGGTTTTTGCTTTATTTTTAATTCTTTTTGCTTTTAGGTCAGCAAAATTATAAACTTTCTGTTAGTGCCATTTGTTTTAGAACAATTATAAACTTTCTGTTTGTGCCATTAGTTTTATAAAATTTGAATTCTTTGAAATTTGTGTGAATCACAAGTTTGTGAGCTCAACAAGGCGTAGAGGGACGGGCTTATAAACGGTGTGAGCGCCCTTGGTTGGCGAGGTTTTCAAATTCATAGTTTTCAAATGAACTCTGAAAAAGTTGGCATAGCATGTTCATGAACAAAATGGACAATGGTATCATACTCGTGTGTTACAAAGTTGGCATGGTATCATCATAATAGTTATGGAGAAAGTCTTCATTTTTCTTCGCTTGTGTCGTTTGCTTATTGCACCGTAACCATGGATAATCTTCATCGCTTATCGGGATGCTTGGGTCAGCCTTGACTTTGAAGGGGAATTTCATGAAACTTTTCATACTCTTGAGACATGTCCATCTTGCCCTCCACTCCTGTGGATGTCCCTTTTCTGAAAGAACTATGTGGCGCTTTGGCTCATTGTATGATGTATTCGCTTCCTTATCTTTTCTTTTCCTCGGTCCGTAGACATGTCCTTCACATAGATAACCTGTGCCACATCATTGGCTAGGACGAACGGTTCGTCAGTGTACCCAAGATTTTTCAGATCCTTTGTTGTCATTCCGCATTGTGGGTCTACCAGCACTCCGCCTCTTGACAGATTGACCCACTTGCACTTAAACAAAGGGACCTTAAAATCTACTCCGTAGTCAAGTTCCCATATGTCTACTATGTAACCATAATATGTGTCATTTCCTTGTCGGTTGCTGCATCAAAGCGGACACCGCTGTTTTGGTTGGTGCTCTTTTCATCTTGGTCAATTGTGTAAAATGTATTCCCATTTATCTCAGATCCTTTCCAAATCATTACAATCGAAGATGGTCCCCGGACAACAAGTACAACTCATCACAAACAGTGCTGTCACCTCCGAGACGTGTTTCCAACCAACTGCTGAAAGTCCTGATGTGTTCACATGTAATCCGATCGTCGACCGCTCCGAGTGTTTGGAGCGCAGACTGTTCTTGTGTTCATCGACATACGGGTCACCAAGGTAGAGTTCTCAGAGAAGCTGTAGTGTGCTTGAGACCAAGAATATCCGTCCCTGCATATTATTGAGTCTCTTCCAAGCGTGTTTTTCGGTCAGTCTCCCCTCATACCGCGATTTAGGGAGACCTATCTTATTAAGGCCAGGAATGAAGTCAACACAAAACCCGATGACATCCTCTGTTTGATGGCCCATGGAGATGCTTCCTTCTGGCCTAGCACGGTTACGGACATATTTCTTTAGGACTCCCATGAACCTCTCAAAGGGGTACATATTGTGTAGAAATACGGGACCCAGAATGACAATCTCGTTGACTAGATGAACTAGGACGTGCGTCATGATATTGAAGAAGGATGGTGGGAACACCAGCTTGAAACTGACAAGACATTGCGCCACATCACTCCTTAGCATTGGTACAATTTCTGGATCGATCACCTTCTGAGATATTGCATTGAGGAATGCACATAGCTTCACAATGGCTAATCGGACGTTTTCGGTAGAAGCCCCTCAATGCAACCGAAGCAGTTGCGTCATAATCACGTGGCAATCATGAGACTTTAGGTTCGGAACTTTTCTCGGCATATTTATTATTCCCTTTATATTCGACGAGAAGCGGTCGGGACCTTCATATTGAGCAGGCATTGAAAGAATATTTCTTTCTCTTCTTTCGAAGAGCGTAGCTGGCGGGACCTTCATCTTCGCTTCGGAGGCATGCCCTCTTTTTCGTGCAAGCGTTGCAGGTCCTCTCGTGCCTCGGTGTATCTTTTGTCTTCCCATACACGCCCAAGAAGCCTAGCAGGTTCACGCAAAGGTTCTTCGTCACGTGCATCACGTCGATCAAGAGCGGACCTCTAGGTCTTTCCAGAGGGTAGGTCCCAAAATATAGATTTATTCTTCCACATGGGTGCGTGATTCTCGGCGTCATTCGAATAGCTAGTCCGCGGGACCCTTTCCAAAGATTACGTGTAAATCATTGACCATAGCAAGTACGTGATCACCGGCACGCATGGCGGCTTCTTCCGGTGATCTGCCTCGCTTTGAAATGCTTGCCTTTCTTTCGACATTGATGGTTGGTCGGAAGAAATCGACGATGGCCTGTGTACACATTCTTCCCGCAGCTTCCGGTATATACTATCGGTGTCAAGTAAACAGTGCGTGCATGCGTGGTATCCCTTGTTTGTCCGTCACGAAGGTTCTTGAGCGGGCCAATCGTTGATGGTCACGAACAGCAACGCCTTTAGTTCAAATTCCTCCTTTTGTGCTCATCCCACGACGTACACGCTTCCATTCCACAGCTGTAAAAGTTCTTCAACTAATGGCCTTAGGTACACATCAATGTCGTTGCCGGGTTGCTTAGAGCCTTGGATGAGAACGGCATCATAATGAACTTCCGCTTCATGCACATCCAAGGAGGAAGGTTATACATACATAGAGTCACGGGCCAGGTGCTGTGATTGCTGCTCTGCTCCCGAAAGGATTAATGCCATCCGCGCTTAAAGCAAACCATACGTTCCTTGGGTCCTTTGCAAACTCATCCCAAGATTTCTCTCGATTTTTATCCACTGCGACCCGTCACGGGTGCTCTCAACTTCCGTCTTTCTTACGGTCCTCACTGTGCCATCGCATCAACTTGGCATGCTCTCGCTTCGAACAGACGCTTCAACCGTGGTATTATAGGAGCATACCACATCACCTTCGCAGAACCCTCTTCCGGAGGCTCGCCGTCAACATCACTAGGGTCATCTCGTCCGATCTTATATCGCAATGCACCGCATACCGGGCATGCGTTCAGATCCTTGTAGGCACCACGGTAGAGGATGCATCATTAGGGCATGCATGTATCTTCTCCACCTCCAATCCTAGAGGGCATACGACCTTCTTTGCTGCGTATGTACTTGTCGGGCAATTCGTTATCCTTTGGAAGCTTCTTCTTCATTATTTTCATAGCTTCTCAAATCCTTTATCAGTCTGAGATTCTCGCCTTCCACCGCAGCAATTCGAGTACGGTACCGAGCTTTGTGTTGCCATCTTCGCAATTGGGGTACAACCCTTTTTGTGATCCTCTAACATGCGATCGAACTTCAGCTTCTCCTTTTGACTTTCGCATTGTGTCCTTGCATCGACAATGACCCGCGGAGATCATCATCATGGGGCACATCGTCGGTTCCTCTTGATCTTCAGCAGCTTCGCCCGTTCAAAGCACCATCGTGCACATAAATGCAGTGCATCTTGATGTTCAAGAGCATCACCGTATTCAGGGGCACATAGTTGTCATCGTACTCTTCTTCCTCGCCGCCTTCCATCATAACCCCTATTTCTCCGTGCCTCGTCCAAACATTATAGTGTGGCATGAAACCCTTGTAAAGCAGGTGGGTGTGAAGGATTTTCCGTCGAGTAAGACTTCGTATTCCACATATAGGGCATGGACAACACATAAAACCATTCTGCTTGTTTGCCTCAGCCACTTCGAGAAAAGCATGCACGCCCTTAATGTACTCGGAGGTGTGTCTGTCACTGTACATCCATTAGCGGTTCATCTGCGTGCATTATATATAATTAAGTGTGTCAAAAATCATTACAGAACATCATGAATAGATAATTAAGTGACCAAATTAATAGAAGTTCATCATCACATAAAAACCAAAGTACATACATAGTTCTCATCTAACAACATAAAGCTCTGCAGAGCATCTAAATTAATTAAACCATACATTGAAACTATGTAAAACATTTCAATGTGAAAACAAATACAATCATAATCGCAACCAAGGTAACAACTGATCCAACGGCATAATGATACCAAGCCTCGGTATGAATGGCATATTTTCTAATCTTTCTCATCTTCAAGCGCATTGCATCCATCTTGATCTTGTGATCATCGATTTACATCCGCAACATGCAACTCCAATATCATATTCTCCTCCTCAAGTTTTTTATTTTTCCTTCAAGAAATTGTTTTCTTCTTCAACTAAATTTAACCTCTCGACAATAGGGTCGGTTGGAATTTCCGGTTCAACAACCTCCTAGATAAATAAAATCTATGTCACGTTGGTCGGCATAATTTTCATAAACAATAAATGAACCAATAGTTATGAAAAGATAATATATACCACATCCGAATCATAGACAGGACGAGGGCCGACGGGCGGATACCAAAACCATCGCACTATATAAGATGCAATAATAAAAGTAAGAAAATAATACAAGTAAGAATATTTTTCCTTTCGTAAAGAAGATAAGAACAAGAGGCTCACCACGGTGGGTCTTGGCGATGAGATCGACGCTGGTGATCGACGGCGGTGAAGACGGGACGGGCGTGACGGACCGCTAAACCTAGACAAATATTGAGAAAATGAAGGTTGGAGGTCGAGCTTGGAGAGGAGAAAGCTTAAGTAGTGTGGCTCGGGCATTTCATCGAACACCTCATGTGCATAGGAGGTGAGCTAGAGCACCACAATGCCCCCTCGCCGGCAAGAGAAAAATAAAGCAATGGATCGGAGTGCTCTGCTTTCATGAGCGAGGGTATATATAGGCAGCACTATTGGTCCCGGTTCGTGGCATGAGCCGGGACTAAAGGAAGCCTTTGGTCCCGTTCATGCCACGAACCGGGACCAATAGTGGTGGGCAGAGCAGGGACCATTGGTCCGGTTCGTCCCACCAACCGGGACCAAAAGGTCCGGACGAACCGGGACCAATGGCCCACGTGGCCCGGCCGGCCTCCTGGGCTCACGAACCGGGGCAAATAGCTCCATTGGTCCCGGTTCTGGATTGAACCGGGACTAATGGGCTAAACTTCCCTGGACGATAGCCCCTTTTTCTACTAGTGATATATCACCGGGATAAAACCGCAATGACATAGGATATAAAACATGACTATAGAAGTCTTCTATCCCGGGGATAAAACTACAATGACATAGGTTTCACGATTCAAATGAAAGGGAGGTTTTTGTTAGTTTAAATATAACTGTGGACCGTTAAACCAATCAAAATGTCAACAATACTATTCTCGTACGGAAACTAGATGAGTTAACTGAAAAATAAATACTGAAATTTCCTGTTATTATCTTGATGTATAGTTGTTATACAATTTCAGAGTTTGTAATAAAATAACCAATGTAACAGTAATCTAATTCCAGTGCAAAAAAAAAACAGTAGTCTAATTATATATTGGGTATAGCCTTGAGATGTTGGTCAAGCTACGAGTCCATGAGCCATGAGATTGGTATGGTATAGGATTTGATACATACCGGTAGGCGACAACTGCTTCAATCGGACGACGACGACTTGATGCTAGAGACTCGATGATGAACGGGCGGAACTTTCTTGCGGTTGCTGATGCCTGATGGCAATGCGTTAATGCCCTAGCGCACTAGCATTCAGAGTTTCAGACTAAGGTTCTGATTCAGTAAATGAATTTACTAATATTCTGATTCATAGACACTGTTGGTAATGGTATACCTGCAGGCTTGTATCCCTAGTCTTGAATATATGGCCATAGGCTGGCCTCCCGGCGGCTAGCCGTATATGGCGTCGTGGCAAGCGACGACGGCGGCGGCAAGTGCCCTAGAAGCGAGACGCACAGATCTTGGATCAATCGATTTTCATCGATCGGATTAGGGATTAGGCTGGGGCGCTGGGCAAAACAATTACATATATACAGGCGGCACGGCACAATGGCACATGGGCTACTGGGCTGACATCAAACTGGGCTATCATTAACTTAATCAAGTCATTATATGCGGCCATTAGTACATGTAATACACTACACGTACATACCAGAAATATTAGGCGGTCGAACCGGTACGCGCGACTGACTCCTCCCTCCCGATCGAGCGGCTGCTCTGGCCCCACCCCCACTTGCGCGTGATGGGCTGGGCCCATGAACAGGAGCTGGAGCGCCAGAGCTCAGCCGAACGCTCCTGGCTAGCGCTGGCTCCAAGGAGAAGCTGGCTAGCGCGGGAGCCAGGAGAACTTCCGAACAAGTCCTTAATTTCACATGTAGAGATAAGATATCAAGGGAATGTCGGTGCCTTGCCATGTGCTACAAAAATATTTTGCTAGAATTATGTAAACATAATGCAGGTCAAATTTCACATGTAGAGACAAGATAGCACGGGCAAAATTGGGTATTTATTGAAGTCCAATTCGCTTACAATGTAGATTGATAAAAAAAAGATAAATTAATGATACCTACATATGGTGATGATCCAACTAAAATTCTATTACAAATTAATATCTAGTTCTTGTGCTTAAGAAATTCTCGCACAATATCAGGAATGTTGTCTTTAGTTTCATTCGCACAATATTTGAGCAAATATAATAAAGCATTCTTCCTCGGCTTATACACATCTTACACAAGCAACGTGTAACGAGAATACTTCATGTCGTAGGTCTTAAAATGTGCAACGAAAAATACTGTATCCTTCCACCAGAATATACCATGAGTATTTTAAATACTCATGGTGCTAACCAGATGAAGTAATTCTTTATCATTCCACCAGAGTGTAAAAAAACATAATAGCAAGACACATCCTGCAATTTCCTAAATTAGTATTATTTTAAAATAGTGATAACAAAAATAAATGCTTGTATTTTAAATATTGATGGTTTTTGTAGTACATTTCTCGGAAAAGTTACTAACTTTTTGTGGTTTTCAGGTTTACCCCTCGCTTACTCACTCACTCACCCACTCGGTCAGTCGCCTCTTCACGCTCATTCTCCTCGCTCACCCACTCCCCCAAATCCCTAGCCCGCGGCGGCGACGCACCTCCCCCCACCTGCGTCGGCGATGCACCTCCCCCTCACCTGCGTTGGCGACTCAGCCGCGTTGCCGCCCTTCTCCCCAAGCGTCGCCTCTCCCTCTCGCCCGCATCCTCTGCATCACGGTCGAGCCAATGTTGGCTGTTTTAGCGAGGTCGAGTTGGAGCCTGACGAGCGCGGGCACGGCGGCCTTGTTCTGCTTGACGACGGCGGTGACGGACGCTAGCGCTCCTCGTCGCCATCGACCTGCAAGGAGGAGCGTCGTGTTGGAAGCTGCCATCCCAAACGTTGTTGGTGCTCCATCGCTTCTACGAGTTCCTCGTCACCTGCTCCTAGGTCGCCCCTAAAGTCGAGCTCCCCACGCTCGACCTGCAAGGTTTGCACCCTTAATTTTCCCCACGCCTTTCCAATCTCTGGAGCCTATGGTTTGGGGAAAGGCAAGGAGAGATTCTGGAGCTGATTGTGATTGTTGCTCTGGATGGAATATGGATGCAGATGTACTATGGCCAAGAACTGCTCTCTGCCGCGTGAGTAGATTGGAAAGGAAAGGCGCAAGGAGCGAGGAGCGATTGGAAAGGTTGCTGCTGCTCCTGGATGATGCAACTCCTGATGCCACTGCCTCTCATCGATTCGGCCATGGTAAAGACCACTCGGTTGCACTACTCCATGTGTAGATGATTGAACTTGGGTGTGAGCATTTTGATGCCTCTAAATTCAGTAAATTCGGTACTCACGGGAGTACACTTTCAGTACTGTAGGAGTACATTCTGCCTAGAGTATTTGCACTACAGGAGTACTTTCAGTACAGTAGGTGCTTGTATTGTTTCTTAGAGTATTACTTGGAGTAAACGTTGTAGTTTAACTGAAATCAACATTTCTGAAAATCATGTTTATCAATGGGTTGCATGTACTGAAATCAACATCTCTGAAATAATGGGTATCGTGCTGTAGTATCCTTTTTGTCAGGATTTTAGTACTCTTGTTTGGCTCAAACCAAACTGATTAGGTTGCAGTATTCTTGTTATCACGCCAGCGTACTTTGATTGATCTACTGGGCTCAAACCAAACTGATTTTAGAGTATACTCCATGTTACTCCATTTCAGAGCACATTCTTGGAGTGGATCTGCATTTCAAATAGTTTACATGGAGTACATGGAGTACTACAGTTTAAATCGAGGAGAAGATGGTCCCTACTCCGTGATGATGCCGCCATTACCTACGACTTCCTCAACCACCACCACCACCACGACTTCGTCGAACATGGTGAGTACTGAGTACTCCTCCAATGCTTGTACTCCTATCAATATTTACTGTTGTAATCATGGGGTAGTTAGCTACTGTAATCATGGCTGAAGTAATATGCCATTAGTTGGTAAGAAACAATTTCATTATGAAACCTCTCGACAGTAACTGTTTTTTCTGTGAGGAACAATACAAGGTTTCAGCTTTGTTTGCCCCATTCTACTATTTTGAAATCATTACCAAATCATATGAAGCATGATAACAATGTTCTAGCTGATTCGGTGAATCTGTAGTCTATACTCTATGTATTACATCTTACTGTGTGTTCCGCAAATATTCAGCATTCAAAACAAAGAAATATTAAATAAAAGCTTATGAATGGATGATAGTGTGAAACAATTGTGACAGCCTGATTTTTGGCCCTTTCTTTTTCTTTTGTTTTTCCGAGGTTTTTGCCAGGGTTTTCTTTTTCCGTGGCTTTGTGGTCTGGAAACTGAAGAAGATGACCTCTTCTTTGCTTCCAGAGTGGCTTGTCATTCCTAAATCTTTCCCTAGACCCTGTCATTTCCATCCTACCCAAATCCCAATATTCTCTTTATTGGGAACATTCCTTTCCTATTAAAGGAATAACTCCAATTGCCCTAGGTTGTGAAGCAACCTATATTTTCCTCACTCCAAAAATTCCCAAATAATTTCCATAAATTGTTTGGGTCATATCTTGATCAAAAATGGCAAAAAATTTCATTGCCATGTTCAAAAATAATTCCCCAATAATTCCTTTTCTATTCTGTCCTGTGTGGCAGGTTGTGAAGGAAGTATTATTTTCCTTTTCCCATTTGACCTCAACCATTTTGGACATCTTTTCATGTTCAAATAATTGCCCTGTGCCAAAGCTAAACTTTATTTGCCTAGCCAATCTTCCTCGGTGATTTTTCAAAGTTCCTGTCTGAGGGAATCCATTGTGAAGGAAGTACTAGCTAGGAACATCCAAATGAGTTGAACTTTTGCACACTCCTTAATGTGCTCATATTAAACCCTTCCACCCATTTTCAGCCCCATCCAATCATCTATGTGAGCACAGGAGCCAATCTTTGATTCTGGCATTATTTTCAGGTTGTGAAGCAAGTATATTTTATATTGCTTCAAAAATCCTGATAAATTACCAGATCATTCTTACGCCCATAAAACATCTCTCCACCCATTTTGGCATCATTTCATTAAGCCATTATCCCTCCATAATTATTTCAAGTTTCTGGTCAGCAGAGATGTTTGTGAAGCGAGTGCCATTTTGGTTTGGCCATTTGGCATGAGGTTTTTACAGCATCTCCATATGACCAAACGACCCTGCCCTGCCCAATCTTAGCCCAAGTTGTCACTCCTTGTGAGTGTATCTTCATGATCTTCATTTCTGGACCAAGTATGTAGTTGTGAAGCAACTGCAGTAAATCTTGATCCTTTTACCCTAAACCTCCCCAAAACCGTAGTCCTTCCTAGCCTAAACATCCCAGACAACTTCTTTGGCTTCCAGTAGTTCCTTGTTGATCACCAGCGCATGGCTAAGTTTACTGCATTAAACTTTAGAGGGTTATTACTATTTACCTAAAGACTGTTTAACCAAGTTACCACCGTAGTTGAGACCATCCTTCGAAGGACTACGCAGTAGACATGGTTTAACCTCAGTAAAACCTCCAGAGTGCGCCATGCCAGTGGTGCCACGAGTGCAGCCAGCCAAAACGGTGGTCTCGCCACTGGTGGCAACAGCAACGCCGCTCCAGCCGGTTCTGGCTTATCCCCGAGTGTCAAACAGCTCAGCCTCGTCGCCCTATTCACCCTGGACCCCTCTCCCCCTCCGGCAGCTTCCTCGCCGACGAACGCCCACGGGTGCACTGTGCTCCGTTTGGCTCCGAGCTCGTCTTGGCTTCTTCCTCTACTCCCCGGCGTCTTCTACCCCTCCGTGACCTCTGAATCAATGCCTCGTCGTGATCCCGCGCCCTCCCGTGCTCGCTGGCCGTCGCCAGAGCTTCGGCCGGACGTGCCCGGCGGCACCGGAGGCCGTGCCCTTCGCCCCCGAGCCTTCCGAGCTCACCTCTCGCCTCACCACTCCCCTAGGAGCCAGCCCAGCCTCTCCAATGAGCCTCTGGAGCTCTCCCCGACCACCTTTGCCGCCATGGCCACCGCGGCTTCCCTCCTAAATTGGAGCGAGCCGAGCCCTCTACCTCCACTCTAGCACCACCAGAGCCCTGCACCACACCCCTAGAGCCTCCCCGAAGCCCATCCCCTCCTCTCCGCGGCTCCTCCGTCCTTCCCAAGGTCGCCCGAGCCCCGCCACTGCCGCCGTCCGCCCCGACCTAGATCCCGCGCTCCCCTGACTTCCCCGCCCTCCGTACCCCGCCTGGATGGACGCGCCGTTCCTCCCCGAGCACCCCGGTGGCCGGAGCGCCTCGAACGGTGGCCTGTGCCGCCCGGGCTCCTCGTCGGAGCGCGCGGCCTCCTCTGTTCTGGAGCCGGCGTCGGGAGGAAGAAGGGAAGGAGCGAGGAGGAGAGAGAAGAGACCCGGTGGGCCCCGCTGGCAGTGACACGGGCGTTGACCCCGTTGCCAGCTTGGATAAGTGGCGGGTCCCACCTCCCTGCGGGCCCCGCCAGTCAGCCTCCCAGCCGCCGGCCCGCGTTGACCCAGGTTCGTTGATGTGGATAAGTGGAGGCGTAATCCACTGATTACGTCTTCGCTTTCCGTAAACGCATTTCTTGGAATGCGCTTTCCGTTTTTCTGTCCAGGCCCTTGGTTGAAAATATTTTCACTACAGATGGGTCCCTGGCAGTAAAACCCTCATATCTCCGCAACCGTAACTCCAAACGAGGTGATTCCAAAGCCCACTTCTTCGTTTCGTCGAGCCCGTTCTGTTGGTTTCATTTTCACTATGGTTTGACACTGTGAAAACGACCTTTTTGCCATTGCACATAAACAGCCCCCTCCGAGAGAGAGCTGTTTCCGGCAAATCTTTTCGCGGCTTCACCGCACTTCTCCCCGGTGCCTTCTTCATCCCCAGGCAAGCCACAGTGACATTTTCATAGTGCCACTTCAATATTTGTGATTTTTCTACTTGAACCTATGAATATTTATGCATTTAAATTAGTTATATAATTATTATGTTCTGTAAAATGCTTGTCATGTTAAAAATACTTGAACTAAAGAATTTTTGAGGTAAATATTGTTGGTAAGCTAAAGAGAACTTAGTTGCAAGTGATAATGATATGGTCATAGAGTTTGATAAGTATTTATATTATTATTTTTGCATGATGAAAAGTAATGAGAATGCTAGAAGTGGATCTCGTATAAGTGAGGTGAGATTTTAACCAGAGTAGTAGTATGTGTTGATGATGGCTCCGTGGGAGCGTGGTTGGTGCACTTGTTTGCACGATTATGTGATGCATATGTTAAGTGATGCATAGTATGTCATTATGACACCGGCTATTTTTATTCACATTAAGTTGAACCTGATTAATAATTCAACTTGAACATGTTGTTGACCGGGTCGTGATGCCGCTGAAACGAGTCTTCCCAGTGCAACCACACTTGCCGGTATGGGACGGCCTTAATAGGTTTCATTGGCGTGCCTCTGGTCGGTGCCTCCAACTAGGGAAGGTTATGGGCGTGCGCTGCCCTGATCAGGTAGGCGGAGCATAACCTTGTGAGCCCGTTGTAAGTTAGTTTTTGGATCCATGTCCCAGAGTGGGACGGGCCACGACGGTGGTCGAGGTGTCTGGAGGTAGACATGGGCCCACCCAGGACTAGCCCGTTGGGGTCTGAGTCGGGAAGGCCGGGAGAGTGTCATAACAATGAAATGGTTTCGTAGGTGTTAGAGTCAGACCATCCGACAGAGCCGCATAGTAATGAACAACGTGGAGTGCAAGTCAAGCAGCTACCAAATAGATAGTTTCCATCTCTGTTGGTCTATTCGTATTGTACACAAACTCTGTAATTTCTGGATGCATATATATACGAGGAGGTTGTACCGTGGGCGGCATTGAGCATGGGTGTATTCAAATTTACATGGTATCGAGGCCACATCGTTCCTCTCTGTCAAGACTCGATCTCAAAACCTAATCGTCAGCCGCCGTTGTTGCCGCCACCATCATCGCTTCCCACAACCTCCTTCTTCTCCGCCACCATGAACGCCGACGACCTCAAGAAGCTTGAAGAGGAGCTCAAGCAACGCGAGTCCATCATCGAACTCGCGAGGAAGAACTCCGGCGTCTTGCCGAGGAGCTGCAAGGCAGTTCTCGCATCCACCCCGCACTGCTCCTACATCGTCCTCCTATGCCGCTTCAATCAAGACATATGTTCCCATCACTCTTGATCTTCAGATTCCAACCACGCCAAATGGCGTGAGCTTTCTCGTGGTCCTCGGGCGCCACGGCCT
Organism: Aegilops longissima; assembly: GCA_021605205.1. NCBI lineage: Eukaryota > Viridiplantae > Streptophyta > Magnoliopsida > Poales > Poaceae > Aegilops > Aegilops longissima. The sequence goes on along the minus strand of CM038682.1, from coordinate 143,558,952 downwards.
CTCCGGCCACGTCGTGGCGGCGCGCCGCCGCCGACGCCACCCCCTCCAACACGTCGCCTACCTCGGATTGGGGACGCGATGACTACACGGTGCTCTCCTGGATCTACGGCCCGATCTCCATCGATCTCTTCGGCATCATCATGGCTCCCGGCTCCACGGCGCGGCAAGTCTGGGACTCCATTGCCAACCTCTTCCACGACAATAAGAAAAGCCGCGCCTTAGCCCTTGATGCCGAGTTCTGCAATACTCCACAAGGGGACATGTCTATTCATGACTCTGCGCCAAACTCAAGTCTCTTGCCGACGCCTCGGTGATGTCGGCCAAAATATCGCCGACGAGACACTCGTCCTCACAAGGTTCGCGGCCTCAACGAACAATTCGGTCATCTTCGGTCTTTTACGCGCTCTGTGCCGCTCCCATCCTTCCCGCAGACATCGCTCCGCTCTCGTCCTCGAGGAGACGCAGAAAGGATCGGACGCCAAGAACGCGGCAAGAACCGCACTGGGCAAGCGGCAACAAAGATCCTCCCTCATGTCTTTGGCGGGGCGTGCTCCTTCTTCTAGCCGCGGCACTGGCTACAACAACAGCGACTCACGCAACGCCGCCACACACTTCACCACGCCCTACCCCAACCCTGGCCGCGGCAGTGGAAACGGCGGACGCCGCGGACGTGGAGGCGGCCGCGGACGAGGCCGCAACAATCCTTGGATGTTCAAGCCATGGACCGGCCTCCCGACTCGGGCTCAACAACAACAACAACATCCTCCCACTGCACCGTGGCAGCCCGGTGGCGTGCTCCCGGCCGCCGGTGTCCTTGGTCCTCACCCGTGCGGCTCCTTTCAGCGACATCGATATGGTCAAGAACACACCAACAACGGTGGCATGATGCCGTCACCATCTACAAGCTATCCAGAGGTCACCAACAACTTGATCCAGCCTTGCCGAACGCGCCGAACATGCAGCTTCACGGCAATCAAGAGTGGTACATGGACTCGGAGCATCATCCCATATGGCATCCGATCATGGTATTCTCTCCTCCTCCCAACCTCCTCTCGCTCACACCGTCCTTTGTTGGTAACGGTGCCTCCTTCCCATCTCTCACATCGGCACACACCTGCCCTCTCTTTCAAACCTTTATATCTTAACAATGTTCTTGTCGCTCCACATATCATCAAAAATCTTCTTTCCGTTCGCAAACTTACCATCGATAATTTTGTTTCGATAGAATTTGACCCTTGGGGTTTTTCTGTGAAGGCACTTCCCACAAGGATCGAGATTCTTCGATGCAATAGCTCCGGACCACTCTACCCAGTATGTCATCCCACGCCCGCCGAAGCACATGTCATCACCACCACCCTCGACCTTTGGCATCACCGACTTGGACACCCCGGTCATCACACCATGAAGCGTCTTCAAAGTTCTCGCCATATCTCCTACAATAAAATCATGCCATCCATTTGTCATGCTTGTCAGCTTGGGCGACATGTTAGATTACCCTTTTATCCATCTGTTTCTTATACTAGCAAACCTTTTGCATTATTACACTATGATCTTTGGACTTCTCCCGTACCCAGTACGTCTGGCTTTGCCTATTATCTTATAATTGTCGATGATTTCACTCATTACTTTTGGACTTTCCCACTGCGCAAGAAATCTGATGTCTATGCAACACTTCTCACCTTTCATGCTTACGCTCGCACTCAATTTAATCTATCTATTTTAGCTTTCCAATGCGACAATGGACGAGAGTTTGACAATACAAAAATAGATACTTTCTGTGCCTCTCACGGTATTCTTCTTCGCTTCTCCTGTCCATACACCTCTCAACAAAATGGCAAGGCTGAACGAGCTATTCGCACCAGCAACTATGTCATATGTACCCTTCTGGTCCAAGCTTCTCTCCCCCCATCCTTCTGGGCCGAAGCACTACACACTGCCACCTTTCTTATAAACATTAGACCGACGTCATCTACCAAATTTCTCACACCATATGCCACTCTTCTTGGTTCGTCACCCCCATACGACTCACTTCGTGTGTTTGGTTGCCTCTGTAACCCTAACACTACATCCACATCTTCCAACAAACTATCTCCACGCTCCACAAAATGCATCTTTCTTGGGTACCCGACACGCCATAGAGGTTATCGGTGTCTTGATTTAACCACACGACGGATCATCATCTCTCGTCATGTGGTTTTTGACGAGTCCTCCTTCCCCTATGCACCCGCGCCCATTCCTAATCCACCACGTTGTACAGAAATTTTCGACCCACCTGAACCAATCCATCCGCTCGTTCCCCCTGCCATGCATGCATCCCCTCCACCTGCGCCCGCTATGCATGCGCCCAACACCCCGCCACCAATGCCTCCTTCTTACGGCTCGTCTTGACCCGCCTACTAGCACCCCGCCGCTTCTCCACCACCGGCTCTTCCTCCACTCACGGGTGCAGCCTAGCCCACCTGCAGATCCACCCCACCGCTCGCCATCCCTAACCCCATACCACCGCCTGCTCCACTACATCGTACATGCTCCACTACTGGCCGGCTTCCTCCACCCATCGACCGCCTTAACCTCTCTGCTATTGCTTCTTCTCCACTCCCACACAACTATCTTATGGCATTACGCGATCCCAACTGGCGTCAAGCCATGCAAGAAGAGTTTGATGCTCTCATCCTAAATAAAACATGGACTCTTGTTCCTGCTCCTCCTGGTGCAAATGTTGTGAGTGGTAAATGGATCTTTCACCATAAATATCATGCCGACGGCTCTCTCGCTCGTCACAAGGCTCGTTGGGTAGTCCGTGGTTTTACGCAACAACCAGGAATTGACTTTGATGAAACCTTCAGTCCTGTTGTTAAACCTGCCACTATTCGCATTGTTCTCTCTCTTGCTATCTCTCAATCCTGGCCCATACACCAGCTTGATGTAAAAAATGCCTTCCTCCATGGACGTCTTGATGAAGTTGTCTATAGTCAACAACCCTCTGGCTTTGTTGATCCATGTCACCCCACTTATGTGTGTCGACTTCTTAAATCTCTATATGGTTTAAAACAAGCTCCCCGCGCATGGTTTCAGCGGTTTGCCACCTTTGCGCGCTCCATTGGGTTCGTTGAATCCAAATCCGATGCCTCTCTTTTCATTTTTCATCAGGGCACCAACTTAGCATATCTCCTTCTTTATGTCGATGACATCATTCTTACTGCCTCCACCCCATCTACTCTTGCTACTATCACACATGCCATGGCACGTGAATTTGCTATGAAGGATCTTGGCCCCTACATCACTTCCTTGGCATTTACATCACACGTACTTCTAGCAGCCTCCACCTCTCTCAAATGAAACTACATTCTTGACATCTTGAATCGTGCGAGGCATGCATGATTGTCATCCGTCCCTACACCTATTGATACCAAAGCAAAACTCTCCTCCACATCCGGGTCCCCCGTTTCCGATCCTTCTCAGTAGCTTAGCCGGCGCACTACAATATGCTACACTCACTCGTCCTGACATTGCTTACGCCGTGCAACAAGTATGTCTCCATATGCACGATCCACGAGAACCCCATTTCTCTCTCATAAAACGCATTCTCCGCTATCTCCATGGCACTCTCGACCTTGGTCTTTCTCTGCATCGCACTTCTTCTCACTCTCTCATTGCCTACTCGGATGCCGACCGGGCTGGTTGCCGGACACACGACGCCCACGCCTGGATTTTGCATGTACCTCGGTGATAATCTCATTTCTTGGTCCGCACGACGACATGCACCGTCTCCGCCTAGTGCCGAGGCGATGCAGTCTGATGGCTGCGGCTGTTTGAGTCACGTTGGGTTGGCAGCTCCTACAGAACTTCACTACCGATCTCGACCGCCACCATTGTTCATCGTGATAATGTCGATGTTGTCTACTTGTCTCGCCAACCCGCTCAAAGATCGACGGACCAAGCATATTGAGCTGGATATTCACTTTGTTCGGGAGAAGGTCGCCCTTGAGACGTCGCGTTTACATGTACCCTCGTCCTCGCAGTTCGCGGACATTTTCACGAAGGGTTTGCCTACTACTCTTTTTCAAGAGTTTCGCTCCAGTCTTCAGGTCGAGAGCTCTCCAGGTTCAGACTGCGGGGCCGTGTTAGAGTCAGACCATCCGACAGAGCCGCATAGTAATGAACAACATGGAGTGCAAGTCAAGCAGCTACCAAATAGATAGTTTCCGTCTCTGTTGGTCTATTCGTATTGTACACAAACTCTGTAATTTCTGGATGCATATATATACAAGGAGGCTGTACCGTGGCTGGCATTGAGCCGCCTGGTGTATTCCAATTTACAGTAGGAACGCTGTTGGTCCACCCGAATGGGAGTGCGAGGCCATGGGTTCCATACTGTGGGTACAGTGTACTAACCTCTGCAGAGTGTTTTTAATCTATCGATAGCTGAGTCCACGGTTAGGACACGCTCGAAAGTAGGGTACACCATGGGACAACTCTTAATAAATATGCACACTAAATTGCACTAAGGATGGCAGTGAGGTCATTGTGTTGAGTTGGAGATGAGTTGTCGGGTTGTGATCGCCGTAAGGATCACGGACCGCGAGTTGGTCGGGTTGTGATCGACATAAGGACGGGCCTCGAGTTGGTCGGGTTGTGATCGCCGTAAGGATCACGGGCCACGAGTTGGTCGGGTTGTGATCGCCGTAAGGATCACGAGTGTGTTTTGGTATTATCATGTTTATTGGTCACATCTGGTAAGCCAGTCAGGAGAATGAGTACCTGTTGAGCATAATCACAGTATGTTGGATGTATGGTTGCATTGTTGCTTAAATGGTTAAATATCCTAATATTGTTTGTCATTATGTTTATGTTTATTGTGAGCTTGCAAGTACATTCAATGTACTGACCTGGTGTGTCATGCCAGCTTGCAGGTCATTCCAGATTTGATTGCTTGTTTGTCGTGGAGTCCTTGTTTGCGAGCTAGGATAAGCGTTCCAGCCAGAGTCCCTGCGGAGTGGAGTTCACCACCGTCGTCGTTGTTCCATTGCTAGAGTTATTCCGCTGCTTCAAGTTGTTTCACTGCTTGCATAGAGCAACTGAGGATGGTGTAGTGTCGCCGTACCGATGTTATTCATTGTAATATCGGAGACCTTGCATTCATATTCGTGTAATAATAGAAAGCAGGTTTGTTCTATGATAAGCAGTGCCGTATTCCAGAAGACTTCTCCTCGGTCTCTGGACTGGAATACGGGGCGTTCCGGTTTCTCTGAGTCGGGGTGCCACAACAATATATCGTATTTTCTTTTTCCTGGGAGCATCATGGACCAACTTGTCAATAACCTCTGTTGTATACTACATCTGCATCCCTGTCAATGAACATGTGCACTATTGAACTACCTATGCATCTACATCTCTATGAAGATACATATACAACTGCATCTTGGATGAAAACTATTGTCAGTTTACTCGCATGAGCCATTCAAGGAAAGTAGTCTCTCTGTTCTAGTGTACCTAGATGTACGATGAAACGAACTTGTGAACCAAAGCAATTTGATTTGACGGCCGGATAGAGGAAGCGTCGGATCGAATCATGTCCAATGGCTATTGGAATTTTATCTATCCTTCTATTTTTCAAGATAATTCAGATTGGGGCAGAGATGATTTATTTATAGGCAATGATGAATTGCTACATAAAACTCCCTGCCCGTCGCGAACCTCCCACACCCGGCCCCAAAACTCCATGCTGTCCGGTGAGATCCAGGGGGCAGCGCTCTCGCGGGGGCGCACATAGTCTCCACCGCGCGACGCCTCCTGCCCCGTGCCCCTGCTGCGATGGGGCGAAGCCGGTCAGAATCATCTGGTGGCAACGCCCGGCGTCTGGCATGCGTCGTGCATCGCGAGGAGACTCTGGAACAAGCCATGCTGGCCTTGATGGGCGGACATCGACGGGAGAATCATACAGATTTATGCAAGGTAACCTGACATAAAAGTGAGCACTCTCCAATGGATGGTAACAATCAGGTCTGCATCTTTTGGAAAATGAACTCAGTAGAACGCGCTATAGTGGTATTGGCCAATGTTTGTCATTCACCAGTCACTACAATGAATAGCTTGAGGGTTGATGTTTCTAATCATGTACATGGCACTTTGGAATCACCTTCTGCAATGAATTTTGAGACCTGAAATTAATGTTTAAGAACGTGTTAGAATCTAAGGACACCTGCGTGCTAAATCTTATCACAGAGCTACAGAAAAAAGTAGATGAATAGATTATATTCCTTTTGTTCATATCGAAGTATCTATTGGCTTGAAAGATTCATTCTTTAATGGTAGAGATAGTAGAGATACGAGGAGCTCACTGATGGCAAACTCAGCTCAAATTTGGTTTGTTCATAAATTATCAAATACATAGTTCCTTATCCATGTATTTCTAACAAGAGATTCTATGCAACTGAAGTTTAAGTCAGTTTTTTTATTGCTATATGATATTAGATGCCTCAGGTTTTTACCATATTTAAAAAGAACTTATGCCTTAGAAAGAAATACAACACCTTAGTGTTTTTCTTCTTCTTTAGGAGGTCATTGTCCAAGCATCTTCCTCCTGCATATGTTTGAAATTTCACGGTGTCTCTTGTTATTTCCAGCTTAAACAGGTGAATCTTTGATCAAGTATAGGACAGGCAGATGTCGGAGAAGGAATACTCATGGTTTCTGAAGACTGACCATGCTCCCTCGAGTATTACACAGCAACAAACTCAGGTCAGTGTGCATTAAGATCTACAATAGTTATGTGGGAATTGAACATACTTTACCTTGAGTTGCTATAATTTGATCCTGCGATTCTATGTGCTAAGGACTTCCTTGTAGACTATGTTCTTCATGGTCGTTAATAAGGGCTCAGATCTTTTTCGCTTCTTTGAATTCTTGCTTTCGTCCTTGCCCTTGCCCTTACCCTTGCCCTTACCATTGCCGTTGTCCTTGATGGCGAGAATCTTAATGTTCCTCTTTGCGGTGGCTCTAGACAATGCGACGTAGAGCTGACCGTGAGAGAAAATCGGGTCCGGTAGGTACACCCCGACAATTGGGATGGTCTGCCCTTGCGCCTTGTTGATTGTAATGGCAAAGCTGAGCCTAATAGGGATCTGCTTCCTCTTGAATTTGAAAGGCAATATATCGTCATCAGATGGGCAAAGAGGTATTCGAGGAAGGAACACCCTCCTGCTAGCATGTTGTCCTAGCACGATTTCTGCGTCGATGGCGTTCTTCTGGAAACCCCGGACCACAAGCCTTGTGCCGTTACACAACCCATTAGCTGGATCAATGTTTCTCAACAGTATAACGGGGCAATTTATCTTTAGTTTGAGTGCATGCAGAGGCAAACCATTGGGAGTCAGGTTGTTCAGGAACTCGGGGGCATAATAGTCGTGTGGATCATCCTCTGCACTATCAAAACTATGGTAGATCTTCTCTTCGCCCTGGAAGCGCTCTATCATGCGTGTGTTTATCTTATCAATGTTGTCGTTCTTCATGGAGAGGATCGCTCGAGATGTCATGTAATTTGGATCAGCCATGTTGTGGTCTAGAGCAGGAAATACATGTTCGATTAGCTTCTCTAGGTCAACGTCGTCTCCTGTTGGCGGCACACAAATATCCTCGGGGAGCCTTATGTTGCCTTCCTCGTCGGTTTCCTCGGTGCCGTTGCCTACCCTTAGCAAGTAATCTGCGAACCACAGGTCATTATGCGCCCTCATGTTGGTGAGGAGCCTTAGCTGGCGCATGCCCTTCCAAAGGTACGAACTCCGCAGGGTCACATCAATTATCTGACCCCGTGACCTCTTCCTGACGACCGTAAGCACTTGCCTGAAGTCTCCACCGAACACGACAGTCTTTCCCCCGAATGGTCGGTCCTGTCGTCCCATGATGTCCCGCATGCTATTGTCCAGTGCCTCAACCGCTTGCCGCTTTTTCATGGTGGCCTCGTCCCATAGGATGAGCCAAGCCATGTGCAGGAGCTTTGCCATCCCACTTTGCTTGGTGAAGCTACATGACCCCCCATCTTCAATGCTGAGTGGGATCTTGAACCTCGAGTGGGCTATCCTTCCTCCAGGATGATGGAAGCTGCGACGCCAGACGTCGCCGTAGCCACCGCGATCTTACCCTCACCCCGAACCTTTGCGACAAGTGCCTTGTACAGGAAGGTCTTCCCGGTGCCTCCTGGGCCATCGACAAAGAATACACCCCCATCACCGGCATCGACTGTTGCTAGTATCTAGTCGTATGCAAGCCTCTGCTCAGGGTTTAGCGAGGACGCTAAAGCAGCGTCGTTCGCGTCAACCTTGATTGTGGACTCCTCGGTGACTCCTCTGGCCTCACCTCCAGTAGTGTCATAGGTCTCGTCAATGTCTGGAAGAGGGAACAACGCTATGTCTTTGCCCATGGACTGAAGCATTCCCCTGATGTCAAGCAACACCATCTGCTCCACTGCCTTTGAGCACATGTGTGATCGGCGGTAGTCATTAGACATCGCCTCTAGGTGCCTATGCCATAGACCGCACACATCACCTGGTTCACAGAATACCAAGATTGTTGCAAAGAGCTTTCTGAGTGAGGCTGGCATCGCGAACTCTGTTGACTCTGTAAGACACTCATCAAGCATGTTGTCGACCTCGATGAGGCCCAATCTCTTGGCAGCCTCGCGGAAGCTATCACATAGCACACCGTCTACGGTTCGCAGGTCCTCGAAGGATGTCTTGCCTGGTACGTGGTTGAGCAGCACTCGCAGAAAGTACCGCTCCCCCTCTGCTAGATGGGCTGACACGATTCGACCTACTTGGTGCTGCTTTTCTCTCGGCCTCCAGTACTTCTGTCTCTGCCATGTGAAACTTCCCGGGAAGTCCTTGTACAGGATATCCCGAGCCCACTCATGCTTCTGATTAGCGAGGAAATACTCAGTCAGCATTGACTTAGATGCATTATCACGGGCGACGACATCGGTCAGGTCCTCTTGCGCTTTGAATGTCACACTATGCATATTAGGGAGATGAAGCGGCAACTGTAGGACCGATGGGAAACTCTCAGAAAGGTTGAAGCCGAATATCCTCCACATCGCCTCCGGTGGAGTAACCCATCTCGCATCAATGTACCTTTTAATCTCGTCTACAACCCCGTTGCTGTTAGGCTGGTCGATGCTGATGGAAGCTCGATCATGGCCCTTGTATACGTATTTGTAAAGGTACTTGACGGCCTTGATGCTGGAGCACACCTCAACATTAATGTGGCAGTTGAACATCCGCAATAGATAAGGGTTGTAAGGCACCACCCATCTGTTATCTAGCAAATGACGGCGGACCTTAGCCCTACGACCATCGTCCCGCCGTTGATAGACCGGGTATGAATCCTTCCCCTGTAAGGTGTTCTGGTTGAACGGCCGGGTACTTGCTCTTGCACTTCAAGTCTTGCATGCACACATTTTGGGGATTTAGATTACCGCATGGGCCGTGCATCATATGCTTCACGACCATGGCATAGAGCTCTGGATACTTATGCTTGTCCGAGAGCTCTGCAGATATGAGGCGGTCATACTGCTCTGGCACCACAAGTTTATAATTTGAATTCATGATCAACAGGAAGTGCGCATGGGGGAGGCCCCTCTTCTGGAACTTGACGACATACACATGCGCTACCACAACACCCAGGATGTGCTTCTTGAACAACATCTCTTTCATGGTCTCCAGCTTGGCCCTGAACACGCGTGCGACAAGATCTGGTCGGTCCTGGGGTGTCTGGCCAGGAAGCAGCTCATTCAGTATCTCCTCCTAGCTAGGGTTGCATGTCATAGTCAAAAAGATGTCAGGCTTCCCGTACGTCTGCACCAATGCCATGGCGTCCATATGCCTCCGCTTCATGTCTCGTCCACACCCCTGATGTGTCCCTGGGAGCACGATCCTCTTGCCAACAGCGCTCGCTTGCATCTCCCCAATTGCGATACTATCCACAAGGCCTTGGTATAGATCGGCACGTATCTGCGTCTGGTGGTCCCTGATCCACTTCAGCCTACAACCCTCAATCTTGATGAACATGTCGACACCCCACTGCTGGAACAAGCGTGCTCCGTGAAGTATGGGGTTGAATATCGCATGCTGCGTCAGAGCCGTAATGAGAGTAGTCCCTAATGTAAACACACAACCGGTTGTTCCCCTCGTGGAAAGATGTGAAAGAAGAAGGTTAGGTACCATATGGGAAGGATAGACAATGTTTTTTTTGCATATAAGCATACCAAACAGGCGAACCTGAATCGTTATCGCGGTTTCCTCTTAGTTGTTGTGCAAGTTCCCAAGGGACATTGTGCTTAGGGATATTTGGATGCCAACCAAGCTCCCCCCTTGGGAAAAAGAGGGGATACGATAGCGGGTCATAGCAGCCTTCTGTGGCATGTATACTATGCTTCTAGTTGTTGTCACCATAGAGTGTAATGCTCCGGTTGAACCTGTTTGCTAGATCACTTCCCTCGACCCAAATCGTAGCCACCTCAGATGACACCGGTCTGTTATATCTCCGTTGGTCTAGCTTCTGGTCAATGTTGAGGTCTATCCGGTACTCCTCAAGGTTTTCCTTGTGGGCACCCAAACTCCTAAACTGCTGGGAGTAGGGATTTTCCTTGAGGATGTCCACTAACTTGCTAACAACGCACTGGTCCAATTGCTTGGTGGCCTCCTTGCGATGGCTTAAGCTGGCGTCATCGTCATAGAAGTACAACTGCAGATGTTCAGGACGAGATCTTGGTCCGAATGAGTGCACCTTGTGGTACATAGTGCCATGTGCCCGAAACGTGTACACCTCGGACTTCATGTTTGTGTAGTTGTTGTCTAGGCTAACGCCAAGGGTAGTGAAGCAGAAGTGCCCGTTGAAGAACCGAATGCTCTCCCGGAAATGCCGAGAGTCTGCATCCGCGCTAGACCATAACCTCATCATCTCCGGGATAGGCTCCGGTTCAGCCAGCTCAATCTCCCCGTTCCGACATTAGAAGCCGTCAGTCTCGTACTGGAACTTCTTGGCCTTGCAATGGTCACAGTTCGTCGCGTGCTTCAAGATGTGCGTGCTATCTGGGATGTTCGAGTACACATAGTCCAAAGGATCAAGCTCGATAGATCCCGTGTTTGAGGAGTCTACGGGCTCATTGACGTCCGTGCTTTCAGTGTTGGATCTTGCAAGCATTGTCGAGACATAATATGTCACGATAGGATGCAAACATAAATCAATAGTATAGAAGGATGAGCAGCGAAAGACGCCTCAGATTACCTTCACCGGCAAATAGGTAGTACTCATCATCCATGAGATTACCGGACAGTCCATTCTCGTCCATGATGCAGCTAAGGAAGGCCTCCATGTCAGCTGCAACATTGTTGAGCCGATAAGTAATGGTTTAGTGCGAGTGGTCACTGGGTGGGGAGTAAAGATGAGAGGGTTACCATCGGTCCCGATGGTGTAAGATTGCGTGTTTGATGAAGGGGAGGAAGCCGGTGAAGCAGCTCCTGTGGGCTGTGTTTCTGAGCTTGTTGCTGCTATGTTCACATCTAAGGTACTTGGGTGTGGAGACCTTCGCTTAGCTGCAAAGCTTGCATTACGACGATCTAGCAACGTTGACCTCTCACCTTCAGCTATGCTTTTGTTGTGCGCTTTTCGTTTTGCGGCACTCCCTTGAATGTTCTTTACCGCCATACCTCGTTTGTGAGCTCGCTCGCGAGCCCTACGCTGTGCTTTGGTCTCCTGCCTCTGCTCATAGGCATGATTCTGGTTGTCGTGTATTCGCTGATCATTGGTTTGCTCGGAGGCATTTATGAGGTCGCTGGGGGCCTCATTATCGTCCAGGGTACGACTAAGGTACTCGCCTGCACGATTGCGGAGCCGGTAAATACTGGTTCAACGCACATGGATATAACAAGTAGAGTAAAGTTGGGAGGATTACCGTCTGATTCGTAGCTGTAACCAGCCCTACTTGCTAACCGGGGGGATGAGCTGAGGCGGCAGGGTCTCTGACAACTAATGCATGAGTGCTTGACTGCAATGGATTCAGCGCAAGGGATGTTGCGCCTAGCTGTGAGTATTGTGTTGCGTTGAGCTAACATCTTCTGCTTCTCCTTGGGTGGTATGTTGTGCACACGTGCTCTTCGGCGGGCGTTTGTCTCTTGCTTCTCCTCGTCCGACATATTTTGGTAGGACGCCCTTCTGCAGCTGTTCCTCTCTTGCTTGTCCTCGACTGGCATATTTTGGTAGGACGCCCTTCTGCACCTGTTCCTCTCTTGCTTGTCCTCGACTGGCATATTTTGGTAGGACGCCCTTCTGCAGCTGTTCCTCTCTTGGCTTTCCTCGACCGGCATATTTTGGTATGACACCCTTCTGCAGCTGTTCTTGTGTTGCTTCACCTCGACCATCATACATTGGTAGGCCGCCCTTCTTAGGGTGTTACTTTGTTGCTTCTCTTGTGGTGTCATCCGTTGCCTGGCTTCTCTTTGACGGGCATTTCTCTCCTCTTCTGTTTTCTTCTTCCGAGCTGCTCTGCGGCGTGCATTGATTTTCTACTTCTCTTGAGGGGTTAATCTATCCCGCCGTGCCATGTATTGTTCTCGCCTTTTCTGTTTTTTGTCCGATGTAATGATTTCATTTGAAGTAATGTGTTCCAGACCAGTGTGTGAGGTGTTGTGTCCAACCGCTATATTTGAACCAATATTGTGTTGAATGCTATTGTGTATTCCATGAAGTGATACACGGTGATCATAGTAAGTGGCTTCACGAGAATGATTTCCTGAAGAACCATTTTACGTGGATCACTTTGTTAACAAATGTATGCATGCACAATCTGAAAAAATGTCATGTGTAAGGTTGATACCGATTGAGGTTTGCACATGATGTACTGGGTGGAAGGCTGTGAGATTGCCGGCTACGGGAACAATCATAGGCACTTGTGTGCGCACATTGTCATCACATCGGAAGACGAAACACTGTAGTTAGTGGTGTCCGTTTGTTCGCGTATGAAGAAACCAGATGGTGGGCGGGATGTAGTGGTGGGTTGTGATCTTGGTCTCCTCTCGTAATCAACAACTGTTAAGATTAATGTAGGCTAAGTTATGAAAGCTTATTGAAGACCTTATGTCCATACATGTGATTGGCATACACATACATCTTTTCCCTTTATCATAGAGATCCCCTCTGTCCACTAGTAGAAAAAGGACCTAATATGAGACACATTAGTGCCGGTTCGATTTTGAGCCGGTACTAATGTGTCCATTAGTGTCGGTTCCAATGGCTAGCCAGCCGTTCTCATTAGTACCGGTTCGTGGCGAACCTTTAGTACCGGTTCGTGGCACGAACCGGTACTAAAGATGGTGGTGGCAGGTGTTGGGGAACGTAGTAATTTCAAAAAATTTCCTACGCACATGCAAGATCATGGTGATGCATAGCAACGAGAGGGGAGAGTGTGTCCACGCACTCGTGAGACCGAAAGCGAAGCGTTATGACAACGCTGTTGATGTAGTCGACGTCTTCACGATCCGACCGATCCAAGTACCGAACGACGACACCTCCGTGTTACGCACACGTTCAAAGACGATGACGATCCACGGACTCCGATCCAGCAGGTGTCGGGATGAGTTCCACAAGACGACGGCATGGTGACGATGGTGATGCTCTCATCGCGCAGGCTTCGCCTAAACTCCGCGACGATACGACCGAGGTGGAATATGGTGGAGGGGGGCACCGCACACGGCTAAGGAACGATCCGTAGATCAACTTGTGTGTTCTAGGGTGCCCTCCTGCCCCCGTATATAAAGGAGCAAGGGGGGGTGCGGCCGGCCCTAGGAGGAGGTGCGCCGGAGGAGTCCTACTCCCACCGGGAGTAGGACTCCCACCCTTTTCCTAGTTGGATTAGGACTTGGGGGGAGGGAAAGAGGAAAGGGGGGCGCCACCCCCCCTTCCTTGTCCTATTCGGACTAGGGGGGGGGGGGGAGGGGGCGCGCGGCCTGCCCTGGTCGGCCTTCCTCTTCTCCCTCATGGCCCACTAAGGCCCATTAACCCCGGGAGGGTTTCGGTAACCCCCCGGTGTTGCGGTAAAATCCCGATTTCACCCGGAACTATTCCGAAGTCCAAACATAGGCTTCCAATATATCAATCTTTATGTCTCGACCATTTCGAGACTCCTCGTCATGTCCGTGATCACATCCGGACTCAACAAACTTCGTACATCAAAACTCATAAAAGCGTCATCGTAACGTTATATGCGGACCCTACGGGTTCGAGAACTATGTAGACATGACCTAGAACTATTCTTGGTCAATAACCAATCTTGGAACACGGATGTTCATATTGGTTCCTAATTTTCTCTGAAGATCTTTATCGGTCAAACCGCATAACAACATATGTTGTTCCTTTGTCATCGGTATGTTACTTGCCCGAGATTCGATCGTCGGTATCCAATACCTAGTTTAATCTCGTATCGCAAGTCTCTTTACTCGCTTCAGTAATACATCATTTCATAACTAACTCATTAGTTACAATGCTTGCAAGGCTTAGGTGATGAGTATTACCGAGAAGGCCCAGGGATACCTCTCCGACAATCGGAGTGACAAAACCTAATCTCGAATTATGCCAACTCAACATATACTTTTGGAGACCCTTGTAGAGTACCTTTATAATCACCCAGTTACGTTGTGACGTTTGGTAGAACACAAAGTGTTCCTCCGGTAAACGGGATTTGCATAATCTCATAGTTGCAGGAACTTTGTATAAGTCATGAAGAAAGCAATAACAACATACTAAACGATCAAGTGCTAAGCTAACGGAATGGGTCAAGTCAATCACATCATTCTCCTAATGATGTGATCCCATTAATCAAATGACAACACATGTCTTTGGTTAGGAAACATAACCATCTTTGATCAATGAGCTAGTCAAGTAGAGGCATACTAGTGACATTATGTTTGTCTATGTATTCACACTTGTATCATGTTTCCGGTTAATACAATTCTAGCATGAATAATAAACATTTATCATGATATGAGGAAATAAATAATAACTTTATTATTGCCTCTAGGGCATATTTCCTTGAGTCTCCCACTTGCACTAGAGTCAATAATCTAGATTACTCAAGAATGATTCTAACACCCATGGAGTCTTGGTGCTGATCACGTTTCTTTGGTGAGAGAGGCTTAGTCAACGGGTCGCAACATTCAGATCCGTATGTATCTTGCAAATCTCTATGTCTCCCACTTGGACTTGGTCCCGAATGGAATTGAGGCGTCTCTTGATGTGCTTGGTCCTCTTGTGAAATCTGGATTCCTTTGCCAAGGCAATTGCACCAAGATTGTCACAGAAGATCTTCATTGGTCCCGATGCACTAGGTATAACACCTAGATCGGAAATGAACTCCTTCATCCAGACTCCTTCATTTGCTGCTTCAAGCAGCTATGTACTCCGCTTCACATGTAGATCCCGCCACGACGCTTTGTTTAGAACTGCACCAACTTACAGCTCCACCGCTTAGTAAAAATACGATCCGGTTTGCGATTTAGAATCGTCCGGATCAGTGTCAAAGCTTGCATCGACGTAACCCTTTACGACAAGCTCTTTGTCACCTCCATAAACGAAACATATCCTTAGTCCTTTTCGGTATTTCAGATATTCTTGACCGCTGTCCGATGATCCACTCTGGATTACTTTGGTACCTCCTCGCTAAGCTAATAGCAAGGCACACAACCGTCTGCAGTACACAGCATTGCATACATGATAGAGCCTATGGTGAAGCATAAGGAACTCCTTTCATTTTCTCTCTATCTTCTGCAGTGGTCGGGCATTGAGTCCGACTCAATCTTACACCTTGTAATATAGGCAAAAACCCTTTCTTTGCTCGATCCATATTGAACTTTTTCAAGACTTTATCAAGGTATGTGCATTGTGAAAGTCCAATCAAGCGCCTTGATCTATCTCTATAGATCTTGATGCCCAATATGTAAGCAGCTTCACCGAGGTCCTTCATTGAAAAACTTTTATTCAAGTATCCTTTTATGCTATCCAAAATTCTATATCATTTCCAATCAACAATATGTCGTCCACATATAATATTAGAAATGCCACAGAGCTCCCACTCACTTTCTTGTAAATACAAAGCTTCTCCAAAAGTCTCAGATAAAACCATATGCTTTGATCACACTATCAAAGCGCTTATTCCAACTCCGAGAGGCTTGCACTGACCATAGATTGATCGTTGGAGCTTGCACACTTTGTTAGCTCCCTTAGGATCGACAAAACCTTCCGGTTGCATCATATACAACTCTTCTTCCGTAAATCCATTCGAAATGCAGTTTTGACATCCATCCGCCATATTTCATAATCATAAAATGCGGCAATTGCTAGCATGATTCGGACAGACTTAAGCATCGCCACGGGTGAGAAGGTCTCATCGTAGTCAACTCCTTGAACTTGTCGAAAACCTTTTGCAACAAGTCGAGCTTTGTAAAAAAGAACATTACCGTCGCCGTCGGTCATCTTCTTGAAAATCCATTTATTCTCTATTGCTTGCCGACCATCGGCAAGTCAACCAAATTCCACACTTTGTTCTCATACATGGATCCCATCTCAGATTTCATGGCTTCAAGCCATTTTATGGAATCTGGGCTCACCATCGCTTCTTCATAGTTCGTAGGTTCACCATGATCTAGTAGCATGACTTCTAGAATAGGATTACCGTACCACTCAGTGCGGATTTTACTCGTTGATCTACGAGTTCAAGAATAACTTGATCTGAAGTTTCATGATCATCATCATTAACTTCCTCACTAAGCTGGTGTAGGTGTCACAGAACCGATTTCGTGATGAACTACTTTCCAATAAGGGAGCTGGTATGTTACCTCATCAAGTTCTACTTTCCTCCCACTCACTTCTTTCGAGAGAAACTCCTTCTCTAGAAAGGATCCATTCTTGGCAACGAATGTCTTGCCTTCGGATCTGTGATAGAAGGTGTACCCAATTTTCTCCTTTGGGTATCCTATGAAGACACATTTTTCCGATTTGGGTTCAAGCTTATCAGGTTGAAGCTTTTTCACATAAGCATCGCAACCCCAAACTTTCAGAAACGACAACTTTGGTTTCTTGCCAAACCATAGTTCATAAGGTGTCGTCTCAACGGATTTTGATGGTGCCCTATTTAACGTGAATGCGGTCGTCTCTAAAGCATAACCCCAAAACGATAGCGGTAAATCGGTAAGAGACATCATAGATCGCACCATATCTAGTAAAGCACGATTCGACGCTCGGACACACCATTACTGCTGTGGTGTTCCGGTGGCGTGAGTTGCTAAACTATTCCGCATTGTTTCAAATGTAGACCAAACTCAGAACTCAAATATTCTCCTCCACGATCAGATCGTAGAAACTTTATTTTCTTGTTACGATGATTTTCAACTTCACTCTGAAATTCTTTGAACTTTCAAATGTTTCAGATTTATGCTTCATTAAGTAGATATACCCGTATCTCGCTTAAATCATCTGTGAAGGTGAGAAAATAACGATATCCGCCACGAGCTTCAACATTCATCGGACCACATACATCGTATGTATGATTTCCAACAAATCTGTTGCTCTCTCCATAGAACCGAGAACGGTGTTTTAGTCATCTTGCCCATGAGGCACGGTTCGCAAGTACCAAGTGATTCATAATCAAGTGGTTCCAAAAGTCCATCCGTATGGAGTTTCTTCATGCGCTTTACATCGATATGACCTAAACGGCAAGTGCCACAAATAAGTTGCACTATCATTATCAACTCTTCATCTTTTGGCTTCGACATTATGAATATGTGTATCACTACTATCGAGATTTAATAAGAATAGACCACTCTTCAAGGGTGCATGACCATAAAAGATATTACTCATATAAATAGAACAACCATTATTCTCTCGATTTAAATGAATAACCGTCTCGCATCAAACAAGATCCAGATATAATGTTCATGCTCAACGCGGCACCAAATAACAATTATTTAGGTCTAAAACTAATCCCAAGGTAGATGTAGAGGTAGCGTGTCGACCGCGATCACATTGACTTTGGAATCGTTTCCCACGCCGCATCGTCACCTCGCCCTTGGCGGTGCTCGCTTATTCCGTAGTCCCCTGCTTCGAGTTGCAAATATTAGCAAGTAACCAGTATCAAATACCCAGTGCTATCTGCGAGCTCTAGTAAGGTACACATCAATAACATGTATATCACATATACCTTTGTTCACCTTGCCATCCTTCTTATCCGCCAAATACTTGGGGCAGTTCCGCTCAAAGGACCAGCTTGCTTGCGGAGAAGCACTTTCGGTTTCAGGCTTAGGTCCAGACTTGGGTTTCTTCTCTTGAGCAGCAACTTGCTTGCTGTTCTTCTTAAAGTTCCCTTCTTCTTCCCTTTGCCCTTTTCTTGAAACTAGTGGTCTTGTTGACCATCAACACTTGATGCTCCTTCTGATTTCTACCTCCGCAGCTTTTAGCATTGTAAGAGCTCGGAAGTGTCTTGTTCATCCCTTGCATATTATAGTTCATCACGAAGCTCTTGTAGCTTGGTGGCGTGATTGGAGAATTCATCAATGACACTATCATCCGGAAGATTAACTCCCGGTTGAATCAAGTGATTATTATACCCGGACATTTTGAGTATATGCTCACCGATGTAACTATTCTCCTCCATCTTGCAGCTATAGAACTTATTGGAGACTTCATATCTCTCAATCCGGCATTTGCTTGAAATATTAACTTCAACTCCTGGAACATCTCATATGCTCCATGACGCTCAAAACGCCGTTGAAGACCCGGTTCTAAGCCGTAAAGCATGGCTGCTCGAACTATAGAGTAGTCATCACTTTGCTCGCCAGACGCTCACAACTTCGGTGTTGCTCCTCTGCAAGCAGTTGGCACCCAGCGGTGCTTCGGGACGTAATTCTTCGTGCAGCAATGAGGATAATCCTCGTTACGGACCCATCCGTAATTGCTACCATCATCTTTCAACTTTGCTTTCTCAAGGAACGCATTAAAATTCAACGGAACAATAGCACGAGCCATCTATCTACAACAAACATAGATAAGCAAAATACTATCAGGTGCTAAGTTCATGATAAATTTAAGTTCAATTAATCATATTATTTAAGAACTCCCACTTAGACAGACATCTCTCTAGTCATCTAAGTGAACACGTGATCCAAATCAAATAAACCATAACCGATCATCACGTGAGATGGAGTAGTTTTCAATGGTGAACATCACTATGTTGATCATATCTACTATATGATTCACGCTCGACCTTTCGGTCTCCGTGTTCCGAGGCCATATCTGCATATGCTAGGCTCGTCAAGTTTAACATGAGTATTCTCGTGTGCAAAACTGGCTTGCACCGTTGTAGATGGACGAGAGCTTATCACACCCGATCATCACGTGGTGTCTCGGGCACTACTTAACTTTTGCAATGGTGCATACTCAGGAGAACACTTCTTGATAATTTTAGTGAGAGATCATCTTAAAATGCTACCGTCAATCAAAGCAAGATAAGATGCATAAAGGATAAACATCACATGCAATCAATATAAGTGATATGATATGGCCATCATCATCTTGTGCTTGTGATTCCATCTCAAGCACCATCATGATCACCATCGCCACCGCGCGACACCTTGATCTCCATCTTAGCATCGTTGTCGCCTCGCCAACTATTGCTTCTACGACTATCGCTACCGCTTAGTGATAAAGTAAAGCAATTACATGGCGTTTGCATTTCATACAATAAAGCGACAACCATATGGCTCCCGCCAGTTGCCGATAACTCGGTTACAAAAAATGATCATCTCATACAATAAAATATAGCATCACGTCTTAACCATATCATATCACAACATGCCCTGCAAAAACAAGTTAGACGTCCTCTACTTTGTTGTTGCAAGTTTTACGTGGCTGCTACGGGCTGAGCAAGAACGTTCTTACCTACGCATCAAAACCACAACGATAGTTTGCCAAGTTGGTGCTGTTTTAACCTTCGCAAGGACCGGGCGTAGCCACACTCGGTTCAACTAAAGTGAGAGAGACAGACACCCGCCAGTCACCTTTAAGCAACGAGTGCTCGCAGCGGTGAAACCAGTCTCGTAAGCGCACGCGTAATGTCGGTCCGGCCGCTTCATCTCACAATACCGCTGAACCAAAGTATGACATCTTTGGTAAGTAGTATGACTTGTATCGCCCACAACTCACTTGTTTTCTACTCGTGCATATAACATCAACGCATAAAACCAGGCTCGGATGCCATTGTTGGGGAACGAGTAATTTCAAAAATTCCTACGCACACGCAAGATCATGGTGATGCATAGCAACGAGAGGGAGAGTGTGTCCACGCACTCGTGAGACCGAAAGCGAAGCGTTATGACAACGCTGTTGATGTAGTCGACGCCTTCACGATCCGACCGATCCAAGTACCGAACGACGGCACCTCCGTGTTCGCACACGCTCAGCTCGATGACGAACCCCGGACTCCGATCCAGCAGGTGTCGGGATGAGTTCCACAAGACGACGGCGTGGTGACGATGATGATGCTCTATCGCGCAGGGCTTCGCTAAACTCGCGACGATACGACCGAGGTGGAATATGGTGGAGGGGGCACCGCGACACGGCTAAGGAACGATCCGTAGATCAACTTGTGTGTTCTAGGGTGCCCCTTCCCCGTGATATAAAGGAGCAAGGGGGTGCGGCCGGCCCTAGGAGGAGGTGGCGCGGAGGAGTCCTACTCCCACCGGAGTAGGACTCCCACCCTTTCCTAGTTGGATTAGGACTTGGGGGAGGGAAAGAGGAAGGGGGCCGCCCCCTTCCTTGTCCTATTCGGACTAGGGGAGGGGCGCGGCCTGCCCCGGCCGGCCTTCCTCTTCTCCTCATGGCCCACTAAGGCCATTAACCCCGGAGGGTTCAGTAACCCCGGTGTTCCGTAAAATCCGATTTCACCCGAACTATTCAAGTCCAAACATAGGCTTCCAATATATCAATCTTTATGTCTCGACCATTTCGAGACTCCTCGTCATGTCCGTGATCACATCCGGACTCCGAACAAACTTCGGTACATCAAAACTCATAAAACTATCATCGTAACGTTAAGCGTGCGGACCCTACGGGTTCGAGAACTATGTAGACATGACCTAGAACTATTCTTGGTCAATAACCAATAGTGGAACCTGGATGTTCATATTGGTTCCTACATTTTCTACGAAGATCTTTATCGGTCAAACCGCATAACAACATACGTTGTTCCCTTTGTCATCGGTATGTTACTTGCCCGAGATTCGATCGTCGGTATCCAATACCTAGTTTAATCTCGCTATCGCAAGTCTCTTTACTCGTTCCGTAATACATCATTTCATAACTAACTCATTAGTTACAATGCTTGCAAGGCTTAGGTGATGAGTATTACCGAGAAGGCCAGAGATACCTCTCCGACAATCGGAGTGACAAAACCTAATCTCAATTATGCCAACTCAACATATACTTTTGGAGACACTTGTAGAGTACCTTTATAATCACCCGATTACGTTGTGACGTTTGGTAGCACACAAAGTGTTCCTCCGTAAACGGGAGTTGCATAATCTCATAGTTGCAGGAACTTTGTATAAGTCATGAAGAAAGCAATAGCAACATACTAAATGATCAAGTGCTAAGCTAACGGAATGGGTCAAGTCAATCACATCATTCTCCTAATGATGTGATCCCATTAATCAAATGACAACACATGTCTATGGTTAGGAAACATAACCATCTTTGATCAATGAGCTAGTCAAGTAGAGGCATACTAGTGACATTATGTTTGTCTATGTATTCACACATGTATCATGTTTCCGGTTAATACAATTCTAGCATGAATAATAAACATTTATCATGATATGAGGAAATAAATAATAACTTTATTATTGCCTCTAGGGCATATTTCCTTCAGCAGGGTGTTGTCAGTCTGGGGCCCGTCCAGCACCTTTAGTACCGGTTCGTGGCACGAACCGGTACTAAAGGTCGACCTACATAAACCCTTCGTCCACCCGAGCTCGCTCTGTTCTTCCCCTTTCCCCTCTCCTCCTCTGTTCTTCCCCTCTTCTTCTCGAGCTCATCACACATTTTGCCCAAAATTTGTCAAGATTTGAAGGCCCCCATCCATTCAAATGATCACAAAGGTTAGCAACTTTGTCCTTTCAACTCTCATTGCTAGATTAGCTCTTGCAATGCTTTGTATAGTTATTAATTTGGGAGGAATTATATTTGCTAGTATTTGATTTATATGCAATTTGAGGTCAAATATAACACTTAGTTGCATATGTAGGTGTGGTTTACTTAGTGCCTTCTAAATCTCCGTCAGAACCACCATCGATCGCTCAAGATCGTCCTGTCACGGCACCACCTTGTGGTGAGGCTCTTGTTCATGAATGTTTTACATTACCAAATTGATGTTTGTGTGATTTGGATATATAGTTAATCGTATAATTATCTTACCCATACGTTGTTTGTTATACATAGTGCCATGGTTTTGATATCCGTCCCCGTCGGCCCTCGTCCTTGTTATGATTCGGACGTGGTATATTCTCTTTCAAGACTAGTTGTTGCATTTCGTGTTTATGGCAAATTATGCCCATCAAGTTGACATAGATATTTTTATCTAGGAGGTATGTGAACCGGAAATTCCAACCGACCCTATTGTCGAGAGGTTAAATTTAGTTGAAAGAGAAAATGAGTATTTGAAAGAAAAATTGAAAAGAATTGAGGGGGAGAAGATGGAATTGGAGTTGCTTGTTGCCGATGTCGTCGATGATCACAAGATCAAGATGGAGAAAATGAGGTTGAAGATTAGAAAGATTAGAAAATATGCCATTGATAGTGTGGCTTGGTACCATCATGCTGTTGGATCAATTGTTACCGTAGTTGTGATCTTCATCGCTTTTGTTGTTGCATTTAAATTCTTTAGCTAGAGAGTTATTTGTATGTTGCATTTAATTAAGTGCTGTATATGAACTTTATGTATGAACTTGTATTAATTTAGTCTGTTCGGTGTTGTGTAATGAAGATGAGCCGACAATGGATGTATGATGACCGATGCTCTCCTGAGTTCATTAATGGCGTGCATACTTTTTTCGCTTCACCGAGGCAAACAAGCGGGCGGATGGTTTTATGCCTTGTCCATGTGCTGGCTGTAAGAATGGTCACAGATTATTTCACGTCAAGAACCATTCACGCCCACCTATTTGAGTCCGGTTTCATGCCCCACTATAATGTTTGGACCAAGCACGGAGAAATAGGGGTTATGATGGAAGACAATGAAGAAGAAGAGGACGACGACGGCTATCCTAGCCATGGGTTCCCTGAATACGATGATACAACAATGGGGGAAGAAGCTGAGCCAGCAATGCGGAAGAAGCTGAAGAAGAGGCATCGATGAGCTGCGATGATCTAGGTCGGGCCATTGCCGATGCAAAGAGAAACTGCGCAAGTGATCCGGAGAGGACAAAGTTGCAGCGCATGTTAGAGGATCACAAGAAATTGTTGTACCCAATTGCGAAGTTGACAAAAAAGTTGGGCACCACACTTGAATTGCTGCAATGGAAGGCGAGAATGGTGTATCCGATAAGGGATTTGGAAAGTTGCTGGTAATGATAAAGAATATGCTTCCAAAGGACAACGAATTGCCCGAGAGTACGTATGAAGCAAAGAAGGTTGTCGCCCTCTAGGGTTAGAGGTGCAAAAGATGCATGCATGCCCTAATGATCTGCATCCTCTACCGCGGTGAGTACGAGGATTTGAACGCTTGCCCAAGATGCGGTGCATTGCGTTATAAGATCATCGCGATGACCTCGGTGATGTCGAGGGCGGCGCCCAGAAGAAGATTCCTGCCAAGGTGATGTGGTATGCTCCTATAATACCACGGTTGAAACGTTTGTTCCAAAACAAAGAGCATGCGAAGGCGATGCGGTGGCACGCAGAAGACCGTAAGAAAGACGAAAAGTTGAGAGTATCCGCTGACGGTTCACAGTGGAGAAAAATCGAGAGAAAGTACTGGGAGGAGTTTGCGGGTGACCCAAGGAACGTATTGTTTGGTCTAAGCGCAGATGGCATTAATCCTTTTGGGGAGCAGAGCAGCAACCATAGCACGTGGCCTGTGACTCTATGTTTGTATAACCTTCCTCCTTGGTTGTGCATGAAGCGGAAGTTCATTATGATGCCAGTGCTCATCCAAGGCCCTAAGCAACCCGGCAACGACATTGATGTGTACCTAAGGCCGTTAGTTGAAGAACTATTACAGTTGTGGAATCGAACAAGTGTACGTGCGTGGGATGAGCACGGACAGGAAGAATTTGACCTAAAGGCGTAGCTATTCGTGACCATCAATGATTGGCCTGCTCTCAGTAACCTTTCAGGACAGACAAACAAGGGATACCGCGGATGCACGACTGTTTGGATGATACCGACGGTATATATTTGGATAGTTGTAGGAAGAATGTGTACAGGACATCGTTGATTTCTTCCGACAAGGCACCCAGAAGAAAGAAAGGCAAGCATTTCAAAGGTGAGGCGGATCACCGGACGAAGCCTCGCCACCGCATCGGTGCTGATGTACATGATATGGTCAAGGATTTGAGGTAATCTTTGTAAAGGGTCTGGCGGAAAACCTGTTCAAGGACGCCGACGGACGGCACCCATGTGGAAGAAGAAATCTATATTTTGGGACCTGCCATATTGAAAGACCTAGAGATCCGCTCCGCAATCGACGTGATGCACGTGACAAAGAATCTTTGCGTGACCCTGCTTGGCTTTTTGGGCGTGTATGGGAAGACAAAAGATACACCAGAGGCACGGGAGGACCAGCAACGTATGCACGGAAAAGACGGCATACATCAGGATCAGGCCAGCTATGCTCTTACCAAAGAAGAGAAGGAAATCTTCTTCGAATGCCTGCTCAGCATGAAGGTACCATCTGGCTTCTCGTCGAATATATAGGGAATAATAAATATGGCAGACAAAAAGTTCCAGAACCTAAAGTCTCATGACTGCCACGTGATTATGACACAACTCCTTCCGGTTGCATTGAGGGGCTTCACGAAAACGCTCGATTAGCCATTGTGAAGCTATGTGCATTCCTCAATGCAATCTCTCGAAGGTAATCGATCCAGAAATCATACCAAGGTTACCGGAATGATTTGGTGCAATGTCTTGTCAGTTTTGAGTTGGTGTTCCCACCATCCTTCTTCAACATCATGACGCACGTCCTAGTTCACCTTTGTGATGAGATTAACGTTTTGGGTCCTGTATTTCTACACAATATGTTCCCCTTTGAAAGGTTCATGGGAGTCTTGAAGAAATATGTTCATAACCGTGCTAGGCCAGAAGGAAGCATCTCAAGGGCCATGAAAATGAGGAGGTCATTTAATTTTGTATTGACTTCATTCTGACCTTAAGCCGATTGGTGTTCTGAATCGCGGCATAAGGGCAGATCGAAGGAAAAGGCACGCTAGGAGGGCCTCAAATAATATGTATGGACGGGCATTCTCTCACCGAAGCACACTACAGCTTCTACTGAATTCCACCTTGGTGGCTCCATATATGGAGGAACACAAGAATTTTCTACAGTCCAAACACCGGAGAAGTCTCGATTTGGATTACACGCGAACAAACAAGGAATTTTGCGGTTGGTTGCGTAAACGCGCTCTGAATGATGGAGATATTCAAATGACCTGTACTCGCTGTCCCGATTACCATCTTGAATATAATGACTTTCAAAGGGTACCAGATAAATGGGAATACATTTTACACGATCGCCCAAGATAAGAAGAGCACCAACCAAAACAGTAGTGTCCACTTTGATGCAACAACCAACACGGGAAAGGAAACATATTATGGTTACATAGAGGACATATGGGAACTTAACTATGGATCAGGTGATTTGAAGGTCCCTTTGTTTCGGTGCAAATGGGTCAATATGACACGAGGCGGGGTAACGGAAGACCCGCGAGACGGAATGACAACAGTGGATCTCAACAATATTGCGATGCAGATGAACCATTCGTCCTAGCCAATGATGTGTTGCAGGTTTTTATGTGAAAGACATGTCTACCAGGCCGAGAAAAGAAAAGATAAGGAAGCTTAATGGATCATACGACGAGCCAAAGCGCCACATAGTTCTTTCGGGAAAAGAAACATCGTGGGAGTGGATGACAAGACAGACATGTCAGAATATTATGAAAAGTTTGATGAAATTGCTCCATTCACAGTGAATATTGACCCGAGCATCCAGTTAAATGATGAAGATTTTCCATGGCTACGGCGCAAAGGGACAGACGCGAAGAAAAAGTTTTACACCCAAAGATCTGGGATGTGATCGGCTTCACTATCATCACTTTCTTCTGTGTTTCACACCCAGGAGGGAATGTCTGTAATAGTTAGGGTAGTTATGTGTTTTGGCATTTGAAACGCGAAGAAATTTTATGTGCAAACAAATTCTTTTCATGCATTTACTGATTTTTTCCAGCTAAATAACCCTGAAATTAAAAAGCATTTCAAATGAACTCAGAAAAGGTTGAAAGTTGGCATGGTATCATAATTTCATACAAATAGCATGTGCGAAAAAGTAGAGAGGGTTACGGCAAAAACTGGATACACTTCGTGTACAAAATGGACAATCTCTTTCGAAGTATCAGGGTTTCTGAACAAACTGAACTGTTACAAAGGCATTTCATTTTTTAAATAACCTAAGCATTACCAAATTGAATATAATGATAAAACACACTAATATTAAACATAAGAAAAAAGAATCACTGAAAAAACTTTTTTCAAAGTTAAGTTATTCACAAACTAGTGATTCATACAAATTTCAAATAATTCAAAATTTAAACTATTCAAATTTGAAAACTACCGGCACTAACAGAAAGTTTGTAATTTTTTTGTACGTAAAGCAAAAATATTCACAAAGAAACTCTAAATACAGGAAAAAAACAACTAAAAATAAATAAAACAAAAATAAATAAAGCAAAAAAAAATTAAGAAAGCCCGCCTACTGGGCCAAAGCGGCCTGCATACGACTAGGAACACAACCTTTAGTTGGGCCAGGATGCAGGCCCGCAAAGGCCCCGTAGGCCCACCAGGCAGAAGAGGACAGGTAGGCCCAGTAGGCCTGCTTAGGAGAGGAGCTTGAGAGAGCTACCGCACTGGGGCTTATAAACCAGTGCGGTAGCCCCTTGGCTAGCGAGGTGGGACTAAACTTGCGCACCGCCTGCAGCTAGCGCACACCCTTTAGTACCGGGTCGTGGCTCCAACCGGTACTAAAGACCCCCTTCTTTAGTACCGGTTGGAGCCACAACCCGGTACTAAAGGGGTGCGCTCGCCGCTTGGCCTAGTTAAAACAGATTTTAGTACCGGTTGGAGCAACCAACCGTACTAAAGGTCCATCATATATATACAACACTTGAAAAAAATCAGTTTCCTCTGTTTCCTCCTTCGTCGCCGCCCCGCCCCGATCGACGCCGTCCCCGCCGACGCCGCCGCCGCCCGTCCTCCTCGCCGACCCGACCGTCCCGCGCCTCGTCGCCGCCCCGACGCCGCCGCGCAACCGTCCCGTCCCGTCGTCCCGTCGCCCGCGCCGCCGCCCGTGCTGCCGTGCCGCCCGCCTGTCGTCGTCGCCGCCCGTCGCCTCGCCCATCGTCGCCGCCCCTCCCGTCGCCCGTGAGCTCACCCCGCCGCCATGTCCATACACACACACACACTACACTACACACACACACACACACACACACACACACACACACACACACACACACACACACACACACACACACATTAGTTTGTTTGTTATAATTTTTTCTGTTTTTTAGTTATAGAAATTTTAGAAATTATTCTGTTTTTAGTTATATAAATATTATAAATGTTAGTTATATAGAATTGTTATAAATGTTTTCTGTTTTTAGTTATAGAAATATTTATAGAAATGTTAGCAATTTTTTGTTTTTAGTTATATAAATATTAGAATTGTTATGGAAATGTTAGTTATATAATCAGGAAATTTTAGAATTAGTTTTAGTTAGATGAATTAGATTAATGTCAAATTGTTAGAATTTGCATATATATAGAATTTTAGTTATCACAATCCAATCATTTAAAAATGTTACTTTTTGCGGGCATATAGTATTTGTTCTCGACGATATGCCCGCCCGCATCCTCGCCGTCGACCCGCTCGCGACGACGCCCCGCTTCAGGGACCCATGTCCGGATTGGGCTCACTGGCTGGCACTGGAGGTGCTACTCGGAGGGCGCGCCGCTTGGTGAGGAACCCGACCTCGGGTCCCGTCGTCGACCCTGATCTTCTTTGGTGGCGTTCGCGTGGGCCACATTCGGTGCAGAGGCAGCCGGCCCCGCCAGAGGTGGTGCGTCACCGTGTCAGGGAGGAAGATGAGCACGTCCATCGCTACATGGCTGCTATGGATGACGTCAGGTTCTCCACTACTTGGCGGGTTCTTTGGGCAGATGACCGGAGGTATGATCCTGTGATGGTTCCTTCTCTTTGGGTGTGCACCGCCCGCACCCTAGGAACCGCGAGTGGCGCCCTAGATTCTTCTATAGTACTCGATCTTTATTAGGTACCTAGCCAGTGATGTATTCGATACATAATATTCGAGACGATGTATTCGAGATTATATATTTTAAGACGATGATGTATTCGCGATTATATATTCGAGACGATGTATTCGAGATTCAGTTTTTCCTTATTGATTAATTGCATCCATGCATTGTAATTTGAATACTAAATTGTTTTATATTTCTTCTGTATTAGTAAAGTAAAAGCTATGGCGGACAATACCGACAGAGAGAGAGAAGAGGAATTGTTCGACATCATACGCATCCCTCACAGGCTAGATGATCTGAATGAAGCAGATGACGGCTCCCAATATCTGAACAATACCGGAGAGGGTGATGAAAAGATATTCGATCTCGACGACCGAGCTGATGAAGTCATGAACTATGATTATGATTATGATGACACAGACAATGTTTGTGATGACACAAACAATGTTGATCTTCAAATAACAAAGACTACCGGCGAGGTATATTTATATAAGCATGCATCATGGTGATCATCACATGTTTTTATTATTGAAGATATATTAACGAATCGATCTTTCTTCTTTCAGCCCTCTGGATCGAGCAAATCTGCTTCTACAGACAGCAAGGCAAAGCGAGGCCCGGGCAGAATGTTGAAGGATGGTGTAAAGTACCACATCGAATCCATCAAACTTAGTGGCGAACCCCTCACGCCTAAGAACGTTGCGGACAAGTGGACTCGTCAGTGCGGAGTTCTTGTGAAGGACAAACTCCTTATCTCCATTCAAGAATGGAAAGAGCCAAAGACTAAACGTCCAGGTGTTACTTGGGTCGAACGCAGAGCCAAAGAAGACCTTTTGAAATCTCTGATGGAACATTTCACCCTACCAGATCATTTCACTGAAGCAGATGTGAAGAAAGTCAAGGCCGCTGCTCTTAAGTAGATGGCAATTGCATTCAACACCCACAAGAAAACTGTATGGGCCAACTACCTCGCTAATGAAAGGAAGACTCCAGATTTCGAGGGAACACTGAAGAAGCAAAGAGAGCAATGGGACGATTTCGTGACCTTCAAGGATTCAGAATTATCTAAGGAACGGTCGATGAAAAACAAGGCAAATGCCGCAAGAAAGACGCAGTTCCATAGGCTGGGTCCAGGTGGCTACGCGGTGGGATTGCTTAAGTGGGATAAGTCTGAGCGACAGATGGAGGATGCAGGGGTCACTCCGGTTACTAGGAACTGGCCCCCCAGGTGCAGAACTTGGTTCTATGCGCATGGGGGAGCGTTGGACCAGAAGACAGGCGAAGTTTCGCGGAAGGCAAGTCTAAAAGGAGCCGAACAAAAGATAATTGACACAATAGAAGAAGCTCGAAGGGGGGAGTTCACGCCCAACAGAGAGAACGCCGAGCTTACGCGCGCCCTGGGAAATCCTGAACACCCGGGAAGAACACGAGGCAAGGGCGTTATTCCCTGGTATGAGGTCTTTTCGGACTGGAATGACGACTACAACTCCCGTGCAAGAAAGAAGATGGAGGAGGAGAAGTAGAGGAAGTTGGAGGAGAAGCAGAGGAAGCAGGACGCAGAACGCCTTCAAGGCCTAGAAGCAAGGCACGCGGACCTGGCACTCAAATTCCAGCAGCAACAGCAGCAGACCGACTCACTTAGCCGGGAAAGGGGGTCTCAGCAGCGGCAGCAGCAAGCGGATGATCGTCCAGCATTGGATAGCACCGTCCCATCCATGCCGAGAAGCATCTTTGGTTCTGCCCCGAGCGACACACTGCTAGATACATACCCTGTGGATGACATCATAGAGAACACTAACTGTGAGCTACACTCCAAAATGAGGAACATATCCATGAAGGTGGCGGACGGCATTGCTTTTCCAGTTACCCCCAAATTAACCTACCATTGCATCCCGATTCCAGAGGGCTATGCTCGTGTCATGGTTGATGAAGTGGTGGACCCATATTCGGGGCTAACGCTTGACATTCCTGGAGGTGAAGACGAGCGCACACTGGGAGAGGCCATACATCGTATCATCCTATGGAGAAAGGATTGCATCATCTTTCGAAGTCAACCGACATTGCTTCGTCTGCCGACTCCTCCTCGAAGTCCGCCATCGAGTAAGCAGACTCCTGCTCCTCCAAGTCCACGAACGCGTGAGACGACTCCTCCTCGAAGTCCGCCACCTCCTCCAAGTCCTCGAACGCGTGAGCTGACTCCTCCGGTTTCAAGTCCGGCACAGCGTCATGCCACTTCTCCGGTTTCAAGTCCGGCACCGTGTCAGGCCACACCTCCTGCTTCAAGTCCGGCACATTGTCAGGCCACTTCTCCTGGTCCAACTCCACGTCAGCCGTCTCTGCCGTCTCAGCAATCGCAGAAGAGACATGCCGCAGCTTTAGTGCGTAGCGGTACGAGTCGAGGTAGTTCAGGAAGTACAGGCGGAGACAAGCGATATAAATATGGTCCAAGCATCGCTCCTCTTCCTCAGAGGCCTTACGACATGACTAAGGAGCAAAACACAGCCATAGTGCAAGCCC
Organism: Aegilops longissima; assembly: GCA_021605205.1. NCBI lineage: Eukaryota > Viridiplantae > Streptophyta > Magnoliopsida > Poales > Poaceae > Aegilops > Aegilops longissima. Next base: position 143,527,815 of record CM038682.1, on the reverse strand, counting down.
AAGTGGACGCCCATTTTGGACCGAAACCGGCACCACCGCCAAAGGAGAAAGTGCTTGAGAAAGTAATTGACCACTTCATTCGTATGGCTAGAGAACCAGCTCCCAAGCCTGTTGACTCGGACTATGAGCGCCAAATCAGGAAGGCACATCGAGCACGAGTACAGAAGGAAGCAAGCTCAAGTCGAGCCAACAAGCAGCTGGCAAAAAATGCGGGAGAACCGTTCCCCAGTTGGGAGAACAGGCGGCGCAAGCGATCCCTCCGCTTGTTGTGCCAACAACACATGAGAGGAGTAGTACGCGCGCCAAATATTATTGTGGGCAAACCGTTAGCGTTCCCCAGCAGGTGATGTGGTAATAACAGAGGATCATATAATGCAGGCTCAAATGCTCAATATCTCTGTTGGACAACTCCTCGAAATCGAGCCCATGCCTACGCTTAAAGAATCGGAAATAGCATGGCAATATGTCCGGGGCAAACCTTTGTCCATCCAGACAAGGTCAAGGACCTCCCAACGAGAATGTATCAATTGCATCAATGGTACATGAACATTACCAAGAGTTCCAATCGAGAGTCCCTCATGGTGAATGTCAAGCATGAGCATTATTACCATGAGAAAGCTCTGACCATTGAGTATCCAGAACTATTTCAGTTATACAATCAAGACGCACTCGACAAGTCTATAAATCGAGTTGCTATTGTGCGTAAGTGATTTCTTTCGTAATTTAAGTCTCAAGCTAGTTATGTAGTGATAATTTTGATCAATCATTACATGTAATTATCCTCACTATATTCTTTTTCTATGGTATTATATGCAGGATGAATATGTATGAAATGAAAAAAGCTGGACGCTATGGCATTGGGTTCATTGACCCAAATACCATTAATCAGGACATATGGCAGATTGAACATTGTCAAGATGCTGTAGAGGAAAGCATGCTAGAGTTCTTGAAGCACCTCAATAGCAATGGAGATATACTACTTCCTTACAACTTCCCGTGAGTCACACTGTCTTGTACTACAAATTCTGTTTTTGCTTACTAGCTAGCTAGATGTTAATAATTAAGTGTATACGGTTTACGGTAGTTGATTAATTGTATGCACATGCCCGCTTAATTAAGACATGCAAACGCGTGCATATGCAGTTGGCACTGGGTCTTGTTAGATATTAAAGTTGAGGAAGAAAAAGTTGAATTACTGGAATCACTAACTAAAGAAGATAAAGACTACACCATCGTGAAGGGGATAGTCAACAGGTAATTTCAATCATTATTAACTATATCTCGGCCTATTAATTATTAGTTCGTCATTTCCTGATATGAACTATTTAATAACCCCTTTATTAATTTTCTTTGCCGGCGGGAAGGGCATGGACAAAGTTCATCAAGGTGACTCCAGTCACGTGGCCAAAAAAGTTGTTTTGGCATCGACCCAAGGTAAGTAATTAAGTAGTACTAGCTAGCTACCATCTCTTTAATTCTTGTTTCAGTATCATTAATTAATTATCATGCTTGATTAATCATTATCTAATTCAATTCCATTCTCATAAAGGCCCTGAGGCAGGCGCAGGGAATAATCTGTGTGCATACTACGTTTACGAGAACATTCGCATGATGACGTGCGAAAGGAGCAGATCTGATAGACAGGACTGGGTACGTTTGTCAGAACACTATTCACACCATTATCGATATCTAGTCACACAACTAACACACATGCATATATTGATCTCCTTCTTAACAGTTCAGATCGGTGCGGGATAAGCTCCTAACATCGGACCGCATACTAGCACTTCAAGAGGAAATAACCGGATTTTTGCTCGACCAGGTCATAGATCCCAAAGGAGAATACTATTACCCGCTACCGCCCCCATGAACCACTTGTCATCGTGCTCCGGAGGCACCAAAGGCAATATACATATGTAGGAGAAATTGTGTATATGTATATAGATGTGTATGTATGAATAATTAATGGTGTTGGTTTGTGAGACATTCGATGATATATATGCGGTTCTACGTACGAGAAAATCTATTTATATATATGCATAACGTGTACAATTTGTAGTATCGTGAAATACCAGCAAACAAAAAAATTGAATGGAAAAAATAAATCAAAAACCACCCCAAATATTTAGTACCGGTTGGTGTTACCAACCGGTACTAATGCCCTACGCGCACCCGGGCCTGGCTCGTGCCACGTGGTGGCACTTTAGCGCCGGTTCGTGACGAACCGGTACTAAAGGGGGGGCTTTAGTCCCCACTCTTTAGTGCCGGTTGGCAAACCGGCACTAAAGGCCGTTATGAACCGGTACTAAAGCCCGGTTCTGCACTAGTGGTCCTGTGACATTTTTGTGTCCTATAGAAGCTTTATGTGTCCTGTAGAAGCTTTATGTTCTTATTACCTGCTTTATTTTGCATTTCAAAAATGATTAGACGGTTACTGGAATTGCTGTCATTTATTTGCATTGGGTGTACTTGCTGCAAAGACATCAGAGATAACATGGTGCAAATGAAGCATTTTAATTCCCAGAACTTGATGAGCCTATTCTTCCTTGAAATAGTAGAGATTCAGTTAGCTGGCACATAGACTAAAAGGTTATGTCCTTAAAGGTTCAGTGTTCAGTCCTTAAAGGTTCAGTTTAGTATGTGTCTGATGTAGGTACTTTGCTGAGACATCATGAATGCATTTATCTGTAGGAAACAGCTGAGGAGGACAAACAAACCTAGGGAACTGTGAAGATGGTGGCAGGAGGATGTAGCTGCAGCGTCGGGAGATGGGATGCAGCGACAGCCCCAGCGTCGGGAGATGGGTTGCAGCGACAACCCGGCGTCGGGAGATGGGGTGCAGCGACAGCCTGCGCAAGGAGGTTGTCGTTCGGGCGTGGAGGTGGCTGGTTCGGACGACCACGAGGTTGCCACCGCAGTCTGGTTACAACACCTGAGAAGAGGCCGCCGGCCCTAGTACGCAACAGACGCGATCAGAGGTTGCTCGTTCCGGTGGCAGCAGAGGTTGCAGCTCATACAGCTGGCGCCTGCCGCGAGAACGATGTGGCCGGACAGCGAGAGGAAGAACCAGCGTTTATCTCCCCAGCGACGTGTGTTTGCGGCTTGATGGAGCTCGTACGTGTTTTTTTTGGGTTGGCATGGACGTGGTTTTTTGGTTTTTGGTCAATGGACCTCGCTCATGGAGTTCGTGAGTCCTAATTGTTTCTTCGGCTGGTGCGTGATCGCAGAAATGACATATTTGACCTGAGGCAGAAATCAAATCACAAACTGACCTGGTCATGAAAAAATTTCACTCTGCTGACCCTTTGGTGTGGCGCCCGACAGCTGGGCGCCGCACCCTACTGTGCAGCGCCCTTCCCTTAGGCGTCGCACATCCTGCCAGCGTGGCAGCCCTGGTCCAGTTGTGGCCCCACATACAACACTGCAGCGCCTAAGACTTCGGCGCCACACACCTGTAATGTGCAGCGCCTAGCTCTTGGGCGCTGCGATCAGGTTCCACTTGGGCTGGCCCCACCTCTCTCCTCCCACCCCACCCCACACACCCCACCCCACCCAAACCCTTAGACTTGTGGCCCTCCTCTCTTCACCTCTCCCCCCTCTCAAATCCTTCTCAAATCTTGCAAATCCGGAGTATTTGACCGTAGATTTCGAAGCCAACCCCTCCCTTAAGGTAATCTCCTCCGATCCCCTCGTTTTCATCCATAGGAATTGTCACATTTGCTCAAATCTTGCTAGTTTGGGGAAACCCTAGTTTTTGCTTGGATTTGCAAATTTGTGTTGAATGATGTTATGTTTCTTTGCTAATTTGGGTTGTTTAGGCTTCCATAGTATGCTAGGGTTAGGGTTATGTGTGTTTGATGTTGGTGTTAGGGTTATGCTATGGTTAGGGTTGTGGTAATTGTTATGTGGGGGTTAGGGTTATTAATTCATATATATGTTAGGGCATATGTGTGAAAATATTTTTCTTAAGTATTTACTTGATATATGTGTGTTTTTGATTATTGTAGGGATGGGGAGAACATGTGTTTATGTTCATCATGTGGATAAAGAGGCCTTTTGAAAGGCAATGTTGAGACGGACCGGATGAGCTTGACATGGTGTTTGAGAGTAGTCCTAGCTATGCGGAGCTTTGGAACAAGTGAGGAAAGATTTGAATTGGATGGACCCAAGTGACGTTGTTGAGTTCGAGGAAGGCATAATGTTGGTTTTGGAATGCGATCCGTTGGAAGATAATGCGTGTGAACTCCGAGCAACGTTGGGTTGCATACAAGGAGACGGTTGCCGAATCTCTAGACAAGGCTCTTGAGTTATTTGCCTCCAAGAAGGTTGAGTCTACTTTGAATGTAGACTTGAACCGGAACCCCTCCCCGTTGGTTGCTAGCACTCCCCCACCCATGAACCAAGATCAAATGAGTGAACCTCAATTCACACAACAAGATTGGCCAACATTGAGCCCGACTCCAAACAACCAAAATGAAGGTTCTGAAGAGGAGAATGATGAGTACGAGGAGGATGACAACGAAGTTGACCTCCATGACAACAATGTGGGTGATCTCGACCAATATCATGCGCAAGAGACAATGGACCAATCCATCCCTTTTTCCCGTGTATATGCATCGGACTCGGATGACGATGGTCCCGATGAAGAAGTTGATGAGGAGGGGTTCACGCCGAAGGAGGCCGAAGCATTCAAGAAGGTATTCGGGCGGGATCACAAGACACCATTGTTCAAGGATCTTAGTCTCGCGGATGAAGCCGTTGTGGATGGTGGCAAATGCATATCTCTTGGAGCTAGGCCAAGTTCTCACCGTGATTTGGAAGACGGCAAGAACGGGATATATCCCGGTTGTGAGTTTCAATCCTTCTTGGAATTGAAGATGTGGCTCGACAACTACTCGGTTACACATTATCGTCCACATAAAGTGGCCAACTCGGACGTGAATGTGCGTTACACGGTCAAATGTGAAGTGCCAACATGTCCATGGATTGTGCGTGCAAGGCCATGGGAAGGAGGCCCCACTTGGCGCATAGTGAGTTGTCTACCAACTCACATGTGCCGGCACAAGAATGCGGATGGCAAGCTTGTGTACCAACAACACAGCACAATCAAAATGAGTCCCGATGATTAGACAATACACAGACATGCTCTCTTACCTATGAAGTGCTTTGTCCGTGTCCACCCAATCCGGCGGGTGAGGCTGGAAAAGACCAAACTGACGATACACGCGATGCGGCAAATGAAACTCAACCGCCCAGTTGCATATCAGTGGGCACCGCATAAGCCAGAGATCCTTATCCCGCAAGCACATCGGATTGAGGCGGAACTCCGCGGTGTACCCCAAGCTCTCACCCGCGCCATATGGCTGCCATTCCACCTATAAAACAGGGCAACAATGCAAATTTGATGACAATTTTTCAAGCAAGCATGAGAAAGGACTGAAGTAATGACCTCCTTACCTGCTCAGGCGTAATCGTGTCCAACTCGGCAATGTACTTTTGGTACATGACATTGACATCGTTCGTCATCTGGAAGCGATATCCCACTTGTAAGCCCCGTGGGCGCCGTAATTAAATCATGTTCATCGCATACCAAGGATCAAACTGACGCTCTTGAGGCCCAACGAGCAGACGCCCCAGCTCCATACGAAAGTAGAAGCAGATTACCACCAATGCCTGCACTAGGTTTGATCCTGCAACACGCATCGTCCAGCTACATATGAAAGAAAAACAATGTTAACTTGACAGCAAGCTTGCATTGCTAATGAAGAAATAAGTTGATCACAAAACAGACCAACTACCTGTCGGTACAAGTAGGCAAGAGTTGCTGAACCCCAGCTCCATTTGCTATCGAAGACGGTCAACGCCTTTAGCCACATCCATGGAGCGTTCTTGCCAGTGGAGTCAGGAAACAAAGTCCTCGACACAACGTACCACATATACACACGAGCATGTGTCTGGATCACATCATCGGTGGCATCCGGAGGGCACATCGCAAAGTTATTTTGAATCCACGTGAAAGCAGCTCCGGCTGCTTTCCTTTCCCTCTTCTTCTTCTCTTCTCCCTCCTCTACATCATCCTCAACCTCAGTAAGAGCCATACCGATAAGAGCAATCATCCGCCCGCGCCACCCATCAGAATCGGTGCTCATACAGAGAGGCCTCCCATCGATAGCAAGACCGGTGATCAACGAGACATCCTCGAGCGTCACGGTCATCTCCCCGGTCCGAAGATGGAAACTGTGGGTCTCCGGCCTCCACCGATCAACAAGAGCGGACACCAGTGGAGCGTTCAGATTGGCGTGGACCGGCTGACCAACAGAATCCACGGAGTAGTCCTGCTGCTTGATGTACGATGTGTACCGCTCATCGTAAGGCATGGCAGGGCCAGAGACCCCGTGATACCGAATCTTCAGAGGTTCAAGCTTCTGCAAAAAACAAGTAATGACAAATCTTAGGGCATGTAAATTTCAACTAAAGGCAAATTTTCAAAATATTTAGATTACTCATTATTACCTTATCCTTCTCGCGCATCATGTAGGCCCGGTGTTGCACGTCGTACAGAAGCCAAACCATCCTTACAATTTCAAACAATAAACAAATAAGAGTTCATCTTCATCTCAAATATCGGTATACACTAAACATATAACATGTGTTCAACTACAAGAATCTCAACATCTCCTTCTCACACAATGAATATGTCATATGTGTTCAAATAAACTAAACATCTAATATTTCAAATAAACTCAACAACTAATATTTTAAATAAACTCAACATCTAATATATATCTAAACAAACTTCTCATATATGTCTACAAAAATCAACATCTCATAGTTATCTATAAAAATAGGCATCTCATATATATCTAAAAAAACTAAACAATCTAGGGTTTCATGTAACGCCCCCGATGCGGCTATATCTCCCACGTGTCGAGGCACGACTTAGAGGCATAACCGCATTGAAAGCAATGTCGCAAGTGAGGTAATCTTCACACAACCCATGTAATAAATAAGGGAAAGGGATACATAGTTGGCTTACAGTCGCCACTTCACACAGTACATAAATAAACATCCATCATTCAAAGTACACTCAAGGTCCGACTACGGAACCAAAATAAAAGAAGATACCCCAAATGCTACACAGATCCCCGAATCGTCCCAACTGGGCACCACTACTGATCATCTGGAAAAGACACATAGTAACGACCACGTTCCTCGTCGAACTCCCACTTGAGCTCGGTTGAGTCACCTGCACTGGCCTCGTCGGAACCTGCAACTGTTTTGGAAGTATCTGTGAGTCACGGGGACTCAGCAATCTCACACCCGCGAGATCAAGACTATTTAAGCTTATAGGAAGGACAGAGTAGTAAAGTGGAGCTGCAGCAAGCGACTAGCATATATGGTGGCTACATCGCAAAGAGAGCGAGAAGAGGAGCAAAGCACGGTCGTGAAGCTAGTAGCGATCAAGAAGTGATCTGAACTACTTACGTCGACATAACTCCAACACCGTGTTCACTTCCGGACTCCGCCGAGAAGAGACCATCACGGTTACACACGCGTTGATGTGTATTTTATTTGAGGTCAACTTTGGGTTTTCTACAACGGACATTAACAAATTCCCATCTGCCTCATAACGCGGGCACGGCTTTGAAAGATATTACCTGCAGGGTGTCCCAACTTAGCCCATTATAAGCTCTCACGGTCAACGAAGGATATTCCTTCTACCGGAAGACCGATCAATCTCGAAATCCCGGACTACAAGACATTTCGACAACAATAAAACAAGACCAGCAAGACCTCCCGACTGTGCCGACAAATCCCGATAGGAGCTGCACGTATCTCGTTCTCAGGGCACACCGGATAAGCTAAGCATACAGGAACCGGCGTAATCCAAGTTGCCAAGGAATGGTCCCATACGGTGCTCTAGTTTGGACCAACGTCAAGGAGCACCGCCGGGGTTTAAAATAAGATGACCCTCGGGCTCGCGAAAACCCGGGGGAAAAGGCTTAGGTGGCAAATGGTAAAACCAATGTTGGGCCTTGCTGGACGAGTCTAATTCAAAGCGAACTGTCAAGGGGGTCCCATAAATCACCCAACCGTGTAAGGAACGCGAAATCAAGGAACATAACACCGGTATGACGGAAACTAGGGTGGCAAGAGTGGAACAAAACACTAGGCATAAGGCCGAGCCTTCCACCCTTTACCAAGTATATAGATGTATTAATTATAGCAGATATATATATTGTGATATCCCCAACAAGTAAACATGTTCCAAAAAGGAACAACATCTCCATGTTCCAACAAGGAACAAACTTCAGCTTCACCTGCAACTAGCAACGCTATAAGAGGGCTGAGCAAAGCGGTAACATAGCCAATCAACGGTTTGCTAGGAAAGGATGGTTAGGGGCTGACATGGCAATATGGGTGGCATGAGATAGCAAGTGGTAGGCATCGTAGCATAGGCATAGCAAAAGAGCGAGCAACTAGCATAGCAAAGATAGAAGTGATTTCGAGGGTATGGTCATCTTGCCTGCAATGTTCTCAGAGTTGTCGAAAGCTTGATCCTCGTAAGCGTTCTCAACAGGTTCCTCGTTCACGTACTCGTCTCCCGGCTCTACCCAAAGCAACAACACAAACAAAGGAACCACAATAAATCACGGTGCAATGCACAATAAACATGATGCAAAACATGACATGATATGCGGGATGTGATATGCAATGCGTATGCGCGCTCCGGAGGGTAAAAGATGAACCAGGCATCAACTTGGCAAACCAAGTATGCCACTGGAAAGATGAGATGATTTCGGTTGAAATCGATATAAAGATCACCGGAATCGGATGCACGGTTTGGAAATGACAAGCAAAACAAGAATGGCACAAATCTGCCATTAACAGCATGATGCTACTTAGCAAGCAACAATTAATTAAGCTACTACACCCAAACGTACCAACAAAGTATATGGCAGTGATCTACACAAGATGGTCGACAAAAGATGAGCACTGAGCTACGGCTAGTTCACATCATAACAGGTCCAAACAAGCATGGAAAAAGTGCACAAAATATCAGGCTGGACATGGCAAAAACAGCATCAGGTTGCAATGTTCAGAGCAACAAAACTACATGCTACAGGAACTTAAAATAGCAAAACATGGCATGGCATGAATCTACTCAAAGCATAGAACAAAAGTCCCTTACTGACCATAAGCCAAAAAGGATTAGAAAATATAGTAACACCCATGTCAATATTGAAAGTTCCGTTAACAGATTCAGCAACATGACATGTCAAAAACTGATAACGAGTAGGCATGTTTACAAGCTTAATGCACTCACTACAGAGCCTTATATGATAAACTAAGCATACATGCATCAAGAAGACATGACATAGAAGACATACATGGCAAGAACAATAACATAGCATATATGGATCATCCACAACAACCTAGGCAAAATTGAATAACATGTATACAATCTGCCAGGAAACATTTGATAGCAAAAGTAGAGCTCGATTGACTCAAGCTATGGCACTCCATAATTGCAAACAAAGGCATGGATGGATAGAGCAAGACATGTTTTATAAAACACCCTTACTGAAGTATCTCAAAATATGCATATATCTCTCGGTAGCATCAAGTTAACATGGCATCAAAATATCAGCTAAACAGGGCTGAAAACAGCAACATCAGGACACCTACTTTGCATGCTTGTGCTAGTCACCACATAGATCACAAAAATACATGGCATATACCCCTGGAAAGATGGCATGGCATATTTCAAAACACATGTAGGACTCAAATTCATAGGATGCATACATCAATCATGGCAAAAATAACAAAAGTGCAAGTTCTGTTAAGAAACAGAAACTAACATCACATAGCACTCTTCCAACAGCATTTCGGGCATCAAGATGAGCTCAAATGAAAATGATGCAATTAGATGAAATGATCTACTCTCCGAGGCGAACATTTTGATATATTATACGCGCAAAATGGACCTACAGATGCAAAGATATAGCATGAAGAAAATGGCACAAAATATCAAAATGCTCGGGACTTAGATGAATTTTTGAGGTCAACCTCGATCTAGGGTTGCACGGAACCCGAGGCGTGGCGCTCGCGGAGTGGATCGGGTGGCGGTGAGGGAGGCGGCTGGCGGGCGGCGAGGCGAGTCTTGGCGGCGGCGAGGCTCGGCCGGGCGGGCGAGGTGGCGGAGGGAGGAGAGGCATGAGTGAGCCGGTGACGAAGCTGGATGGCCGGAGGTCGGGCGCCGGGCGGTGGCGGCCGGAGAAGAGAGGCAAAGGCGGCGGAGGCGGGCGAGAGCCCGGGCGTGAGGCGAAGTTCCGCCGTGGGACTCGGCGTGAGGCTTGGCAGGGCGGGCTCGGCGGCGGAGTCGACCGGCGAGGGCGGCGGGTTCGCCGGCGGCCACGGCGGCGCTGGGAGGCGACAGGCGGCGGCGGGCTCGTCCGGGCCCGATGGGCTCAGCGGGCCCGATCTGGGCAGGAGGGCGGTGGCGGTGGTGGAGAGAGAGAGAGACCGCACGATGAGGTGGCGGCGCGTGAGTGGCTGAGGAGGCGGCGGCGGACGTGTCCGGGCAACGCGGACAGCGTCGTCTGCATGGAGGAAGAAGAAGGCTAGGGTTAGGGTAGAATTGATCCGCGAATTTCGGGAGGTGTTTAAATAGGCATAGAGGGAGCTAGGAGAGTCCAAATGAGGTGTAGTTTTACCACACGATCGTGATCGAACGACGGAGAGCATGGAAGTGACTTAGATGGGTTATTGGGCTGTTTTGAAGGGTGTTGGGCTGCAACTTAAAAGAGGCCTTTTGAGAGTGCGGTTAACCGTTGGAGTACCAAACGAGCTCCAAATGACCGAAACTTGACCGGTGGTCTACGGTGGTATACCAAGGCCACTAGACAAACCTCGGTCCATTTCGAGAAGGTTTAGTACCCACACGGAAAAAGCGTAAAAGGGCCGCCGGGAAGATAGGAGTGCCGGATTGCAAAAGCGGACAACGGGAAAAATGCTCGAAATCATGAGGCGAACACGTATGCAAATCGATGCACATGATGACATGATAAAAAATGCATGACATGGACAAAATGCAAAAGAAGAAAAACCCAACCACGGAGGGAATATCATATATCAATGCGAAAATGGCAAGAGTTGGAGTTACAAATATGGAAAGTTACTTTGGGTGTTACAACACTCCACCACTACAAGAGGATCTCGTCCCGAGATCTAGGACTGAAAGAACTCCGGATATTCGGAACGGAGGTGATCCTCGCGCTCCCAGGTAGCTTCTCGGTCGGAATGGTGTGACCACTTCACTTTCAGGAATTTGATTGACTTGTTGCGAGTCTTGCGCTCGGTTTCTTCAAGAATAGCAACGGGGTGCTCATGATAAGAGAGATCTTCTCGAAGGTCAATCTCTTCGAAGTTGATAGTGCGTTCAGGAGTCTTGAAGCACTTGCAAAGCTGTGACACGTGAAACACATCGTGCACGTTTGCGAAGTTGGAAGGAAGCTCAAGTTGATAGGCGAGATCGCCTCTTTTGCCAATTATCTTGAAAGGATCCACATATCTAGGGGAAAGCTTCCCTTTGATACCGAAGCGACGAGTGCCTTTCATTGGAGAGACGTGGAGGTAGACATGGTCTCCGATTTCAAAAGCCACATCACGGTGTTTATCATCATAATAGCTCTTCTGACGCGATTGCGCGGCTTTGAGATTCTCACGAATGACTTGGCACATTTCTTCTGCTTCTGTGATCAAGTCATTGCCAAGAAGTTGGCGTTCACCTGTCTCAGACCAATTTAGAGGAGTACGGCACTTTCTGCCATAGAGAATTTCGAATGGGGCCTTGCCCGAACTCGCTTGGAAGCTGTTGTTGTAGGAGAACTCGGCATATGGAAGACAATCTTCCCACTTCATACCGAAAGAAATGACAAAAGCCCTGAGCATATCTTCAAGGATTTGATTTACTCGCTCAACTTGGCCACTTGTTTGAGGATGGAAAGCTGTGCTGAAACGAATGTTGGTGCCCATGGCCTTCTGAAAAGAATCCCAAAACTTGGAGGTAAAGATGCTGCCACGGTCTGAAGAGATCACTTGTGGAATGCCGTGCAAGGAGACAATCCTGGAGGTGTATAGCTCTGCCAACTGAGCTGCTGTGATGGATTCTTTGATAGGAAGAAAATGAGCCACTTTAGTAAGCTTGTCAATGACAACGAAGATAGCATCATTTCCACGCTTGGACTTTGGAAAACCAGTCACGAAGTCCATTTCAATATGATCAAACTTCCATTCAGGAATAGCAAGAGGTTGGAGGAGACCAGCTGGTCTTTGGTGTTCTGCTTTCACTCTTCTGCAGACATCACACTCATTCACGAATTGAGCAATTTCCCGCTTCATTCGAGTCCACCAATATGACTGCTTGAGATCATGGTACATCTTCGTACTTCCAGGATGAATGGATAGAAGCGAATTGTGAGCCTCGTTCATAATGACTTTTCTCAGATCACCCTTAGGAACCACAATCCGGTCCTCAAAGAAAAGAGTGTCTTTGTCATCAACGTGGAAGCACTTGTACTTGGAAATGCCCTTGTCGATACCACGTTTCACCTTTTTCACCATGGTATCCAGAAGTTGAGCCTCACGAATCTGATCTTCCAAAGTAGGAGAGACTATGAGGTTGGCAAGAAAGCCTTGAGGAACAACTTGAAGATTCAGCTTGCGGAAAGCTTCACAGAGATCCGGCTGAAAAGGCTTGAGGATTAGACTGTTGCAGTAAGCCTTCCTGCTCAAAGCATCTGCAATGACATTGGCCTTGCCCGGAGTATATTCAATACTTGGGTTGTACTCTTGAATCATTTCGACCCATCGAGTCTGCCTGAGGTTGAGGTTGGGTTGAGTGAAGATGTACTTGAGACTCTTGTGATCGGTGAAAATGTCCACTTTCCTTCCCAACAAGAGATGTCTCCATGTAATCAATGCATGGACAACTGCCGCCAACTCAAGATCGTGAGTGGGGTAGTTCTTCTCGTTGGGCTTCAACTGGCGAGAGGTATAAGCCACAACTCTCTTCTCTTGCATTAACACAGCACCGAGACCTTGAAGAGAAGCATCACAGAAAACTTCGAATGGCTTGGATTCATCAGGAGGAGTCAAGACAGGAGCTGTGACGAGTTTCTCTTTGAGGGCATTGAAAGCAACATCACACTCAGGAGACCAGACATACTTCACATGCCTCTGATACCAACTTGTAACGCCCCCGATGCGGCTATATCTCCCACGTGTCGAGGCACGACTTAGAGGCATAACCGCATTGAAAGCAATGTCGCAAGTGAGGTAATCTTCACACAACCCATGTAATAAATAAGGGAAAGGGATACATAGTTGGCTTACAGTCGCCACTTCACACAGTACATAAATAAACATCCATCATTCAAAGTACACTCAAGGTCCGACTCACGGAACCAAAATAAAAGAAGATACCCCAAATGCTACACAGATCCCGAATCGTCCCAACTGGGCACCACTCTCGATCATCTGGAAAAGACACATAGTAACGACCACGTCCCTCGTCGAACTCCCACTTGAGCTCGGTTGAGTCACCCTTGGCCTCGTCGGAACCTGCAACTGTTTTGGAAGTATCTGTGAGTCACGGGACTCAGCAATCTCACACCCGCGAGATCAAGACTATTTAAGCTTATAGGAAGGACAGAGTAGTAAAGTGGAGCTGCAGCAAGCGACTAGCATATATGGTGGCTACATCGCAAAAGAGAGCGAGAAGAGGAGCAAAGCACGATCGTGAAGCTAGTAGCGATCAAGAAGTGATCCTGAACTACTTACGTCGGACATAACTCCAACACCGTGTTCACTTCCGGACTCCGAGAAGAGACCATCACGGTTACACACGCCGTTGATGTGTATTTTATTTGAGGTCAACTTTGGGTTTTCTACAACCGGACATTAACAAATTCCCATCTGCCTCATAACCGCGGGCACGGCTTTCGAAAGATATTACCCTGCAGGGGTGTCCCAACTTAGCCCATTATAAGCTCTCACGGTCAACGAAGGATATTCCTTCTACCGGGAAGACCCGATCAATCTCGGAATCCCGGACTACAAGACATTTCGACAACAATAAAACAAGACCAGCAAGACCTCCCGACTGTGCCGACAAATCCCGATAGGAGTTGCACATATCTCGTTCTCAGGGCACACCGGATAAGCTAAGCGTACAGGAACCGACGTAATCCAAGTTGCCAAGGAATGGTCCCGCACGGTGCTCTAGTTTGGACCAACGCTCGAAGGAGCACTGGCCCGGGGGTTTAAAATAAGATGACCCTCGGGCTCGCGAAAACCCGGGGGAAAAGGCTTAGGTGGCAAATGGTAAAACCAATGTTGGGCCTTGCTGGACGAGTCTTATTCAAAGCGAACTGTCAAGGGGGTCCCATAAATCACCCAACCGTGTAAGGAACGCGAAATCAAGGAACATAACACCGGTATGACGGAAACTAGGGTGGCAAGAGTGGAACAAAACACTAGGCATAAGGCCGAGCCTTCCACCCTTTACCAAGTATATAGATGTATTAATTATAGCAGATATATATATTGTGATATCCCCAACAAGTAAACATGTTCCAAAAAGGAACAACATCTCCATGTTCCAACAAGGAACAAACTTCAGCTTCACCTGCAACTAGCAACACTATAAGAGGGCTGAGCAAAGCGGTAACATAGCCAATCAACGGTTTGCTAGGAAAGGATGGTTAGGGGCTGACATGGCAATATGGGTGGCATGAGATAGCAAGTGGTAGGCATCGTAGCATAGGCATAGCAAAAGAGCGAGCAACTAGCATAGCAAAGATAGAAGTGATTCCGAGGGTATGGTCATCTTGCCTGCAATGTTCTCAGAATTGTCGAAAGCTTGATCCTCGTAAGCGTTCTCAACAGGTTCCTCGTTCACGTACTCGTATCCCGGCTCTACCCAAAGCAACAACACAAACAAAGGAACCACAATAAATCACGGTGCAATGCACAATCAACATGATGCAAAACATGACATGATATGCGGGATGTGATATGCAATGCGTATGCGCGCTCCGGAGGGTAAAAGATGAACCAGGCATCAACTTGGCAAACCAAGTATGCCACTGGAAAGATGAGATGATTTCGGTTGAAATCGATATAAAGATCACCGGAATCGGATGCACGGTTTGGAAATGACAAGCAAAACAAGAATGGCACAAATCTGCCATTAACAGCATGATGCTACTTAGAAAGCAACAATTAATTAAGCTACTGCACCCAAATGTACCAACAAAGTATATGGCAGTGATCTACACAAGATGCTCGACAAAAGATGAGCACTGAGCTACGGCTAGTTCACATCATAACAGGTCCAAACAAGCATGGCAAAAGTGCACAAAATATCAGGCTGGACATGGCAAAAACAGCATCAGGTTGCAATGTTCAGAGCAACAAAACTACATGCTACAGGAACTTAAAATAGCAAAACATGGCATGGCATGAATCTACTCGAAGCATAGAACAAAAGTCCCTTACTGACCATAAGCCAAAAAGGATTAGAAAATATAGTAACACCCATGTCAATATTGAAAGTTTCGTTAACAGATTCAGCAACATGACATGTCAAAAACTGATAACGAGTAGGCATGTTTACAAGCTTAATGCACTCACTACAGAGCCTTATATGATAAACTAAGCATACATACATCAAGAAGACATGACATAGAAGACATACATGGCAAGAACAATAACATAGCATATATGGATCATCCACAACAACCTAGGCAAAATTGAATAACATGTATACAATCTGTCAGGAAACATTTGATAGCAAAAGTAGAGCTCGATTGACTCAAGCTATGGCACTCCATAATTTCAAACAAAGGCATGGATGGATAGAGCAAGACATGTTTTATAAAACACCCTTACTGAAGTATCTCAAAATATGCACAGATCTCTCGGTAGCATCAAGTTAACATGGCATCAAAATATCAGCTAAACAGGGCTGAAAACAGCAACATCAGGACACCTACTTTGCATGCTTGTGCTAGTCACCACATTGATCACAAAAATACATGGCATATACCCCTGGAAAGATGGCATGGCATATTTCAAAACACATGTAGGACTTAAATTCATAGGATGCATACATCAATCATGGCAAAAATAACAAAAGTGCAAGTTCTGTTAAGAAACAGAAACTAACATCACATAGCACTCTTCCAACAGCATTTCGGGCATCAAGATGAGCTCAAATGAAAATGATGCAATGAGATGAAATGATCTACTCTCCGAGGCGAACATTTTGATATATTATACGCGCAAAATGGACCTACAGATGCAAAGATATAGCATGAAGAAAATGGCACAAAATATCAAAATGCTCGGGACTTAGATGAATTTTTTTGAGGTCAACCCTCGATCTAGGGTTGCACGGAACCCGAGGCGTGGCGCTCGCGCGGAGTGGATCTTGGGTGGCGGTGAGGGGAGGCGGGCAGTGGGCGGCAAGGTCTTGCCGAGGCGTGGCGAGGCTCGCTGTGGCCGGGCGGCGAGGTGGCCGGGTGAGAGCCATGTGAGCCGCGGTGACCGGGCGAGCGTGGGCGGCCGGAGGTCGGGCGCCGGGCGGTGGCTGGCCGGAGAAGAGAGGCGGCGAGGCGAAGCGGAGGCCGGGCGAGCTCGGGCGGCGGGATGATTCTTGCCGTGCGGGAGCTCCGGCGGGAGGCGCGGCAGAGGGCGGGGCTCGGTGGTGAGTCGACCGGGCGAGGGCGGCGGGTTCGCCGGCTGGCCACGGGCGGCGCCGGGAGGCGACAGGCGGCGGCGGGCTCGTCCGGGCCCCGATGGGCTCGGCGGGCCCGATCTGGCAGGAGGGAGGGGCGTGAGTGAGAGAGAGAGAGAGAGACCGCGCGATGAGGTGGCGGCGCGTGAGTGGCTGAGGAGGCGGCGGCGGACGTGTCCGGCGCGGCACGGACGCTCGCGTCATCCGCATGTGGAGGAAGAAGAAGGCTAGGGTTAGGGTAGAATTGATCCGCGAATTTGGGGAGGTGTTTAAATAGGCATAGAGGGAGTTAGGAGAGTCCAAATGAGGTGTAGTTTTCGCCCACGATCGTGATCGAGCGACGGAGAGCATGGAAGTGACTTAGATGGGTTATTGGGCTGTTTTGAAGGGTGTTGGGCTGCAACTTAAAAGAGGCCTTTGCGAGAGTGCGGTTAACCGTTGGAGTACCAAACGAGCTCCAAATGACCCGAAACTTGACCGGTGGTCTACGGGTGGTATACCAAGGCCACTAGACAAACCTCGGTCCATTTCGAGAAGGTTTAGTACCCGCACACGGAAAAACGTAAAAGGGGCCGCCGGGGAAGATAGGAGTGCCGGATTGCAAAACGGACAACGGGAAAAATGCTCGAAATCATGAGACGAACACGTATACAAATGCGATGCACATGATGACATGATAAAAAAATGCATGACATGGACAAAATGCAAAAAGAAGAAAAACCCAACCATGGAGGGAATATCATATATCAATGCCGAAAATGGCAAGAGTTGGAGTTACAAATATGGAAAGTTACTTCCGGGGTGTTACATTTCACTAACAAGAATCATATATTATGAACTAATAAATAACACTACGGTACTACCAATATGAATACACATCCTAAATCGAGCAAACCAAACAAATCAAGGGTTCCATCAAATCTTGGACAAATCTCTAAAATGGCAACAAATTTACGGAGCAAAAGAAAGAGAACGGAAGAGTTTACCTAGTAGGATGGATTGGGGATCGAATCCACGTATCAAATCTTCAGATCTGAGAGGGATGTGAGGGGGATTAGATGGGGGCGCCGCCGCTGCTCTCTGTCCGAGAGCGGAGAGATGAAGAACTGCCTGGTCGGGCTGGGCGGCGCAGCTTAAGTCATCGTGCAGCGCCCAAGGGCTAGGTGCTGCACGTCAAAGTGTGGCGCCTAGCCCTTAGGCGCTGCTGCAGTGCGTGTGGGGCATAAGCTGGACCAGGGCTGCCACGTTGGCAGGATGTGCGACGCCCTAAGGGAAGGGCGCTGACAAGAGGGTCTGGCGCCCAGCTGTCGGGCGCCACACCAAAGGGTCACCAGAGTGAAATTTTTTCATGACCAGATCAGTTTGTGATTTGATTTGGGTCTCAGGTCAAATATGTGATTTCTGCCGGTTCTCGCGCTGTAGTGAGTTTTGGTTTTGGTTCCTGTATATCGTTCGTGGGCTGGATTGGCGATGGATCTCGTTCGTGGGCCGAGTTGGGAGGCTTTGGCAAGGTAAGTTTTGAGGCTGGTGCGATCGTGGCCTCCTCGCTCAGGGCTGGCGTACGTGGAGAGGGCTAGCGTACGTGGGTAGGAGGTCGAACCATCACCACAACAACGACGACTGCAGATCCCCCTTTAATAGTAGAGAAGACTAGTAAACAATCTAAATAGACTGCTACATCAGTGCTAAATGCGTGACTGGTCCACCGCACATATCCCAAAACAATTTGACGGTTTGGATAAGGGGGTGCAGCGTGGGTGCACCGAGGTTGGTTTTAGCCACTACTTTTCCTCATGCCATTGTAATAGTTGACAGCTCTTTCCTGAAACCATAGCACCAATGATAACATTGAAGGAGTGTCTTCACTGAGTATTGAAAGTTGGAAACAACAATAATAGCAGTTTCCATTTCTTTCAGCTAGAATGCTTGCTCCCATCAAATTAAGACTTTATCATTTCTAAGAACACTATTTCTAATGTACGATGATCATATATTAAGAATGCTAACATATGATCTGCCTAGTTATTGATGACCATATATCGGTTAAAAGTTTGCACAAAACAAAGCTGGGATTGCTAAAGAGAAACTTGAATCATTTAGAGCTCGAACTGGATTGGTATCAATTTCCACAAATTCATCTTAGTGCCCATCTTACAAATGAAGAGTGTGTTTCTGTCTACCGAATGAACCATGGCCTCCTTTCCTCAAACTTATCTAAGATGACCCCTACCAGGCGAAACACTTCCCCAAGAATGCATATCTCCCTACCTTCGATGATTTTTCTTTTTCTTTTGTGAATTACCCTTGATCCTTATTGAAGGAAGACTTCTAGTGTCCTTTGTGAATCATATCATTATCATGGGAGGTAGGTCAACCTTTAAAATATGTTATCTGTTCAAAAGATGTGCTACAATGGTTTCTGGAGAAGATTGATAAAATGTCGTTCTACTGCAAGAACCACAACAAGGGTGCAATGGCTGAATACATAAATAGCAACCAATAAATTTCATTTTCTTTTTCTTGTTTCCAATCCCAACAACGGCTACCAAAACCTGGCACACAAATTAACTAGAATGCATGGTCGTCGATACCAGAGATAATTTAAGACTGTAAACCAGTTTTATGGATATTCTGTCAAATTTCTAGTGTACCAAATCAATCTAATTATGCCTGGTTTTTCATTAACACACTGTTGCTAACATCCACAAGATCACGGCAGGGTTTCATAATTTGAGCACCATATCGAATAAAAAAAAGGATGTAAGTTAAGCCATGGATACGTAATTATGTCGTGCACTTCATAAATTTGCACCTTTTCAAGTGATCGGTCATGTTTCATGTCCAGCTAAAGCCCATCATTTATAACTGACTTGTATAACACCACCAAGTTGCCGTTATTCCTCGCAATGGACTCGGCGACCTCTGTGGCCTTACTATGCACCTGACTATCTTCCACAATGTGGTTAGAAGCCCCCACTTCTCAGCCATTTCAGCAGTGACAGGCATGCAAGTGAGTGACACTTCCCGTGCTCTATTTGGCCCGATGAGACGAGAGAACTTCTGTGAAAGACCCCGAGAAGGAAATATCCCAAACCTACATCAGATTGGACAAAGGCTGATTAGAAGATAACAAGCAAAGCACACAGATGAAACAGCAATGGCATGAGCAGGCTATGTAGGTTGAAGGACAGTGCAGACACACCCAATTTACATAGCCTGAAATGTACAAAAATTCCCCATACTGAAATTCCAGGACTTCAAACTCTTTGCAGCCTATCTTGTGTTTCATTTGCTCTGCCTATCTTGCATACAAGGCAAGCATAGCAGGTCCAGTCGAAGAGCTAAGGCTTCTCTACTACGTACATCACACACAAGCACACAAGAATTTCGCTATCATGGTATTGAGTTCCAGTGAGATTGTCCAGCTCAACCACCAGTACGAACATTTAGTTAGAGCATCTCCAACAGGTACGCAATGCGCGGCGTGCTAAAAAATATTTACAGCGCCGGAATAGCCAGTTTTTACGTGCCGCGGTGCGCTGGCTCCAGCAGCCGCTGCAAAAAATAGCGCGCGCACACCGCTCCAGCAGACGGGCTAAATTACAGCGCGCGCAAGCAGCCGGCGCTTGCAACATGTTCATTTTGGAGACAATATGGTGATATTTCAAACATCAAAACAAGACATAGCATAGTTTAAAATCACCCAACCAAGTTCATGACATAAAAGTTCAAAATCATGTCACATCACATCATCATCCAACCAAGTTCAAAATCACCCAACCAAGTTCATGACATAAAAGTTCACAAACAAATGGCACATCAACAATCATGCCGCATACTCATCTTCGTCCTCCTCTTCCTCTGATTCTTCATCCTCATCCGAAGACGATTCTTCCTCCTCCTCTTCATTGTGTTGCGCCGCATCATCCTGGGGAGCTCGGAAGGGGTTGGCAAGATCTCCAACGACATCATGCGAAGGTATGTGAGGCACACCGGAAGACATGGTCCATCCATGTCACCCAGAGGTGCTCCCATGCCTTCCATGAGAGACGCAAAACTCATGCCTTCCATGGTAGCTCCGAAGCCTCCCATGCCGCCCATGGTAGCTCCGAAGCCACCCATTACTCCCATGGTAGTCATGCTGCCCATGCCACCCATGCCTCCCATAGTAGCTCCTTCCATGGCCATGGCTCTTTTTTGAACCAAGACTTCTTCACGGGCAAGATTGACATACTCTTTTTGCTTCTCATCGAGGATAGATGTGTCCATGAATAATAACTACTTCTCCCATTCCAACAATCTAGTTCGCTCCTCTATGGCCAATTTTCTCCTCCAATGCCACCTTCCTATCCTCGGCCGCCAACCTCCTCTCCTCGGCCACCGCATCTTGGTTCCTTGCCATCTTCCTCACCTCATTCGCTTCCTTTCTTGCGTTCACAATAGCTTCCGTAGCATTATTTAGCTCATCATATCCTGTCCTCTTCTTCTTTTCTTTTCCGTCTTCTTGCCTCCATTTGATCTTTTTGGCTTGGAGTAGGAAACCGAGTTTGGTCTATGGCTTCTCTTGCCGTCACCACTTGATGCCTCCTCCTCATCATCATCCAAATTAATAGTTCGCTTGCGTTTGTTGCTCTCCTCATTGACACCTTCACGGGGCTTCCATTTCTCATCATCCTTCAACGCATTATAGCAATGGGGCAAGGTAAATGGCCTCCCTGTCTTGATCTTCCCTTTCTTGGTCTTCTTCTCCCACTACTAGGAAAAAGCCTAGTAGTAGCGTGGGTTAAAAGCTAGTAGTAGCGCGGGTGCCTGCGCTACTACTACGGCGCTACAGCTAACTAGTAGTAGTAGCGCGGTGCATCCCGCGCTACTAGTACGTGTGTTATTAGTAGCGCGGGTTCGACACGCGCTACTACTAACTATCTGTAGTGCGTGTCTGTGACCCGCGCTACTACTATTAATTTCAATAACCAAAAAAAATCTCGACCCCGTGTGTGCTGTCAATGGTGTCAATGGTTCGATCCAGCGAGGACAAGGGTCGCCGGAGGTCCAGACGGGCAGCGGAGACCAGATCTAGCGACGACTGTTGTAGAGGGACCGGATCCAGTGCAGAGGAGAGCAAGACGACGGTGTGAGGGCCCTCTTCACGGCCAAGGCAGAAAGCTCCTCGTTGCCCATGTCAATGACCTGCGCAGGCATGGGCATGCGAGGTGAGTAAAATCGGAGGGACATGGAGATGGAAAAAGAGAAACAAGGAAGAAAGGAATGAGATGGAGGGCGCACCGGGGCTCGTCGCCGGTGGTGAGGAGGTCCGACATGGTGGCATGGAGATGCGGGGAAGATCGGCGAGCTCCGGGATGCCGGCGGCGCGAGGCGGCCTCCCTCTTTTGGCGCCATGGAGGAGGAGGCACGCGACGCGAGGAGGTGAACTCGTTGGGCGGCATGGAGGAGGAGGTGTGCGGCACCATGGGAGAGCCTATGGAGAGAGGGGGGAGAGTGAGGGAGAAAGGAGGGATTCGGCCGAGGATATGGGGATTTCACCTACCTTGTACTCCCTCCGTTCCTAAATATAAGGTGTATTAGTTTTCGAAAAATTCAACTATTGTCTATGTTTGATCAACTTTACAGAAAAATATATAAAGATTTATAATACTAAATATATAAAATATAAAAATATAGTTCATGATGAATCTAGTGATAATGATTTGGTATTCTAGACAATGATATTTTTGTTTATAAACTTGTTCAAACTTAGAGAAGTTTGACTTTTTGGAAAAATAATACACCTTATATTGAGGAACGGAGGGAGTACTTACTAGTAGCGAGGGGTATAAACATGCGCTACTACTAAGTTGATAGTAGTAGCGCGATTTTATACCCCTCGCTACTACTATGGCATGTCCCCGGGGGGCACGGTAGAGACCACTTAGTAGTAGCGAGGGTTATAAACCCGCGCTACTACTATCAACTTAGTAGTAGCGGGGGGTAAAAACCCGCGCTACTAGTAAGTAGCAGTAGCGAGGGTTATAAATCCGCGCTACTAGTAAGCGTCTGCCTATAAGCTTTTCCCTAGTAGTGTCCTCTCCTTGAAATAAGTTATGTACAATAGTGAGCTACAAACAAAAGAACAAGTTAGCACTTGAAACACCAAATAAGAAGCATGAACATGGAAGAATCATGAAAGGAATGGCACTTACCCTATCTGTGTCATTAGTGCCACTTGGGTTTAACGTGTCAACCGCCTTAAGTGCGGCCGCCCACCTTTGACAATCTTTGTTGATTGTCGACCACCGGCAGCAAAGAGACCATTTCGTGCGGTCAATTCCACTTTGTTGTGCAAATCAAAGTGCTCCATCATCTGGATCCAATATGCATCTCTACTTTGGTCCCCTCCAATGGTGGCCTCCCTAGACACTTGCAACCATGTATTGCATAGCAAGACATCTTCGTCCATGGTGTAGTTGCCCAGTCTTCCTTTTGGTGCATCGACGATACCCTCACCGTCCTCGTCCACCTCAAACTCATGATCATCAAAATGCACATCATTGGTTTGAGACCAATGAGAATTGTTGGAGCCAACACCCATAGTTTACATATATGTCTCATCATTGAAACTACAAAGTATATACAACAAAACAAAGAAGCTATCCATATGTATCCATTCAGAAAACAACAACGCAAAAAAGTGGGCGAAATTTTACCTTGTGGGCATTTCATCGAACACCTTGTGCGCATCGGCCGCCGGCGCAACAAGAAAGCTCGCCGGCGCTTCGGTAGCCGTCGCATCCGTCGCACGCCTTGAAAGTCTCTTCTTCGGCCGCCTAGAGGAGCCGTCCGCCGCCTTGTTCTTCTTCCCGGACACCTTGCCCGCCTTCACCACCGCCGCATTTGGGAGCTTCGAGAGGGGGCATGTGGCTTCATGGCGGGTGCCGGCACGATGCCACCCGCCGTCGATGTCGTCTGTGGCGCCATGAAAAGGCCGCACGCGAGACCGGTGGTTGGAGAAGCACCGGCGGAGGCGACGCCAAAGCTCCCCATGCTAGGGTTTGCGGCGGCGGTGGCGGCAGAGGGGTCACGGGTGTAGGATGGGGTGAGGGGGATGTCGGCACGGCCGTCCATCGGGCGAATTCGTCAGTGGCGGCGTGGTTGAGGCGAAAGCGGCGCCGCCAAGAGGGTGTGGCGTGGGTGCTCGAGTGTGCAGCGCACGGGAGCGGGCGCACGAAATAATGGGCACGCAAAAAACTGTATTTTTCCAGCGCGATGCTCTTACCGTCTACTCTAAAATTGAATAGATTGGGAACCAGCCAAGTTGGATTTACTTCTGTGCAGAAATGTGATGAAGCGTGTGAGGAGTGCTAGCCTCTTCACACCAGCCTGGAACTTTGTCTTGTCGTCCTCCTTAAGCAGCCCTGCCCAACACCACATCTGAACTTAAATAGAGTATGTACTTGCTTTGCATACATGATGGCACATGGTAATTCTTGTTGTTTTTGGGTTCAGTTTGTCGCACAAGCGCCTTGGGATCAGTTTGACTGGGGATGTTCTGCTGGTGGTAATGAACCCAGTTTTGAGCTGCAGCAATGGAGGATTGTTTGGATCTTCAGCCCGATGATATTGGGCCGAATTCACTATTCTGATCCTTTTGACTAGTACGATCTGACCCTTGTTCGTAAAAAAATTCGGATCTGACCCTTTTGCTACCGCCATATACTTTGGTGGTAGAAATATGTGGGCTACCGCCATGGTCAACGGCGGTAGACTTTTGGTCAACGTCCGTTGGCAAAGATGACGTGGCAAGTGGCTTTGCACTTTGCCGGATTTTTTTTAAATGGAGGAGAACCCCCGGCCTCTGCATCTGGACGGTGCATGCAGCCACTTTATTAATTATTCACACAAGACCATACAAAGTCATACAACAGTAAGACTGAAGCCTCCGTCTAGGCAACAAAAGTGTCGCTACTCCTATCCAAGTGATCAAGGGATGCTGATAGTCTGGGCCTAGTACCAAACAGACCTCGCAGCCAAACCTAACATCTAAGACCTGAGGTCCCAACCAGGACGCCTGCCGGGTATGGGTCACCTACCAGTCCAGCGCACTTCTCAACCAGGACGCCTGCCGGGTCTGAGGCCGCCGCAGCCACCTGCCACCAATCCATCTTCAGAGCTGTACTACTACATCTACCTTGCTCGGTCTAGCTGCCGTCAGCGCCACCACGGCGCTTGGACCGCGTCACCCTCTGCGTGAGTCCATCTCCGCGCATCGGACGCAGAGTCACCACAGCGCCATGCCGTCGAGACCCGCCGCCATCAATGAGTGAGATGCCGCACCGCTCCACCAAAGAATCCGTCCTCTGGTCCTGCATCCAGCCACCACTCAGAAAACGATGCCCCCATGAGGGAAAACGACGCCAAAAGCACCGCCATCGTCCGATCCGAAAACTCCGGATCTAGGTTTTCACCCAGAGCAGCGCAAGCAAGTCGCCAGAAGCTGCAGAGGCGATGTCTTCAACAAGATAACGACACGAGAACGCCACCATCGCCCGCCATGACCCGAGCCATAGCACGGTTTTCACCGGCAGCCTCGTCTCCCCACTCTACGCCCGGATTGGATGCGAGAGTCCACAACCATCTAGCCGACCACCTCCGGCGAAGAAGATGGCCACCACCTCCACGCCCAGGGCTGGAGCCCCCGGCGTCCTCGTGTCGCGTGCCTAGTCCAGAGGTCGCTTGCCGCGCCGAAACAAAGGATGCGCACGACGGCTCAAGGAACCACCATCCAGATCCGAAAGGGATCCAGATCGGACACCATAGCCGCCGACGTGATCTCTTCGTCGCCGCCGCCAGCACTACAACCCTGGTCGCCACCGGCCTGCGCCACCGCCCTTGAATCGGCCGGAGTAGGTCGCCGCCACCCAGATTCGATCGCCGGCCAAGGAAGATTGCCGCCGCTGCCGCTGCGGCCCGCAGGCTTAGCCTGCGATGCCCTCGGCGGCGGCGGCGGGAGGAGAGGGATGCCCGGCGGGAAGGAGAGGGAAGCCCGACGGGGAGGCCCCGGTGCGGCGCCGCGCCGCCGCACGGGGGGAGGAGGTTACGGGGAGGAAGTCATGGGGTCTCGAAATACTTTGCCGCCGCACTTTGCCGGATGGTGCACGGCGGTAGAAAATTCTTGAAAAGATATATATAAACATACATGGTGGGATATTTGGGTAAGTGTTTTTGCACTTTGCCGGATGGTGCACAGGTAGTTTTTAGTTTATTCTTTTCTCCAATAAAAATAAATAACTTGTCCAATCAATGTTAGACATGGATTATTGACAAAAAAATATGTATGGGTATTTGGGGTATGTATTTGCATTTGCACGGGGTATGTATTTGTCCAATTAATGTCCAATCGGTTTGGATATTTAGGGTATGTGCACTTTCAGATCGATGCACGGGTATTCGAGTATGTATTTCTATGTATGGATCGGTGCAGTAGTTGGTATCTATTTGTATGTATCGATACAGTTCTTGTAGTCCGATATGTATTTACACTAGCCAACCAATGCATAGGTACATGGATAAATATTTGTATGTAGCAGCGATGCAGGCATTTGGTTATGTATTTACACTTGTCGATCGGTGCACGAGCATTTGTATACATATTTGTATGTATCGGATGCCATCTCTCTACCATGAAAACCCGGTTGTAGGTGATATTCCGGTAACACTTGTAACCATCCGTTTCACGTAAATGCATATAGTCTTGGAAAAGGTATAACTACACCTAGGCTTTGACTAGTGCATCAACAAAATAAGATTGTCTTTTATAGTCAAATATACAAACCGATACATATACATACATACCTGAATACCCATGTACGGGTCGGCAAGTGTAAATATGTACCCCATTATCCCATCATATATGTTTATATTTTTGGGGGAATTTTAAAAAAAATACAAATAAGTAAAAAATGCTTTCTGTAATAATCCACATCTAACATTAGGAAGCGACTCGCTGGCACCCGGGTGCCAGATTGTTGATCATAGCACACACATTTAGAAAGAACCCCCCCCCCCCCCCATGCCAGCTGGCGTACAAAAAAGGAAACCACCACCCGCGCCCGCTGTCCAAACCACAACCCGCGCCCGCAATAGACAAAGATGCGGTCCCCACCAAATCAAGGTCCGAATCAACGCAGCTGGGAGCCGGAGCCCAAAACCAGCGTCCACCCTACACTAACCTGGGAGCCGCTACCCAATACCTGCCCCATGCATCTGGACCCTTCTCCCTGCTTCTCCTTCTTCCCCCTCCTTCGTTTTGCCCCAAGGGCGCCATTGTTGCTGGATCCAGAGCTCCATGACAACAGCTGAAGTTTGACCTAGCCCCAAAAATCCAACAGCACCTACCAGAAAACTCTTGCCCCCACCCCTCCCCCGTTACCTCTGCCCTTCTCCTACATCTGCTGGTATGTCCATCTTCGTCCTTTCCCTCATTGCCTCCCTCATTGCTGCAGCAAAAAAAAGGATTTGCAAGTCTAAAAAAGCATAAAGATGTAGGAAAAAATAGAGGAGGATGCATAGAATTGTAGACAAATTAGCATCCATAAGGTTAGAAAGTCAGATCTGGAAGCATGTTCTGTTGCACCCACATGGTTGTAGACAAGATATATCCATAAGGTTGGCAAGTTAAAATATATCTGCAAGCAAGTTATAAAGTTGTTTCATCTAGGATGATCTATGATCTAGCTAGGGTATTTGCTATGTACAATGCAAAAGTTGTTTCTAAAAAATGTAGGCAAGTCGTGTTCTGTTTACAGGCAAGTACTGTAAAACAATTTTTTGGGCAAGTACTGTAATGTAATGCAGGCAAGTACTGTAATAAATTTTTTTGGGCAAGTATTGTAATGTAATGCAGGCAAGTCCTGTTCTACTGCAGGCAACTGCTATTAAAAATATATAACTTCTTAATTCAGTAAAGCAGAAAAAGATAGGTAGAAGAACAGATAGTAGTACCTAATAAAGATGCCTTCCTTCTTTTGGACATTGTGAAATGTTGAAGATCACGTATGAAATTTCATGTATGTGGGGGTGGGCAACTTGATCAGATCAGGAGGCAGGCCCTGTTTGGCATCAACAACACGGGTTTTGGTTAGAAAAACTATGAAAATATACATAACTGTATAAAAGCTTTGTTCTAGTCAGGTTGGATGCACACCCTACACAAAAAAAACTTTTGTATATAAGCAAGTAGTGTACAGTTTCCTACAGATTGCATACAAAATACCAAATTTGATATCTGTTAACATAGAGAAAATTGCACTATATGGAAGTAGTGTACTCTCTTCCATCCCAAGTACTTGTTGGAGAGATGGATAGAAATGGATGTATCTATGACTAGTATACGTCTAGATATATCCATTTCTCTGACAAGTATTTTCGGGCCAAACGGATTATAATGCAGGCAAGTCATGTCCTATTGTAGGCAAGTATTGTGATATAAAAAATGTGGGCAAGTACTGAAATACATTGTAGGCAAGTCCTGTTCTACTACAGGCAAGTTCTGTAAAAATAAAACTTCTTTATTCAGTAATGTAGAAAAAGAGATAGGTAGAAGAAGTACCTAATAAGTTGCCTTCTTTTTGGACTTCTTTGCCAGCTTCATAGTCATACTACCAACAAAAAATGGTACTTAGTAATAATAAAACCTGTATACAAAAACCTATGGCAACCCTGATATAACTTTGGCAGAAATGAAGAAAAAAGCTATGAGACATTAGGCAATCGAACAACATAGTAGTAAAAAGATGTTCTGCAAACGAGTCATACATGTCCAAGCACACACGTTCAAAACACATAATCACATATGGTCCACGCTACCACAAAATGCTAATGAAAAAAGAAAAACTACAGCATTCTTCTGCCTTCTTCATATTGTACACTTGAAAGTGAAGATATATGTGCCACTGTAACTTCAGCAGAGACGAAGAAAAAGGAAGAATCATAAACCATGTTTTCTCCTTTTCGCATTTCCTAATAAAGAACAAAGGATAAAAACAGAAAAACATTAAAAGAGTCACTGTTGGAGGATGAAGGAGATTAAAGGATATTATTGCAAGCCAGAAAATGAACATTCATTATTTTCATGAAATCTGTTTTGTACATTTGCTTCTAGAGTTGCCTTCATTATTTTTATTAGTTGCCTGTAAATCATTATTTACTTTTTTTTGTCAAACAGGTTGGCAATGATTGACTTAAACGAATTGCCTGTTGATGATGGTCACTCTGAAGTGCGTTTTACGGGTGGGATTGGAGTTGAATACCCCATGTACTGCACGCAGCCTAATGCCCCACAACCTGGTGGAGTCTACAATGAGGTTGTAGGGGAATCGCCTAATCCCATGAGTACCCAACATGCTCCTGTTGCGCCTGAAGAAGCTATGCAGACAGAAGGCGACACTTTTGATGACACAACGACGTTTGGTGAAATAGGTGGAGCTATTGGACAAGGGGTTGTGGGAAATGATAATGACGATGAAGCTTGGTCCCAACCAAGAGAGCCTTTCATAGGAATGAGGTTTGATACTCTTGAGTGTGCTCAAGAACACTACAATGCCTACGCTCTCCGACTTGGGTTTTCAATCAAGATGAACACTTCTAGGAAAACACACAAACTGGAAAGTTGGAGAAGCAACAATTTATTTGCAACAAGTTCTGAAAACCAAAAGTTGATGATGGAGGTGCGAAAACTGTCCCTGCCCTAGATGTGATTGAGGACACTAATGGAGATGCAGAAGATGGTGCAAACGATGAGATTGTCTTCCTTGATGATGAGTGTAGGAAAAAAAGAAGTCCAAGAAAAGAAAGCGAGATACAATAGTGCAGACAGGGTGTAGAGCAAGGATGGTTGTGAAGCTAAAGGATGGTCGGTGGGAGGTGGTTTTCTTTATTGCTGAACACAATCATGCACTGTTGACAAGCCATCACTAAATAAGTACCTTCGATCACACCAAGGGATCCCTACAGAAGAGAAATTGTTCCTGAAAAATCTTCATAATTGTAATTTGACCACTGGTGTGTGCACTTTTCAAAAATACATTTTGCATTACTACATTAGTATTCCAAAAAAACCTGCATTTACATTTTCATGCAAAAAAAACACTCTGCATTTACTACACTTGTTTTAGTGCTCCGGCATAGTCACATTGACAACTTGGTAGGCAAACTGTAAAACTTGGTAGGCAACCTGCGCTGCAACTGTATGGTTAAGTAAGACATGTAGGCAAACTTGAGCAACTTCTAGTTCTAATAGGAAAACCTGGGAAGAACAGCTGCAGCAACTAGTTGCAACAAAAAAAATGCAGGCAACCTGGCAGCTATAGGTTAAGCAAGTTGGGTATGTAGCCTTAGCAACTTTTGGCTTCTACTAGGTTGGCAACCTAACAGTTATAGGTCAAGCCAGTTGTGTATGCAGCTTGACCAACTTGTGGTTCTCTAGTAGGTAGACAACCTGACAGTTGTAGGTCAATAAAGTTGTGTATGCAGTCTGAGCAACTTGTGGCCTTCTACTAGGTAGGCAACCTGACAGTTATATGACAAGAAATTTGTGCATGTAGCTTGAGCAACTTGTGGGTCTCTAGTAGGAAGGAAAGTTGCCAGTTATAGGTCAGGCAAGTTGTGTATGCAAATTGAGCAACTTGTGGTTTTGCTAGGATAGGCAACCTGATAGTTATATGTCAAGCAAGATGTGTATGCAACTTGAGAAACTTGTGCATATAAGCCTAATTTTTTTGGCTGCCTTTTGTTGCAGGTCGTATGATGAACATCATGTCTGAATTTTATGGTTCAGAGCTAATTGTGCCTTACACAACTAAAGCGATATCAAATCTGAAATCAGGCTTGAATAATTTTGACACAAAGGAGGGAGATATGATTGAGACAGTTGCCTACTTCAAGGATCAACAACAAAATGACCCTGATTTTTTTCTACAAGGTCAAATATGATGAGGAGGATAGGGTTGTCAATATGTTCTGGGTTGATGGAGCAGCACGTAGGGCGTATACTGAGGCTTATCATGATTGTGTCTCTTTTGACACAACATACATGACAAACATGTATAACATGCCATTTACGCCATTCATTGGTATCAATCTCCATGGACAGTCGATCATGTTGGGGTGTGGGTTTGTTAGGTAAGAGTTGGAAACAAGCTGCGATTGGTTGTTTGGGGCATTTCTTGAAGCATTGAATGGTCGAGCACCTGACAACATCATAACTGACCAAGATATTGCAATGGCTGAATCGATTAAGAACATTTTCCCTAGAAGTGTGCATCGGCGATGTCATTGGCACATCATGAAAAAAGCTGAAGAGAAGCTTGGGTCAATGTTGGGCAGGAACTCTAGTTTGTCAAAGGATTTTAACACATGTGTAGACTTCAGCTTCACACCGGAAGAATTTGAGGCAAAATGGGTTGCTCTAATGATGAAATATCAGGCTGCTATTGGCACACACTTTGACAAACTCTACGAGTACCGTGCAACATGGGTGCCATGCTACTTCAAGCACCGGTTCTACCCATTCCTGCAATCGACACAAAGAAGCGAGGGCTTCAATGCTGTGCTGAAGCGGTATGTGAACCCACATGGCTCTATCCTAAACTTTGTGAAGCAGTATGAAAAGATTCAAACACATGTGCTTGTGCGGGAGGGTGCGCAAGATTATAGGACAGAGCACTTGCAAACTGATTTGTGGTCACCTTTTCCCATTGAGAAGCGGGCGTACGAAACATACACTAGAGACTTGTACAAAAAGTTTCGTAATGAGTTTGAAATGATTGGGAGGTACAATGTACGCCCCCGGGGTGCACATTTATATGAGCTTGAACCTAATCAGGAATGGGTTGCTAAGTATGGGGATAGGAACTACTTTGTGTCAGTTGAAAGTGATGCAGGCAACTACACTTGCGAGTGCTGCAAGATGGACAGAGATGGTATCCTCTGCTGCCATATCTTGAAGGTATTTACCCACCTTGGAGTGGATGAAATACCAGCGCAATACATTCTTCAGAGGTGGACTCCCCTAGCAGTTCCTGATGCGCCCCCCGTTGTCCAAGAACAAGCAGATGAAATGCCCCCTTTGTCAAAGAGGCAAATGCGACATACGAACCTGCAGATGGATTTTGCAAGCTTGGCCAAAGTTGCATGTGCATCCGATGCTGTCGCAGAAGTTCTGAAGAAGCATATGCGTGCAGCTCGGACAGAGCTTACATGCCTAAAATTGACCAAGAAAAAGAAGCCTCCAGCAGCTATGTGTGCCAGACGCACTCAGCCTGAAACAGCTACTGATGCTCCTCCTCAGCCACCATCGTTTTCAGCGCAAGCACCTGCTCCACCTCATAGTGGGAATACGCAAACAACTACTGGTGCTCCTCCGCCGTCGGCACCCTCAGGGGGTGCTGGAGGCTCAGGTGCTCCTGTTCCATTGCATCCTGACAGCCCTCGAGGTTCTGCGCCTACTCCAACTATTCCAAGGGACCCACCGAAGTCCAATACGAAAGGGAGAGCAAAGTCTAAACAAATTGAATCAACACTGGAACTACACCCCAAAAGTAAGAACAAATGTAGTTTCTGTGGTTCTGTTGACCATAATACAGTGAGCTGTGAGGCAAGGTTGGTGTGAAGGCCAAAGAAGGAAGCGAAAAAATGGGAGCCAAATGAGGATGGAGTGAAAAAACGCCCCCAAGTTTTTTTCCCATTGTTCAATGAGAAAGCTCATGAAAACTATATTGACATTTTGGGCAACTTAGAATTGATTTGTGGTGTGGTTTGATACTTGGTGTTGATTTTTCATTTGTCCTTGCTGCGACCATATATACGTTTCTTTCCCTTGCTTAAGCAAAGTAGTAGTTGGTAAACATTTTCGCAAAACGGAGACACTATTTTCAAGCATTTCTATAACAACTTGCCTGCTATTCTTAAATAAGTTTGTCTAGTTTCAAAAATATTTCTTGCGTTCCAACTTTGAATAAGTACATGAACTATGATCCCATAGGTACTTGCTGTTCAAAAAATAGCAAAATTCGAATGAGTGCAAAAAAAGGAAGCTGTGATAAACATACCTACGGTAGTTCCAGGATTTCCTTCCAAGGAGCTTTGTTGTGAATATCTGAGACCCAGGTGCTTGTCAGTTGCTTCCTGATATTTGGAATATCACTTGGTTCGTATTTTGGAACAGCCCTAGCAACCCATTTGTTGGTGTTCGTCAGCCCAACACGTGAGTGTCCATAATGATGCTCCCATAAACTACGAACAACTGCTGCTATCGACCTAGCGTTCTTGCCCAAGACAGGATTATCTAGTGTCCTCCAGGAATCAAGGACTTCAAACCTCTTGTCCCTTATGTTCAAATTGAACACCCAGTAATGATTCCCCGATACTGGTTTTTCTGGGTCAATGTTCTCTAGGATAGGAAACATAATCTGGATAGAAAAGCATTTCCAGAAAAACAATATGAGATTCAGATAAAAAAATGAGGCAATTTGAGAAGAAAGTACTCATAAAAGAAAAGAGGGCAAAACACTTTTTGATGAGGCAACTACTGGTTCAGGTAATCCAAGCAAAAAATAAAAAAGCAAAGCAACTTACAGCTACAACTGAGGCAACTACATGTTTCATGGCAGGAAAGTTTGTGGTTTTCTTAAGTTTTCATGTTACACAGGTTCTTTCCCTGAAGCAAGTTGCAACGAAAATAAAAAGGTTAAGACTAAGGCTATCTATAAAATTGAGCTAGACATGTCATTCTACGGAAAAGAACATGAACAACTTTGCCAACTATATTTGGGGCAAGAACTTGCAAGATGATGAGGCAAGTACTTGTAATTGATGAGGCAACTACTGGTTCAGAGAATTCAAGCAAAAAATAGAAAGCAAGCAACTTACAGCTACAACTGAGGCAACTACATGTCTCATAGCAGACAAGTTTGTGGTTTTCTTAACTTTCATGTTACAGAAGTTCTTCCCTTGAAGCAAGGTGCAACAAATATAAAAAGGTTAAGGCTGAATCTCTCTAAAAAGTCGAGCTAGACTTGTCATTCTATGGAAAATGAACATAAACAACTTGCCAACTATATTTTGAGGCAACAACTTGTAAGATGATGAGGCAACTACTTGTAATTGATGAGGCAACTACTGGATCAGGTAATTCTTGCTTCAAAATAAGCAAGCAACTTACAGCTACAATTGAGGCAACTACATGTTTCATAGCAGGCAAGTTTGTGGTTTTCTTGACTTTCATGTTGCACAAGTTCTTTCCTGAAGCAAATGTGCATCGAATAAAAAAGGTTAAGTCTGTGGCTGTCTAAAAATTTGGGCTAGACTTGTCATTCTACGAGAACAACATAAAAAACTTGCCAACTAGATTCGAGGCAAGAATTTTTGGAAGATGCTGATGCAATTACTCCCAGAAATGATGAGGCAACTAGTGGTTTAGGTAATTACAGGGCAAAGAAAAAGTCGCAGCTTTTTAACTTCTATTTTTTGAAGCAAGTAGTCGCAGCTTGTTACAACTTGTCAGCAGACTAAAAGAAGGAAAAAATAGTGTACTCACCATGTCTTTTCGGTCCAAGTGATTTGACTTGTTAAACCTGGCAGTAATCTCTTTTGTATTTCATATCATCTGTTGTAACCTGACATGTAGAAAACAGATAGACAAACATGGAGCGAAAAGATCAAATTTCCATTTGTTGGGTTACAAATCACCATCAAGAAGGGGAGCAAAGGGCAAAAAAGACACTGTAGGGTGCATCTCTTACCGAGAATTTAACTGGCATGATAACCTTCTTTGAGTCTGTTGGCAAGTTGTAAATTATACATTATAACCCAACTTGGAAAACATGCGAAACGACGAAACCACCACACTTCATGGACTCCGCGAGCTCCCTCAAGGTTACAAAGTATCCCTCGAATTCAATGAGATCCGTGTCGGGTGATTTTACTTGCGCCTTGCGTGCAAAATAACAGATGCATATAAGTGATTGACGGGTTTGCAATAGAATTCCTTTTTGTTGTCAATGCCCGTGAAAGGTTATTCAAAGATGTTGATGGCTTGACGAGCCTCCTCTCAAATTTGTTGGTAATCACCTCCCCGGAACTACTACTGCTAGAAAACTTACCACCTGACCCCACATCTATTTCATTGATGATTTTCTCTGGTGTACTGAACATAGCACAATTAACTGATTCTTTCCCCCTTCGTTCTGCTTCAGCACACACTGCCTCTAGTTCCTCTGCATCTCACACATCATCATCAAGGTTTATTACTTGTCTTATGCTCGTTGTTGCGATATTCTCTATTTGCATGTTCAGAACTTCATCCCATTTGTTGATGTCCTTATCTCCTTCCTCAAGGACAGGTTCCAATTCATCGAAAATCACTCCAAAACTTGGAGCTGGGCAGTAGTCATCGCACATCCCGGACACCCTTCTACTCTTGAGTTCGTTGGCTGGCTCTTCAACTATTCTCTGTGGTGGGATGTGGAAGGGAGCATTTGTTGGAGCAACACACTTGCCTATAATTTCATTTATTTTGTCTATATCAACAGTTTGCTGCTTGTGTGGTACCGGTGGCCAGTTCTCCTTGTTTGCATCACCTTGGAAGTGTTTTGGAGGCAAACTCAGGTTAGTCTTCAGTAACTTTGCTACCGGTCCTACATGTCTTACATCAGTCCCTGCAGGCATCATCTGTTCAGTGCCGTGCAACTTGTTCTCTGGCACTGTTTTTTTTTCAACGGTCATATCTGAGGTGGCGGGTTGGTGGTTCCTTGCAGGCAAGTCAGCAATAGTATTCGGCGAGTTCTGGTTTGACAGGGGCACTATTTGTTTCCCAGCCATTATAGATGAATTCGCAAGCCGAGGGGTCCTTGCAGCCAAAACAGCAACAGGGCTAGGAAACTTCTCCTCTAGCACTGGTTTTATTCCACCAGTCATGTATGAAGTGGCAGGGTGCTGGCTCCTTCCAGGCAACTCAATAACATTGTTGGGAAACTTCTCGAGAGGCACTGCTTGTTTTGCATCATTCCTTTACACAGGATCAACTTGAGGACTCTTTGCAGACAACTTCACACAGACCTAGGCAACACATCCACTTGTCCTTGTTGTTTTGTACCAGAGTCTAGAAAGTTGTCAAGGTGTCGGTTCTCATCAAGCAACTTCACTCTTGTGGTGGGCAACTTCCCCACTGAACTTGCTTGCTTGATAGTGCCAGTTTTGCAGCCTTGCTCAACCGGCTTCTAAACACTGTAAGTTGCCTGACATTTTGCTTGACTTGCCTTGTTAGCCAACATAGTTGCCTGTTGAACTTTTTCAGTTTGGCCTCTATGTTTGAGTGATGGTTTCAGACAAGTCGGTTCCATCCTTTCTGCAGCTGCAACAGGGTTTGGATTTAGGTTGAACGACACTCTCTTTTGCTTCCTTGGTGCAATTGACATTAAATCTTTCTTAGAAAATGCTTGCGGCAGATTTATTCCATAAACTGCTTGCATGAGTTCAGTCTGTCTTTGGGGGGCATAACTCCTCAGGATTGAATTTGATGCATGTTTCTCTTTCCTCGTCGCGAAACACCATCTGATCGAATAATGTGCTCGCATATGAGCGGGGTTTCCGCCCATCAAACACTTGTGGCACTTCAAGTTCCTTTTGAAAGGGGTCCCACTGCTTCTTGAACTCCATCTTGACAAAATCTATAAGGGAAAATGTTTATGTAGCATCTCCTGCTTGTTGTTTGCTGTCATTTTGCTTGATAAAGAAATTTGATCCAGAGTCGTTGTCCCCGCTGTTGCTTGAACTTCCTTCTCCTTCATCTCCATCAGAATTGTTTGTCCTGCTGCATCCTCCTGTATTGGCTCCTCCGCCATGGTCCTCATCATCTCCATTTCCATCATCGTTTTTCTTGCCTCCGCACTTCTTGACTTGGTCCTCATTGTCCTCATCTTCACCAACTTTCTCTGTCTCGTCATCTTCAGCTGCCTCGCTTTGCTGCACATCGGCCTTGTTTACCTCTTCCTCATTAACTTGGGGGTCACTGTCCTTCCTTCCTTGCACATTTCCGCTGTTGCCCTTGTTTTCTGTTGTTTCATGTGGCTCCTCACTATCCTTATTGGCATCATCCTCAGCAGAATTGTGTCTGACATTGCCTCCATGACTGGTGTTGTCATCATCATCATCTGAACCGTCATCTCCGTTGTCATCCCCGAGTTACCACTGTCTTGTTCTGATTCATTGTCTTCGTCGTCGTCCTCATCCTCGCTCTCTTCGTCCGACTTGAATGACTCCTCATCCTCACTTGAGCTATGTTCAATCACTCTAGGTGTTGCTCGCTTCCTCCGAGAACTGGTATGTTCACTTGCCTGTGGGTTAATGTCTATGTTCTTGCTTGAGCTAGGTTGCCCCTCGTCAAGCTTCCCTATGCCCACTACGAGCTTCCCGATAGCATGTGACATTTCAGTGCACATTTCATGGACCATTCCTGTTATCCTATTTTGCTTCTGCACACCAAAAACAAAAAGACATAAATGTGTGTCAGATAGTAAACTCATTGGGATAAAAAAATCAAAAATGCAGTGAGAAAACATATAAAGGACTTTCTTGCTATTGGAACTTATATAGTTGTCGTAACTTTCAGGCAACCTAGCTGCAACGAATTCTGAAACGTGGTCCAAGCTTCCAAACAAACTGTCGTTTGCACACCGTGAAAATTCAGTCTTGAGTTGTTTTCATCAAAACCAAAATAAGGCAAAAAAATAAATGAACGTCATGTGATCAATGTCGTATAGGTAGTAATATAACTTGCCTATGTTTATATTATAAATTCTCTTGGATTTCACTTTGGATTTGCCATGTTTCGATCAAAGAAAAAGGAAAGTAGTACATTATGGAGGTTGCCCTGTTTTGGACTGGAAAAACTGACAGAATGAACTACACATTTCCCACTATTGTATAGCAAGTTTCTCATTATTGTCTGAAAAAATGGCAAAAACATAACAGTCATAGTTACATTATCTAGCTAGGTTATTTGCTATGTACAATACAGAACAACAAAAGTAAAAATGTAGGCAAGTTATGTTCTGTTTCCAGGCAAGTACTGTAATTTAATGTAAAGCATGCAAGTCGTGTTCTATTGCAGGCAAGTACTGTAATATAATTTTTTGGGGCAAGTACTGTAATGTAATCAACATTCAAATGTGTTTGTACTGCTTGGAAAAAGGAAAACTATTACCCCCAATCATATGTTTCTTCCACAGGCAAGTTATGTTGGTCCTAATACTATGACTTGCCTAAACTTGTAACAATGTGTTTGGCATAATTTGTATAAAAAATTGTTTCTGTCTCTAACCTATAAATTGTTTTTTGCAAATTAATGTGTGTTTTGATATTAAATAATTGTAGCACGAAAAGAACTTACACGCAGCTTGCCATACACTCATGGACCCTTCCTGTCTTTCTTCATGACTTTGGTTATTAGATCATCATTCCAGATGCTTGCCCTTGGAAGTGTAGCAGGTATTGGTCCATCAACATCCAATGAACCCAAATACAAAATCTGTTAAAAAAATTGCAAAAACTATTAGGAAACACATGGCTCTTTTGTACTTGCATTGAAAAAGGAAAACTATGGAAAAGAAAACATATCATAAATGAGTTGCCTCATACTTACAACTAGATGGAAAACACAGCAGCAAACAGCCTTCTTCTTGTCACCAAAAACCCATGAATGCCAATCTTAGTTGATCAATAACAAAGTCGCATATCTTAGTGTCTTTTATAGCACTTGTGTGGAGAATAGCAGTGTAACACCTTGGTGAGATGCTCAAGCTTGTGGTTGGGGCAAGGAAGCAGGAGAATGCAACAGCCAACCAAGCACGCAGGAAATTGTCCTCGGACGCCCCATTCATCTTCCCAATCATTTTACACCATGAAGTCAATGTAGGGGCGTTTTTCCCTCGATCTTGTAAATATTGTTGAATTCCCTTATAACATATGGATTCATTTCAAAACATACTTTCCTGCCATTGTTGGGCAAACCCCAAATCCTCCTAACCTATCTGCATCTACTGGTATTTTGCCTCTATCTGGTATAACAATTTGAGACTTTTCTGGGTCGTAGTGTTTCATGATCCACTGGCCGAGATCACTAGGCATGGTTGTAGATGTGATATCTGCTACGTCTTGAGCTTGCGTTGGTTTTCCTTGAAGAGGAAAGGGTGATGCAGCAATAGTAGCGTAAGTATTTCCCTCAGTTTTTAAAAACCAAGGTATCAATCCAGTAGGAGGCTCCTCAGAAGTTCCACGCACCTACACAAATAAACAAAGAACTCGCAACCAACGCAATAAAGGGGTTGTCAATCCCTTCACGGCCACTTGCGAAAGTGAGATCTGATAGAGATAGTATGATAAGATAAATATATTTTTGGTATTTTATAATATAGATGCAAAAAGTAAAGATGCAAATAAAAGTAGATTGAAAGCTTATATGATAAAAGATAGACCCGGGGGCCATAGGTTTCACTAGTGGCTTCTCTCAAGATAGCATAAGTATTACGGTGGGTGAACAAATTACTGTCGAGCAATTGATAGAAAAGCGAATAGTTATGAGATTATCTAGGCATGATCATGTATATAGGAATCATGTCCGCGACAAGTAGACCGACTCCTGCCTACATCTACTACTATTACTCCACACATCGACCGCTATCCAGCATGCATCTAGAGTATTAAGTTCATAAGAACAGAGTAACGCATTAAGAAAGATGACATGACGTGGAGGGATAAACTCAAGCAATATGATATAAACCCCATCTTTTTATCCTCGATGGCAACAATACAATACGTGCCTTGCAACCCTTTCTGTCACTGGGTAAGAACACCGCAAGATTGAACCCAAATCTAAGCACTTCTCCCATGGCAAGAAAGATCAATCTAGTAGGCCAAACCAAACTGATAATTCGAAGAGACTTGCAAAGATAACTCAACCATAAATAAAAGAATTCAGAGGAGATTCAAATATTTCTCATAGATAAACTTGATCATAAACCCACAATTCATCGGATCTCGACAAACACACCGCAAAAAGAGTTTACATCGAATACATCTCCACAAGAGAGGAGGAGAACATTGTATTGAGATCCAAAAAGAGAGAAGAAGCCATCTAGCTAATAACTATGGACCCGTAGATCTGTGGTAAACTACTCACAACTCATCGGAGGGGCAAGGGTGTTGATGTAGAGGCCATTCGTGGTCGATTCCCCCTCCGGCGGAGCGCCGGCGAAGGCTCCAAGATGGGATCTCGCGGATACAGAAGGTTACGGCGGTGGAAATTGTTTTTCGTTGGATCCCTGGATGTTTTCGGGGTACGTGGGTATATATAGGAGGAAGAAGTACGTCGGTGGCCGCTCGAGGGGCCCAGGAGACAGGGCGCGCCCAGGAGGGGTGGGCGTGCCCTCCTATCTCCTGGCCGCCTCGATTGCTTCTTGACTTGCACTCCAAGTCATCTGGATCTCGTTAGTTTCAAAAATCTCGCTCCTGAAGGTTTCATTCCGTTTGGACTCCATTTGATATTCCTTTTCTTCGAAATACTGAAATAGGCAAAAAAACAGCAATACGGGCTGGGCCTCCGGTTAGTAGGTTAGTCCCAAAAATGATATAAATATGTAAAATAAAGCCCATAAACATCCAAAAAGGGTAATATAATAGCATGGAACAATCAAAAAATATAGATACGTTGGAGACGTATCAATATCCAACAAGCCCCCAAAGTTTATGCCTCTGATAACATTTTTTTGGTCTTCGTCGAGATCTTTGTTCAACTTAAAAAGCCTTGCAGGTGATGACCTGTTCCTAGGACCCTGAAAAATTGACAAACTAAAGTTATTTCTACTGCAAGAGCAAAAAACATGGGGGCGCGCTTTTGAAAAAGCATATACAAGAGTTGCTTACTGGCGACACTGATTTGCTTAAGCATATCTAATAAGTTAAAAAAACATCAACGGGTTTCTCTCGATATACATCAGCCAACAGTTATCATGTACTGACATGACTTGCTTGTTGAAAACATTTGATTTGCTTAAAAAACCACTATAGTTGCACACACTTTCCAACTGCATACATGAAGTTCTAGCGCAAACAGAAACACAAAAGTTGCTCACTGCCAACACTGTTTTGCTTAAAACATATCGTAGAACTTGGGTGCTATTTTTTGTTTTCTCAACAAATTGCTAGTACAAATAATTCTGGCACTTTTATGTGTGCTTAAACTTCTGGTGCTTTCTGGTGCATGGATCACATAAAGTTGCCTACAACCTACACCTCCTAATTTGAGATTTTCCCATGGTACTGTTTGCTAGGTGTGCATGTAGCATGAGTTGCCGGGACATGACCACCGAAAAGTTGCCTCCCACCTAGCTTAGAAAAATAAAAAGATTTGAGATGCATGTACTGCATGAGGTGCTGCTACATGCGAAAAATGGAGGCAATTTATGTGTGAAAACTAGAACATGAAATGCAACTCCATATTTTGTTCCCAAGGTAATGTTTGCTAGTTGCTAGTAGCTAAAAAAATGCAAACCAACTTGCTGCTCAGAAAACAAAGACTTTGTAATCATATGGTCGTGGGAGGAAAGGCGGGTACGGGGAGGGATACCTCATTTTCAGTCACTTTCCGTTTTTTTCTTTGGTTGTTCATCTTGTGTAACATCAGCTTCATAATCACCTCCTACTGGTTCTACTTCGTTGCTATCAATATCTGCAGGCCGCTTCCCCCGGTTGATGACCCGCTTCTGGCGCTTGCGTTTGTAAACATGAGTTGTTGAACCACCTTGCTCTTCTGCTGTAGGTGCCTGTAATAAAATCACAAATTTCTTTAACAAAAAAAAGTAGCAACCAAACCGAAAATGCTATTTACGTAGCAAAAATCAGAAGGAATACCCCCCGTTCAGCTTCGGGAGAGGGAAGTGGAACCGAGCCAAGCGGTGACTCTGCTGACTGCTGTTGATCATGCTTTTTACTTTGTTTAGTCATCTTTACCTGTAAAAAAGTAGTTTAAAAAAGCAGTTACATACCAAAAAGATTGTCACCGTGGAAAAAAGTCTGATTATAAGAATGTAAATTGCCTCAATATTAGGATGAAAATGCCTCGTTATCTAGCAATCATCTGATTATCAACATGAAAAAGTCTGATTATCAGCACTCCTATCAAACACAAAAAAACATTTGCCATGAGTTGCATGACTGTTGACATGTTGCCCCGGACCAGTAAAACACAAAAAATAAAACAACCGTGTGCACGTAAGTTGCCTGACAAAATGGCACTAACTTGCCTGGTCCAGAAGAAGAGTGAGAGGAACGTGGATATAAATAGGTGGCATTGTGAGTATGGTACAACTCGGGTCCCGGCCAGGACAGCAGGGCCCGTGCAAAATGATGTACAAACCTCGCAGCCTATCAAATCCTGATTACAAGTGAGATGTGAGGTTGATTCGATCTCACTTGCGCCATCGCAGGGATCCTGGTCCCTTGGTCGGTCACCTACCTACGTGAATGAATGGCATATGAGGAGTAGCTCTCTTTTTCCGTTCATTGATTGTGAAATTTTTGGCAATCCAACTTGGCCAATCATCAACCTACAAACAATTGATCCTAGTTTACTTCTCACCTTGTTGTAAACATTTTATCTGAATCTTGGTGGAAGATTTCATGACACTCGTATCAAACACACAAAAAAAACCATTGCCATAAGTTGCCTGACTGTTGACATGAACTTGCCCCGGACTAGTAAAAACACAAAAAATAAAACAACCGTGTGCACATAAGTTGCCTACCAAATGGCATTAACTTGCCTGGTCCCAGGAAACACTAACAAAACACTCATATGCCATAAAATTGGCTGGCGGTTCGCATGAACTTGCCCGCTCATGAGAAACCCTACTAACACCCCGTGTCATGACTTGCCTGGTGGTGGTGATAAACTTGCCTGCTACAAAAATCAACAGCAAAAAACGCTGAAACAGCATCTGCACGGGGTGAAGTGAGGGCTGAGGGAGGACACGAACCCTCAAACTAGTTCGACCACAAAATCACACGAATCCGGTGCTCACATTAACAAACATGGACGGATATGGAGATTAAGGGGGGAGGGGGGAGATTTCATACCCAGTACCTAACCTAACCAACACTGCTGCCGAACACATCGTGATCTACGGGGGGAAAACTACCTCGACCAACTAGCAAATCGATAGAAGCACTAGTTGCTCTAGACAGAACGCCACGAACGGGAGAAACTCCCATCGCCAGAAAATGGAGAGATGAGAGCAGGGGTGGGGGTTAAGAATCGCGTCAACATACCTTCTCCTTCCTTCGCCACCACACAAAACGAGGCCAGCCTCACTTCGCAACCGTCCGCCACCCCCGCGAGTCGAGCACTGCGAGGTCGCTGAGCTCACGAGCGAGAGCCGCTCCCCGCGGCCAGCGTACCGCGGGGTAGAGCAACTCCGGCCGCCGGCCACCCACGACGCCGAACGCCTCTCGAGAGAACTGATGTGTGGCGAACTACGGCAAATTTGGGCAGCGGCGAGGGTTCGATTTGGGGGCGATTTGGGCGAGGGAGAGGGGAAGAAGAAACCGCCCACTCTGCCGAATTGGGGGAGAGCCGTTTGCGGGAGAGAGCGATAATGGCGGGCCCCACCCAGGCGAGTCGCTCATCTCGACCATATTTCACCTGGCCCCACCACCACGTGACGCGCCGCTCAGCCTCGCCCTGACCAGGTTACACCTGGCTCGACCGCACGCAGATCGCGACGGATCCGACGGCTATCGTCGAGTGTGCTCGGCAAGTCCATTTAGTGCACGCGCACTTTTAAGAGTTTAGGCTAACATTAATTAGATGAATCGCTTTTTTATTCTCAAATACTCGAACCGATATACATAACAATGCATAGCAGAACAGCTCGTGTGTCATCCGGCAAAGTGCAAATACACGTACTCAAATATCTCATCATGTATGTTTATATCTTTTCAAGAATTCCGGCAAAGTGCAAATACACGTACCCAAATATCCCATCATGTATGTTTATTTCTTTTCAAGAATTCCGGCAAAGTGCAAATACACGTACCCAAATATCCCATCATGTATGTTTATATCTTTTCAAGAATTTTCTAAAATAGTTACAGAAAAGTTTAAAAAAAAATTTGCCAACAATTCATATCCTAACATAAACTGGACAAATTATTCAATTTTATTGGAAAAAAAAGTAAACAAAAAGTCTAGGTCGTAGCAAGATTTGATCCCTTGTCTTGTAGAAGATAACCAGCACCTGATAGCCAACTGCCCAGGATAAAAGTTCAGTAGCACATGGCAACACAGACTATTTATAGCTTCGAGATCCGCCACTTGCCACATCATCTTTACCAGCAGGCGTTGACCATGGCGGTAGCCCACATATTTCTACCACCAACGTCTATGGCGGTAGCAAAAGGGTCGGATCCGATTTTTTTTACGAACAAAGGTCAGATCGTGCTAAACTTTGTCAAAAGGGTCAGAAGAGTGAATTCGGCCATGATATTGCAGTCAAACCTTCAGTTCGGCACTCTTGGACTCTGGCAATATTTCATGTGAATTTTTCCGTGGGTCTCCAACTGATAACCCAAGTGAGTGCTCTGCTATTAAACTGATTACCTTGGTGCCCTGTTCTCCGTGTCCGGCGGATGCATCCAGTTTTCCATGTGCATTCTTCAGAAGCTCGATTGTCTTTCTTCTGATTGAGATTCTTGGGCAACTGAACTTGGGCAACTGAACGACAACAATAGTTAAAAGGGGAAGATGACCCTGCCTCCTTGTGATCTCTCTGTAAATTTCAGCAGTTGTAACTGAACTTGGTTGATCAAGTGAACTTCGCCTTTTTCATTTTAAAAACATGGTTTCTTTCAACGCCTCGTTTTCATCAAGTATAAACAAAAATCCCGTTGTATTGTTTTAAAACTACCACATACAATATGTTCCCCTTCGCGCCATTTACCATTCCAATTTTTGACTAAACATACCATTACCAGCATAAAATTTCAAATGACAGAAGAACTGGGTAAGGAATGCTAGCATCAAATTTTTTTTATTTTT
Source organism: Aegilops longissima (assembly GCA_021605205.1). Classification (NCBI taxonomy): domain Eukaryota; kingdom Viridiplantae; phylum Streptophyta; class Magnoliopsida; order Poales; family Poaceae; genus Aegilops; species Aegilops longissima. The sequence goes on along the minus strand of CM038682.1, from coordinate 143,482,870 downwards.
ATTTTTTTGGCGAGAAAATTTCCGATCTATTCATCTTCAATCAAGGCAGTACAACTAATACCAGAAATAATAAAAATTACATCCAGATCCATAGACCACCTAGCGACGACTACCAGCACTGAAGCGAGCCGCAGGCGCGTCGCCGTCATCGCCCCTCCATCGTCGGAGTCGGGCACAACTTGTTGTAGTAGACAGTCGAGAAGTCGTCGTGCTAAGGCCCCGTAGGACCAGCGCACCAGAACAGCAACCGCCGCAGATGAAGAATAACGTAGATCAGAAAGATCCAATCCGAAGACACGCGAACGTAGATGAACAACGACGAGATCCGAGCAAATCCACCAAAGATAGACTCGCCAGAGACACACCTCAACATGCCCACCAACGGTGCTAGACGCGCCGCCGAAACGGGGACTAGGCAGGGAGACCTTTATTCCATCTTCAGGGAGCTGCCGCCGTCTCGTCTTCCTGAGCAGGACACAAACCCTAACAAAACTGAAAAAAACAACTAAAAACGGAGCCCTCCCGCCGGCCCTTGCCGAGATCCACCGCGCCCCCAATGGCCCTAGGGCCACCGAAGAGGAGGCGGACCTGCGGCGACGATGGCGGGAGGCATCATCCTAAATAAAATTTACGTATTTTGCAAGGAACAACATCAGATACTTTGACTAGGCACACCGCAAAACATAATCCAGGCCTCCGGTAAGCTAGAAGCGAAAAATGAAACCTGATGTGTGAAACACCTATGTGCATACCATACATACAAATAACAATTCCACTCTTCCGAGTGGCTACTTTCGACCACACTCCTACTACATTGCATCCTTCCAACTACAAATTTTTCAGCTGCTACCCACCCTTCTAGTTACAAAACATAATCCAGGCGCACCCTTTATTCCACCCTTCCACCTTTATACCCCAAGGAACGTGTAATAGATGCACACAGAAGAGAAATAATCCGCGAGGGAGGTATGACATTAGCCGCTCCCCGGTTTTGTATCACTGCCCAACCTGTACACAAAGAATAAACCAATGTACAACTCAGATCAAGGCTCTGATTCGCGTCACCGGGGACTGCATATTTTCCAGCTTGTCGGTCAGCTGCCTGATGTCCTTGGCGCGGCTCTCATCTTCCCCGCTGGTTAGGTACGCACATCTGGCCTTGGATTCCGAAATGTCGCTCTGTAGCGAGGCGATTGTCGCTTTCAGGGCCTCTTTGGACGCCACATTCGAGACTGCGTGAAACACTGGAGTCCAGGGGTTCTAGGGGTGCCGACACTGTTCTGAAAACTGTTCTGCCTGCTGGGCCTGCTGGGCCCGCTAGTTGAAAAAATGTTGTCCATGCCTCCGGTTCCTGCAGTAGCACGAGTTTGTAACTTGTAAGACACTTGAAACCTCATTAAAAGAGCAACCCAAAAAATAATGTGAAGCCCAAGGCATGTAAAGTAGTTCATTCCATACCTAGGTTCCACAGCTGAGACTTGTCAAACTTAAGGGCCCCGAGAATTCCAGCAGTGATCATCCCCATTGCATCACCTTCAGATCTGCAAATCATGGAAAAGGTGCAGCTCTTCTGTTTTTTCCACGGCCGCAATCTGCATGTTCAAATGGATATAAGTAGTTGAGGTATCTAGTAACAGTGTATTCCAAGCAGGTTTTGGCAAAAATATTGAAAGAACTATTCCTACTGGTTCTTTAACTGAAAATTTTACATTATCCATCATCCACTTTGCATTCCCAGTTTCCCACCGCCTAATTGATCTTTATTTAATTTTCCATTCCAATGAGTTGATTTCTCAAGCCGGTTTTATTGCCTGTAAACCTTCAATTCCAGCATGAAGGTACCACCAAATATCTGCCTATCAGAATACAGAGAAGGATGGCACCAAATCGAAATAGAAGTATAGCAGCCATGTATATACCGTAAATCGCTCCACTGGAAATGTTCTTTCGTCCAGCACCTTCTCTGCACCTCCCAAGTTAGGTCGGTCACTACTTGTGCCGGACACGTGCAGATTCCTGAAGGTTTATGCCAGCATTTATCATCCCTACTAATAGGATCGCCACTACAAGGGGAAGACCAATCTCGTGCTTCTTCTGTCCCTTCCAAGTGCGAACAACTAGTTTCTTAACAGAACTGACACAACAAGATCATCTGCACCCCTAGATCAAACTTTGAATTGCTGTCATTGTCTCCGGATCTTCCTTCTGTAATATTAGGAGATAAGGGGAAAATGAGAAACACTTTCCTCACAAAAGAAAGGAATAAAACAAGAAATGAAAGATCTTCCTCCACCATCTGAAATAAGGACTTGGAACATTTATCCGTGTATTGTTTCAGTAGTAATAGTAACCAAAGTAGAGCTTCTACAATCTAGAAAGTTGCAAATGCTTACTTCCTTGTCAGTGACGTGAGATGGTGTGAAAAGTTTCCCAAGTGGACCAAAAGATAAATCCTTCAGTCCTCTCAAGAGGCCTTCTCCTGGACCACCATCATGTCCTGTAATACCGAAACGATGCAGTAAAGACTCAGTGCAGCTCAGTCCACCTCTGCATCTAACGGAACAGATAGATCAAACTCTTTGAGAGAAAACGACAGGTTGTTAAATGAGCAATCAGCAAATGTGGCACTGTGATTGGGCACAACTCCATCAGCTAATAATGAGGCAATTCTTAAACAAGAAAGGTCACCTAAAATGCAAAATTACAGGCAATATTTAATCAAACAGAAAAGAACATTATGTTCCACTGTTAATGTTGAAGAAGACACGCCGTAAGAGGCTAGCATGTGATGACTGTTTTCGAAGCACACTTTGGAGGTAACGGAGAGGTGTGGTCTCAAGACGATAAAATGAAAAGAAAGAAATTCCAGCAGCGAATCCCAAGAATTAATTCCCAAATGGATAAACTAGAGGACAAACGTTTTAACCTGATAAAGTAACATAGTAGACTAGGCCCAGAGACGGTTGATAACTTGATATGATACAAGCAGTAGTACAAAAACGAAGGCATAATCAGTATTCACCAGAATCAGGCATAGGCAAAGATTCTGGTGGAACAGCTTGTATAAATGGTTGTATCGATGTCCACGGAGGACGAAAAAATGTGTCGACGTAGAAATAATATTCACACATGAGACACAGCAAAGGTGTGTATTCCTAACAGGTTTTGACAAAAAGATTGAAAGAAGTATTATATCCATAGCTCAAATAAAATCTCTATCATGGTTATATCAGAAGTTCACATTGCCAAAGTACCATAAGAAGTGCATAGATATAAATTGTACTGGATTTCCATCTAATTTAACAGAGTAAGTAAATGACTATAAACTTCATGACTTGTGTAGTTTCTTCACTATAAACAAGGTATGCATCTTACCTCAGAAACAGCCCAGCAACCTTTATGCAAGACAAGTTTTTTGAGCTCTCCTTGTCTGAAATGCTACCCTTCAAAAATAATGAGAAAAACACTAGGTGACAACAATAGAAAAAATTCTCTGACAAGAAAGCCTGAATAATTATGTAATCAGAGAAGCGTACAGTACTCAATAGACAAGCAAAAAAATGTACCCGTGAGAAGAACAGTGATTGCATTAGAAGTTCAGGCTAAAACTCTGTTGACGCAAACAAAATTCCAACAAACAAGTCACTATAGATGTCTATAAATAGCATATTCAAAGTTGATTGGGCTGCTAGTCCTTACCAGCATCTTCAATGCAAAGGAACTCTGTTTACCATGGAAGATCCTGCTGCTTCTGCATGTTGGCAAAATAGGAGAAGGAAAAGAGTAAAAAGAATGCAAAGAATATCCATATGTGTTATATCTGATAATTCTACTACATAGAATGCAAACATAAAGACTACATGAGAAAAAGAAACCTGTTGAGACTTTGGATCTAAATCTGCTCTATCTAAGCACGCAGATACCCCAGTCATGAATCAAAGAAAGGCCCATAAACCTGACAAAAATGCGTTTCAGGTTTGACTGATACAAACAGGAACTGAGCGATAAGCTAAAGTTTTATGGTCAATAACTATTACAAGGTTCACTTAAAGCAGGACAGAGAGCTTCAGTAACATGCAGCTGAACCTCCAGGACAAGTGGACTGTTCTGCTGATGTTCGACAAAATTTATAAGCAAGGAAGCCAAGACATGCCTAACTTCCAACATCAAGTAACAAATTCTCAAAGTTGACAAATCATATTCGAGACAGAGATACTCACATTAGAATCCCCTGACATTCCGCCAAAAACTTTTCACCGCCAAAGAACATTTGCTTTGCACCATCATCATCCCGCTTGTTATCTTGACTGCTTGAAGAGTTAAATCATGTATCGGCAAACATGCCATTCCAATTTCTGTGAATTTAGACAAAAAGTATGGGAGATCAGAAACTGTGTATACTACTATTCTTCATTGATTATGTCCTAGTACATTAGATAACAGCACAAGAAACATTAATTTGCTCGGATAAACTAGGAGAGTATCAAACGATGAAAGCATAAGAGCATCTCTAGTGGAACGTGTAAATTTGGACGTGTATATCTCCATATACACGTCCATATACACCTTGCTAAATTATATACCTCCCAGTTTTTCAGTGGAACGTGTAAATTTAGACGTGTATATTCCAACGGCTATATTTTCAAACGGCTATATTTCCAACGGCCATATTTCCGATCTATATAAACCACTCCTACCACCTCTTCCAGCACACTTCTCTTCTCACCTAGATTTTTCTATCGTTTCTCACGCAACACAATGAACACATCCACTTGGGACATGAGTTCTTCGTCATCTTCATCTGGCGACGATGAACTCATACTTGCAGCATTCGCCGAGCGCGAGGAGGAAGAGAGGAAGAACGCTCGACGCCATGGCGGTTCCAAGCATGGACGTCAGCTCAATCGATCGAGGAAGAGATGCCGGATTTCTTCTTCTATGGGATGACTACTTCTAGTTGTGTTTGCGTGTAACCAAAACCAAGGGTGTCCAAGAAGCTTTGGTCAGTATCCATCTGTAATCAACCAATGCACAGCTATTTTAGACCACAATCTGGCATCAAATTGACAAGCAAAAATTATTTTCTTCTCCTTCCAAAGAGCTATGCATCTCCCCTGCATCTCCTCCCGGCGCCACTCGTCCCTGCATCTCCCCACGCCGCCCCGCTCGTCCCTGCATCTCTTCCACGGCGCCGCTCGTCCCGCTGCCCCAGCAGACAGGCGCGCGCCCCGCTCGTCCCGTTCCTCGTCCCCTTCCTCGCCCCGCGCGCCCGCTCGTCCCGTTCCTCTCCGGCCGCCGCCCCTGCATCTCCCCCCTCCCCCCCCGCTCCCGTTCCTCTCCGGCCGCCGCCCCTGCATCTCCCCCCTCCCCCCCACCGTTCCCGTTCCTCATCGGCCGCCGCCCCTGCATCTCCCCCCTCCCCCCCACCGCTCCCGTTCCTCTCCGGCCGCCGCCCCTGCATCTCCCCCCTCCCCCCCACCGCTCCCGTTCCTCTCCGGCCGCCGCCCTGCATCTCCCCTCCCCACCGCTCCCGTTCCTCTCCGCCGCCGCCCATGATCTCCCCCCCCGCTCCCGTTCCTCTCCGGCCGCCGCCCTGCATCTCCCCTCCCCACCGCTCCCGTTCCTCTCCGCCGCCGCCCTGCATCTCCCCTCCCCCCCCGCTCGTCCCGCCTCTATTCTCACCAGTGGCTGCACCAGCGCCGCCGCTGCAGATCGGGCTGCAGGCGGCTGGCCGCGCCCTCTGCCTCCCTTCGCGAGAAAGGAAAAAATGCTTACCTTGGGCAGCGGCCGGAGAGGAGACGCGACGGCGACCTTGGGCGGCGGCCGGAGAGGGGCGACTGGAGAAATCCCTTGCTTCTTTCAAATTTACAACCTATATAAATGATATTTCAATCAAGTGGCTGAAAACAATGATTTTACAAGTTCAAGTGCAACTTTAATCTAGCAAGAATAGCTGCCATTTTTCGTTTTTTTAGACTACTAGGAGGGCCAAAGCCCCCCGGGTTCCATTGCTTGAACGAAACCAGAGATACAGAGAACAAAAGCACCTACAGCGCGTCCGAAAGGAAAACTAAAAACATCTAGCAAAGTTCTACTGATTATTACAGCTCATAAGGCCACAGCCTGAGCAGATTGAAAAGCAAAAACTAAAGCTAAATTAAAAACGAGAAAGATGACAATCTAGGAAATGATTGCAATGGAGTTAGGTTCATAGCCGAAGTCCATCTTCATTTCCAGACTGTTTCAGCCCCCTTCTTCTTCAGAGGGGATTGTGTTGGAGCAGCAGTAAGATCTAGCGGCGTAGTTGGGCTGGACACCACATGCTTGAGGTTCCAATCTCTTCTGGGAGGAGAGAAAGGTTCGTTGCCATCTGCAGGTTTTGAAAACAGCTTGTTGAGCATTGACCTCTCCAGCCCCTCTGCATTTCCCAGCTACGTCACTCCTCCATAGATCAGCCCACCCCCAGCCTGAAGGGGGTTTGTATGAGCTGATTTATCATATTGGACATTTTTTTTCAGCCCCTCCAAATGATGTTTTTTGAAAAGGATCATCCACCGCCTGATAGTCACCTGTATCATACACCAAACTATTCATGTCAGTCCACATGGCATTTTTGAAGATATGGGAATTTCCAATCTTCCATATACTCCATAAGCACATGCACAGACAAAATTAATAGCAGCGTGATTCTTGTTAGATGTCTATAGTCCCCTTTTCGGTATATCCCCATTGTATAAGGGGTTTTCTGCACTTTGACACACATGTATATGTAATGGCCTTTGGCCCTCAGGAAATACTAGTTGCTTATTATCCAACATGGTATCAGATGTTAGGTTCCCCTCACTCCCGCACGCTGCAACTCCGTGCTAGCTCTCCTCCCGCTCCACCCACTGCCAGATTCGACTCTCCTCGCCGCGCATCCGTCCGTCCCGGCTCTCCTCGTCACGGATCCGGGTGCCCCGGTCCTCCTCGCTGGCTCCGCTGCCCTACCGGGCCGCCCCTTGCCTCTTCTCTGCTCCGCTTGGCGGCTTCGCCCGGGGCGCCTGCTGCTGCTCCCGCTACGGAAGCAGCTGCTTCCCTACGCGCAGGGCGCGAGCGCGAGCGGCCGCTGGCTGATTCGAGCCGCTGGTCCGGCTTCCCTCGCCTGCCGGCGGACGGGCCACGCATCTCGGACCCGATGTACTCTGCCTCGCGAGGTTTGCGTCGCTCCCCCCCCCCGCTCGTTGACTTCCTCCTCGTGAGCGGTTCGAGCCTCCCCCGTCCAGATTCCGTTCGGGCCTCCTGAGTTCCAAAAAAAAAAGAAGAAAGAAGAGAGAGAATCAGCATGTCTTCGTCTGGCTATGTGGTTGTTCCTCGGTGCTCGGTAATCTTCGATGGCACGAATTATGCTGAGTTTGTGGGATTCATGCGTATCCATATGCGCGGGCTCCTCCTGTGGGGTGTTCTCTCTGGCGAGGTACCATGTCCGCCCTGCCCTGTTGCTCCGGTGGCTCCTGTTCCACCGGTACCACCGGTACTTGCTCCGGATGCTTCTCAGGATGATCGAGATGCAGCCAAGGCCCTTGATGATGCTGCAGTTGATGCCTATGATCAGCAGGTATCAGCTATTCTGATGCCCTTTCAATCTACCGGGATGATCTGTCTGCTTACACTCAGTGGTGCAATGATGATGCTCGAGCTGCTGCGATTCTCACTGCCAGTGTCCTCCCTCAGTTTGCTTCGGAGTTCATGGCCCTTGGCACTGTTGCAGCGATGTGGTCCTATCTTTGTCAGCACTATCAGCCCTCTGGCGATGCTTTATACCTCTCTGTGGTGCGTCAGGAGCATGCTCTTCAGCAAGGTGATTCCTCTGTTGATGAGTTCTATTCGATGCTTTCTCGCCATCTGGCGTCAGCTGGACTCTCTTCGGACAGTCGTTTGTGGAACTTGCCGTTGCTGTCAGACTACGGTCCGATTTGGAGTTTCAGCGGGTTCACGAGTTCTTATCTCGTCTCCGCTCTGAGTTTGAGCCCAGGCGTGCTCACTTGCTTGCTCGTGGTCGTGTCCCTCTCTCGGAGGTGCTTGCCGAGCTCCGTCTTTGAGGAGACACGCCGCTCTCGCTGGGTTGCTACGGTTCCGTCAAGTATTGGCTGCCGGGCTCTGTGTCGTCTGCTCGCCTCCTTTGCTCCGCCGCTCCTGCCTACTCCTCCGGGGGTGAGCCGTCCTTCTTATCTTGAGAAAGGCACGTCGCGCCGTGACACCGTCTGTGGTTCTTGCTCCGGCAAGGTCACCCAGAGTTTGATTGTCGCCAAAAGAAGCGAGACCAGGCGCCTCCTCCTCCAAATGGGCCTCCTGTGTCTTCCTCGACTCCGTTACTCACTCGACCAGGACATTGTTCGCCTCAAGCGTCTCCTTGCTTCCTCGGGCTCCTCATCGGTGGCTCTGCTGCTGCTGTGACCGCATCCGCCTCCTCACCATCACAGCATCTACGGTCGGTACAACCGTGGGTTTTGGATTCGGAGCCTCTTTTCATATGTCTTCTGATTCTTCCGTGTTGTCTTCTCTCCGACCTCTTGATTCGCCTGTCAATGTTCTTACTGCCGATGGCACATCTCTTCCTGTTGCTAGTCGTGGTATTCTTTCCACTCCATCTTTTTCCGTTCTGAGTGTTTCACATGTTCCTCGCCTTACCATGAATCTTTTTTCCGCTGCCCAACTTACTGATTCTGGTTGTCGTGTCATTCTTGATACCGACTCTTGCTCCATTCAAGATCGTCGCACCAAGGTTTTGGTTGGTGCTGGCCCCCGGCGTCGTGAGTCAGAGGGCCTTTGGGAGGTTGACTGGCTTTGTGTTCCTTCCGCTGCCACCACTAATGCCAGCTCTCATGCTCTTGCCGCCTCTTCGTCTGCGTCCTTCCAGCAGTGGCATCATCGCCTTGGTCACATCTGTGGCTCTCGCTTGTCTTCCTTAGTTCATCAGGGCCTCTTAGGGTCTGTATCTGGAGATGTCTCCTTACATTGTAATGGCTGCAGACTTGGCAAACAGACTCAGTTACCTTATCCTACTAGTGAGTGCGTATCAAAGCATCCTTTGACTTAGTTCATTTCGATGTGCGGGGTCCTGCTCCCTTTGATTCGAAAGGTGGTCATCGCTACTACGTTTTGTTTATTGATGATTTCTCTCGCTACACTTGGATCTACTTTATGAAATCTCGTAGCGAGGTTCTCCCTATATACAAACGTTTTGCTGCCATGGTTCACACCCGTTTGCCACGCCCATTCATACTTTTCGTCTTGACTCATTTGGAGAGTATATCTCTCGGCTGTTGCGTGGTTTTCTCGCTGAACAGGTACTCTTGCCCAGTTCTCCTGTCCGGTGCTCATGCTCGAATGGTGTTGCGTTTAAAGCATCGTCATTTGCTTGAGACGGCTCGTGCTGCTGATGATTGTTGCTTCCTTCCACCCCATTTTTGGGCTGAGGTTGTTTCGCATCCACCTATCTCATCAACATTCAGCCATCGATCGCTTTCTGCAGGTGGCATTCCTATGGAGTGTCTCACGGTCGCTCTCGACTACTCAGCTCTTCGTATGTTTGGATCGTCTGCTATGTTCTTCTTGCCCCATGAACGCACACAAACTGGCCTTTCGATCGGTCGAGTGTGTTTTCCTTGGCTACAGTGATGAGCACAAGGGCTATCGGTGTTGGGATCCGGTGGGTCGTCGCTTGCGCATCTCGCGTGATGTGACTTTTGATGAGTCTCGCTCTTACTACCCACGTTCTTCTTCCTCGAGCTTCTCTATGGACGACCTTTCTTTCCTTCTTCTTCCCGATACACCCTGCTATGTGCCTCATGTGTCACCTCCTCCTACGGCACCTCTCCTTCCTTCTCATTCACCTCCGACCCCGTCTTCTCCCTCCTCCTCCCTCCACCTCTCCCCCATCCTCTCCAGTCCGTCACCCTCTCTCACCATTTCCTCTCCACTATACTCGACGTTCCCGTACTGAGGATATTGCCTCTGACGAGCCTTCCACCTCGGGTGCACCTCCTCCCACACCCCCTCCGGTTCATAACCTCCGTGCTCGGCCTCGTCCTCCGCCTGATCGCTACTCCCCTGATCGGTACGGTCTCTCTGTCTTGCCTGAGCCCACTTCCTATCCCACTGCCATGACTCAGCCTGAATGGCAGCTTGCGATGGCCGAGGAGCTTGCTGCCCTTGAGCGCTCTGGCACATGGGATCTCGTTCCCCTCCCTTCCGGTGTCCGTCCCATCACCTGCAAGTGGGTCTACAAGCTTAAGACTCGCTCCGATGGTTCTCTTGAGCGCTACAAAGCTCGTCTAGTGGCCCGTGGTTTTCAGCAGGAGCAGGGGCGCGATTATGATGAGACTTTCGCTCCTGTGGCTCACATGACCACTGTCCGCACTCTTCTTGCTGTGGCTTCTGTTCGTCGCTGGTCTATCTCTCAACTTGATGTTGAGCGCTTTTCTCAATGGCGAGTTGCGTGAGGAGGTTTATATGCAGCCACCACAGGGTACTATGCTCCCGATGGTATGGTCATGAGACTTCGCCGCTCTCTATATGGTCTCAAACAGGCCCTCGCTACCTGGTTTGGCGCTTCAGATCTGTGGTGACCGCGGCTGGTTTCTTGCCCGGTGACCATGATCCCGCTGTTTATTCACACGTCTCCTCGTGGTCGGACTCTTCTCCTTCTCTATGTTGATGACATGATCATCTTTGGTGGCGACACTGATTACATTGCCTTTGTTAAGGCCCGCCTTCCGAGCAGTTCCTTATGACTGATCTTGGTCCTCTTCGCTATTTTCTTGGGATTGAGATCTCCTCCACCTCGATGGCTTCTACATCTCTCAAGAGAAATACATTCAGGATCTTCTTGCTCGAGCTGCTCTCGGTGATGACCGCCTGTTGTGACTCCTATGGAGCTCAACGTTCAACTTCGTGCCTCGATGGTGACCCTCTTCCTAATCCCACTCGCTATCGTCACCTCGTCGGTAGCCTTGTCTATCTTCTTTGTTACGCCCCGACATCTCCTATCCCGTTCACATCCCGAGTCGGTTTGTTTCAGCCCCACCTCTGTCCACTATAGTCACCTCCTCCGTGTTCTCGATATCTTCGTGGCACGATCTCTCGGCGCCTTTTCTTTCCCGCTCCGGCTCTCTTCAGCTCAGGCCTATTACGATGCTACAGGCTAGTGATCCCTCGATCGGCCTTCATTATCCGCTTATTGTGTCTTTCTTGGTGGCTCTCTTATTGCCGGAAGACAAAAAGCAGACTGCAGTTTCTCGCTTCGAGCACGAGAGGCTGAGTTCTGAGCCATGGCTATGTTGACGGGTGAGGTGATCTGTTTCTGTGGTTACTTGAGGATTTTGGTGTATCTGCTACCACCTCGACTCCCTTCTTTGTCGACAAGATCTTGGCGCTTATCAAGATTGCAGCGTGACCGGTGAAGCATGAGCTCACCAAGCACATCGGAGTGGATGCCCACTTTGTGCGTCTTTGTTGTGCGAGATCGACTCTCGCTCTTCACTATGTGCCCTCTGAGTTACAGTTGGCGGACTTCTTCACCAGGGCACAGACTCGAGCGCAGCACGGCTTTTTCCTCTCCAAACTCAGTGTTGTTGATCCACCATGAGTTTGAGGGGGGGTGTTAGATGTGTATAGTCCCCTTTGCGGTATATCCCTATTGTATAAGGGGTTTTCTGCACTTTGACACACATGTATATGTAATGGCCTTTGGCCCTCAGGAAATACTAGTTGCTCATTATCCAACAATTCTTACTAGCAGGCCAGTATCTGGCAAATGAAAGGAAGTCATCTCGCAGACTAATTACAAAGAAATGACAGATGTGTTGCCACATGTTTTTAGCGACCACACAATCAAAGAAAAGGTGTGTAATAGTTTCTTGTTCTGAACAGAAGACACACTCAGGGAGGTTTTCAATCCCCCTCTTACTGAGATTGTCTTTTGTCATAAGTTTATTGTGGGATAAAAGCCATAAGAAAACCTGCACTCTTGGGAGCACCACAATAGACCAAACTGAGGGAATAAAGATAGGTTTAACCCCTCTAAAGTTAATAATACTGTCGAGAGAACCAGTAGTGTATTTCCCTTTAGCTTCATATATTGCCAAATGAGAGCATCTTCACAATCAGTATAGGCAATTCCCAAGATGATCTGCTCTAGGCAGTACCGATCTTCCATCATGGCAGGGTTAAAGATCCTACGAAAAGTAAGTTTGATGTTTTGACCATCCCAAACATCAGCTACAGACACACACTGTTGGTGACAAATAGAATATAGAGGCCAAAATTGAACAGATAAAGGGGAGGCGCCAAACCAATTGTCTTCCCAAAACCTGACTTGGTTCCTTTTCCTACAGTCCATCTATGACCAAATTTAAGAGCCTTAGCTGCCCAAAGCACCCCGTTTTTCGTTTTTTGTGTACATTACAAAATTACGAAATGTTATAGCTGCTAGCGGAGGTGACCTGAAAAGAAATTAGGAACTAAAATTCCTGTCCTTAATGATGCATCCAGTTTTACTCTCTAAACAAATAATAGGAAAAAACTAAATATGCAAGTAAGTCACTAGAAAAGGCCGAAAGGTAATTTCAGGACAAAAGAAAAAGGTTTAGCCCCATTTGTCATCAGAAATGAAACTGAATATGCAAATAAGTATTCAGACTTTCCAAGTGTTTCCAATACCAGGTCCGCAATGCGTACTTGTACAGTCATGCCATCTGCAATCTAAGCCCAGTATAGCATATTACTTCAGATTTTGTAAGGGTATATTGCTTCAATAAATTTGCATGTGATCTATAGTAAGAAACTGTTATACAATTTATAAAAATTATTAGTAAAACAAAAGGTGCAGACATGCACACACAGGAAAAACCAGACCATAAAGCAGAAAACAGAGCCTAGAAAGATTTAAATTAGCTATGATCAATAACATGAACTATCTCGATGATTTAACAGTATAATCATTGGTTTAACAGAAGCAGCTCTGAGTAACGGGCCTTACAGATAAATTTTTTTGAATGTGCAAGTATCTATTACTGAACATCAAGTGCAGTGAAACCAATCTTATAAGCATATCCATATCCAGTGCTTTTAAACAAGTTGAGAAAAGAACATCAGTTACTGAATGGTCATATGATGGCACAAAATCACAACCTGGTAGGGCTGGAAAGATTTTCTGAATCATCCTTCTCTACAAGCATGAGATCAAGTTTATCAATGTTAACAACAAGTGGCTCCACTTGCATATTTGATACTGATGGCAGCCATAATGATAAAGAAGAGAATCTAAATGCGAGACCTGAAAAATACGCATGCATTTGCCATACAGAACTACCAACAACCATAAGGTCGATGTTAACTAAAAGTCAATAACTTCACTACAACGTCAAAAATAAGCGTGAGACCACCCTTCCGTAAGTTACACAACTGTGACTACACGCAAGAAATCAACAACAGAAACAATTCCATGTCAATGCCAAACTGAGTGTAAAGCAAAACCCTCGAATCATCACTTAACCATACCAACGAACATCTCAGTCCAAATTTATAACCCGCGACTAAATTTATAACAATGACAGTCAAATCTGCAGCTTCAACACAATTTCTAGCACAGAGAAGCACAAGAGCCCCAACTTGACAGCATTATAAATAACAATTCAGCACAATCCACATATCAAGTCAAGATAAGAAGCAAGACACAAACATGTGAGGAGGCACCTTTATCCTGATCTGGAGCTTCCACCAACGGGCCCACATACCAGGTCCCATGATGAAGTCTACCCGCCGAATTTTCAAGTGTCGAGCACCTACTAGCTAAGCTCCCTGTCAGTACATGATAGCATATTATCACAGAAGGTGAGCACGTCTCGAGCATTTGGCTCTTCATGCTTTAATCCGGCCTTCTTCGGGAATTTATCTCCCATTTCTCCTTCCACCTTTGTCCTAACGAACCCCACTTGCAAGCTTAATTCCGTGACATCTTTCAGAAACACCTGAACATTTGCCACAATTGTCCATGTGAAAAAAAATGTTTGACCCTGGTTTCCATACCGCACTCATCAGAGAAAGAGACGTACCTCTGATGCTTGTTCTCCTCCCACGCCATCTGCAGCATCACGCGACTCATCTCCCGCTAAACGAGCTGCAGTGACAACACAAAACTCAATACAGTTACAATCTATGTACACTGCCTTCTACTCCCTCCGTTCCCAAATAATTGTCTTTCTAGCCATCTCAAATGGACTACAACATACGGATGTATGTAGACATGTTTTAGAGTGTAGATTCACTCATTTTGCTCCGTATGTAGTCACTTGTTGAAATCTCTAGAAAGACAATTATTTAGGAACGGAGGGAGTACAGAATACTACTCTCTCCGTCTCATAATGTAAGACGTTTTTTGACACTACACTAGTGTTAAAAAGCATCTTACATTATGGGACGGATGGAGTACTAATTATCTCACTCACCACATCCTCCATCAGTTCTAGAATGCACCATTGATCTTTGGAACACAGGTCCTCCAGGTCCAGCTGATCACCGCCTACCTGACAAAAGTCCAAATATATTAGATACATCATGGACGTGCTCCTCCCTCCGCTGCTGCTCATGACGAGGAGGGCTGGGGAACTGCTCTTGGTGGCGTTCAGCAAAGGGGCGGGTGAGGAGCGCCGTACCCGTCGCGGAGCGGGACGAAGAGATGGGGACGGAGGCCGTCGGTCGAGGCCTGGGAGACGAGAGCCGGGGAGTGAGGCGGTCGGTGGCGGCCTCGAAGGGGACGACGAGTGCGGATTGCAGGACGACGAGGATGTCCTCGCCGCCCCTCTCCATGATCGCCTCCCTGCTGCGGGCCGGGCCGGCGCCCAGGCGATCGGCCTCCCGATCACCTCAGCTTCCAGTTCCATCTCCAGCTCCCGATTCATGCCCCGACAGGTGAGACGAGGGGTGGACCAAGACCAACACACGGCGCGGTCCACCCGGTCGGCGTGCCGCCCCGTGAGGTGCCGGTACGCCCAGGTAGCCGCGGCGAGGGTGGCGAAGTAGAGCGCCGCGGCGGCCACCACGAGGAGCGCGAACGCTAACGGCACCCAGATGGGGCTAGTCAGCACCGCCAGCGGGCCGAGGAAGACGAGCGCCACCACTGCGCCCGTGAGGGTCAGCCCCGCCAGCACCAGCAGGCAGCAGCGCCGCGCCGGCGATGAGCAGGGTCAGGAGGCCCACCGCCTGCGTCGAGGTCGGGAGGTGCGCCTGCACGCGCTGCAGCGGCGTTGTCGATGGGTCTTCCAAGTCTGTGTGCCCCGGCGGCCGCGCCGAGGCCACGCCGCCCTCGCCGTGCCGATCCGCCATGGAAGGGAGAGTGTGTGTGAGGGAGCTAGCCTAGGACTAGGAGGAGGGGCGACGAAGAGTGCCGGTGTTACGCCCCCTTCGGTCGTGGAGCTCGTAGTGGACGCCGAGGGTGGGGAACGGCGGCGGCGGCGGCGGTTGGGGTTGGTGGGGGAGGGAGGAAGCAGGGCAGGTGGGCTTGCGCTGGGGCCTGTGCCCACGGCCCACGCACATGGAGGAAGAACGAACACGTCAAAAAAAAAAACTAGTAACAAATTAACTGCAGTGCACCGGTTTGGGTGTAAATGAAGTGTACATATTGCCAAATTTAACATGCTAAATTCCCAAAATCTAAGATATGGCACAATCAAGTTTTAATACGATGTGTATGTACCTTAGATTTTCAGATACTAAATTCAAATTACTAATGCGAATTCTATGAAAACATGTTTATTTAAAATGGCGACTATTTCATTTTGCTGACATAGTTATACGGACCAAGCGGATACCAACAAATGTTCCCAAAAGCGCCCCCCCCCATCCCTTGCCAGCTAGGGCAAACTCTTCCCCTCCAGGCTTTGCGGGCGAGCTTATGGATTCACCTCCACTCTACCTACCACTTCGGCGGTCGGTGGCAAGAAGGGAAATCCTGGTACCTCCGCTTCGGTTAGTAGTTTAGGTTAGGGTTTTTAGTCCTCGCATGTGTGGCGCTCGGGCGATTAGCGGCGCCTCTTCTTTGAGTTTGTCTTCCGGGCTTCGATCCTCCTCGAGTTCGTCTGTTTAGATGTACCTGACGGAGTTCGGGCATGGATTCCTGGCGTCTCCTTGGGGCGGTGTGGTAACGGGTTCTCGTCGTGTGGCGAGATTTGGTTTCGGGTGCTGCAATTATATTCAGTGGTGTTGGTCCTTAGGACACGTGCATGAATACTTCTCAACTGTCATCGGCAAGGTAAATTCGGCTTTGATTAGGGAGCAACGCCAGCAACACATTGGCGGCTTGTTCTAGCGGTGGTAGTGGTCCTTTAATGATCACGGAATCTTGATATAAATTTATTATGTTTGAGATGATTTGTATTTTCGGTGAACTTTTATAATATATCTAGATCTTTTCACAAAAGAAAACTATAGGGATCAAGCAAAAGGGTAAGAATGAGGGTCTAGGAGGACGACCGAACCCTAACGGTCACTCGTCGCTTACCCCTCTCCGCCGCCGCCAGGACACGTCATTGGGTAAGACTGCGATGACGGGGAGGTCCTAATCTATGGCAGTCTTCGTGAGGTGGTTCTCGCAGGCAGTGGTGGTGGAGCCGCGGTCCCTGGGCACGGGAATGAAGAGGCGGTGAAGCGGAGCTCCCTGGGTTCCAGGCAGCCCAGCTCCTGGCCCTGTCATGTCTTGACTTGAAACTTCTCTGGCACGTCTACAACTCCTCTGGCACGCCTTGACTTGAAACTTCTCGAACATTTTTTACCTGATTTTTTGGTCCAAGAAAAATATTATTTCTTTAAACCTTACATTCTCAAGAAGTTGGTCTCAATTCTCTCAACATGCAAAGTGTCTACCTCAACATCCCACTAAGAAATGCATTTAAGTCTTCTCTCCCACTAAGCCATGCAAAACCTGCCACATAAGCAACAATTCTCTCAACATGCAAAGTATCCACCTCAAAGACCCACTAAGCAATGCATTTAAGTTTCTCTCTCACTAAGCCATGCAAAATCTGCCACATAAACGAGTCATGCATTTAACTTATAAATTACAATTATTTTTCCATTATTCTATGCAATGGCGGTGCCAGCCCCATTCTGTGGGGTCAATGGATTTTTTAAGATTTTTTTCTTCATGATGAACAGTAAATCTAGGCTATTTTCCAAAAAAAAGTTGTGGGGTCAGTTGACCCCATAGCTTACACATAGAATCGCTGTTGATTCTATGCATGTAACGCTGTCACATCGTATATTCATGTTAGTCATCCTTCACATTTTTGTTCGAAATGACATTTTTAACTATAATTCAAAAGAATATTCTATTTGTAGGCACTTTCTTTTATTGATTTTCAAGCTTATACTTTATTTTCATTAGATTTAGCAACTACTTACGCATTTTGTAACAAAGTTACCGTAGCAACGCGTGGAGAGAGAATCATTCTGACTACTCATGTCCAATTTTTCATTAATGAAGAAGACACCCATGTGGACAACTCCAGGGATTTTAAACTCACATTATGCTACTTATGTTCCAAAACTATTTTGCAACAATAAACTAATCAAGTATAATAAATCTCATATATTTTTATTTCATGCTCATATTGTTGTATTCACGTTCTACATAAGCAAGTATGATCTAACCATATTGCCAACAATTCCTGCAGCAACGCGCGGGGAATTGTCTAGTTCTAGTAACAACTGGCACTACAGAGTACAGACTGGATTAATATGTTACTTCAATAAGTAAAGACAAAATTGTGCCAAAATGATGCAATAATGGTCTAGACGTAGCATGAACATAGTAAAAAAATATAGCTTAAACATATCAACGGTGCGGTGAATTAATGTGATTCAACTTATCGAACAGGCTTTTGGCTTTTTTTTGTTTGTTTAACCTACTTATCTCTAGTTTCCTGGCTATTTTTATAGAACAGTTCAAAAGATAAAAACACCATAACATAGTTCAACAACCACAAACCGGGTTATAAAAAAGGAGGTAATCAATTGAGCTAGTGATAGTTGAAAGGGATACATGCATGAATTCCCATGCATATGTGGGTGAGCATGCACTCCTACATGTGCTGATATCCATATCAGAGCATGGTTAATAGTATAGCCAACAACAGGCTATATGGAGTTGCCATGTCACATATGGTCAACCTAATAGCCAACATATATAGTAGCTAGTTGCTAAGCAGTACTACATTCGTCCTGGTTTATTAGTCCTTTCTTGTAGTTTGAGTCAAATTTTGACCTTGGATTTAACTATCAAAATAAGTTATATACCCTAAAAATAATGTCACTGGAAACCTCTTTCAAATACGAATCAAACAATATAAGTTTTGTGACATGCAACTTATAATTTATTAGTCAAATTTACGGTCAAAGTTGAGCACAAACTATAAAGGGAACCAATAAACCCGGATGGAGGTAGTACTTCTTTATTAATGTATGACCCAGCTTACACTCTCACAATGTTTCTTGGAATACGTGTTGCAACCGGTTATTGATATATGGTCCACTTCTTCCCTCTCTCCTCTTCTTTCTAATCCAACTCAACACAAATATAATAATTTAATCATTATAGCGTGATGACTGTACACCTTATTGCTCTCACGTGTAGTCCAACAATGCATGTATGAGGAAGCTATACTATGCTCGTCGATACACAATAGGAAGGGTACATGCATGCACATGCACGCACTTATGTGCATATCATGGGTAGTGCAACGACTACATGGCGAAATTATACTACACCAGTAGACACGCCCGCCGGCCCCATCATTGGTTTTTTATGATGCTCTCCTCCCAAGATGATATTGTCGGGCATGTTCCGTTTACTTGTTGAACGATCAAGATGGGGTGTACACTACACACTAACTTGACTGTCGACTTGACCCTTTGTAACACTAATACCATCACTACTAGGGAAAAGCCTACAGGTAGATCAGTAGTGGTAGCATGGGTAAGAGGGACGGGTGGAGGGTGTTTGTAACACTAATACCATCCCTTAGCACTATAACAATATGTCAATTGTATGGGAGGGGTGGAGGGTGTTTAAGAGAAAATTCAGACAAATAAGGTAGAGAAAAGGTACACACCCGTATGCGGAAAGATCAAGCCATCAAGGTAACAAGCATTAGTGTAGTTTAAGTGAATTTTGAACCAATTAATTTCCAAGGTGTTTAATTGTGAAATATTTCACTTTTTAAAGACCTCCTAGGGATATCATAAGGAAATCTTCAATGCGGACCCTCAAATCGCCCCTATATGTCCTTTAGAGGAGTCCGGACACTTTTTGTCATCCAATGATATCCCCCAAGCGTCCGGAAATGCGTCCCGACATCCAAACTATCTCAAACTAGATGCAAAGTTTCGGGAGGGGCTTTGGGAGAGTCAGGACATCCGTCTAGCCAACCAAAATCCACCACGTCGGACATTTGGACATCCCCTCTCTCCCCTCAACCACGATATGCACATGCATAGAGGACATTTAGGGGACATGGTTGGATGGCTATCTCCTGCATCAGTGTCCACGACTGGTCCCTACCGGTTCCGCGGATAAATAGTTTGTTTGCTTTAGGGGTTAGCGTTCGAGATGCCCTAACCTAGTATCATGCAACCTCGTTGAATGCCAACCAGGCATATATTGTTGATATGACATAGTATTAATTGAGGAACAATAATGTATATCAATATCATACCATGATATATATAATAGTATCATAATAAATGACGTGCTGCTATTTTTCATACAAAGGAATAAATGTGGTCATGTAAAATATCAACTTATGATATTCCTCACTGCAAACAGTCTAACGTTGTTCGTGGAGTGGAGTATCATATACTCGTATTATGCATATGATACTTGGTGCATAGTATGACAATTTGGTATATTATTGTTTTGCATGACACATAGTACCATAATACGGTATCATAATGTGATATTAGCATCTTCTCTTTTCTAAATTAATAATGTGTCGTGTCCCCAATATGACAAGTTAGCATTGCATGGGCTGCGTGATACTACCTATATATGACATCCTTTTTCCCTGGATGCTACTTATACCTGAAGTATGTGACATCCTTTTTTGATTGAAGCATGTGGTAACTTAGGTTTAACAACATGTGTAATCTCACTATTACCCTTGTGTACCGATTTTTTTCAGTCATTCAAAATATAAATCTGCTGTGAAAAAGGTGAAATTCGCCAAGACCAGATCCTCTCCATGACTAAGGGCAACATTGTCGCAGACAACGTCATCGGAGAAAACAGAAGTTATCCATCTTGATGAATCTCCCACGGCGACATCTCCGTCTGAAAAAACAGCAGCATCTAGCGAGGGCGCATCTGATGCTGTTGCGGCGACATCGGCTGGTGTTTCTGATGACGCTGTTTTTCAGCTAGTTGTAGCGGCAACTGTTACTGCTGCTGTTGAAGATATCGCCAGCGTGGCTGTGGCTGTTGAATGTGAAAATGAAGTCGTCCCAAATATAGTGCATGATGGAAGTGAAGGTAGTTCTGTTCGCCATCACATTTGTTTTTTGTTTCTTGTATTTTTATGATGTTTTTTGTTGACTATGTGTTTAATCTTTTCCCGCTGTAGCTGATAAAGTTGTGGGAAGTACCAGAGTCAATATGCCTACTGATACGGCTACAACTGGAGGTCAAGAGAATGATGCCGATAATCCTGTTGTCACAGGTTGGTAACTTAAATTTCTTATGTTGATAACTTGTCTGTTTAATCCATGATAACTCAAGATATTGTTTCTGGCACTAACAAATACAATGTCATCTACATGTTTTCCTGATGCATTTTTTCCTTATTTTGTGTGTTACTTGTGATGTTTTGTGTTTCGGTTAATACAATTCTAGCATGAATAATAAACATTTATCATGATATAAGGAAATAAATAATAACTTTATTATTGCCTCTAGGGCATATTTCCTTGATCTCCCACTTGCACTAGAGTCAATAATCTAGATCACATCACCATGTGATTAACATCGATAGTTCACATCATCATGTGATTAACACCCATAATTCACATCGCCATGTGACCAAGACCCAAAGGGTTTACTAGATTCAGTAATCTAGTTCACATCGCTATGTGATTAACACCCAAAGAGTACTAAGGTGTGATCATGTTTTGCTTTGTGAGAGAATCTTAGTCAGCAGGTCGCCACATTCAGATCCGTATGTATTTTGCAATTCTCTATGTCAACAATGCTCTTGCGGAGCTACTCTAGCTAATTGCTCCCACTATCAATATGTATCTAGATCGAGACTTAAAGTCATCCAGATCGGTGTCAAAACTTGCATCGGCGTAACCCTTTACGACGAACCTTTTATCACTTCCATAATCGAGAAACATATCCTTATTCCATTAAGGATAATTTTGACCGTTGTCGATGATCTATTCCTAGATCACTATTGTACTCCTTGCCAAACTTCATGCAGGGTATACAATAGATCTGGTACACATCATGGCATACTTTATAGAACCTATGGCCAAGGCATAGGGAATGACTTTCATTCTCTTTCTATCTTCTGCCGTGGCGGGTTTTGAGTCTTACTCAATTTCACACCTTGTAACACAGGCAAGAACTCTTTCTTTGACTGTTCCATTTTGAACTACTTCAAAATCTTGTCAAGGTATGTACTCATTGAAAAAACTTATCAAGCGTCTTGATCTATCTCTATAGATCTTAATGCTCAATATGTAAGCAGCTTCACGAGGTCTTTCTTTGAAAAACTCCTTTGAAACACTCCTTTATGCTTTGCAGAATAATTCTACATTATTTCCGATCTACAATATGTCATTCACATATACTTATCGAAATCTTGTAGTGCTCCCACTCACTTTCTTGTAAATACAGGCTTCACCGCAAGTCTGTATAAAACTATATCTTTGATCACACTATCAAGCGTTTATTCCAACTCGAGATGCTTGCACCAGTCCATAGATGGATCGCTGGAGCTTGCACATTTTGTTAGCTCCTTTAGGATTGACAAAACCTTCTGGTTGCATCATATACAACTCTTCTTTAATAAATCCATTAAAGAATGTATTTTGACATCCATTTGCCAGATTTCATAAAATGTGGCGATTGCTAACATGATTCGGACAGACATAAGCATCGCTACTGATTGAGTAAATCTCATTGTAGTCAACACCTTGAACTTGTCGAAAACCTTTTCTGCGACAAGTCGAGCTTTATAGATAGTAATACTACTATCAGCATCTGTCTTCCTCTTGAAGATCCATTTATATAATATGGCTTGCCGATCATCGAGCAACTCCATCAAAGTCCACACTTTGTTCTCATATATGGATCCCATCTCAGATTTCATGGTCTCAAACCATTTCGCGGAATCTGGGCTCATCATCGCTTCCTCATAGTTCGTAGGTTCATCATGGTCTAGTAACATGACTTCTAGAATAGGATTACCGTACCACTCACAGTGCGGATCTTACTCTGGAAGACCTACGAGGTTTAGTAGCAACTTGATCTGAAGTTTCATGATCATCATCATTAACTTCCTCACTAATTGGTGTAGAAATCATGAAACTGATTTCGTGATGAACTACTTTCCAATAAGGAGAAGGTACAATTACCTCATCAAGTTCTACTTTCCTCCCACTCACTTCTTTCGAGAGAAACTTCTTCTCTAGAAAGGATCCATCTTAACAACAAATATCTTGCTTTCGGATCTGTGATAGAAGGTGTACCCAATAGTTACCTTTGGGTATTCTATGAAGGCGCATTTCTCGATTTGGGTTCGAGCTTATCGGTGAAAACTTTTCACATAAGCATCACAACTCAAACTTTAAGAAACGACAGCTTAGGTTTCTTTGCTAAACCATAGTTCATACGGTGTCATCTCAGCGGTTTAGATGGTGCCCTATTAAGCGTGAATGCAGCTGTCTTTAATGCATAACCCCAAAGCGATAGTGGTAAATCGGTAAGATACATCATAGATCGCACCATATCAAAATAAAGTACTGATTCTGACGTTCGGACACACCATAATGTTGTGGTGTTCCGGTGGCGTGAGCTGTGAAACTATTCCACATTGTTTTCATTGAAGACCAAACTCGTAACTCAAATATTCATCTCCACGATCAGATCGCGAAACTTTATTTTCTTGTTGCGATGATTTTCCACTTCACTCTGAAATTCTTTGAACCTTTCAACTATTTCAGACTTATGTTTCATCAAGTAGATATACCCATATCTACTCAAATCATCTTGTGAAGGTCAGAAAATAACGATACTTGCCACGAGCATCAACATTCATTGGATCGCATACATCGGTATGTATTATTTCCAATAAGTCAGTAGCTTGTTCCATTGTTCGGAGAACGGAGTTTTAGTCATCTTGCCCAAAAGGCACGGTTCTTAAGCATCAAATGATTCATAATCAAGTGATTCCAAAAGTCCATCGGCATGGAGTTTTCTTCATCGCTTTACACCAATATGACCTAAGCGGCGGTGCCACAAATAAGTTGCACTATCATTATTAACTTTGCATCTTTTGGTTTCAATATTATGAATATGTGTATCACTATGATCGAGATCAATGAACCATTTTCATTGGGTGTGTAACCATATAAGGTTTTATTCATGTAAGCAGAACAACAATTTATTCTCTTACTTAAATGAATAACCGTATTGCAATAAACATGATCAAATCATATTTATGCTCAACACCAAATAACACTTATTTAGGTTCCACACTAATCCCGAAAGTATAGGGAGTGTGCGATGATGATCATATCAATCTTGGAACTACTTCCAACACTCATCGTCACTTCCCTTCAACTAGTCTCTGTTTATTCGCAACTCCTGTTTGAGTTACTACTCTTAGCAACCGAACCAGTATCAAATACCGAGGGGTTGCTACGAACACTAGTAAAATACACATCAATAATTTGTATATCAAATATACCTTTGTTCACTTTGCCATCCTTCTTATCCGCCAAATACTTGGGGTAGTTCCGCTTCGATGACCAGTTCCATTGTAGCAAAAGCACTTAGTCTCGGGCTTAGATCCAGACTTGGGCTTCTTCACTCGAGCAACAACTTGCTTGCCGTTCTTCTTGAAGTTCCCTTCTTCCCTTTGCCCTTTTCCTTGAGACTAGTGGT
This sequence comes from Aegilops longissima, assembly GCA_021605205.1. Classification (NCBI taxonomy): domain Eukaryota; kingdom Viridiplantae; phylum Streptophyta; class Magnoliopsida; order Poales; family Poaceae; genus Aegilops; species Aegilops longissima. The sequence goes on along the minus strand of CM038682.1, from coordinate 143,458,671 downwards.
CTTGTCAACCATCAACACTTGATGTTTTCTTGATTTCTACCTTCGCGATTTTAGCATCGCGAAGAGCTTGGGAATTGTTTCGTCATCCCTTGCATATTATAGTTCATCACGAAGTTCTAGTAACTTTAGTGATGGTGACTAGAAAATTCTGTCAATCACTATCTTATCGGAAGATTAACTCCCACTTGATTCAAGCGATTGAAGTACTCGGACAATCTGAGCACATGCTCACTAGTTGAGCGATTCTCCTCCATCTTTTAGCTATAGAACTTGTTGGAGACTTCATATCTCTCAACTCGGTATTTGCTTGAAATATTAACTTCAATTCCTGGAACATCTCATATGGTCCATGACGTTCAAAACGTCTTTGAAGTCCCGATTCTAAGCCGTTAAGCATGGTGCACTAAACTATCAAGTAGTCATCATATTGAGCTAGCCAAGCGTTCATAACGTCGCATCTGCTCCTGCAATAGGTGCATCACCTAGCGGTGCATCAAGGACATAATTCTTACGTGCGCAATGAGGATAAACCTCGGATCACGGATCCAATCCATAATATTGCTACTAACATTTTTCAATACAATTTTCTCTAGGAACACATATAAAAACACAGGGAAGCAACAACGCGAGCTATTGATCTACAACATAATTTGCAAAATACTACCAGGACTAAGTTCATGATAAATTTAAGTTCAATTAATCATATTATTTAAGAACTCCCACTTAGATAGACATCTCTCTAGTCATCTAAGTGATCACGTGATCCAAATCAACTAAACCATAACCGATCATCACGTGAGATGGAGTAGTTTTCAATGGTGAACATCTTATGTTGATCATATCTACTATATGATTCACGCTCGACCTTTCGGTCTCCGTGTTCCGAGGCCATATCTGCATATGCTAGGCTCGTCAAGTATAACCTGAGTATTCTGCGTGTGCAAAACTGGCTTACACCCGTTGTAGATGGACGTAGAGCTTATCACACCCGATCATCACGTGGTGTCTCGGCACGACGAACTTTGGCAGCGGTGCATACTCGGGAGAACACTACTTGATAATTTTAGTGAGAGATCATCTTATAATGCTACCGTCAATCAAAGCAAGATAAGATGCATAAAGGATAAACATCACATGCAATCAATATAAGTGATATGATATGGCCATCATCATCTTGTGCTTGTGATCTCCATCTCAAAAGCACCGTCATGATCACCATCGTCACCGGTAGCGACACCTTGATCTCCATCGTAGCATCGTTGTCGTCTCGCCAACTATTGCTTCTCGACTATCGCTACCGCTTAGTGATAAAGTAAAGCAATTACATGGCGTTGCATTTCATACAATAAGCGACAACCATATGGCTCCTGCCGATTGCCGATAACTCGGTTACAAAACATGATCATCTCATACAATAAAATATAGCATCACGTCTTGACCATATCACATCACAACATGCCCTGCAAAAACAAGTTAGGCGTCCTCTACTTTGTTGTTGCAAGTTTTACGTGGCTGCTACGGGCTGAGCAAGAACCGTTCTTACCTCGCATCAAAACCACAGCGATACTTCGTCAAATAGACTCCGTTTAACCTTCTCAAGGACGGGCGTAGCCACTCAGTTCAACTAAAGTGAGAGAGGCAGACACCCGCCGGTCACCTTTAAGCAGCGAGTGCTCACAGCGGTGAAACCAGTCTCGCGTAAGACTTGTGATGTTTTGAAGCAGTAGCTGACCCTGCATTGGAGTTGAGCACCCCTGGAGCTGGAGACTACGATGGTAATTTTACGCCACCCAGCTGCTCTCTTGGGCTGGATGCCATCTTTGTTGCGAGTCCACAAGTGCCACCATCTTCTGAAGCAACTGCAACGGCTCAAGCTGCACCAACGTTGGCTCAAGTACCACCTGCAGCACCAGAAGGACCTGCGGCGGCGCCATCTGCTCAAGTACCACCTGCAGCACCAGAAGCACCTGCGGCGGCGCCATCTGCTCAAGTACCACCTGCAGCACCAGCTACTGGCCCTGACGCCGTTCTAGGGCTCGCATCTCCTGTTGATGCTGACTCGAAGGGCAAGGCAATGATGAAAGTTACCAAGGCTCAACCGGTTGCTTGGGCTCCGCCACCCAACAACTCTGGTAAGTGAAGACCTTGTGTCTTCGCTTTTATGCCGCGAGAGTGATGGATTGAGATATGTCAGTGTTCATCGTATTGTTTTGTGCCTTGGTGTGCTCATTTTATTTATGTGTTTGGAACTTTCTATCATTCCGTGTGTATGGATGAATGTAATACTACTTCTATGCTTTGTGTGATGTAGATGAACATATGTGCTTTCAGTACCCGTAATATATATTTCTGTTGCGTCCGCTACAATATTTTGTACGATGCTAGCATAGACTATAACTCCATCCTCCCCCCCCGGCAACTTTGTTAGTTTTGAAATCCGATGTTATCCGTTACTGACTTTTAGTAAGCGTGTGATACGTACATCTTCTATCATTGCCTATTTATTTTCCTTAATTCATTGTCATGCTTACAAAACAATACTGCACTCGTAGTTATTCATCTGAACTTTTTTATTATTCCCTCAATTTTTAATCACCATGATAACTCTATATGACATATCTTGGTAACTCAAATGTTCAAATCTTGTCAATTTATGATCCATTGACACCACAACTCCAGCCACATATGCATTCTTTACCAATTCTGGGCTATACAATTCTTTTTGGTCTCCTTTTTAACATGTTATGATGATTTGTTTATATCACAGCTGTTCCTCGTTATGCACCAGTGTTATCTAATTTGTTCTTTAAAAGGCCCATACATGTGTGCTGGTAATCCACATTCACATTACCTGGTATCTTCTATATTGTGTTCCTGATAACTTTTTGTATCTTGTCTCAATTTTTAATACCTGAATTTTTTTTTGCAACAATTTATGTTGTTTATCACTACTGTTCATGTCCTCATCGCTCTTTTTTTATTTAAGTAACACCGGAAGCTGGTCGTGTGCAAGTGTATGATGTTGAGATTGACGATGATGAGGTTCTCATGTGGTGGGAAGAATTTGAACATGGCAATCCAGCATTAAAAGGGAAATCTAATGTTCAAATAGGTGATTTTTTTTCTGCTCCATGAACATTGCAACCCTTGCACAAACCACTTTCTTTGTTTTTCAATTATGGACCACCACTTGATAATCAAAACATGTGGCAGTTGATATGTTTTGACCCATCACTTGATAATTCTTTCTCCCATCTGATGATAATTCATGGTTTTCTATTTTTCCTGTTTCTACCAGACAACCCTCAAAGTCCAACATTTGTTACACCAGAGTTACCACCTCGCACAGAGCATTCAGTACGCAGTTCAACCCCTAAATCCTTTATTCGGAAAGTTAGGGTCACCCACTGTGACGCCCCCGATTCAATCGTACACTAATCATGCACGCAAATGTGTACGATCAAGATCAGGGACTCACGGGAAGATATCACAACACAACTCTAAAACATAAATAAGTCATACAAGCATCATAATACAAGCCAGGGGCCTCGAGGGCTCGAATACAAGTGCTCGATCATAGACGAGTCAGCGGAAGCAACAATATCTGAGTACAGACATAAGTTAAACAAGTTTTCCTTAAGAAGGCTAGCACAAACTGGGATACAGATCGAAAGAGGCGCAGGCCTCCTGCCTGGGATCCTCCTAGCTACTCCTGGTCGTCGTCCGCGGGCTGCACGTAGTAGTAGGCGCCTCCAGTGTAGTAGTCATCATCGACGGTGGCGTCTGGCTCCTGGGCTCCATCGTCTGGTTGCAGAGATCGGGTAAAGAAAGGGGGAAAAGGGGGAACAAGGCAACCGTGAGTACTCATCCAAAGTACTCGCAAGCAAGGAGCTACACTACATATGCATGGATATATGTGTAAAGGGCCATATCAGTGGACTGAACTGCAGAATGCCGAATAAGAGGGGATAGCTAATCCTGTCAAGACTACGCTTCTGGTCACCTTCGTCTTGCAACAGGTAGAAGAGGGTAGGTTGAAGTCCTCCAAGTAACATCGCATAGCATAATCCTACCCGGCGATCCCCTCCTCGTAACCCTGAGAGAGAGCGACCACCGGGTTGTATCTGGCACTTGGAAGGGTGTGTTTTATTAAGTATCCGGTTCTAGTTGTCATAAGGTCAAGGTACAACTCCAAGTCGTCCTGTTACCGAAGATCACGGCTATTCGAATAGATTAAACTTCCCTGCAGGGGTGCACCACATAACCCAACACGCTTGATCCCATTTGGCCGGACACACTTTCCTGGGTCATGCCCGGCCGCGGGAGATCAACACGTCGCAACCTCACCTAGGCTCAACAGAGAGGTCAGCACGCCGGTCTAAACCTAAGCGCACAGGGGTCTGGGCCCATCGCCCAATGCACACCTGCACGTTGCGTGGGCGGCCGGAAGCAGACCTAGCCTAACAGGCGTTCCGGTCCAATCCGGCGCGCCGCTCGATCGGCGTCACGAAGTGCCGGTGATACCACGACGCCGGGATACCCATAACTACTCCCACGTAGATGGTTAGTGCGTATAGACCAAATGGCGGACTCGGATCAAATACCGGATCTCGTTAAGCGTGTTAAGTATCCGCGAACGCCGACCAGGGCCAGGCCCACCTCTCTCCTAGGCGGTCTCAACCTGCCCTGTCGCTCCGCCACAAAGATCCACTCGCGGGTGCTCCACCAGCCGACCCGACTTTAGTCTCCACATGTATCATGTATAAGTATATAGTATATACCCGTGATCACCTCCCGAGTGATCACGGCCCGACAGTATAGCACAGCAGACGGACAAGAATGTAGGGCCACAGATGAAAATACTAGCATCCTATACTAAGCATGTAGGATTGCAGGTAAAGGTAACAACAGTAGTAGCAAGGACAGGCTATGCATCAGGATAGGTATAACGGAAAGCAGTAACATGCTACACTACTCTAATGCAAGCAGTATAGAGTAGAATAGGCGATATCTGGTGATCAAGGGGGCTTGCTGGTTGCTCGGCAAGAGAGAGGGTCGTCAACTCCGTAGTCGAACTGGGCAGCAGCAGCGTCGGTCTCGTAGTCTACCGGAGAGAAGAGGGGGAAGAAACAATGAATACCATGTAAACAGATGCATATCGATGCATGACAAGACAAGTAACGATGCTAGGCGTGCCCTAACGTGGTATGAGGTGATACCGGTTAAGGGGGGAAACATCCGGGAAAGTATTCCCGGTGTTTGGCATTTTCGGGCGGATGAAACTAAAGGGGAAAGTTGCATGTTTGCTGTTCTAGAGAGGTGTGGCGGACGAACGGGCTGCGTAACCGGATTCGTCATATTTTTCTGATCGAATTTCATATATAAATTATTTTCATCGGAGCCACGGTTGAATTTATATGATTCTCCGGAGTTTAAACAATATTCTAAAATTCCTGGGTTTTATTTTAATTAAAATAAAGCTAGGCAGAAAAGGCTAGGTGCACCCAGTGCAGTGCACCTAGAGGTGCTCTAGTGGCCGACAGGTGGGGCCAGTCAACTGCTGACGCAGCAGTTCACTGGTCAAACTTTGACCGGTCAAAGGTCCAGTGGGACCCAGGTGTCATAGGCAGTAGTTCAATTGATTTTGACTATTTAGTTTAATTGGTGGTGGGACCTATCTATCAGCGATACATTTATTTAACAGAGTTAACTTAATCTATTTAGTTAATTGATGCGTGGGGTCCGTGATCGGTGGGGTTAGCGGTGGGTTAGTGCCCGATCAAAAGAGGAGGGCTGAAGGGCTCACATGAGCACAAGGTGCGGCGGCAGTCTTGCCGGCAGCGGCAACCAGCCAGCGCCTTGGCGACGAGGCGAAGCGCCGGAATGGGGAAGAGGCGCCACGGAAGAGGGACGGGGCCGTGAGGCGAAGGCGGCGGGGACTGGTGGGAGGAGCAGTGAGGCGGCAGCAGGCGTGGCAGTGTGGTGCGTGGCGAATACACGCTGGCGGGGCAAGTTGTAGCGGCAACCCGCAGAGAAGGGAGCGGGCAGAGCGGAGCAGCGCGAGGGCAGCTGGTGCTGGCGAAAGCGTGAGGCGGGGCACGGCGGAGACGCGGTGAGCGCGACTATGGGTACAACGAGCGGAGCTCGGAGGCGGAGCTCCAAGCACGGCGACCTCGGCAAGTACGGGCGACTACGGCGACGGAAACAAGGGGGAAAAGGGGGAATCGGAGGAGGGCCTCACAGTGGAGCTTGTGGGCGCGTCGGGGAAGCCGACGAAGCTCGGGAGGCGGCGAATCGAGGCGAGGTCCGTGGCGGTGCAGACGGGAAGAAGAAGACGATGGCGAGGCTTGGAGGAGTCCTGGCTCGGGACCGTACTCATGGATGATGCAGTGGAGGCGGACGAAGCTCCTGGTCAAGCTCCAAGCACGCGGGGGGCGACGGTGGTCGCATGGACGGGGTCAGCCATGGCGTCGGAGGTTTCGGGCGCCGCCGAAATCAAGAGAGAGAGCGGGCGAGACGAAGAGTGGGGTGGTCTAGGGTTCCGGGGAGGGAGAGAGGGGCAGGGCGCTGCCCTTATGCGCGACGAGGAACCGCGGGATGGGCGCCACGGCGACATCGCCGGCCGGGGAGGCCTGGATGGCCGCCACGCTCTCCTCTGCCTCCTGCTACAGAAGGTTGAAGGAGAGATTGCGGTGGTGGGCTGGGCTGGGACTGTGATGAGGCTTAAGTGCAGTTGTTCTTTAGGCCTTTTTCATTTTTCCTTTTTCTGTTTTCTTCTTCTTTTGTTTTACTTTATTTCTTTTCTTTTTACTGTTTTCTCTAATTTCCAATATACCTTAGTTTTCTGTAAAATATCAAAGTTGTACCTAATTTAGTATATGTTGGGGATGTAACTATTGAATATAAACCGCCCTGGAGGGGCCGGTTCACCCTCAGCCATAATTGGAGCCCACGAAGACTCAGAAGGTGGCGATTCGCCGTAGAGCTTAGAGGCCGGAGCCCGAGGCTAATTAGGGCCCATAATGGTAAAACCGCCATAACCATGTAACTTGTGTTGTAAGATAAGAGAGAGAGAGACCGAGCGGACACTTGTATGAGCCGGCCTCGGGACTCTCAGAGACCGGCCAAGCGTCAACCCGTGTATATAAGGGGACGACCGGCGGCGGTTTAGGGCGAACAACTATAACTCCGAGGCTTAGCGAAGCTATTGCTCCCTAGTCGCCGAGATCACATCAATCCCATCACAAACTAGGCGTAGGCTTTTACCTTCATCGAAGGGGCGAACTAGTATAACCCTTGTGTCTTTGCGTCCGCTTTAACCCTCTAAGTTAACCCGTTCGATGGCCCGCGACTAAGTCCTTTCATGAGGACATCTGCGTGACAATTCCACGACGGTTGGCGCCCACCGTGGGGCTATCGCACGATGGTTTGATGATCTTAGAGGGCAAGTTCGAAGGACTCGAAGGCTATCTTGTGGGCGGATGACCAAGAGTCGTCGCGGCAAGCTCTACATCGACGATGCAGGCTGGGGCCCGAGGCGGCTCGATTGAGTCTGGTACCGGGTCCCCTTTGGTAGCATACACGTGTTCATCGGCAAGATCGGTGAGCCAGGGCCTGAGCCGGACATCTGCACCGACCTCGTCGAGACGGCTCAGTGGGTGAAACCTGCCCTGGCTAAACCGGCTGTCAAGCGTGCTTTTGTGGGAGTCATCCACGGAGGAAACTACGAGGACGGATCAGCATCTGGTGGTGAAACCGTTGTCTACTCAGATGACGAGTCGTCGACGGAGAAGCGAATCTGTACCAGCCGCAAGATGGCGGATTGGGGCTGTTCCGACGGTGGATGATTCGGACCTTTGATCCGCCAAACCGGGTTGTAATATTCATGGCCGGTACACAAGCGACGCTTCACTCTTCAACCGCCGTGGCAATGGTCGCCGGTTCGACAGCGGCGATGGCAGCCGGGGCAGGAGGCCCTGTGCGCCCGCCGGCTCAAGTTTTATCAGAACTATTTGATGCATTGGCTGTACTCATGGCAGAGGCTAACCCGGCAGATCAAGACCTGCATAATGCAGAGATTGCAAAGGTGAAAGAACAAATCACTCAAAGCTAAAGCGGATCGGCAGCTGCGGGCGTTAGGATGGTGGCGAGCGGGCGCTTTGGATCGCAGAGCTCATAGGCTCATCTTTGGATCGAATCGTCGCATGAAGTCATGAAAAGAAAGTACAGATCCCGTTTGCCCTCGGTTTTCGAGGGAAGAGACCTCTTCAACACCCCAGGAGCAGGGACCAGTAATCCGCCGCCAGTGGTGAACCGGGCGGAAGCACCTGGGACGGGCGCGCCGATTCAGCCCCGTGTGATAGATCTACCTCGCCATCATGCCGGCGCGCCTCAGGCTGTGCAAACACCTCCATGTCACTACTCCAACCCGATGGATAACCTTGTTGCGGCTGCGGCAAGGTTGGAGGCAATTCCAATTGAAGGCGATTCACCACAGGCGGTAGAAACACGCCGGGTCAAAGAGCTCCTTAGGACGGCTCTGGTCCAACAGGAAGCGTATTCATACAGCCATGATCGGATCCACTCCACCCCCCGCCCGAGCCGGAGCTATAGCAGGCACGCAGATGAACCGGCCGTATCAAGTAATGCGCAGCGTGGTGCACCCCACCGCAACAACCCGGCGGGTGGTTTTGAAAACGCTCAAGAGGTGGTGGACCGGGCCAGGGCACGTAGGGAGGCCGAGTTAGCAGCACAGCGTCAGGATTATCAGCTTGCGCCGGTTCGACCGACTATTTTCGAGCCTGGAGTTGCATCTAGCTCTTTGGGGGTGCCTTGCCTCGTCCCCGCTTTACGCAATGTACGCTTGCCCAAAGATTTCAAGGGGCCACGTAAGGTGCCCAATTATACCACCGGTCTGGCTCCAGAAGCGTGGATAGAAAGCTATGAGATGGCCATGGAGATGCTGGATGTGGATGAAGCTGCGTGTGCGAAATATTTCACCATGATGCTTGAAGGCACGGCCCGTACTTGGTTGAAAAACTTGCCGCCCAATTCCATCAGTTCATGGACCCGATTCGGACCCGTTTCATTCAGAATTTCAAAGATACCTGTAAGCAGCCCATGTCTGTGGTGGACTTGGCGGCTTGTGTCCAGCGGAGGGGGAATCCACAACCCATTGGGTACGCGCGTTTGAAGTTCGCATTCTTGAGACCGGATCAACGCTGATTACGCAATCTTAACCCTAGAGGGAACCGCGGTTCAAACCTTTAAAATTGAAGCTGGGTCGCATGAAGCGTTTTTGCAATGACATGGGCACTCTCATGGGCGTTTTAGTGAAGTATGCTGATTCTGATAGTACCAAGGATCCCGAGTCCGAGGAAGAAGATGAAACAGGGAAGGGAAAACAGAACAACAACTCCAGAGGCCAGCAGCATCACTCGGCGGGTAATGGAGGAAACAAGCGTAAGGAGAATGGTAACATGGGCTTCGTAGCCAACACCAACGCGCAGGACAAGGGCCAACGGCGCAAAGGTAAACAGCCGAACCGAGATGGTGCGCCTAATCACAATCTGGACCGGTTGAATTATCTGTTGAATCAACCCTGTCCGAAGCATGGGACGAAGGAGGCGCCAGCAAACCACCTCTGGAAGGATTGTTACATTATGCAGGAGTTCAAAAGTTCTAATGCTTTCCGGTATGATCAAGGCCCCGGCGGCGGTTCAGGGTCCGGCCCGGGTTACGGTGGAGGAAATTCCGGTCCAGGATTTAATGGTAATCCCAGCGGGCAGAACAATCAGAACAATCAGAACAACCAAGGTGGTTACAATCAGCAGCAGCAGCAGTCGGGTTATCAGAGCAATCCGAAGCAGTTGAATGGTGGACAGTATCACATCTTCACCACTAGATTGGACAAGCGAGACCGGAAACTTCAGAAGCGAGCAGTCAACGTTGTTGAACCGGCTGTGCCTCATTACCTACGCTGGTCAGAGCAGCCTATTGTGTGGAGTAGAGAGGATCATCCTCCCCGGGTTGACAATCCGGGTCAGCTAGCCCTAGTGGTGGCGCCTCAGGTGGGAGGATACAAGTTCACCAAGGTACTTATGGACGGAGGGAGCAGCATCAACATCCTATATTATGAGACCTTCCGTCGTATGGGGTTAATGGATAAAAATCACAAGCCGTCCAATACAGTGTTTCATGGTGTGGTGCCTGGCAAGTCAGCATATCCGGTTGGTAAAATAGCTCTGGAGGTGGCCTTTGGGGATGAACATGACTCGGATCGGAAACATTGGCGTTTGAAGTGGTGAAAATTCAAAGTCCTTACCACGCCCTGTTTGGGCGGCCGGCTTATGCCAAGTTCATGGCACGACCTTGTTATGTTTATTTGCAGCTAAAAATGCCTGGTCGCAAAGGGACGATAACGGTTCATGGGAGCCGCAAGATCGCTTTAGAGTGTGAGGAAGGTGATGCGGCTTACGCAGAGTCGGTTTGTGCCACTGAAGAGCTAAAGTACTATAAAGATAATGTTGATCCGGCGGATATGACCCCATTGAAGAAGCCAACTACAGAGCACGATCCGGCCTTGAAGTTTAAATCGGCGGCTGGGACTAAACTTGTTGACTTTGTACCCGGGGATTCGTCCAAGCAGTTCATCATCAGTGCCAACTTGGATCCTAAATAGGAAGGCGCGCTCATCGAGTTCATCCGTGAGAATCGGGACATTTTTGCATGGAAGCCTTCTGACATGCCGGGTGTACCGAGGGAACTCGCTGAGCACACTCTTAATGTTGATCCCAAATACAAACCGGTAAAGCAGTTTCTTCGCCGGTTTAACGAGGAAAGGCGTAAGGCCATTGGAGAAGAGGTTGCCAGGCTCTTAGCAGCAGGTTTTATCGTTGAAGTTTTCCATCCAGAGTGGCTTGCTAATCCGGTGTTGGTCCTTAAGAAAAACGGCACCTGGCGCATGTGTGTGGATTACACAGATCTTAACAAAGCTTGTCCAGCAGATCCTTTTGCTCTCCCTCGCATTGACCAGATTATTGATGCTACGGCGGGTTGTGAGCGTTTGAGTTTTTTGGATGCATATTCTGGATATCATCAGATCAAAATGGCGGTTAAGGACCAGGAGAAGACAGCGTTTATCACTCCCTTTGGAGCCTTCTGCTATGTGTCTATGCCTTTTGGGCTCAAGAGCGCCCAAGCAACTTATCAGCGTTGCGTACAGAATTGCTTGCATGAACAGATCGGCCGTAATGTGCACGCTTATGTGGATGATATTGTGGTTAAGTCAAGGAAGAAGGAAACACTGATTGACGATTTGAGAGAAACCTTTGACAACTTGCGGGTGTACAAGATGATGCTTAACCCGGCCAAATGTGTTTTCGGTGTTCCGGCAGGCAAGTTATTGGGCTTCCTTGTGTCCAACAGGGGGATTGAAGCTAATCCGGAGAAGATTACAGCTATCACCTCCATGGCTAAGCCAAAGTGTATCAATGATGTCCAGCGATTGGCGGGCCGGATTGCCGCGCTGAGCCGGTTTATCAGCCGCCTCGGAGAGAAGGCCATTCCTTCATACCAGATCTTTCAAGAAGACAGATCGGTTTATGCGAGTCCGCTCGCGATGAAGCATTGGAAGACTTGAAGCGGCAATTGGCCAACCCGCCCGTACTCGCCGCTCCCATTGACAAAGAGCCGCTTCTACTATATGTTGCTGCTAATGCCAGGGCAGTTAGCGTGGTCGTTGTGGTAGAAAGGAAGGAGGCAGGGAAGGAGCATCCGGTTCAACGTCCGGTTTATTATATCAGCGAGGTGCTTACTGAGTCCAAGCAGAGATACCCGCATTGGCAGAAGCTGGTGTATGGGGTTTTTATGGCGTCGGAAGCTGAAGCAGTATTTTCAAGGGCATCCCATCACGATGGTCGATTCAGCTCCCTTGGGTGATATCATACTGAACCGGAGGCGATCGGCGGATTGCTAAGTGGGCTATAGAGCTTGGGCATACGGTTTAAAGTATGTGCCTCGGACGGCAGTAAAATCCGAGCACTTGTGGATTTCATTAATGATTGGGACGGAGTTACAAGCACCAAGAAAAGCCGGATCATACCTATTGGACCATCCACTTTGACGGGTCCGAGCAGTTGGAAGGCTCAGGGCTGGAGTCGTGTTAACTTCCCCACGAGGTGACAAGTTTTATTCGTCCTCCGTTTAATGTTCCTTGTACTAACAATGCAGCTGAGTATGAAGCCTTGCTCCATGGTCTTCGGATGGCTAAGGAGATGAATCTGAGCCGGGTTAAGTGCTTCGGTGACTCGGACTTGGTGGCCCAACAGGTGTCTGGCACTTGGGATTCTAAAGACCCACTCATGGTTGCATATCGTCGGGAGGTGGATGTTGTTGCAGGTCATTTCAAAGGCTATCAGGTGGACTATGTGGATCGACGGAAGAATGAAGCGGCGGACGCTTTAAGCCGGTTGGGCTCTCAACGCAAACCGGTCCCGCCCAATGTCTTCCTTGATGTACTGCACAACCCGTCAGTCAAGCTCCCCGATGAAGCAGATTTGGCTATTCCTGATCCGGAGGCTCAGTTGGTGGCAGCCCTGCATGTCATTCCGGATTGGACGCTCCCTTATTTGGCGTACATGAACCGGGCGAAGTTACGGAAGATGAGGCGTTGGCCCGACAGATAGTTGGCGGTCTAAGTCTATGACCATTGTTAATGGCGAGTTGCATCATTGCAGTGTGTCAGGGGCGTTTCAACGCTGTGTGTCCCCTGAGGAAGGCTGTGAAATATTGCGTGAGATCCACGAAGGAGACTGTGGTCACCATGCCGGTTCAAAATCCTTGGTGGCTAAGGCGTTCCGCCACGGTTTTTATTGGTTGACTGCCCATGCAGATGCGGAAGATCTGGTCAGGCGATGTGATGGTTGCCAGAAGTTTTCTAGACGTGCTCATATACCGGCCCAAGAATTGAGGATGATTCCAATTACTTGGCCGTTTGCGACTTGGGGGCTGGACATGGTTGGACCTTTTAAAAGGTCCAAGGACAAGAAGACACACTTGTTGGTGGCAGTTGACAAATTTACAAAGTGGGTCGAGGCAGAGCCTGTTAGCAAGTGTGATGCGGCCACGGCGGTTCAGTTCATCAAAAGGGTGATCTTCCGGTTTGGTTTTCCACGCAGTATCATCACAGATAATGGTACCAATTTGTCCAAAGGTGCCATGAAGGAATTTTGTGAACGTGAGCACATCCGCAGCGTTTCTTGATAGCTCACCCATAGTCCAATGGTCAAGCGAGCAGCTAATCGGGAGATCCCGAGAGGTATCAAGCCCGGCTTATGGTCCCTTCTGAGAGGACGCCGGGTTGTTGGGTAGAAGAGCTACCATTTGTGTTATGGAGTATAAATACTACCCCTAACAGATCCACTGGATACACACCGTTCTTTATGGTCTATGGAGCGGAGGCAGTCCTCCCCAGCGATATCCGTCATGACTCACCTCGTGTGGCAGCCTATGTTGAGGCAGATAGCGAGCAAGCACGGCAGGACGCTTTGGATCGACTGGATGAAGAACGAGATATGACGGCTGCTCGCTCGGCGATTTACCAGCAGGATCTTCGTCGGTATCACAGCCGCCGGGTCAGAACCAGAACCTTTCAAGAAGGAGACTTGGTGCTTCGGCTCATTCAAGACCAGACAGATATGCACAAGCTATCCCCACCTTGGGAAGGGCCTTTTGTGGTCAGCAAGAATCTGCACAACGGGTCATACTATCTGATTGATGTTCGAGAGCATAAAGACTCACGCACGTCAGAAGAGGAGACCAACAGGCCATGGAACATAGCTCATCTTCGGCCTTATTATACCTGAGCCATCGGCTCTCCTTATGTACATATTATGACAATGTATATATTATGAATAAAAGCAATAAAACCGGAGCCTCGGCTAAAGCGGGGTATCCGTTCTGTAAACATCCGGTTTGGGTACATGGAGTTGTTGTCTTAAAACGGCCTCCGGTTTCCCCCCTGAGCTTGCTTTTCGGAAGCTTTTCGATGTCACTTGGGGGCTTGGTCGTATCCGAACCAATGCAACACCTCTTGATGGGCGAAAGCCGCCAGATCACTTGGGGACATGGTCAAGTCTGAACCAGTCACGCCTCTTGATCGGCCTAAGGCCATAGAATCACTTGGGGGCTTGGTCGAACCCGAACCATTGCCACGCCACTTGATCGGCATAATGCCACGGTTTCAGTTGGGGACCTGGCTGACTTGAACCATGGCTACACCTTATTGGGAGCTTGGTCGTGTCCAACCATGGTAACACCAGCTGATCGGCTCAGTAAAGCCTCTTTTTGAAAACGGTTTTATCATTGCCTTTGCTTTCGTATTTTTTTTCATAACTATTATTAAAACCGGTTCAACCAGTCCATTGACGGAATTCAGTCTATTTTTAATCCGGAGATAATTTTTCGTCTTTACATTTTCTGTTGACATCCCATTGTGGAGTAACAAGGGGCTTCACATGACCCGGCATGGTTTACATGGTAAACCGGCATTCTAAACACAGGAGCTGTTTTCTCCTTTGACGGTAACGGTTTATACAACCTCCGCTTCAAGGTTGGCTAAACCAACTTCATGCCCGACGCTGGCAGGTATTTTTGTATCACAAAAGTTTGATCATATACCTCAATATTTCATTATATATAAATATGAACGTCACAAGCCGGCTGGCGACACAAGCCGCCATGGCAGTTTAAGAATTTGTGACTGCAGGTGATATCGATTGAAGGTTTCGATTATTCAATCAAGCGAGATCGGCACCTATGTGCAAAGGTGGCGATTGAAGGCACAAAGGCATATTCAAAACAAAAATGATAGCTATTCTATTACAAGGCATTGAGGCCCAGCGTTTGAATGGCGGCATGATCGGCAGCTTATGATGCATCAACCGGCAGCGGATTAAGCTTCTGGCGGGTTGGCGTGAAGAAGATGGGTCGTCTGGCGTCGGATCAGCTTCTTCCTCCTCATCACCCGATGGCCGGAAGTCATTGGTGGACCAGTCAATCCGGGTTAAAGCCTGAAAGACAGCCTCTTCACTTATAAGCTCAGCCGGATCAACGTCAGGGGCATAAGTGTGCTTATGGATTGGGGGAACAAGGTTCTGCACTTCCGGAATGACAACTTCCACCCGCCTGTTATTTGCATCATAGAAAGAACGGTAAACCGCCATGTTGGCTTCTGCTCCTAGTTGACTCGCCAGAGGACGCATCTCCTTTGTTATCCGTTTAAGGGCATCATTATCAAAAGCTTCACCGTTTTCTTGAGCGCTGGGGAAGCCCTTAGCTATGTCAGCCGGATCAAGGTCTGCTATCCATGCTTTGGCGCGAGTTAGAGCCAATAAAGTGCCAGCCCGGACATGGATCGTTTCAACTCTTCAAGTTGTGCTGGGATCATGGATAGCCGGTCCAGTGTGTCTTTGATCAAAGACGGAGCTGTATTATCATACGACGTCGCACATATGACTCGCTGGGTGCCGGTATACAGTTTCTCAATCAGCGTATACGCGGTCTTGAGTTTCTTCCGCATGTCCGAGCCCAGATGAGTAATGCGCTTCCCTATACCGATTTAAGAAAGTTCAGGTTAAACCGGCGGAAACATCAAAACGGAATAGTAATCACAAGCCTTGGTGAAACATCTCTTACCAAAGATCGCAGAGGTCATGGCGTTAATTTGGCGCCTTAGTCCGGTGAGCTCTTCTGACACCGGTTTAAGAGCTGCTTCAGCATCTTCAGCCCGTTTTAGCAACCCGGCCTTCTCCGTCTCCCAGTTGGCCTGCTCAGATTTAAACCACTCCTTGAGCTGCTCCATAGTGGTCAAGGCGGTTTCAACTCATCCTTGGCCTTGGAGGCTTACGCTTGTTGGGTCTCAGTTGGCACGAAGGTCATTGAGCTGTCCGGTTTGTTGGCATATCTCACTCTGATAAAAAAGGGATCATGTTAGTTGTTTCATCATGAAGTCCCAAGCTCAATACAGGTATTCAACTTGGCACTTGGGGGCTAATGGCTAATTGCTCAAACATGTTTTGCTACGGTGATACAATTTATAGTCCCGGTTTAACTATGCTCAGTTGAACCGGCCCTTGGGGGCTACAACAATGAAGCTTCAGACGTATGAGTTTTCTATTAAGTCCCGGTTTAACTATTCTCAGTTGAACCGGCCCTTGGGGGCTACTACATAACAAAAGTACAAGAGAGACATAACTCCTTACCTCATAGCGCTCCTTCATAAGATTCACCAGACCGGCTTCGAAATCACGGCTTGTGTAGAGACGGTTCAGGAAGCCGGAGTGAAGTTCTTGGGCGGAGAAATTGTCATAAGGTCGACAGATCAGTTTTCCCTTCTCCTTACTCATAGCGATAAACTCTTCCTTGGCGCTGTGTTTTGATAGAGCGACCGGATTGCGAGGCGGTATAGGCGGTGCCCGTCACTCGACATCATCATCTTTGGCTGGGCGGCGGATTAGCATTCTTTCTGGGCTTGGTGCTTTCATACCCGGGCTCGGCGGATCAGCAACTGAAACCTGTTCTGCTGCAGGACTCAGTGGAGCAGGATGTGATGTTTCCACTTGGGCGATCGGTTCAACCTCTGGCGGATTAGCGCTGTCGTTTTGGTTAAATCCGGCATAGCTGTTTTTAGCGACTTCGGGCTTTTCGCCATGGTGCTCTGGAGTCTTCTCCGGATCAACATCCACAGTAGGGTCAAGGGTCTTCGCCTTCTTACTTAAGCGAGCCTTGGTGCTGCAGCATTCAGAGTTAGAGTATGATAAACCGGCAAATGCGAAAAATAAAAGAGTATTATGCTTACCCAGCAACAACTTTAAGAGGAGGCAGTTGAGTGGTTGATGAACCGCCCGACGAGTTGGAAGAGGCCTGATAATTCGGATCAGACGGATTGAGAGGGCATCGGAAGAAATCTTTCAAAGGATAACGCTTTTCAGGAGAACAAATCACCTCTGGACGACGCTTCCGGGTTGGGGTGTCAGGCAAACCGGACGACGTAATTTGTTGACCGCTGTGCCGGGTTGTACGGCGCTCTTCGGCCTGCTGTGTCTTCAAAGAAAGATTCGGATTCAAATGAGCACGGGAGTGAGAGTTTTTCACTTTCCGGACTGTGCGGCGAATTCTTTTAACCGGTACAAGATCAGATTCGGAAGAAAGAAGGATTACCTCAACAGGATCGGCATGGCTGGCCTCAGCATCATCCTGGGAATTGTAACTGTCAATAGGATGAATGATAAAAGGGACAAAGTAAATCAGCTTTACCTCAGCTTCTGAATCTTCGTCTTCCGGCGGATCGGAAGACTCGGCGGTTTTCCTCTTACCAGCTTTCTTGGTGGCCTTGGACTTTACACGAGGAACCCGGGCCGGTTTGGTTCGTTTCTAGAAGGAGTTGTTAGCCTGAGAAGCAACAAGGATTAATATATATCAATAAGGCATTAAAATCAGTAGAGCGATGAGCGGAGCCTTACCGCAGGCGGTTTGTTGGAAACACGAGCGGGCCAATCCGGTTTGGCTGCGAGCGGAGATCGGTTCATCGAGCATCTTCTTCTTGTCTCGGTGACTTCAAGCTCAGCTATTGGTAGCTCGTGCCGTCGTTGAGGGTCTTTGACGCTACCAGTGTATTCATGCATCAATCCGGGGCGGCGGCTTAATGGCAAGATGCCCCAAGAAACCCAACATCGAACAAGGTCAATACCAGTTAAGCCATTGGCCATTAGAGCCCGGAGTTTGATAATTTGAGGCGCAAAATTCTTCCGTTCTGCGGCGGTCAAGCGTAAAGGCAATGGGTGATGGTTGCTAAGCCGGTGAGGGCGGTAACCCGGCAAGGGGTTTTTGCTGTTTGGAGCGGTATTCCGGCAATAGAACCAGGTTTGGTTCCAATCTTTTGGATGGTATGGTGTTTTGCGTGAGGAAAGTCCACTTCCTTCCTTTTCTGGATTGAAACGCCACCCAGTTCCGTGTTAGGACCATCCGAAAACTCCGTACGGCGGTTCAAATGAAAGAAATCCCGGAATAACTCCACAAATGGTTCTTCTTGAAGATAGACTTATGAAAACTTGGAAATTGCATATATTGGACCTGAGTTCGGACCAATATCTTGTGGATGGAGTTGAAACTTGCGAGGACATCCCGGAAGAATTTTGATCGGCGGGCTGAATCCCCAGTCTAAGTGTTGCATAAATACGATTACTTCTCCTTCTAGAGGTTCAGGAGGGCATTCGGCATCCGGAACACGCCAATGAAGGACATTTTTGGAGGCTAAGGCGCCGGTGGTGACATATCCATTGAGTTGCGTCTCAGTGATCTTGGACCGGACCCAATTGCAAGCTGAGAATTGTTTGGCCATTCCGGAAGAAAAAGCTGCGAAAGGAAAAGTAAAGACCGGTTCACCGTTAACGGTTCAGGCATATTATACAATGTTAAACCGGCAGTTTGGTATTCAGTTCCAATTTCCGGTTTAACAGAGGACTAATGGAGTGTGGCGGATTAGCTATCAAAAAATTAAACCGCCCTTAGGTGGAAGAGACAGAACTGAAAAATCTGCTAAGTATTGACAGAAACAGGTTTCACACATGAACGAAATTAATATGGATCTACCGAAGATTCAGTAAGGAAAATTTTCTGCGATACATACAAGCTTTATAAAGGGCAAGGAAGTTCGGGCGTTCTATCAAGAGGGTCTGAATAAAAAGGAAGATTTGTGAAGTGCTAAGCTGAAGGTGGAGCAGCTACCGCACGAGATATATGCTACGGTTGGATTAAGAAGCCATGGCAGGGCAGGTATGAAGAGACTAGGGATGAACACCTAGGAACGATGGTACGAACAGAAGCCTTAAGCTGCAGATCTAGGGTATGAGGAGGAGCCTTACCTGATGTACAGGACAGCGGAGGAGCGCCGAGAGTCTCTGGTACCACCAGGTTAATGCAGCGGCCTTGTGTTGGTGCGGCATTCGGAGGTCGGAGGCGGCGGCGGAGCTTGAGCTGGGCGTCGCGAGGAAGAAGAAGCGTGGAAGGAGGAAGAAAGAAAGGGCCTTCGGTCTATTTATAATGAGGCAGGGGTAATTGTGGTAGCGAGAATCGAGGAGTTGAAAGCGGCGGATGGCGCAGTGATCGCCTCGATTTCGGGATAGTATTAAATGAAGGAATCTTATTGTTTGGGCTTCTTTAATGAAGATGGCGTCAAGATGCTCTGTTCTCGGGTCGGAGGATGCGTCACGGCGGTTTAAGCAGATGGCGGTTTACGAAATATGAAGGAAGATATTCAGAGTTTTCCAAAGGCGTTGAAGATTAACATGAACAGGTTCAAGTCAATCGGGGCCTAATGTTGGGGATGTAACTACGAATATAAACCGCCTGGAGGGCAGTTCACCCTCACCATAATTGGAGCCCACGAAGACTCGGAAGGTGGCGATTCGCCAGAAGCTTAGAGGCCCGGAGCCCATGGGCGAATTAGGGCCCATAATGGTAAAACCGCCATAACCATGTAACTTGTGTTGTAAGATAAGAGAGAGGAGAGACCGAGCCGGACACTTGTATGAGCCGGCCTCGGGACTCTGTAGACCGGCCGGGCGTCAACCCGTGTATATAAGGGGACGACCCGGCGGCGGTTTAGGGGCAGACAACTATAACTCGAGGCTTAGGCGAAGCTATTGCTCCCTAGTCGCCGAGATCACATCAATCCCATCACAAACTAGACGTAGGCTTTTACCTTCATCGAAGGGGCCGAACTAGTATAACCCTTGTGTCTTTGCGTCCGCTTTAACCCCTCTAAGTTAACCCGTTCGATGGCCCCGCGACTAAGTCCTTTCACTAGGGTTCCGGGGAGGGAGAGAGGGGCAGGGCGCTGCCCTTATGCGCGACGAGGAACCGCGGGATGGGCGCCACGGCGACATTGCCGGCCGGGGAGGCCTGGATGGCCGCCACGCTCTCCTCTGCCTCCTGCTACAGAAGGTTGAAGGAGAGATTGCGGTGGTGGGCTGGGCTGGGGACTGTAGCAGTACGCTTAAGTGCACAGTTGTTCTTTAGGCCTTTTTCATTTTTCCTTTTTCTGTTTTCTTCTTCTTTTGTTTTACTTTATTTCTTTTCTTTTTACTGTTTTCTCTAATTTCCAATATACCTTAGTTTTCTGTAAAATATCAAAGTTGTACCTAATTTAGTATATGTAAATATGCCACATCCACATTTAACTTGGCACATAAAGTAAAATAGTTTGTGATGGTTTATTATTAAAAAGGCTTTTAAATAATTCTTTTTGCTACTGTTTTGTTCATTTTAGAGTATTTAAATATTTTATAAAAGTGTGATTTCTCCACCACAATTACCTATGCATTATTTGGTTCACTCCGAACATTTTAGTTTCAATATTCAAAAACCTTAATTGTTTGCTTGATTTTGGATTGAATTTGAATCGGTTTCGAACTAACGCGAGATTAGCAACTGTAGCCGTGGTGACATAGCATCATTAACGTGGGATTACTGTAGCTTAATTATCCGGGCGTCACACCCACCCGTCCAAATACCTGCTCCCGCCTTTTGCCACCCTCACACCGAGCGAGGAGGAAGAGTATGTTTACAATGAAGTTATCAAGCATACTACTGATTCTAACTCTAAGATTAAAGAGTATGTTTCCATCCTTTTTCCCATCTTTCTTAACACAAATCATTATTTGTGCGCCATTTTTTGAAATGTATTTTTTATATCTTTTTTTCGTTTTTGTTTTTTGTAGTGTTAGGGTCATCGACATTGATGGTAGGTGGGTCACCCTTGGTGGGCTTGCCAATTGTGTGAAGGGAGTTGGGCAACTATCAACCAGCATTGCCGAGTTACATGTTCGCGTTCTCCAGTATAAGGAAACGCCAAACAGGCTCATCTTCCCTTGGGTGCTCTCTGTGTATCTGTTGATAGGAGACTTCAAATCCAAGTGTTTACTGAAGTATTTTCGACGGGACAAGTTTTACATTCTTAGTCACCAGGATCAGGTATGTTATGTTTGCTGGATCTGGTAACTGTACAGTTAGTGTCTTGGCAACTTCCTGTTCATATCATGTAACTTCCTATTATTTGCGGATATTATTTGTTCTTCGTGTCATCATAACCTGTTTCATGCACACTGGTAACTTTTGACCTTTCTGCCCTGATAACTTCTTTTTCTAGTTGCCTCCCATGTGAATTTCATGACCATTTGTTATCTTGGTAATTTTGTTTCTTTTCCAACTACTTCTATGCTTACTGCCTTTTAATTTTTTGCAGCTGCTATTCCCTGCTTTGCAAAAGTTGGGCCGCGGTCCAGATGACGGGCATTGGTATGTGTTGTCACTAAATCTTAGGGCGAAGCGGTTTGAAGTTCTAGATTCATTGCGCGACCAAGATAGTCCTTCTCTTCTCGAGCATGCGACAAGATACATGAACACAATAAAGAAGGCCTAGTTGATAAATTACAAGGACTCGCATAAGCAGATCGAGGACTATGAACTTGTGTACATTGATGTGTTGAAACAGGATAATGGGTTAGTTGTGGATTACTCACTCTCTTTTTATCATCCCAACTACATGTTTCTCATCCCTGTTTATTTGACCCGGTCCGAAACTCCAATTAAACTGATTTTGTGTTGTTTTTTTCATCACAAATGTTTCAGCATTGATTGTGGATATTTCGCCTGCACGTACCTTGAGGTGTGGGATGGCAAAAATGTTCCAGCCTTAACTCATGAACAAATTCCAGCTCTCCGGAAAATTATGACATTGAGGTGGTTAGATCATTATCAAAACAAATGCAAACAGTGGTGTTATCATCTGTTCGGCAGCGGGTGATGAGGTGATATTTTTTTTACTACCATGTGATAACTTCTACAAAACTGTGATGATAACTTTTTTATATGAATCTGTCATGACAATGCCATGGAGCAAAGTGTTGACATGCTGTTTTACTATAGTATACACAGTCCAAAGTCACTGACTATATGATATAATTCACTACTGTGATTATAATTTGTTCATAAGCAATTTTTAGAAGTGCAAGGAGGACTAAATTTTTGTTCATAAGTAATACAATGCAGTGCTGGTAGCCTTTAAAAAATGTAGATATAAAAACATTGGCTTTTACAAATCCATGTCAATTCCATCATACATTGCTGGTAACTGGCATAATAATGTACTGATAGCTTGGTTAAGATATAAAATTTTTGGATTTACAAATCCATGTCAATCCCATCAAACATTTGCTGGTAACTGGCATAACAGGGTACTGATAGCTTGCTTAAATTATAGAGATACACTTGTTTGCATTACAGAGCCACGATAAAATCTATGATACAATGCTGATAATTGGAATGTTATGGGGCTTGTAGCTTGCACATTATGGTCCATGCAAAAAAATGCAGCCACCATCTTCCATTTTAATAGCACCTTCTTCATTTATCTTGCTAGGGGAGATTTGCATGTGCGTTTGTCATGTTCCAGACTCCCGCACACACCACATTTCCTTTTTGTCTTTGGTTTTGCAATCTCAAAACCGGATTGCTTTCTTTTTGACTTTGGTCGCCCCTTCGTTGTAGTCTTGGGAGGGTCTAGTATCAACTTTGTGTTTGAGGACGGAGCTGCATCAAGATGTGGGGGCTGGATGACAAAAGCGTGATTGTTTTTGCTAGCATGTATCGTCACCCGCACACTTTCTTGCTGTGTGGTAGGGTTACCCTGTCGCTGCACATTAGTATCACTTTCTTGTTGTGTGGCGGTGTTCTCCTGTTGATTCACATTAGTGGCACTTGTTTGCTGTGTGGCTGAGTTCTCCGGATGTCTTGCATCGGGGGCGTTTTGGTGATGTGTGACAGGGTTGTCTTCATTCATCTGCCCCACAGGTATCGAGCAGGGATCCGGCTGTCCTTGAAACGATCCTTTTGCTTCTTCCTTTTCCTTTCTTGCTTTTTTAAGTTGATTGTTCTTCAGTATTTCAAGCTCCTCCTTGAAATTATACATGTGTTTTCTTGCCAATCTGGTCCCGTCATCTGTTAGGCAAGCGTCTTTGGCCGATGCCTTAAATTCTATAAGAATTGACGTGTATCGCATGACGCTTTTCCCGTCCTCTGGCATCGACTTCTTAACTGTCGGCTATTCGAAATCAGGTTGAATAAGATCCTCCTCTGGGTCCCAGGTCCACCTCTTTAGGATGTACTTTTCAGGTATCTCGTATACCCCAATTTGGTCCATAACTCGTAGTACGTGCGCGCACAGTAGCCTGTCATGATCAAACTTGCAGCAACTACACGAGTATGTCTCTTCAACCATGTTTGCTTGCACATGGTAATCCCTGTCTCCATAATTCGGTATTATCCCCCGCACTGAGCTGACCTTGAAAGTACCATCATCCAATGCGTCGCATCTGTATGCTGATTTCACCTTCATCTCCACCTGGAACTTGCAAAACAAGTTATGTGTGTATAGCCCCCGCACCTGCATCTCCAGCGGGTTCATCGAGTACATTTCGGTTTCTTTGTACACTGTTTCCAACTGCTCTTTTCACACGCTAGCCATCACCTTATCCTGTATCGTAGTGTACTGTTGTGCGAATTCGACCAGTGAGTTGTTTGGGTTGACATACTTCTTGAGCACAGAGTTAAATCCCTCACTTCTTGACGTGGTCTGCAAGAACGGGAAAAAATCGTGCATATAGTATACCGGGACCCAACACTTCCTGTTCTCCCACAGCCATTGGAAATGCTCGTTGTCAGTCTGGCCATACGCTTCCATCATCACCCACCACTTGTGCTCAAACTCCTCAACTGCATTCATAATATAAACATGGTAACATCAAGTATTGGAGGATGGTAACATCTATTCAAACATATCTGGTAACTAAGAACACCAATGTTGTTGATAATTATGTCACACACACATGGTTACTTTAGTTGAAGGATCATGGTAAGTACTTTGCAGACAAGATAAGTTTTTCTTTCCAAAGCGAATACCACTTTGTGTGTGTAGTACAAGCAACATTTTTAACTAGCAACAAAAAGATACTCATATCAATCAGCACTAGCTGGTGATTTGAAAAGTTTTGTTGTAACTAGTGGGGTGAACAACTGAAATGTGTACATCAAACATGAACATTATAGGGGTAGTACAGAAAGCAACTAATGTAGGTAATTTTGTTATAATCCTCTGGTAACTTGTCACTTTGTTAGATGGTAACTGTTGTTATCATGCATCTAAACCCATTTTCTATGTGACCATTTTTCTGTGTTTTAAGCTAGTGAGGGGTGGGAAGTAAAATACCAGTCATGTTGTTGTCAACACAATCCTTGAATGCATTGTTTAGTGGGTCATTGTCAGCCATCAGCTTCCCAAGCTTCTCTTGTGCTTTTTTCATTATATGCCATCGGCAATTCCTGTGTACTATCCCGATGAACACCTCATCAATAGCACTCCTCATTGCAAAATCTTGATCTGTTATTATGTTCTTTGGCGCAATTCCACCCATTGCATGCAAGAATGCATTAAACAGCCACACAAAGTTACCAGATAGTTCGTTTCGAACAAACCCACAACCAAATTGGATCGACTGCCCATGGTTATTAATGCCAATGAAGGGTGCACAGGGCATTTTGTACATGTTTGTCATGTATGTTGTGTCAAATGAGATGACATCATTGTATCTAGCATATGCCCTACGCGACGCACCATCTATCCAGAATAAATTTTCCACTCTGTCCTCATCATCAAGCTTTATTCTCCAATAGAAATCTGGATCTTGTGCCTTCATATCTTGGAAGTACGAAATTGTGCTCCCCACATCAGCATGGCGGTACTCAATCCGGAATTTAGCTCGCTGGTTTGCGATGTCCTTTGTTGTGTATGGTACATCTTTAGGATTCCCGTAGAACCATTCCGTTAGTTGCATCTGTCTGGCTGTCTCTATGTTGCATCCGTGCAATATCTTCAAGAAGTTCTGCTCATCTTTTGGAATGTTCCTATGTGATGATAGGAACTTTGTCAAGGACGGCTTTCTTATTAGAGGGTGGTTGTGGTCGTCGTTGAAGCGTTTTACTCTCCACCACGCATCCGTGTGGGTGATGTAAAGGTGGGCCGGACATCCCGACCTCACAACCTTCCCTCTTTTCCTCTTCTTCACGATGCCTTTTGGGTCCTGCACATCCTCTGTCTCTTCCTTGTTTGTTTTTGGCTTGCCGTATTTCCCACAAACCAAGAGGACTCGCTTCTGATGATTGTCTTTGATTGTTTTTCTGTATTCCAGTCTCATTCCAAACCCATGTCTCTGTGCATATTGCCTGTAGTGTTCATAAGCTTCCTCAAAAGTATCAAACTTCATCGTTTCATCAGGAGGTTTCGGTGTGGAGTATGCCTCGGTATTTTTGTCTCCCTGTTCAGCATTCTCTCCCCTGTTTCTGGACTCGCTGGCTCGCTGACTGAATGATCAAAAAAGCTTTCTCTCCCCCCTATGCTGCTAGTAGTCGGTTCTTTGCTTGTCGCTCGAACCATCGGTTTGCTTCTAGATGTAGCACCTGTAATGTTTTTGAAAGTTGTTATTTTTTGTTATATTTTCTGCATGCCAAAACTAGTGGTAACTTGTACTCCAGTTGCTTGGTAAAGTTTGCATGCATTAAGATGTTTTTTGTAGCTGTAAAGTGAAAGCATGTAATTCCAATTGCAATACAGATTGCATGATAATTCGTATGCAGTAAGTGTGGTAACTGTACCTAAATTCATGGTAACCAGTGAAAGCATGTAATTCCAATTGCAATACAGATAGCATGATAATTTGTATGCAGTAAGTGTGGTAATTGTACCTAAATTCATGGTAACTTGTGTGCATCAAGCTACGTAATTTGTCAACTATTTCATGGTGAATGTGATAGTTGTAAATAACATAGGGTGGTAGTTGCAATTCAAGTACGATGGTAACAAGTTTGTGTACAAAATTGTGGTAGCATGGTAAATGTTTTACCTTCATCTGTTTTGGCAGAACCAAAGCTTGCCGTGTGTGCATATTCACACTGTTGGTTTGTCCCCACACCACTCATCATGACATCCACATTACCCCGTTGTCATGCGCCATTTTCTTGTGTCGCAGCACCTGCTAGCACATATGATTGCACCAATTAATTTTCCACAATTACTCGCAATCTTGATTATTTTTTCACAACAACTATATTTTTTTCCTTTTACTACGCTGATTACTTCTGTTTTATAACAGGTATCGTTTTGGCAGTAACCAGCATATGGGAGTATGACAGCGACAGTTTCTATCAACCTCATTTCATGAACATCATTTTTTATCAAAAAAGAATGGTGGCAACAATGTAAATCAACACATGGTATTCTTGTAGTGTTTGTAGCACCTTTGGTTCTGAGTTTTCCTGGTAATTTGTAATGAATTAGCATGATAACTTGTTCTGACATGGGTGTGTTCAATATATAAAGGAAGAAAAGGATCTTTTTTATGTTGAATAAGTCTTACAGGATGCTGATTACTCAATGCACACACTCTGGTAATCTATTTTCAATCGAGATGGTATGTCAGTTTTAATGAGAAAATTCATACATGTATTTTCTAACTTGCCTGTAAAAGATGAAATTTAGTCAATCTTTTTGTTGGTAACCTGGCTGAATTTGAGTGGTAACTCAATTTCAACAGAGGAATTACACACATGTAGTAAAAGTACTACCTTTTTTTGCATGATTTAGTTCTTGTTGTTTTTTCCCCATGTTTTTCCCCATGAAATGCAAATGCAGCATGTGTATAGAGGTTGAATCACTCACCTCCTTTCTTTTTTGCCTGATTATGACGAAATTGGGATGAATTGATGTTAACCTCTGTGATGTTCTTGTGGTAAACCGGGGCCCTCCCTCAAATCCTTGTGTTTTTGGTGGTGTTTTTTCGTGGTTTCCTTTTTTTTGGTGGATCTGATCTGGGGCCGAGGTTGCCGGCGATGGAGGGGCGTCGGGGAGAGAGGAGAGAACTGATCGGGGCAGGTGGCTGTTTCTTGCGATGGAGGTAAGAAACTAGGTTTTGGGTTGGTAAGTCATGTGCAGGAGGGGGGAGGTGGATTCTATTTTTTGTTTAGTTTAGGGTTAATTTATTGGTCCCCTTCACATTTTATGTTAAATTTTGTTACATAATTTATTGTTCCCCTTCACATTAAAAAATAATATCACTAGAAATTATGTTAAAATACGAATCCAACGATATAATTTTTGATGACGTGCATTATTGTTTTCTTAGTTAAATGTATGGTCAAAGTTTGGCACCAAATATTAAGTGACCAATAAAACAGGACGGAGGTAGTAGCTCCCTTCTCTCTCTATCTTCTTTAAATACGGTGCCAGATCAACATTTTGTCTATGTCGCTGCGCTAGGAGCCAAGTATAGGGAGTGCCCTAAGATTGGGCTGCTATATCTAATTAGATTAAATAGGTGTTTAGGTATAACTTATAAATACAACAATAAGATAAAATGTGTTGGAGGGGTTATATCTAAGTGCATATTTAAGGGGTCTAATGCATTGGTAGTGCTTTGGCGCATAAATAATATTGTTGAGCTATCAACAATTAAAAGGGGGTTGAAAGGGTACATGCATGCATGCTCATGATGCACGCGTACATACTATTGATGTGCATATCATGTAGTCCGAAGAATCTACACTGTGCTTGTTGACACATAGTTGAAATGTGGTTGGAAAGGTACATGCACACATACATGTGTTAACGTGCATATCATGTGTAGATCCGGCGATGGTTGCAGGAGGAAATTATACTATGTCTATGGACACGCCCACCGTCTTGGGGTCGACCTTATCATTGGAATTCTCAGTGATGCTCATTGTCCAAGATGATGTTGTTGGAGCATGTTTCATTAACTTGGTGTCTAGTCAAGACGGGGTGTACACTACACATACATTGACCAAACCAACGTGTGCCCTTGTAACACCAACACCGTCTCCGTCAATATTGCAACAATTTGTCGATTACGTGGGAGGGGTGGAGGGTGTTTAAGAGTAAATGGTGACAAAAAATGTAGGAAAAATACACACCTACACGCCGAAAGATCATGCTAGCATGCATTAGTGCATTCTAATTGGCTTTTGAATCTCGTTAAATTCCATGGCATTTTATTGTGGCATAGTCCACTTCAGCTAAGGTACATGTCTATGCATACGTACACATTGTTGAGCTAACAATGGTCGAAAGGAAGTTGAAAGGGTACAAGCATGCATGCGTGCCCATGATGCATGCATACATATGTGTTGATGTGCATATAATGTGTGGTCCGATGACTGCTGCACGACAAAGCTATACCATGCTTGTCGACACGTAGTTGGAAGGTGGTTGGAAGGGCACATGCATGCATGCATACATATGTTAAGAGCAAGTACGATAAGCGCGGGCTATAAGAGTTATTATATTTCTACTAACATGGAGGGGAGAGAAGAGGAGAGAGAAGAGAAGCCAGCTTGAGAATAAGATCCAGGTGCAACAGGTGCTCCTAGACACTATGTGGGAGTGAGACACGTGACATGCATTAATAAAGTAGAACATCTTTACATCTAACTATTGTAAGTGTCCACTATAACCTTGGCTATAGATGACATGGCAACATCATATAGCCATCAACTGGCTGTACTATCAACTATGCTCTAACTACATATCATGTGTAGTCCAACAATGCATGCATGCCTGTGAAGACAGTGTCAGTGCTCCTGCCATATACGTTAGTCACCATATTTATGTGAAAAGAGAGTGTTACCATATCCTAGCCTGGATATGATTCTTAGCATCAAAACCAAGACAACACATATTTTTCTCTCTCATAAAACAAATACAATGTGAGCTATTTTAAATGCAACAATATAATTTAATGCATTGGAGGGGTTATCTATTAGTGCATATTTAATGCATATAATGCATTGGCAGTGCTTTGATGCATGCAATAAAATTCTTGTGCTATCGCGACTTGAAAGAGAGTCGAAAGAGTACACGCATGCATGCTCACTGCACACATATGTGTTGTCGTATTGACGTGTATATCATGTGTAGTCGGACAATGGATGCATGATGAAGTCATACTATGCTTGTTGACACATAGTTGAAAGGTGGTTGGAAGGGTACATGCATGCATGCATGTTTTAATGTGATATCATGTGTAGTCCCACGATGATTGCGCAAAGAAGATATACTACGTTTGGAGACATGCATGCATACATGTTTCAACGTGCATATCATGTGTAGTCCCACGATGATTGCACGAAGAAGATATACTACGTCTGTAGGCACGACGAACGTCTTGGTGTCAACTTTATCATTGGAGTTTCAGGTGATGCTAGTCGTCCGAGATGATATTGCCAGGGCATGTTACATTAACTTGGTATCTGATCATACGTACTACGTTGACCATGCCTTCTTGTTTCATTGTAACACAAACACCATCTCCCTCACCACTACAACACCAAAAGATATACTTCATGTCGACACACAGTTGAAAGGTGGTTAGAATGGTACATGCATGCATTAGCACACACCCACACACCGAAAGATCATGGTAATATGTATTAATGTATTTTAAGTGGATTTCAAATCTCATTAAATTTCATAACGTTTAATTGTGACATATTCCACTCAATTAAGGTACATGCATGCATGTCATGTATACATATTATTCAGATAATGATAGTTCAAAGGTAGTCGAAATTGACGTGCATATCATGTGTAGTCCGACACGGCTACACGACGAAGATATACTACTTCATGTCGACACTGTTGAAAGGTGATTAGAATGGTACATCCGTACATGCATGCATACATGTGTTAGTGTGCATATCATCTGTAGTTTGACGCGAGCTGCACGACAAAGCTATACTATGTCTGTCGACACGTAGTTGAAAGGTGGTTATAATGGTGCATGCATGCAAACATGTGTTAACGTGCATATCATGTGTAGTTTGACGATGGTCACGAAGCTAAACTATGTCTGTTGAGATGCCCAGTTTCTTGGGGTCGACATTGGCATCGGAGTTCCTTGTGATGCTCACCATCCAAGATGATATTGTCGGTGCAAGTTTTGTTAACTTAGCGTTCAGTCAAGATGAGGTGTACACTTCACACTATATTGATCACGCCGACTTGTGCCCTATAACATCAACACCGTCTCCCTCAACTTTACAACAATATGTCGATTACGTGGGAAGTGTGCAAGGGGTTTCAGAGCAAATTGTGACTAGTAAGACAGAGGAAAAGTATGCACCCGCACGCCGAAAGATCAAGATAACATGCATGAGTGCATTCTTGGATTATGAATCTCGGTAAATTCTATGGTGTTTAATTGTGCCATATCCGGTTAAGATACATGGGTGCCTACCATACATACATAATGTTGAGCCAGCGACAATTGAAACTGAGTCAATAGGGTACATGCATGCATGCATAAATATGTTGCCTTCCTTATCATGTGTACTCCGACTATAGTTGCATGGCGAATATATACTATTTTTATCGGCGTGCGGTTGAAAGGGAGTTGAAAGGGTACATGCATGTATACATGTGCTAACGTGCATATCATGTGTATCCGGGTGAAGCTATACTATGTTTGTCGACATGCCTGTTTTTGGGGGTCGACCTCATCATTGGAGTTCCCGGTGTTGGTCACTGCTCAAGATGATATTTGCGGGGGCATATCCTGTTAACCAATTTATCGCTAGTGTCGATCTCTCTCAACACCACAACAAATAGATAGATTGAGTGGGAGGGTGGGGGGTAAGAGCAAATTGCAACGAAGAAAAGTATAGAAAAATGAGGAAAGTCATGAGTAGAAAGATCAAGGTAACATGCATTATTGAACTATATAGTTGCATTTCAAATACTATCGCGTTCAATTGTGACATCTTCCACTTTTGCTAAGTATTTACTTGTTGGAAGAATTTCTCATATATACATTAAATAATCATATTTAAAAGTTAACGAGTGCGGCATTTCGGTGCCCAGGCTCATCTGCACCCTTCCAGGAAAAAAATCATAAAAAATTCAAAAAATTCAAATCTTTTTTTGCATGGTAGAAAATTTATAACGTGAGGTCCGCTCCAAATTTGAGATCATTTGGACTTCTGAGAAACTCTCAGCAAAAAAGACAAATCGGGTCAGAACAGTGCATGGACAGTAAACATTTTTACAGACCATGAATTTGTATTTTTTGCCGAGAGCTGCTGAAATGTCCAAATGATTTCAGAATTGGAGCATACCTCACGCATCAAATTATCTTCCACACACAAAAAAATTGGAATTTTTTGAATTTTTCTAATATTTATTTTGATTTTTTTCGTAAGGGTCTGTGCAGCTGAGCCTGGGCTCAGAAGTGGATAACCAAAAGTTAACTTCATATTCTTTGCAATATCTAGAAATCCTCATTTCCGGCGCCAGTCGGCTCCGCAAAAGAAGTGTGTACCGAGCCGGTGACACAAATGCCGCGGCCGGCGAGGGCGAGCCGGAAATGTTCCAGGCGCCGGTGCGGAGGTGGGTTGTCGCCTGTTGGCGCCGGAGAAGGTAGGGGTTTAGAGGTAGGGTGAAGACAGCTTGGCATAGGAGCTCGGCTCGGGCGAGTCAGAATCTTTTTTCTTTTGTGGGGCTTAAACTTTAGTCTATTTTGATTTGAAATAACTAGCTGGAATTACTCTAGCTGGAAAAAGAAACGCATTATAATAAGCAACAAAGTTTTGGTGCAGGGGGGGGGGTGTGTGTGGCACGCGTGGGTGGCCAATGCCAGCTCAGCAAGCCCTTCTTTCTCCTATCTAAAGACACACTAGACACGCAGGTCAAGAACCGTCGCCCGTCTCGCTTTTATCACCGCCTCTCCCCTCCTCTGCCTGCGTCTTCCACTCGCCTCGTCAAATCTGACCCGAGCGGCGCCGAGGCACCCACGTAATTCAGACGCGGCCGTGTGTTTCGTTTCTAGTGGCCGGAAACGCTCCTGTATTGTATTGGAGTACTATTTTCTCTGTCTCTGCCTGCGTATGTAGATCGATCGGCATGACACGGCGGAACGAGTTTGTCTCCGTCCCGTAGAAATTGCCGTTTGGATGCGCCTAATTACTGTGAGTTCATGAAAATATCCTTGCTCTGTTTTCTTCGAGTGAGATCCGACCGATTTAGTATTTTTTTTCACTTTTCTTTTGGCCACTCGCTCCGTGAGATAATCCCTTTATTTCGTGCGCCCCTGTGTCGCGTTGATCGAAGCAGATCAGACGGATTTTTTTTTTTGTGCCGCGTGTGGAACGCACGGACTTGTTCTAGCAGCGTACATATCTGATTTGCACACCTGGTCGATGTTGGTTTTTTTTGTCTATTTCCTTCGGCTTACCCTGCAGTGCATCTCGATAATACTAATTCCGTATGTGCTTGTTGAGCTTTGTAGAGGAAGATGGGCAACGGCGACCGCCTGCTTGCTCTGCTCAAGTTGCTCTGGCCTCTGGTCAGGGAGGAGCTGGAAGTGTTCGCCAAGGAGCTCGCCAAGGAGATCGCCAAGGAGACAGGGAAGCAGGCACTGCAGTACGCCTACGACGAGGTGATCCAGGGCCTGAGTCAGCTGCTGGACCCGGAGACGGCGCCGCCGAACAGGTCGGTCGTGCGCAGGACTGCTCGCGTCACCGTGCCCCGCGTCGCCGCGCCCAGTCCTCCCCTTCGACCCACTCGTCGAATCGGTGCTGGGCTCCAAGGGTGTCCTCAAGAAGGCTGCGCACCTCAGCAACGTCATCTCCGGGAAGGCGCCCATGAAGCTCCTCGCCATGGAGCCTGCACCGACAACGGCCTCCGTGATCAACATCCTCAAGAGCCAGGCCATCCTCCGCGCCAGCCAGAGAGCGCCGGGCATCGACGCGGGCGCCCTGGCCATCTTCGCCAACAAGACGACGGCGACGGCATGCAGCGCCGAGCCCAGCGAGCTGGTGGACAAGGCGCTGGAGGGCGTGCTCGGTGACAACGTCGCCGCCTCGGCCACCATCGGCGCGCTGGAGGGCGTGCTCGGTGACAACGTCGCCGCCTCGGCCACCATCGGCGCGCTGGAGGGCGTGCTCGGCGACAAGGTCCCTGCCTCGGCCACCATCGGCGCGCTGGAGGCCGCGCTGGGCAACAAGGTCCCCGCTCCAGGCCTGCAGCACCAGGCGCCCGCGCCCGCACTCGAGGAGAAGGACGCCGGCGACAGCAAGGCCGTGCTCTACTTCGTCCTCGCCTGCAACGGCGTGCTCCTGGTCGTCGTGGCTTACAAGGTGTGGCGCAAGTACTGGGGACGCGGAGGAGGAGGCCAGGCAGGTGCAGCCGCGGCTCCCCAAGCGGCGGCGGCGACGGCGACGGCAGTGGATCCCGAAGCTGGGGCGACGGTGGGTGGTGAGGCAAGTACAAGCCAGGATCCCCAAGAGGCGGCGGTGGATGTCCCGGCGCCAAGCGCAGACGAGGAGCCCCAGGAGGCGGTGGGGGATGGCAACCGCGGCGCCGACGACAACAACACCAACGCCGACAAGTGACCGGCGGCGATTGACATGCCGATGGCCGAACAAGTCCACCACTGCGAGCATTTCGATTCTGATGGTAGAAACATGCTAAATTTGCACTATCACTGCTTATCTGCACTTTCTGCCGCTGCTGCGTGTTAACAATTTGGCATTTGGCCGTCAGACTTGGATCAGTCTTCAGCTTCGCTTCGATTTCTGCTGTTCTTGAGCACCCCGGTGTTCAATTTTATGGCATCTACGTACGTACTTGCTTTGGTTCATCGACATGTCTTGTGACCTGTGACAATGTTTCTAATTCTTCTTCAGTACGAAAATTTGCTATGCAACCAGAAAATCATGCTGTCAACTGCTGTTATGTTGTGGCGCTCTGCTCCTGATGCATATTTGGACAGTAGTAGCATTTTGGCATTTGACTGTCAGAGACTGCAAATTGCTGTTCATGCAATCTTCTGGTCATACACATGTGTTTTCAGATAAGTGGTGGCCATCGAACTATCTTGGATGGACTCCGTCTGCAGGGTACATTGCATGAGACGTGTGGTTGCACAGTAGTAGTACTACCTTGTCAGGTAGCATCTCAAACAGCAGACCAAAATACATATGGAATTGCCCTGACAAAAGAAACTGCTTTTTTTTTTGTCTTTTGGTGCCAACAAAATTGCTCCCAAACGCAGACGAATAGGTGGCCCCGGTCAAAAATTGTTTTGGTCCTGACCGGTCATTAGCTTCAAGTGATGGACATTTTGGTCGCGGCTGCCGAATCCAGCCAACCCTACATGCCCTCACCCTCCTACCTTGATTCCGGCTATCGCATCCCTCATGGCGCCGACCACCCCCGAGCTCCTCTTCACCGTACCGCGGCGTGATGCTCCGTTTGTCGGGCCACTATGCGGCGGAGTTCCGCAAACCGGGCGCAAGCATGCGAGTGTGCCTTGTCACCTTCAACACGACGGATGAGGCGGCCCGTGCGGACACTACAACGCTCCACTATTTTGGGAGCTGAGCGAAGATCATTTTTCCGATGTTGCCCCCCCATGTGGCCTTCCTTGGCCCAACCGTTCATGCTGTCTCGTGTGATGGGGAGAAGGAGCACCACCGGGCCGAAGCCAACAATGACGCCTATGTGGCGAAGCTCGTCGAGGAGAATCCGCAGCTCCTTGTCGAGAACCAAGCGTTTTTCGAGTCCAAGGAGGCCAAGTGCGAAAGGGAGCGGGAGCTTGAGGATAAGCGCAAGAGGGCACCGTGATTGACGAGATATTCGACCAGCTCAGGGTCTAGCTCTTCTGTAGGGAGGAAGAGGTCAAGCCGTGGAGTAGGTCTACCGCCAATTTTGAATTACAATTAGGTCTATGGCAATGTAGTGTTAGGAATCTATGGATGATGATCGTAATAGTGTTTAATTTTATGTTGTTATATGTTTATTGTGCAACATTTCATCCTATAGTTTAGATTGTGCAATGAGTATGTGCTTTTGTTCATGTTTCATTTTCATTTTCAAAATTTTTGGTCATGTTTTTTTCAATCTGCTCGAAAAGAATAAAACTTTATGGTGACAGAAAACCTTCTCTCTCTCTCTCTCTCTCTCTCTCTCTCTCTCACCAGTTTTTAGTCACCAAATTATTTATCTGATGTTAGATGCTCTTAGCTAGTAGTATCCCTGTGACGATTTACATCCCATAATTTCTGACCACAATAACTTTTTCTTGTAAGAAGCCTTGGGGCATTTATTCATTGTCAAAGATCGTTACATCGTTTATAAGCGACTGCGTGGGAAAGCCATTGGTTTCATTCACCCAGGTACAAAAATCTGACAAACCAAAAAAAGATCTAGCTATCTCATGTGCTGCAACATTTGCTTCCCTAGGGCACAACCCACAGGATACATCATCAAAGACACTTTGCATGCAGCATGGAGTCATGAAAAATTGCCGAACTTGCAAGTGCAGAAAACCCCCTCGAGTTAAGAGTGGAAATCACCTGCTCATTATCACACTGGAGAATAGCCCCGTAATGCCCCATGTGTTGAGCAAACCATACGCCATCTCGAGCGCTAGGAGCTTTAGCCATAAGCACATCCGTTGACAATCCTCCATTAGAGTCTTTAATCACCATCCTAAAGCTAGCACGTGGGAGGGTTTCAGAATTGAAAGAAGCATCCACATTCACCATGTACACCCCTTCAGGGAGTTTATGTCATCCCACTCAAGGCCTTGGAGCTATTTTTTCCTACTTCCTATATGATCGCCAGCATGTTGCTGTGGAAATCGGTTGCAATATGGACGATGATAAGATGTAATCTATGGATGATGACTTGATGCAGAGAGTATGGTTGTTCGGCGGCGGCGATGGGATTTTTAGCCGAGTGCATATAGCTAATGGGGTCGTGCAAAAGTGGTGGCGACAACACATGATTGACTTCCATTTGATGGTGCTTCTTCAGTACCCAGTCTCAAGCTCTGAGATGACGTGCAAAAGTGGTGGCGACAACACATGATTGACTTCAATTTGATGGTGCTTCTTCAGTACCCAGTCTCAAGCTCTGAGATGAAAAACCCGGGTCAGACCCAATTTGGTTATACCTGGCGATGACGATGTGTTTACGTCATTACCTTGTTGAGGGCATGCTTGGACTTATTCTTCCGAGTGAAAACCTAGAATCTGACCTTTGGTGGCAAGATCCGATGACGAGACGCTTGAGCGTCGTTCTCTTCCTGAATGTGTTGTCGTCGAAGAAAATTTGTCCTTATGATATCACAAGATGATTGGTGCGGATATGGTCATTGTTGTAGTTTTGTTGATCGATGTCAATATTTGTTTTTGTTTTTGTTAAGACATAGCTTTAGTCTATATGATTTTGTTATATGCCATCGTGTTTATTTGTGTGTGCGGGAGAATTGACTGTGTGCAACCTAGCTATGTAGGGATCAGATGTGTGCTCATTGTATTTGTATCCTTTCGATGCTTCATTTTGAGTCAATAAAATCCAGGCACTTATCTGCGTCGGTGCGCCGGCCTGAACTTTCGGTCGGTCGCATCCCAAACGTACGATTGAAGCCTTTTGGGCCACACGATCTCCCTTCATCTACCCCTACGCCTTCTTCTTCTCTACAGAAAACAAATCCCCATCGCGCCGCCATGGACGAGCGACACGCCCGTCCTCGAAGCAAAGCTTGGGTGTCTGGCCGGTTACCACCCTCGCCATCGGGCACGCTGCTATATGTCGAGCGCTGCTGCTCGCCGCCGATCACCTCCCTCGCCGCCCGTCGTCTCCTGTGTTGCTTGCAGGCTCCCCGCATGCAGCGCCCCCTGGTTGCAGCTCCTCGTGGCGACAGTCGCAACTCCAGGGGCAGCGGCCGCAGCTTCCGGTGGCGGCAGTCGTCGGCCAGAGCACCTCCGGCGACGCCCTCGCGAAGAAATATACTATTCCCCGGGGGTGCCAGTAGCAGCAAAAAAGTTGGTCGGCTGTAGCATAAAACGACATCGGTTCCAGCAAAAAAGACTCGCCACTACCACCCGTCGTCGCCATTGTAGCAAAAATGTTAACCGGATGTAGCTTCCATGATTGCCGGTTGTAGCACTGTTGGTCACCGGCCGTATCACATTTGGACATGGTCGGGGAGTGGTTGCTGCTGGTTCCAGCAAAACTCAAAAAGCCGGTTGTAGCAAAACTAGGCGCTGGTTCCAGCAAAATTCGAATACGGCGATAGCAAAAATGTGTTATTTCCAACGAAAACAGAGATGGTGGTAGCAAGAATGGATAATAGTTTCAGCAAAAAAGCAACCCAGTAGTAGCAAAAAAAAAATGGTTGTTTCCAGCAATAACAAAAAAGTAGCAAGTTCCAACAGAAAACCATCCGCGGCGAGAGGCCGCGTCCGGTTCCAGCACCGGTGGGCGCCGGTTCCAGCATCCTGCGCCATGATTCCAGCGTTTTTCCACCGTGGTTGCAGCACACGTCGGCATCGTCACCGCCGGGGGGTTGCGGCGCCGTCTCCAGCACCCTTGGTCACCGCGGCCGCGGCGGCATCTCGCTGCGGTGGCGTTTGGTGGAGCAGCCATGGCAGAGATAGAAGAAACAGAAGGTGAGTAGTGGCCATGGCCGGCCGGCCGGTGGCATAGAATCCTGGCGGCGGAATGCGAGATGAGGTGGAGCAGAGCTACGGGGCGGATGAGATGGGAGCGTCACGGGATGGGAGGAGTGGATGTGGTCGTTTGAGACTCTGAGAAGATAAGATAAGAGGAGGGCGGTGGATGGGCCCCACCACTGAATATGCGTACGCGTGACGCCCGTGCGTGACCGGCACAATTTTCAGCCGGTCCGCCAGGTACAATCGTTTCGCATAAAATCCACCCTTTTATCAAAAAAGGATTATAATTGATAAAGTATTGATTGACATAACGGATCTTTTGATCGGCTGGACCTCCTCTCCATGTGTTGCTTGTTTTCTCTCCGACCAAATATACCAGGCAGTATTTAAAACTAGCTATCGTATATGCAAACTTCTAGACAAAGGGCGCGGGATGATTGTTTTTTTTAAAGCTCCTCCAACACATTGGCTTCAGATCTGTCGGCGCACAAAACCACTTCTACCTTTTCTTTTACTCCTGGTTCCTTCCTAATTTAATTTGGTCAAGTACAAGTAAACAACATCTGTTTCAAATCTTTTATCCCCGTGGACACAAAGGGCATTGGTCCAATGATCGACGTGTCTACGTGCTAATATGCCCACACACGTATCGATTCTTTCAGTGTTCTCTAACCCAAAACTTTAACTTTTGATGTGACAGTAGATTTTCATAAATCTCTCCAAACCTCTATCTCCTGCTCATACAGTGTCATGATCGTTGACATAACTTCTTCTGAACTTATGATTCCACTCGCCATAGTAGTCCGATTTTACCGAAAATATATGCCCCCTTTTAAATTGTGCCATGCAACAAAAGTCCTCACCGTCATCCGCTAGCGGAATTGATAGTATGGATTCAGCACTGAATCGGCCAAAGAATATCCCTAACGAGCTCCTCATCCCAGCGATCCAAGACGGGATTGATTAGATCACATACTTTTCACACTAAGTTTCCACCTTCAGAGGTTAAAACTCGTAGATCAGGATGTGTTTGGTAACCAATTATCGGTCTAGAAAAAAAGTTATCACTTCACAAATCAATTTGTGTGCCATCACCAACCCTCCCTATATCGCCTTGCTTAAAGCTTCGAGACCGGACATAATACTTTACCATGTGAATGATGTTTTTTAACATCAAGATCATACATAGTATTATATATCGCCAGATACACTCACCCCTATGAACGCACACACGCACACCCTATCCCTATGAAAGACCTCCGAAAGACCGAAATGGCAAGATATCATCTTGAAATTTACTGTCATCAGAAGACCTCGTCGTCGATTTTAACGTCTCCTCCAATTGAATCGCAAGATTGCGGAAATCTCGAAATAAATCCAGGAATAAATAAGAGCACACCATGTGAATGATGTTCTTATCACGTATTCTTTTTTGGGTACATTGTTGTTCTGCCTGAGCATTATTGTTCCTTGCAATTAGGAAAAAAAAATCAGAATAACATTTTTGGATTGAAACCCCACTTTGCCATGCCCGGCTCCGTCTCCAACCACTCCCCCCACCCGAATCCCGGCGCCGGCGCCGCCGCGAGATCTCTCCACCCACTCCCCCGAGTCCCCAGGATGCCTCGTCTCGGCTCCACGACCGCGAACGGCGCGGCCATGGTCGGTCGACAGCCCGCGCTGGCTCCTCGGCCAAGCGAGGCGGCTTGGGGGCACCTCGGCCGCGGAGAGGCTCGCCGGTGGAGGCGCAGGGCGGCGGCGGCCCTTCTCTCCCTGCTGATTCCTTCACGGACGAACCGTCCCGACGTCCACGCCAGACGGTGTACAAGGCCAAGGACCGCCACGACCTCGACATGATCGTGGCATACAAGCTTCGCCTCGAGCACATCTCCTTCCTTCCTTCCTTCCTCAAGGAGACCAGGTACCCGCCGAGCTCTAATCTTCATCTCCCTCTGCTCTGTTGAATATATGGATAGGTTGTGTAGGGCGTCCCACTCCTTCGTCTGCTAGGGCAGGGGCCTAAGAATTTCTCACCATAGCCAACAGTACAAGTGCGGGGAGAATTAAACTAGTATCTGTTGACTGAAGCAACTCAACCAAGAGCATGTTTGTTAGCTATGTATTGGTAAATTTGACCAGAAATTTCGTTACGATGAATGGACAGGTTACTCCTTCACAGATGGTTGAGACGTTTCATGCCAACAACTGATTATAACCTGCCGGCAAAAACAACTTTGGGGGGCATGTTTCATGCCAATAGACTAATCCATGATTAGATGTCATCTAATTCTGATGAACTTTCTATGCAGGCAGTTGTTCGGTTCATATAACATGCTTAATGTTGATCAGCATTATGCTTATAAGATTGTTACAGATTGTGTACTTAAAAGAGAATTCTGCCTTTTTTCTTTGTTTCTGGGTATGGTGGAACTGGAAATACCTTTATTGTTAATTTCCTTAGAGGGGGCAAGAAAATCGTTCTTACTGTTGCGTCTTCAGCTGTCGTTTCGCTCTTTCTGCGTGATGGAAGGACTGTGCACTCAAGGTTCAGGATACCGCTGGCTATTAATTTGTGACACAAATGATAGGCACATTTCTCAGCAATCTTTCTAAAGAAACTTCTCTTATCATTTGGGATGAGGCTCTAATAATGAATAGGTGTTTCGAGGCTTTGGGTAGAACTTTACATGGTGTACTATCTGATGATAGTCCTTTGCTTTGCGAATATTCCGTTTGGTGGTATGGTTGTAGTTTTCGGTGAGGACCTGACAAATATTGTCTGTTATCAAGGGAGGGACATGACCACTGATAGTCGATGCAACTATCACACGCTTGTCGTTGTGGCGGTTTGTGCGACAGTCCATTAACATTACCTTTCTGTCACTCATTGGACTGTCTATTCTCATTGGATTTTCCTCCTTGGGTAATCACCGGTTATCTGGTTCATATTCTGACTGCTGCTGTTTTCTTCTCCCTACGGTATTGTTGGCTGCTGTTTGGGTTGCTTTTCTAAGTCTCATGGTTGCTCTTTCTCTGCCAGATGGAATTCAACGCTCTCTCTGAGCTTAAAGTTGGCTCCGCTTGTTGGATTGTCTGTGCCTATGTTTCACGACTGTGGCACCATCGCGGTGCAACGGATACTGGTCCTATTAAACATACTGAATGGGCTTGCCTGACAATAGGGTATTACTTATTTTCCTTTGCTTGGCAGTTCTTCTATTGCATATTACATGTGCCTCATGCCAGTTGACAGAAGTTGTGTTCTCCATCCATACAGGGAAACCACATCTATGCAGAGTTTTCAGAGAAGGTTGTCCACCAGTTCATAGATCTTATTTAAGAAATCATGGTATATGAGCTTAGGAAGTTCTTTGTGCTCTCAAGGAAGTATCTGTTCAGGCCTGTTGAGGGGATCTTGCATGATCAAGATCACTTCATTCACTACTGCTTTCATAAGGCCTGGCATTGAGCTAGACTTCCTGTTCTGTACGCTTTAACTCCGCTGGCTCAGCTCCCTGGCCCAATTGATATGCCTGAAAAGTTCACAGGTATTTCCCTACTACCCGTCCATCTGCCTATGCCTTTCTGTACTGCTGTTTACCATATATAGTAATTGTTTTTTCGGATTTATTCGTGTAAACGTGTTTGGGCTCATTTATGGTGTATCAGAGGTTGCTCAGTACCATAGTGCAAGCAGGGCTGAGCCATCGACTAAGAGGCTCATATATCTCAAGGACCTCACATACGTGTACTGATATCTATGACCGTATCACTTTTCCTTTATCATAACAATTTTATTTACTTTGCTGTTTATAGAGGCAAGCAAACCAGTGTGGTGGTCATATTGCCTTGGAGTTTGCTGCTGCTGAAGTTATTGAACTGGGCAAGAAAGAACCAGTCGTTGCTATGTTTGTTGGGACGCTGTTCAAGAAATATGAAGGTAAGACCATTTGTATGGATGCATTCTTCCTGCCTGTTTAGTCCAGGAATTAAAGTCTAAAGCTTGCTTTTCTAAGTCGTAGGGGTGTAACTGGAAGTGCTGCGTGTCGCTGGTACATTAATGAAGATTTGCAGATAGAAAATGGTTCCGCAGAAGTTATGTTCCTTTGCACTGTTTGTTCTTCTCTTGGCTGTCTTCCTGACACCTGCTGATGGTTCTTTTCTACTATTATCCGGTTTACATGGTGCCCCACCGGTAATAGAATGAACCCATTTTCTAGGGCAGACTGTCGCCAAGGTCGACGCACAAGTAAATTTACAAACAAAACTAGTTCAGGAATTGTTTGACCTCGATTTGTTTGAAGACCAGGTAATCACATGCCCTTACTCATGTTGGATATTGCCAGGATATGAGACTGTTGCTCCTATTGCTCATACATGCTTGTGTCTTCTCTACGTTGACAGGATGTCCACTTCTTCTGCACTTTCATCGTTATGGGGCTTAGTCCTATCCAGTGATGGTGGTTCTGTTTTTGCAGCATGTCATAAGTCGTCAGCGCCTTGTGGAGCTGCGTATAAGTGCTCAGACCCTGACTGCAATGGGATGGATGCGTTCCTAGGTATGCCTATACTGACATTTTTGTCTCCTCGCTGCCCTTGGGTCCCTCTCTTTGGTGCTCATCCACTCTAGCGTTGCAGGTACCGGATATATGCTACCCGGTTCACGATGATGGTTCTGAAGCCAAGTTTGTTCTCTTCGACACGGTCCAGTATTGCTTTGTTGTGTCGATCTCCAATAAGTGTTACCTAAACGAGCAAGAGGTGCCATCCTTCCGGGTTCACATGATTGATGCACTTCTGGGCCAGCAGCCTCATTCGTCTGTTTTCTAGCGTAATCCAGCAGCCTCATTTGTCTGTTTTCTATCGTAGTCCAACAGCATCCAGGAGTGGTTCATGTTGTTCCTCTTCTAGCTGATGGTGTCAGTGATACTCTGCAAGGAGATATATGTCGCCTTCACATGGACTTGCTGCTGTTCAGAAAACTGAAAACATTCCCACTCCGGGTCCGACTGTGACACCACCTCCTAAGGTAAAGATTTGGCTCCTTTCCTGTCAATGTGATGCCCTATGCTCTGTCTCATCTGCGTGATGGATTACGGATGCTCAAGAGATTTAGCCTTTATTTTCTTTGTTCAGGGTGGATAGGAGACACCTCATTCCATTCCAAAAACAGTTGGGCTCTAGGTATGCATAAATTCACTGAATGGAATTGTCGCCTTCATAGCTTGAACACATTTGTCCTTACATGCATGTTGTGCAGCCATGGTGCTTCTCCTATCAAGAAAATTGTCTGCAGGTCGCTGTTCAAGACGCCTATCCCTGGAAAAAACTACAGGTGCAGCTGGAGCTACACAATCTGCTAAAGACGTAACACATGCTATAATCGCATCATCGTGTTCCTGTTCCAGTGCTTTATTTTCTCTACAGTCACTTGAAATGTTTGAACGACTCTCCACCTCCAGGAAAACAGTTCAATCTCACAGGCCGTGTTGCTTCAAAATGACCATTGGGCTGGAAAGAGGTAAATTCTGGGCTCAACCTGTATGTGTTTTCCTTCGATGTTCGGTGCAGCCATAACTTTTTCCTGCAGGCTAAATGCTTCTGAAAAATAGGGTTCTGCCATCGACTGCCGATGCTGCTGTGCCGCCCCTGCCGAAGAACTCAGTAGTTGGAAGGGCCTTTCTGCTTGGTAAGTTGTTCCTGACCGTGCTTTTAGACGTGTTCTCTGCTTGTCTATTTTGCTCATGTGTATTGCTGTCCGATTTTGCATGAGCAGATTCTTTTGGGTATGCATAAACAAAGTTCTTATGGTAATGCATATGAATGTGGTTCCGGAACGGACTACTTTTGGCTGTACGTGTGGGTGCGCCATGCCAAGCTTAGATTTTGTTGCGCCATGCCTGTTTATATTAGCTATCTGCTTTGGTAACAGAACTGGTGTATAATGTTTATCTCTCGCCTTTATTTGTTCGTGCATTCGGTTCATAATAGATTGGTTTTACGCCCGATCTCTGCCCAACTGAAAGAGTCGCAGCCTTGGTGCCACTGTTATTTACGAAATGATGCCCCCTTTTAGAGCCCGTTAGTGTGTTTTGCTCACCTGCATCTATCCTACTGTATTTAGAACTATGAATTATGCTCTGCTGTCCCTTTTACTACAGGAACTGTTTGTGTACAATGTAGTACGGTCTTAACTGGAACTAGTGTAACTTGCATGTATGCAATCATACCTATCTACGTTAGTGCCACCTGCACAATTGCAGATGTGCCACTTTTCCTTCGCTACTTTTCACAGCAACTGTTTAGCCATGTTAAACAAAAGCTAAGCATAGACTGCCCATGGCCATCACCTGTCTCAGTGGAACAACATCAAGCAATAGCCCATCCATACGCATGGGCTCGCGTGGCGCAATCCTACCAGTTCAATTGGTGACACCCAGCACACTGCACACACCATCGATGCATGCTCTGACCCCGCGCCCACGTGTGGTCCCTGGCAGGGGTGGCACCAGCGCGAAAATGCAGTGGGTTCAACTATACTGAACTATGTAATGTGTTTTAGTTCAACTAATCTAAGGGTGTAATCCAAAAGGTTGTGGGTTCAGCTGACCCCACAACATACACATGGAATCGCCACTGGTCCCTGGCCCTAGTCCTACGGCATAATCGCACCTCGGCGAGTTGGTGACCATTACCGCTGTGCCCCATCATCTCTGCACCAACACGGATAGGACGGTGGTGCTGTTGTCACCGTAACCTCGGTGAAGTCTGTCTGCTCTGTCAAATTCAACTATGTACCTCGGCTACATCAACTATACCCTCGGCACGCTGCCATGTGACATGGTGGTTTGGCCACCCTCCAACTTCGGCGCTGGCGGCCACCTCTTCTTCAACTCCAGCGCACATAAGTCACTCAGATTCCTCTAGTCTCTCTCATGCTCTGAGGTGTCCGGCGCTAGCCATGCCGCGAAGGTATCCCCTACCACTTGGGTGGCTAATATCAATGTTGACGCAGCGTGTGGGAAGAATGAAAACAAGGGTGCGGTCGCAGCAGTAGCA
Organism: Aegilops longissima; assembly: GCA_021605205.1. Taxonomy (NCBI): domain Eukaryota; kingdom Viridiplantae; phylum Streptophyta; class Magnoliopsida; order Poales; family Poaceae; genus Aegilops; species Aegilops longissima. The sequence goes on along the minus strand of CM038682.1, from coordinate 143,413,965 downwards.
AGAAGCTGTGAGGGTACTATCCCTGGAGCTTCGACAATTGTGTTTGAAGAACTTAAGGAGCATGAGTGGCCTCAGCCTGTTGGGAAGCTCTCTTTGTATCTGGCAAACGATTTACTAATTGATAGTCAGAGTTGCTAATGACTGCCTCCAGGTGTTGAAGGATCTCGTTGTAGCTATGTGCAGATTGTGGACAATCTCAAAGCAAGAATCATAGAGTTTGATATGAGGCCATTTTCTGGCATGAAAGGAGAGTTTCTCATAAAGCGGCGCATAGGCTATCGCGGTGGTGGTCTCTGTCTTTGGCTGACGTATCCGCCTAGGGGCGTTTGTATCCCAAGCCCCTTATTACTCTTTGACAAGCAGAGTTCACCTTTTGCTCCAAATTTGACCAGGCACACTCAGAACAGATTTTTGGTTAATGCAGAAATCACCCATGGGATGGCCCAACCAATCTTGGCAACCAGTTATTTTTTAATCTAAAATGGCCCTTAATTTTGACTCTGCCAAGTTTGTTTGTTATTTTAGTTCATCATTTTATAACCCTTAAATAACCTTCTAATGCAAACGCTAATCCATAGAGTACCTTCCCTGTTCTCACGCTCCTCTAGAAAGAACTCCCCTGCACATCATGCCATCGCGCCGTCCTCCACGCCATATGCTCTCCGACGCATCGCACCTCCCTCCTGCACGCCGGCGCATCACACTGCCCGCTGCCCCCTCGCACGCACCACCACCGCCTGTCGCTCTGCCACCAGAGGCCGCACATGCTTATTTGCCTCCCTAGCCACTGGAGTGTGCCGTCGGGACGTCTGCCTCCCCAACTGGAAGCATGTTCACCGACGAGTCCCCTAACTAAGAGCGCTCACCAGCTTGGTTTGCGACACCGACAACCACCTTTTGCTGGGCGTGCTGGCGCCCGCCAGTGTTCGATGGAATGCCTCGATGTCGGTTCCATTGCTTGAACCTGTTGCAAAACCCCAAGATGTCAAGCCTAGATGCAGTAGTATTACATATGCTATTTTTCCCTTCCTACTAGTCATTTCTGATTGCTCTGAATGAGGCACATCAATGCTTAATAATATTCTTCCTGGCATTCTTCGTTGTGGTGAAGACCTTGCACGTGAGCCAATACCCAAGTTGCAGCATGGTGGTGTTGCCTTCCTGCCAAAGGAGTTGCAAGGTACCTATGCATTACCATTGAGTTAGTTCCCATGATGCATTTTCTCACCGGGGTGAGTAGTTTATTCACTAGCGCGGGTTCTGAAGTTTATTCACCAGTTCATGCTGAGATGGGAAATTTGTGCTGTGAGCTGTTTGGAATTGGGGTGTATTGGCCATATGTGCAGATATTTGGTACCGTTGGAATGCTATTGCCTGAAGATGACATCTGTGCTCTCAGTATTTTGCTTCTTGTGGAGGTGTGTTAATTTAGATATGTTATGTATGCGCACCCGACACTGAATCATTTTAGAAATGTTGCAAAATCGGAGAACTTATCGAATGTATGGGTAGTGTACTTATAGTTGTTTGGTATGATTATGTTTAAGATGCCACTTATATGACTGAGAGGCTGATTAGACAATAGTAACCGCAGAGGTAGACATACGGCTATATATGTTGTAATCATTTTGGGAGCTTAATACATCAGGCTGTGTATGTATACATGTACCAGCAACTGATAGGCGTCAATGCATTGTTTTATAACAGTAATATTTTCCCCAGGATTCTGAAAGTGATACAGTTTGTCATCCAGAGCTCTTCACACTGTCAAAGAAGATGGCAAGAGGAGCACCTACTAAAATATCCTTTAATATACCGATCTTTGATCCTCATCTGGCCACAGTACTATATCCGAGCCATATCAGACTCCTCTCTTTGACAGCTGAACAGTAGGAGAGCCCCCTACGCTATGTTTTCTATTAAAAGCCCTATGAGACTCCTGGTTACATGGCACATGCAGAGTCAATCTTTACCGTCTACTCCTCCGTTCCTAAATATTTGTCTTTCTAGAGTTTTCAACAAGTGACTACATACGAAGCAAAATGAGTAAATGTACACTCTAAAATATGTCTATATACATCCGTATGTGGAAGTCCATTTGAAATCTCTAAAAAGACAAATATTTAAGAATGGAGGGAGTATTTTCATAATCATACCTTGCCACATATGAATTTAGCAATACCTGATATCAGTTCCACAATGTTCACACTTGACTGTCATATTTTGAACTCTCCACGTGTTTCCTGCGGACACAGTTAACACACACTGAGCTGAGCGCTCTTGTCTACGAATGACCAACCAAGTAATAGGCCAACTGGTTGGAAATATTTTTGTCAAACAAATAATTCCATACAATGCGAACTGAAGATAAACATCAGCAACTTGTACAAGCATGTGCGGTTCTGCTGAGCCCTCATCCTTAATAATGTCTTGGTTTTGAGATAAATGCTTAAAAGGTCCCAATCGTCCATTCCTTAATTCCTGTAGGACATTTCAAGTATTGAGTAACAGGATTTAGTACAATTTCTAACAGTAGTTGTATAATGATGCTCAGGTGCTTTAGGTTTTCTTTCATCTCTTTATCTTCTCCAGGTACATGTACTGAAGGGGTGCTTTCTTTTTGTAGCATGCTATAATGTGAATAATTACATAACAGATCTTAAAGTCGAGATTCCATTTATTTGGTAGATTGTTCTACAGTTTTATGATGTCACAGTGCCACAATGTTTTGGGGGTGTCAGGCTGTATCTGAACAAATAAAAACTGTCAAATTGTTGATTTCTATGTTAGTCTGAAGATATGGCACTGTTCTTAGTTTCAATTAGCTCGATCCTAACAGGGGCTCTGCTGAACCATTACTGTCAAGTTGCTTGATTAACTGGAATATGAATTATGGTGTTTCCATATTAGCTGTGCGGTATGATAAGATGTTGCCCAAGAGTAAACTGTCTGACATAGCGTTTCTTCTGATATGATGTTAGGTTGAGGTCTTACATGGAACTGTGCATTTTAGTGCCTCCGGTGATATCCTTGCAACATCAAGGCATCAGTACCCCAGAACGGGTCAGTATGACAACTCCATTATCTGTTGGTTAACTTGTAACGATGGTGTGAGATATATGCCATTTTGTTTTTCCAAAAATGTGAGATAAATGTCTGTCTCTTCATACACAGTAGTTTAAATTCCACACCACCTTGTTAGCTTCTTGGAAATGCTCTGAAGAAATTGGGTTGCCATATTGTTTTTCCTTATCCTCATTTTCTGTAGGTCCGTATTATTCCACATTGCTAATATGTTCTAGCTTTCCTAATTTATGGGCATTGCAACCCGCACATGAACGACAAGTGTGGCATCATGTAGTGTCGTAAATCCGGTCCTGCAAAAAGGAGTCGTTTTTGTACCATGTATTTCAATTGAATCTAGCTATTATGAATAAGTAATGTGGGACAGTAGCTTCATGATGTAGAAAGCCGTTTAGTTTTGAAATGTCCTTGTCAGGAAAATTCAATTATTACGCTTTTCAAAAACCTTAAGCTGAACCAAAAGTGCAATTCTATCCTTGGCTGGTAATCCAAAACCGCAACTGGACTGCAGATAGACCTAAAACAGAGGATGGCCGTTCTCTATGATCAGTCCTGCAAACGGCTGCCCATCTCACACACTTCATTGCCCTTTTGCCAAAGAGGCCTGTAATCATCTTTCTGACTCTGGTGACCCTATGTCCAACATTGAGTTGCAGGCCACACACATCCATGAAGAAATTGTGGGGCTGCTCTGCTGAGATGGCCACCGACAAAGAAGAAAAAAAAGGACCGAGGCTGTCACTACTATGTATGTTGCCTGGAATATTTGGAAAGATCGAAACGGAAGATTCTTTGAAAGAAAAGATACCACCACATCACTAGGAGCTGCTGAACTTGTTTGAAGCGACGTCGCTCTTCTTTAAGATGGTTGCCAGAGCTAATTTAGGCCTTTGTACAGCCAAGTGCCATCTTATCTTGGCTGATTCGATTGTTTAGCCTTTTGTTTCCTGATCTTTACCCTGTAAGGCCTTGTTTGGTTGTTGGGTAGGAAAAAACCAGGGCAATCAACCCCTAGGGGGGATTTTCCTGTGCTCATGATATCCCTCCCACCACGTGGGAGATCTCCCCACTGCCCAGGTGTCCAAATGGCAAGAAGGGGGAGGGAAGGAAATACCTCAATTAACACATATCATAACAGACTTTGCTACACATATAACAATAGATTTCCACAAAATTTCACAGCCTTCATACAAAATTCTACAGATACAATGGACCATAGATAAGAATTCCATGAATAATTCTAAAAAAACAAACACATATAAAATCTCAGGATTTATGTAAACTAGATAGGATTATTACGACCAATAGCCATCAATTCACAAGGGTTCAGATACCGGTCGGTCCACATCTCATTCAGAGCAAGCGTTGGTCGAAACCGTTTTCATGTGCCATCATCATTCAAATTTGTTCACGATAACAAAAAAATGAATTATCACTTGCCAAGTCCACGGCAAGAGATAACAAATTAGAAGAACTGCAAGGCGGCGATCACTAGCCCTACTCAAGTCGTTTCTCCACTCCGCATCCTCGTCGACATCAGGTACTGCATCTTGATGTTGACTGAACTACACAAAAAAATTAAGTTAGCACCAGTTCACAGTTTCAATAGACTATTTTTTAGTACAAACGGATTAACATGAAATATTATCAACCAAAATTTGATATGACTAGAAGCTTCCTATTTCAAACTATTTGTTTCAAGTTGTAGTTGTGCATGGTGCTTCTTGCCGAGATTGCACAGAGAATATAACCAAGTCTGGAGTGTCTACATGCCTCTCCCGTCAAAGCAGAAACACATGCCTTTTCTCCTCAACACTCAGGCATCTCACATGTGCTTTGCTCTCCGTTTAACATTCTCAACAGAAGGATGAACAGAATCCAGAACAAACTGGACTGAATTTACACAAAGGTGACATGTGCTGCCAAGTTCCGGTACAGAGCTCGGAAGCTTCCTTGGATAGATCCACTAGCTTGAAGACCCAATTAAGTATCCACTGAACGTTCAAGTGTAACTATCTAGTAGAGGCCGATGGGAAAATATTTTTCACGGGAGTTAACTAGAGACAATTGCTAGTATATACATAGCAAAGAAAGCCTAGTAGAAACCATTGGATGTCTAGCTAGCATAGAATGAATACCTTATGTTCTCTCCATTGCAGTAATCTCCTCCTTCAACCAGAAAAGCCTAAGGCTTGGGTTCTTGGTATTGATGAATATCTCTCTATTCATTGGGCATTTGAAAAGCCACAGCGCCTTTGCTTTTGCTGAAACAGATAGCTCTTCAATTATCTCTAGCGCAGAAACACAATTTCCAATCGAGTACAAGTCCTCTTGCTTTGATTCCTTTATCTCTTCAACTAATTTGCAGATTGCTTCTTCAGAAAATCTATGTAGTCCTCGAGTGCCAAAACCAATGAACCGAAAGGAACCCAGCAACTGAACATGACGTCTTCGGACAAAGCAAAACGGTTCTAATGTCAGAGCACCTGCATTTGACACACGATAAAATATTTATCAGTCAGACTCACAAATTAGCACCCACTAGATATCAATGATCGTTGACCAGCCAGGCAAACCAAACACACTACTGGTATTTTAATACTTCATAAGCAAGATACATGTAGCTAGATAGAGCAGCCTTACAAACCATGCATCTAGAACTGTACTACAGTGTTCCCTGTTCTACATACAGGATGACAAGTTCTAGCTCCATCAATGAAACTTGTGTAAAGCAACATCAATGAATTGCAAGTACATCCTATTAAATGCTGGTAGTACAGACTACAGAGTGCATAAGAACCCAAAGGACTACAGAAGACGACAAATGTGCCAATACATATGCTGATATTCTAACCTACAAGCTCCCTACAAATGTAACAAGGTCCCTTCTATCAACTATCAATATGAGATAGAAACCGCACACTGAAAACCAATAAAAAGCACTGGGATTAAAAGCATTGACAATCCATATACAATTTCAACCAATAAGAATCAGCAGCAAAAGATTCATCATGTAAACGGTAGCACAACTCAGCACATAAACATCACAAACACATCTCTTCTTGACTAGCTGTTCAATTCATACCAACCAATAAATTTAAGCTTTAGCATACCTTTCTTGCTTTCTTCTCAATGATCGATAAAGACAACAAGATCAACATGATATAGTGAGTTGAAAGCCTGCAACAGGGAAGCAGTGCTCTGTCAGTATGCAGCTGCTATCGCTTGGTGTGAAACAAGCTAACCGATCGGTACAGGCACGGAAGGGAAAGGTATAAGGCGCGAGGTTTGAATGTAATGGGCCAGGGGCCTGGTGTAGTGGAGTTGGTGGGCCGTGGGCCGTGTGTGAGTCGACCGAGCGCAGTTATAAGCTCGAGGTGGAGTCTGTAGCAAGGCATCGCGTTTAAATTGAATCCATTCTGTCTCTGTTATCCTCTTTCTCTGGCTGTCGTCTCCTACCTTCTCTCCCTCGTCAATTCTCCATTTCAGATCGAGATTTCATCAGTGACTCCGCCCCAAATCCTGCGAACTACCTCGTTCCTCGGCAAGGGTGTGACATGCTCGAGTTACTATTTCTATCTAAAAAATGTGCAGAATAGTTGCTCACAAATGTCACCTACTCACAAGAGCTTGATTCATACAACTATATTGATCTGCTTGTATCCAAATCTAATCAGTAATCAGTGTTGTGTACCTCATAACATATGAAATATGATGTCAACAATAAAAATACTATGGACAGATACACAACTATGAAACTGAACCAACTGACCCACAGGTCTGGTGCATACAAGTGCAAAAAATACTCCCTCTGTAAACTAATATAAGAGCGTTTAGATCACTACTTTAGTATTCTAAACGCTCTTATATTAGTTTACGGAGGGAGTACATGAGAAACTATATGCATCAAGCTTCAGACTACATTTCACAATTTGTATGGGCAACATAAGCATGGTACATAGAAACAAATCGTAGCTAGCACACATGAAAATACAACTCGTATGGAACTGGTGGTTCATGAACCACACAAGAAAATACAAATTCATATGAAACTGGTGGTGCAAATCATGGACGGTGAAGGTACGAACTGAAGAAAAATACATGGGGGGAGGAGGAGGGGGCCAACCCTTGATCAGATGACATAGAATACGTCCACGGAACCGTCGCCGTCGCCGGAGTGTACCGGAGCTTGGCGGAGGAGAGATCCGGGAGGGAGAACGGTGATGGCCGCGTCCGTTGCCGTCGCTGGAGGGGCGGATCTTGGATCCTGAGCACTTCGCGCGGCGGAGTAGCTCGGGGCGGAGGAGGTGGGGCACGGATCTTGGCCGACGGCGATCGTTCGGTCGTCTCTCGCCGAGGCTCATGGCGTGGCTTTCCTCCCGACCTCTCGAGTCGTGGCTTTCCTCCCGTGGTAAAGACGTGGGTCGGGCAGGGTTAATTAACCTCGAAGGATGCGGTCCAAATGACCAGCTCGATTTCCTGGGCCAACTCGCCCGTGGTTCTTCGACCGGGAAACAGCGGGATCCCTCGGAAACCTTGCAACCAAACGAGGCCTAAAAGGATTGTAATTCCGCCTTCTCAATGCCAAGCCCCTCTGTTGACAGTCCTGGTCTTGGCCGTTGTTATCTTCATTTTCTCCATGAGCAATATCCTTCACGCATTTGCCTTCCTCCTGAACGCAGCGTCTTATCCTGAAATCTCTCTCCCCCACAGCTTGCAACCATTGCCGTCCAACCCCTGGTTTTACGCGGTCGCGCGCGTCGGACTCTCAGCATCGATGCTCTGCAACCCCGCTGTGACGCCTGAGTAATCAAGCTACGCAATGATGCCACGTCACCTCGATTACTGTTGATAATCTCGCGTTAGTTCAGAACCGATCCAAATTCAAAATTTGAATTAAAGTCAAAACAATTAAAGTTTTCAAAAGTCAAAACTAAATTGTTCCTAACGTGTCAAATAACCCATAATAAATGTTGGTGGAGAAATCATCTTCTAATAAAATACTTAAATGCACTAAATAAACTAAAACAACGATAAAACAATTATCTAAAATGCTTTTAAAATAACAAGCACATGCAAAACACTTTATTTAAAGTGACAAAATATTTAGGGCTGTGACCTATTTAATAACACCAAATTAGTTGTTGCTTTTAAATTTTATAAAACTAAAAGAAAAGAAAACAGAACAAACAAAAAAGAAAAAGGAAAAGAGAGATCCCCCCACTGGGCCACGGCCCAGCTGTCCTCTGCACCCACCAGGCCGGTCCAATCGGCCCAGCCGCCCCCCCACCTGCGCCCAACCGCCCCACTCGGTCGCCTTCCACCTCGCTACAGGGAAAGTCGACCGAGGCGCGCCTGTCGGTCGTCCCCGACCACCTCGCCATTCCCGCCGGGGGAAGATAAGGACGCCACCCCCTGCAGCCCCCTCGGCCTCCTCGCCTCCCCTCCACTTGCCTCTCCCACTTCTTCCCCACACTCGCCCCTCTTACCGATCTGGAGGAGACCACCGTCACCATCGTCACATCGATCTCGCGGCCACCGGCCGTCTCTCGCCTCGCCGACTTGACCTCGATATTCGTCGCCGTCTCTTACGCCCTTCGGTGCCACTAGACTGAGCCGGGAGCCACTGCGTCGAGCCCCGCATCGCCTTCTTCTTCCTCGGCCCCGTCGAGCTTCGCCGTCGATTCCGGCACCTCCGAGGCTTCCCCGAGCCCACTAAGCACATCTGCAGGCTCGATGTGAGCTCCTCTTTCGATTCCCCTCCCCCCTCGAATCTCATCTGTTTCGCCGTTGTTCCGCCGTGGCCGAAGCTCACCATGGCCGGACCGCCGGAGCTTTGCTCCTGTGCGTACTCGCCCGCTCCCGTCGCGACCTTGGCCTCCCCGTGCGCGCCCACTGCTGTGCCTTGCCACACGCCCCACTCCCTGCCCGCGCTCGTTGCATTCCTGGCCGCGTCCAGGAGCGACCCTGCGGCCGCCCGCTTGCCCACGACCCTGCTCGCTTCCTGCTGCTGCCTGATGCAGCGATGATGCGACTGTTGTGCTACTGCTGCTCGCATGCTCCTCCCGCTTTCCTGCTGCTAATCTGCTAGCCACCGCCGCTGCTGTTTTGATTTTGCTGCATGCGTCGTTGCCGCCTAGTGTTCCTGATGGTTGTGGCCGCCGGTGTTGGAAATATGCCCTAGAGGCAATAATAAATTAGTTATTATTATTATTATATTTTCTTGTTCATGATAATCGTTTATTATCCATGCTATAATTGTATTGATAGGAAACTCAGATACATGTGTGGATACATAGACAACACCATGTCCCTAGTAAGCCTCTAGTTGACTAGCTCGTTGATCAATAGATGGTTACGGTTTCCTGACCATGGACATTGGATGTCGTTGATAACGGGATCACATCATTAGGAGAATGATGTGATGGACAAGACCCAATCCTAAGCCTAGCACAAAGATCATGTAGTTCGTATGCTAAAGCTTTTTAATGTCAAGTATCTTTCCTTAGACCATGAGTTTGTGCAACTCCGGATACCGTAGGAATGCTTTGGGTGTACCAAACGCCACAACGAATCGGGTGGCTATAAAGGTACACTACGGTATCTCCGAAAGTGTCTCATTGGGTTGTACGAATCGAGATCGAGATTTGTCACTCCGTAACGGAGAGGTATCTCTGGGCCAACTCGGTAGGACATCATCATAATGTGCACAATGTGACCAAGGGGTTGATCACAGGATGATGTGTTACGAATGAGTAAAGAGACTTGCCGTAACGAGATTGAACAAGGTATCGCCATACCGACGATCGAATCTCGGCAAGTATAATACCGCTAGACAAAGGGAATTGTATACGGATCGATTGAGTCCTTGACATCGTGGTTCATCCGATGAGATCATCGTGGAACATGTGGGAGCCAACATGGGTATCCAGATCCCGCTGTTGGTTATTGACGGAGAACGCCTCGGTCATGTTCGCATGGTTCCCGAACCCGTAGGGTCTACACACTTAAGGTTCGATGACGCTAGGGTTATAAAGGAAGTTTGTATGTGGTTACCGAATGTTGTTGAGTCTCGGATGAGATCTCGGACGTCACGAGGAGTTCGGAATGGTCCGGAGGTAAAGATTTATATATGGAAGTCATCATACGGTCACGGAATAATTCCGGGTTACTGCAGATTGTATCGGGACCATCGAAGGGGTTCCGAGGGTCCACCGGAGGGTCCACCTGCCCCGGAGGGCCCCTGTGGGCTGTTTGTGGAGAGGACCAGCCCTTAGTGGGCTGGCGCCCCCTAGGGCCCATGCGCCTAGGGTTTGGGGAACCCTAAAGGGGGCGCCTTGCCTTGGGGGCAAGGCAACCCCCTCGCCGCCGCCTCCTCAGATTGATCCGAGGGGCGGCCCCCCTCCCTGCCCCTATATATGTGGGGGTGGAAGGGCAGCCGCACCCAAGTTCTCGCGCAGCCCTTCCCTCTCCCAAGTCCTCCTCCTCTCTCGCGGTGCTTGGCGAAGCCCCTTTGGATTGCCACGCCTCCATCACCACCACGCCGTTGTCTTTGCTGCTGGATGGAGTCTTCCTCAACCTCTCCCTCTCTCCTTGCTGGATCAAGGCATGGGAGACGCCACCGGACTGTCACGTGTGTTGAACGCGGAGGTGCCGTCTGTTCGCACTAGGATCTCCGGTGATTTGGATCACGACGAGTACGACTCCTTCAACCCCGTTCTCTTGAACACTTCCGCTTAGCGATCTACAAGGGTATGTAGATGCACTCTCCTTTCCCTCGTTGCTAGTCTCTCCATAGATAGATCTTGGTGACTCGTAGGAAAATTTTGAATTTCTGCTATGTTCCCCAACAATGGCATCATGAGCTAGGTCTATTGCGTAGATTCTTTGCACGAGTAGAACACAAAGTAGTTGTGGGCGTTGATTTTGTTCAATATGCTTACCGTTACTAGTCCAATCTTGATTCGGCGGCATTGTGGGATGAAGCGGCCCGGACCGACCTTACACGTACACTTACGTGAGACAGGTTCCACCGACTGACATGCACTTGTTGCATAAGGTGGCTAGCGGGTGCTAGTCTCTCCCACTTTAGTCGGATCGGATTCGATGAAAAGGGTCCTTATGAAGGGTAAATAGCAATTGGCATATCACGTTGTGGCTTTTGCGTAGGTAAGAATCATTCTTGCTAGAAACCCATAGCAGCCACGTAAAACATGCAAACAACAATTAGAGGACGTCTAACTTGTTTTTGCAGGGTATGCTATGTGATGTGATATGGCCAAAAAGGAATGTGATGAATGATATGTGATGTATGAGATTGATCATGTTCTTGTAATAGGAATCACGACTTGCATGTCGATGAATATGACAACCGGCAGGAGCCATAGGAGTTGTCTTAATTTATTGTATGACCTGCGTGTCATTGAACAACGCCATGTAATTACTTTACTTTATTGCTAAACCGTTAGCCATTGTAGTAGAAGTAATAGTTGGCGAGACAACTTCATGACGACACGATGATGGAGATCATGGTGTCATGCCGGTGACGATGATGATCATGGAGCCCCGAAGATGGAGATCAAAAGGAGCAATATGATATTGGCCATATCATGTCACTATTTGATTGCATGTGATGTTTATCATGTTTATACATCTTATTTGCTTAGAACGACGGTAATAAATAAGATGATCCTCATTAAAATTTCAAGAAAGTGTTCCCCCTAACGTGCACCGCTGCGGAAGTTCGTTGTTTCAAGCACCACGTGATGATCGGGTGTGATAGATTCTAACGTTCACATACAATGGGTGTAAGCCAGATTTACACACGCGAAACACTTAGGTTGACTTGACGAGCCTAGCATGTACAGACATGGCCTCGGAACACAAGAGACGGGAAGGTCGAGCATGAGTCGTATAGTGGATACGATCAACATGAAGATGTTCACCGATAATGACTAGTCCGTCTCACGTGATGATCGGACACGGCCTAGTTGACTCGGATCATAATCACTTAGATGACTAGAGGGATGTCTATCTGAGTGGGAGTTCATAAGATGAACTTAATTATCCTGAACATAGTCAAAAGATCTTTGCAAATTATGTCGCAGGCTCGCGCTTTAGTTCTACTGTTTAGATATGTTCCTAGAGAAAATTTAGTTGAAAGTTGATAGTAGCAATTATGCGGACTGGGTCCGTAAACTTAGGATTGTCCTCGTTGCTTCGTAGAAGGCTTATGTCCTTAATGCACCGCTCAATGTCTTTGAACCTCGAACGCCGTAAATGCGTGGATGTTGCGAACATCTGACACACACGTTTTGATAACTACGTGATAGTTCAGTAATGATAAACGGTTTAGAGTTGAGGCACCGAAGACGATTTTGGAACGTCGCAAAACATATGAGATGTTTTGAGGGCTGAAATTGGGATTTCAGGCTCGTGCCCACGTCAAGAGGTATGAGACCTCCGACGATTTTATTAGCCTGCAAACTAAGGGAGAAAAACTCAATCGTTGAGCTTGTGCTCAGATTGTCTGAGTACAACAATCACTTTAATCAAGTGTGAGTTGATCTTCCAGATGAGATAGTGATGTTTCTCCAAAGTCATTGCCACCGAGTTGCTAGAGCTTCATGATGAACTATAACATATCAGGGATAGATATGATGATCCTTGAAGTATTCGCGATGTTTGACACCGCGAAAGTAGAAGTCAAGTAGGAGCATCAATTGTTGATGGTTAGTAAAACCACTAGTTTTAAAAGGGCAAGGGCAAGGAGGGATACTTCATGAAACGGCAAATCAGCAAACCTGAGGTTGAACCCAAACCCGAGACTAAGTGCTTCTGTAATGAGAGGAACAGACACTAAAGCAGAACCACCCTAGATACTTAGTAGATAAGAAGGCAGGCAAGGTCGACGGAAGTATATTGGATATACATTATGTTAATGTGTACTTTACTAGTACTCCTAGTAGCACCAGGGTATTAGATACCGGTTCGGTTGCTAAGTGTTAGTAACTCGAAATAAAAGCTAGGGAATAAACGGAGACTAGCTAAAGGTGAGCTGACGATATGTGTTGGAAGTGTTTCCAAGGTTGATGTGATCAAGCATCACATGCTCCCTCTACCATCGAGATTGGTGTTAAACCTAAATAATTTTTATTTGGCGTTTGCGTTGAGCATAGACATGATTGGATTATGTCTATCGCAATGCGGTTATTCATTTAAGGAGAATAATGATTACTCTGTTTATTTGAATAATACCTTCAATGGTCTTGCACCTAAAAATGAATGGTTCATTGAATCTCGATCGTAGTGATACACATTTTCATGCCAAAAGATATAAGATAGTAATGATAGGACCACTTACTTGTGGCACTGCCATGTAAGTCATATTGGTATAAAAACGCATGAAGAAGCTCCATGTTGATGGATCTTTTGGACTCACTCGTTTTTGAAAAGTTTGAGACATGCGAGCCATGTCTATTGGTGCATACGCATGAAGAAACTCAATGCAGATGGATCGTTTGGACTCACTTGATTTTGAATCGCTTGAGAAATGCAAATTATACCACATGGGCAAGATGACTGAAAAGCCTATTTTTCAGTAAAATGGAACAAGATAGCAACTTGTTGGAAGTAACACATTTTGATGTGTGCAGTCCAATGAGTACTGAGGCATGCAGTGAATATCGTTATGTTCTTACTTCACAGATGATTCGAGTAGATGTTGAGTATATTTACTTGATGAAACACAAGTCTGAGTTATTGAATGGCTCAAGTAATTTCAGAGTGAAGTTGAAGATCATTGTGACAAGAGGATAAAATGTCTATGATATGATCATAGAGATGAGTATCTGAGTTACGAGCTTTGGCACGCAATTAAGACATTGTAGAAATTGTTTCACAATTAATACACTACCGAACACCATAGTGTGATGGTGTGTCCGAACATCATAGTTGCACCCTATTGGATATGGTGCATACCATGATGTCTCTTATCAAATTACCACTATCGTTCATGGGTTAGGCATTAGAGACAACCGCACTCACTTTAATAGGGTACAACGTAATTCCGTTGAGACGACACCGTTTGAACTATGGTTTGGAGAAACCTAAGTTGTCGTTTCTTAAAAGTTTGGGGCTGCGACGCTTATGTGAAAAGTTTCAGGTTGATAAGCTCGAACCCAAAGCGGATAAAATGCATCTTCATAGGACACCCAAAACAGTTGGGTATACCTCCTAATTCAGATCTGAAAGCAATAGGGATTGTTTCTTGAATCGGGTCCTTTCTCGAGGAAAGGTTTGTCTCGAGAATTGAGTGGGAGGATGGTGGAGACTTGATGAGGTTATTGAACCGTCACTTCAACAAGTGTGTAGCAGGGCACAGGAAGTTGTTCCTGTGGCGCCTACACCAATTGAAGTAGAAGCTTATGATAGTGATCATGAAGTTTTGGATCAAGTCACTACCGTACCTCGTAGGGTGACAAGGATGCGTACTACTTCAGAATGGTACAGTAATCCTGTCTTGAAGGTCATGTTGCTAGACAACAATGAACCTACGAGCTATGGAGAAGCAATGGTGGGCCCATATTCCGACAAATGGTTAGAAGCCATGAAATCCGAGATAGGATCCATGTACCAGAACAAAGCATGGACTTTGGTGGACTTGCCCGATGATCGGCAAGCCATTGAGATAAATGGATCTTTAAGAAGAAGACGGACGTGGACGGTAATGTCACCGTCTATGAAGCTCGACTTGTGGCGAAGAGTTTTTCACAAGTTTAAGGAGTTGACTACGATGAGATTTTCTCATCCGTAGCGATGCTTAAGTCCGTCGGAATCATGTTAGCATTAGCTACATTTGTGAAATCTAGCAGATGGATGTCAAAACGAGTTTCCTTACCAGTTTTCTTAAGGAAAGGTTGTATGTGATACAATCAGAAAGGTTTTGTCGATCCTAAGGATGCTAAAAGGTATGCTAGCTCCATCGATCCTTCCATGGACTGGAGTAAGCATCTCGGAGTTGGAATATGCACTTTGATAAGATGATCAAAGATTTTGGTTTATACAATGTTTATGAGAAACTTGTATTTCCAAAGAAGTGAGTGGGAGCACTATAGAATTTCTGATGAGTATATGTTGTTGACATATTGATGATCAGAAACGATGTAGAATTCCTGGAAAGCATATAGGGTTATTTGAAACGTGTTTTTCAATAGAAAACCTGGAATAAAGCTGCTTGAACATTGAGCATCAAGATCTATGAGGATAGATCAAAAACGCTAAATGGTACTTTCAAATGAGCACATACCTTGACATGATCTTGAAGGTGTTCAAGATGGACCAGTCAAGAAGGAGTTCTTGCCTGAGTTGTAAGGTATGAAGTTAAGAGTTAAAGCTCGACCACGACAGAAGAGAGACAAAGGACGAAGGCCATCCCCTATGTTTCAGACATAGGCTCTATAGTATGCTATGCTGTGTACCGCACCGGAAGTGTGCCTTGCCATGAGTCAGTCAAGGGGTACAAGAATGATCAGGAATGGATCATTGGACAACGGTCAAAATTGTCCTTGGAGTAAATAAGGACATGTTTCTCGATTATGGAGGCAATAAAGAGTTCGGCATAAAGGGTTACGTTGATGCAAGCTTTAACACCTATCCGAATGACTCTGAGTAGCAAACCGGATACATATAGTGGAGCAACCATTTGGAATAGCTCCAAGTGGAGCGGTGAAGCAGCATTTAAAATATGACCTAGAGATTTGCGAAGTACATACGGATCTGAATGTTGCAGACCCATTGACTAAAACCTCTCTCACAAGCAAAACATGATCAAACCCCAGAACTCATTGAGTCTTAATCACATGATGATGTGAAGTAGTTTAATGACACCAGTAAACTCTTTGGATGTTGGTCACATGGCGATGTGACCTGTGAGTGTTAATCACATGGCGATGTGAACTAGATTATTGACTCTAGTGCAAGTGGGAGACTGTTGGAAATATGCCCTAGAGGCAATAATAAATTAGTTATTATTATTATATTTCCTTGTTCATGACAATCGTTTATTATCCATGCTATAATTGTATTGATAGGAAACTCAGATACATGTGTGGATACATAGACAACACCATGTCCCTAGTAAGCCTCTAGTTGACTAGCCCATTGATCAATAGATGGTTACGGTTTCCTGACCATGGACATTGGATGTCGTTGATAACGGGATCACATCATTAGGAGAATGATGTGATGGACAAGATCCAGTCCTAAGCCTAGCACAAAGATCATGTAGTTCGTATGCTAAAGCTTTTCTAATGTCAAGTATCTTTTCCTTAGACCATGAGATTGTGCAACTCCCGGATACCGTAGGAATGCTTTGGGTGTACCAAACGTCACAACGTAACTGGGTGGCTATAAAGGTACTCTATGGGCCCACTCGGTAGGACATCATCATAATGTTCACAATGTCACCAAGGGGTTGATCACGGCGTGATGTGTTACGGAACGAGTAAAGAGACTTGCCGGTAACGAGATTGAACAAGGTATCGGCATACCGACGATCAAATCTCGGGCAAGTATAATACCGCTAGACAAAGGGAATTGCATACGGGATCGATTGAGTCCTTGACATCGTGGTTCATCCGATGAGATCATCGTGGAACATGTGGGAGCCAACATGGGTATCCAGATCCCGCTGTTGGTTATTGACCGAGAACGCCTCGGTCATGTTCGCATGGTTCCCGAACCCGTAGGGTCTACACACTTAAGGTTCGATGATGCTAGGGTTATAAAGGAAGTTTGTATGTGGTTACCGAATGTTGTTCGGAGTCCCGGATGAGATCCCGGACGTCACGAGGAGTTCCGGAATGGTCCGGAGGTAAAGATTTATATATGGGAAGTCATCATACGGTCACCGGAATAATTCCGGGGGTTACCGGTATTGTATCGGGACCATCGAAGGGGTTCCAAGGGTCCACCGGGAGGGTCCACCTGCCCCGGAGGGCCCTGTGGGCTTTTTGTGGAGAGGGACCAGCCCCTTAGTGGGCTGGGCGCCTCCCCCTAGGGCCCATGCGCCTAGGGTTTGGGGGAACCCTAAAAGGGGGGCGCCCCCTTGCCTTGGGGGGCAAAGCAACCCCCTCTGGCCGCCGCCCCCTCCTCAGATTGGATCTGAGGAGGCCGGCCCCCCTCTCCCTTGCCCCTATATATATGTGGGGGGTGGAAGGGCAGCCGCACCCAAGTTCTGGCGCAGCCCTTCCCCTCTCCCAAGTCCTCCTCCTCTCTCGCGGTGCTTGGCGAAGCCCTGCTGGATTGCCACGCTCCTCCATCACCACCACGCCGTTGTGCTGCTGCTGGATGGAGTCTTCCTCAACCTCTCCCTCTCTCCTTGCTGGATCAAGGCATGTGAGACGTCACCGGTCTGTACGTGTGTTGAACGCGGAGGTGCCGTCCGTTCGGCACTAGGATCTCCGGTGATTTGAATCACGACGAGTACGACTCCTTCAACCCCGTTCTCTTGAACGCTTCCGCTTAGCGATCTACAAGGGTATGTAGATGCACTCTCCTTCCCCTTGGTGCTAGTCTCTCCATAGATAGATCTTGGTGACTCGTAGGAAAATTTTGAATTTCTGCTACATTCCCCAACAGCCGGTGCCTCCTGTGCCCGTGCGTATGTGCACAACCGGCTGTGCCTCTGGCCGGCATACTGTGCTAGAGTTAGATTAGTCTAGGAATAGATCAAGTTAGTTTATTTGTTTAATTAGTCAAATGTGTAGATGACATGCGGCCCCTTCTAGATTATTTTAGTCTAGCTGCTTTTATTAGCTCATGTGATACTTACATGTGGGTCCTCTTGACCCAGTTGACCAGTCAACATTACTGGTCAACTGCTATTGACCCTGTTGACTGGAAAACCCCTGGCCCCACTGTCATACACATGGCTAGCCCCCCTAGTAGGTGTAAAAGGTATCTGCCTATTTAGTAACTAAAGGAAATACATAGAAGAAATGTAGTAAATGCAATAAAACTTTGAGAAATCATATAAAATAATCCATAATTCGGAGAAAAAATACTTTGTACATGAAAGTTGCTCAGAACGACGATACGAATCCGAAAACGCAGCCCCTTCGTCAGCCACACATCCCTAGCATAGCGAACACACACCTTTCCCCTCCGATTCATCTGTCCGAAACCGCGAAACTCCGGGGATACTTTCCCGGTTGTTTCCACCCTTCGCCGGTATCACCTCCTACCGCGTCAGGTCACCCCTAGCACCGCTTATTGCCATGTTATGTTGTGTGATGCCTTGTGTGCTCCGTATTTACTGTTTCTCCCCCCCTCTTCTTCCCCGGTAGACCTCGAGACCGACGCTGCCGGCGACCCCCAGTTCGACTATGGTGTTGACGACTCGTCCTTCTTGCCAGAGCAACCAGGCAAGCCCCCCCTGATCACCAAATATCGCCTATTCTTCTCTATACTGCTTGCATTAGAGTAGTGTAGCATGTTACTATTCGGTTACTCCTATTCTGTTGCATAGCCTGTCATTGTTGCTACAGTCATTGATACCTTACCCGCAATCCTAAATGCTTAATATAGGATGCTAGTTTGTCATCATTGGCCCTACATTCTTGTCAGTCTGCCTTGCTATACTTTCGGGCCGTGATCACTTGGGAGGTGATCACGGGTATATACTATACATATATACATACTATACAGATGGTGACTAAAGTCGGGTTGGCTCGTTGAGTACCCGCAAGTGATTACGATGTGGGGGCTGGAAGGACAGGTGGCTCCATCCCGGTAGAGGTGGGCCTGGGTTCCTGACGGCCCCCGAGTGTTACTTTGTGGCGGAGCGACAGGGCAGGTTGAGACCAACTAGGCGAGAGGTGGGCCTGACCCTGGTCGGCGTTCGCGGTTGCTTCATAATAACACGCTTAACGAGATCTTGGTATTTGATCTGAGTCTGGCCACTGGCTTATACGCACTAACTAACTACGTGGGAAAGATATGGGCACTCGACGTCGTGGTATCAGTCGAAGCCTTCTAGACGTCAGCGACTGAGCGGCGCGCGCCGGATTGGAACGTAAGCCTGCTCTTGTATTAAGGGGGCTAGTTCTGCTTTCGGCCGCCCACGCAACATGCAGGTGTGCAATGGGCGATGGGCCCAGACCCCTGCGCCATAGGAGTTAGACCGGCGTGCTGACCTCTCTGTTAGGCCTAGGTGGGGCTGCGACGTGTTGATCTTCCGAGGCCGGGCATGACCCAGGAAAGTGTGTCCGGCCAAATGAGATCGAACGTGTTGGGTTATGTGGTGCACCCCTGCAGGGAAGTTTATCTATTCAAATAGCTGTGTCCCTCGATAAAAGGATGACTCGGAGTTGTACCTTGACCTTATGACAACTAGAACTGGATACTTAATAAAATACACCCAGACAAGTTCCATAGACAACCCGGTGATCGCTTTTCCACAGGGCGACGAGGGGAGGATCGCCGGGTAGGATTATGCTATACGATGCTACTTGGAGGACTTCAATCTACTCTCTTCTACATGCTGCAAGACGGAGGTTGCTGAGCGTAGTCTTCGATAGGACTAGCTACCTCCCTCTTATTCGGCATTCTCGCAGTTCGGTCCACCGATATTGCCTCTTTACACATATACCCATGCATATGTAGTGTAGATCCTTGCTTTGCAGTACTTTGGATGAGTACTCACGGTTGCTTTTCTCCTCTTTTCCCCTTTCCTTCTACCGGTTGTCGCAACAGATGTCGGAGCCCGAAGCCGACGCCACCGTCGGCGATGACTCCTACTACATCGGAGGTGCCTACTTTACGTGCAGGTCACCGATTTACGACCAGGAGTAGTTAGGAGGATCCTAGGCAGGAGGCCCGCGCTCTTCGATCTGTGTCCCGGTTTGTGCTGGCCATCTTATGGCAACTTGTTTAACTTATGTCCGTACTCAGATATTGTTGCTTCCGCTGACTCGTCTATGATCGAGCACTTGTATTCGAGCCCTCGAGGCCCCGGCTTGTAATATGATGCTTGTATGACTTATTTTATTTTTAGAGTTGTGTTTTGATATCTTCCGTGAGTCCTCGATCTTGATCGTACACGCTTATGCGTGTATGATTAGTGTACGATTGAATCGGGCGTCACACCCGCCCGCCATTGCGTAACATGGCACCCTACAACGTATGCCTGTGCTGCAAATGCACGCTGCTGCAACAAGGCAGGTGTTGTGCTAGGCGGCAAGTGCACGGTGCTGCAACAAGGCAAGCGCCTCTAGGCGGCAGCTGGTGCGAATAGCGTATGCAGCAGAGGCAGTGGGGCTATTGCGAGGTCTTCCAGGATGCTAGCGGCGTTGTGGCAAGCTACAAGCAGAGTGCCAAACAAGCAAGCGATGCTGCAACAATGGTAACCATTGCTGGAAGGCCGGGAACAAGTACGGCGAGGGGGCACTATTGTGGTGTGATGTCGACAGGATTTTTCTGCGAGCACGATGTCGCGATTTGTGTCCACCGGTGGCGTGAGGCCGAGACGGTATGACAAGGGAGTGTTGCGGCGGTGTGCTACAAGATGGTGTTGTGAAGGAGCACCGTGCTGAAAAGGCCGCCGAGGGTGCTTCGAGTTGCAATGTTGATCGAGTGAAATTGTGATGTTTGAGCCGCTCTCACACGCATTTAACCGAGGGAGATCACGAGAATCCAGGTGAAGAGGGTCATTGATACGGCAGCTTATAAGGGCATCTCTCGCTTGTAACAGATGCCGCATTGGATCTCATTTGGTCGAAGCACACGACACGGTAAGTATATGTTATTTCTACCAAACCAAACCATACTTATTTGCATAGTTGTTTGTACATATCCCGCCACGATGCATACATGCACTATGCATTGCAGGTGTATGGCGCAAGGCCTATTAAAAGGTGGATGAAGAAAATGTGACAAGAGTTCTTGTGGACATGCTGGTCAATGGAGAAGCATGTCAAGGCTCGACCATCTCCATCGATGTCACCGACGATAATAAGGGGCTGAAATACTGTGTATGTAAGTAGCATGCCGGAGGTGGCAGATCTACGTGGCCAGCTATGAGTTTTGCGTGCTATATCTCAGATTCAGAATAAAACGGTCAAGACAAGTTCCAGGTTTGCCGGTAATTAATCTTGCTTGGTGGGACTTGTACTTCACGATGTGCCCACCGAGGAAAGGGAAAACCTCTATGACTGACTGCTATTGAGTTTACATCTTCTATATGAAAACTAAGCCTCGGCTTGAGCTGACTCTGATTTTCTACGTCGAAACCTTTCTCCCTCTCAGCCGGCGCATCCTCCTCAGCCAGAGCCACTGTTAGACGTATTAGGGTTTGGAACAATGCTCGATGCCCTTGGTGGGTACGGCTGTCATATATTTATAAGAAGGAACCGTACAAATAGAAGTTATATTACAACACGTATATCTAATATATACTTAGTCTAACACCCTTCGTCAATCTTAACTATGTCCTGAAATACTCAGAAGGTTAAGATTGCGTCGACATCCTTCAAAAGAAGGCAAGGGCAAAGGTTTAGTGAAGATATCAGCAAGCTGATCCTTAGAAGAAACAGACTTGATCTGAAGAAGCTTCTTTGCAACGCGTTCCCTGACAAAATGATAGTCAACTTCGATGTGCTTCGCTCGCATGAAATACCGGATTAGATGAAAGATATGTGGCACCGATGTTGTCACACCAAAGGACAAGCGATCGAGTGGGAGAGGCCTCGGCTCTCAAGTAATGATCGCACCCATATGATCTCACCGTGGCATTAGCAACGCTTTGTACTCAGCTTCAAGATTACTCCGGACACCGTAGCTTGCTTGCGAGCTTGCTGTGCAATCAAGTTAGGTCCAAAGAACACAACATGTCCCCGTGGATCGCCGATCATCGTGACAACCAGCCCAATCGGCATCGTAAAAGACCGAGATCAGTCCGTAAGATGCAGGCCAAGATAGAGACCATATGAACCGGTGTGACGTAACATAGCGCAAGATGCGCTTAACAATGAGCAAAGTGAGGTCCACGAGGTGCATGAAGGTACTGGCACACACGGTTGACCGCAAAAGATATGTCTGGTCGAGTAATGAGCAAGTACTGCAGCCCACCAACAATACTGCGATACTCCGTAGCATCCTCAGGAAAGAGCAAGTCACCATCAAGAGCTGTCAGCTTGTCTGTGGCAGACATAGGAGTCGTGGCAATCTTGCAGTGCAACATACCAGCACGACGTAGAAGATCCTGAGAGTATTTCCTCTGAGAAAGGGCCGGACCACCATCAGAATGAAGCACCTCCAAACCCAGGGAATAATGGAGTCTCCCAAGATCCTTAACAGCAAACTCAGCACCAAGAGAGGACACAAGCCGGTCCGTAGCAACAGCAGATGAACTGACAAGAATGATATCATCAACGTAGACCAGAATGTACATAGTCACCTCAGGCCGCTGAAGAATAAACAGAGACGTATCCGCTGTAGAAGGCACAAAACCATGCGCATGAAGAGCAGCTCCAAGACGTGCATGCCACGCACGAGGGGCCTGCTTCAACCCATAGAGAGCCTTGACAAGACGACACAAATGATGTGGCTGATCAGGATCAACAAACCCTGGCGGCTGACGCATATAGACCTCTTCTTCCAAAACTCCATGGAGAAAAGCATTCTGAACGTCAAGCTGTCGAAGCGACCATCCTCGAGTAACAGCCAAGGAAAGAAGAACACGAATAGTAGTTGGTTTAATAACAGGACTGAACGTGTCTTCGTAATCAATGCCATACCATTGTTTGAATCCCTTTGCAACCAGGCGTGCCTTATACCTCTCAATGGAGCCATCATCATGTTTCTTCACCTTAAATACCCATTTAGAATCAATGATATTGACACCAGATGGAGGTGAAACCAGACACCAAGTGTTGTTCTGCTGAAGAGCATGGATCTCCTGCTCCATAGCAGCACGCCAATGTGGAATGCGAAGTGCTGCCTGAAAGTGGCGTGGTTCAGTCGTAGGATCTACCTCAGCATGCGCCACGCATGCTGCAAGCCATGCGACAGTCCCGTCAGTACGCTTCTTCGGTTGGAAGATGTTGGGGAACGTAGTAATTTCAAAAATTTTCCTACGCACACGCAAGACCATGGTGATGGCATAGCAACGAGAGGGGAGAGTATCCGCCCACGCACTCGTGAGACCGAAAGCGAAGCGTTATAACAACGCTGTTGATGTAGTCGACGCCTTCACGATCCGACCGATCCAAGCACCGAACGACGGCACCTCCGAGTTACGCACACGCTCAGCTCGATGACGATCCCGGACTCCGATCCAGCAAAGTGTCGGGATGAGTTCCACAAGACGACGGCGGCGTGGACGATGATGATGCTCCACCGACGCAGGGCTTCGCTTAAGCTCGCGACGATATGACTTCTCCGCGCAGGGCTTCGCCTAAGCTCGCGACGATATGACCAAGTGGAATATGGTGGAGGGGGCACCGACACGGCTAAGGAACGATCCGTAGATCAACTTGTGTCATGGGGTGCCCCCGCCCCGTATATAAAGGAGCCAAGGGGGTGCGGCCAGCCCTAGGGGAGGCGCTGCCGAGGAGTCCTACTCCCACCGGGAGTAGGACTCCCCCTCCTAGTTGGATTAGGATTGGAGGAGGGAAGAGGGAAGGCGCCGCCCCTCTCCTTGTCCTATTCGGACTAGAGGGGAGGGGGCGCGCCTGCCTGGCCGGCCCTTCCTCTTCTCTCTTATGGCCCATCAAGGCCCATAGACCTCCCGGGGTTCCGTAACCCCGGTGTTCCAGTAACTTCCTGTTTTCATCGGAACCTTCCAAGTCCAAACATAGGCTTCCAATATATCAATCTTTATGTCTCGACCATTTCGAGACTCCTCGTCATGTCCGTGATCACATCCGGACTCAACAACCTTCGTACATCAATACTTATAAACTCATAATGAACTGTCATCGAAGCGTTAGCGTGCGGACCCTACGGGTTCGAGAACTATGTAGACATGACCTAGAACCATTCTCGGTCAATAACCAATAGCGGAACCTGGATGCCCATATTGGTTCCTACATATTCTACGAAGATCTTTATCGGTCAAACCGCATAACGATATCGTTGTTCCTTTTGTCATCGGTATGTTACTTACCCGAGATTCGATCGTCGGTATCCAATACCTAGTTCAATCTCGCATGGTAAGTCTCTTTACTCGTTCGTAATACATCATCTTACAACTAACTCATTAGTTGTAATGCTTGCAAGGCTTATGTGATGTGTATCACCGAGAAGGCCAGAGATACCTCTCCGACAATCGGAGTGACAAAACCTAATCTCAAATACGCCAACCCAACAAGTACCTTTGGAGACACCTGTAGTACTCCTTTATAATCACCCGATTACGTTGTGATGTTTGGTAGTACCCAAAGTGTTCCTCCGTAAACGGAGTTGCATAATCTCATAGTTACAGGAACATGTATAGGTCATGAAGAAAGCAATAGCAATATACTAAACGATCAAGTGCTAAGCTAACGGAATGGGTCATGTCAATCACATCATTCTCCTAATGATGTGATCTCATTAATCAAATGACAACACATGTCTATGGTTAGGAAACATAACCATCTTTGATTAATGAGCTAGTCTAGTAGAGGCATACTAGTGACTATCTGTTTGTCTATGTATTCACACATGTATTATGTTTCCGTTAATACAATTCTAGCATGAATAATAAACATTTATCATGATATAAGGAAATAAATAATAACTTTATTATTGCCTCTAGGGCATATTTCCTTCATCTCCCACTTGCACTAGAGTCAATAATCTAGATTACACAAGAATGATTCTAACACCCATGGAGCCTTGGTGCTGATCATGTTTTGCTCGTGGAAGAGGCTTAGTCAACGGGTCTGCAACATTCAGATCCGTATGTATTTTGCAAATCTCTATGTCTCCCACTTGGACTTGGTCCCGAATGGAATTGAAGCGTCTCTTGATATGCTTGGTCCTCTTGTGAAATCTGGATTCCTTTGCCAAGGCAATTGCACCAGATTGTCACAGAAGATCTTCATTGGTCCCGATGCACTAGGTATGACACCTAGATCGGAAATGAACTCTTTCATCCAGACTCCTTCATTTGCTACTTCAAGCAGCTATGTACTCCGCTTCACATGTAGATCCCGCCACGACGCTTTGTTTAGAACTGCACCAACCGACAGCTCCACCGCTTAATAAAAATACGATCCGGTTTGCGATTTAGAATCGTCCGGATCAGTGTCAAAGCTTGCATCAACGTAACCATTTACGACTAGCTCTTTGTCACCTCCATATACGAGAAACATATCCTTAGTCCTTTTCGGTATTTCAGGATGTTCTTGACCGCTGTCCGATGATCCACTCTGGATTACTTTGGTACCTTCCTGCCAAGCTTACAGCTAAGCATACGTCGGTCTGGTACACAGCATTGCATACATGATAGAGCCTATGGCTGAAGCATAGGAACATCTTTCATTTTCTCTATCTTCTGCTGTGGTCGGGCATTGAGTCGACTCAATCTTACACCTTAATACTGGTAAAAACCTTTCTTTGCGATCCATTTTGAACTTCTTCAAAACTTTATCAAGGTATGTGCTTTGTGAAAGTCCAATTAAGCGTTTTGATCTATCTCTATAGATCTTGATGCCCAATATGTAAGCAGCTTCACCGAGGTCTTTCATTGAAAAACTTTTATTCAAGTATCCTTTTATGCTATCCAGAAATTCTATATCATTTCAATCAACAATATGTCGTCCACATACAATATCGAAATGCTACTGAGCTCCCACTCACTTTCTTGTAAATACAGGCTTCTCCAAAAGTCTCAGATAAAACCATATGCTTTGATCACACTATCAAAGCGCTTATTCCAACTCCGAGAGGCTTGCACTGGACCATAAATTGATCGTTGGAGCTTGCACACTTTGTTAGCACCCTTTGGATCAACAAAACCTTCTGGTTGCATCATATACAACTCTTCTTCTAGAAATCCATTCAAGAATGCAGTTTTACATCCATTTGCCAAATTTCATAATCATAAAATGCGGCAATTGCTAACATGATTCGGACAGACTTAAGCATCGCCACGGGTGAGAAAGTCTCATCGTAGTCAACCCCTTGAACTTGTCGAAAACCTTTTGCAACAAGTCGAGCTTTGTAGACAGTTACATTACCATCGGCGTCGGTCTTCTTCTTAAAGATCCATTTATTCTCAATGGCTTGCCGATCATCGGCAAGTCAACCAAAGTCCATACTTTGTTTTCATACATGGATCCCATCTCAGATTTCATGGCTTCCAGCCATTTCACGGAATCTGGGCTCACCATCGCTTCTTCATAGTTTGTAGGTTCGCCATGGTCAAGTAACATGACTTCCGAATAGGATTACCGTACCACTGTGCGATTTTACTCTGGTTGACCTCGAAGTTCAGTAGTAACTTGATCTGAAGCTTCATGATCATCATCATTAGTTTCCTCACTAATTGGTGTAGTTGTCACAGAACCGTTTCTTGTGATGAACTACCTTCCAATAAGGGAGCAGATCTGATTATCTCATCAAGTTCTACTTTCCTCCCACTCACTTCTTTCGAGAGAAACTCCTTCTCTAGAAAGGATCCGAATTTAGCAACGAAAACTTTGCCTTCAGATCTGTGATAGAAGGTGTACCCAACAGTCTCCTTTGGGTATCCTATGAAGACACATTTCTCGATTTGGGTTCGAGCTTATCGGTTGAAGTTTCTTCACATAAGCATCGCAGCCCCAAACTTTAAGAAACGACAACTTTGGTTTCTTGCCAAACCACAGTTCATACGGTGTCGCCTCAACGGACTTAGATGGTGCCCTATTTAACGTGAATGCGGCCGCCTCTAAAGCATATCCCCAAAACGATAGCGGTAAATCAGTAAGAGATATCATAGATCGCACCATATCAAGTAAAGTACGACACGACGCTCGACACACCATTTCTCCGTGGTGTTCCGGTGGCGTGAGTTCTAAACTATTCCACATTGTTTCAAATGTAAACCAAACTCGTAACTCAAATATTCTCCTCCACGATCCGATCGTAGAAATTTTATTTTCTTGTTACGATGATTTTCCACTTCACTCTGAAATTCTTTGAACTTTTCAAATGTTTCAGATTTGTGTTTCATTAAGTAGATATACCCATATCTGCTCAAATCATCTGTGAAGGTGAGAAAATAACGATACCATGGCGTGCCTCAACATTCATTGGACCACAAACATCAAGTATGTATGATTTCCAACAAATCAGTTGCTCGCTCCATAGTTCCGGAGAACGGCGTTTTAGTCATCTTGCCCATGAGGCACGGTTCGCAAGTACCAAGTGATTCATAATCAAGTGATTCCAGAAGCCCATCAGTATGGAGTTTCTTCATGCGTTTTACACCGATATGACCCAAACGGCAGTGCCACAAATAAGTTGCATTATCATTATCAACTCTGCATCTTTTGGTTTCAACACTATGAATATGTGTACTACTATCGAGATTCAATAAAAATAGACCACTCTTCAAGGGTGCATGACCATAAAAGATATTATTCATATAAATAGAACAACCATTATTCTCTGTCTTAAATGAATAACCGTCTCGCATCAAACAAGATCCAGATATAATGTTCATGCTTAACGCTGGCACCAAATAACAATTATTTAGGTCTAAAACTAATCCCGATGGTAGATGTAGAGGTAGCGTGCCGACCGCGATCACATCGACTTTGGAACCATTTCCACCGCGATCGTCACCTCGCCCCGAGCCAATCTTCGCTAATCCGTAGTTCCTGTTTGAGTTGCAAATATTAGCAATGTAACCAGTATCAAATACCTGTGTACTATGCGAGTATTAGTAAGGTACACATCAATAACATGTATATCACATATACCTTTGATCACCTTGCCATCCTTCTTATCCGCCAAATACTTGGGGCAGTTCCGCTTCGATGTCGATCGCTTAAAGTAAAAACACTTAGTTTCAGGCTTAGGTCCAGACTTGGGTTTCTTCTCTTGATCAGCAACTTTCTTGCTGTTCTTTTTGAAGTTTCCCTTCTTCTTTCCTTTGCCCTTTTTCTTGAAACTAGTGGTCTTGTTGACCATCAACACTTGATGCTCTTTCTTGATTTCTACCTCCGCTGCTTTTAGCATTGCGTAAGAGCTCAGAATTGTTTTAGTCATCCCTTGCATATTATAGTTCATCACGAAGCTCTTGTAGCTTGGTGGCAGTGATTGGAGAATTCTGTCAATGACACTATCATCCGGAAGAGTAACTCCCAGTTGAATCAAGTGATTATTATACCCAGACATTTTGAGTATATGTTCACTTGTGTAACTATTCTCCTCCATCTTGCAGCTATAGAACTTATTGGAGACTTCATATCTCTCAATCCGGGCATTTGCTTGAAATATTAACTTCAACTCTGGAACATCTCATATGCTCCATGACGCTCAAAACGTCGTTGAAGACCCGGTTCTAAGCCGTAAAGCATGGCACCTCGAACTATCGAGTAGTCATCGCTTTGCTCGCCAGATGTTCACAACTTCGGCGTTGCTCTGCAGCAGAGCTCGCACCCAGCGGTGCTTCCGGGACGTAATTCTTCCGGGCAGCAATGAGGATAATCCTCAAATTACGGACCCAGTCCGTGTAATTGCTACCATCATCTTTCAACTTTGCTTTCTCAAGGAACGCATTAAAATTCAACGGAACAACATCACGAGCCATCTATCTACAGTAAACATAGACAAGCAAAATACTATCGGTACTAAGTTCATGATAAATTTAAGTTTAATTAATCATATTAAAAACCTCCCACTTAGACAGACATCTCTCTAGTCATCTAAGTGATTACGTGATCCAAATTAACTAAACCATGTCCGATCATCACGTGAGATGGAGTAGTTTCAATGGTGAACATCACTATGTTGATCATATCTACTATATGATTCACGCTCGACCTTTCGGTCTCCGTGTTCCGAGGCCATATCTGTTATATGCTAGGCTCGTCAAGTTTAACCTGAGTATTCCGCGTGCGCAACTGTTTTGCACCCGTTGTATTTGAACGTAGAGCCTATCACACCCGATCATCACGTGGTGTCTCAAAGACGAAGAACTTTGCAACGGTGCATACTCGTGGAGAACACTTCTTGATAATTTTAGTGAGAGATCATCTTATAATGCTACCGTCAATCAAAGCAAGATAAGATGCATAAAGGATAAACATCACATGCAATCAATATAAGTGATATGATATGGTCATCATCATCTTGTGCTTGTGATCTCCATCGCCAAGCACCGTCATGATCACCATCGTCACCGCGCGACACCTTGATCTCCATCGTAGCATCGTTGTCGCCTCGCCAACTATTGCTTCTACGACTATCGCTACTGCTTAGTGATAAAGTAAAGCAATTACATGGCTTTTGCATTTCATACAATAAAGCGACAACCATATGGCTCCGCCATTGCCGATAACTCGGTTACAAAACATGATCATCTCATACAATAAAATATAGCATCACGTCTTGACCACATCACATCACAACATGCCCTGCAAAAACAAGTTAGACGTCCTCTACTTTGTTGTTGCAAGTTTTACGTGGCTGCTACGGGCTGAGCAAGAACCGTTCTTACCTACGCATCAAAACCACAACGATAGTTTGTCAAGTTGGTGCTGTTTTAACCTTCTCAAGGACCGGGCGAGCCACACTCGGTTCAACTAAAGTGAGAGAGACAGACACCGCGGTCACCTTTAAGCAACTAGTGCTCGAGCGGTGAAACCAGTCTCGCGTAAGCGTACGCGTAATGTCGGTCCGGGCCGCTTCATCTCACAATACCGCCGAACCAAAGTATGACATGCTGGTAAGCAGTATGACTTATATCGCCCACAACTCACTTGTGTTCTACTCGTGCATAAGACATCAACGCATAAAACCTGGCTCGGATACCACTGTTGGGGAACGTAGTAATTTCAAAAATTTTCCTACGCACACGCAAGACCATGGTGATGGCATAGCAACGAGAGGGGAGAGTATCCGTCCACGTACCCTCGTAGACCGAAAGCGGAAGCGTTATAACAACGCGGTTGATGTAGTAGTGTCGGGGATGAGTTCCGTCAGCACGACGGCGTGGTGACGATGATGATGCTCCACCGACGCAGGGCTTCGCCTAAGCTCCGCGACGATATGACTTCTCCGGCGCAGGGCTTCGCCTAAGCTCATGACGATATGACCGAAGTGGAATATGGTGGAGGGGGGCACCGCACACGGCTAAGGAACGATCCGTAGATCAACTTGTGTCATGGGGTGCCCCCGCCCCAGATATAAAGGAGCCAGGGGGTGCGGCCAGCCCTAGGGGGGGCGCCGAGGAGTCCTACTCCCAGGAGTAGGACTCCCCCTCCTAGTTGGATTAGGATTGGAGGAGGGGAAGAGGGAAGGGCCGCCCTCTCCTTGTCCTATTCGGACTAGAGGGGAGGGGGGGCCTGCCTGCCCGGCCGGCCCTTCCTCTTCTCTCTTATGGCCCATCAAGGCCCATAGACCTCCCGGGGTTCCGTAACCCCGGTGTTCGATAACTTCTGTTTTCATCCGGAACCTTTCCAAGTCAAACATAGGCTTCCAATATATCAATCTTTATGTCTCGACCATTTCGAGACTCCTCGTCATGTCCGTGATCACATCCGGGACTCGAACAACCTTCGTACATCAATACTTATAAACTCATAATGAACTGTCATCGAAGCGTTAAGCGTGCGGACCCTACGGGTTCGAGAACTATGTAGACATGACCTAGAACCATTCTCGGTCAATAACCAATAGCGGAACCTGGATGCCCATATTGGTTCCTACATATTCTCGAAGATCTTTATCGGTCAAACCGCATAACGATATCGTTGTTCCTTTTGTCATCGGTATGTTACTTACCCGAGATTCGATCGTCGGTATCCAATACCTAGTTCAATCTCAGCATTGGTAAATCTCTTTACTCGTTCAGTAATACATCATCTTACAACTAACTCATTAGTTGTAATGCTTGCAAGGCTTATGTGATGTGTATCACCGAGAAGGCCGGAGATACCTCTCCGACAATCGGAGTGACAAAACCTAATCTCGAAATCGCCAACCCAACAAGTACCTTTGGAGACACCTGTAGTACTCCTTTATAATCACCCGATTACGTTGTGACGTTTGGTAGTACCAAAGTGTTCCTCCGTAAACGGAGTTGCATAATCTCATAGTTACAGGAACATGTATAGGTCATGAAGAAAGCAATAGCAATATACTAAGCGATCAAGTGCTAAGCTAACGGAATGGGTCATGTCAATCACATCATTCTCCTAATGATGTGATCTCATTAATCAAATGACAACACATGTCTATGGTTAGGAAACATAACCATCTTCGATTAATGAGCTAGTCTAGTAGAGGCATACTAGTGACTATCTGTTTGTCTATGTATTCACACATGTATTATGTTTCCGGTTAATACAATTCTAGCATGAATAATAAACATTTATCATGATATAAGGAAATAAATAATAACTTTATTATTGCCTCTAGGGCATATTTCCTTCAGAAGATGCCACTCTTGCTGCGAGTATGAGGGCGCAGGACGACAGGCGGAGGTGGCGATGGAGCTGTCACCACAGGAGAGCTACTGTCCAAGAGTGGCGAAGAGGACGCGCCTGCAGGTGAGTCAACAAGTGCATCTGGCGGCACAGTCAAGCGTAGCACCTGGTCTGGAGTTGTCGACGAAGAATGGCCAGGCGTGTGGCAACGAGGAACCAGGCGACATGAGTGCACCGGCCGACACGAGCGCACCGGGCGACACGGGCGCTTCAGCGAGCCGACGTGCATGGGACATGCATGCATCCTCGATCGGTGAGGCCACCGGCCCAGGGGACCGAGCCGGGGGGTCAGCTGACCCAGGCGACTGCGGGGCCGCAAGCCCAGGCGTCGAGGCCATCGGGGCAGTCAGCCCAGGCGACGCGGGCATGCCAGCGAATCCACGTGCATGGGGCATGCATGTGTGATCGACGTCGGCGGAGGCCGTCGTATCAACGAGTGCAGCCGGCGTAGCAACAGCTGGCGTAGGTGGCGCACCGTCATCATCAAGCAGCTCCAGTCGGGCACCTCGTCCAGCACCTGCACCGTGGTTAGGCAACAACAGAGGAGAGTATGCAGCATCTACAAACTGATCATGCAATACTGGAAACGAGTGCAACTCGGTGACAGGAGTGTCAGTGGGCGACATGAGCGTGGAAAAAGGGAAGACAGTCTCATCAAACACAACATCACGGGAAATTTAAACACGGTTTGATGGAACATGGAGACACTTGTAACCTTTGTGGAGAGGACTGTATCCGAGGAACACACATTTTTTTGACCGATACTCAAGTTTATGCTTATTGTACGGGCGAAGATGTGGCCAACACGCACAAGCGAACACTTTGAGAAAGGAGTAATCTGGAGTTTCATGAAGCAACACTTCTAGAGGGGACTTCATGTGAAGAAGTCGTGTGGGAATCCTGTTTATCAAAAAACAAGCAGTAACAAAGGCATCACTCCAGAACCGAAACGGGACAGAGGCATGTGCAAGAAGTGTTAGCCCAGTTTCAACTATATGACGGTGCTTACGCTCAGCTGCACCGTTCTGCTGATGTGTATGAGGACAAGACACATGATGTGAGATACCAAGCTTCTGAAAGAAGGTGTTAAGATTACGGTATTCACCTCCCCAATCAGACTGAACATGAATAATTTTGTGCTTGAGTAACCGTTCAACATGTGCTTGGAATTGCATGAAAACATGAAACACATCAGATTTGCGCTTAATAAGATAAAGCCAAGTAAAGCGACTGAAAGGATCTATGAAACTGACATAATAGTTGTGCCCACTAACAGAGGTTTGGGCATAGCCCCACACATAGGAAAACACAAGTTCAAGAGGAGCCTTGACAACATGACTTGATACAGAAAAGGGCAACTGATGACTCTTGCCTTGTTGACAGGCATCACAAACTAGAAACTCCTTATTACTGGACTCAACGGGAAGACGATGACGATGAAGCACATGGCGCACAATGGGAGTGGCAGGGCGGCCAAGGCGAGAATGCCACTGCGACGACGACACCCGCACACCACTGAACACCTGAGATACTCGTGGCATATCAAGCACTCGTGGCACATCAAGTGCATATAAGCCGTTGCGAGCTCGACCACTAAGAAGGACGTCCCTCGTGTCCCGGTCCTTAACAAAAAAATGGAAAGGGTGAAACTCAACAAACACATTGTTGTCAAGAGTTAATTTAGGAACCGAGAGTAAACTACGTGTGACTGAAGGAACACGAAGGACATCAAGGAGACGCAAGGTTTTAGTGGTACGAGAAAGAAGAGATGCCTGGCCAATATGTGAGATGGGCATACCTGATCCATTGGCAGTGCGAACCTGATCATGACCAGTGTAGGGCTGACGAGTGGCCAACTTGTCAAGCTGGCTCGTCAAGTGGTCCGTGGCGCCTGTGTCCATGTACCAGGCAGGATCCACAGAGTATGAAGGAGTGAACCCGGGCTCCTGTGTGGCAAGAGCAGCTTGCTTCTCATTGCCCTTCCCATTGTTCCCGATGCCAAGGAAATCACGTTTGAACCGACGATGACACCGAGACGCCAAGTGCCCCTCAATACCACAAAGCTGACACTCGACACCACCACCACACGCCTCGCAGTGAAGTCGCTTGCGACCAGCCGTTGGAGGAGCGGGAGCGGGCGGACGAGGTTGGTTGCCCGAGGGCGGCGGTGGCTTCTGCTTGGCACCACGGGCACCTCCGCGAAGAGCACATTCGCAGAAGGGCCCTCCGTGCAGACTCCAACAGAGCGACGAGCAGCGAGCCGCTGTTCCGTGTTAAGGAGGCGGGCGTAGAGGTCACGGGGTGGCATCGGCGTGTCATGCCCGTTGACATTTTCAACCAGAGAGTCATAATCCTCGTCCCGTCCATTAAGAATGAATTGAGTAAACTCCTCATCACGGAGCGGCTTCCCAATGGAGGACAGTGTATCGTCCAAACTTTTGACTTTCTTGAAGAAAGCAGTGATAGAGAGATCATTCTTCTTGACCTCACCCAGCTGATTGCGTATAGCAGACGAACGTGCGAGCGACTATGAGGAGAAGCTGGAGTCAAGCGTGGTCCATGCATCCCTCGACGTGGCGGCAAAGACAACCATGCCAGCCACGGACGGAGTGAGCGACGACTGAATAGCACCCAGGATGGCTTGATCTTGAGCAGTCCACCGACGATGAGCAGGGTCAGGGACCATGACAGAACCACCATGGGACGAGGGCACCAGAACCATAGCCGGAGGGCACGGCAGGGGGCCATCAACATATCCTTCAAGGTAGTGGCTCCGCATCAGCGGCAATACTTGAGCGCGCCACAGGAGATAGTTATCAGCAGAAAGCTTCACCGTCACCAGATGGGCGAAGTGAAACGGCCCTGGTTCGGTCATCGGCACGGAGAGCGGCAGATCAGGTGGCGGACCAGGCGGCAGAACAACACTATATGGGACTAGTGCCTCGGCCGATGGTTGTTGATGATGGCCGTAAGCCGCCGAGGAGTGCGCACCATACGGGAGCGCAGGAGGAGCGGTGTACGGCTGGGCAGCAGCGTAGGACGTCAAGGCTGTAGCAGAATACGGCGCATACAACGCAGCCGACGGCGCGAGGTAGGGCGCCGGGTACGGGCCGCCGTACGGCGCCTGGATGGGAGCACCATAGGGCCCCCAGGCCGCATCGTGATACGGGCCCGGGGCTGGAAGACCACCGTAGGCCGCCTGCCAATTGGCGGCGTAGGAGGCCGGTGGTGGAGGCGTGCCCCGCGACTGGATCGGGGTGGCCGCGATCGGAGGCGCAGCAGGCGACCGAGGCGGCGGCAACATGGCGGGCGATCGACGCGGCGCGGGAGGATGTGATCCCGACGCAGTATATCGTGCCCAGGCAAGTGGAGGCGACCCCAGGAATGGCGGTTCCATCGCCAGAGTGGAGAGAGGCGGCGCGGCGGCGGGGGCCGGCGCGACGGCAGCAGAGGAGGCGGAAGCGTGACGCGGATCGAACGCGTCGTCTGATACCATGTTAGACGTATTAGGGTTTGGAACAATGCTCGATGCCCTTGGTGGGTACGGCTGTCATATATTTATAAGAGGGAACCGTACAAATACAAGTTGTGTTACAACACGTATATCTAATATATACTTAGTCTAACAGCCACCGATGCTCCCCCGATCTGGCGTCTTCCTTGTCAACGGTGCGCATCGGCCATCTCTCTGATAACCAGCCATTGGGCCTCGCTCGGGGAGGTGGCGGGGCTTGAATTAGCCTGTCTGAATTTGAGATGCCATTGTAATATTTGAAAAAGAAGGACGGTCGGTACATTGCTTACTTGGGAGCTTGTGCCCAATCAATGTCGACCGGTGGGAACGGCAGCATCGAGCTTGGACGTCGCCGAGATAGGACCAATCCAGCGAGGGTGTGAGGCTGGTTGTAATGGGAGTATCATAGCTAGTATCATGCATGCCAACTAGGCAACATTGATGAGGTGACATAGAATTAAATGAAGTAAGAGAGGGTTGAGTATCATATCATGATACCGTATCATAATAAATGCTACACTAGTATGTGTCATGCATGACAATAAATAAAGTCATCTATGATACTACCATATGATACCATGCATTAGGGAGGTAGTATCATACACTAGTATCATATGCATGATACTAACTTATGATACTACCCATTACAACCAGCCTGAAAGCTCGATGGCGACGAGCTGTGGCTGCTAGAGGTCAATGCCTCGAGAGCCACACCTACCATACCGAACTCGGCGTAAAAGTGCATACATCTGACAACTTGAAAACAAAGTCTCGGCTTGAGTTGACTTTGTGACCCATTTCCCCTCTCCAGCAGCCGCGCCCTCCTCAGCCCCGTGCCCCCGACGCTTCCCCGATTTGGCGGCCGCCATGTCGGAGGTATGCATCAGTGGCACATTGTAATTGTGCCATCTCTCTGAAAAGTCGCTCGGGGAGGTGGCGGGCTTGAATAAGACTTTGAGATGTTGGTGTAATAGTTGGAAGAAGAAGAACAGTCAGTACATTGCTTACCTCGGTGCTCGTGCTCAATCAATGTCAACCGATGTGCATGGTGGCAACGAGCTTAGCGAGGTTGTGGAGAGAGGACCCGACGAGGGGGTGGAAGCTCGACGGCACCGACCCATGGTTGTGAGAGGTCCATGGCCTCGAGCGCCTATTCAAGTCTCACATTTCTTCTTTGATTTTGCTCCTTAAATGGAAAAATGTTTTAAAGATTGCCCACTAGCATTGATGGATCATGTCCCTTGGATCACTAGAATGGATGGTCCACATTCCTTAAGAAGGCAAAATTACTCGGCTAATTGGATAAAACCAGATGAAAACTCCATTCAAGGGCATGAGGCTGTCCTCGGGTGGAAACTAGCGAAAACTACATTTAGCATATACCAATTCTTTTCCCTAGCAAAAAACATAGGGTTTCTTTGTCCTTTGTCAAGGTCTTGCGACGTCGCCAAGAGTTTCCTCAACGATTGTGAGATTCTTCCCGTTGATTGTCGATCTCTCTTCCTAAGATCCACGGATTTGTTCCGTCCATGGAGCTAGGGCTCTTGAAGGCAGATCTGGCAGAAAGTCTAGTGGAAAAAGCAAGAACTGTGTTGATGATCTCTTGGGCCGATTGCATCTGCACGAGGAGAACAATAATGACGTTGTGTGGGAAGATGAAGTCATGGAACTCCCGCAACAAGCCAAGTGGTGGCGATCATGATAGTGCACACGACACGAGGGGTTTAGCCTAGTGCGCTATTCTTGAACATAAGATTGGCTTGGAATCATGCATAAGATGTAATTTGGAGAAGGATTGAAGATAACCTCTTTACGATTAAATCCAAGTGTTTAGGGACTGGAACAAAGCTATGTTCATGGGTCCCCGGCTCTTTAAAACCAAGCTCTATTGATTGAAGAGTATGACAAATTTTGGAATCCTAGATCGATAGTCCTTGACAAGATATTTGTCCAGGCGCAAGTGCATATGTTGCTGGATAATTTCATCCATGAAAAGAACATATGTGGCATATGTAGGACTATGGGTGAGATACTTGAGGTTTTTTTTACAGAAAATTTTCGATCTATTCATCTTCAATCATGGCAATTACAACGAATACCAGAAATAATAGAAATCACATCCAGATCCGTAGACCACCTAGCGACAACTATCAGCCTTTGAAGCGATCCGGAGCGCCGCCATCATCGCCCTCCATCACGGACTCGGGCACAACTTGTTGTAGTAGACAGTCGGGAAGTCGTCGTGCTAAGGCCCGTAGGACCAGCGCATTGAACAACAACCGCCGCAGATACTTGAGGTTTAGATCAAGTTGTCGTCTGGTTTCGTAGGAGAGTTTTGCCTTCGTGTAAAGATGAATGTTAACAAAATAATCACTAGGTTTGTGTACATTACAAATGGAGGGGAGAAGGAGTGGTACCAGGTTAAGTATGAGAAATTGCCAATCTTCTATGTTAATTGTGAATTGATGGGACACTAGCACCAGGAATGTGGTGATGGAATTCATGATGAATCAAAAATTGAATAGGGTGACTTTATTTTAGCCAATGGAGGACGAGCAGGTAGAGGTCCTGGAAGGGGCGGTGGTCATAGTTTTGGAGGAGTTTGGAGGAGGTTGGGGATCTAATGATGGCTTCTAGGAGGATGTAGATGCGCTCTTCATGAAGGATATGGCCGTGGGCATGGCCAGATGTGAGATTGCACCTAGGTGTTTTAACATTGTATTTCAGGGGGTGGCAGTGGTGTACCTGAAAGATCAGAACCCGGATGCAAGAACGAACCTTTATGTTAGCCATGACGCTAGGATGCATGAGGAAGAGGCACTAAATGTTGTTAGATATACGACATGCAATATAAACGGCGAAGATCAAATCCGCACAGAGGACACAAGGATTTTAATGTGGACCCCCCCACCCTAATGAGAAGGGTAAAAACCACAGCGTAGCCAATGAAACTTCACTATACCGGGAGAGATTACAAACACAGGGGATTTACAACTGATGATCTTCTCACATGTGGCGTCTTACAAAGGATACACACACACTGATCCGCTATGGCCCAAGCCTCCTGACAACAGGCCTCTGCTCTGCTCCGTCAGAAGTTAGCCATATCTGAATTTGGATTACAACTTAACAAACACCGTCATTGTTACCTCCTTGGCTGAGGAAATTGCAAGGGTTGGCGTCAAGGAAAGAAGGATGGGTGTGGAGGAGGCCTTGGCCGAGATAGAGGTCGAGATTGCTGAGGAGCTGGTTGTCGTGGCCGAGGAGAAAGGCAAGGCTGCCTTGTTGATTTCCTCTAATAATTGCGATGATGCCAAGTTGCCAACGACCCCAATTATACATTGAGGATCCCCAAAGGGTATAGAGGGAGGTAGTCGATAGCAAATGTGATTGAACCGTGCACTATCGAGGGGATCAGGAGGTACTACGCTCAGTTCGAGTTGAAGAAGCCGGAGAATTAGTTTCTTCCATGTATCTGTCGATTTACGTTTGACTACATAGTTTTATGTTATGTTTGTTTCGCTAAAACAAGTTCACCCAGTCGTGCGGTCATGTTTGGTAATGTGTGTTTGGAGTTTATGCTATGTTGTGTCTGAATATTTCATATTGTGTTCAAAATTAAGTTCACCCACAAAAAGGAATAAATTAAGTTCATACATGTACTATTAAAAGTGAATGTGTATGTAGTCATTCATTGACACAGCCTCCCATCCATCGAAGGTACACCCCGCTGATTTTTTCTTACGTAATTCACTCTTCCACCAGTTTTTACTGATTCTTTCTATCCCGAGACAGCCATCCCACGCCGCATGAACCGCTCCCCTCCTCACCTGCATCTCTTGGTGCTCGATTTCCCCTCACGTAGGGTTCCTTGGGATCAGAGCTGGCCAAACGGCCCGTGCCTAGCATGCCGGCCCGCGAGCATGCTGGCACGACACATGATGGGCCAGGCCCACCACGGGCTAATCGGGCCGTGCTAGTCACGTGGTGCACCGTGCATAGGCCACAAGGTTGAGCACATGGGCCGGCACGACACGACCCGTTTATTTATTTTATCTTTTATATATGGAATTAAACAACCCAATAGGCCAAAAATAGCCTAGCAGGCCAAGCGACATGTGGGCCTATCTTGCACAGTGGGCGGCGGGCTATCCAGATTAGCCGAGGGGCCATGCCTCGGCTGCTAGGCGCAGCACATGGGCCAACAAAACATGGACCATTTACTAATCGTGGCCCAGTGGGCCGTGCCATGCCATGCACGATTAGCATGTGTAGGGTTGTGTTGTGTCGTGCCGGCCCGTTTGGCCAGCTCTCATCCTAATAGAGGTTGCGTGCTGCCGCTCAATTCCCCATCCCCTTTCCCCTTCCTCCTGGACTACCCATGGCTGGCCCTTCTTCCACCATGGATGGCGAGCGACCCCCATGGCGACCCATGCCTACTCTGCAACAGCGTGGAGGACCAGGCCCTTTTGATGCAATATGATGGTGAGGATCAGTGTGCGCACCACCACCTTCGCTGCTTGCACATGGGAGTCATCCCCCAATGCCAGGTATTCATTCATGTCCATCACTCCACCACCAACAAGGAGGACACTGATGCATCACCGCTCCTCTGATCTCAATGCCTTAGCTGTCACCCATCCTACGATCAACCTCCGCTTGACAGAAGAAAAAGTCCACACACAATGCCCCTCTCTCCTCCCTTTGAAACCCTAGAGTTCCGACGAACCATGGCGACATGTACCAGCGACGATCCAGATGAGGGCCCCAAGGCACTCACCCGCGAGCACTGGAGGAGACCATGCCCTAGGAGGGGAGGAGGTGACCATGGCTACAAGTAGCAGGACCACGAGTCGCCGGCCGCTATGGTTGAGGCTTCGTTCGAGGTTTGTTCCCCTCCACTCTCCTTCCTCCAATTTTCTGGAGAAATGCACACCCATGAGAAAACTAGGTCAGTAGTTTTAGTCTTTAATATAGATGCCCTTTATCATGATCTTTTTATTATCCCTATTGGCGGTTTGGTTTTGTTTTGAAAATTGACAAGTAAATGGACTTTTTTTGCAGGGATAAAAGCAAATTAACTCCTAGTATACCATTATAATTAGGAAGACTGTCAAATGCTATGTTGCTTCTTCAAGGAAGATATTCATTTTGTTGCATTTGTACTTTCGAGCTCCGTCCAAGCACCAACGCAACCGAGCTCCCTCCAGAGTGGCTTCCGCCTCACCATCCTGAGTGGGAGGAGGAAAGGACCCCGCCGCAGCCGAGCCGCCGGGGTTGGGAGATGACCAGGTGTGGCTCTGGCGGTGGCTAGGGTTCGCTCCTGGCCACCTGCGGGAGTGACCGAGGAGTGTGTCATTCTGTGAATTCTCCTGTGGTTTTCATCAATACGTGATCTTGAAACTCAAAGTCTCGACTCCCACTCAAACCCCCTCGTCGCTCTGCTTGGGCTACTTGGGAAACCTAGTGCGTCGCTGGTAGGCTCCCCTGCAGCACCTCCTTGCGTGTGCTTTTGCTATACAAGGAAAATCCCATTGGTGCGTAGCAGCATGGCAAGATTTCCTTGCACATGTATGCTCCATATAAAAATTTCCCTTCAAGATGATACATAGGTTGAGAAATATAGCAATTCCTGTTATTTTGACTACTACTCCGAGATTGTTATCGGTTAGACCATGTTATATTAGGAAGGAGGACGCCGATAACTGCCACACGTGTGGGCTGTAAGGTTTAGTGCCACACGATTCGTTCGGCAACAATGCTTGCCAGCCCGCACACCCCCATGCGGGCGCAGCTGCCAGCGCCCGAACGATCGGGCAGCCACATATGTGGCCCGCACACCACCGTGCGGCAGCAATTGCCAACGTCCGCACATTTACCTCTGGCCCCGCTCCCCTAACCCCTCCTCCAACTCCTTCGTTTACCTCTGGCCCGCTCGTCTCGTTCCTCTCCGCCGATCTGCACCCAAATCGCCATGGCAACAAGGTCGACTACGCCAAAATCGTAGACCAAGAATACGTCAAGGAACCCATTTTTTGTAGATACGTCCTGCAGTTGCCGCCCTCACTCTGTCGTCTCTACCCTCACATCCCACATCTCAGTATGGTTCGAAAATTTGAGATTTGGCGAATTGCCATGCCTAACGCACGAATTGATATCAAAGGGGTGACTGCTGTCTCTAAAAGCCAGAATTGCCACACGTATTCATCCAAAGTTATCCCATATCTGCTGGGATGTATGGCAGTTAGGTGTGTTGGTAGATATAGGAGAGAGGGGAAAATTAGTTGCTGTTTTGCATCACCTAATCTTCCATGTGGTTCCAACAGTAGTTGCCAACTAGTGAAATTCAAGTGGATTGCTCTAGGAGAAACACTGGGCATGTATCCGAATGGGAAAAAATAGTTTCCGCCTTGGACCACATGATTTGCCATGTGGTTCCAACAATATTTGCCTCATTAGTCTGGATGATTTTCCATTAGGCAGCCAATTGCCACCCAAAAATCAGTTTGACAAGTGAAAATCAGATGCTACATTTTTTGTGATGCTCATTGAAGATAGGGTATGCAAGGTAGAATGCAAACTAACACAACAGGTGTCTGTGCGTTATGCATCTAGGTTTTGGGGACTAACAAAAGGAAGGATGGAATCAAAGCGAAGGTTGAATCCTTGGTTTTTCAGACAGCCGCAAATCGACGCCATGGGATGTCTACAGCAACCGCAATTCATCGGGGCCATTGCTGCCTCTACTACAAGAATATGGAGACATGGGTGCGTTTCCGTATCAAGCAAAAAGGATATTTTGCCATCTTTGAAGGCAGAATAATGACAAACGTATGATGTTTGTTATACACATTTGCATGGAATTATACTTTGCCATCAGAGGTCCCATGGCAAAACTGCGCCAGGAGTAAATGTGAGTGCCTCACAATCAGGACAACAAACATCGGACGAAAGAGAATGCAAATCAAGGTAAAGTATGAAAGAAAGAACATCATATCATGAAACAGGGAAACTTACTAAAAAATGACATTTGCAGCAACTGCGTGTACCGCATGGCAACAACTAACAATGGGAGACCTGCCATCAACGTATTATGCAGGTGAGAATAGAGAATGGAGAAAGTAAATGGTTAATGAATGCATTTACCATCCCAAGGCAACAGCAGCTGCCATGAATGGTCAAGGGACAAAAATAACTTGTGTATTCAGAATGAATTGCCATGTGGTGATGGTCTAGCAGTTGCCAAGCTATGGCAAATTTAGTTGCCATGATGTGGTACCTGCATTTGCCATGCTGTGGTAACTACATTTGCCATCATGTTTCACTGCTCTTGCCATCATGTGGCATATGCAGTTTCCACCATTGATCATGTTTCAGTTGCCATCACTGATTATGAAGAGTTGCCATGTATCCATAAATATAATTTCCATGTCGTGATAATTAACTTTAGTTGCCATCATATTTGCAGGTATACTGCCATTATGTGGAAACTGCAGTATACATTACTGATAAATGTATAGTTGTCATAACTGCTTACTTGCAGCTGCCATGCAAGCATAACTACATTTGCCACGATGAAATAATAGCTACAATTGCCATGCAGGAGGTTCAACTACAGACACAAACACTGAAAATGCTTGTGCTATGTACACCTCAGATCACCCAGGAGGGTCGCTACAAGATCCGGTCAACCAACATATAGGGTTGGAGATGCAATTATTTGGCAAAGCAAAAGAAAAACCAACCTCCTTCGCGGGTTTATTGGCACCAGCCACAACGTTCCGTGGGGGTGGGTCGACAAAGTCATCGTCATCGTCTTCCTGTTTTTGTAACAGACGGCAAATACACATTAGTGAGTGCTAATAAAACATGGTACATTTGCCCTGAGCACCACCAAAAGTCTGGCAATTGATAATTTTCATCATCGCAGTGAAAATTGCCATGGTTCAGAAGATGACAAACAAGGCTTAAAATATGAAAATTTTAAAAAATGATCTACATAGTTGCCATATGTTACAGAAACAGAATGACAACCACAAAGGTGGGGATATGTTATTATTTGCCATGTATTCACAAACCCGATGGCAACTAAATGTACTGTAATCAGATATTGAGTTGCCATCTGTTAGGGAAACATAATGGCAACAAAGTAAATAGACACGCTGGAATATCATGTTGTCGTATGCCGACAAACACCATGGCAACTAATTTAACTTGGGGCAAAGATTGACTTGCCACCAGTACACACCCATACAAACATGCAGTTGCCATTCTGGTAGGTAAATAGAACGACAAAAATATGATGATGGCAATGTTCAAATACCAGTTGCCATGTGTCAACAAACATCGCATCAACTAGTTTAAAATGAAAAGGAGCTACATAGTTGACATATGTTACAAAAAACAGAATGGCAACCACAAAAAGGGGGGCATCTTTTATTATTTGCCATGTCCACGACAACCACCGGGGCAGCTAATGTACTGAAATCACCTATTGAGTTGCCATCATTGGGAAAGCAGAATGGCAACAAAGTAAATGAACATGCTAGAAAGAACAGAAATGCCATGAACATACAATGCACGATGGCAAACAACACAAATTGAGGTTCAGCCTGCAAAAGACATGGCAAAAAAATCTTGGTGTAAAAGAGGAGTTGCCACCTGCTAACTAAAATACAGTGAGACAATTGCCATGTAACACTACAACAGCAATACAACTAATATACTAGGTAACAAAGGGAGTTGCCACCTGCAAACTAAAATAAGTAGGCAAATTGCCATGTAACACTTGAAATGCATGGCAAATAATATCTTAGGGTAAAGTGGGAGTTGCCATATGCTCCTAAGCACAATAGGTAGATGCCAAAGAAGCACTAAATAAAGACATGGCAAATAATATCTTGGGGTAAAGAGCAGTTGCCATCTGCTTAAAATCACAGTGAGGCAATTGCCTGTATCCTTTGCATAAACATGGCGAAAAACTGACAGTTTGGGTTAAAGAGATAGTTGCCATCTACTAACTAAACAATGTGGCAAATTGTAGCTAAGCCAGTAGATTCAAGTTCACCTATTTGCACATAACAACATGGCAACTAACTGAGTTTCATGAAACAACCAACTGCCATTAACCTACACACGAAATGCACATTCCACATGGCAATGCAAATCTAGGGTTCTTGCCAAAATCTTAGGCCTGGATTTCAATCATAACACCACCTCTAAAAATAGCGAACCACTGCCTACGAGACCATCAGATGAAAAAAACAGAGAATGAATCGGCGAGAACGGGCGAGCCTCGCCGGCGTGATTTCCCACCGCCGCGACAACATAACTTGCTAATGCTGGGCCTAATGGCACACCGGCGACTCCTCGCCGACGGGGAGAACTCGAGCGCTCC
Organism: Aegilops longissima; assembly: GCA_021605205.1. NCBI lineage: Eukaryota > Viridiplantae > Streptophyta > Magnoliopsida > Poales > Poaceae > Aegilops > Aegilops longissima. The sequence continues at coordinate 143,369,285 of CM038682.1, read as the reverse complement.
GTAATCCACTCGAATCTCAATGGATTCGAAGCAGAAGAAATGGGGGAGGGGAGGCAGATTGAGACCAACCGAAGCACCGTTACCTCTGCGCGGTGAAGGCTCCGGCGACGAAGCTCCGGTTGCTTGAGCTCCAGCAACGGCTACGAGTCCCCGCGACATTCCCGTCGCCGCCTCTCCTCTGCTACGCCATGGAATCACCTCCGCTCCGTCCGGGACCCGCCATTGCTCTCAAATGGGGGAGTTGAGTGGGGGAATGGGGACATGATTCGGGCGGGGTGGGAAAAATTGCGGGGAAGAGGAGACGGGGGAGAGGAGGAAGAAGAGTTGTACGGGGCGTGCGGGCGCGGTGGTAGTTCTACCGCACATCGGGGTAGCAACCGCAAGCTCTGTGTGTGCAACCGGCGTGTGGGCGAACACTCTCACACACCACACACACGACTTGTCCTACGTGGCACACAAAATTAACCAAAACATGCCAAGATTCGTGCAGAAACTGTTGAACGGCGAGGAATGCGTGTGGTTGAGTTGGCTAACGCCCACACGTGTGGGCGTTAACATTTCCGTAGGAAGAATCACCATGAGGTGTGTCCAAGTAGGACTAGTGTTTAGTGGTACTTTACCAGGTGCGCTAGCTCCGTCTAAGTATACGTGTACCCCGTCCCCATGAGAAACAAAGCAAGATATCGATCAAAGCCAGGCCAGCTCAAACCAGGTCGCTCTTCTTCGAATATAAGTAGCTTATATCGATCGAAAGTGATGACAAACATGGCCGTAATAAAAGGGATGGTGGAGCTGGCCATAATCGGCGTATCGGCCCTCACTACTGTTGGTTTATCCTGGACAGCGTGGAACCTGTACGAGAGAGAGATGAAGCCCTCCTCCTCGAGGACGGGCATGTCACAGCCCAGAATTGTTTGTAATTAGTGGCATCCGCATTCATGCATCATGTTTGTTTCAAAGGAAATTTTAAAGTGGGGATGACCAAGCCCTAGCACTAAAGCAATTCAAATAGGTTTAACTAAAAATATTTTTCCGTGAATCCAAATGGCTTTAAAAAAATGTTCATCATTTCTGGAAAAATGCTATAAACCATAACCAGAGGTGTTGCACATTTTCATGACATATTTGGTCACTGGATTAAATCATATAGTATTTGAATTTAGGCATTTAAATACTATAGAATATTTAAAATGTCCAAATAATCCTAAACTAAAATGTTCCATGTTGGATATATCCAAACAGTGGCCATGAGCAGTTTGGAGATTTTTGAGTGTGCCTAAGTATTTTTAATAAAGCCCAGAACAAAATAACAAAATAGAATAAGAGAGAGAGAGAGAGAGAGTAGCTGGTCACTTACCTTGGCCCAGTACTGTAGTTGGCGGCCCAGTCCACCAGCGCCTCCAGGTTGTCTTCAACCTGAGGCAGCTGCGTGGCAGCAGCACAGCCGAGCCGCGCTAGCTCCTCCTTCCTGCCTGCGTACTCCCCCGACGCCCTGGACGCCTCTGGCATCGCCACGCGCCCCCTGGACCCTCTCTCACTCTCCCGTGCTTCCCCCCTCCTCTGTTTCTCTCGCGCACAGCCACCCGAGCGCGCCGTCGCCACCGCTCGTCGTTGCCACGACCATCGGCCCTCCCTCGCTTCCCCGACTAGTCCACAAGCTCTGCGACGTCGCCCTCGACCCCCTCACCGAGCCACGCCCCGCCGGAAGCCCTGCAGCGTCGCCCTCGAGCTCATCTTCAACCTTCGGCAGCCGGCAACCTCACCTTCGATTCGCCGCCGTTCGTGCTTCCCCGACCTCCCTGAGCTTCTTTTCAGCACCCCTGTGAGCTCCTGATCCTCCCCCTATGCTCTCCCCCTCCGTTCCCATTCTCTATCCGCCATCCCCGAGCACCCGAGCTCCGGCCGCTGCCATGGCCGACGAGCCTTGCGCTCGCGAGCTCCTCCGCTCAAACCCGCCGCACGGTTGTGCTCCTGGAGCTCCCAGGAGACCAGAGAACCCCTTTGGCCAGCCGCTAGCACTCCGAAGCCTCGTCCCGCTTGACGTCCGAACACCGGCCGCCGCGCTTGTCGTCGCCGGCGAGATTCCGGCTGCCCCGTGACCACCCGTATGGTCCATTTGATGCTTGAGTGCAAGAGCTCATGCTCGGTGCCTCCCGGCGACAAGCGCAGCTCCTAACATGTTTCCGGCGATCTTCCGCCGCGAGTCGTGGTCGCCGCCGGCCGAACCCCGGCGAGTGCCGACGTGGCCACTTAATTTGGGCCTAAACACCCCGGTAATCATCCCCTGGTGCCACTGCCATGTGGGCCCCGGTGCCAAAATTAATTAGCTTAATTTCTGTTTAGATTAGTGCTAATCTTGCGGACCCCATGTGTCAGTTTTGACTTTGACCAAGTCAGCGTTGACCGGTCCCACCTGTCAAACACCCAAACCAGCCTGAGACACTGACCAGTGGGCCCCACTGGTCAGGTTTGACCCGGACCAGCCCCTTTGACCTGCTGACGTCATGCTTGCACATTGCTGACACAGTAAAGGAATTTCTGGATTAAATCTAATTCAGGAAATTCCAGAAAATGTTTAAAACTTGTAAAAATCATAGAAATTCAACCGTAACTCCAAATGAGATAAATTATATATGAAAAATGATCAGAAAAATCCAATCTATCCATCTGTACCATTTTCATGCATGTTAGAACAATTTATAGCTGCTGTTTAGCACAAATCATATAAATGGCATTTAAATATCCACATATGGAGTTTGAATTTGAATCTTGGATTCAAACCAACTCCATTTAATCTGCTGCTAGTTGCATTAGCTCAAATCACAGCATTTTGACATGTCATGATCATGCATCATATTGTGCATTGCATTGATTGTGTTCTTCCTTGTTTGCCGGTGTTTGTCCCCCCCTCGATGAGCGTTGCAATCGACGATGAGTTCGATGACACCGATGAAGAGCTATAATATCTTCAAAAGTGCGAGTGCAAGCAAAATCCCTTGTTCATTCCGATATAATCCCACTCTCTCGCTCCTGCTCTCTTTTACTTGCATTAGGACAACAACGATTCATCTGTTACTTGCTGCGGTAGCTGAACCCCTTTATCCTCTGCATGACCTGTCATTCCACAGTAAATAGATGAAACCCACTAGCATGAGTAGGAGTTGCTTGAGCCCTGTTGTGCCTACTCATTCATGCTTGTTTGTCATGCCTACTACTGCTTAGAGTTGAGTCAGGTCTGATTCATCGGAATGAATCGGAAGTGTGTAAACATGTCCTATTGTTGAGAGCTAAGTGTGTGAACACGTTTTGGTAAAGGTAGCGGTGAGAGGCCATGTAGGAGTACATGGTGGGTTGTCTCATTGCAGCCGTCCTCAGGAACTGAGTTATGTGTTTGTGATCCATGAAACAGTTACTACCACGCATTGGGCCCGAAACCAATGGAGCCTCTCGGCTTCTTAACCACCCTTGTTCTCTGTCCAGGAGTTGCAACTAGTTTCTGGTGTTTGTAGGATATGTGTTGGAGGCCGTGTGTAGCGCTGACCCTAGGGGTGGGCTATGATGCGGTAGATACACCGTGGCCGGTGTACCGAATGCCCGTTTGGTATCTCGGGAACCTGCACACATCGTTAGGCGTTAGTGGAAACCTCGGCGGACTCCTGTGGATGGAACCGAATAGGCGATAAACCTGGACTAGAGACTTGAGTGTTTAGGTAGGCTGTGGCCGACACCCACGTTGGGCTTCCGCTTGAAGGTTGCCGAGTACATGTCGTAAACGGCGGTAAGTGGTTAGGCGTGTGTGAAGAAGTACACCCTGCAGGTTAATATGATCTATTGAATAGCCGTGTCCATGAAAAGGACTTTGGGTTGCCTATAACAGTTCATAGACAAGTGAAAGTGGATACTCTAAAATGCGCAAGATAAGCGTGAGTGCTATGGATGGCGTTCTCGTAGGGAGGCGGAGGCGGGTCCATAGTGGTGTATTGATATGGTAAATATGTGGACTCGTGTGCACCACCTCAAAAGAGTTACTTGCAGTCATAGTTCAGGATAGCCACCGAGTCAAAGCTGGCTTGCTGCAGTCAAACTCCACCACCCCCTTTGTTGATAATGATGCATATGTAGTTAGTTCTGATGTAAGTCTTGCTGAGTACGTTTGTACTCACGTTTGCTTATTTTATGTTTTGCAGAGAGACGTCAGTCTCGCTAGTAGTTCCGTTTGGACTTCGACGTTTAGCTTGTTACCTCAGCTACGATCTTGTGCCCTCGTCAAGATGTGGTAGATAGTCAGGCTTCTCAGCCTTTTTCATTTGTAGATGTCGTACTCGGACATGTTAAGCTTCGCTTGTGCTTTGACTTGTATGCTCACGAGTGTTGGGTCATGAGACCCATGTTTGTAATATCTCGCTCCTCGGGCCTAATGAATAAATATTTGAGTCGAGAGTTATGTTGTGATGCCATGCTATATTTACACATATTGAGCATATTGTGTGCATGTTTGAAATGCTTGGTATGTGTGGGATCCGACAATCTAGTTGTTTATCCTTGGCAGCCTCTCATATGGGGAAATGTAGTCTAGTGCTTCTGGCGATAGTAGTCCTTCTGACCGGTTCACGGAGTCCTGCTAGCCCAAAGACTACTGCTCTGGACACTTGACTGGCCGGCATGTGTTTCACGCCGTTCTGTCTGTCCCTTCGGGAAATGTGACGCGGTGACATCCGGAGTCCTACCTAGCTCTGCTACAGCCCGGGTTCCCGAGTCTCGTTAGCCAGTGCTACAGCCCAGATTCACACGCTGGCGACCGACATGCTCGATGTGATTCATGTATGCCTATCCCCATGGGTTAGTGCCGCTTTGGGTTCACGACTAGCCATGTCGGCCCGGTTCTCTGTCATATGGATGCTAGCGACACTATCATATCGTGAGCCAAAAGGTGCAAACGGTCCGGGCCATGGTAAGGCGACACCCGTGGGAATACCGTGCGTGAGGCCGCAAAGTGATATGAGGTGTTACCGGCTAGGTCGATGTGACTTGGAATCGGGGTCCTGACAGGGCACCCTCAAGACCTTGGCCGCCGGCGCGTCTGATCCTGTCATCGACCGCAACGACGAGATTGACCGCATCATCCGCATCCTTTGCCGCCGTACCAAGAACTGCGCAGCGCTCGTCGGACCGGCCGGTGTCGGCAAGCACTACAAAAAAAAAATACACTTCCATGATGATACGTGTTTGTCACATTATGTCGCGTTTTTTGTCATGCATGTACATCCATGATGATTACCTGTGCTGTCGTAGAAGTGTTCCATGCTATTACCAAAATTATCATCACGGAAGTGTCCACTTCCATGATGATAAATCACGCGTCACAGAAGTGCTTTCGTCAAGGATGACCGACACGTGGCATCCACCGTAACGGAACACCGTTAAGCTATCGGATCGGGTTTTGGATCCGATAACCCGTTAACAGCCCCGACCAATGAGGATTTTCCACGTGTGAAATCATCATTGGCTGGAGGAAATACGTGTCGGCTCATCGTTGGGACAGATGTCATCCACTCATTGGACAGAAGGCGCCTATAATACGTCGACACGTGGCACGGCCCAACAGAGGCTCATTCCTGTGAAAAGGCCGACCCGTTTGACTTGGTCAAAAGGTTGCGGGCCGGCCCATGGAAAGCCTGTTAGCGGCATGTTCGCATATAGCCCATATACAACCCGCTAAACCAAGGCCCGTTACGCCCTATCCGAATTAAGCCCTGTAGCATCATCTGGGTCATCCAATATGATTCCTGCCCGTTTTCACTTCTGGCCCATGTATGACCCATGACGTCTTTCGGCCCATATGATGCCCTTTGTAACTCTTGGCCCATTAACGGCCCGTGGTGAAACTGGCCCCTAATGAATAGTGTATCACTTTACACCCATTAACGGCCCGTGGTGAAACTGGCCCGTAATGAACAGTGTATCACTTTACACCCATTAACGGCCCGTGGTGAAACTGGCCCGTAATGAATAGTGTGCTGTCATCAATAGGGTGGAACGCATTAACCAGTAGAAACCTTGCTTCAAGGTAGATTCTTACATGTTTGGAGTTTTGTCTGGATCCAGGTGTATCACACCCATTAACGGCCCGTGGTGAAACTGGCCCGTAATGAACAGTGTATCACTTTACACCCATTAACGACCCGTGGGAAACTGGCCCATAATGAACAGTGTATCACTTTACACCCATTAACGGCCCGTGGTGAAACTGGCCCGTAATGAACAGTGTATCACTTTATACCCATTAACGGCCCGTTATTCCGTTGGACCGTTTCCACCCCATATTATCTTTCGGCCTTCTCAGAGCCCATTTATTCTTGGGCTCATTTTCAGCATTCGTTTACTTACGGCTCGTTATTGTCATTTTCTTCTTGTTGGCCAAATTCAGCCCGTGGTTACGGTCGGCCCGTTTGTGGTCCGTTAATACATTGAGCCCATTCCATAGCGTCATCAAATATGGTCTATTAACGATGGCCGTTATGGTCGGCCCATGAACGGACGATTCCAACTCTAGCCCGTTTACGGCCATAATGCGGTTTGTTATTGGCCCATGTTTGGCCAACCGATCATACGACCCGTATAAGGCCCATTGATGATACGACCCGTAGAAGGCCCATTGTTTCTACGGCCCATAGAAGGCCCACTGTTTCTACGGCCCGTAGGAGGCCCAGTGTCACTACAGTAAATTTTAGCCCATGGTTATTGTGGCCTAGTTCTAAAAAATAGATTATTGCAGCCACTAGCAAACCGCGTAAAAAGAACTGCAATGACTACAAGAAAACAAATAAACAAGACAACAAGGAAATAAATAAGCAAGCAACTTACGCTAGGCTATCACGGCTATCACACATATTACATCCACTGGGCATCAAAGTTCGCCACCGGTGCTAATAAACGCGCCGACAAAAGAATATACAAAACTGAGAGCACGCTTGAAGGCACTAGGCCTGGCGGTCGGACCCCCAAACAACCAAAGAAGCTGAGTAGACCTCAGTTGTGTCAATGACAGATGCATCAAAAGTAGATGTAAGGCATGATGGTGCGCACGGCAGTCCTCTGACATCTTCATTGCATCTTTGACTTCAAGTCGGAGGTGAGCTGAAGCAAGCCTTTCCGCTTTAAGTTGAGGCCGAAGAAGTCAAACTGATTGAGGCAGCGATCGCATGCGATGGTTGTCTCACATCTGCTGGTGAGTAGCTTCAACTCACTGTCTTCATCAAGACAGGACCTTGGGGTCATCTCGCTGTCCTCAAGATGGTTTGGCTCACTATCTTCCCTAAAGTTCTGCCTGGCGTAAGAGATATGACTCTGAAAGAGAAACAAGGAGACACGTAACAGGTTTCACAATTATATAAGCAAATAAATGGATCTGTTCTACATAAGGAACATGTTTTTACAACTACAATTTGAAACTGGTAGTTGTTGCAAACATCCAATCAGATGTAAACAGCAAAGCAAACAACAGTGGAGGAAATGATGCCTATCCAAATCTACACTAGAACAAAGTTTGAAGGCTTGAGAAGGATGAACTTACATTACATGTTAACACAGGCTGGACAAAGCCCTTCTCCATGTTGATGGAAGGATAATTCAATAAATTGCCCAAAGAAAATTCTTTATAAGTGTTGCCATTATTCTACATTTTGCAAAGAGTAAATATAGATCAAATAATATTGGAAGAAACAGAGGATAATGAAGCTCAGGTGCAGACTGATGATACATAATCAAATAGCAATTAATTAAGTACAGTGTTACAAGGCAAAAGGGCGAGAGGTACTGACAAGAGCAATGCAGATCCCAGTATTGTTGTGAGATCGTATGATCCTTTGAGCAAGGAGATTCATCTGAAATTAGTTTTCATACAAGAGAGAAGGTAAGGCACTACAGAAATTTAGGAGTTCAAATTTTGAATTGATATCATACGATTGCACGATCTTTGGGCTCTCAGCAGTTCTAATAGGGGTTTGGCCTTTGGAGTAGGGGTAAAGTGTGTAGTGCAGTTGGGCTGTGTTTTCCGTGGCTGCTGATCTATCTGATTTAACAGGTATCACTACCTTTTCCAAATACCTAGTTTGTACTCCTTGAGGATCTGCACTCACCCTCTTCCTTTTGGACATCTATTATGAAAGAACAACATTTGTTGGAAAAACATAGTGTGACGACACATGGAATAGGTACAAAAATGGATAGGTATGGCATATACTCATATATGGCGCTTAAACTAAGTGGATGGTGTAACTGAGTAGAAGTAATGCAAGAGGTCAGATGCAAAATATGTGTGACCAATACAACTTTGCCAAGTTAGATCAAGCACCTTGATGGGTGAATAAGATAGGCCATCCTCCACCATGCCAAGTTTGTTAGCCAGTGGATTGTTCCGCCATATTCCACCCGTGCACCCATTCTCATATTCATTTTGATAATGTTCAATATCTGACATGCATGAAAACATAAAAAACAAGTGAGATTTTCTTTGTAATGCAGAAGTGATTCTAATCCAATACCGCCTCCCTGTAAACCCCTTTGTGCTATCTCTGCAATTCTTTTAAGAGATGCCATGCATGCTGTAATTTGGTGTGTGCATTAATATAATGTGACCTACTGCTCAAAATATGAGAGCTCCAAAAGTGATGACACTTTGCAGATGATAGATTCAACATATATTAAAGAAGAACAAGTCGACCTGACCTGATAGATTCAAAATATACTAAGGGAGAACAACTCGACCTGACCAGTCGACCGCAAGAGAAGAGGATCATCTTAAAGAAGAGCAGAAGAGCAACTAGATTGAAGATATTACAAGTCTTTCAATACAATGTCGGTTGGCCACCCATGATGAACCAGAGCGCACCGAGAAATACTATTCTTTCCGGTCTCTCCATATGTGGCTCACATGCATTTCGAAACTAAAGTAGGAACATTTAGCTAACCAATTAAACATCTCTCAGTTTTACTAATATCAGCAATAATATCAGATATGAATTTGTACAACTAAGCTTGTTTAGCTCGATGGGTGGAGCAGTGCTATTACGACACGAACCTCGTAGGCTGATTGTGGTCATCATAAAATGGGGAAAACATAAGCATGATGAGTACAGTGTTGACTGTGGCAGTGGGATGGCATACTTCTGGCAGTGAACATGTTACTTGTGCTGAATTACATACCAGTGCACATATAATTAATATGCTTTAGTTTTGTCCTAAGTACTATATTACTGTTCTTCCTAGATATCACTGCCTACTATTTTACTTCTTGAATGCTATATTTATGATAATGGTGTTGTTCTGATGCCACCTGTTGGTTCCATCAGACTGCTTAATGTTCTCTATGCTTAATTACACATCAGCAAACAAGCATGTGGTTCCGCTGCTTTTTGTTCGTTTTACCCTACATTTTCTGATGCTGGCTATTACATCACTGCTCCGAGCCTCTGTTCATTACTTGTTTGTGTGTTCTCGATCTTCCCAAGTTGCATGACAAATTTGATGCTTCTATTAATTATGGAGCTGCCAACCCCATCAAGCAAAATATTTGTTCTTTTGGGGCTGGCACCTCAAACAAGCATAAAAATAGAGGGAAGCAGATATATTGTCGTGTATGCACACACCCTTCTTTCATTAGTTTAGATGAAACATCGATGATCAATCCGGACCAGTGCATGCGATTAAAATTAATTTTACCTAAATAGAGGGTGCAGAATAAACTACAACAACTAGATTTGCAACCACATGATGCTGACGATATCTTCAAAGAACATTGCAACAGTAGCGAGGCTTCACAGCAACATATGGTAAGCCAATGTGTTTTAGTACATGTGAAATGTAATGCGAGTGGTCTGCTTTCTTGGCTTGTGCCCTCAACCTGTAATCCTACCGAATTACAAATAGTTCAGTTGTCTGCTTTGTTGTATTGCTTGATTCGAATGCTTGTTTGTTGTTACACTATACCTGAGTTGGCCAATATGTCGCGAGGCTCTGTTGTACTATCGTAAAGAAATGCATGCCTATTTCATTTGAGTCCTTAACTTTTCCTCTCAACTTCATCACAAGACTATCTTCGTAGTTTATATGAGGCCACCTTGTTAAGTGCTTTCTCAGATTATTTCAACTGCTTAGATGCCTTGGCAACTTAAGTATAGCGGTGGTACACTCCCTTTCAACTAGGGATGTCAACTGGGTCCCGTTTAATCCCGATTAAAGTCCACTAGTGGTATGATAGTTCAAAAGAGTTTTTGTTTTTTGAGGAAAATGAACTAGGGAGCTAGAAAAAACTAACTAGATGGGACTGGCGGATGTCGTTTATTTACCTCTTACATGCCTTGTTTCATCTTACCATTTTAATTTCTTTTCGGTTGATACTGCTTCGAACCATTTAAATATAGCTTGCCATGCTCGGCAATAATTCGTCTGTCGTTTACCATGTAAGCTTACTGCCTGGATCATACGATAACTATCTCTTAATTATGTCCAGCAGAAACCTTTCAGGATGCCGTTCACACTAGGACACAATGTACATTTCCAGAATCTATTTGTGGAAGCAGTGCGCCATCCATGTTACCAGATGGTAGCAGTTCAGAGGCAACACCGCCGGAGAGCAGCCTGAGCACAGATATTATAGTGATTGAGGCTCTACTCGAGGCAGAAAGAGATGGTGTGGCTGCCATGAATGATGTAATCTTTATCTTGAGGCTGGAAATTACGGAATTAGCGGCACGCATTATGCAAGCAACCCAAGAATTGGAGAAAGTAAGAATGTTGCATTTGAAGATGGAGGAGGCCCTTCTGTTTCTGCTATCTAAAGCCCAGGGTAATCCCGGTTCTTCTTTAGATACCAATTGAAATTGTCATTAGATTATTGTACTTGCATGTTGTGTCATGTCTCTGAATGGATTATGTTGCAAGACCCCCTATGTTGTCCATGTGTTGTAATTATCCGAATTTTTTAGGCGAGGTAATCCTCAGTACTTGTATGATTGACATAAGGTGAACTATTTTTCGTGTGAGCATATTGTATTGGATGAAATAACTGTTTGACTCAGAATGTATCCATCCTACTGAATTCGAAGATCACGGCATTTCTAAATCATAATCATATATAGAGGTGGAATAAATCTTTGTTGTGGTTTTGAAGAAATAAATAAAAAAAATAGAATTATCTGTTGATATTCGTAATCGAATACAAATTGGATTTGAATTTAGTTTGCCAGGGCCCAGGGCAAACGTGAGTGCTAATTCTCCCAAGTTTTGAACGAAGCGGCTAAACACCCACTATAATTTGTGGGCTGCCCGAAGCAAGTTTTTGCGAGATGGACATTACTGTCTACCCCTGCCACTTGACATCCTTATCGACCGGATTTACACTGCTATCGATAGGGGTAGACTAGCAACTTCAATCAAACGTGACACGACGGCCTCTGAGCCCATTCATACACGGTGGGCGCCAAACGTGGGCGGCAAAACACATTTGATTCAAGCTCGTCCGAAAGACATGTGTCTCTTCCTCCATTTCCCCATTCATACACGGTGGGCGGCAAAACAAACTCTCCTCGTCCGAAATTGATGTAGGCTAGTATTGTAAATAGGGGCAGATGTGTAACTTCCCTCAGACGTGACATAACCGCCCTACCTGTCAGCCCCGTTCATAGACCGTGGGCCCCAACCGTGGGTGGCAAAACACCCTCTCCTCGCCCGAAATAGTTACCGGCAAATATTTGGGAGATGCGAGATTACCGCCCTATCCCCAACCGACGAGATGTCCTAAATTTTAAACGGGGGATAAGTTCGTAACTTTCTCACATTTCATAGGAGCGCGTCCCAAAATTTGAGATCCCCCCTCCCCTCCATTTCCCCATTCATATACCGTCGGCGGCACGACAACCTCCGCACTGCGGTCAGCCTCCTCCGTCCGCCACCCCATCCTCCACCTTGCCGGAGCCGCTACCCCTACCCTGTCGTCCACTGCAAGAGATGGATGTCTCTCATCCACGACGCTGGACCAGGATCCTTTCATCGCCTCCTCTCGCTTCATCGGCGCCGTTGTCCACCTTGTCGTTGCCGCTCCTACGACCACCTCGTCCACAGCAACAGGATTTATCCCCCGACCCGGCCGTCTACCGTCTAAAGTCTTCTTCCCCGCCGCCGACAGCCATCGCACCCGCAGCACCGTCAACGTATCAGCATAGGCCTACACAGTGTCGCAAGAGAGGTGGTACTCTTCCATATGTGCTTAAGTTATTGATCTCACCCGGAAATTAGATCGTAATTTGTTTACTGTACTTTTTTCTTGTCCGTACCAAATCGTAGTGGCTAGTAAAGCAAACATTGGTTGCGAAGTAGCTTTGTCTGGTTTGCACCTTCAGATCCGCCATGGCACGGGCACTATACTCATAAAGCTTATGGTTTCCCCCCTTTATATTCATTACCATCATCGTAGGTGCTTCGTGTCGTGCTAGCACTCCTCCTCAAGACCTCAAACCCAAAGCTTACATGTTGAAATACGAATCTGATATGATGCTCATATCACTAAAACAGAGAACGTTTAATTGGTCACCTAATGCTCCTATATTCGTTTCGAAAAGCATGTGCGCCACCCACTAGTCCAGCTAGTTCCACTTTCCTGATTTTTCTCTTGATGCTTAGGTTTTCCCCTTTTATCTACTCTACTATGATCTACGTAGGTTCTTTCTGTCGTACTAGCATTACTCCACCCTTCAAGCTAAACAACACAACACTCAGAATTCGAAAGCTTAGTTGTTCAAATATGATTGTGATATGATACTGATATTAGTTAACCGACACATTTAATTGGTTAGCTAAAGGTCCCACTTGAGTTTCCAAATGCATGTCGCGACACATAGAGAGACAGCATAATTGCATTTCTTTGTCACTTGTTGACCATACTTTCTTGTCCATACCAAATCTTAGTTGTTATTTCAAAGCAAACATCGGTTGCTAACTACCCTTTGCGTGGTTTGCAGCTTCAGATCTGCCATCCCACTGCCACGGTCAACATTGTACTCATCATGCTTATGTTTTCCCCATTTTATGATGACCACAATCAGCTTACGAGGTTCGTGTCGTAATAGCACTGCTCCACCCATCGAGCTAAACAAGCTTAGTTGTACAAATTCATATATGATATTATTGCTGATATTAGATGTTTAATTGGTTAGCTAAATGTTCCTACTTTAGTTTCGAAATGCATGTGAGCCACATATGGAGAGACCGGAAAGAATAGTATTTCTCGGTGCGCTCTGGTTCATCATGGGTGGCCAACCGACATTGTATTGAAAGACTTGTAATATCTTCAATCTGGTTGCTCTTCTGCTCTTCTTTAAGATGATCCTCTTCTCTTGCGGTCGACTGGTCAGGTCGAGTTGTTCTCCCTTAGTATATTTTGAATCTATCAGGTCAGGTCGACTTGTTCTTCTTTAATATATGTTGAATCTATCATCTGCAAAGTGTCATCACTTTTGGAGCTCTCATATTTTGAGCAGTGGGTCACATTATATTAATGCACACACCAAATTACAGCATGCATGGCGTCTCTTAAAATAATTGCAGAGATAGCACAAAGGGGTTTACAGGGAGGCGGTATTGGATTAGAATCACTTCGCATTACAAAGAAAATCTCACTTGTTTTTATGTTTTCATGCATGTCGATATTGAACATTATCAAAATGAATATGAGAATGGGTGCACGGGTGGAATATGGCGGAACAATCCACTGGCTAACAAACTTGGCATGGTGGAGGATGGCCTATCTTATTCACCCATCAAGGTGCTTGATCTAACTTGGCAAAGTTGTATTGGTCACACATATTTTGCATCTGACCTCTTGCATTACTTCTACTCTGTTACACCATCCACTTAGTTTAAGCGTCATATATGAGTATATGCCATACCTATCCATTTTTTGTACCTATTCCATGTGTCGTCACACTATGTTTTTCCAGTCAAATGTTGTTCTTTCATAATAGATGTCCAAAAGGAAGAGGGTGAGTGCAGATCCTCAAGGAGTACAAACTAGGTATTTGGAAAAGGTAGTGATACCTGTTAAATCAGATAGATCAGCAGCCACGGAAAACACAGGCCCAACTGTACCACACTTTACCCCTACTCCAGTGGCCAAACCCCTATTAGAACTGCTGAGAGCCCAGCATCAGTCATGTGTATGATATCAATTCAAAATTTGAACTCCTAAATTTCTGTAGTGCCTTACCTTCTCTCTTGTATGAAAACTAATTTCAGATGAATCTCCTTGCTCAAAGGATCATACGATCTCACAACAATCTGGGATCTGCATTGCTCTTGTCAGTACCTCTCTCCCTTTTGCCTTGTAACACTGCACATAATTAATTGCTATTTGATTATGTATCATCAGTCTGCACCTGAGCTTCATTATCCTATGTTTCTTCCAATATTATTTGATCTATATTTACTCTTTACAAAATGTAGAATAATGGCAACGCTTATAAAGAATTTTCTTTGGGCAATTTATTGAATTATCCTTCCATCAACATGGAGAAGGGCTTTGTCCAGCCTGTGTTAACATGTAATGTAAGTTCATCCTTCTCAAGCCTTCAAACTTTGTTCTAGTATAGATTTGGATAGGCATCATTTCCTCCACTGCTGTTTGCTTTGCTGTTTACATTTGATTGGATGTTTGCAACAACTACCAGTTTCAAATTGTAGTTGTAAAAACATGTTCCTTATGTAGAACAGATCCATTTATTTTCTTATATAATTGTGAAACCTGTTACGTGTCTCCTTGTTTCTCTTTCAGAGTCGTATCTCTTACGCCAGGCAGAACTTTAGGGAAGATAGTGAGCCAAACCATCTTGAGGACAGCGAGATGACCCCAAGGTCCTGTCTTGATGAAGACAATGAGTTGAAGCTACTCACCAGCAGATGTGAGACAACCTCTGTGCAGTCGCTGCCTCAATCAGTTTGACTTCTCCAGTCTCAACTTAAAGCGGAAAGGCTTGCTTCAGCTCACCTCCGACTTGAAGTCAAAGATGCAATGAAGATGTCAGAGGACTGCCGTGCACACCATCATGCCTTACATCTACTTTTGATGCATCTATCGTTGACACAACTGAGGTCTACTCAGCTTCTTTGGTTGTTTGGGGGCCCGACTGGCCAGGCCTAGTGCCTTGAAGTGCTCTCAGTTTTGTATATTCTTTTGTCGGCGCGTTTATTTGCACGGTGGCGAACTTTGATGCCCAGTGGATGTAATATGTGTGATAGCCGTGATAGCCTAGCGTAAGTTGCTTGCTTATTTATTTCCTTGTTGTCTTGTTTATTTGTTTGCTTGTATTCATTGCAGTTGTTTTTCCGCGGTTTGCTAGTGGCTGCAATAATCTATTTTTTAAAACTAGGCCACAATAACCATGGGCTAATATTTACTGTAGTGACACTGGGCCTCCTACGGGCCGTAGAAACAGTGGGCCTTCTACGGGCCGTAGAAACAATGGGCCTTCTACGGGCCGTATCATCAATGGGCCTTATACGGGCCGTATGATCGATTGGCCAAACATGGGCCAATAACAAACCGCATTATGGCCGTAAACAGGCTAGAGTTGGAATCGTCCGTTCATGGGCCGACCATAACGGCCATCGTTAATAGGCCATATTTGATGACGCTATGGAAACGGCTCAACGTATTAACGGACCACAAACGGGCCGACTGTAACCACGGGCTGAATTTGGCCCACAAGCAGAAAATGACAGTAACGAGCCGTAAGTAAACGAATGCTGGAAATGAGCCCAAGAATAAATGGGATCTGAGAAGGCCGAAAGATAATATGGGCTGGAAACGGCCCGGAATAACGGGCCATTAATGGGTATAAAGTGATACACTGTTCATTACGGGCCAGTTTCACCACGGGCCGTTAATGGATGTAAAGTGATACACTGTTCATTATGGGCCAGTTTCACCACGGGCCGTTAATGGGTGTAAAGTGACACACTGTTCATTACGGGCCAGTTTCATCACGAGCCGTTAATGGGTGTAAAGTGATACACTGTTCATTACGGGCCAGTTTCACCACGGGCCGTTAATGGGTGTAAAGTGATACACTGTTCATTACGGGTCAGTTTCACCACGGGTCGTTAATGGGCCAAGAGTTACAAAGGGCATCATATGGGCCGAAAGACGTCATGGGTCATACATGGGCCAGAAGTGAAAACGGGCTGGATTCATATTGGATGACCCAGATGATGCTACAGGGCCTAATTCGGATAGGGCGTAGCGGGCCTTGGTTTAGCGGGCTGTAAATGGGCTATATGCGAACATGCCGCTAACAGGCTTTCCATGGGCCGGCCCGCAACCTTTTGACCAAGTCAAACGGGTCGGCCTTTTCACAGGAATGAGCCTCTGTTGGGTCGTGCCACGTGTCGACGTATTATAGGCGCCTTCTGTCCTAATATAACATGGTCTAACCGATAACTATCTCGGAGTAGTAGTCAAAATAACGAGAATTGCTATATTTCTCAACCTATGTATCATCTTGAAAGGAAATTTTTATATGGAGCATACATGTGCAAGGAAGTCTTGCCATGCTGCTACGCACCAATGGGATTTTCCTTGTATAGCAAAAGCACACGCAAGGAGGTGCTGCAGGGGAGCCTACCGGCGACGCGCTAGGTTTCCCAAGTAGCCCAAGCAGAGCGACGAGGGGGTTTGAGTGGGAGTCGAGACTCTGAGTTTCAAGATCAGGTATTGATGAAAACCACAGGAGAATTTACAGAATGACACACTCCTCGGTCACTGCCGCAGGTGGTCAGGAGGGAACCCTAGCCGCCGCCAGAGCCACACCTGGTCATCTCCCAACCCCGGCGGCTCGGCTGCGGCGGGGTCCTTTCCTCCTCCCGCTCAGGATGGTGAGGCGGAAGCCACTCTGGAGGGAGCTCGGGTGCGTTGGTGCTTGGACGGAGCTCGAAAGTACAAATGCAACAAAATGAATATCTTCCTTGAAGAAGCAACATAACATTTGATAGTCTACCTAATTATAATGGTATACTAGGAGTTAATTTGCTTTTATCCCTGCAAAAAAAGTCCATTTACTTGTCAATTTTCAAAACAAAACCAAACCGCCAATAGGGATAATAAAAAGATCATGATAAAGGGCATCTATATTAAAGACTAAAACTACTGACCTAGTTTTCTCATGAGTGTGCATTTCTCCTGAAAATTGGAGGAAGGAGAGTGGAGGGGAACAAACCTCGAACGAAGCCTCGACCATAGCGGCCGGCGACTCGTGGTCCTGCTACCTGTAGCCATGGTCACCTCCTCCCCTCCTAGGGCATCGTCTCCTCCAGTGCTCACGGGTGAGTGCCTTGGGGCCCTCATCTGGATCGTCGCTGGTACATGTCGCCATGGTTCGCCGGAACTCTAGGGTTTCAAAGGGAGGAGAGAGGGGCATTGTGTGTGGACTTTTTCTTCTGTCAAGCGGAGGTTGATCGTAGGATGGGTGACAACTAAGGCATTGAGATCAGAGGAGCGGTGATGCATCAGTGTCCTCCTTGTTGGTGGTGGAGTGATGGACATGAATGAATACCTGGCATTGGGGAATGACTCCGATGTGCAAGCAGCGAAGGTGGTGGTGCGCCACACTGATCCTCACCATCAGATTGGCTCAAAAGGGCCTGGTCCTCCACGCTGCTGCAGAGTAGGCATGGGTCGCCATGGGGGTCGCTCGCCATCCATGGTGGAAGAAGGGCCAGCCATGGGTAGTCGAGGAGGAAGGGGGAAGGGGATGGGGAATTGAGCGGCAGCACGCAACCTCTATTAGGATGAGAGCTGGCCAAACGGGCCGGCACGACACAACACAACCCTACACATGCTAATCGTGCATGGCATGGCACGGCCCACTGGGCCACGATTAGTAAATGGTCCATGTTTTGTTGGCCCATGTGCTGCGCCTAGCAGCCGAGGCATAACCCCTCGGCTAATCTGGATAGCCCGCCGCCCACCAAGCAAGATAGGCCCACATGTCGTTTGGCCTGCTAGGCTATTTTTTGGCCTATTGGGTTGTTTAATTCCATATATAAGAAGATAAAATAAATAAACGGGTCGTGTCGTGCCGGCCCATGTGCTCAACCTTGTGGCCTATGCACGGTGCACCACGTGACTAGCACGACCCGATTAGCCCGTGGTGGGCCTGGCCCATCATGTGTCGTGCCAGCGTGCTCGCGGG
This sequence comes from Aegilops longissima, assembly GCA_021605205.1. Taxonomy (NCBI): domain Eukaryota; kingdom Viridiplantae; phylum Streptophyta; class Magnoliopsida; order Poales; family Poaceae; genus Aegilops; species Aegilops longissima. Next base: position 143,351,046 of record CM038682.1, on the reverse strand, counting down.
CCGGCATGCTAGGCACGGGCCGTTTGACCAGCTCTGATCCCAAGGAACCCTACATGAGGGGAAATCGAGGACCAAGAGATGCAGGTGAGGAGGGGAGCGGTTCGTGCGGCGTGGGATGGCTGTCTCGGGATAGAAAGAATCGGTAAAAACTGGTGGAAGAGTGAATTACGTAAGAAAAAATCAGCGGGGTGTTCCTTCGATGGATGGGAGGCTGTGTCAATGAATGACTACATACACATTCACTTTTAATAGTACATGTATGAACTTAATTTATTCCTTTTTGTGGGTGAACTTAATTTTGAACACAATATGAAATATTCAGACACAACATAGCATAAACTCCAAACACACATTACCAAACATGACCGCATACGACTGGGTGAACTTGTTTTAGCGAAACAAACATAACATAAAACTATGTAATCAAGCGTAAATCGACAGATACATGGAAGAAACTAATTCTCCGGCTTCTTCAACTCGAACTGAGCGTAGTACCTCCTGATCTCCTCGATAGTGCATGGTTCAATCACATTTGCTATCGACTACCTCCCTCTATACCCTTTGGGGATCCTCAATGTATAATTGGGGTCGTTGGCAACTTGGCATCATCGCAATTATTAGAGGAAATCAACATGGCAGCCTTGCCTTTCTCCTCGGCCACGACAACCAGCTCCTCAGCAATCTCGACCTCTATCTCGGCCAAGGCCTCCTTCACACCCATCCTTCTTTCCTTGACGCCAACCCTTGCAATTTCCTCAGCCAAGGAGGCAACAATGGCGGTGTTTGTTAAGTTGTAATCCAAATTCAGATATGGCTAACTTCTGACGGAGCAGAGCAGAGGCCTGTTGTCAGGAGGCTTGGGCCATAGCGGATCAGTGTGTGTGTGTCCTTTGTAAGCCGCCACAGGTGAGAAGATCATCAGTTGTAAATCCCCTGTGTTTGTAATCTCTCCCGGTATAGTGAAGTTTCATTGGCTACGCTGTGGTTTTTACCCTTCTCATTGGGGGGCTTTATGGATTTGATCTTCGCCGTTTATATTGCATGTCGTATATCTAACAACATTTAGTGCGTCTTCCTCATGCATCCTAGCGTCATGGCTAACATAAAGGTTCGTTCTTGCATCCGGGTTCTGATCTTTCAGGTACACCACTGCAACCCCCTGAAATACAATGTTAAAACACCTAGATGCAATCTCACATCTGACCATGCCCACGGCCATATCCTTCATGAAGAGCGCATTTACATCCTCCTAGAAGCCACCATTAGATCCCCAACCTCCTCCAAAACTATGACCACCGCCCCTACCAGGACCTCTACCTGCTCGTCCTCCATTGGCTAAAATAAAGTCACCCTATTCAAGTTTTGATTCATCATGAATTCCATCACCACATTCCTGGTGCCAGTGTCCCATCAATTCACAATTAACATAGAAGATTGGCAATTTCTCATACTTAACCTGGTACCACTCCTTCTCCCTCCATTTGTAATGTACACAAACCTAGTGATTATTTTGTTAACATTCATCTTTACACGAAGGCAAAACTCTCCTACTGAAACCAGGCGACAACTTGATCTAAACCTCAAGTATCTGCGGCGGTTGCTGTTCTGTGCGCTGGTCCTACGGGGCCTTAGCACGACGACTTCCCGACTGTCTACTACAACAAGTTGTGCCCGACTCCGGTGATGGAGGGGCGATGACGGCGGCGCGCCTTCGGCTCGCTTCAGTGCTGGTAGTTGTCGCTAGGTGGTCTACGGATCTGGATGTGATTTCTATTATTTCTGGTATTCGTTGTACTGCCATGATTGAAGATGAATAGATCGGAAATTTTCTTGCAAAAAAAACCTCAAGTATCTCACCCATAGTCCTACATATGCCACATATGTTCTTTTCATGGATGAAATTATCCAGCAACATATGCACTTGCGCCCAGACAAATATCTTGTCAAGGACTATCGATTTAGGATTCCAAAAATTTGTCATACTCTTCAATCAATAGAGCTTGGTTTTAAAGAGCCAGGGACCCATGAACATAGCTTTGTTCCAGTCCCCTAAACACTTGGATTTAATCGTAAAGAGGTTATCTTCAATCCTTCTCCAAATTACATCTTATGCATGATTCCAAGCCAATCTTATGTTCAAGAATAGCGCACTAGGCTAAACCCCTCGTGTCGTGTGCACTATCATGATCGCCAGCCACTTGGCTTGTTGCGGGAGTTCCATGACTTCATCTTCCCACACAACGTCATTATTGTTCTCCTCGTGCAGATGCAATCGGCCCAGTAGATCATCAACACAGTTCTTGCTTTTTCCACTAGACTTTCTGCCATATCTGCCTTCAGCAGCCCTAGCTCCATGGACGGAACAAATCCGTGGATCTTAGGAAGAGAGATCGACAATCAACGGGAGAATCTCACAGTCGACTGAGGAAACTCTTGGCGACGTACGCACACTGACAAAGGACAAAGAAACCCTATGTTTTTTGCTAGGGAAAAGAATTGGTATATGCTAAATGTAGTTTTCGCTAGTTTCCACCCGAGGACAGCCTCATGCCCTTGAATGGAGTTTTCATCTGGTTTTATCCAATTAGCCGAGTAATTTTGCCTTCTTAAGGAATGTGGACCATCCATTCTAGTGATCCAAGGGACATGATCCATCAATGCTAGTGGGCAATCTTTATAACATTCTTCCATTTAAGGAGCAAAATCAAAGAAGAAATGTGAGACTTGAATAGGCGCTCGAGGCCATGGACCTCTCACAACCATGGGTCGGTGCCGTCGAGCTTCCACCCCCTCGTCGGGTCCTCTCTACACAACCTCGCTAAGCTCGTTGCCACCATGCACATCGGTTGACATTGATTGAGCACGAGCATCGAGGTAAGCAATGTACTGACTGTTCTTCTTCTTCCAACTATTACACCAACATCTCAAAGTCTTATTCAAGCCCGCCACCTCCCCGAGCGACTTTTCAGAGAGATAGCACAATTACAATGTGCCACTGATGCATACCTCCGACATGGCGGCCGCCAAATCGGGGAAGCGTCGGGGGCACGGGGCTGAGGAGGGCGCGGCTGCTGGAGAGGGGAAATGGGTCACAAAGTCAGCGCAAGCCGAGGCTTTGTTTTCAAGTTGTCAGATGTATGCACTTTTACGCCGAGTTCGGTATGGTAGGTGTGGCTCTCGAGGCATTGACCTCTAGCAGCCACAGCTCGTCGCCATCGAGCTTTCACACCCTCGCTGGATTGGTCCTATCTCCGCGACGTCCAAGCTCGATGCTGCCGTTCCCACCGGTCGACATTGATTGGGCACAAGCTCCCAAGTAAGCGATGTACCGACCGTCCTTCTTTTTCAAATATTACAATGGCATCTCAAATTCAGACAGGCTAATTCAAGCCCCGCCACCTCCCCGAGCGAGGCCCAATGGCTGGTTGTCAGAGAGATGGCCGATGCGCACCGTTGACAAGGCAGACGCCAGATCGGGGGAGCATCGGTGGCTCTGGCTGAGGAGGATGCGCCGGCTGAGAGGGAGAAAGGTTTCGACGTAGAAACAGTCAGCTCAAGCCGAGGCTTAGTTTTCATATAGAAGATGTAAACTCAATAGCAGTCAGTCATAGAGGTTTTCCCTTTCCTCGGTGGGCACATCGTGAAGTACAAGTCCCACCAAGCAAGATTAATTACCGGCAAACCTGGAACTTGTACTGACCGTTTTGTTACAGATACAGATATAGCACGCAAAACTCATAGCTGGCCACGTAGATCTGCCACCTCCGGCATGCTACTTCTGTACCTGGTATTTCAGCCCTTATTATCGTCAGCGGCATCGATGGAGATGGTCGAGCCTTGACATGCTTCTCCATTGACCAGCATGTCCACAAGAACTCTTGTCACATTTTTCTTCATCCACCTTTTAATAGGCCTTGCGCCATACACCTGCAATGCATAGTGCATGTATGCATCGTAAGCAGGATATGTACAAACAACTATGCAAATAAGTATGGTTTGGTTTGGTAGAAATAACATATACTTACCGTGTCGTGTGCTTCTGACCAAATGAGATCCAATGCGGCATCTGTTACAAGCAGAGAGATGCCCTTATAAGCTGCCGTATCAATGACCCTCTTCACCTGGATTCTCGTGATCTCCCTCAGTTCGTCGTGTGAGAGCGGCTCAAACATCACAATTTCACTCAGTTTGTTGAGAAATTCAGGCTTAAAGCGTTTCTCGACCTGCATCATCAACAAGTAAATTTGTCAATCGGCAGGGTGCGCACCGGGACTTTACAAGGGACAGTTTGGGATACACATACCTGTTTCATGAGAAGATCTTGTGCAGTTTCAAAGTTTTCTCCAGCCATTCTAGCTGACAGGTTCTCTGCTCCTAGACTTGAGCTCATGATGATGATGGAGTTCTTGAAATTTACATTGCGTCCTTTTCCATCAAACAGCATGCCATCATCGAGGAGTTGAATGAGAACCTTGAATATCGAGGGATGCGCCTTATCCGCCTCGTCAAAAAGAACAACGCTATACGGTTGGCTCCTGACTTTCTCGGTGAGTTGTCCGTCTTCTTCATAGCTTCACAAAGTCAAATGAAAAAGTCAGACGTGAGTAGGAATTTCAGAAAGAAATACAAGTCCAAAGTGTGTACAAGCTAAACCTTGAGGTCCTCCAATGAGACGTGACACAGAACCACTGTCAGCATATTCAGACATGTCAAAGTGGACTAATGCCTTCTCATTGTCAAACAACTTCTCGGCAAGTGCTTTCGCAAGCTCTGTCTTTCCAACACCAGCTGGGCCCAAAAAGAGGAAAGAGCCAATTGGTTGGCCAGATTGATCGAAGTCAACCCTAGAACGTAGCACTTCTTGGGCAACCAAATTAACGGCTTCATGCTGTCCAACAACCCTCTCATGCAATCTGTCTGCTAGGTGGCTCAACTTCTCTTCCTCTCGGCCAAGTGTGGTGATCGGAATTTTAGTCCATCGGCTCACAACCTTCATCATATATAACAATAGAAGGTGGCATGAACATCACACCGAAACAAATGGAAACTCCTCACAAGGAGACGATTAGCAATGAATGTTAGTAATTTACCTGCGCAATATGACATGGACCAACGGTTATCTCCTCCGGTGCATTTGTTGTGTTAGTTTCCTTATTCTGAACTTCTTTTGGTTTATGCAACTTCACGGTAGTGCATGCCTCGTCCATCAAATCAACTGCTTTATCAGGAAACTGGCGACCTGACAAGAGTAAAATCCACAATTTCTTCGAGATGCACAGACCCAACATGAAAGTACATTGAATTAAATTCTGAACCACATCACGAACATACTACCTGTAATATAACGGGCGGCGAGCTGTGCGGCAGCAGCTAGAGCGTCGTCGCGAATCGTCAGTCCATGATGGTCTTGGTACCGCTGCTTCAGCCCCGCAGGATGGCAACTGTCGCCTGCACGCTCGGCTCCTCGACGTCAACCTTTTGGAACCGCCGCTCAAGGGCCGCATCCTTCTGGATGTATCTGCGGTACTCTTCGGATGTGGTAGCGCCTATGCAACGGATGCGGCCACGGGCTAACGCCGGCTTGAGGATGTTGGCGGCGTCCCCGGGGCCGTCTCGGTCGCCAGCACCAACAATCATGTGCATCTCGTCAATGAAGAGGATGAGCTTGCCATCAGCACCCTCCGCCTGATTGATCGCATCCTTCAAGCGCTGCTCGAACATGCCGCGCCACTGGGTACCAGCGACCATCGCCCCGACGTCAAGCTCCGCGATGCGGGCCCCGTGAAGCGCGGCGGGGACCGCCCCAACTGCGATGCGCTGGGCGAGGCCCTCGACGATGGCCGTTTTGCCGACGCCGGCCGCCCCGACAAGCGCGGCGCAGTTCTTGGTCCGGCCGCAGAGGATGCAGATGACACGGTCGATCTCATCGTCGCGGCCGATGACCGGATCAGCCCCGGCGGGGTCCAAGGTCTTGAGGAAGGCAGGCCTGGAGGTGAAGAAGGACCTGAGCTCTTCCTCGTACAGCCTCAAAGCTGTACAGGCCAATCCAACGGCAGTGACAGACAGTACTCTAATCATGGCCTTCTCCTCCTCCCCCATCTCTTTGGAAGTGATCGAAGACGAGGAGCGACCTGGTTTGAAGCTCGATCGCTGGGTAGATTGATTCTCTGGGAGGCTAGACGACGGCAACCAATAAAAAGCTGGGTTTGATCGATTTCTTGAGCAGCACGCCACGCTGAATCCCCGTGGCTGGTCCTGCCCGGACATACCTCATCGTGATTAACTCCTAACACTGGACCGCTTCCCCTAAAAAAATAACACTGGCCTCCTGCTCGGAAACTAATTCCAGTCAAAATGATATGGGCAGTGCAACGCGTCCGAGCGCGCCCCATCGTAGCAACACGGGTCTTGTTGCACAATTATTTCTGCAACACAGGTCTTGTTACAGAATTATTTTGCAAGAGTTGTTTGTTACATTTTTGCAACTGAGTTTTCTTTTTTTTTTGTAATGGAGGTCTTCTTGCAGAAAATTCTCGTAAGAGAAGTTTTATTGCAATTTTGTTGTAGAAAAAATTCACAAAAGAAGTTTTATTGCAAAACTTAGACCCGCCGTAGACCATTGCAACACTACATATGTTTTAGAAACATAGCTCCTGTTGCATAAGCGCATTCGACAAAGGATGGCATGCGGGCTCTCACTGGGACACGTGTAACGCAGTAGCGCCACTACGATCCGCCGGGTGATGGTAAGAGTTTCCCAAATGATATGGCTAAATTAAATTTCAGAAAACAAATATGGCTAGTCTTTGGGAGTCGAGCGACCAGTCGCTCTCAGATCTGTCGACTCGCCAGCCGTTTGATGAAATCCTTGGTCGTCCTTATCGAGTTGTCTCCCGTTCATCTTGGAGGCTCGCAGCGGCCATCTCCAGCGCCATGCAGCATCGCGGCTGCCATCACAACACTGTCGATCAACATTGCAACTCGAAGCACCCTCGGCGGCCTTTTCAGCACGGTGCTCCCTTCACAACACCATCTTGTAGCACACCGCCGCAACACTCCCTTGTCATACCCGTCTCTGGCCTCACGCCACGGGTGGACACAGTCGCAGCATCGCGCTCGCAGAAAAATCCTGTCAGCATCACACCACAATAGTGCCCCCTCGCCGTACTTGTTCCTGGCCTTCCAGCAATGGTTACCACTATTGCAGCATCGCTTGCTTGTTTGGCACTCTGCTTGTAGCTTGCCACAACGCCGCTAGCATCCCTGGAAGACCTCGCAATAGCCCCAGCTGCCTCTGCTGCATACGCTATTCGCACCAGGTGCCGGCCTAGAGGAACGCTTGCCTTGTTGCAGCACCGTGCACTTGCCGGCCTAGCACAACACCTGCCTTGTTGCAGCAGTGTGCATTTGCAGCACAGGCATACGTTGTAGGGTGCCATGTTACGCAATGGCGGGCGGGTGTGACGCCCCCGATTCAATCGTACACTAATCATACACGCAAACGTGTACGATCAAGATCAGGGACTCACGGGAAGATATCACAACACAACTCTAAAAATAAAATAAGTCATACAAGCATCATATTACAAGACAGGAGCCTCGAGGGCTCGAATACAAGTGCTCGATCATAGACGAGTCAGCGGAAGCAACAATATCAGAGTACAAACATAAGTTAAACAAGTTGCCATAAGATGGCCAGCACAAACTGGGATACAGATCGAAAGAGGCGCAGGCCTCCTGCCTAGGATCCTCCTAACTACTCCTGGTCGTCGTCAGCGGCCTGCACATAGAAGTAGGCACCTCCAGTGTAGTAGGAGTCATCGTCGATGGTGGCGTCTGGCTTCTGGGCTCCAGCATCTGGTTGCGACAACCAGGTAGAAGGGAAAGGGGGAAAAGAGGGAGAAAAGCAACCGTGAGTACTCATCCAAAGTACTCGCAAGCAAGGATCTACACTACATATGCATGGGTATATGTGTAAAGAGGCAATATCGGTGGAGTGAACTACAGAATGCCAGAATAAGAGGGAGGTAGCTAGTCCTATCGAAGACTACGCTTCTGGCAGCCTCCGTCTTGCAGCATGTAGAAGAGAGTAGATTGAAGTCCTCCAAGTAGCATCGTATAGCATAATCCTACCCGGCGATCCTCCCCTCGTCGCCCTGTGGAAAAGCGATCACCGGGTTGTCTGTGGAAATTTTCTGGGTGTATTTTATTAAGTATCCAGTTCTAGTTGTCATAAGGTCAAGGTACAACTCCGAGTCGTCCTTTTATCGAGGGACACATCTATTCGAATAGATAAACTTCCCTGCAGGGGTGCACCACATAACCCAACACGCTTGATCTCATTTGGCCGGACACACTTTCCTGGGTCATGCCCGGCCTCGGAAGATCAACACGTCGCAACCCCACCTAGGCCTAACAGAGAGGTCAGCACGCCGGTCTAACTCCTATGACGCAGGGGTCTGGGCCCATCGCCCATTTCACACATGCACGTTGCGTGGGCGACCGAAAGCAGAACTAGCCCCCTTAATACAAGAGCATGCTTACATTCCAATCCGGCGCGCGCTGCTCAGTCGCTGACGTCTAGAAGGCTTCGGCTGATACCACGACGTCGAGTGCCCATATCTTTCCCACGTAGTTGGTTAGTGCGTATAAGCCAGTGGCCAGACTCAGATCAAATACCGAGATCTCGTTAAGCGTGTTATTATGAAGCAACCGCGAACGCCGACCAGGGTTAGGCCCACCTCTCGCCTAGGTGGTCTCAACCTGCCCTGTCGCTCCGCCACAAAGTAACACTCGGGGGCCGTCAGGAACCCAGGCCCACCTCTACCGGGATGGAGCCACCTGTCCTTCCAGCCCCCACATCGTAATCACTTGCGGGTACTCAATGAGCCAACCCGACTTTAGTCACCATCTGTATAGTATGTATATATGTATAGTATATACCCGTGATCACCTCCCAAGTGATCATGACCCGAAAGTATAGCAAGGCAGACTGACAAGAATGTAGGGCCACTTGTTGACCATACTTTCTTGTCCATACCAAATCTTAGTTGTTATTTCAAAGCAAACATCGGTTGCTAACTACCCTTTGCGTGGTTTGCAGCTTCAGATCTGCCATCCCACTGCCACGGTCAACATTGTACTCATCATGCTTATGTTTTCCCCATTTTATGATGACCACAATCAGCTTACGAGGTTCGTGTCGTAATAGCACTGCTCCACCCATCGAGCTAAACAAGCTTAGTTGTACAAATTCATATATGATATTATTGCTGATATTAGATGTTTAATTGGTTAGCTAAATGTTCCTACTTTAGTTTCGAAATGCATGTGAGCCACATATGGAGAGACCGGAAAGAATAGTATTTCTCGGTGCGCTCTGGTTCATCATGGGTGGCCAACCGACATTGTATTGAAAGACTTGTAATATCTTCAATCTGGTTGCTCTTCTGCTCTTCTTTAAGATGATCCTCTTCTCTTGCGGTCGACTGGTCAGGTCGAGTTGTTCTCCCTTAGTATATTTTGAATCTATCAGGTCAGGTCGACTTGTTCTTCTTTAATATATGTTGAATCTATCATCTGCAAAGTGTCATCACTTTTGGAGCTCTCATATTTTGAGCAGTAGGTCACATTATATTAATGCACACACCAAATTACAGCATGCATGGCGTCTCTTAAAATAATTGCAGAGATAGCACAAAGGGGTTTACAGGGAGGCGGTATTGGATTAGAATCACTTCTGCATTACAAAGAAAATCTCACTTGTTTTTTATGTTTTCATGCATGTCAGATATTGAACATTATCAAAATGAATATGAGAATGGGTGCACGGGTGGAATATGGCGGAACAATCCACTGGCTAACAAACTTGGCATGGTGGAGGATGGCCTATCTTATTCACCCATCAAGGTGCTTGATCTAACTTGGCAAAGTTGTATTGGTCGCACATATTTTGCATCTGACCTCTTGCATTACTTCTACTCTGTTACACCATCCACTTAGTTTAAGCGTCATATATGAGTATATGCCATACCTATCCATTTTCTGTACCTATTCCATGTGTCGTCACACTATGTTTTTCCAGTCAAATGTTGTTCTTTCATAATAGATGTCCAAAAGGAAGAGGGTGAGTGCAGATCCTCAAGGAGTACAAACTAGGTATTTGGAAAAGGTAGTGATACCTGTTAAATCAGATAGATCAACAGCCACAGAAAACACAGGCCCAACTGTACCACACTTTACCCCTACTCCAGTGGCCAAACCCCTATTAGAACTGCTGAGAGCCCAGCATCAGGTACTGTGTATGATATCAATTCAAAATTTGAACTCCTAAATTTCTGTAGTGCCTTACCTTCTCTCTTGTATGAAAACTAATTTCAGATGAATCTCCTTGCTCAAAGGATCATACGATCTCACAACAATACTGGGATCTGCATTGCTCTTGTCAGTACCTCTCTCCCTTTTGCCTTGTAACACTGCACATAATTAATTGCTATTTGATTATGTATCATCAGTCTGCACCTGAGCTTCATTATCCTATGTTTCTTCCAATATTATTTGATCTATATTTACTCTTTACAAAATGTAGAATAATGGCAACGCTTATAAAGAATTTTCTTTGGGCAATTTATTGAATTATCCTTCCATCAACATGGAGAAGGGCTTTGTCCAGCCTGTGTTAACATGTAATGTAAGTTCATCCTTCTCAAGCCTTCAAACTTTGTTCTAGTATAGATTTGGATAGGCATCATTTCCTCCACTGCTGTTTGCTTTGCTGTTTACATTTGATTGGATGTTTGCAACAACTACCAGTTTCAAATTGTAGTTGTAAAAACATGTTCCTTATGTAGAACAGATCCATTTATTTTCTTATATAATTGTGAAACCTGTTACGTGTCTCCTTGTTTCTCTTTCAGAGTCGTATCTCTTACGCCAGGCAGAACTTTAGGGAAGATAGTGAGCCAAACCATCTTGAGGACAGCGAGATGACCCCAAGGTCCTGTCTTGATGAAGACAATGAGTTGAAGCTACTCACCAGCAGATGTGAGACAACCTCTGTGCAGTCGCTGCCTCAATCAGTTTGACTTCTTCAGTCTCAACTTAAAGCGGAAAGGCTTGCTTCAGCTCACCTCCGACTTGAAGTCAAAGATGCAATGAAGATGTCAGAGGACTGCCGTGCACACCATCATGCCTTACATCTACTTTTGATGCATCTATCGTTGACACAACTGAGGTCTACTCAGCTTCTTTGGTTGTTTGGGGGGCCCGACCTGGCCAGGCCTAGTGCCTTCTGAAGTGCTCTCAGTTTTGTATATTCTTTTGTCGGCGCGTTTATTAGCACCGGTGGCGAACTTTGATGCCCAGTGGATGTAATATGTGTGATAGCCGTGATAGCCTAGCGTAAGTTGCTTGCTTATTTATTTCCTTGTTGTCTTGTTTATTTGTTTGCTTGTATTCATTGCAGTTGTTTTTCCGCGGTTTGCTAGTGGCTGCAATAATCTATTTTTTAAAACTAGGCCACAATAACCATGGGCTAATATTTACTGTAGTGACACTGGGCCTCCTACGGGCCGTAGAAACAATGGGCCTTCTACGGGCCGTAGAAACAATGGGCCTTCTACGGGCCGTATCATCAATGGGCCTTATACGGGCAGTATGATCGATTGGCCAAACATGGGCCAATAACAAGCCGCATTATGGCCGTAAACAGGCTAGAGTTGGAATCGTCCGTTCATGGGCCGACCGTAACGGGCCATCGTTAATAGGCCGTATTTGATGACGCTACGGAAACGGCTCAACGTATTAACGGACCACAAGCGGGCCGATCAGTAACCACGGGCTGAATTTGGCCCACAAGCGAAAATGCGAGAACGAGCCGTAAGTAAGCGAATGCTGAAATGAGCCCAAGAATAAATGGGATCTGAGAAGGCCGAAAGATAATATGGGCTGGAAACGGCCCGGAATAACGGGCCATTAATGGGTATAAAGTGATACACTATTCATTACGGGCCAGTTTCACCACGGGCCGTTAATGGATGTAAAGTGATACACTGTTCATTATGGGCCAGTTTCACCACGGGCCGTTAATGGGTGTAAAGTGACACCTTGTTCATTACGGGCGTTTCATCACGAGCCGTTAATGGGTGTAAAGTGATACCTTGTTCATTACGGGCCAGTTTCACCACGGGCCGTTAATGGGTGTAAAGTGATACTTTGTTCATTACGGGCCAGTTTCACCACGGTCGTTAATGGGCCAAGAGTTACAAAGGGCATCATATGGGCGAAAGGCGTCATGGGTCATACATGGGCCAGAAGTGAAAACGGGCTGGATTCATATTGGATGACCCAGATGATGCTACAGGGCCTAATTCGGATAGGGCGTAGCGGGCCTTGGTTTAGCGGGCTGTATATGGGCTATATGCGAACATGCCGCTAACAGGCTTTCCATGGGCCGGCCCGCAACCTTTTGACCAAGTCAAACGGGTCGGCCTTTTCACAGGAATGAGCCTCTGTTGGGCCGTGCCACGTGTCGACGTATTATAGGCGCCTTCTGTCCTAATATAACATGGTCTAACCGATAACTATCTCGGAGTAGTAGTCAAAATAACGAGAATTGCTATATTTCTCAACCTATGTATCATCTTGAAAGGAAATTTTTATATGGAGCATACATGTGCAAGGAAGTCTTGCCATGCTGCTACGCACCAATGGGATTTTCCTTGTATAGCAAAAAAAGCACACGCAAGGAGGTGCTGCAGGGAGCCTACCGGCGACGCGCTAGGTTTCCCAAGTAGCCCAAGCAGAGCGACGAGGGGTTTGAGTGGGAGTCGAGACTCGAGTTTCAAGATCAGGTATTGATGAAAACCACGGGAGAATTTACAGAATGACACACTCCTCGGTCACTTGCCGCGGTGGTCGGGAGGAACCCTAGCCGCCAGAGCCACACTGGTCATCTCCCAACCCGGCGGCTCGGCTGGCAAGCGGGTCCTTTCCTCCTCCCGCTCGGGATGGTGAGGCGGAAGCCACTCTGGAGGGAGCTCGGGTGCGTTGGTGCTTGGACGGAGCTCGAAAGTACAAATGCAACAAAATGAATATCTTCCTTGAAGAAGCAACATAACATTTGATAGTCTACCTAATTATAATGGTATACTAGGAGTTAATTTGCTTTTATCCCTGCAAAAAAAGTCCATTTACTTGTCAATTTTCAAAACAAAACCAAACCGCCAATAGGGATAATAAAAAGATCATGATAAAGGGCATCTATATTAAAGACTAAAACTACTGACCTAGTTTTCTCATGGGTGTGCATTTCTCCTGAAAATTGGAGGAAGGAGAGTGGAGGGGAACAAACCTCGAACGAAGCCTCGACCATAGCGGCCGGCGACTCGTGGTCCCTGCTACTGTAGCCATGGTCACCTCCTCCCTCCTAGGGCATCGTCTCCTCCGGTGCTTTCATGGGTGAGTGCCTTGGGGCCCTCATCTGGATCGTCGCTGGTACATGTCGCCATGGTTCGACGGAACTCTAGGGTTTCAAAGGGAGGAGAGAGGGGCATTGTGTGTGGACTTTTTCTTCTATCAAGCGGAGGTTGATCGTAGGATGGGTGACAACTAAGGCATTGAGATCAGAGGAGCGGTGATGCATCAGTGTCCTCCTTGTTGGTGGTGGAGTGATGGACATGAATGAATACCTGGCATTGGGGAATGACTCCGATGTGCAAGCAGCGAAGGTGGTGGTGCGCCACACTGATCCTCACCATCAGATTGGCTCAAAAGGGCCTGGTCCTCCACGCTGCTGCAGAGTAGGCATGGGTCGCCATGGGGGTCGCTCGCCATCCATGGTGGAAGAAGGGCCAGCCATGGGTAGTCGAGGAGGAAGGGGGAAGGGGATGGGGAATTGAGCGGCAGCACGCAACCTCTATTAGGATGAGAGCTGGCCAAACGGGCCGGCACGACACAACACAACCCTACACATGCTAATCGTGCATGGCATGGCACGGCCCACTGGGCCACGATTAGTAAATGGTCCATGTTTTGTTGGCCCATGTGCTGCGCCTAGCAGCCGAGGCATGGCCCCTCGGCTAATCTGGATAGCCCGCCGGCCCACCAAGCAAGATAGGCCCACATGTCGTTTGGCCTGCTAGGCTATTTTTTGGCCTATTGGGTTGTTTAATTCCATATATAAGAAGATAAAATAAATAAACGGGTCGTGTCGTGCCGGCCCATGTGCTCAACCTTGTGGCCTATGCACGGTGCACCACGTGACTAGCACGACCCGATTAGCCCGTGGTGGGCCTGGCCCATCATGTGTCGTGCCAGCGTGCTCGCGGGCCGGCATGCTAGGCACGGGCCGTTTGACCAGCTCTGATCCCAAGGAACCCTACATGAGGGGAAATCGAGGACCAAGAGATGCAGGTGAGGAGGGGAGCGGTTCGTGCGGCGTGGGATGGCTGTCTCGGGATAGAAAGAATCGGTAAAAACTGGTGGAAGAGTGAATTACGTAAGAAAAAATCAGCGGGGTGTTCCTTCGATGGATGGGAGGCTGTGTCAATGAATGACTACATACACATTCACTTTTAATAGTACATGTATGAACTTAATTTATTCCTTTTTGTGGGTGAACTTAATTTTGAACACAATATGAAATATTCAGACACAACATAGCATAAACTCCAAACACACATTACCAAACATGACCGCACGACTGGGTGAACTTGTTTTAGCGAAACAAACATAACATAAAACTATGTAATCAAACGTAAATCGACAGATACATGGAAGAAACTAATTCTCCGGCTTCTTCAACTCGAACTGAGCGTAGTACCTCCTGATCTCCTCGATAGTGCATGGTTCAATCACATTTGCTATCGACTACCTCCCTCTATACCCTTTGGGGATCCTCAATGTATAATTGGGGTCGTTGGCAACTTGGCATCATCGCAATTATTAGAGGAAATCAACATGGCAGCCTTGCCTTTCTCCTCGGCCACGACAACCAGCTCCTCAGCAATCTCGACCTCTATCTCGGCCAAGGCCTCCTTCACACCCATCCTTCTTTCCTTGACGCCAACCCTTGCAATTTCCTCAGCCAAGGAGGCAACAATGGCGGTGTTTGTTAAGTTGTAATCCAAATTCAGATATGGCTAACCGACGGAGCAGAGCAGAGGCCTGTTGTCGGAGGCTTGGGCCATAGCGGATCGATGTGTGTGTGTCCTTTGTAAGCCGCCACAGGTGAGAAGATCATCAGTTGTAAATCCCCTGTGTT
Source organism: Aegilops longissima (assembly GCA_021605205.1). Lineage (NCBI taxonomy): Eukaryota > Viridiplantae > Streptophyta > Magnoliopsida > Poales > Poaceae > Aegilops > Aegilops longissima. The sequence goes on along the minus strand of CM038682.1, from coordinate 143,335,784 downwards.
TGTAATCTCTCCCGGTATAGTGAAGTTTCATTGGCTACGCTGTGGTTTTTACCCTTCTCATTGGGGGGGCTTTGCGGATTTGATCTTCGCCGTTTATATTGCATGTCGTATATCTAACAACATTTAGTGCGTCTTCCTCATGCATCCTAGCGTCATGGCTAACATAAAGGTTCGTTCTTGCATCCGGGTTCTGATCTTTCAGGTACACCACTGCAACCCCCTGAAATACAATGTTAAAACACCTAGATGCAATCTCACATCTGACCATGCCCACGGCCATATCCTTCATGAAGAGCGCATTTACATCCTCCTAGAAGCCACCATTAGATCCCCAACCTCCTCCAAAACTATGACCACCGCCCCTACCAGGACCTCTACCTGCTCGTCCTCCATTGGCTAAAATAAAGTCACCCTATTCAAGTTTTGATTCATCATGAATTCCATCACCACATTCCTGGTGCCAGTGTCCCATCAATTCACAATTAACATAGAAGATTGGCAATTTCTCATACTTAACCTGGTACCACTCCTTCTCCCCTCCATTTGTAATGTACACAAACCTAGTGATTATTTTGTTAACATTCATCTTTACACGAAGGCAAAACTCTCCTACGAAACCAGACGACAACTTGATCTAAACCTCAAGTATCTGCGGCGGTTGCTGTTCTGGTGCGCTGGTCCTACGGGGCCTTAGCACGACGACTTCCCGACTGTCTACTACAACAAGTTGTGCCCGACTCCGGTGATGGAGGGGCGATGACGGCGGCGCGCCTTCGGCTCGCTTCAGTGCTGGTAGTTGTCGCTAGGTGGTCTACGGATCTGGATGTGATTTCTATTATTTCTGGTATTCGTTGTACTGCCATGATTGAAGATGAATAGATCGGAAATTTTCTCGCAAAAAAAAAACCTCAAGTATCTCACCCATAGTCCTACATATGCCACATATGTTCTTTTCATGGATGAAATTATCCAGCAACATATGCACTTGCGCCCAGACAAATATCTTGTCAAGGACTATCGATTTAGGATTCCAAAAATTTGTCATACTCTTCAATCAATAGAGCTTGGTTTTAAAGAGCCAGGGACCCATGAACATAGCTTTGTTCCAGTCCCCTAAACACTTGGATTTAATCGTAAAGAGGTTATCTTCAATCCTTCTCCAAATTACATCTTATGCATGATTCCAAGCCAATCTTATGTTCAAGAATAGCGCACTAGGCTAAACCCCTCGTGTCGTGTGCACTATCATGATCGCCAGCCACTTGGCTTGTTGCGGGAGTTCCATGACTTCATCTTCCCACACAACGTCATTATTGTTCTCCTCGTGCAGATGCAATCGGCCCAGTAGATCATCAACACAGTTCTTGCTTTTTCCACTAGACTTTCTGCCATATCTGCCTTCAGCAGCCCTAGCTCCATGGACGGAACAAATCCGTGGATCTTAGGAAGAGAGATCGACAATCAACGGGAGAATCTCACAGTCGACTGAGGAAACTCTTGGCGGCGTCGCACACTGACAAAGGACAAAGAAACCCTATGTTTTTGCTAGGGAAAAGAATTGGTATATGCTAAATGTAGTTTTCGCTAGTTTCCACCGAGGACAGCCTCATGCCCTTGAATGGAGTTTTCATCTGGTTTTATCCAATTAGCGAGTAATTTTGCCTTCTTAAGGAATGTGGACCATCCATTCTAGTGATCCAAGGGACATGATCCATCAATGCTAGTGGGCAATCTTTATAACATTCTTCCATTTAAGGAGCAAAATCAAAGAAGAAATGTGAGACTTGAATAGGCGCCGAGGCCATGGACCTCTCACAACCATGGGTCGGTGCCGTCGAGCTTCCACCCCCTCGTCGGGTCCTCTCTACACAACCTCGCTAAGCTCGTTGCCACCATGCACATCGGTTGACATTGATTGAGCACGAGCACCGAGGTAAGCAATGTACTGACTGTTCTTCTTCTTCCAACTATTACACCAACATCTCAAAGTCTTATTCAAGCCCGCCACCTCCCCGAGCGACTTTTCAGAGAGATAGCACAATTACAATGTGCCACTGATGCATACCTCCGACATGGCGGCCGCCAAATCGGGGAAGCGTCGGGGGCACGGGGCTGAGGAGGGCGCGGCTGCTGGAGAGGGGAAATGGGTCACAAAGTCAGCGCAAGCCGAGGCTTTGTTTTCAAGTTGTCAGATGTATGCACTTTTACGCCGAGTTCGGTATGGTAGGTGTGGCTCTCGAGGCATTGACCTCTAGCAGCCACAGCTCGTCGCCATCGAGCTTTCACACCTCGCTGGATTGGTCCTATCTCCGCGACGTCCAAGCTCGATGCTGCCGTTCCCACCGGTCGACATTGATTGGGCACAAGCTCCCAAGTAAGCGATGTACCGACCGTCCTTCTTTTTCAAATATTACAATGGCATCTCAAATTCAGACAGGCTAATTCAAGCCCCGCCACCTCCCCGAGCGAGGCCCAATGGCTGGTTGTCAGAGAGATGGCCGATGCGCACCGTTGACAAGGCAGACGCCAGATCGGGGGAGCATCGGTGGCTCTGGCTGAGGAGGATGCGCCGGCTGAGAGGGAGAAAGGTTTCGACGTAGAAACAGTCAGCTCAAGCCGAGGCTTAGTTTTCATATAGAAGATGTAAACTCAATAGCAGTCAGTCATAGAGGTTTTCCCTTTCCTCGGTGGGCACATCGTGAAGTACAAGTCCCACCAAGCAAGATTAATTACCGGCAAACCTGGAACTTGTACTGACCGTTTTGTTACAGATACAGATATAGCACGCAAAACTCATAGCTGGCCACGTAGATCTGCCACCTCCGGCATGCTACTTCTGTACCTGGTATTTCAGCCCCTTATTATCGTCAGCGGCATCGATGGAGATGGTCGAGCCTTGACATGCTTCTCCATTGACCAGCATGTCCACAAGAACTCTTGTCACATTTTTCTTCATCCACCTTTTAATAGGCCTTGCGCCATACACCTGCAATGCATAGTGCATGTATGCATCGTAAGCAGGATATGTACAAACAACTATGCAAATAAGTATGGTTTGGTTTGGTAGAAATAACATATACTTACCGTGTCGTGTGCTTCTGACCAAATGAGATCCAATGCGGCATCTGTTACAAGCAGAGAGATGCCCTTATAAGCTGCCGTATCAATGACCCTCTTCACCTGGATTCTCGTGATCTCCCTCAGTTCGTCGTGTGAGAGCGGCTCAAACATCACAATTTCACTCAGTTTGTTGAGAAATTCAGGCTTAAAGCGTTTCTCGACCTGCATCATCAACAAGTAAATTTGTCAATCGGCAGGGTGCGCACGGGACTTTACAAGGGACAGTTTGGGATACACATACCTGTTTCATGAGAAGATCTTGTGCAGTTTCAAAGTTTTCTCCAGCCATTCTAGCTGACAGGTTCTCTGCTCCTAGACTTGAGCTCATGATGATGATGGAGTTCTTGAAATTTACATTGCGTCCTTTTCCATCAAACAGCATGCCATCATCGAGGAGTTGAATGAGAACCTTGAATATCGAGGGATGCGCCTTATCCGCCTCGTCAAAAAGAACAACGCTATACGGTTGGCTCCTGACTTTCTCGGTGAGTTGTCCGTCTTCTTCATAGCTTCACAAAGTCAAATGAAAAAGTCAGACGTGAGTAGGAATTTCAGAAAGAAATACAAGTCCAAAGTGTGTACAAGCTAAACCTTCGAGGTCCTCCAATGAGACGTGACACAGAACCACTGTCAGCATATTCAGACATGTCAAAGTGGACTAATGCCTTCTCATTGTCAAGCAACTTCTCGGCAAGTGCTTTCGCAAGCTCTGTCTTTCCAACACCAGCTGGGCCCAAAAAGAGGAAAGAGCCAATTGGTTGGCCAGATTGATCGAAGTCAACCCTAGAACGTAGCACTTCTTGGGCAACCAAATTAACGGCTTCATGCTGTCCAACAACCCTCTCATGCAATCTGTCTGCTAGGTGGCTCAACTTCTCTTCCTCTCGGCCAAGTGTGGTGATCTGAATTTTAGTCCATCGGCTCACAACCTTCATCATATATAACAATAGAAGGTGGCATGAACATCACACCGAAACAAATGGAAACTCCTCACAAGGAGACGATTAGCAATGAATGTTAGTAATTTACCTGCGCAATATGACATGGACCAACGGTTATCTCCTCCGGTGCATTTGTTGTGTTAGTTTCCTTATTCTGAACTTCTTTTGGTTTATGCAACTTCACGGTAGTGCATGCCTCGTCCATCAAATCAACTGCTTTATCAGGAAACTGGCGACCTGACAAGAGTAAAATCCACAATTTCTTCGAGATGCACAGACCCAACATGAAAGTACATTGAATTAAATTCTGAACCACATCACGAACATACTACCTGTAATATAACGGGCGGCGAGCTGTGCGGCAGCAGCTAGAGCGTCGTCGCGAATCGTCAGTCCATGATGGTCTTGGTACCGCTGCTTCAGCCCCCGCAGGATGGCAACTGTCGCCTGCACGCTCGGCTCCTCGACGTCAACCTTTTGGAACCGCCGCTCAAGGGCCGCATCCTTCTGGATGTATCTGCGGTACTCTTCGGATGTGGTAGCGCCTATGCAACGGATGCGGCCACGGGCTAACGCCGGCTTGAGGATGTTGGCGGCGTCCCCGGGGCCGTCTCGGTCGCCAGCACCAACAATCATGTGCATCTCGTCAATGAAGAGGATGAGCTTGCCATCAGCACCCTCCGCCTGATTGATCGCATCCTTCAAGCGCTGCTCGAACATGCCGCGCCACTGGGTACCAGCGACCATCGCCCCGACGTCAAGCTCCGCGATGCGGGCCCCGTGAAGCGCGGCGGGGACCGCCCCAACTGCGATGCGCTGGGCGAGGCCCTCGACGATGGCCGTTTTGCCGACGCCGGCCGCCCCGACAAGCGCGGCGCAGTTCTTGGTCCGGCCGCAGAGGATGCAGATGACACGGTCGATCTCATCGTCGCGGCCGATGACCGGATCAGCCCCGGCGGGGTCCAAGGTCTTGAGGAAGGCAGGCCTGGAGGTGAAGAAGGACCTGAGCTCTTCCTCGTACAGCCTCAAAGCTGTACAGGCCAATCCAACGGCAGTGACAGACAGTACTCTAATCATGGCCTTCTCCTCCTCCCCCATCTCTTTGGAAGTGATCGAAGACGAGGAGCGACCTGGTTTGAAGCTCGATCGCTGGGTAGATTGATTCTCTGGGAGGCTAGACGACGGCAACCAATAAAAAGCTGGGTTTGATCGATTTCTTGAGCAGCACGCCACGCTGAATCCCCGTGGCTGGTCCTGCCCGGACATACCTCATCGTGATTAACTCCTAACACTGGACCGCTTCCCCTAAAAAAATAACACTGGCCTCCTGCTCGGAAACTAATTCCAGTCAAAATGATATGGGCAGTGCAACGCGTCCGAGCGCGCCCCATCGTAGCAACACGGGTCTTGTTGCACAATTATTTCTGCAACACAGGTCTTGTTACAGAATTATTTTGCAAGAGTTGTTTGTTACATTTTTGCAACTGAGTTTTCTTTTTTTTTGTAATGGAGGTCTTCTTGCAGAAAATTCTCGTAAGAGAAGTTTTATTGCAATTTTGTTGTAGAAAAAATTCACAAAAGAAGTTTTATTGCAAAACTTAGACCCGCCGTAGACCATTGCAACACTACATATGTTTTAGAAACATAGCTCCTGTTGCATAAGCGCATTCGACAAAGGATGGCATGCGGGCTCTCACTGGGACACGTGTAACGCAGTCGCGGCCGCTACGATCCGCCGGGTGATGGTAAGAGTTTCCCAAATGATATGGCTAAATTAAATTTCAGAAAACAAATATGGCTAGTACTGGGAGTCGAGCGACCAGTCGCGCTCTCAGATCTGTCGACTCGCCAGCCGTTTGATGAAATCCTTGGTCGTCCTTATCGAGTTGTCTCCCGTTCATCTTGGAGGCTCGCAAGCGGCCATCTCCAGCGCCATGCAGCATCGCCGGCTGCCATCACAACACTGTCGATCAACATTGCAACTCGAAGCACCCTCGGCGGCCTTTTCAGCACGGTGCTCCCTTCACAACACCATCTTGTAGCACACCGCCGCAACACTCCCTTGTCATACCCGTCTCTGGCCTCACGCCACGGGTGGACACAGTCGCAGCATCGCGCTCGCAGAAAAATCCTGTCAGCATCACACCACAATAGTGCCCCCTCGCCGTACTTGTTCCTGGCCTTCCAGCAATGGTTACCACTATTGCAGCATCGCTTGCTTGTTTGGCACTCCGCTTGTAGCTTGCCACAACGCCGCTAGCATCCCTGGAAGACCTCGCAATAGCCCCAGCTGCCTCTGCTGCATACGCTATTCGCACCAGGTGCCGGCCTAGAGGAACGCTTGCCTTGTTGCAGCACCGTGCACTTGCCGGCCTAGCACAACACCTGCCTTGTTGCAGCAGTGTGCATTTGCAGCACAGGCATACGTTGTAGGGTGCCATGTTACGCAATGGCGGGCGGGTGTGACGCCCCCGATTCAATCGTACACTAATCATACACGCAAACGTGTACGATCAAGATCAGGGACTCACGGGAAGATATCAAAACACAACTCTAAAAATAAAATAAGTCATACAAGCATCATATTACAAGCCAGGGGCCTCGAGGGCTCGAATACAAGTGCTTTCGATCATAGACGAGTCAGCGGAAGCAACAATATCGAGTACAAACATAAGTTAAACAAGTTGCCATAAGATGGCCAGCACAAACTGGGATACAGATCGAAGAGGCGCAGGCCTCTGCAGGATCCTCCTAACTACTCCTGGTCGTCGTCAGCGGCCTGCACATAGAAGTAGGCACCTCCAGTGTAGTAGGAGTCGTCGTCGATGGTGGCGTCTGGCTTCTGGGCTCCAGCATCTGGTTGCGACAACCAGGTAGAAGGGAAAGGGGGAAAAGAGGGAGAAAAGCAACCGTGAGTACTCATCCAAAGTACTCGCAAGCAAGGATCTACACTACATATGCATGGGTATATGTGTAAAGAGGCAATATCGGTGGAGTGAACTACAGAATGCCAGAATAAGAGGGAGGTAGCTAGTCCTATCGAAGACTACGCTTCTGGCAGCCTCCGTCTTGCAGCATGTAGAAGAGAGTAGATTGAAGTCCTCCAAGTAGCATCGTATAGCATAATCCTACCCGGCGATCCTCCCCTCGTCGCCCTGTGGAAAAGCGATCACCGGGTTGTCTGTGGAAATTTTCTGGGTGTATTTTATTAAGTATCCAGTTCTAGTTGTCATAAGGTCAAGGTACAACTCCGAGTCGTCCTTTTATCGAGGGACACATCTATTCGAATAGATAAACTTCCCTGCAGGGTTGCACCACATAACCCAACACGCTTGATCTCATTTGGCCGGACACACTTTCCTGGGTCATGCCCGGCCTCGGAAGATCAACACGTCGCAACCCCACCTAGGCCTAACAGAGAGGTCAGCACGCCGGTCTAACTCCTATGACGCAGGGGTCTGGGCCCATCGCCCATTTCACACATGCACGTTGCGTGGGCGACCGAAAGCAGAACTAGCCCCCTTAATACAAGAGCATGCTTACATTCCAATCCGGCGCGCGCTGCTCAGTCGCTGACGTCTAGAAGGCTTCGGCTGATACCACGACGTCGAGTGCCCATATCTTTCCCACGTAGTTGGTTAGTGCGTATAAGCCAGTGGCCAGACTCAGATCAAATACCAAGATCTCGTTAAGCGTGTTATTATGAAGCAACCGCGAACGCCGACCAGGTTAGGCCCACCTCTCGCCTAGGTGGTCTCAACCTGCCCTGTCGCTCCGCCACAAAGTAACACTCGGGGGCCGTCAGGAACCCAGGCCCACCTCTACCGGGATGGAGCCACCTGTCCTTCCAGCCCCCACATCGTAATCACTTGCGGGTACTCAATGAGCCAACCCGACTTTAGTCACCATCTGTATAGTATGTATATATGTATAGTATATACCCGTGATCACCTCCCAAGTGATCATGACCCGAAAGTATAGCAAGGCAGACTGACAAGAATGTAGGGCCAATGATGATAAACTAGCATTCTATACTAAGCATTTAGGATTGCGGGTAAGGTATCAACGACTGTAGCAACAATGACAGGCTATGCAACAGAATAGGAGTAACCAAACAGTAACATGCTACACTACTCTAATGCAAGCAGTATAGAGAAGAATAGGCGATATTTGGTGATCAGGGGGGGCTTGCCTGGTTGCTCTGGCAAGAAGGACGAGTCGTCAACACCATAGTCGAACTGGGGGTCGCCGGCAGCGTCGGTCTCGAGGTCTACCGGGGAAGAAGAGGGGGGGATAAACAGTAAATACGGAGCACACAAGGCATCACACAACATAACATGGCAATACGCGGTGCTAGGGGTGACCTAACGCGGTAGGAGGTGATACCGGTGAAGGGTGGAAACAACCGGGAAAGTATCCCCGGGGTTTCGCGGTTTCGGACAGATGAATCGTGGGGAAGTTGTGTGTTCGCTATGCTAGGGATGTGTGGCTGACGAAGGGGCTGCGTTTTCGGATTCATATCATCGTTCTGAGCAACTTTCACGTACAAAGTATTTTTTCTCCGAATTACGGATTATTTTATATGATTTCTCAAAGTTTTATTGCATTTACTACGTTTCTTCTATGTATTTCCTTTAGTTACTAAATAGGCAGATACCTTTTACACCTACTAGGGGGGCTAGCCATGTGTATGACAGTGGGGCCAGGGGTTTTCCAGTCAACAGGGTCAATAGCAGTTGACCAGTAATGTTGACTGGTCAACTGGGTCAAGAGGACCCACATGTAAGTGTCACTTGAGCTAATAAAAGCAGCTAGACTAAAATAATCTAGAAGGGGCCGCATGTCATCTACACATTTGACTAATTAAACAAATAAACTAACTTGATCTATTCCTAGACTAATCTAACTCTAGCACAGTACGCCGGCCAGAGGCACAGCCGGTTGTGCACATACGCACGGGCACAGGAGGCACCGGCTGTTGGGGAACGTAGCAGAAATTTAAAATTTTCCTACGAGTCACCAAGATCTATCTATGGAGAGACTAGCAACGAGGGGAAGGAGAGTGCATCTACATACCCTTGTAAATCGCTAAGCGGAAGCGTTCAAGAGAACGGGGTTGAAGGAGTCATACTCGTCGTGATCCAAATCACCGGAGATCCTAGTGTCGAACGGATGGCACCTCCGCGTTCAACACACGTAAAGCCCGGTGACGTCTCCCATGCCTTGATCCAGCAAGGAGAGAGGGAGAGGTTGAGGAAGACTCCATCCAGCAGCAGCACAACGGCGTGCTGGTGATGGAGGAGCGTGGCAATCCAGCAGGGCTTCGCCAAGCACCGCGAGAGAGGAGGAGGACTTGGGAGAGGGGAAGGGCTGCGCCGGAACTTGGGTGCGGCTGCCCTTCCACCCCCCACATATATATAGGGCAAGGGAGAGGGGGGCCGGCTCCCTCAGATCCAATCTGAGGAGGGGGCGGCGGCCAGAGGGGGTTGCCTTGCCCCCCAAGGCAAGGGGGCGCCCCCCTTTTAGGGTTCCCCCAAACCCTAGGCGCATGGGCCCTAGGGGGGGAGGCGCCCAGCCCACTAAGGGGCTGGTCCCTCTCCACAAACAGCCCACAGGGCCCTCCGGGGCAGGTGGACCCTCCCGGTGGACCCTCGGAACCCCTTCGGTGGTCCCGATACAATACCAGTAACCCCCGGAATTATTCCGGTGACCGTATGATGACTTCCCATATATAAATCTTTACCTCCGGACCATTCCGGAACTCCTCGTGACGTCCAGGATCTCATCTGGGACTCCGAACAACATTCGGTAACCACATACAAACTTCCTTTATATCCCTAGCGTCATCGAACCTTAAGTGTGTAGACCCTACGGGTTCGGGAACCATGCAGACATGACCGAGACGTTCTCCGGTCAATAACCAACAGCGGGATCTGGATACCCATGTTGGCTCCCACATGTTCCACGATGATCTCATCGGATGAACCACGATGTCAAGGACTCAATCGACCCCGTATACAATTCCCTTTGTCTAGCGGTATTATACTTGCCCGAGATTCGATCGTCGGTATGCCGATACCTTGTTCAATCTCGTTACCGGCAAGTCTCTTTACTCGTTCCGTAACACATCATCCCGTGATCAACCTCTTGGTCACATTGTGAACATTATGATGATTTCCTACCGAGTGGGCCCAGAGATACCTCTCCGTCACACGGAGTGACAAATCCCAGTCTCGATTCGTGCCAACCCAACAGACACTTTCGGAGATACCCCTAGTGTACCTTTATAGCCACCCAGTTACGTTGTGACGTTTGGTACACCCAAAGCATTCCTACGGTATCCGGAGTTGCACAATCTCATGGTCTAAGGAAAAGATACTTGACATTAGAAAAGCTTTAGCATACGAACTACATGATCTTTGTGCTAGGCTTAGGATTGGGTCTTGTCCATCACATCATTCTCCTAATGATGTGATCCCGTTATCAACGACATCCAATGTCCATGGTCAGGAAACCGTAACCATCTATTGATCAACGAGCTAGTCAACTAGAGGCTTACTAGGGACATGGTTTTGTCTATGTATCCGCACATGTATCTGAGTTTCCTATCAATAAAATTATAGCATGGATAATAAACGTTTATCATGAACAAGGAAATATAATAATAATAACTAATTTATTATTGCCTCTAGGGCATATTTCCAACAGTCTCCCACTTGCACTAGAGTCAATAATCTAGTTCACATCGCCATGTGATTAACACTCACAGGTCACATCGCCATGTGACCAACATCCAAAGAGTTTACTAGTGTCATTAAACTAGTTCACATCATCATGTGATTAAGACTCAATGAGTTCTGGGGTTTGATCATGTTTTGCTTGTGAGAGAGGTTTTAGTCAACGGGTCTGCAACATTCAGATCCGTATGTACTTCGCAAATCTCTAGGTCATATTTTAAATGCTGCTTCACCGCTCCACTTGGAGCTATTCCAAATGGTTGCTCCACTATATGTATCCGGTTTGCTACTCAGAGTCATTCGGATAGGTGTTAAAGCTTGCATCAACGTAACCCTTTACGCCGAACTCTTTATCGCCTCCATAATCGAGAAACATGTCCTTATTTACTCCAAGGACAATTTTGACCGCTGTCCAATGATCCATTCCTGATCATTCTTGTACCCCTTGACTGACTCATGGCAAGGCACACTTCCGGTGCGGTACACAGCATAGCATACTATAGAGCCTACATCTGAAACATAGGGGACGGCCTTCGTCCTTTGTCTCTCTTCTGCCGTGGTCGAGCTTTAACTCTTAACTTCATACCTTACAACTCAGGCAAGAACTCCTTCTTGACTGATCCATATTGAACACCTTCAAGATCATGTCAAGGTATGTTTTCATTTGAAAGTACCATTTAGCGTTTTTGATCTATCCTCATAGATCTTGATGCTCAATGTTCAAGCAACTTTATTCCAGGTTTTCTATTGAAAAACACCTTTCAAATAACCCTATATGCTTTCTAGAAATTCTACCTCGTTTCTGATCATCAATATGTCAACAACATATACTCACCAAAAATTCTATAGTGCTCCCACTCACTTCTTTGGAAATACAAGTTTCTCATAAACATTGTATAAACCAAAATCTTTGATCATATTATCAAAGTGCATATTCCAACTCCGAGATGCTTACTCCAGTCCATGGAAGGATCGCTGGAGCTAGCATACCTTTTAGCATACCCCGCCACCGACAGCCATCGCACCCGCAGCACCCTCGACGTATCAGCATAGGCCTACACGGCGTCGCAAGAGAGGTGGTACTCTTCCATATGTGCTTAAGTTATTGATCTCACCCAGAAAATAGATCGTAATTTGTTTACTGTACTTTTTTCTTGTCCGTACCAAATCGTAGTGGCTAGTTGAAAGCAAACATTGGTTGCGAAGTAGCTTTGTCTGGTTTGCATCTTGATATCCACCATGGCACGGGCACTATATGTTGGGGAACGTAGTAATTTCAAAAATTTTCCTACGATCACGCAAGACCATGGTGATGGCATAGCAACGAGAGGATAGAGTATCCGTCCACGTACCCTCGTAGACCGAAAGCGGAAGCGTTATAACAACGCGGTTGATGTAGTCGTACTTCTTCCCGATCCAACCGATCCAAGTACCGAACGTACGGCACCTCCGAGTTCTGCACACGTTCAGCTCGATGACGTCCCTCGAACTCCGATCCAGCCGAGTGTTGAGGAGAGTTTCGTCAGACGACGGCGGCGTGGAGCGATGATGATGTTCCACCGACGCAGGGCTTCGCTTAAGCTCCGCCACGGTATGATCGAGGTGTAATCTGGTGGAAGGGGGCACCGCACACGGCTAAGGAACGATCTAATCGATCAACTTGTGTGTCATGGGGTGCCCCCTGCCCCTGTATATAAAGGAGGGAAGGGGAGGGGCTGGCCGGCCAAGAGGGAGGCGCACCAGGGGTGTCCTACTCCTACTAGGAGTAGGATTCCCCCCCCAAATCCTAGTCCAACTAGGGTTTGACCAAGGGGAGAGGGAGAGAGGGGGCGCCACCCCCTTCTCCTAATCCTAATAGGACTAGGGAAGGGGGGAAGGCTGCGGCCAGCTATAGGGCCCCCTTTTCTCTTTCCCTTAAGGCCCATCAAGGCCCATTGACTCCCGGGAGGTTCGGTAACCCCGGTACTCGTAAAATTCCCAATTTCACCCGGAGTGATTCCGAGTCAAACATAGGCTTCCAATATATCAATCTTTATGTCTCGACCATTTCGAGACTCCTCGTCATGTCCGTGATCTCATCCGGGACTCGAACAACCTTGGTACATCAACATCATAAACTCATAATATAACCATCATCGAAACCTTAGCGTGCGGACCCTACGGGTTCGAGAACTATGTAGACATGACCTAGAACTATTCTCGGTCAATAACCAATAGCGGAACCTGGATGCCCATATTGGTTCCTACATATTCTACGAAGATCTTTATCGGTCGGACCGCATAACAACATACGTTGTTCCCTTTGTCATCGGTATGTTACTTGCCCGAGATTCGATCGTCGGTATCCAATACCTAGTTCAATCTAGTTCTTGGCAAGTCTCTTTTCTCGTTCCGTAATACATCATCTCACAACTAACACATTTAGTTGCAATGCTTGCAAGGCTTATGTGATGTGCATTACCGAGAGGGCCGAGAGATACCTCTCCGACAATCGGAGTGACAAATCCTAATCTCAAATATGCCAACCCAACATGTACCTTCGGAGACACCTGTAATGTACCTTTATAATCACCCGATTCGTTGTGACGTTTGGTAGCACCCAAAGTGTTCCTCGGCAAACGGAGTTGCATAATCTCATAGTCATAGGAACATGTATAAGTCATGAAGAAAAGCACTAGCAACAAACTATACGATCAGGTGCTATGCTAATGGAATGGGTCATGTCAATCAGATCATTCAACCAATGATGTGATCCCGTTAATCAAATAACAACTCCTTGTTCATGGTTAGGAAACATAACCATCTTTGATTAACGAGCTAGTCAAGTAGAGGCATACTAGTGACACTCTGTAGGTTTATGTATTCACACATGTATTATGTTTCCGGTTAATACAATTCTAGCATGAATAATAAACATTTATCATGATATAAGGAAATAAATAATAACATTATTATTGCCTCTAGGGCATATTTCCTTCATCTCCCACTTGCACTAGAGTCAATAATCTAGTTCACATCGCCATGTGATTTAACATCAATAGTTCACATCTATATGTGGTTAACACCCATAGTTCACATCGACATGTGACCAACACCCAAAGGGTTTACTAGAGTCAGTAATCTAGTTCACATCGCTATGTGATTAACACCCAAAGAGTACTAAGGTGTGATCATGTTTTGCTTGTGAGATAATTTTAGTCAACGGTCTGTAACATTTGAGCCGTAAGTATTTTGCAAATTTCTATGTCTACAATGCTCTGCACGGAGCTACTCTAGCTAATTGCTCCCACTTTCAATATGTATCTAGATTGAGACTCGAGTCATCTAGATTAGTGTTAAAACTTGCATCGACGTAACCTTTTACTTACCTAACCTTTTTCACTTCCATAATCGAGAAACATATCCTTATTCTACTAAGGATAATTTTGACCGCTGTCCATTGATCTACTCCTAGATCTCTATTGCACTCCCTTGCCAATCTTAGTGGTAGGGTATGCAATAGATCTGGTACACAGCATGACATACTTTATAGAACCTATGGCTGATGCATAGGGAATGACTTTCATTCTCTTTCTATCTTCTGCCGTGGTCGGGTTTTGAGTCTTACTCAATCTCACACCTTGTAACACAGGCAAGAACTCTTTCTTTGACTGTTCCATTTTGAACTACTTCAAAATCTTGTCAAGATATGTATTCATTGAAAAACTTTATCAAGCGTCTTGATCTATCTCTATAGATCTTGATGCTCAATATGTAAGCAGCTTCACCGAGGTCTTTCTTTGAAAAACTCCTTTCAAATACTCCTTTATGCTTTGCAGAATAATTCTACATTATTTCCGATCAACAATATGTCATTCACATATACTTATCAGAAATGCTGTAGTGCTCCCACTCACTTTCTTGTAAATACAGGCTTCTCCAAAGTCAGTATAAAACCATATGCTTTGATCAAATCATCAAGCATATATTCCAACTCTGAGATGCTTGCACCAGTCCATAGATGGATCGCTGGAGCTTGCACATTTTGTTAGCTCCTTTAGGATTGACAAAACCTTCTGGTTGCATCATATACAACTCTTCTTTAATAAATCCATTAAAGAATGTAGTTTTGACATCCATTTGCCAGATTTCATAAAATGTGGCAATTGCTAACATGATTCGGACAGACTTAAGAATCGCTACAGTTGAGAAAATCTCATTGTAGTCAACACCTTGAACTTGTTGAAAACCTTTTTGCGACAAGTCGAGCTTTGTAGATAGTAACACTACTATCAGCATCTGTCTTCCTCTTGAAGATCCATTTATATAACATGGCTTGCCGATCATCGGGCAACTCCATCAAAGTCCACACTTTGTTCTCATATATGGATCCCATCTCAGATTTCATGGTCTCAAACCATTTCGCGGAATCTGGGCTCATCATCGCTTCCTCATAGTTCGTAGGTTCATCATGGTCTAGTAACATGACTTCTAGAATAGAATTACCGTACCACTCTGGTGCGGATCTTACTCTGGAAGACCTACGAGGTTTGGTAGCAACTTGATCTGAAGTTTCATGATCATCATCATTAACTTCCTCACTAATTGGTGTAGGAATCACTGGAACTGATTTCTGTGATGAACTACTTTCCAATAAGGGAGAAGGTACAATTACCTCATCAAGTTCTACTTTCCTCCCACTCACTTCTTTCGAGAGAAACTTCTTCTCTAGAAAGGATCCATCTTAGCAAAAACTTGCCTTCGGATCTGTGATAGAAGGTGTACCCAACATTTTCTTTTGGGTATTCTATGAAGACGCACTTCTCCGATTTGGGTTCGAGCTTATCGGTGAAAACCTTTTCACATAAGCATCACAACTCCAAACTTTAAGAAACGACAGCTTAGGTTTATCGCTAAACCATAGTTCATACGGTGTCATCTCAACGGATTTAGATGGTTGCCCTATTAAACGTGAATGCAGCTGTCTTCTAATGCATAACCCCAAAGCGATAGTGGTAAATCGGTAAGATACATCATAGATCGCACCATATCATAATAAAGTACGGTTCTGACGTTCGGACACACCATAACGTTGTGGTGTTCCGGTGGCGTGAGCTGTGAAACTATTCCACATTGTTTTCATTGAAGACCAAACTCGTAACTCAAATATTCATCTCCACGATCAGATCGCAGAAACTTTATTTTCTTGTTACGATGATTTTCCACTTCACTCTGAAATTCTTTGAACCTTTCAACTATTTCAGACTTATGTTTCATCAAGTAGATATATCCATATCTGCTCAAATCATCTTGTGAAGGTCGAAAATAACGATACTTGCCATTTAGTATCAACACTCATTGGATCGCATACATCGGTATGTATTATTTCCAATAAGTCGTTATCTCGTTCCATTGTTCCGAAGAACGGAGTTTTAGTCATCTTGCCCAAAAGGCACGGTTCGCAAGCATCAAATGATTCATAATCAAGTGATTCCAAAAATCCATCAGCATGGAGTTTCTTCATGCGCTTTACACCAATATGACCTAAACGGCAGTGCCACAAATAAGTTGCACTATCATTATTAACTTTGCATCTTTTGGTTTCAATATTATGAATATGTGTATCACTATGATCGAGATCCAATGAACCATTTTCATTGGGTGTGTAACCATATAAGGTTTTATTCATGTAAACAGAACAACAATTTATTCTCTTACTTAAATGAATAACCGTATTGCAATAAACATGATCAAATCATATTTATGCTCAACACCAAATAACACTTATTTAGGTTCCACACTAATCCCGAAAGTATAGGGAGTGTGCGATGATGATCATATCAATCTTGGAACTACTTCCAACACTCATCGTCACTTCCCTTCAACTAGTCTCTGTTTATTCTCAGAACTCCTGTTTGAGTTACTAATCTTAGCAACCGAACAGTATCAAATACTCGGGGCTACTATAAACACTAGTAAGGTACACATCAATAACCTGTATATCAAATATAACTTTGTTCACTTTGCCATCCTTCTTATCCACCAAATATTCAGGGGTAGTTCCGCTTCTAGTGACCAGTTCCATTGCAGCAAAAGTACTCAGTCTCGTGCTTAGGTCTAGACTTGGGCTTCTTCACTCGAGCAGCAACTTGCTTGCCGTTCCTTTTGAAGTTCCCTTCTTCCTTTGCCATTTTCCTTGAGACTAGTGGTCTTGTCAACCATCAACACTTGATGTTTTTCTTGATTTCTACCTTCGCCGATTTTAGCATCGCGAAGAGCTCGAGAATCTTTTCGTCATCCCTTGCATACTATAGTTCATCACGAAGTTCTACTAACTTAGTGATGGTGACTAGAGAATTCTGTCAATCACTATCTTATCCGGAAGATTAACTCCCACTTGATTCAAGCGATTGAAGTACTCGGACAATCTGAGCACATGCTCACTAGTTGAGCGATTCTCCTCCATCTTTTAGCTATAGAACTTGTTGGAGACTTCATATCTCTCAACTCGGGTATTTGCTTGAAATATTAACTTCAATTCCTGGAACATCTCATATGGTCCATGACGCTCAAAACGCCTTTGAAGTCCCGATTCTAAGCCGTTAAGCATGGTGCACTAAACTATCAAGTAGTCATCATATTGAGAGCCAAACGCTCATAACGTCAGATCGCTCATATTGAGCTAGCCAAACGCTCATAACGTCTGATCTGCTCCTGCAATAGGTCTGTCACCTAGCGTGCATTAAGGACATAATTCTTCTGCGCAGCAATGAGGATAAACCTCAGATCACGGATCCAATCCGCATCATTGCTACTAACATCTTTCAATACAATTTTTCTAGGAACACATATGAAAACATAGGGAAGCAACAACGCGAGCTATTGATCTACAACATAATTTGCAAAATACTACCAGGACTAAGTTCATGATAAATTAAAGTTCAATTAATCATATTACTTAAGAACTCCCACTTAGATAGACATCTCTCTAGTCATCTAAGTGATTACGTGATCCAAATCAACTAAACCATGTCCGATCATCACGTGAGATGGAGTAGTTTCAATGGTGAACATCAATATGTTGATCATATCTACTATATGATTCACGCCGACCTTCGGTCTCCGTGTTCCGAGGTCATATCTTATATGCATAGCTCGTCAAGTATAACCTGAGTATTCGCGTGCGCAACTGTTTTGCACCCGTTGTATTTGAACGTAGAGCCTATCACACCCGATCATCACGTGGTGTCTCAAAGACGAAGAACTTTCATAACGGTGCATACTCAGGAGAACACTTCTTGATAATTTTAGTGAGAGATCATCTTATAATGCTACCGTCAATCAAAGCAAGATAAGATGCATAAAGGATAAACATCACATGCAATCAATATAAGTGATATGATATGGTCATCATCATCTTGTGCTTGTGATCTCCATCGCCAAGCACCGCCATGATCACCATCGCCACCGGCGCGACACCTTGATCTCCATCGTAGCATCGTTGTCGTCTCGCCAACTATTGCTTCTCGACTATCGCTACCGCTTAGTGATAAAGTAAAGCAATTACATGGCGTTGCATTTCATACAATAAAGCGACAACCATATGGCTCCTCGCCATTGCCGATAACTCGGTTACAAAACATGATCATCTCATACAATAAAATATAGCATCACGTCTTGACCATATCACATCACAACATGCCCTGCAAAAACAAGTTAGACGTCCTCTACTTTGTTGTTGCAAGTTTTACGTGGCTGCTACGGGCTGAGCAAGAACCGTTCTTACCTACGCATCAAAACCACAACGATACTTCGTCAAATAGACTCCGTTTAACCTTCTCAAGGACGGGCGTAGCCACACTCAGTTCAACTAAAGTGAGAGAGACAGACACCCGCCGGTCACCTTTAAGCAACGAGTGCTCACAGCGGTGAAACCAGTCTCGCGTAAGCGTCACGCGTAATGTCGGTCCGGCCGCTTCATCTCACAATACCGCTGAACCAAAGTATGACATGCTGGTAGGTAGTATGACTTGTATCGCCCACAACTCACTTGTGTTCTACTCGTGCATATGACATCAACGCATAAAACCAGGCTCGGATGCCACTGTTGGGGAACGAGTAATTTCAAAAATTTTCCTACGATCACGCAAGACCATGGTGATGGCATAGCAACGAGAGGATAGAGTATCCGCCCACGCACTCGTGAGACCGAAAGCGAAGCGTTATAACAACGCTGTTGATGTAGTCGTACTTCTTCCCGATCCAACCGATCCAAGTACCGAACGACGGCACCTCCGAAGTTCTGCACACGCTCAGCTCGATGACGCCCCTCGAACTCCGATCCAGCCGAGTGTTGAGGAGAGTTTCGTCAAGACGACGGCGTGGTGACGATGATGATGTTCCACCGACGCAGGGCTTCGCTTAAGCTCCGCCACGGTATGATCGAGGTGTAATCTGGTGGAAGGGGGCACCGCACACGGCTAAGGAACGATCTAATCGATCAACTTGTGTGTCATGGGGTGCCCCCTGCCCCTGTATATAAAGGAGGGAAGGGGAGGGGCTGGCCGGCCAAGAGGGAGGCGCACCAGGGGTGTCCTACTCCTACTAGGAGTAGGATTCCCCCAAATCCTAGTCCAACTAGGGTTTGACCAAGGGAGAGGGAGAGAGGGGGCGCCACCCCTTCTCCTAATCCTAATAGGACTAGGGAAGGGGGGAAGGCTGCGGCCAGCTATAGGGCCCCCTTTTCTCTTTCCCCTTAAGGCCCATCAAGGCCCATTGACTCCCCGGGAGGTTCCGGTAACCCCCCGGTACTCCGGTAAAATTCCCAATTTCACCCGGAGTGATTCCGGAGTCCAAACATAGGCTTCCAATATATCAATCTTTATGTCTCGACCATTTCGAGACTCCTCGTCATGTCCGTGATCTCATCCGGACTCGAACAACCTTGGTACATCAACATCATAAACTCATAATATAAGCATCATCGAAACCTTAAGCGTGCGGACCCTACGGGTTCGAGAACTATGTAGACATGACCTAGAACTATTCTCGGTCAATAACCAATAGCGGAACCTGGATGCCCATATTGGTTCCTACATATTCTACGTAAGATCTTTATCGGTCAGACCGCATAACAACATACGTTGTTCCCTTTGTCATCGGTATGTTACTTGCCCGAGATTCGATCGTCGGTATCCAATACCTAGTTCAATCTCGTTCATCGGCAAGTCTCTTTTCTCGTTCCGTAATACATCATCTCACAACTAACACATTTAGTTGCAATGCTTGCAAGGCTTATGTGATGTGCATTACCGAGAGGGCCCAGAGATACCTCTCCGACAATCGGAGTGACAAATCCTAATCTCAAATATGCCAACCCAACATGTACCTTCGGAGACACCTGTAATGTACCTTTATAATCACCCGATTCACGTTGTGACGCTTGGTAGCACCCAAAGTGTTCCTCGGCAAACGGAGTTGCATAATCTCATAGTCATAGGAACATGTATAAGTCATGAAGAAAAGCACTAGCAACAAACTATACGATCAGGTGCTATGCTAATGGAATGGGTCATGTCAATCAGATCATTCAACCAATGATGTGATCCCGTTAATCAAATAACAACTCCTTGTTCATGGTTAGGAAACATAACCATCTTTGATTAACGAGCTAGTCAAGTAGAGGCATACTAGTGACACTCTGTAGGTTTATGTATTCACACATGTATTATGTTTCCGGTTAATACAATTCTAGCATGAATAATAAACATTTATCATGATATAAGGAAATAAATAATAACATTATTATTGCCTCTAGGGCATATTTCCTTCACTATACTCATAAACCTTATGGTTTCCGCCTTTATATTCATTACCATCATCGTAGGTGCTTCGTGTCGTGCTAGCACTGCTCCTCAAGACCTCAAACCCAAAGCTTACATGTTGAAATACGAATATGATATGATGCTCATATCACTAAAACAGAGAACGTTTAATTGGTCACCTAATGTTCCTATATTCGTTTCAAAAGCATGTGCGCCACCCATCGTCCAGCTAGTTCCAGTTTCTGATTTTTCTCTTGATGCTTAGGGTTTTCCCTTTATCTACTCTACTATGATCTGCGTGGGTGCTTTTCGTCAGTACTAGCATTACTCCACCTTCAAGCTAAACAACAAAACACTCGAATTCAAAGCTTAGTTGTTCAAATATGATTGTGATATGATACTGATATTAGTTAACCGACACATTTAATTGGTTAGCTAAAGATCCCACTTGAGTTTCCAAATGCATGTCGCGACATAGAGAGATACAGCATAATTGCATTTCTTTGTCACTTGTTGACCGTACTTTCTTGTCCATACCAAATCTTAGTTGTTATTTCAAAGCAAACATCGGTTGCTAACTACCCTTTGCGTGGTTTGCAGCTTCAGATCTGTTCTTCGGATCACAAGAGAAGTGTCCGGACCTGACTGAGGACGCAGGGCTAAGCTGCAATCA
This sequence comes from Aegilops longissima, assembly GCA_021605205.1. NCBI lineage: Eukaryota > Viridiplantae > Streptophyta > Magnoliopsida > Poales > Poaceae > Aegilops > Aegilops longissima. The sequence goes on along the minus strand of CM038682.1, from coordinate 143,314,510 downwards.
CCCAGATACTCAAGCAAGTAGTCCTGTAACCGTACAGGCTGTTCATTCATTTATCATATGTATGCCCTTTAAAGGAGCTGTTTCTTGAACAGGAGTGGATAGCCAAGGTAAAGTAAATAAGGTGTCCGGCTCCCCTCCCAGAGACCACGCCGGATCCCATGCTGGCCAAGATGTTGAAGGCCGCGCCTTTTGAAGAAGGCGAAGGGGGGAGCGGGAAAGCAACTGCCTCTAAGAAGGAGGCAATCAAGGAAGGAGGGATTAAAAGTCCCATCTTTCGAGGAGAGAAGAGGACCGCTTCGGAAGATCCGGAGGTCAAGGCCTCAAAGAAGGGAAAGGAATCTTCGTCAGAGAGTCCGGCGCTGGGAAGTAACCTAGCCGCACTATTTCCCCAAGGGGATCAGCCCTCCAGCGAGCCGTAAGTAAAAAGAAGGGGTCTTGTGAATAAGGAACATCCCTGTATTTATTTATGAAGATAACCGAAATTGTACCTTGTAGTTCGGACCTCAGCCCTTCTCAGCAGAGCTCGTCTTCGGGGGATCTTCTTCCGGAGATGATGGAGAGAGAAACGCCTCCACCTGTCGCACCCTCATGCGAGGCGGAAGACCCTGAGGTGTCGTCGCGGAGGGTTCCCCCAAGTCCGGCGGGGCCAGAAGGTCCGGCGCCAAGTGGTGTGCGGTCGGAAGGGCTGAAGGATCTACTCGGGCAAGCGGCTATCTCAAAAGATTACCGTGCTCTGATGGGTACGGTGATTGAAAGAATTGCATCCGCGGAGAGCGGATTGCATGAAGCCGTCAGAAGCTTACTGACGGGGTTCGGGGTACGCAAAAAATGATGTACCTTCTGACAGTTATGCATATAGAATGCGCCCTGTATAGATAGTAGCCCCTGAGACTCGGTATGTTGTCAAAATTGACAGCGTGCCGAGGATCAAAATCTTAGTTATAACATATCGCTGTTCCTAAACAGGTGGCGGGGCGTCCGGTGGCCAGCCAGGCTGATGAATATGCCGAACTAAAGCGGCAACTTGACGAGGCGGCTGCGGACATCGCGCTGGTCAATAAACGTTTTGACGAGTCACAAGGTATGCGACTCCTACGCGGACACCTGGTAAGGGAGCTTGACGCCCATGTCTTACTACTTGTATGCTTAATGCAGATGGTGCCGCTGCTGTGGAGGAGCTGCGGGCGAAACTCGCCCGAGCGAAAGAGCAAGCCAAAAATAGTAATGCAGCCGCTTTAAGGGCGGACGAAGAGCTAAAAGTTGAACGGGGTTCTCACTGCCGAAGCAAAGAGGAAATGGCCGATATGGCCAGAAAGTTGAAGAGTACTACCGATCGCTGCGAGGTTCTTGAAAAGGAACGTCAAGCGGAGCAAGAGGGCCTGAAAAAGGCCGCCGCCGAATCCAAGGATGCCCGCTCGCTTTGAGAGCTGCCAAGGAGGAGCTGAGTCAGGCCGGGCAATTGCGGCTGGAAAACCGCTTTCGCATGGAGGAAATATACAGATCCAAAGTATGCTCAATTGGACAAGTTGTGGAGTTTGGAGGATGCTTATCTGGACTTAGCGGCAAGCGCTGCGGACGCGATTGAGCACTTCCGAGGCCAGAAGGGGCATGTAAGGAAGAGCTGTATTGGTCGCAATTCCATAGTCCGCAGCGCCTTCTTCCGCTGATCGATCGGTTGGCCGAATGGGCCGAGCTGAATCGATTATCCGGACTTGCCATGAAGCATGTCATGACTCATTTGTGGCCGGGCGGACCCCAGCCGAAGAGTTATTTTGGTTTAGTGCAGCAGTTCCTTGGTGCGGTACCGCGTATCGACGCAATGAAGCGGTCGGCGGTATTGAGGGAGCGCGGATGGCTCGCCCGTGTCGTGACATACTTGGGCAGAGATGAAGGCCACCTACGTTGCATCCCAAGATTCGGACGGAAGCCGAGTACCGCCGAGCACTATTTTGAGGAAGTCATGCAGGCGCTCGCTTAATAGAGACACAAAGGCTCAAGGATATTATGTTTAAATGACATGTATGATTTGTGAAAACAATGTTTCAATATAATATAAGAGCTTTTTATACTTGTGCATTCAAGTAGTAAAATACTCCCGTATGGCCGCTTATGTATATGTATATATAACCTCGAAGATGGTAGTCCTTGGTTTCAGCCCCCACGCACATAGTGCGGGGGTGTTTGCAAAGAAGGCGCTTTTTCACACTTAATCCAACGTCTTGGTCCTGTTAAGGAGGTGGTAGCATAGCAAACTAGGAAACCGGACTATAATACTTTATCACTTCCACTTAGCCATAGGAGTTCGAGGGTGGGGCTACTATATAGCCTCGGGGCACCGCACTCTCCCGAATTCAGTGCGTATGTGCTCGACCGAAAACCAAGATGCCGTTAATGTGGAGGAATTCTAAACATTCCGACGAGTCATCGAGTGGTTGACCAGTCTCTCGCTATATCATGACAGTCAGCCGCTTTCATCGAGGCGCCGCTCGGCGAACCGGGCACAATCGCAGTAGTTCTCCCGGTGCGCGTTAGCCGATAAAACGGAACGTAAGGCAGCAAAACACAGGAGCCGGGCAAACCCAAATTTGACCAAAGACATGATTCGGAGCTGATGCATATAAGGCCTAACTCGAGACGCCGAACACTCCCTAAGGTATTTGGTCTTTATAAAAACGGGAAGAATAATGCCCTAAGCCCCTGGTGTTCAGGTACGCGCAAAAATTCTGGTGCGGCCAATGCCAAAACGCCAGCCCCTCCTCGGTTATAGTGAGAAAACGGGGGATGTATATCAACAAGAGACAGTAAAAAAGGTTTACGAGGGTCTTAATCTGAAAAGAATCCTTGCAACGGGTCCTCACTGCACGCCCTGCGCCAGGTTCCATTGTGCCGTATCCGGACGGGTGTAGCACGTTGTTCATCTCGTAAAAGAGAGGAACTTAGTTTAAAAGAAAAACGATCATGCAAAAGATGTACTTTATATTAAATAAATAGAGTACGATTCAAGAAGTGAATAAAATTGAGCTTTATTATCTCTTGTTATACATGCATGCAGCCCTTGTATGGGGTATGCTAGTAGGCGCCGGACTCGCCTAGCCGTGTCCGGGTTTGAATGACCTTTTCAGGTTCTTTGACTAGCGGAGCGGATAGGTGTGGGGCTGTCAAGGCAGTCCCACGCTCTTCCATGCTCAAGTAACACTTAATACTCCCTTTCAATGAGATGACCTTGTGGACCGGCATTTTAAGTGTTAGAGATGCATAATGCGGTATTGCATTAAAGCGGGCGAAAGCTTCGCGTCCCAATAGTGCTTGATGGCTACTTTTAAACGGGGCGACATGGAAGATCAACTTTTCACGACTGAAGTTGTCGGATGAACCGAACACAACTTCTAGCAGTATGGAGCCCGTACAATGGGCATATGTGCTCGACATTACCCTTTAAAGGAGGTGCTGCTACGGTGAATTTTGGTTGGTCTATCCCATCTCATGGATTGTGTCCCGATATATCAGGTTTATGTCACCGCCACCATCCATGAGGACGTGTAAATTGGAACCGCTGATTATAGGATCCAATATCAAGGCAGTCCATCCTGCATGTTCCGTATACTTTCGGAATAGTCCCGATGGTCGAAGGTGATTGGTTTTGACAACCAGTGTTGGTACTCCGCTAAGGTAGTTTGTGCGGCGCGCATTCTAGTGGGCGCCGCTCTGTTTTTCCCTTTGATCACGTGAAGTGAGTTTACTGTTTTAACCTCTTGTGGGAAATTCTTTTGTTTTCCGGGGATCTGCTTGTGGTGCTCGTCATCATCTTCACTTGGTGTGTCGAGCCCCTTGTGTTCGGCGTTGAGTCTGCCGGACTGTTTGAAAACCCAACAATCTCTGTGGGTATGGTTTGCAGGCCTCCCGGGAGTACTGTGGATTTGACATATCTTGTCCAATATTTTGTTTAAGTTGGATAGCTCATCGCTATTGTCCTTGAGGGGCAGTTTTTTATTGTTCTGCCGTGAGCTTTTGAATCCGGCGTTGACTGCCGCGCTCTTTGGACCGTTCCTTTTAATCCGGCGATGGTCCTTGTTGCTCCGTGGTTTCCCATTTCCATCCCTGACTTCAGATGTACTTGGGTCGGTGGTGCTGCATCTTGCTAGCCAGCTATCCTCTCCCGCACAAAAGCGGGTCATGAGGCTTGTTAATGCGGCCATTGTTCTTGGCTTTTCTTGGCCGAGGTGTCTGGCGAGCCATTCGTCTCGGACGTTGTGTTTGACGGCTGCTAGGGCTTCGGCGTCCGGACAGTCGACTATTTGGTTCTTTTTAGTAAGGAACCTGTTCCAGAATTTCCAGGCTGATTCGCCGGGCTGTTGAGTTATGTGACTTAGATCGTCTGCATCCGGAGGGCGGACATAGGTCCCCTGAAAATTTGCCCGAAACGCATCCTCGAGCTCTTCCCAGCTTCCAATGGTATTTTCGGGGAGGCTTTTAAGCCAATGCCGAGCTGGCCCTTTGAGTTTGAAGGGTAAGTATTTTATGGCGTGGAGATCATCTCCTCTAGCCATGTGTATGTGGAGGATGTAATCCTCAATCCAGACTCTAGGGTCTATTGTTCCGTCGTATGCCTCTACGTTTACGGGTTTGAATCCCGCTGGAAATTCATGATCCAGCACCTCATCGGTGAAACATAGGGGATGTGCGGCGCCCCTGTATTTAGGTGTGCCGTGATGTTCGGATATTTGGCGTGTTGCATTGCTTTGAAGAGCTTGCTTTCGCCCGTAGATGGACCTAATCGGGCCATCCTTTTGATGTGAATCCTTATTCGGATCGCAGATCGGCTTGTGTAAAGGCACCATTTGCCGCTCTCTTTTTGCCATGGGGTCGCCCATCCGACGGGTGGCCTTCTTACTTTTTGATTGGGGGCTCTAAGGCCTCCTCACAAATTCGGCAAGTAGCTTTCTTTGGGTATCTTTTTGTTCGGGCGATCGTCGCCGATTTGTCTCATGTGTTGAATACTCTGCCCATCTGATTCTGAGTGCATCTTCCGCTGTTTTGAGCTTCCGCTTCTGCTTTTTCAGGCTACGCGCGGTGGCGACGAGCCTTTTCTGGAGGTTATTTTGTTCCAACAATTTGTCCGGCGTGAGATCATCCGGACTGTTGTTTTCGCCGGGGACGGGTTGTTTATCCAAGTTGTCTTGTTCGGACGATTGCTCGATAGCATGTTCGTCGTCCACCGGTTCGCCCTGCTCTATGGCTGGGTCTCTGTTGAGGCGGGACTTGGTGCGGCGTTTACATTGCCGTTTTGACTGTTTTTCAAGGGATTTATCCTTCGTGGCATCCCATTGTTCCTCGTCTTCATTTCCTTTAGGTGTATCCACCATGTATACATCATGGGATGAGGTGGTTGTCTAGCATCTTATAGGCGCTGGTTCATGGTCGTCTCCTACATCATCGTCCATACCGTCGATGTCTTCGGAGTCGAAATCGAGCACGCCGTGTAAGCTTTCGGCGCTGGCTACGGCGGGTGGTGGGTGGGCGCCGAATTCTTCGCCGTCCGCGATCCCAACCTTCCCGCTCGTAGTCCGGCAGGCTCTCCGGATAAAGAGAGAGACTTTAGTGAATTCAGGATGTCGCCAAAGGGCGAGTGCTGAAAGATGTCCGCGGCAGTGAACTCCATGACGGCGCCCAATCGGATTCGACAAGGGGGTGCGAGGGTTCGAGTCCGGAGAGGAGTCCGCACCCGAGTCGAGGTCTTCGCAGGACAGGGATGGAGTTCGCTCAATCGCCAGAGATCGTAGCCCCGAGGCGTGACCAACCACTCGCCCTCGATCGGGGTATCCGCCCGGATTAAGGGTCGGAGCGGATGCCGGTGCGGCCTCCTGTGGCAATCGCTCGCCACAGAGCTAGATCATGCCCATCGAGACAAGGCGGCTCGCTTGGCTGTGGCTCAATCCATCAAGATCAAGTCTCCGCGACATTGGCCGATAGTTCAAACTTCCAAATCTGACCTGATGGCCAGGGCGTGGCTTTCGATCTGCTCCGGATGGCCAAGTGAATTGCCCGCATGCAAAGCCGCAGAATCACGAAGATCTGTCCGGGAGAAAAGTCTCACCACCGACCGCGTCGTTGTTGATGATCGAAGGAGCCATCGGGCCTATCGGTGACGATACGAGGAACTCTCAATGAAAGCACCAATGTCGGTGTCAAAACCGGGGATCTCGGTAGGGGTCCCGAACTGCGCGCCTAGGCGGATGGTAACCGGAGACAAGGGACACGATGTTTTTACCCAGGTTCGGGCCCTCTCGATGAAGGTAATACCCTACTCCTGCTTGATTAATATTGATGATATGGGTAGTACAAGAGTAGATCTACCACGAGATCAAGGAGGCTAAACCCTAGAAGCTAGCCTATGGTATGATTGTTGTTCGCCCCACGGACTAAAACCCTCCGGTTTATATAGACACCGGATAGATTAGGGTTACACAGAGTCGGTTACAATGGTAGGAGATCTACATATCCGACAAGCTTGCCTTCCACGCCGAGGAAAGTCCCATCCGGACACGGGACAAAGTCTTCAATCTTGTATCTTCATAGTCTTGGAGTCCGCCGTGATGATAGTTCGCTATCCGACACCCCTAGTCCAGGACTCTCTCGGGGCCGCCCCGAGCACGGATCGAACTCGGTGCGGCTGGCTCGCACCGGTGCCCTTGTTAGTCTTTTCGCTTCCGCCCTTCTTCTTGATCTCCTGTAACGGATCGGGTTCGCTCTGCATCGCCTTCTTGAGCGTGTTGGGGCTGATAATATTTCGCACCTCAGCTATCTCGAGGCTCGGTGAAGGCGGAGCTGGAGGCGTGTCACGAGAACTGAACGCCGCACGACGGCGCTGTGCAATTGATTTCTCCGTCGCACCAGCTAGATCGCGGTCGCCTTGGTTCGGTTCTTGAGAAAGAGGCCCGCAGAACTCGCCAGCGCATCCATGTTCGCAAAGTACTTATCAACTTTGGTAAATGTACCGTCGTCGTTGTCGCCGCCGTCCGGATCTCGTACATAGGGCTGTCCGGATCCCGTGCCTGTGGATGTCCGCAGGTCTGGTAGCGTGCGGCGTTTTGCCATGGCTTGGCGCCGCACGATGGCGGTCTTGTCGTGGGTGGTGTCCCCGCCCCAAACGAATCTGGCTCTTCGCCAAAGCAGGGGCCATTTATGCAGCGCCGAGGGTCATCTCATCTTCTTCGCCGCCCCAGCCGGGTCGAATCGAGGTAATAGCTCGTCGCAGCTCGGCAGCACCAACCACTTCAACCCTATACACCGTGGGTGGCATCGGATTACCGTGGAACATGGGGTTGCCCGTTGAATGATTCTGCCCTTGGCGACATCGACCAACTCGCCGCCCACGAAGTGCAGAAGAGTGCAAGGAACGTCGGCGGCGCCCTACGAAAACATGTAGGGCGTCAGGGATGCCCAGTCAAAGGCAAGGAGATGAAGTCATCGGCCGAGAGGCTTAGTTACCGTGATGCCGTCGAGCTCGGCTAATGTCGAGGCACCGCCAACGGCGGGCGTGCAACTGATGGAGGGGCCGCTTGCTGGCGAGGTGCCGGCCGGCGTACACCCGGGTGCATTAAGCTCCAATGCCCGTGCCGGCGCCGGAGACACGAATACCGCCTCAGCCGGAGACACCAATGGCGCCACCGGAGACAGCAATGGCGCCGCCTGCACGCTGTGCGAGTTGCTGGCCGTGAAGCTGGGAACCGGGGGAGGCCCCTGTTGCCCGCCCGCAATCCACGTCGTCAGCCCATGAATCAACGTAGGCACCATGGTGTTGAGCTTCGTTCCCAGTTGTTGTTCCACTTGCTCTTGGACAAGCTCCGGAATCCGCGCCACTTGTGCCTTGAGTGCTTCAACCTCGCGCGACTGGCTTTCCGAGCTGGTCTTTTTCTCCTTTCGCCCACCAGCGGTATAGTATGACGACCATTTTGTGGACAAGCCTTTGCCGGCCACAAGACCAGCTGACGTTGGCTTACTGAGCTTATCCTTGTTTTTAATTACGTTCAACACCCTATTTAAAGGGGTGTCGAAAGGGGAGCTCTGAGACGACCCCACGATACTGCTTTCAGTGTCCTGCGGAAGGAACGTGAACCATTTAGAATATTGGGGATTAATTAGAATGCAACCATATGGAGCTAATTACGCAGGGGTGTATTCCTTACCAGAACAAGCTCGAGCGCCCTGATCTTCGGATCCATGGTAAGCTCCTTTGTTACCGCGTCCTCCTTGTACCGGGCCCTGAGAAAGTTCCTGGTCTGCTTGTCACGGTATTTCTCGAAGCGGGGCGGTAGGCCTTGCTCGGCACGCTCCGCGTCCTCCTTGTCCCATATAGGCTCCGCCACTCTATAACCGACGGGACCGAGCTGGTGGACCCCTAAGTTCAACTTCCGCATTTCTTTCCCCCACTGACTTGATTCGGAGGTTGCGCTGCTCTCGCACTTGATCTTGAACTCCTTGTACTCATCTTCGCTCATCAAAGGATATTTCGCCTTGATCTTGTCATAACTACCACCATTGTCAATCATTGCCTTCACCGTGCTTCTCCAAGTAGACAGGGACGTGCTCATCCTCGTGAGGGCGGTACTGTTCACTTTATTCCCTGAGAGGCGTGTGTTTGCAAACTCAGCGGGGAACTTGTATCGTTCGTGCAGCTTCGTGAAGAGGAGGCTGCACAAATTCCCATGGTACTTATGCCTTAGGTTCTCGGTGTTGATCGAGACGGTGCTTCAGAGAATGCACCTAAGCTGAATCGAGTACCCCTTGACTACTTGTTTGGGCGCCGTCGGATTCCCGTCGGAGTCCACTTCAGTAAATTCCTCCCTGACGGTGCCGAGCACGCTCGGGCGCCGGTCCTTCCGTTGCCTCTTCGGTTGGCTGCCATCTGTGTGTGCGCCGCCATCATCAGTGGTGGCATCCTCGGCGGCACCATCGGTGGTGTCATCCCGACGCCATTAGGGGTTGTGTAGTCAGGATCGGTGTCTTCCATGGCGCCCCTCATAGCGGTGAGGTTCTTCCTCCAACTCCGGGACAGCTCCTGAATTGCTTGCCGCCCAACCGCCGACCTCATCGCTAGGGCTATGTTTCGCTCTAAATAGGAAAAAAGTTTGGTCAAAAGAGTTGGTTATTGTCAAGGAACAAGATCATGGCCTCATCATTTAAGGTTTGTCGACACCGAGGCATCCTAAAAGCTAAGCTTTTATCATTTAGGGTTTGTCGACGCCGAGGCACCCTAAAAGCCTATGTTGGGTTTATTGCACTAATCACTTGGCTCTATTGCCACCTATGTTGTGTTTATCATCTAGGGTTTATCGATGCTGAGGAGAATTCTAAGTTGGGTTTAATGCAGCAAGAATAAAGGGGCAGTTGATCCTACTTAATTAAGTACTAAGATACCCCGGCCCATGCATTAGTAGCAAGTACCTCATATGTCCGATTTTTAGCAAAGTCATGCTAAAATTCACGGAAAATTTCAGCATGACCTTTGCTGAAAATAGGACATATGGAGTACCTGAATTTGCCGGAACGGAAGTTAATCGACATTTCGGCAAACTCAAGGGCCTCTCGGGGTACCTGCAAAATCATCACGACACGAAGGGCCTCTCAAGGGCCTCAAGCAGCAGCGGCGTCTCCCAGGACCCCATTTTTTTTTGCTAAATTCAGCATATTTCTATACAACAACACTGTAAAGATGAAGAACAGTTCTACAACAGCCCATTTATATACAATAGCATCTTTGGTCATACCAATTTCTGAAACAATTCAAATCTGAACTGTATCTTTGGTCATACAAATATCTGAAACTTTACAAATCTGAAATATATATTTGGTCACACAAATTTATGGAACTAATCAAATCTGAACTATATCTTTGGTCATACAAATCTCTGAAACTTTACAAATCTGTGGTCATACAAATTTACGGAACTAATCAAATTCTGGATTCAAGTTGGACTTCAAAATCTTTCATGCAAATTACTTGAAGTAATGAAGTTAAATTGTTTTCAATCTGTCCAGATATTGTCAAGGACAATTAGGGTCATTCAGAAAGATGCAACCCTCGAGAATTCCTAGCATGAGGTTTGTCCATCACTTTTGGCTCACTTATTAATCTACTCATCCTATGTCAATATCCACATGCTATGTTATCTGATGTTCCTGAATCATTGTAGTTTAGGCACCATACAAGATTGTTAGTTCAATGTGCTTTATATCCTAGTTATACTACTGCAGGAAAGGAGGATCATCATACACATATATATGTATAACAATTGACAGGATCTTCATCATTTTTAGTAACAACAATACATATATAGCAATTGGAAGCAAACAGATGTACACATAAGATAAAAATGTAGTGCTGAAAGTTTAATGCTTACAAAAGACTTGCTGAAATAGTGAAAAATATGGAGTCACCAAGCTGGCTAAGAAACTCCTAAAGTCCACTAGCAAATCCAAGATCTAATCCTATTACACACATCATAACAATTTAAGATAATTAGGATAAGGATAGTAGGAAATGAAAAAGAAAGAGCTCAAAAAACAATCACAACAGAAAAATAATAAAAACCTAGTCCCTAGAAGAAAAGAAATCCTAAAAGAAAAGAAATCCTAAAATCTGGAGCAAGTCCTACCAGTAGTAGTCCAACTAGATGGCCACCACTACTACTGCTATCACTAGAGTAAACAACAGTTGTGTGTTCAACATCTTTACTAATAGTAAATTGGCAGTACTCCATTATCTACTCCTGCAACTTCAACTACAATAACATCCTACAACTACTACTACAACATAAAACTACTATGCATCATCTTCCTACAACTACTCATCTTCAGCAGCAACAACATAAAATTCCTGTTTAGTTAAATTCATGTTAAACATCATTTGGACCAGAGCCCAATCCTTTCTTCTGCTTGTCAGTAGAGCTATTGTTTCTTCAACTTATGCAAAAATTTATCACGGAGGGGCGGCGCTACGGGAAGCAAACGACCAAGGGGAGGAGGGGAAACTGAAGAGCATCTCATAGCGGTCGCAGAGGAGTAGACGGCGTGGTCGTGGACGCTTCAACGGAGACGAATTTGACGACTACTCGACGGTGAGGCCGCGGTGGCCGGAGGTGGAAGAAGGCGCAGACGCCGTAGACGGTGGAGGCGTCGGTGTCGTAGAGGCGCCGGAGACCTTGCCCTGCGAGACAGAGAAGGGCCGTCAAGGCAGGGGGGGCAAGGGAGGAGGAGGAGGGCAAGGGAGGAGGTCGGGGCGTCTGGTGCTGCGTCGCTGCTCGGACGCCGACGGGCGAGGAGGAGTCCAGCGAGGGTCGTGGCAGCGGGGTGGGGGGCGCGGGGCGGGCGGCGGGGTGCGTCTTGCTGGGCGGCGGGGTGGAGTTCGGCGAGGTCGGGCGTGGGGTGGGGCGAGGGGGGGGGCGGGGTGGAGTCCGCGAGGGTCGGGGCGGCGGCATCGTGGGTCCGGGCAGCGCGCGGGTGGATCTGGTGGCGAGGGAGAGAGGGTCGAAGGGGATCTGGCGAGGGAGAGGGAGGATAGCTAGGGGGGAAGCTTACTAATGGCGCACCACCCGTCGGTGCGCCATTATAAATCTTTTTTTAGATAGCAATGGAGCACCCCGCAGAGGTGCGCCATTAGAATGTTTTTTTATTACAGTTCGAGCACATGTTATATTCCACCTAACCCAATCCACATCAGAACCCGCCCACTAGCCCGACTAGTCAGCACGCAGCACACACACCCGGAGGTCCTGGGCTCGATTCCCAGGCTCCCCAATATATTTTTTTGCATTTTAAATGCTGTTTGATATTTATTTGTGTTTAAATATGTTCAAACTTGTTTAAATCATAACAGTAATATTTTTTTATAAAAACAGTAATAATTTTTTTAAAAATATGTTCAAATTTGTTACTTGAAAATATCATCGGCGGCGGCGGTGGAGCGGGGGAGGGTGCGGGGGGTGCTTATCGGCGGCGGTGGAGGGGGATCGAGATCGAGTGTCCTCATGAATTCAAAAAGTGCCCATGAAATTTAAAATTATTCATGATATCAAAAAGTGCCCATGAAATACAATCGAGAAATGAAGACTACAATTTAAATACAATCGATCTTAGCTAGCTATCTGTTCACAATCTTCTTGCCCTTCTTTTTCGCAAATGGAGTTCTTCTGTGGAACGGACGTCCTTTAGGTAGGGTCGTCCTGCTTCTTCTTGTGGTGTGCTGCTAATTCATCATCGTCGTCATGTTCGATCTTCGGGTCGCCGTACTTGTCGAAGTCTTGCTCATTGGCTACTCCATCCATACCGATGATCTTCCTTTTGCCTCTCCTCACGACAACACGACTGGGCTTTGACGGGTCGGTAATGAAGAAGCATTGGTCCACTTGGGAAGCCAGTACCATGGCTCATTTTTCAGCGGTGACGCTTTTGCGCCCATGGTCTTGGATTTGGCTTCGGGTATAACCATGGTGGTGAAATACCGGTCTTCTTTTAGGACGCTCTTGGCCCATCTGACACGGAACATCAGGACCTTCTCTCCAGCGTAGCTTAGCTCCCAGATCTCCTCGATCCTTCCGTAGTATCTGTCCTTGTCGTTACCAGTGTAGGATTCCATTGTTACCCCGGAGTTCTGATAACCATCGCTCTTCATGTCCTTGTTCTCGGTGTAGAATGTGTAGCCGTTGATATCGTACGCCTCATAGGTCATCAGGTTGTGCTCGGCGCCCTGTGACAAGGCGAATATGAGTTGTTCTTCCGCGGAAGAATCCTCATGTAAAGGGTACGACAGAAGCTTCTGTTTGAACCAACGCGTGAAACATGAGTTGTGCTCTTTGATTATATCTCCGTCCGTCCTCTGTTGGCCTCGCTCATTGTACGTCTTCTCAATAAAGGTTTTGTGCTCTACCACCCAAGGATCGACCACGTCTATGTATTGTAGCGCGACTAGGTTTGCTCTTTCAAAGTCGGCGAAGTCGACCTCGAAGTCGACATGCATTTCGCGGCGACCCTCACGGTGACCCCATCCAATGAGCCTGCCGAGGTGCTCGCTGACGGGCAAACCAACGGGGTTCTCAATGCCTAGATAATTCGTGCAGTAGGAGATGCACTCTTCGGTCAGAAAGCCCCTGGCTATACTTCCCTCTGGATGTGACATGTTGCGAACGTATCTTTGATGACACCATTCATCCTTTCGAACGGCATCATGCTGTGCAGGAACGTCGGCCCGAGTTGGATGATATCCACCACGATATGGACCAACAGATGCGCCATAACGTCGAAGAATGCGGGCGGGAAGTACATCTCAAGCTCGCATAGTATCACCATGATCTCTTCCTGTAGCCTTCTGAGTTGCCTCACGCCAATCGACTTCCGAGAGATGACATCGAAAAAGTTGCATAGGCCAAATAGCGTTTCACGAACGTGCGCGTCCATGATCCCACGGATTGCAACTAGAAGTATCTGCGTCATCAGACAGTCGTGAGATTTCATCCTGCTGAACTTCTGCTTCGCTGGGTCTAGGTATCTCGCTTATCTTCCCCACAGAATCAGAAGGAAGTTTTACTCCTACGAGGCAGGTGAAAACTGCTCGATCTCCTCGACTTAGAGTGAAGCACGCGGAGGGTAGTCACTTCCGGTCTTCTTGGCCTTTTTGCCTTTGCGACGAGTTTCTGTGTCCTGCTTCGCCTCATCATCATCATCATCATCATCATCATTAGCGTGAAGCTCCTGCCTGATGCCCATTGATTTCAAGTCTGCCCTTGCTTTCGGCCCATCTTTGGTCCTCTCTGGCATGTTGAGCAGGGTACCAAGCAGACTCTCGCACACGTTCTTCGTGATATGCATGGCATCAAGGCTGTGAGGCACACAATGGATCTTCCAGTACGGCAAGTCCCAGAAAACAGACCTCGTTTTCCATACCTTCAGCAGCGGCTCTGGCGCCTTTCGCTTCTTTCCCGGCTCTGGCGCCTTTTGCTTCTTTCTCGGCAGTGGGCAATCTTTCCAATTTTTCAACAACTCGTCTATTTCCTCGCCGCTCCTCGTACGCGGGCGTTTTCGGGGTTCGGTTTCACCATCGAACAGATCCTTGCGTTTCCTCCACGGGTCATCGTCGTGAAGCCACCTTCGATGTCCCATGAACACGGTTTGTGAAGACCCGGGATCTCTATCTAGCTGGCGATACGTTGTGTCATCCATGCACCTTACGCATCCAGAAAATCCATGGACTACCTGCCCATGAGATATCCGTAATCGAGATAGTCGTGCACCGTCGTGAGCAAAGGCGGCTCTCATAGGGAAATATTCTTTCTCCGCGGCGCCCCACGATTGGCTGGCGTTTTCCACAGCGTGTCTAGCTCCTCTTTCAGCAGCCCCAGATATGATTGATGTCGTTCCTGGTTGTTTCGGCCCTTCAATTAGCATACTCATGTGAATGTACTTCCTCTTCATGCACAACTAGGGGGGAAGGTTGTACATCCACACAAACACAGGCCAGGTACTATGTGTGCTTCTCTGGCGGCCAAACGGATTGACTCCATCGGTGCTCGCGCCCAGCACGATGTTCCTTGGATCCTTCCCAAATTCTGGGTATTCGAAGTTCAACGCTTGCCACTGGCTCGCATCCTTAGGGTGACTCAGCATCTTGTCTTTTTTATTTATCTCCGGATCATTTCCGTCATCTTCCCGCTTCTTCTCCTCCCTATCCGCGTGCCAACGCAGGAGCTTTGCTACCTTAGGGTACGCGAAATACCGCTGCAGACGAGGAGTGATCGGAAAGTACCACACCGATTTTCGAGGAGCTTTCTTCCTCTTCTTGTATTGAGTGACACCGCACACCGGACATATGGTAGACTCCGCGTGCTCGTCCCGATAAATGATGCAATTGTTCATGCACACATGGTATTTCACGTGCGGTAAATCCAGAGGACACACAATTTACTTCGCCTCCTCGAAACTGGTCGGGTACTTGTTCCCCTTGGGAAGACGTTCGTGCTGTAATGACATGTTCTCGTCGAAGCACGCGTCGGTCATTTTGTGTTTTACCTTCATCTCGAGCCATGAGCGTTACTTTCAAAGCGGTATCCTCGGCCTGCATCCTTCATACAATGGAGTAACCGCGTCTATCTCCGGGTTGATCCAGCTTGGCTTTCTCTCGGCGGCAGCTCTTGCGTTATCCGTCTGCTTGAGAAGCAGCTCTTGAATATGAGGGTCCTGCACCCAGCCTCCATCGTCGTCTGCTCCGGCATCTTCATCTTCATGATCATGCCCTTCGTCTTGATCTTCCTCATCATCATGTACGACATCTTCTACATGATGACTGTGTACAACATCACCGTCATGATCATGTCCTGGAGATTCTTCGTCTTCTCGCCCGCCCTCGCCACGGTGGTTGTCTTGTTGCCCTTCCTCATTTCTTGGCCGGCCCCCATGGACGACTTTATAGTCATCTTCATCACCTTGCCAATGATAGCCATCCATGAAACCACGCAAGAGCAGGTGGTCCCGCACCTGCCTGGAATCCGGGTCCGCAATAAGGCTCTTCAGCTTGCATCTTCGACACGAACATCTTATCTCCGTCTCGTTCTTTTGAAGCATCTCGGCCTTCGTGGAGCTCAAAAACCTATTCACGATGCCTTCGGTCATCATGCGGACCATGGTCGCCTGCGGGGGTAGAGCAAAACGATATTTTAGAACCAAGAAAAAATTGGCATGACCTTCCCTAAAAATAGGACCAAAAAGAATGCATAGTGCCAAAATTCTCGCCGAAACGGAAATGAATCAACATTCCGGCAAAATATTGGCAACTATTGCATTTCAAATACCGGTACCTGCAAACACAAACATATATGCAACACCACAAACATATGCAACACCACAAACATACGTAGATCTAGCTAGGCCATAAAAAGTGCATGTGCACGTTGTTGGAGCGAGCTAGGGAGAAAAAAAGTAGATCTACAACATGAAGATAGCTTTCCCCTTACTTACCTATCAAAAAAAGGTAATTTCACCACTTAATTTTGATAAATCTATGGTGCAAATGAGGTGAGGAGGAGGAGGCAGCCGAAAGCTTGGAGAAGGAGGTGGAGGGAATGAAGTGGGGAAAGTGAGTGGGTAGGTGTGGCTGTCCAAAATATCTTGTTGGGGTCCCAGGTTACTAATGGCGCACCACCTGCAAATGCGCCATTAGTAACCCTGGTTACTAATGGCGCACCTGCAGGTGCTGCGCCATTAGTAGTTTTGCAAAAAAGTAAAAAAAATATATACTAATGGCGCACCGTGACGTAGTGCGCCATTACTAGTTTAAACTAGTAATGGCGCACTATGACACGGTGCACCATTAGTAGTTTTGCAAAAATATAAATAAAAAAACACAGTACTAGCGCACTCTGTTGCAGGTGCGCCATTACTAGTTAGAACTAGTAATGGCGCACTTCACTCGGATGCGCCATTAGTATGTATGGAAAAATGAAAAAAATTATTACTAGTGGCGCACCTTCTGTCTGGTGCGCCATTAGTGTCTTCCACACTAATGGCGCACCACCTGATGGTGCGCCATTAGTATATAGTAGTGGCGCACTGCTTCCCTGATGCGCCATTAGTATCAATCCCATCTATAGCCCTTTTCCTAGTAGTGGACCTTGCTGTCGACGAAGAAGTGGAGAATCGTGGCTGGAGCAGGGGGGTTGGGTGGCCTCGCGGATCCGGCCGATTTGACGACGACGGGGGCGACCAAGGTGACGGCTTGGCAAACCCTAGCCGTCGCCCTCCGCGTCACCTCTCTGTCTCTGCAAAGAACGAAGTGTGGTGGGATTGGGAATGTGTTGGGGAACGTAGTAATTTCAAAAATTTTCCTACGATCACGCAAGACCATGGTGATGGCATAGCAACGAGAGGGAGAGTGTCCGCCCACGCACTCGTGAGACCGAAGCGAAGCGTTATATCAACGCGCGGTTGATGTAGTCGACGTCTTCACGATCCGACCGATCCAAGCACCGTTACTCCGGCACCTCCGAGTTCTTGGCACACGCTCAGCTCGATGACGATCCCGGGCCCGATCCAGCAAAGCGTCGGGAGGATTTCCGTCAAGACGACGGCGTGGTGACGATCTTGATGTTCTACCGTCGCAGGCTTCGCCTAAGCACCGCTACAATATGACCGAGGTGGAATATGGTGGAGGGGGCACCGCACACGGCTAAGGAACGATCACGAAGATCAACTTGTGTGTTCATGGGTGCCCCTGCCCCGAGATATAAAGGAGGGAGGGAGGAGGAGGCGGCCCTCTACTATGGCGCGCCATGGGGAGTCCTACTCCCACCGAGTAGGATTCCCTTCCTAGTCCAACTAGGAACCCTTCCATGTATTAGGAGTAGGAGAGAAGGAAAGGGAAGGAAAAGGAGAAGGAAGGAAGGCGCCCTCCCTAGTCCAATTCGGACTAGTCCAAGGGAGGCGGCAGCCACCCTTTGACCCTTTTTCTCCTTTCCCGTATGGCCCATTAAGGCCCAATACGAATTCCCGTAACTCTCCGGTACTCCGAAAAATACCGAATCACTCGGAACCTTTCCGAACTCCGAATATAGTCGTCCAATATATCGATCTTTACGTCTCGACCATTTCGAGACTCCTCGTCATGTCCCCGATCTCATCCGGGACTCGAACTCCTTGGTACATCAAAACTCATAAACTCATAATAAAACTGTCATCGAAACCTTAAGCGTGCGGACCCTACGGGTTCGAGAACTATGTAGACATGACCTAGAACTATTCTTGGTCAATAACCAATAGCGGAACCTGGATGCCCATATTGGCTCCTACATATTCTACGAAGATCTTTATCGGTCAAACCGCATAACAACATACTTTGTTCCCTTTGTCATCGGTATGTTACTTGCCCGAGATTCGATCGTCGGTATCCAATACCTAGTTCAATCTCGTCACCGGCAAGTCTCTTTACTCGTTCCGTAATACATCATCTCGCAACTAACTCATTAGTTGCAATGCTTGCAAGGCATAAGTGATGTGCATTACCGAGAGGGCCCAGAGATACCTCTCCGACATTCGGAGTGACAAATCCTAATCTCGAAATACCCCAACCCAACATCTGCCTTTGGAGACACCTGTAGTACTCCTTTATAATCACCCAGTTACGTTGTGACGTTTGGTAGTACCCAAAGTGTTCCTCCGGTAAACGGGAGTTGCATAATCTCATAGTCATAGGAACATGTATAAGTCATGAAGGAAGCAATAGCAACATACTAAACGATCGTGTGCTAAGCTAACGGAATGGGTCATGTCAATCAGATCATTCAACTAATGATGTGACCTTGTTAATCAAATAACAACTCCTTGTTCATGGTTAGGAAACATAACCATCTTTGATTAACAAGCTAGTCAAGTAGAGGCATACTAGTGACATACTGTTTGTCTATATATTCACACATGTATTATGTTTCGGTTAATACAATTCTAGCATGAATAATAAACATTTATCATGATATAAGGAAATAAATAATAACTTTATTATTGCCTCTAGGGCATATTTCCTTCAGTCTCCCACTTGCACTAGAGTCAATAATCTAGATCACATCACCATGTGATTAACATCGATAGTTCACATCATCATGTGATTAACACCCATAATTCACATCGCCATGTGACCAAGACCCAAAGTGTTTACTAGATTCAGTAATCTAGTTCACATCGCTATGTGATTAACACCCAAAGAGTACTAATGTGTGATCATGTTTTGCTTTGTGAGAGAATCTTAGTCAACGGGTCTGCCACATTCAGATCCGTATGTATTTTGCAAATCTCTATGTCAACAATGCTCTGCACGGAGCTACTCTAGCTAATTGCTCCCACTATCAATATGTATCTAGATCGAGACTTAAAGTCATCCAGATCGGTGTCAAAACTTGCATCGACGTAACCCTTTACTTACGTTTAACCTTTTATCACTTCCATAATCGAGAAACATATCCTTATTCCATTAAGGATAATTTTGACCGCTGTCCAAATGATCTATTCCTAGATCACTATTGTACTCCTTGCCAAACTCAGTGCAGGGTATACAATAGATCTGGTACACAGCATGGCATACTTTATAGAACCTATGGCCAAGGCATAGGGAATGACTTTCATTCTCTTTCTATCTTCTGCCGTGGCCGGGTTTTGAGTCTTACTCAATTTCACACCTTTGTAACACAGGTAAGAACTCTTTCTTTGACTGTTCCATTTTGAACTACTTCAAAATCTTGTCAAGGTATGTACTCATTGAAAAACTTATCAAGCGCCTTGATCTATCTCTATAGATCTTAATGCTCAATATGTAAGCAGCTTCACCGAGGTCTTTCTTTGAAAAACTCCTTTGAAACACTCCTTTATGCTTTGCAGAATAATTCTACATTATTTCCGATCTACAATATGTCATTCACATATACTTATCAGAAATGCTGTAGTGCTCCCACTCACTTTCTTGTAAATACAGGCTTCACCGCAAGTCAGTATAAAACTATATGCTTTGATCACACTATCAAAGCGTTTATTCCAACTCCGAGATGCTTGCACCAGTCCATAGATGGATCGCTGGATCTTTGTACATTTTGTTAGCTCCTTTAGGATTGACAAAACCTTCTGGTTGCATCATATACAACTCTTCTTTAATAAATCCATTAAAGAATGTATTTTTGACATCCATTTGCCAGATTTCATAAAATGTGGCGATTGCTAACATGATTCGGACAGACATAAGCATCGCTACAGTTGAGTAAATCTCATTGTAGTCAACACCTTGAACTTGTCGAAAACCTTTCACGACAAGTCGAGCTTTGTAGATAGTAATACTACTATCAGCATCTGTCTTCCTCTTGAAGATCCATTTATATAATATGGCTTGCCGATCATCGGCAAATCCATCAAAGTCCACACTTTGTTCTCATATATGGATCCCATCTCAGATTTCATGGTCTCAAACCATTTCGCAGAATCTGGGCTCATCATCGCTTCCTCATAGCTCGTGAGGTTCATCATGATCTAGTAGCATGACTTCCGAACAGGATTACCGTACCACTCAGTGCGGTTCTTATTCGAAGATCTACGAGGTTTTGTAGTAACTTGATCTGAAGTTTCATGATCAACATCATCAACTTCCTCACTATTTGGTGTAGATGTCGCAGAAACCGGTTTCTGTGATAAACTACTTTCAAATAAGGGAGAAGGTACAATTACCTCATCAAGTTCTACTTTCCTCCCACTCACTTCTTTCGAGAGAAACTTTTTCTCTAGAAAGGATCCATCTTAGCAACAAATATCTTGCTTTCGGATCTGTGATAGAAGGTGTACCCAATAGTTACCTTTGGGTATTCTATGAAGACGCATTTCTCGATTTGGGTTCGAGCTTATCGGTGAAAACTTTTCACATAAGCATCACAACTCCAAACTTTAAGAAACGACAGCTTAGGTTTCTCGCTAAACCATAGTTCATACGGTGTCATCTCAACGGATTTAGATGGTGCCCTATTAAACGTGAATGCAGCTGTCTTTAATGCATAACCCCAAAACGATAGTGGTAAATCGGTAAGATACATCATAGATCGCACCATATCAAAATAAAGTACGGTTCTGACGCTCGGACACACCATAATGTTGTGGTGTTCCGGTGGCGTGAGCTGTGAAACTATTCCACATTGTTTTCATTGAAGACCAAACTCGTAACTCAAATATTCATCTCCACGATCAGATCGCAGAAACTTTATTTTCTTCACTCTGAAATTCTTTGAACCTTTCAACTATTTCAGACTTATGTTTCATCAAGTAGATATACCCATATCTACTCAAATCATCTTGTGAAGGTCAGAAAAATAACGATACTTGCCACGAGCATCAACTTTCATTGGATCGCATACATCGGTATGTATTATTTCCAATAAGTCAGTAGCTTGTTCCATTGTTCCGAGAACGGAGTTTTAGTCATCTTGCCCAAAAGGCACGGTTCATAAGCATCAAATGATTCATAATCAAGTGATTCCAAAAGTCCATCAGCATGGAGTTTTCTTCATGTGCTTTACACCAATATGACCTAAACGGCAGTGCCACAAATAAGTTGCACTATCATTATTAACTTTGCATCTTTTGGTTTCAATATTATGAATATGTGTATCACTATGATCGAGATCCAATGAACCATTTTCATTGGGTGTGTAACCATATAAGGTTTTATTCATGTAAACAGAACAACAATTTATTCTCTTACTTAAATGAATAACCGTATTGCAATAAACATGATCAAATCATATTTATGCTCAACACCAAATAACACTTATTTAGGTTCCACACTAATCCCGAAAGTATAGGGAGTGTGCGATGATGATCATATCAATCTTGGAACTACTTCCAACACTCATCGTCACTTCCCTTCAACTAGTCTCTATTTATTCGCAACTCCTGTTTGAGTTACTACTCTTAGCAACTGAACCAGTATCAAATACCGAGGGTTACTACGAACACTAGTAAAATACACATCAATAATTTGTATATCAAATATACCTTTGTTCACTTTGCCATCCTTCTTATCCGCCAAATACTTGGGGTAGTTCCGCTCCAAATGACCAGTTCCATTGTAGCAAAAGCACTTAGTCTCGTGCTTAGATCCAGACTTGGGCTTCTTCACTCGAGCAGCAACTTGCTTGCCGTTCTTCTTGAAGTTCCCTTCTTCCCTTTGCCCTTTTCCTTGAGACTAGTGGTCTTGTCAACCATCAACACTTGATGTTTTCTTGATTTCTACCTTCGCCGATTTTAGCATCGCGAAGAGCTTGGGAATTGTTTTCGTCATCCCTTGCATATTATAGTTCATCACGAAGTTCTAGTAACTTTAGTGATGGTGACTAGAGAATTCTGTCAATCACTATCTTATCTGGAAGATTAACTCCCACTTGATTCAAGCGATTGAAGTACTCAGACCATCTGAGCACATGCTCACTAGTTGAGCGATTCTCCTCCATCTTTTAGCTATAGAACTTGTTGGAGACTTCATATCTCTCAACTTGGGTATTTGCTTGAAATATTAACTTCAATTCCTGGAACATCTCATATGGTCCATGACGTTCAAAACGTCTTTGAAGTCCCGATTCTAAGCCGTTAAGCATGGTGCAATAAACTATCAAGTAATCATCATATTGAGCTAGCCAAACGTTCATAACGTCTGCATCTGCTCCTGCAATAGGTCTGTCACCTAGCGGTGCATTAAGGACATAATTTTTCTGCGCAGCAATGAGGATAAACCTCAGATCACGGATCCAATCCGCATCATTGCTACTAACATCTTTCAATACAATTTTCTCTAGGAGCACATATGAAAACATAGGGAAGCAACAACGCGAGCTATTGATCTACAACATATTTTGCAAAATACTACCAGGACTAAGTTCATGATAAATTAAAGTTCAATTAATCATATTACTTAAGAACTCCCACTTAGACAGACATCTCTCTAGTCATCTAAGTGATCACGTGATCCAAATCAACTAAACCATAACCGATCATCACGTGAGATGGAGTAGTTTTCAATGGTGAACATCTTATGTTGATCATATCTACTATATGATTCACGCCGACCTTTCGGTCTCCGTGTTCCGAGGCCATATCTGCATATGCTAGGCTCGTCAAGTATAACCTGAGTATTCGCGTGTGCAAAACTGGCTTGCACCCGTTGTAGATGGACGAGAGCTTATCACACCGATCATCACGTGGTGCCTCGGCACGACGAACTTTGGCAACGGTGCATACTCGGGAGAACACTACTTGATAATTTTAGTGAGAGATCATCTTATAATGCTACCGTCAATCAAAGCAAGATAAGATGCATAAAGGATAAACATCACATGCAATCAATATAAGTGATATGATATGGCCATCATCATCTTGTGCTTGTGATCTCCATCTTCAAAGCACCGTCATGATCACCATCGCCACCGTAGCGACACCTTGATCTCCATCGTAGCATCGTTGTCGTCTCGCCAACTATTGCTTCTCGACTATCGCTACCGCTTAGTGATAAAGTAAAGCAATTACATGGCGTTGCATTTCATACAATAAAGCGACAACCATATGGCTCCTGCCATTGCCGATAACTCGGTTACAAAACATGATCATCTCATACAATAAAATATAGCATCATGTCTTGACCATATCACATCACATCATGCCCTGCAAAAACAAGTTAGGCGTCCTCTACTTTGTTGTTGCAAGTTTTACGTGGCTGCTACGGGCTGAGCAAGAACCGTTCTTACCTACGCATCAAAACCACAACGATACTTCGTCAAATGGACTCCGTTTAACCTTCTCAAGGACCGGGCGTAGCCACACTCAGTTCAACTAAAGTGAGAGAGACAGACACCCGCCGGTCACCTTTAAGCAACGAGTGCTCACAGCGGTGAAACCAGTCTCGCGTAAGCGTCACGCGTAATGTCGGTCCGGCCGCTTCATCTCACAATACCGCTGAACCAAAGTATGACATGCTGGTAGGTAGTATGACTTGTATCGCCCACAACTCACTTGTGTTCTACTCGTGCATATGACATCAACGCATAAAACCAGGCTCGATACCACTGTTGGGGAACGAGTAATTTCAAAAATTTCCTACGATCACGCAAGACCATGGTGATGGCATAGCAACGAGAGGGGAGAGTGTCCGCCCACGCCCTCGTGAGACCGAAAGCGGAGCGTTATATCAACGCTGTTGATGTAGTCGACGTCTTCACGATCCGACCGATCCAAGCACCGTTACTTCGGCACCTCCGAGTTCTTGGCACACGCTCAGCTCGATGACGATCCCGGGCTCCGATCCAGCAAAGCGTCGGGAGGATTTCCGTCAACCGCGACGGCGTGCAGGACGATCTTGATGTTCTACCGTCGCAGGGCTTCGCCTAAGCACCGCTACAATATGACCGAGGTGGAATATGGTGGAGGGGGCACCGACACGGCTAAGGAACGATCATGAAGATCAACTTGTGTGTTCATGGGGTGCCCCTGCCCCGTATATAAAGGAGGGAGGGAGGAGGAGGCGGCCCTCTACTATGGCGCCATGGGGAGTCCTACTCCCACCGGAGTAGGATTCCCTTTCCTAGTCCAACTAGGAACCCTTCCATGTATTAGGAGTAGGAGAGAAGGAAAGGAAGGAAAAGGAGAAGGAAGGAAGGGCGCCTCCCTAGTCTAATTCGGACTAGTCCAAGGGAGGCGGCAGCCACCCTTTTGGCCCTTTTTCTCCTTTCCCGTATGGCCCATTAAGGCCCAATACGAATTCCCGTAACTCTCCGGTACTCCGAAAAATACCCGAATCACTCGGAACCTTTCCGAACTCCGAATATAGTCGTCCAATATATCGATCTTTACGTCTCGACCATTTCGAGACTCCTCGTCATGTCCCCGATCTCATCCGGGACTCCGAACTCCTTCGGTACATCAAAACTCATAAACTCATAATAAAACCGCCATCGAAACCTTAAGCGTGCGGACCCTACGGGTTCGAGAACTATGTAGACATGACCTAGAACTATTCTTGGTCAATAACCAATAGCGGAACCTGGATGCCCATATTGGCTCCTACATATTCTCTGAAGATCTTTATCGGTCAAACCGCATAACAACATACTTTGTTCCCTTTGTCATCGGTATGTTACTTGCCCGAGATTCGATCGTCGGTATCCAATACCTAGTTCAATCTCGTCACCGCAAGTCTCTTTACTCGTTCCGTAATACATCATCTCGCAACTAACTCATTAGTTGCAATGCTTGCAAGGCATAAGTGATGTGCATTACCGAGAGGGCCCAGAGATACCTCTCCGACATTCGGAGTGACAAATCCTAATCTCAAATACCCCAACCCAACATCTGCCTTTGGAGACACCTGTAGTACTCCTTTATAATCACCCAGTTACGTTGTGACGTTTGGTAGTACCAAAGTGTTCCTCCGTAAACGGAGTTGCATAATCTCATAGTCATAGGAACATGTATAAGTCATGAAGGAAGCAATAGCAACATACTAAACGATCGTGTGCTAAGCTAACGGAATGGGTCATGTCAATCAGATCATTCAACTAATGATGTGACCTTGTTAATCAAATAACAACTCCTTGTTCATGGTTAGGAAACATAACCATCTTTGATTAACAAGCTAGTCAAGTAGAGGCATACTAGTGACATCTGTTTGTCTATATATTCACACATGTATTATGTTTCCGGTTAATACAATTCTAGCATGAATAATAAACATTTATCATGATATAAGGAAATAAATAATAACTTTATTATTGCCTCTAGGGCATATTTCCTTCAGTCTCCCACTTGCACTAGAGTCAATAATCTAGATCACATCACCATGTGATTAACATCGATAGTTCACATCATCATGTGATTAACACCCATAATTCACATCGCCATGTGACCAAGACCCAAAGTGTTTACTAGATTCAGTAATCTAGTTCACATCGCTATGTGATTAACACCCAAAGAGTACTAATGTGTGATCATGTTTTGCTTTGTGAGAGAATCTTAGTCAACGGTCCGCCACATTCAGATCCGTATGTATTTTGCAAATCTCTATGTCAACAATGCTCTGCACGGAGCTACTCTAGCTAATTGCTCCCACTATCAATATGTATCTAGATCGAGACTTAAAGTCATCCAGATCGGTGTCAAAACTTGCATCGGCGTAACCCTTTACTTATTTAACCTTTTATCACTTCCATAATCGAGAAACATATCCTTATTCCATTAAGGATAATTTCGACCGCTGTCGATGATCTATTCCTAGATCACTATTGTACCCCTTGCCAAACTCAGTGCAGGGTATACAATAGATCTGGTACACAGCATGGCATACTTTATAGAACCTATGGCCAAGGCATAGGGAATGACTTTCATTCTCTTTCTATCTTCTGCCGTGGCCGGGTTTTGAGTCTTACTCAATTTCACACCTTTGTAACACAGGTAAGAACTCTTTCTTTGACTGTTCCATTTTGAACTACTTCAAAATCTTGTCAAGGTATGTACTCATTGAAAAAACTTATCAAGCGTCTTGATCTATCTCTATAGATCTTAATGCTCAATATGTAAGCAGCTTCACCGAGGTCTTTCTTTGAAAAACTCCTTTGAAACACTCCTTTATGCTTTGCGAGAATAATTCTACATTATTTCCGATCTACAATATGTCATTCACATATACTTATCGAAATGCTGTAGTGCTCCCACTCACTTTCTTGTAAATACAGGCTTCACCGCAAGTCTCAGTATAAAACTATATGCTTTGATCACACTATCAAAGCGTTTATTCCAACTCGAGATGCTTGCACCAGTCCATAGATGGATCGCTGGAGCTTGCACATTTTGTTAGCTCCTTTAGGATTGACAAAACCTTCTGGTTGCATCATATACAACTCTTCTTTAATAAATCCATTAAAGAATGTATTTTTGACATCCATTTGCCAGATTTCATAAAATGTGGCGATTGCTAACATGATTCGGACAGACATAAGCATCGCTACAGTTGAGTAAATCTCATTGTAGTCAACACCTTGAACTTGTCGAAAACCTTTCTACGACAAGTCGAGCTTTGTAGATAGTAATACTACTATCAGCATCTGTCTTCCTCTTGAAGATCCATTTATATAATATGGCTTGCCGATCATCGGGCAAATCCATCAAAGTCCACACTTTGTTCTCATATATGGATCCCATCTCAGATTTCATGGTCTCAAACCATTTCGCAGAATCTGGGCTCATCATCGCTTCCTCATAGCTCGTAGGTTCATCATGATCTAGTAGCATGACTTCCAGAACAGGATTACCGTACCACTCTGGTGCGGTTCTTATTCTGGTTGATCTACGAGGTTTTGTAGTAACTTGATCTGAAGTTTCATGATCAACATCATCAACTTCCTCACTATTTGGTGTAGATGTCGCAGAAACCGTTTTCTGTGATAAACTACTTTCAAATAAGGGAGAAGGTACAGTTACCTCATCAAGTTCTACTTTCCTCCCACTCACTTCTTTCGAGAGAAACTTCTTCTCTAGAAAGGATCCATCTTAGCAACAAATATCTTGCTTTCGGATCTGTGATAGAAGGTGTACCCAATAGTTACCTTTGGGTATTCTATGAAGACGCATTTCTCCGATTTGGGTTAACCAATAATGGTTAACCAATAAAATGGTAAACTGTTAGATGTAAGGTTACAAATATTTGAAAAAATCAATAATTGAATTGTATGCATTTTTATGATTAAATTTAATAAATGTAACATTTTTGCAAAAACTATGATAATTAAAATATTCATTGGTATTTAAAAAAAAACAACCAAAAATGACTACTTATGCCAACCAGAACTTCTTCAGGGTTTCGTTTATTCATCTATTCTTTGGCATGCTGGTTCTCATAACGCCTTCTTTGGGCCTTCTCTTTATCCGACAAATTCCTGAGATATTGGGCTAGCGCCTTGTGTTTCGCCCTCACACCATGCTTCATTTGGTATCCTTTGGAAACTCCTTCGGCGTGCTCAAGAATACTAACGAAAGCCGGGTCCAGATATTTGCCACAGAACGCGCAACGATATGCCATACACTTAAGCACGTTGCACTATCCATTCTGCAATTCTTCACGGGTTTTCTGAGTGTGTGCATCCATCTCTCCTTCGAAAATGTCTGCATAATCATGAGAATAAGGCTGCAAGTTTAAATTATGTATGATATAAGCTGCACCATTGTTTACAGTACCTAATATTCCCTAAGTTTCATACTGTAGTGCATATAAATTATTTTTAAAGTAAATATTTATTAACTTTGAAAATTTAAGGAGAAAAAACCAATATCAAATCCATATGAAAGCATAAATCATATGATGTACTTTAAAAAAAATTTGTCAATAAACATGCACAACATTTATGATGTCTGACTTTTAGCATAAAACCAAATGCACTAAATTGTGGAGTGGATGAACCACTAATTTCTCAAAGATTGATTGAATAAATAATGATCATTACGTACTGACAATCAACATTATATTTAGAGCTAGATTCCATTATGCCAATTCAACAATGTATTGATGGTTTAATGATTAACCTCTAACCTTAAGCTTGAAGACAGATCTAGGGTTAAAAATTAAAATTACCGTAACGGAATTCCAGTCCATGTCGTGCATGTGCTGCTGCTTGTGATCAACGACGGAGTATTGCACTTTGTTGACACTTTGCTTCTCTTGGTCGGACACCGAGTAGTCCAAAGCTTTCTCGTGGGGATCCTGATCCATGCGATGGACGACGACGTCGGTGGTTACCCCCGCAAGTCCACGATCTATCACGACGGCGTCCATGACAGGCCCCTCACGTCCATGGCCACGATCTATCACGATGGCCAATCAACCTCCACGAGTGGATTTCATATTTGGCGGCAGGGAGGTGGGCGTGTGAGCGGCGGCGATGGTTTTAGAGCGTACCATAGGGGGAGAGATGCGGGGAGTAATTGGTAGTTACCTACTATAGCGGAAATACTTATGAGAAAAATTGATTGGTCGACGTTGGGCACCTTCAATGCAGTGGCGCTTATTTATGCGCTTAATTAGGATCCTGGAAAAAAAATCACAAGCGTAGGCGCTTGGGTAGGAGCTAGGAACTGGATTTTGTACATCTACGCGATGCAATCCAAAGATCGTGTCAGGGGTGGATGGGTTGGGGGTTGAAAATTGTGTACATAAACCCTAATGCTCAAGACTTGTGAAAACATCAGATCAAATTGCCATCAAGTGATCTAGTATTATTTGGATCGAGACTTTGTGATCATCATGTAGCCACGCCACAAACACGATGGTTCTAGTATTACTTGGATCAACACCTTAGGCAGAAAACTAGTGCATTTCCTTTTTGAGTCACCATCTTCCTTCTTGAAAACCACATGTACACACTCATCATGTATACCATAACACATCAGAATCTGTTAACAAGCGCTCACAAGCTTAACTAGCTTCAAACGAACCTAGCCAATCAGGGTTGTATGCTACTTAATCTAAATGAGCCGATGATTAATGAGCACGAGTTTAACAAGCAGAGATGCCAAACCACACACCAATTAACATAGTTCTACCTTAGTTCAACTCTTCCATATATACAAAAGCAAGCACCACTTAGTAGTACTGGTGCACATAGTTCGACCATAAACATTCACCAACAAAGTATAGCATAGGGTAGTACTTAGCATAGTTAAAACCAAAAGAGCATCAATTCTAGCTGCGAGGGTGCGCACTTCCCTAAAGCCTCAAAGAAGCCTCATCAAGTAGTCGGCATAGGCGGCGTGCTTCACCCTCAAAGCGTCACTACTAGGGAAAACCTTACACACAGAATTTTACCAGTACTGTTGTACAAAATCATACGCTACTGCTACTTAGTAGCAACGCGCGTAAATAAACCGCGCTACTGCTATGACTTTAGCAGTAGCGCGTACTAGCAAAAAGCACTGCTGCTATGTTTGAACTGGGTGCACATGGCTAGCCCAACCTAGCAGTAGCGCGTATACTGGCCCAGCACTCTGCTACTCTCCTTAGCTGTAGCGCGCTTACGTGTAAGGCGCTACTGCTAACCGAAATAAAAAAAAATGAAAACAAGTAGAAAAGTAAATGAAAATGAAAGAAATAGAAAAAGGAGAAAGGAAAAAAAATAAAATGTAAAGAAAAATAAAAGAAAAAAGGGAAAAGGAGAAAGGAATAGCGATGGCGGGTTTCAGGAAGCGCGTTGTAGCTAACTTAGCTATAAGCGTTTTGGAACGCAGCCTTCTACGCGTTCACTTAAACAACGGTTTCCCCGCCCGCCACCACACTTCTTCCCCAAATCCCTCGCCCTCGCCGCCATCTCCCTAATTCGCCGTCGCCCCACTTCGCTGCCGTCTCCCGCCGGCGTGGACGCCCGCAACCTGACCGTCTCCCCCCGAGGCCGTCGTCATCCTTAATGCCGCCGCCCGAGGCCGCCCTCAGCCTCACCGCCGCCGCCCGAGGCCGCCCTCGACGTCACCGTCGGCGCCCTCCACCTCACCGCCGCCCGAGCCCGCCCAGGACCGCCGTTGCCCGTGCCCAAGCCCGCCCTCTCCGCCACTGCCTCCGTCACCGAGCACCTCCCCGCCACCGTCTCTCCCCTCTCTATAAGTCCCCCACCCCACCCCCCCACTCCTCTCTCTCTGCATTTTAGAGAAAAAATTAGTAGAGCAAAAGTTTGTTTATAGCAAAAAATTTAGTTTAGAGCAAAGGATGTTAAGTAGTAGATGTTAGAGGAAAAATTAGTTTAGAGCAGAAAATTTGGTTTACAACAAAAGTTAGTTAGGGCAGTAGGGTTTAATTAGGGTAGATGCTGCTTGTATAGTATATAATGATACTAGTAGATGTTAATTAGGTTAGGGCAATAGTGGTACTAGTAGATGTTAATTAGATGTTTTTCAGTTAGGGCACTAGAGTTTTGCTAGGTTAATTAGGTTAGTAGTGCTGCTAGTAGTAGTGGTACAGTAGGTTAATTAGGTGATGTTAAATAAATAACCTAAATGAATGAAATTAGTAGTTAACTGAATTTTTTTCCTTTCATCATTATAGAGCACTAAAGTTAACTGAATTTTGTTCTATTAGTAGTTAAATGAATTTTCTTTTACACTTTATTTTTGAATTAGCTTGTGAAATTTGGACATGTGGTTGCTCGTGTATATTTGGACATGTGTTGCGGTGTCGAAGAGGGATATTTGAACACTGTTTCCAGGGAATGATGCTGAGTGGCCTATGTTTTGCCAGAATGTTGATTCATTTCTGTTCCGGCAAATTTCAAGTTCTTGATTTGTCCACTTTTTAGCAAAGGTCATGCCGAAATTTTCCATGAATTTCGACATGACTTGTGAATTTCTGTTCCGTGAATTTCAGTTTCTATCTTTGCCAAGTCTGTCTCTTTCTGTTGCTCAACTATATATGTTGCATATCATCGACTCATGTGACGATGCAGGTGTATAGATCATCAATGGTGAATAAGTGCTACGCCAGGAGTATATATACGACAAGTGGCAGGAGTGTCAGGCCCAGGTGTACCGGTTTCCGGTTTCCAAGCGACAGGCAGTAGTTAGTTTAGCTTCACGCTAATGCGAGAGAGGGGTACGAACTCATGTACTCAAAGTGATAGCTCTTCTCGCATATATCATTGTTTAGATGAATGACGATGTATTTGCAAGTAATCGAGACTTGTATCGCTATTTTCGAGATGATGACGAGAGACCATTTTGTGTTGGATGATGATTATGATGATGACATGATTTGATGAGACTAATTGTATGTATATGCTATGATTACATTTGTATGTGTATGATATGCTAAAGATTATTGTATAAAGCCTATTCAAATACAAAACAAATACAAAAACAAATATGCAGGGAGAAAAACTAATAAAACTAGTAGTAGCGAGGGGGCAAAATTTAACAGGAGCGCCGCCTTACCAGTAGCGCTTCCCAGTAAACAGCGCTGCAGATAATATCAGCATCGCCCTTTTCTAAAGAGTGCTACAGCTATTCATGTATAGCAGTAGCGTGGGACAACAGGCGCTACTGCCGTACTTTAGCTGTAGCGCCTTATTAGTAGCGCCGGTCCCCGCGCTACTGAGAGGCCCAAAACCCGCGCTGCTGCTAGGCTTTTCCCTAGTAGTGCGTAGCCATTCTTGATGCTGCCTTGGGATGTTCCGACTGCATGGTTGATGGTACTCGACAGGTCGCCTTTCATCAGCTTGTTGCAGTAAGGGCATCCGTAGCCCCCCTTCCGATTCTTGGCCTGACACGTTTCTCGAGCACAACACTGTCCAGCTCCCTCACCTTCTGCCTCCTGTAGATCCCCTGGGTTTCTGGGTCGCTGTCGACATCGTCACTTAGGACCTACATGAAGTACAAAATGTTGCGTAAGTATATTTAATATGATAATTCAGCAGGCACATAGTCTGTGAAACATAATGTAATTGATGACAGCGTAAAATATCTTCAAGTGACGTTGAAAAAACAAATGCATAACTTATTAGTTGCTACATAAGCAACTAAATGGGATAGTATCATATATAGTAAAAAAATGAAGGATCAACCATACATGTCAAAGAGAGCACTAGCATTGCCACATTTTGCCACACATTTTTCCCAAGCTTGCCTAAGGTTAGTTCATCAAAATGAGAGCCACAAGTTGGCAATCCTAAGGGAACCTTGCCACACTTTTTGTGTGTATGCCATGTGGGACCCAAGTGTGGCTTGCCTAAGGTGTTGCTGGAACCAAACACTCACTTAAGTTGACCAAACTTGCCTAACCTTAGGTATGGCAATCTTTGGCAAAGTTAGTCACAAACCAAACAGCCCTTTAGTGCAACAAAATTCACTTGTTATGTAAAAATGCATGAACTGATGATGTAACATGGCAGAGGAGCATACAAATGTACTAGTGCAAAAAAAAGACTTATAACTTACATGCATGACTAGATAAAATAGCTCGTGAGCTGTATCTATTTAGGGTTAGAATTTTGTGTGCTTATGATGATGGATATTGAAAGTCCACATGTTATCGTCGTGGAAGTTTCCCCTGTTGATCGAACCCCACCCATCAATGTTCCTGAACCATTCAACATTCTCGGTAAAGTAGTTAATTATTATGAATTCTGACAATAAGTGATCCCAAATGTTGTACTTACAGAAAAGGGTTTTTATCATTTATGCCACCAGTTGTGTCCCACAACTAAGTATCACAATTAGGAATTTCTACTGCTAAAAAAAAGCCATCGCTTCGTTAGACACATGCTCAAAAATGCCACTGCACATCATTATTGTGATATCAAATCTATCTTGACATCCTATAATGGCATCATACAAGTTTACTCAGCTTCAAATCAAAAGTAAACAAAAAAAAGGTTATTTCTTCCTGTCTAGCTAACATGACCTAGAGAGCATACGTCGCTGCAAAGAAAGTAAAGAAGAAGCTTAATAACTTGAACTAACATGAGCCTATCCAGTACAAACGAGTGAATTGCAGAAAACATCGACATTGAAGGCTAGGGTTGCAGAAACCACACTTCTACAATTTTGTGCCAAAAATCACTAATTCTGAGACTAATTATTTGTAAAAAAACACTAGTCGTCCGGTTTGCTTGTTTTAAGTCCGATCATGACAGATGGGTCCCGCTTAACAGGGTGGCGTGGCATGATATAACAGATCACAAATAGAAAAAATTGCATGGACTAAACTATAAAAAGGAACTGTGAGGATAAGATCATGCCTCGGCCTCCCGCTGCCCAGCCGGCGAGCTCGCTCCACCGCCTGGACATGGAACGCCCAAGTTCGCCGGGGAGCCCGCCGTCCGGCGGATGCCCCACCCCGCCTCCCCTACCTCTCTTCTCCTCTCTCTCTCTCTCTCTCTCTCTCTCTCTCTCTCTCTCTCCACGAGCAGCTCACCCCCACCTGTGTCGCTCACGGCCAACTCCTCGGGCCGCCTCCGGAGCTCTGCCCCCAGTCGTGAGAAACCGCGGCCGGCCACCTCGCCCACGAGTTCCCCAAGGCCTGCAGTTCGAATTGAGTGCCGACCTCAACCTGCTCCCCGCACGCCGGGTGCTGCTCTGCACGGTCACGAATACCCACAACGTCAGTGCTGTACCGGAACCATCGGGATTCGGCCGGGAACCGAGCCGCCGCCCGTTGACCTTCAATGTTGGGGGCTGGCCGCCAGCGAAGCCGACAGTCGGCTCGTCCCCACCAGGCACTGGATCCGGTAGGATCCGCCCCTTCTTGCTCTTCCGACGTGGGCGGCCTCACGCCACCTTCCCCCCGGCTCTCAACGGTAGCTGCCTGGAGAGGGAGTGGCCGCCGGCTTCCACCACCGGACCTGTGCGAGATGAAGGTCACGGAGGACCTGATTGCTTTCTGTTGAGGGGTATTTTTGCAAATCATAAATGTATCAGGGTGTAATTGGCCTTTTCCTTTGCCATGTCACTCTATCCAGCGGGACTCACCTGTCATAATCGTGCTCAAAACATCCTAAGCCAGCGACTAGTGTTTTTTGCAAAAGATTAGCCTCAGAAATAGTGATTTTTGGCACAAAACTATAGAACCGTGATTTCTGCAACCCTAGCCTTCAATGTCGATGTTTTTCCGTAATTCACTCAGTACAAACAAATGACATGGTAGTGGTTCATATCAAGCTGTATTTGTCATTATTCATTAGGGTGACGTGTCACACCATTACAATAGGAAGTTGCAATAGGGTTGATGATAATTGTAGAATTTGAAGTTATTTCTACTATGTTCATGAATTTCACATTCTTCTCATTATATTCGTCATTATTTTACCAAATTCACTAAAGTTTCTACACGAGCTCGGCGTTGAGGTGGGTCACAGGTAGGAGAGAGGAACATAGGTGAGAAATTTAGTTTGGGTGGAGGAAACAGGTGAGAGATTAGTGGGATCATGCGAATGTGGCTATGTCAAAGAGGGAGGTTAGAACGGGGCGAGCAGTTTCTTTTGTATATCTAGGCTGTGGGAGAAAGCTGAATCAATGACACACGATGGTCTGACAATTCTTTCATATAGGAATACCGATAGGAAGTGTTTCCCTAGATATAAGAGGTGCTTGCCAACTAGAAACCCGTAAGCTTTTACCTTGCACTGAACCTTCATAAATACATGCACCTAAATTTCACAAGAGAAAATAAAGTGGTACTAGTTGGGAACCACATGGCTCGTACTTATGGGTTATGGCCATGGAAAATAATTAATAGCCTTCGTTTAGCAACACATTTTCTCAAAACAAAATATATAATGAACGATGCGTATGCTTCCAACCAATCATGTTATATAAGATGGACAGAGTAGCATTGACCAAACAGCTATTGTTCTTACAAAGTGGAATAGAACAAGAAAGAGGTACAAAGTTTGCCACGTCTGCCTTTTGATGAAAGCCAAATTGCAACTTGTGGGATTGAGAGACATGAGGAATTGCTCGTATGTGTGTTGGTCATCATGGCCTTCTCCTTTGCCGTTGTTGTCCACATGGGTTGAACGTCCACCTATTGTTGTTCTAACCTAGGGTATGTAGTCTTAGCTCAAGGAACACACTCTTGGGACTCCAGCTACGCCGTGTTTGTTCCCGGCTGGGGGACCTAGTCTATAGCTTGAGTTCGGCTCCATATCTTCAATTTGTAGGGAAACTGAGCCATACATAGTGTTGCTATATTCTGAAGGAACCCAGCACACGCTGGGTTCACATTTGGGATCCCGTATCAGTGGATTCAGTTTCAAAAAAGGAAAAAAACTGGCTTCTATTATCAGTAGATTCCTTTTTAAGCTGTCGGTTCCTGTTGTTTCGTTACCCCATATCAGTGGATTCTATTGTAGCAGAGAATTGTTATGCCCTGATCGATCTCGCTTGCTGCCGTAAGCCCCGTAACTAAATAAAACCCCTCGATGTGCAGCCCCGGATCAGATCCTCCGCTGAACGAACTAAACCAACCCTCGCACGCGCCATACATATCATCTCCATACCTTCGTTCCCCTCTCGATGCAGCTAGCCGTAAGTTCGTGTGGATTGACACTACAAGAAATATGCTATCTTGTGACCTCCACTATTGGTCACTGAAAGGTCATAGTTTTTCATTTGCGACCTTTTTGTGACCAAAAACATAAGGTCAAAAGCTGACGGTCGTAAACTGACTATAGCGACCTTCTCTCGTGAGAAGGTCGTGAGCGTTCTGACCAAAAGCGAAGGTCGTTGAAGCTATGACCTTTTGTTTTGGTCACTGGCTGTCTGCCTAGGCCACGTCGGATCCGACGTGGCAAGCTGACGTGGCAAAATTGTGACCAATTCAAAAGGTCACAGGTAAGATTCAGCCCGGTCCGATTCATTGTTTTACGTGGGCCGAGCCCAATAATTCGGCCTTTTTGTTCCATAAGCTTCGTTTAGTGTTTTTGGGCCTTAGCCTTTCTACGGTCCATTTCTTTTTTGGGTCTCATCTATTTTTCTTTTGGGCCTCGGCCTTTTTTCAGTCAATTTCCTTAATTTTCAGCCTTTCCTGTGAATATTATTCGATAAATGGCCTTTCTGATGCCAAATACTACTAGGTCCCACTTCTCAGGTTCTAATTAACAACGGCACAGGTTTCAAATTCCACAATTTGAAACAATTATATTAATGAGATTAGTAAACAAGTGAAAATTATCAAAACACATGCCAATTAGCCAAAATACTACAAATATACTTCTCAGGTTGTCCCAGGTTAGAGCTCTTGTAATAGCACAATCTTTACATCATTCATTTCACCAAGATACTATGATACTACAAATATACTTCTGACTTCTTCTTCCGGGCTAGAGCTCTTGTAAATGTTAAGTAGAGGCTGAGCGAAGCAGCATCACCTTGTTGAGCAACAGATCATCAACATCATCCCAGTTGGATCAGCTCGTGAGCATCCCTGGTAAATCGCCATGACTTGAGCAGCAACATCTCAGATTGATAGCCGATCCTGTAGTGAGCGAGTAGCTGATCCAGCATTACGCAATAGCAACAGCAGATCCGATTAGCAACGATACAACATATAATATCATCAACATTAACTACTCCAAATCAACAGATTCAGCGTGTGCATGCCGGTATAAAGCTGCATCTTGATGCTTTTCGTTGCTGATCAAGAGATTGTAATATTTTAATAATCCACCGCAAGCGCCACATAGCTACTCCTACCTAGGTAGCTATCGTAGGTGTACTAGCAGCCAGCCCAAAGGCGAGTTGATCGATAATTCAACATACACTAGCTAGCCAGCAAGCTACTGCTATGTCCTATCCTAGCAGCAGCAACGACTTTTGTTTGTCATGTGTGTAAAGAAATGCATGCATTTCCAGTAAATATAAATGTATGCATGCTGCCATTGGCCTGGACCGCACTAGAAGAAAAATGCTCGCAGAGACCAGCAGATAGATCGACCTAGGTGTGCGCTTCTTTCTAGTCGCCAATTCTAACTGCCATCGACTTGCAAGCTTTACCTACGTGGTCACCATGCAGTAATGGCATGCGCACCAAAAGGAAGAGAAGAAACCGAGCATATAGTTTCATGTCGAAGGATCGACATGCCAGAAGAGGTCAGGCCACCGAGGTACAGGTACTCCCTGCGCTTGGTGATGATGGCGGCGCCGGAGAAGCACCCTAAAGCGATGGCGGTTCCGACAAACCCTGTCACGCGGATGCTGGTCGCACAAGAGCAACAGGCAAGTTATGTCAGCCAACATAAATAGCAAGGATGAGAAACGAATGTGAGCATTGAGCAGCAACAAACTAGAACTGTAGGTACATAAATAGCAAGTTATTGTCCAAGTAACAAAACAATCAGTCATATCAATTTTGTAGAACTGTAGGTACACAAATTCAGAACCACCAACAAAAATGAAGGCCCAAAAAGTCCATGCTCAAGCCCAAAGTTCAATAACAATAACCTGCACACAGGGTCCAAACCCCACCATGAAGGGCCCAGGTACAAACTGTCAATATAGGTAGCATCAATTAAAAGACTATAATGATAGCGGCCCATCCAAACAGCAGACAATGTTGGAAAAAGGAGGGTCTCAGGAGAAAAATAGACTAATCCAGAAGCAGAATTTGGCACCTACATAACCTAACTAATAGTGCTTGCAAGAACAACACAATGATGGATAAGGACATATAATCAGCAGATATCCAATAATCCAATCACAGGCATTCACAAACAGTACGTGTCACACTCCCATGACATTTGGTTTTGTTACTCTCTACAAGACAGGGACATTTACAGCAACAATAAAAGCAAATTCATGTTTACCTTGGGTCAAAGTCTATGGGGAGCTCAATCAGAGGTCCAACCGAAGCCCCATCCAGGAGGGCTCACATAGCTCTTTACGCTGTATCAGAATTAACACATATTTTAGATGACTAAAATAGAATCCTGAACACACCAGTAATAATTGACATCTTACTAGAAACGGAAAACAGATTCAGGCACAAGCAATTTTATAGCAGGATGAAAAATCTATGTGCAAAATTCATGAATGAAATTATAGTAGTAGCACAAAGGACCCTCACAGACATTTGTAATAGTACGCAAAGGTAAATAGAGTTCCCAGCAGACAATGTATTCCAGTTATTAAACAAATCTTCACCAAGATAATCAGTACAGTGGTGAACCAAACACAGTAATAATCCAAAGCTGATACTAATAAGCAGCAGGAACCTCCCTACTTTTGTGATATAAAACTAATATCGGACCAATTTTGTACCAAGTTGGACATAATCAGTGATGTACAGCATGGGAATGGCCAACAGTTAGTTGTTAAAAACGTTCAACAATCTTTTAGCTAACTATAAGAGGGCTTGTAGGCTTTCCAAACTATTAATTGACAGAACCCAAAATTGTATAACAAGATCACGTTTTTATTATATGACAAAAAGTTAACTAAAGCCAACAAAACAGTAAGGATCAGTGCAATATTAACGTTGACACGTTTACATATTGTGGATGTGGAGATCGACATCATCAAGGAGCAGGGGTTAATAATGGACAGGTTTAATCTAGATATCTACTATTTAAATCAGCTTGATTAGCGTCCAAGCTCTATACTGCTTACCACTCACTCAGACTCAGCGGCACCTACTTACCAGTCCTAAATTGACAAGAGAATGCAGTGATGCTCATATTTCCGGCTTTGGCATAGCAGAAGCATAAACTGAATAAAAATGACTTATTTCGCCCACTTGAATAAGAATAGCAAGTCATGAAACTCTGGCGCCAACACACACATAATGTGTATAGAAATGGTAGCTAGAAACTGACCCGATTACCACGTGAATGATATTTATAGATGATTCATGAAATGAATATTGCCCCCTGAATAGTTATTAACAGGACTTAAAAGTGTATAAGAATTCACCTTCTTATTACTGCCTCCGTCCCATAATGTAAGACATTTTTGCAAGCAATGTTAGCTTGCACAAGCGTCTTATATTGTGGGATGGAGGAAGTATGTGACAAGAAGGTAACTAACGCCATATGAGCAACAAGGACCAGTGCAATATTAACAATGACACATTTTATATCCCGTGGAGATAGACACCATCAAGAAACAGGGTTAGTTAATAATGGACAGGTTTCAACTAGTTAAATCAGCGTCCGAACTCTATACTGGGTTCCACTTGGACGGTGTTGGCGCCAGCCGGCGGTGCTTGGTCCAGCAGGGGCAGCAGCAACACAGGCAGAGGCACCAGCCGCTGGCGTAGGCGGCGACGATGACCTGGTTGATGAACACCAGAACACCCCAGATGCGAGACCCGTCGCGGCGGGCTCCGTTACACGCAGTTTGTCCCCTTGTACTGCACGGACTAACATAGACTCAGTTAGCACAGATCTATCGAATTGATGAAAAGATAATTGTGATGTTCGGTCTTGGATCCATGCCTTGGAGCTGTAGTTGTTGGCGACGAAGCCGAGGGTGACCGCGACGAAGCCTAGAAAGCCCAGGACCATGCACACCAGCACCGCGTCTTTCTCCATGTTGCCCCTTCTCCTTTTTCTTCTGGATGAACTATCAGCAGTTAGAATCGCATTGGACTGTTTACACAGATGTATAAAAACATGGTCTTATAAATGTGCAAAAGGACTTAAAAATAGAGTCACATTGGCTATTTAGAGTCTTGTAAAGCATTTAGTTACCTTGAAGAACTTGGCAGCTGGTTACTTGGTCCATCAATTTCGTTGGGATGGTGCCAATGCCATGGGCCTACACTAGAGGAAATCATGGATACGAAGTTAGTATTAGTATGGTGGTGCTTGACCCCCCAGAAAAAATGGAATTGGTAATTAACACAAAAAGGTGGT
Organism: Aegilops longissima; assembly: GCA_021605205.1. NCBI lineage: Eukaryota > Viridiplantae > Streptophyta > Magnoliopsida > Poales > Poaceae > Aegilops > Aegilops longissima. The sequence goes on along the minus strand of CM038682.1, from coordinate 143,274,581 downwards.
GTGCTTCGAGGACGGATGTTCAGGCATTTACCTCTGTGGGCGTGGAGCTCCTGCTGAAGCCTGTAGCAGTCGAGCTAGTCGACCGTGTCGTCGGCGTGGTAGAGCAGCTGCTTGAGGGCTGCGAGGGATCTGGCCACAGACCTGTTTCGGGCCGCCCTGTCGTTCACGGCAGAGACGACCCCGTTGACTTGCTTGATCTCGTCCCTCAGCCCCTCCACCTCGCCAGAGGGCCCTGCTTGGCGAATCCACCCGTCCAGCTTGCCGAGGCTCGGAAGGATGGTCTGAAGCAGCCATTGAATCGCCGCCTGCACAGAACTGGTGTTGTCTACCGCCTCCATTCCGTCGGCAGATCCCGATGGCAGCGGACGACGAGGGAAGAAGACGAAGGCGAGAGGGGGAGCACTAGCCCGCTTATATGGTCGGAGGAGCCTGAGCGGAGGCGCCTCATACTCCTCCATGGCCGCGGTGGTGGTGGTGGCGGCGCGAGGGAGGGGAAGGGAGAGAGGAGGGCATGGGGGGAGGCCATGGACGGCGGGGAGCTCCGCGGGAGGGAGGTGGCGGCCGTGATCTGGAAGGGAGGATGTGGCGGCTGCGATGTGGAAGAGACGAGCGTGAATCCGACCGCGGCCGTGGGAGAGAAGGGGAGGGGAGGGGTTGTCGGTGACCGGGGTTGGGGGAGAGGACGGAGGACGGCGGCGGCGACTGGGTGGTTGGGATTGAGAGAAGGTGCGAGAGGGTTGGGGGTGGCGGCTGTGGGATGAGAGGGGGAGAGTGGATTGGGGGAGAGGAGTGGATCGGGGAAGTTAGGGTTTGGGTGAGAGGGTGAGGGGGTGAGGGCTGCCGTTGGATCCAGAAGCATCCGACGGTGGTTGATGCATGATCCGCGTGATAAGCCTATGGACCAATCAGAGCGCACCAAATGATTTGAAGATTTTTGACCATATAAATTGGTCATGATTGATTACATACAAATTTTTCATTTCATTTTTTAATGCTCAAAATGAGTTTTTTTTGTGAAAGACCTATCAAATATTTGTTCAAATGATGTCATATTTTGGACAAGTTTACATCTTAAATTGGCAAACAACATTGACAAAGGGAGTTTTTATTTCTTTTGCATGAAAAAACAATTTTCCATTTTTGAGTGCCCGAAATGAGGTTTTTCTGTGAAGAACCTACCAAATAATTATTGCAAAATTGCACCAAATAATTTTCCTAAAATACTAGCCCATATTTAATGCACAATTGACCAAATGGTTGGGTGTAAAAAGTTTTGATCCACCTCTGGTGAAAAAGACAAATTTCCGCCGATTCAGCTTGAAGCGGGTCAAATTTGAACTGCAGCTACCTCATAGTTTGCTCTTTATTTTTTCAAAAAATCATTTATAGGTACATAAGTATCTATTTAATCAGAGAAACACCAAAAAAAAATTCCAAGATTCAACCACTAGATAGGAACGGTCATTCCCACCGTTTTGACCGCATTTTGAAACGGGCATAAAAAATTCAAAAAAAATCAAAAAATTGGAAAACCTTTGCATTGTGTCATTATATGTCACCAAGTTTCTAGGAAAAATAATAAACTTGTAATACGGTAATTATTTTCAAAAAATGTTCTAAAAAATGAGCTATCATGCGTGAAGATTCATGGCTTTCAAGCCAAATGATCAATCTTATGGCCACATTCATGGCATAGTTTGTTTAAATGATCTCATATTTTGCACAAGGGTGCATCTGGGAATTCCAAACAATGTTGCCTAAGGAAGTTTTCATTTTTTTTGCACGGAAAATTCATTTTTCATTTTCCGAGTGCCCAAAAGGAGGTCTTTTTGTGAATGAACTACCAAATAATTGTTGCAAAATTGTACCAAATCATTTTTATAAAATACTAGGCCATATATAATGCACAACTTACAAAATAGTTGGGTGAATTTTTTTGATCTACCTCTGGTGAAAAAGACAAATTGTCGTCGATTCAGCTGGAAACCGGTCACGGCAATTTGAACTGTACCTGCCTCATAGTTTGCTCTTTATTTTTTTCCAAAAATCATTTCTAGGTACATAAGTATCTATTTAATCATAGAAACACCAAAAAAATTCCAAGATTCAACCACTAGCTAGGAACGGTCAAGCCCGCCGTTTTGACCGCATTTTGAAACAGGCATAAAAATTCAAAAAATCAAAAATTGGAAAACCTTCGCATCGTGTCATTATATGTGACCAAGTTTCCAGGAAAAATAATAAACTTATGTCGGTAATTATTTTAAAAAGTGTTCTCGAAATGAGCTATCATGCGTGAAGATTCATGGCTTTCAAGCTAAATGATCAATCTTATGGCCACATTCATGACATAGTTTGTTTAAATGATCTCATATTGTGCACAAGGGTGCATCTTGAATTCAAACAATGTTGCCTAAGGAAGTTTTCATTTTCTTTGCGGAAAATTCATTTTCATTTTTCGAGTGCCCAAAAGGAGGTTTTTTGTGAAGGAACTACCAAATAATTGTTGCAAAATTGGACCTAATCAATTTTATAAAATACTAGGCCATATATAATGCACAATTGACAAAATGGTTGGGTGAAAAAAGTTTTGATCTACCTATGGTGAAAAAGACAAATTGCCGTCGATTCAAATTTGAAGCAGGTCAAATTTGAGCAGTAGTTGCCTCATAGTTTGCTCTTTATTTTTCCAAAAATCATTTCTAGGTACATAAGTATCTATTTAATCATAGAAACACCAAAAAAATTCCAAGATTCAACCACTAGCTAGGGCAGTCAAGCCCGTCGTTTTGACCGCATTTTGAAACGGGCATAAAAATCATAAAAATCAAAAATTGGAAAACCTTCGCATTGTGTCGTTATATGTGACCAAGTTTCCAGGAAAATGATAAACTTGTGTACGGTAATTATTTTTAAAAGTGTTCTCGAAATGAGCTATCATGCGTGAAGATTCATGGCTTTCAAGCCAAATGATCAATCTTATGGCCACATTCATGGCATAGTTTGTTCAAATGATCTCATATTGTGCACGAGGGTGCATCTTGGAATTCAAACAATGTTGCCTAAGGAAGTTTTCATTTTCTTTGCACGGAAAATTCATTTTCATTTTCCGAGTGCCCAAAAGGAGGTTTTTGTGAAGGAACTACCAAATAATTGTTGCAAAATTGGACCTAATCAATTTTATAAAATACTAGGCCATATATAATGCACAATTGACAAAATGGTTGGGTGTCAAAATTTTTGATCCACCTCTGGTGAAAGAGACAAATTTCCGTCGATTCAGGTGGAAGCGGGTCAAATTTGACCTGCAGCTGCCTCATAGTTTGCTCTTTATTTTTTCCAAAAAGCATTTCTAGGTAAATAAGTATCTATTTAATCAGAAATACATGGTTTTATGGCGAGACATCGAGGTTTGGGCGGTGGCGAGGGCCCAACTCTAGCGCGTGGCTCGCATGCCCTTGGCGTGGTCACCGCGTGACCATGGCATTGCCATATGTTCAGGCGGCCTAGGCATGTCTAGTGGGTTGGGCACTCCCAGGTAGGTGCTAGGAAGAAAGTCACAACATAAGATTCTCACGAGGAGACCGATCGATGCTCAAACATGAATAAGCAGCCAAGTGTTTGATTTATGTGCGGAAAATGCACATGGCTAATGGGAGTGAGTTTTGGCTGAGGATGATCAGTTACTAAGAAGATCGTCTTCACAAATTTTCACCTCAAAAGGAGGAGTCTAGGTGGTACTTGCTTTACAAACTACCACCTGGACATAAATCTGAATGTTGAAGTTGGGCTCAAAATAATGAATGGATTGAGCTGGCATTTGGTGGAGGATGGTTATTTGGGCATAGGAAAGCACTGTAGAAAATGGATACCATTTGGACATGCCAAAGTGGTACTTCCTTCACAAAGTGCTGCTCTGAACAGAATAGGAAAATGAATATTTTCTAATTATTTTTGAACTAGGCAAGGAATGTTTTTACATATTTCACGAAGATATGACCCAAAGAATTTATGAGATTTTTTTGGAAATTTTGGGAATGACAGAAATATAGGTTGCTTCACAACCTAGGGCAAAAACTGCCACATGGACATGACACATAGGCAAAACTGATGAGGTGGCGCCTAGTCATAGCAACCCACCATAATTTACAAGGCTATGACCATCTATATTGGTCGTTAACAACTAGAAATAAGGCAGCGGACTAGCGCTGTTTGCTTTATGACCTTTTCGTGTAAGGAAATTACGACCTTTCTGATCAAAATGGTCGCAATGGTTTAGGGTTTGGAGCCCCTCGAACAGCTTTTGACCAATTGGTCTGAAATGGTCATAGATCTATGACCAATTCTTCCAGGGTCACTGACAGAAGGTCACTAGTTGACATATTTCTTGTAGTGTGACCGATCAATCAAGGAGCCTAGGAAAATGAGCTTATACGAACAAAATCCAAATCCTTCTACGGGAATAACAAGCCATTTAATTAGAGAAAAACTAACAAGACGCCTTTTTTGAGAGAGAGAGAACCAGCAAACACTCAGGCGATAGTACATACAGAGAGAACAAGTTGCTGCAATCTATCAGGAACGTTGCCAATGATTTCCTGGTCTCCATTGTCTCTGGCTTAGGGCGGCTTTGTTACACTCCCTAATGCATGGAGTATTTTGTGATCTGCAAAGTGCAAACATAGAAATGATGCAATCTTTGCAAAAGGTAAAGCAAAAATTTCTCACTCTGCCCGGTTTCTGCAAAACTACCTTGTAAACATCCGCTCGATTGAGAACGGAAATTCCGAGATTGATCGTAAAGGCAAAAGCCCAATGATCAAACTGCCAGAGTTGAAAAAACATGATAATACAAAACAGAAAGTTTGGCAAAAGCCTGACCTCGGGTGGGCTAAGGTCAATGTCGATGGAAGTTTTTTGCAGGAGAGCAGCAGTGGAGCATGGGGAGCTGTGGTTCGAGATCATGATGGGAAAATTATCTTGTCGGCATGGGACTACATTCCGTGATGCAAAGGAGCAGACTTTGCAGAAGCTACTGCTTGTCTTGAAGGACTACAAACAGCGACGTCGGGTACAGACCTACCTTTAGTTATTGAAACGGACAGCGGCGTGGTGGCAAAGGCACTCAACCCCTCATGTATGGATAGATCGGAAACCGGAGTGTTTGTAAGGGAATTTTAGGCCATCAAGCAAGGAAACAGAGAAGTTAAAGTTCATCGTGTAGATAGGGAAGTCAATAGTTTAGCCCATAGTCTTGCCCAGTTTGGGCGTAGAGAGTTGCCTGATGGTGTTATGCAAGGGACAGTGTCAACCTGTGTATTGAGCGTCGCCTTGCAAGATTATAAGAACAATGCTTTCTCTTCTAATTAATACAACTCTATTTAAAAAAAAACATGCATGGCAAAGGCGGCTTTAATGTCAAGCACCAGGCCAAACAGAAGCGCTGATTGGCCTCCATGCTTTGGCGAAGGTGTACAGGGTGCCAGTGGAGTGGGAGACTGACAACAAATCGTTGGCTGGTTTATTTTGGCCATATATACCCAAAAAAACTGTCTTTGTACTCCTTCGGTAAAGACTGTCTCTGTACTCCTTTCGTAAAGAATTATAAGAATGTTTAGATCACTACTTACAAAAAAACGCATCCGTGTTGCACTTCGCCCGACCAACCGCTAGGGCTGACCAATGCATGAGTGGTGCAGGGGAAATGCATGCGCTGGGGCTGGCCAAGGATCCATCTGCTTTGCTTCAGGCTGCAGGTGGGACAATACATGGGAGTCCCACCTCCAACCCACCTGATCCCACTATGTTTAGTGGGAGTAACTCGACACCCCATCAAAACATGCATAAATTATATGGGCTCAAGTGGGATCCCATTTAGCAAATGGAAGATTGAAACATAATACTCCAGTACGCACTAGTTTAGCATCCATCTGCCGAGTCCACATTACAGTGTCACCCTTACACTGTAGGAAGCGAAGGCCAAGGTTCTCTGTAATTTTGCTTCTTTCGTTTTAGTTAGCACTGCACGAGCCCACTATAGTGTGTGTGCGCGCCGTGCAACGGTGCAAGTCAGCATCGACGACCGCAGTGCAAGCATATGCAGTCCGGTGACTAGCTCTCTCTTTCCATTGGTGTTGAAAATAGAAGTAGAGAAGAAAATATTGCAGCATGTTTAGAGCTGCCAGAAACACACGACTCCTCTGTTCTTCATGTGTGTGAGAGTTGAGACCTGACATTGCCCAGCACTTCGGACCTGCAGTCGCCTTCCACGGCCAGGCGACCGACCATGGCGTTCCTCTTGGCGGCCATAACCAATCAGCAGACCTGCCTGCAGCCCGACATCCGCCAGATCTTGCTTCCATGACCAAGAAGCTTCCCATTAATCCTTGCGGCGTGGTGCCAGGAAGAAGAAACAGGGGTGCAGCAGTGGCGATGGCCATCAATCGGCGGCAGCGGCGGGAGCATGCTGTGGCACCATGCTCTACTGTGCAGTTGGCTAGCTTAATAGGGCAAGATGGGATCCCAACGGGCTAAGTGGGATAGCCCGATTAACTTTTCCCTATCCAATGGGATTTCACTAAAGCAAATTAAGTGGGATGGACTAGTTAGTCCCACTTAAATCCACTTCCATCTGCAGCCTGAGCTTTGCTTGTGTCATTCACCACTCCCATCGAAGCAAGTCCCCATTCTTCCTGGTATTTCTGTAAAAAGAGCACCGAACCCAAAATGGATTCTTTTCCATCCGCAGGAAAACAGTTCGCAAATGCCACCTCCATAGCAGCAGAAGGATTTTTGCGCATAGATCTTCCGCTACCGTGTTTAGCAGGACCTGTCACTACTAGAATCTAGTTTTGTTCCGGGTTCCAAGACTTCGCCGAGTTCATTCTATTGGGAACTGGGTAAAGTTTGGCATGGGTAATAACGATGTGCCACGCGGCACGCCCTAATTGGTTAGATATTTTCCAAGTGTGAAACTCGGCAAACAAATTACCCAGTTCTGCTGAATGATGAACCCGGCAGATATTTTGTACCGGTCAATGTGTTCTGCCACGTGGTTTATTTCTATTGGTGAGGCTTCGCCGAGTTTGGTCATCAAAAACTCGGTGAATATTTGTGCCATGCACTAGTAGAAAAAGGGTCAAACGTGAAGCACATTAGTGCCGGTTTGTATTAGAGTCGGCACAAATGTATACATTAGTGCCGGTTCCAACGGCTAGCCGGGTCGCTCTCATTAGTACCGCTTCGTGGCTAACTTTTAGCACCGGTTCATGCCACGAACCGGTACTAATTAGGGTGGTGGCAGGATGTTGTCAGTCTGGGCCCCCTCCAGCACCTATAGTACCGGTTCGTGCCTCGAACCGGTACTATAGTTCCTCCTGCATATAAACCCTTCGTCCAGCTCGCTCCGTTCTTCCCCCTTTCCCCTCTCCTCTCCTCTCTGTTCTTCCTCTTCTCCCCTCGAGCTTATCACACATTTTGCCCAAAATTTGTCAAGATTTGAAGGCCCCCATCTATTCAAGTGATCACAAAGGTTAGCAACTTTGTCCTTTCATCTCTCATTGCTAGATTAGCTCTTGCAATGCTTTATATAGTTATTAATTCGTGAGTTTAGTAATTTGGGAGGAAATATATATATGTGCTAGTATTTGATTTATATGCAATTTGAGGTCAAAATAACACTTAGTTTGCATATGTAGGTGTGGTTTACTTAGTGCCTTCTAAATCTCTGTCGTAACCACCGTCGATCGCCCCACCGTCGTCCGTCGCGGCACCACCTTGTGGTGAGCCTCTTGTTCATGAAATTTTATATAAAAAATTAATATTTGTGTGATTTGGATATATAGTTACTCGTATAATAATTATCTTACCCGTCGTTGTTTGTTATACATAGTGCCATGGTTTTGATATCCGTCCCGTCGGCCCTCGTCCTTGTTATGATTCGGATGTGGTATATTCTCTTTTAAAACTATTTGTTGCATTTCGTGTTTATGACAAATTATGCCCATCAAGTTGACATTTTTATCTAGGAGGTATGTGAACCGAAAATTCCAACCGACCCTATTGTCAAGAGGTTAAATTTAGTTGAAAGAAAGCGAGTACTTGAAAGAAAAATTGAAAAGAATTGAGGGGAGAAGATGGAATTGGAGTTGCATGTTGCCGATGTAAATCGATGATCACAAGATCAAGATGGAGAAAATGCGCTTGAAGATTAGAAAGATTAGAAAATATGCCATCGATAGTGAGGCTTGGTATCATTATGCTGTTGGATCAATTGTTACCTTAGTTGCGATCTTGATCGCATTTGTTGTTGCATTTAAATGCTTTAGCTAGAGAGTTATTTGTTTGTTGCATTTAAGTGTAGTATGAACTTTATGTATGAACTTGTATTAATTTGGTCTATTCGTGTTGTGTAATGAAGATGAGCGGCAATGGATGTACGATGACCGATGCTCTCCCCAGTTCGTTGAGGCGTGCATACTTTTACGCTTGCGGCTGAGGCAAACAAGCGGGCGGATGGTTTTATGCCTTGTACATGTGCTGGCTGTAAGAATGGTCGCAATTACTCTCGTCAAGAACCATTCCGTCCACCTGTTTGAGTCGGTTTCATGCCCCACTATAATGTTTGGACCAAGCACGGAGAAAGAGGGGTTATGATGGAAGACAATGAAGAAGAAGAGGACGACGACAGCTATCCTGGCCATGAGTTCCATGAATACGATGATACAACAATGGGGAAGAAGCTGAGCGGTAATGCGGAAGAAGCTGGGCGGCAATGCGGGAAGAAGCTGAAGAAGAGGCATCGATGAGCCCGTTGATGATCTAGGTCGGGCCATTGCCGATGCAAAGAGAAACTGCGCAAGTGATTTGGAGAAGAAGAAGTTGCAGCGCATGTTAGAGGATCACAAAAAATTGTTGTACCCGAATTGCGGAGGTGACAAGAAAAAGCTGGGCACCACACTGGAATTTCTGCAATGGAAGGCAGAGAATGGTGTATCTGACAAGGGATTTGGAAAGTTGCTGGTAATGATAAAGGACATGCTTCCAAAGGACAACGAATTGCCCGAGAGTACGTACGAAGCAAAGAAGGCTGTCTGCCCTCTAGGGTTAGAGGTGCAAAAGATACATGCATGCCCTAATGATTGCATCCTCTACCGCGGTGAGTACGAGGATTTGAACGCTTGCCCGGTATGTGGTGCATTGCGCTATAAGATCAGCCGCGATGAGCATGGTGATGTCGAGGGCGGCGCCCAGAAGAAGATTCCTGCCAAGGTGATGTGGTATTCTCCTATAATATCACGGTTGAAACGTTTGTTCCAAAACAAAGAGCATGCCAAAGCGTGCGATGGCACGAAGAAGACCGTAAGAAAGGCGGAAAGTTGAGAGTACCGGTGACGGGTCGCGATGGAGAAAAATCGAAAGAAAGTACGGGAAGGAGTTTGCAGATGGCGCAAGGAGCGTATGGTTTGATCTAAGCGCAGATGGCATTAATCCTTTTGGGGAGCAGAGCAGCAACCATAGCACCTGGCCTGTGACTCTATGTTTGTATAACCTTCCTCCTTGGTTGTGCATGAAGCGGAAGTTCATTATGATGCGGTGCTCATCCAAGGCTCTAAGCAACCCGCAACGACATTGATGTGTACCTAAGGCCATTAGTTGAAGAACTCTTACAACTGTGGAATGGAACAGGTGTACGTGCGTGGGATGAGTACATGCGGGAAGAATTTTACCTAAAGGCGTTGCTGTTCGTGACCATCAATGATTGGCCTGCTCTCAGTAACCTTTCAGGACAGACAAACAAGGGATACCGCGGATGCACGCACTGTTTGGATGATACCGACAGTATATATTTGAATAGTTGTATGAAGAATGTGTACCTAGGACATCGTCGATTTCTTCCGAGCAGGCATCCCGTAAGAAAGAAAGGCAAGCATTTCAAAGGTGAGGCGGATCACCGGACGAAGCCTCGCCATCGTACTGGTGCTGATGTACATGATATGGTCAAGGATTTGAAGGTGATATTTTGAAAGGGTCCTGGCGGACAACCTGTTCCAAAGAACGCTGACGGACGCGCACCCATGTGGAAGAAGAAATCTATATTTTGGGACCTGCCATATTGGAAAGACCTAGAGGTCCGCTCCGCAATCGACGTGATGCACGTGACGAAGAATCTTTGCGTGACCCTGCTTGGCTTCTTGGGCGTGTATGGGAAGACAAAAGATACACCTGAGGCACGGGAGGACCAGCAACGTATGCACGGAGAAGACGGCATATATCAAGGTCATGCAAGCTACGCTCTTACCAAAGAAGAGAAGGAAATCTTCTTTGAATGCCTGCTCAGTATTAAGGTACCGTCTGGCTTCTCGTCGAATATAAAGGGAATAATAAACATGGCAAAGAAAAAGTTCTAGAACCTAAAGTCTCATGACTGCCACGTGAATATGACGCAACTGCTTCCGGTTGCATTGAGGGGGCTTCTACCAGAAAACGTTCGATTAGCCATTGTGAAGCTATGTGCATTTCTCAATGCAATCTCTCAGAAGGTAATCGATCCAGAAATCATACCAAGGTTACAGAATGATTTGGTGCAATGTCTTGTCAGTTTCGAGTTGGTGTTCCCACCATCCTTCTTCGACATCATGACACACGTCCTAGTTCACCTATGCGAAGAGATTAACGTTTTGGGTCCTGTATTTCTACACAATATGTTCCCCTTTGAGAGGTTCATGGGAGTCTTAAAGAAATATGTTCATAACCGTGCTAGGCCGAAGGAAGCATCTCCAAGGGCCATCAAAATGAGGAGGTCATTGAGTTTTGTATTGACTTTATTCTGACCTTAAGCCGATTGGTGTTCTGAATCGCGGCATAAGGGCAGACTGGATGGAAAAGGCACGCTAGGAGGAACAAATAATATGTATGGACGGACATTCTCTCACCTGAAGCACACTACACAGTTCTACAGAATTCCGCCTTGGTGGCTCCGTATATGGATGAACACAAGAATTTGCTACGCTCCAAACACACGGAGCGGTCGATGACTGGATTACACGTGAACAAACCAGGAGTTTCGCCACTGGTTGCGGAACACGCACCATGCATGACACCTCTATTGAAGATGACCTGTACTTGCTGTCCCAGTTACCATCTTGAATATAATGACTTTCAAAGGGTGCGAGATAAATGGTAATACATTTTACACGATCGCCCAAGATAAGAAGAGCACCAACCAAAATAGTGGTGTCCGTTTGATGCAGAAACCAAGGCGGAAAGGAAACATATTATGGTTATATACAGGACATATGGGAACTTGGCTATCGGCGTGGTTTAAAGGTCCCTTTGTTTGGTGCAAATGGGTCAATATGACACGAGGCGGGTAACGGAAGACCCCGATGCGGAATGACAACAGTGGATCTCAACAATCTTGCGTATGCAGACGAACCATTCGTCCTAGCCAATGATGTGGCACAGGTTTTCTATGTGAAGGACATGTCTACCAAGCCAAGAAAAAGAAAAGATAAGGAAGCGAATGCATCGCACGATGAGCCAAAGCGGCACATAGTTCTTTACGGGAAGAGAAACATCGTGGGAGTGGATGACAAGACAGACAAGTCGGAAGATTATGAAAAGTTTGATGAAATTTCTCCATTCACAGTGAATATTGACCCGAGCATCCCGTTAAATGATGAAGATTTTCCATGGTTACTGGCGCAAAGGGACACACGCTTGAAGAAAAAGTTTCACACCCAAAGATCTGGGATGTGATCGGCTTCACTATCATCACTTTCTTTCGTGTTTCACACCCGAGGGGAATCTCTGTAATAGTTAGTGTAGTTATGTGTTTTGGTATTTGAAACGCGAAGAAATTTTATGTGCAAACAAATTCTTTCATGCCTTTACTGATTTTAAAGTTAAATTATTCACAAACTAGTGATTCACACTAATTTTAAATAATTCAAAATTTAAACTATTCAAATTTGAAAACTACGGGCACTAGCAGAAAGTTTGTAATTTTTTATACCTAAAGCAAAAATATTCACAAAGAAACTCTAAATACACAAAAAAACAACAAAAAAATAAAAAAAGCAAAAAAAAAAGCCCGCCTACTCGGCCAGAGCGGCCTGCATACGACTAGAAACCCAACCTGTTGTTGGGCGGGATGCAGGCCCAAAAGGCAAGTGGGCCTGAGGCAACAAAGAACACATAGGCCCAGAGGCCTGCTTTGGAGAGGAGCTCGAGAGAGCGACCGCACGAGGTTTATAATCCGGTCGGTCGCCCCTCGGCTAGCGAGTGGGACTAAACTTGCCGACCGCACTGCTTGCAAGCGCACCCCTTTAGTACCGGGTGGTGGCACAAACCGGTACTAAAGGGGCCTTTAGTACCGGTTTGTGCCACCACCGGTACTAAAGGGGTCGCTTCCGCTGCTTGGGCTGGCCAAAACAGACCTTTAGTACCGGTTGGTGGCTCCAACCGGTACTAAAGGTACCTTCTATATATACAACACTTGAAAAATTTCATTCTCCTCTGTTTCTTCCTCTGTTTACCCGTTGAACCGCCCGCCCGATCGTCGACGCCGTCACCGACCCGTCGCCGTCGCCGCCCGTCGGCGTCGCCGCCAAATCCCGTCGCCGCCCTCGTCTCCGTCGCCGCCCGGGCCCGTCCCGTCGCGCCGTCCCTGCGTTACCGCCCCGTGTGTCACGCCTGCCCGTCGCTGCCCCCGGCCGTCGCCTCGCCGTCGCCGTCGCCCCACTGTGAGCTCTCCCCCTCTAACCCCTCTCCCTCGCCAAGGCCACCATGGCGCCGCCCCTCCCCGAGCCCATACACACACACACAAGCATGATGAACACACACACACATACACGTATATATGTATGAATGCATGTATATATTAGTATATACGTATTTTGTATGTTTAATTAGTTTAGATTTTTTAGATTATTGTTTTTTCACTAGTATATATGTATGAATGCATGTTAGATGGATATAATTAGTGTTTAATTAGTATGGAATTTTTTATATAATGTTGTTTTTCTGTTTTTAATGGATGTATAGAAATTGTTTTTCTGTTTTAAGTGTTAGATGCTTAATTAGTATGAAATAGTATATAGATTTTTGAAATAGTAGAAATGTTAGAAATTTTAGTTATCAAAATCCAATCATTAAAAAATATTATTTTTGCGGGCATATAGCTAGTATTTGTTCTCGACGATGCCCGGCCCGCATCTCGCCGTCGACCCGTCGCGACGACGTCCAGCCGCCCATGTCCGGACTGGGCTCCACTGGCTGGCACCGGGAGGTGCTGCTGGAGGCGCGCCGCTTGATGAGAACCGGCCCGGGTCCGTCGTCGACCCTGATCTCGTTTGGTGGCGTCGCGTGGGCCAGTTTGGTGCGGAGGGACCCGGCCCGCCGGAGGAGGTACGTCGCCGTGTCGGGGAGGAGGACGAGCACGTCCATCGCTACATGGTTGCGTTAGAGGCGGCAGGTTCTCCAATACCGGCAAGTATCTTGAGGATCTCACTTCAGCTATGATCCTGTGAGGGTTCCTTCTCTTTGGGTGTCCACCGCCCGTGACGCAGGAACCGCGAGTGTCCTAGATTCTTCTGTATTATTCGATCTTTAATTAGCTAGCCAGTGATGTAATTTTCAATATTATATATTATTCGAGACGATGTATTCGAGATTGTATCTATTATTCTAGATGAAGTATTGAGATTATATCTATTATTCGAGGCGATGTAATTTGAATACTAAATTGTTTTATATTTCTTTTGGATTAGTTAAATAAAAGCTATGGCGGACAATACCGACAGAGAGAGGAGAACAGACCATGTTCGATATGATACGAGGGCCGATGATAATCAGAATGAAGAAGATTATGACGGCTCGGATTTCTAAACAATACGGAGAGGGTGATATGATATTCGATCATGACGACCGAATTGATGAAGTCATGAACTACGATTATGACGATGACGAAGAACATGTTGATCCTGAAACAACAAACACCGCGAGGTATATATATTTATATAAGCAGGTTTCGGTGATCATCACATGTTTTAAATGACTTGAAGATATATTAACGAATCGATCTTTGTTCTTTCAGCCATCCGGATCGAGCAAATCTTGAGCAAAAGGACTAAACGAGGCCCGAACAAAAAGTTGAAGGAGGGCGTAAAGTACAATATCGAGGCAGTCAAACCTAATGGCGAAATATTAGCGCCTAAGAAGATTGCGGACAAGTTCATTCGTCAGTGCGGAGTTCTTGTGAAGGACCAACTCCCGATCTCCCTTCAAGAATGGAGAGAGCCAGCAAAAGACAAAGGACAAAAAGGCAAAGAGGACGCTGCTCCACGTCCAGATGTTACTTTTGTCGACAAGAATCAAAAGATCTGCTTTGGGATACTCTCATGGAACATTTCACCCTACCGGATCATTTCACGAAGCAGATGTACAGAAAGTCAAGGACGCTGCTCTTAGGAAGATGGCGGTTGCATTCAAGAACCACAAGAATCGTGAATGGGACAAGTACGTCAAGGGAGGAAGGAAGACTCCAGTATTCGAGGGAACACTAGAGAACCAACGTGCTCATTGGGACGATTTCGTGAAATTCAAGGATTCGGAATTAGCTAAGGAACGGTCGAGAATAAACAAGAAGAATGCCGAAAAAAAGGATAAGTTCCATAAGTGGGGCGGTGGCTATCGCGGTGGCAATGCCTAAGTGGGATAAGTCTAAGAAAGAGATGGAGGATGCAGGTGTCACTCCGGATACTAAGAGCTGGCCCCCCAGGTGCAGGACTTGGTTCTATGCGCATCGGGGGGAGTTGGACCCGAAGACAAGCAAAGTTTCGACGAAGGCATGTCTGAACGGAGCCGACGATGCGATACTTGTTGCAATAGAAGAGGCACGATCGGGGGTGTTCCAGCCCAACAGAGAGAACGACGAGCTTACGTGTGCCCTGGGAAATCCTGAACACCCGGGAAGAACACGAGGCAAGGGCGCTATTCCGTGGTATGAGGGGTTTTGATGGAACACCGACTACGAACCCGTGCGAGAAAGAAGATTGCGGAGGAGAAGAAGAGGAAGATGGAGGAGGAGCAGAGGAAACGGGACTATGAACGCCTTCAAGGCCTAGAAGCAAGTCGAGCGGAATTGGCAGTCAAATTCCAGCGGCAGCAGGAGCAGATCGACTCACTTAGCCAGCAAAGGGGGTCTCAGCAGCTGCAGCAGCTAGCGGATAATCCAGCATTGGATAGCACCGCCCCATCCATGCAGAGAAGCAGCGTGGGTTCCGCCCTGGACGGCGCAATGCTGGGTAGATACCACGTGGATGACATCACGGAGAACACTAGCTGCGAGCTACACGTCAAAATGAAGAACATATCCATGAAGGTGGCGGACGGCGTTGCTTTCCAGTTACCCCCAAAGCAACCTACCATTGCATCCCGATTCCAGAGGGCTATGCTCGTGTCATGGTTGACGAGGTGGTGCAGCCATATTCGGGGCTAGAGCTTGACATTCCGGAGGTGAGGACGGCGCTTTCTGGAGACGCCAACCATCGTATCATCCTATGGAAAAAGGATTGCATCATCTTTGAAGGCCACCGACACGCGTCATCCGACTCCTCGTCAAGTCCGCCACCGAGTCAGCAGTCTCCCTCCTGCAAGTCCACCAAGTCCGCAAAGTGTCAGGCCACTCCTCCTCCAAGTCCGCAAAGTGCCAGCCACTCCTCCTCCTCCAAGTCCGCCACAGCGTCGGGACGCCCTCCTCCTCCAAGTCCGCACAACCTCAGGCCCTCCTCCTCCAAGTCCGCACAGCTTCAGCGCCCTCCTCCTCGTCCAACTCAGCCCGTCGGCCGGCGTCTCCGCCGCCAAGCAATCGTAGAAGAGACACCCGCAGCTATGTGTGCGAAAATCTGAAGTCGAGGTAGTACAGGAAGTACAGCGGAGGCAAGAGATATAATATGGTCCAAGCCTCACGCCTCTTCCGCAGAGGTCTTATGACAGGTCCGAGGAGGAAATCGCAGCCATATCAAAGTCCGAGGTGGAAGCCCATTTTGCACCGAAACCGCCACCGCCGCCAAGGGAGAAAGTGCCTGAGAAAATGATTGACCACTTCATTCGTATGGCTCAACCACCAGCTCCCAAGCCTGTTGACACAGACTATGAGCGCCACATCAGGAAGTTAAATCGAGCACGTCTACATAAGGAGGCGAGCTCGGGATCGAGCAAACAAGAAGCAGCTGTCAAAAAATGCGGCAAAACCATTCCCCAGCTGGGAGAACAGGCGGCGCAATCGATCCCCTCGCTTGTTGTGCCAACAACACGTGACAGTACGCACGCCCAATATTATTGTGGGCAAACAGTTTACGTTCCTGAGGTGGACAATGTGGTAATAACGGAGGACCATATAATGCAGGCTGAAGTTCTCAAAATCACTGTTGGACAACTCCTCGAGATCGAGCCCATGCATGTGCTTAGAGAGGATGAAATAAAACGGAAATATCTCCGGGGCCAACCTTTGGTCGAGCCAGACAAGGTCAAGAACCTCCCAACGAGAATGTATGAATTGCATCAATGGTACATGAACATTACCAAGATTTCCGATCGATTATCCCTCATGGTGAATGTCAAGGAGGAGCATTACTTCCATGAGAAAGCTGGGTCCGTTGAGTATTCTGAACTGTTTCAGTTATACAATCAAGACGACTCGACAAATCTATAAATCGAGTTGCTATTGTGCGTAAGTGATTTCTTTCTGTAATTTAAGTCTCAAGCTAGCTGTCTTGATCCTTTTGATCAATCATTACCTGTAATTATCCTCACTATATTCTTTTCGTGGTATTATATGCAGGATGAAGATATATGAAATGAGAAAAGGTGGGCGCTTTGGCATTGGGTTCATTGACCCAAACACCGTTAATGAATACACATGGAAACTAAATCCACGTTATCAAAAGGACGTAGAGGACAACATGCTAGAGTTCTTGAAGCGCCTCAAATACAATGAAGATATACTACTTCCTTACAACTTCCAGTGAGTCACACTGTCTTGTACTACAAATTCTCTTTTTTTGACTACTAGCTAGCTACATGTTTTTGCTTTACATATGCCCGCTTAATTAAGACATGCAGACGTGTGTGCATACAGATTTCACTGGGTCTTGTGTATCATTAAAGTTGACGCCGGAACAGTTGAAATACTGGACTCACTAGTCAAAGAAAAAACTGACTATAACATCTTGTTTGGGATAGTCAACAGGTAATTTCAATCATTATTAACTATATATCTCGGCCTATTTAGTTCGTCATTTTTCATGATATGAACTATTTAATAACCCCTTTATTCATTTTCTTTGTCGGCGGGCAGGGCTTGGGCAAGGTTCATCAGCGTGACCCCAGGAGAATGGAAACAAAAGCTTAAATGGTTTCGACCCAAGGTAAGTAATTAAGTAGTACTAGCTAGCTAGCTAGCTGCCATCTTTTTAATTATCATGCTTGATTAATTATTATCTGATCAAATTCCATTCTCGTAAAGGCCCTGAAGCAAGCGCAGGGGACTGATCTGTGTGCATTCTGCGTTTGCGAGAACATTCACATGATGGCGTCCGAAAGGAGCAGATCTCAAAGACAGGAATGGGTACGCTTGTCGAAACACTATTCACAATTTTTACACCATTATCGATATCTAGTCACACAACTAATACACATGCATATTGATCTCCTTCTTAACAGTTCACAGAGGTGCGGAGAAGCTCCTAGAAAGCGGAGCGCGAGAAGCACTTCAAGAGGAAATAGCGGGATTTTTGCTCGACCAGGTCATAAATCCGAAGGAGAATACTATTACCGCTACCGCCCCCATCGTGCTCAAGGCACCAATTAGGCTAATGCCACTGGCTCAAGGCAACATGCATATGTAGGAGAAATTGTATATAGCTATACATGTGTGTATGTGTGAATTAATTAATATGATGGTTTGTGAGACATTGATGATATATATATATATATATATGCATGATTGGTTCTACTAGAAATTCTATTTATATATATGCATAACGTGTACAATGTGTAGTATCGTAAAATACCAGCAAACGAAAAAGAATTAAATTGATAACACAAATTTAATTAAAAAATAAAAAATAAAACAAAAACCCACAAACATTTAGTACCGGTTGGTGTTACCAACCGGTACTAAATGGCTCCCGGCCCCCGGAGCTGGCTCGTGCCACGTGGTTGGCCTTTAGCACCGGTTCGTGCTGAGCCGGTACTAGGGGGGGGGGGGGCTTTAGTGACGACACTTTAGTGCCGTTTATGTAACCGGCACCAAAGGGCCTTACGAACCGATGCTATTGTCCGGTTCTGCACTAGTGATGTGGCACTTCCGTTAACGGCGCGTTCAGTCTGACGGTGAAGTTCGCTGAGTTTTTTGTGACCGGAACTCGGCAAACGTTGTTTATATATTCACCAAGTTCTCGATAGAATGTACTCGGCAATATTAATGATTGCCGGGCCTCGTCCAGCCGAGTGCGTTGCACCGAGTTCGGCACTCGGTGAAGATTTCGCCGAGTTTAATATGTGTTTTGCGGAGTTTCTTTGAAACACGGCAAACGGCGATTCTAGTAGTGTGTAGCCAGTCACGTCCAGTATACCGGAACACTTTCTCAGCAGGTAGGTCCCAGATACCTCTCATTGCCTGCCTTAGGCCCATACTCTTAGTGCACTTAATTACCACAAGGTGCTCATCTTCTTCCTCGTTGCCACATATGATGCAGGTACCGTTCGTGATGATTGTTCGCCTACATTTGTTGTGCTGTGTAGCAAGGGTATTTGTTGCTATCCTCCATCCAAATATCCTAACGTTGGAAGGGGCTTTTGCTTTCCAGATGAGATCCCATATGCTGCCGTCGTTCGGGTTGCTTGACGAGTTAGACGGTGCCAAATTTGTATGCCCTTCAATGGCTGCAGCAAGTCTGTAGGCGCTTAGGACTGTAAAATTGCCACTCTTTTCATGATGCATGCAATGCAGTCAGTAGTGTCAGTCCTTGGGATGGGAATTTTACAAATCTCATCAGCGTCAAAAGGATGGAAATTTGTCTCACCAGCTCCTCATTCAGCTCCTTTTTCTGTCCGACTGCATTAGTTAGTTAATCCATCTTAGTCTCAATCTCCTTATGAACGTGGCTTTCCTGACTCCCTCATTTCTAGGTATCCATTAGTCGCGTTGGTTTTGGATTCTTCTTCCGTTGCCCACCCTCCATATGATGCCCTTCTTTAGTAATTCTAAACCAGCCTCAATTCCGCTACACACCGAGGATGCATCAGATGCGAAGACAGTATCCAACAGAATGCCGTTTGGATAGTATTTAGATTTAAGGACCCTAGCGCACTGGCTAGTATGGTTCTGAATGAGCCTCCAACATTGTTTGGCAAGGAGAGACAATTTTCGTCATTCTCTAAGTGAGAGGCAACCTATCCTTGCAATATCTTAGAATCTATATAAGTCCAAGATTCTGCAATAATTTTACATGCTAGATGATCGTTTGAGGGTGACCTCTATGAGCAAGGACCTTGATTATTTGGTTATCGGATCTTTTTTTTTCTCTGGAGGCCAAATTACCCGTGAAAATCTAGAAATCCCTAACTATTCGCTGTCATTCTATCACATGCGTCCTTTTAGGTTATATTTTTTTAGAGAAGAGGCGTTTTCCTGGCTTTAGCGAATTGAAGCCCAAAATTACAAGGTAGGTTCAAAACTAATAAATAAACGACACAAACACATGATGGTTCAATACAAATCCCTCAGGGCCCTTGGCTCAGAAGCCGGACATAACATAAAATAGAGCCGAATTCAAAATCATACATGCATTATAGGCAGTTCCCAAACAGAATGGTAAAGTTTATACTCGCCCTCCTCCACAAGCATCAATCCATGGCTTGCTCGAAACAACGAGTGCCTCCAACATTCAACGGGTCCCAGGGGGAGTTTTGTTTGCAATTATTTTGATTTAGTTCACATAAAGCATGGGACTGGGCATCCCAGTGACCAGCCATTTTCTCGTGAGTGAGGAGCGGAGTCCACTCCTCTTGAGAATAACCCACCTAGCATGGAAGATATAGGCAGCCCTAGTTGAAACATGAGCTGCTCGAGCATACAAAATAGAATTTCATTTGAAGGTTTGGAGTTTGGCACATACAAATTTACTTGGAACGGCATGTAGATACCGCATATAGGAAGGTATAGTGGACTCATATGGAACAACTTTGAGGTTTAAGGAGTTTGGATGCACAAGCAGTTTTCCCGCTTAGTGCGAGTGAAGGCTAGCAAAAGACTGGGAAGCGACCAACTGAGAGAGCGACAACAGTCGTAAACATGCATTAAAATTAGTTCACACCGAGAACAAGCATGAGTAGGATATAATCTACCATGAACATAAATATCATGAAGGCTATGTTGATTTGATTCAACTACATGTGTGAACATGTGCCAAGTCGAGTCACTCAATTCATTCAAAGGAGGATACCATCCCATCATATCACATCATAATCATTCTAATAGCATGTTGGCACGTAAGGTAAACCATTATAACTCATAGCTAATCAAGCATGGCACAAGCAACTATAATCTCTAAATGTCATTGCAAATATGTTTACTTCGTAATAAGCTGACTCAGAAACGATGAACTCATCATATTTACAAAAACAAAAGAGGTCGAGTTCATACCAGCTTTTCTCAGCCCAATAAGTTCATCATATATCGTCATTATTTCCTTTCACTCACACGAACGAACGATGTGTATAATAATAGGAGTGCACGTGTATTGGACTAAGCTGGAATCTGCAAGCATTCAACTCAAGAGAGAAGACAAGTAATGTGGGCTCTAAATTAAATAATCATGCATGTAAGAGCCACTAAGCATTTTCAATATGGTCTCCTCGACCGCCAAAAGTAAGAAAAGAAAATAAAACTATTTACACGGGAAAGCTCCCAACAAGTAAGAAGAAGAACTAGAAATGACTTGAAGATATATTAACGAATCGATCTTTGTTCTTTCAGCCATCCGGATCGAGCAAATCTTCAGGCAAAAGGACGAAACGAGGCCCGAACAAAAAGTTGAAGGAGGGCGTAAAGTACAATATCGAGGCAGTCAAACCTAATGGCGAAATATTAGCGCCTAAGAAGATTGTGGACAAGTTCATTCGTCAGTGCGGAGTTCTTGTGAAGGACCAACTCCCGATCTCCCTTCAAGAATGGAGAGAGCCAGCAAAAGACAAAGGACAAAAAGGCAAAGAGGACGCTGTTCCACGTCCAGATGTTACTTTTGTCGACAAGAATCAAAAAGATCTGCTTTGGGATACTCTCATGGAACATTTCACCCTACAGATCATTTCACGAAGCAGATGTACAGAAAGTCAAGGACGCTGCTCTTAGGAAGATGGCGGTTGCATTCAAGAACCACAAGAATCGTGAATGGGACAAATACGTCAAGGAGGAAGGAAGACTCCGATTCGAGGGAACACTAGAGAACCAACGTGCTCATTGGGACGATTTCGTGAAATTCAAGGATTCGGAATTAGCTAAGGAACGGTCGAGAATAAACAAGAAGAATGCGAAAAAAGGATAAGTTCCATAAGCTGGGGCGGTGGCTATGCGGTGGCAATGCCTAAGTGGGATAAGTCTAAGAAAGAGATGGAGGATGCAGGTGTCACTCCGGATACTAAGAGCTGGCCCCAGTGCAGGACTTGGTTCTATGCGCATCGGGGAGTTGGACCGAAGCGAGCAAAGTTTCGACGAAGGCATGTCGAGCGGAGCCGACGATGCGATACTTGTTGCAATAGAAGAGGCACGATCGGGGTGTTCCAGCCCAACAGAGAGAACGACGAGCTTATCGTGCCTGGGAAATCCTGAACACCGGGAAGAACACGAGGCAAGGGCGCTATTCCGTGGTATGAGGGTTTTCAGATGGAACACCGACTACGTAACCCGTGCGAGAAAGAAGATTGCGGAGGAGAAGAAGAGGAAGATGGAGGAGGAGCAGAGGAAGCGGGACTATGAACGCCTTCAAGGCCTAGAAGCAAGTCGGCGGAATTGGCGGTCAAATTCCAGCGGCAGCAGGAGCAGATCGACTCACTTAGCCAGCAAAGGGGTCTCAGCTGAGCTGCAGCAGCTAGCGGATAATCCAGCATTGGATAGCACCGCCCCATCCATGCAGAGAAGCAGCGTGGGTTCCATACCGACGGCGCAATGCTGGTAGATACCCGTGGATGACATCACGGAGAACACTAGCTGCGAGCTACGTCAAAATGAAGAACATATCCATGAAGGTGGCGGACGGCGTTGCTTTCCGATTACCCCCAAAGCAACCTACCATTGCATCCCGATTCCAGAGGGCTATGCTCGTGTCATGGTTGACGAGGTGGTGCAGCCATATTCGGGCTAGAGCTTGACATTCACGGAGGTGAGGACGGCGATTTCTGAGACGCCAACCATCGATCATCCTATGGAAAAAGGATTGCATCATCTTTGAAGGCCACCGACACGCGTCATCCGACTCCTCGTCAAGTCCGCCACCGAGTCAGCAGTCTCCCGCTCCTGCAAGTCCACCAAGTCCGCAAAGTGTCGAGCCACTCCTCCTCCAAGTCCGCAAAGTGCCAGGCCACTCCTCCTCCTCCAAGTCCGCCACAGCGTCGACGCCCTCCTCCTCCAAGTCCGCACAACCTCAGGCCCTCCTCCTCCAAGTCCGGCACAGCCAGCGGCCACTCCTCCTCGTCCAACTCAGCCCGTCACCCGGCGTCTCCGCCGCCAAGCAATCGTAGAAGAGACACCCGCAGCTATGGTGCGCAGCTGCACGAGTCGAGGTAGTACAGGAAGTACAAAGGAGGCAAGAGATATAATCTGGTCCAAGCCTCACGCCTCTTCCGCAGAGGTCTTATGACAGGTCCGAGGAGGAAATCGCAGCCATATCAAAGTCCGAGGTGGAAGCCCATTTTGCACGAAACCGCCACCGCCGCCAAGGAGAAAGTTCGAGAAAGCGATTGACCACTTCATTCGATGGCTCAACCACCAGCTCCCAAGACTGTTGACACAGACTATGAGCGCCACATCAGGAAGTTAAATCGAGCACGTCTACATAAGGAGGCGAGCTCGGGATCGAGCAAACAAGAAGCAGCTGTCAAAAAATGCGGCAAAACCATTCCCAGCTGGGAGAACAGGCGTATAATCGATCCCTCGCTTGTTGTGCCAACAACACGTGATAAAGATCACGCCCAATATTATTGTGGGCAAACAGTTTACGTTCTGAGGTGGACAATGTGGTAATAACGGAGGACCATATAATGCAGGCTGAAGTTCTCAAAATCACTGTAGGACAACTCCTCGAGATCGAGCCCATGCATGTGCTTAGAGAGGATGAAATAAACGGAAATATCTCGGGGCCAACCTTTGGTCGAGCAGGACAAGGTCAAGAACCTCCCAACGAGAATGTATGAATTGCATCAATGGTACATGAACATTACCAAGATTTCCGATCGATTGTCCCTCATGGTGAATGTCAAGGAGGAGCATTACTTCCATGAGAAAGCTGGGTCCGTTGAGTATTCTGAACTGTTTCAGTTATACAATCAAGACGACTCGACAAATCTATCGTCGATTGCTATTGTCCGTAAGTGATTTCTTTCTGTAATTTAAGTCTCAAGCTAGCTGTCTGATCCTTTTGATCAATCATTACCTGTAATTATCCTCACTATATTCTTTTACGTGGTATTATATGCAGGATGAAGATATATGAAATGAGAAAAGGTGGACGCTTTGGCATTGGGTTCATTGACCCAAACACCGTTAATGAATACACATGGAAACTAAATCCACGTTATCAAAAGGACGTAGAGGACAACATGCTAGAGTTCTTGAAGCGCCTCAAATACAATGAAGATATACTACTTCCTTACAACTTCCAGTGAGTCACACTGTCTTGTACTACAAATTCTCTTTTTTTGACTACTAGCTAGCTACATGTTTTTGCTTTACATATGCCCGCTTAATTAAGACATGCAAACGTGTGTGCATACAGATTTCACTGGGTCTTGTGTATCATTAAAGTTGGCCTTGGAACAGTTGAAATCTGGACTCACTAGTCAAAGAAAAACTGACTATAACATCTTGTTTGGGATAGTCAACAGGTAATTTCAATCATTATTAACTATATATCTCGGCCTATTTAGTTCGTCATTTTCATGATATGAACTATTTAATAACCCTTTATTCATTTTCTTTGTCGGTGGGCAGGGCTTGGGCAAGGTTCATCAGCGTGACCCGGAGAATGGAAACAAAAGCTTAAATGGTTTCACCCAAGGTAAGTAATTAAGTAGTACTAGCTAGCTAGCTAGCTGCCATCTTTTTAATTATCATGCTTGATTAATTATTATCTGATCAAATTCCATTCTCGTAAAGGCCCTGAAGCAAGCGCAGGGGACTGATCTGTGTGCATTCTGCGTTTGCGAGAACATTCACATGATGGCGTCCGAAAGGAGCAGATCTCAAAGACAGGAATGGGTACGCTTGTCGAAACACTATTCACAATTTTTACACCATTATCGATATCTAGTCACACAACTAATACACATGCATATTGATCTCCTTCTTAACAGTTCACAGAGGTGCGGGAGAAGCTCCTAGAAACGGAGCGCGTAGAAGCACTTCAAGAGGAAATAGCGGGATTTTTGCTCGACCAGGTCATAAATCCGAAGGGAGAATACTATTACCCGCTACCGCCCCCATCGTGCTCCGAAGGCACCAATTAGGCTAATGCCACTGGCTCCGAAGGCAACATGCATATGTAGGAGAAATTGTATATAGCTATACATGTGTGTATGTGTGAATTAATTAATATGATGGTTTGTGAGACATTGATGATATATATATATATATATGCATGATTGGTTCTACTAGAAATTCTATTTATATATATGCATAACGTGTACAATGTGTAGTATCGTAAAATACCAGCAAACGAAAAAGAATTAAATTGATAACACAAATTTAATTAAAAAATAAAAAATAAAACAAAAACCCACAAACATTTAGTACCGGTTGGTGTTACCAACCGGTACTAAATAACTCCTGCCCCGGAGCTGGCTCGTGCCACGTGGTTGGCCTTTAGCACCGGTTCGTGCTGAGCCGGTACTAGGGGGGCTTTAGTAGCGACACTTTAGTGCCGTTTATGTAACCGCACCAAAGGGCCTTACGAACCGATGCTATTGTCGGTTCTGCACTAGTGATGTGGCACTTCCGTTAACGGCGCGTTCAGTCGGCGGTGAAGTTCGCTGAGTTTTTGTGACCGGAACTCGGCAAACGTTGTTTATATATTCACCAAGTTCTCGATAGAATGTACTCGGCAATATTAATGATTGCCGGGCCTCGTCCAGCCGAGTGCGTTGCGCCGAGTTCGGCACTCGGTGAAGATTTCGCCGAGTTTAATATGTGTTTTGCGGAGTTTCTTTGAAACACGGCAAACGGCGATTCTAGTAGTGTGTAGCCAGTCACGTCCAGTATACCGGAACACTTTCTCAGCAGGTAGGTCCCAGATACCTCTCATTGCCTGCCTTAGGCCCATACTCTTAGTGCACTTAATTACCACAAGGTGCTCATCTTCTTCCTCGTTGCCACATATGATGCAGGTACCGTTCGTGATGATTGTTCGCCTACATTTGTTGTGCTGTGTAGCAAGGGTATTTGTTGCTATCCTCCATCCAAATATCCTAACGTTGGAAGGGGCTTTTGCTTTCAGATGAGATCCCATATGCTGCCGTCGTTCGGGTTGCTTGACGAGTTAGACGGTGCCAAATTTGTATGCCCTTCAATGGCTGCAGCAAGTCTGTAGGCGCTTAGGACTGTAAAATTGCCACTCTTTTCATGATGCATGCAATGCAGTCAGTAGTGTCAGTCCTTGGGATGGGAATTTTACAAATCTCATCAGCGTCAAAAGGATGGAAATTTGTCTCACCAGCTCCTCATTCAGCTCCTTTTTCTGTCCGACTGCATTAGTTAGTTAATCCATCTTAGTCTCAATCTCCTTATGAACGTGGCTTTCCTGACTCCCTCATTTCTAGGTATCCATTAGTCGCGTTGGTTTTGGATTCTTCTTCCGTTGCCCACCCTCCATATGATGCCCTTCTTTAGTAATTCTAAACCAGCCTCAATTCCGCTACACACCGAGGATGCATCAGATGCGAAGACAGTATCCAACAGAATGCCGTTTGGATAGTATTTAGATTTAAGGACCCTAGCGCACTGGCTAGTATGGTTCTGAATGAGCCTCCAACATTGTTTGGCAAGGAGAGACAATTTTCGTCATTCTCTAAGTGAGAGGCAACCTATCCTTGCAATATCTTAGAATCTATATAAGTCCAAGATTCTGCAATAATTTTACATGCTAGATGATCGTTTGAGGGTGACCTCTATGAGCAAGGACCTTGATTATTTGGTTATCGGATCTTTTTTTTTTCTCTGGAGGCCAAATTACCCGTGAAAATCTAGAAATCCCTAACTATTCGCTGTCATTCTATCACATGCGTCCTTTTAGGTTATATTTTTTTAGAGAAGAGGCGTTTTCCTGGCTTTAGCGAATTGAAGCCCAAAATTACAAGGTAGGTTCGAAACTAATAAATAAACGACACAAACACACGATGGTTCAATACAAATCCCTCAGGGCCCTTGGCTCAGAAGCCGGACATAACATAAAATAGAGCCGAATTCAAAATCCACCGTCTCCTCAACCATCAGGTATATTGCCCTCTTCCCTAAGATCATTGGCATGCACACGAAGCTTGTTGCAAAGAACCTCAATCGCTTCCGTCTTCTGTGGTTTGCTTAGTAGCTTCCACGGCTGTAAGAAGATAGTCAATTTGTAAAAGCCATCAGCCGGGTGTTTAAGAAAAGTTCCTTCAATAAGTACTTTCTTATGAGTTTGCCATAGAGATCACAAAATAGCAGCAAACAAAATCCAGGCAATCCGTTTAGGAAGGCCGCAGAGCCTTACACTGAGGGTGTGAAGTGCGGCAAAGGAAGAAGGTGTTCAACTGCACCTAGTAACATCTCTGATGCATCCCACATACATTGGGCCATGATATAATAGAATAAGATATGATTGGCGTCTTCCGTTACCCCCATAGAGAGGATATAGACCATCCTCTGGTCCATGCCTCTTCTGAACTTCCACGCATGATGGAATCATGTAAGCCTATCACAAACAAGCTACCAATGAAATTTTTTGATCTTGACAGGCAGCTTTGCCTTCCAAATGTCCATGGCCTGAAATTGAGGGGGCCCATGATGGAGCGCCTTATAGAAAGACTAAAGGTTTGTGTTAAGCACTCCCACAAAAAAAAAGGCTTGTGTTAAGTAGAACTAGGTATAACGATGCTAAAATTGAACTTCAGCTTCATATTTAGTGCTACGTACACCTCCTGACATTTGGATGTCGGGATTCTAGATACTCCTACTTGTCATTGTAATATTGATGTGAATTTTATCCATATCATTTTGTACACATCTCTTGAACGAATAAAATGCACACAACCACCATATTCATGTAACCATTACCGGAAAACCACCACTTTATGATACATTGCATTTCGCACCGTGCCGAAAAATTGACAGTGGCAAAAAACACTGATGGAAAATGCTAATGAATTTGGTTACGTCACTAATTGGTCGGGCCCGTTTGTCAGGCTGAGTTGGCAAAAAAATATGCCACGAGGACGAATTAACTTGGTCGTTTTATTCTTCCTCCTCTCTTTCTCTGTGACATTACATCGAAGACCTCATGTGCATCTCGTACAAGGACATCGGCGGGAGCAACGGTGGCAACATGGGGTCGTCCAAGGACAAGATGACGATGTCCGTGGCGGCGGCAGGGGAGGAGGAGGAGGTGGGCGAGCTGCTGGCAGGGCTCGGGTACAAGGTGCGGGCCTCCGACATGGCGGACGTGGCGCAGAAGCTGGAGCAATGACACTGTTCCCCGCAGACTGCCGCCGGCGCCTGCCATCGCCTCTGCGGCCACGACGACGACGGTGCGCCAGCCCCGACGACAGGCCTCCTTCCCCTGCTTGGCACCGGATTCGAGCTACCCTGCATCCTGCGCCACCCACCGAAGCCGATGACCAGCCGCTTCCGCCAGGGACACGCAAATGTAGACGCGAGGTATCCGACAGGCATCTCATCGTGGCCGTGGCTGCCGGCCCGTCCGGCCGCTCGAAGGCCATGTAGAACAAGAGTGTCGCGGACGACTTGAGGTCGTAGGAGGAGATGAGCACGGGCTTGATGGTGTCCCGCAGGGTAAGCTCCTCGCGGAACACCGCCTTCATGGCCACGCTCAGCGCCGCCGTGGGCGCGGCTAGCGGGCGCTTCTTGGCGGGGCAGAAGAGGGAGGGGGAGCCAGCGGGCCTCCGGGAGATCTTGGGCTGGTCGGGTCACCCTGCGAGACACCATCTGGAGGCAGCTGAGCGTGGCCATGAAGCTTCACCGCTCGAGTTCCACGGCTCTGGCCATTGCGGTGCTCGTGTAGTGGACGACCAGGGGAAGGAGGCGGTCGCGGGGAGGGAGCGGCCCATCGGGCGCCTCCGGAGCGCTAGAGCGGCGGCGAAGGGCGACTTGGGGCTCATCCGTCCGCTAGGCTCAACATGTGTTTGATCGAGGGGTATGGTTTAACAAGTCTCAGTCAATTGATATAACATACAGTACAAAAGAGAAAAAGAAAAAATAAAAATAATTCATAAATTTTAATGTAAGATCTCACAGATATAGCACTGACTAAGACTTCGTTAAGTCTCAGTTGACTGAGACTTAGCAAGACTGTTGATCAAATGCCTACGAGAGAAAGGAGGAGGAGGAAGAAAAAGACCCCAAGTCAATTTGCCCTTGTGGCACTTTTTTTCAGCCAATTCAACCCGACAGGCGGATCAATTAGTGACATCATCAAAGTCGTTAGCATCTTCCATCAGTGTTTTTTTACCATTATCAATTCTTCGGCGCGGTGCAAAATGCAATGAATAGTAAAGTTGTGGTTTTTCCTAACGGTAACACAAAATGTGATGGTTCTGTGCATTTTACTCTGGGATCTGGGTCTATTATCATTGGAATATAACGGAATAAGAGCACATCATTCACTCAGGTTCAAATTAAGAAAAGTGGGCAACGACGATTCCACTAACATTAACAATAGCACCGTGCATCCAAAGCCATCTGTCAAAAGAGACATGCTAAGTAGCAAATGTCTATGGTGATTTTGTGCATTTTAACATCTATCAGGAGGCATCAAGTACATATGTGCCTCAAGAAAGATTGGAATAATAACTAATGGTTCACGTCATAATAACCTACAAACCAAAATAAAATGCGGTTAGGGTCGGTTTACTATCGAGTTGTAATTCGGACCATGTGTACGTCATTGTTATAACAGAACATTACGTGCATCTTCCACCAACTAATTTTCATAGTTCACAATAAACTGCATGGTTCGTTGATTTTGGCCAGTTTCAAGGCACCATGTCGAGCTGCCATGGCTGCCCTCGATTCACATTCGCTCAACGAGTAGTCTCTGTTCTACCCCTTCCATTTGTTAACTTTTTGGCTTAACTCATGAACCTCCAAATCGCGACCGATGTTATCGAACCAAGCCAATTAAATACAATATTATTTTTTCATATGTGCAAGGTGATTTGATATTTGTAATGAAAGAGAAGTTTGTTTTGGCTTTGTACACTTGTGTCTAATTAATCATCATTCATTTCTTATAAATAATGAAGCTCACTACAGAGTAATGTTCCATTTGTAATGCAAGTACCATGATGCACTAGAACTATAAGCTTCATATGATTATGAAGTTTGTGGTGCCTTGCATTGGAGCCTCATAAATACAAGCACCTGAATTTCACAAGAGAAAATAAAAAGTGTTGCTAGTCAGAAATCACACGACTTCCTGCTCATGGTCCATATCAATAGTTAATAGTCTTCGCTACATGAAACATTGTAGTAAAAAAACAATGGAATAGTGCGCCTGCTTCAAGTAGACCCATGTTATAAAAGATGGACGGAGTAGAATAGACCAAACATGTTACTACTTGTCTACCACCTATAGCTCTTCCAAAATGGAGGAGAGGAAGGAAGAGAGACACACCAAGTTGAATGCCATGGTTCAGATCTGGCTTTTGGATGAGAGCCAAACTGCAACTCGTGGGACTGGGAAACATGAGGAACTTCTTGCATGTGTTTTGGTCATCGTTACTTTCTGCTTTCCCGTTGGTGTTCACTTGCTTTGAATTTTGATCAATTGTCATCCAAAGCGAGGGTAAGTTGCCTATTTGAGTCGAGAAATATATCCCTGGGTGACTTGTACCCTAGGGTCAAGTTTAGGATATGTGCGAGTTGTTCAACTTACGAAGGTATCAAACCGGACACATCAACCGTCTTTCCTCAATCAACGATTGGTCGCGTCATACATAAATCATCAAAGGTGGAAGGAGGGCAGGTCCTCACAGGGTTGCAGCCTAGGTCTACATAATTAGTCTGTTGCCAGCGGCAACCGAGTCCAAAACTATTAGAAATGCATCACTCAACGTAAATTGCTCACGAGACAAGCAAGTTTGACGTATATACAAAGAAATTCTCTTAGTCTTGACATGATAGCCGAAACCATATGTAATATAATCCTGTTTAGGTGACTAATTTTTTAGGTTGAGTGTTGCTTAAACTACTATATACATAAAAATCTGATGTTGTTGGCTCAGTCATAATGGCCACTGGATTTCATTTTGGAAGGACTCCTCGTATGCGCTTAAGAGAGAGGAGGAATGGCCTCACTTGCATTCCTTTGCACAATTTTTAGAGAAAAGGTTTATGCCCGACTTAATGAATAAAGCCAGCAAGGTCAAACATTACACATGTTTAAACCATTACAGAGGTGCATGCCAATGACCACCGGTCAAGGGGAGCTAGATAAAGGTCTAGCAGGTGGCATATATGCCAGGTAGAAATGGATGCTTCTTTTTTTCAAACCATCAAGGCAAATATTTTGAGGTTCAAAAAAGAAAGGCGCGACCCATAAAAACCACACAGACCCAGAAGCTTAAATGACCCAAGGATCACTAATCCAAGAATCAGCAATCCACGACTCGAAGACGACCAAACCCAGTATAGACAAGAACATAAGTACAATATTCCATTTGGAAATACGTGACGATTTTTCAGTTCAAATGGAGGGAGTACATGACAAGACAATCATAAAAGCGAGTTCCACCTGCTGCAAGAGCCAGCAGTCAGCTACCATCATAACCCAGAACTACTACGACCGCAGCAACGGAAGCACGACACCACGGATGAGCAGGGCGATCAAATCAGTCTCGGTAACAAAATACAAAGTCAGCGCAAGATAAAACGAAGGTGACGACATGAAACCTTCAAGATGCCTGCATCAGCTCCTTGATATCATATCCCTGCAGCTGAAACACAAAAACAAAGAAATTAAATTAGTTTTAAGCACTTCTATATTTTTCTTCCCCAAAAGGTAGGAGCTCTGTCAATCAGTATAAGACGGCAACATTTATGTAGAAAATAACAGGATCAGGGACCAGCATGAGGGGGGAACTGAAAATGAGCAATGCCAAAAAGCACCCTAAGTGACAGAGCATAGTGAACCACATTGCATACAGGTAGGCAAATGGCTATCAGTTGTACAACAAAATGGTTTTTTTTTTTGGAAAAAGGGTGCAACCGGGGCCTCTGCATGATAATGATCCATACGGACACATTTATTAAAAGCAAATAGGTTCAACAAAGGTCATGTAATCCGAAACAAACGAGCCACCAAACGGCTCACAAAGAGTGGAAAATAAAAGCCACAGACGGCAGGCAAAATAAAGATAGGAAAACTAATTGCCTATCTGTGGGGACCCCGACTCATAAGTCGTGATCACCGAATGCACGTGTATAGTGATCCCAGAGATCAATGCTCACTGAACACACAGAAGCTGAATAACAAGAGTCTTACATCCATACATACCGTTTTACACAAGTAGGACCATTATGGTCAAGTCTTGAGTATATCGTCGCAGCGGAAATCTTCGTTGATAACTTGGACCCATGCCATCTGCCTTAACCCTACAGGCATTCTGACTGGGAAGCGTCCTAGCTCGCATGTTCGTCACCGAAGTATTGTTCATCATATCCTGTTCTTTCATGCCTGGCCAATAAAATAACCAGTGGCAAGCCAATGAGTACTTTGAATGTACTCGCAAGCAACCCATGTTTTGGGTCAAGATACAACAATGCTTGATATAGGTAAAATTTTGCGGAAAGCTAGTTTTGAGTGCAATGACATGTTCGACAACTTGTAAGACATGCATCAGGAGAATTCAAGTAACCATGAGGACAGGTTACAGATATCAACATAAATAGAGTGGGCACCAACCCAACTCAAATCATGTCAAGTCCCTTGACTTGACCCAAGTAGTTTTATCAACACACACACATGCATCGGGTTTTTGCAAAATTTCTGGACATAGTTTAAGTAGCACCTCCCAACTGTCCATGACCGTGGACTCGTCTATTCGAATAGTTTGACACTCTGCAGAGGTTGCACACTTTACCCACAAGATCCGGGAAGCTTTCATGTCATCCACGATCCCGCAGTACCTCAAGTACTCGGGGGAAGCACCCGATCACTATCTTTCCCTAGACGACACTAACAAGGAGTCCACTCGTTGATACACGGCCCTCGTGTATAAGCAAAAGATCGTGGGACTCTGCCCTTTTCACATTATTACGCATACACGAAGGGACCAACGGTGTGTCCGGTGCCCTGTGAAAACAGTCATGGCCGCCCTACCTGGCACGACCCGGTCCCGAGAGAGAGCACCAACTCTCCCCCGTCACTAGTAATGCGAGCTCCAAGCTAGTATCAGCCTAGGTAATTAATAATGCCCCATCCCATAAAGGGGTAGAGTGGTTGCACATGTTTGGTTGGGACGGTAATCACACATAAATCTAATCCATCATTTTACACACGCACACACCAAAATCTCTCTCCGGTACACCACTTCTTCCTTAAGTGGTGACCTTAGATCAACATCTCCCAAGGGCATTAGGGGCACCCGATGGGGTTTTCGAAAGAATGTAACCATGAAGAGTTCATGGTACACATGCATCATTGTGCATAAAATAGTCTCTTGAAAATGCAATCATGAACAAGAAAAGGTCATGAGTAGGGGTATGCATCATGTGGTGGTTCACAACAAGTTTACCACCGTCATACTTCATCATCACGCAATCGGAAAAAGGGTACCGATGAATCAAGAGGGGTGTCATGGTCAAAGGGCTGCTTGCCTGGTTCATCAGAGTCTTCAAGTCTTCTGGTCCAACTCCGAGCATTTCCTCTACTTCGTCAACTAACGTCGAAAGCAACCATAATAAGCAACACAAAAAGGCAGAAAATAAAAGTGCTCTAAAAATATTAATTTGACTTTTATTGGATACCTCTGGTCATATGAGGAATGACCAAAGTGATTTCATTGGAAGTGGATCAATGTATATTTCTAAACATTTCGATATCATGGAATCAAGGGGTTTATGGATTTACAAGAAGTGTACATAAATATATTTTTGAAAAATGAGCAAAGGAACCCATTTAACAAAGGATGATTTTAGAAGCATCTAGGAATTGGTTTCACTGGATTTGGAGTTGAGATGATTTTCCTATGAATTTGCAAAGTTGGCTATATATGAAGAAATAGACCATTATTTGAGGTGATACAGAAAGTATTAGTAAAAATGTTCAAAAACTAAGTTTTGAACTTATAGACATCTAGGATTTTTAATCATGGAATTTGGATAAAAAATGGGCTCTCTGTGATTTTCTAAAGTTTATCAAAGAAATGGAAAAATAGGATTTGCTAATTATTTGTGAAATAAATATTCCTGTAAAAATGTGCAAGTAGCACCATGTGATAGGGAATGAATTTAGAAACTACTAGAAATTTGAATCATCAAATTTGGAGTTAATTTGAATTGTTTATGGAATTTTGAAGTTGACTGGAAAAAGAATAAGGAAAAGGCTATACCACTTATTCTGCTACTGGCGAGGATAGTGACGGCCGCCCAGTGGCTCAGCTGCTGCTGAGGAAGGGCCACGTCGAAGGCGTGCTTGGGAAATCGCCTTCCCGAGCGACGGCGTCGTGGCAGAGCCCGTGTCCACTTAACTCATGGGCCCGCCCCACTGTGCCGCTGACGCGCGGGGCTCACCTGTCGGGTTCGTCCCCCACCTCCCGCTCGAACAGACGCGAGGCAGGGGAGGCAGGGTCGAATGCTTGTGGGCGTGGGCTCCGGCAGCACAGGCCACCTCCGGCGATGCCCGGCACACCGGCGGCTTCAGGAGAGTGTGGCGCACCCTCCAAGGTGCACCACGACTGCTAGGGCGGTCGGATGCGGCCGGTGCATCACCCGCGGCGGATGGAGGCGGCAGCATGATTGGGGCATGGCGCTGCAGCCGCGGAGAGGAAGAAATGGAGCGTGGGGGGGTATGAATGATGGCGGAGGCGATGTTATGAGACGACGAGGTGGAGAGGAGGGGCTCGGGTTGGCACGAATTTAAGCGAAGTCCGGCGGCTCGGCCGGCCGTGGGGAGCGACGGAGGGATCGGAAGAGGGTTGGATGGGTCAAGGGCTTCTAGGAGGAAGAGGGGCGAAGAGGATCCAGATGGAGGCCTGGGGCGGCTTTATAAGGCGAAGGCCTCGGCTCACCGTGGGCTCATGCGCCGGCGAGCTCGTGCTCGTCGCTACGGGCCTCGGAATGGTGATGCGCCGTGTCTAAGGCGTTCGTGGGGGTGGACTACGCCCCGGGGGAGAAGAGAGGGAGCGGGGAACGCGGCAAAGCGGGTCCCCACCACGGCCAGCGATTGGCGCGCTCGGGCGGCGCTCTGTCCGCGCGCGAGGAGAGCCGGAGAGGGAGAGAGAGGAGGGGGACGAAAGCGTGCCGTGTACTGGACGTCGAGGCGACCTCAAGGGACACGAGGGGGAGGCCCTAGGTGGTCCGGTGGCTCGGGCAGAGAGCGGCTACAGTGCTAGGGCGCACTGTAGCGCGCTCCAGAGCACGTGTTTGGCCGGCATGGCCATTGTTTTGGCAAAGTGGGCGCGACCACTAATGTCTGGTAGTGCTAGGGGGGTAGTAAAGAAGTGTGGAGAGGCATTGGATGCCCTGGAGAGCCAGTAGGAGAGGAGAGACGTTGAGGGAGAGAGAAAATGGCTGTCCAGAGAGAGAAGGAGAGGGTTTCACTCACCAATGTTTGAGCCATGGCCATGCTAAACTTACTAGAGGTAAAGGAGGACTAGAAGAGGCTCTAGTAAAAGGTTGGGCTCAAGGAGAACAAGGAAAGAGGTGAAAACATCAACTTTTAAAAATTACCAGAAGGTGTTTGATGTTGGTTTGGGCAAGAAATTTAATTTCATTTGACATGAAACTTAACAAGATGAAATGGCACATAGAAGTAGGGTGTTCCACCAAGTTTGAGCTCATTTGGGAAAAGTAGCCAATGTAACTTTGGTAAACCCTAGAAATCAGCAGAAATGGCTTTACCAAGATTTAGTCATGCAAATCTATTCTCCTTGATGCACCACTTGGTGTAGTGTCATCATTTGAGGATTTTAACATGTCCACAAAAATACAGATCAAAAGGACACACTTGGCAATGTAAAGTTGTTCAAATTTCAAAATGGACAGAAATGGTTTTGGGGGGATTTCATGGGGTTATACTATTCTCCATGACATGATACCTGTCAAGATCATCAAATATGTCATATGTGACATGCTAGAACTTTCTTGGAATGTTTGGAGAATATTTCCTTTGTAAATATTTCAAAAGCTTGAAATATCCAGAAAGGGTTTTTGAGGGATTTGACCAATATTTTGAACATGACCATGTGTTGAAACTCTTATATATGGACAATATATGTCCTATGAGTTTCCCTAAATTTTGTCAAATATTTTTGAAGCAATAAAATATTTTTCCTATTAAAGACCATTTCTGGCCTTAAGAAAAGCTTTTAAATAAAATAGGAAAATAACTTTTAAAATTATATTTTTGTGGTTTCTGGGTATCCTATATCTAATAGGAGTCAAATATATTTTTGGAAAGATTTTTACTGCCCTTAGTTAAGTACTTGCAAGTGCAAACCTCAATCAGGGGTTTTGAAAACTAATTTTGAAAATACTATTTGGCCAAATTATTTTTGTAAGAAATTATTTTTATGTCCTATACACATGGCATGATCATTGGGAAAGGTTTTAGGATCAAGGAGGAGGAGTATAAGAGTTGGAGGATTTATTTGATTTTTAGAGCACTTCCAAACAGCAGTCAAACATTCAATCAAAGCAAAGACAAAACACTCAAAAGTTTTTGTCAAACCACATTTTATCATGATTGTTAGCTTAAGTGTAGTGGCATGAAAATCAGGGTGTGACACTATCCTATTACATGACCGCCATCCAAACTGGCTGAATATAACCCGAGCTACCATCTCCCATCGGGTAGATCCAGTAACCAAATGCTCCCTGACCTTCGTCTGAGTGAGTAGCGACCACATACGGATCAACGTAGTAGCTCGGAAGATAGCCTGCAAAAAATGAGTATCTGTTGTTCTGTTAAAAACTAAATCATTC
Organism: Aegilops longissima; assembly: GCA_021605205.1. Classification (NCBI taxonomy): domain Eukaryota; kingdom Viridiplantae; phylum Streptophyta; class Magnoliopsida; order Poales; family Poaceae; genus Aegilops; species Aegilops longissima. The sequence goes on along the minus strand of CM038682.1, from coordinate 143,237,887 downwards.
CTGCAGTTCCAGACTGCCCAAAGTAAAGCACATACTCCTACACGAATGTGTCTTTCTGTTTGGGTCTCTATCCCGTCCAACCACGTCCCAAATAACGTGTTGATATTATTCGGAGGAGTAATATTAAAAGCAATGTGAAAAGTCCGCCAAAGAACCTTCGCCATGGGACAATCAAGAAAGAGGTGATTGATGGTCTCGTCGCGATCAAAAAATTACATCTCGTAGAACCGGTCCAATTGCGCTTTGTCAAATTGTCCTTAGTTAAAATGGCTTGTTTATGTACAAACCACATAAACACTTTAACCCTCAAAGGGACTTTGACATTCCAAACATGGTTGGTGAAGGAAATATGCCCTAGAGGCAATAATAAAGTTATTATTTATTTCCTTATCTCATGATAAATATTTATTATTCATGCTAGAATTGTATTAACCGGAAACATAATACATGTGTGAATACGTAGACAAACAGATTGTCACTAGTATGCCTCTACTTGACTAGCTCGTTGATCAAAGATGGTTATGTTTCCTAACCATAGACATGAGTTGTCATTTGATTAACGGGATCGCATCATTAGGAGAATGATGTGATTGACTTGACCCATTCCGTTAGCTTAGCACTCGATCGTTTAGCATGTTGCTACTGCTTTCTTCATGACTTATACATGTTCCTATGACTATGAGATTATGCAACTCCCATTTACCGGAGGAACACTTTGTGTGCTACCAAACGTCACAACGTAACTGGGTGATTATAAAGGTGCTCTACAGGTGTCGCCGAAGGTACATGTTGAGTTGGCGTATTTCGAGATTAGGATTTGTCACTCCGATTGTCGGAGAGGTATCTCTGGGCCCTCTTGGTAATACACATCACTTAAGCCTTGCAAGCATTGCAACTAATGAGTTAGTTGCGGGATGATGTATTACAGAACGAGTAAAGAGACTTGCCGGTAACGATATTGAACTAGGTATTGAGATACAGACGATCGAATATCGGGCAAGTAACATACCGATGACAAAGGGAACAACGTATGTTGTTATGCGGTTTGACCGATAAAAATCTTTGTAGAATATGTGGGAGCCAATATGAGCATCCAGGTTCCGCTATTGGTTATTGACCGAAGACGTGTCTCGGTCATGTCTACATAGTTCTCGAACCCGTAGGGTCCGCACGCTTAACGTTACGATGACAGTTATATTATGAGTTTATATGTTCTGATGTACAGAAGGTTGTTCGGAGTCCCGGATGTGATCACGGACATGACGAGGAGTCTCGAAATGGTCGAGACATGAAGATTGATATATTGGAAGCCTATGTTTGGATATCGGAAGTGTTCCGGGTGAAATGGGGATTTTACCGGAGTACCGGGAGGTTAACGGAACCCCCCGGGAGGTTAATGGCCCTTAGTGGGCCTTTACGGAGAAGAGGAGAGGCGGCCAGGGCTGGGCCGCGCGCCCCTCCCCCTAGTCCGAATAGGACAAGGAGAGGGGCGTGGCACCCCCCTTCCTTCCTCTCTCCCTCCTCTTTCCCCCTCCCTAGTCCTAATCCAACTAGGAAAGGGGGGGAGTCCTACTCCCGGTGGGAGTAGGACTCCTCCTGGCGCGCCCCTCTCTAGGCCGGCCGCACCCCCCTTGCTCCTTTATATACGGGGCATGGGGGCACCCTAGAGACACAACATTGATCAGTTGATCTTTTAGCCGTGTGCGGTGCCCCCCTCCACCATAGTCCACCTCGATAATACTATAGCGGTGCTTAGGCGAAGCCCTGCGTCGGTAGAACATCAACCCCGTCACCACGCCGTCGTACTGACGAAACTCTCCCTCAACACTCGGCTGGATCGGAGTTCGAGGGACGTCACCGGGCTGAACGTGTGCTGAACTCAGAGGTGTCGTACGTTCGGTACTTGATCGGTCGGATCATGAAGACGTACGACTACATCAACCGCGTTGTGCTAACGCTTCCGCTTTTGGTCTACGAGGATAGGTGGACAACACTCTTCCCTCTCATTGCTATGCATCACCATGATCTTACGTGTGCGTAGGAATTTTTTTGAAATTACTACGTTCCCCAATAGTGGCATCCAAGCCTGGTTTTTATGCGTAGATGTCATATGCACGAGTAGAACACAAGTGAGTTGTGGGTGATATAAGTCATACTGCTTACCAGCATGTCATACTTTGGTTCGGCGGTATTGTGAGATGAAGCGACCCAGACCGACATTACGCGTACGCTTACGCGAGACTGGTTTCACCGTTGCGAGCACTCATGGCTTAAAGGTGACCGTCGGGTGTCTGTCTCTCTCATTTAGTTGAACCGAGTGTGGCTACGCCCGGTCCTTGTGAATGTTAAAACAGCACCAACATGACAAACTATCGTTGTGGTTTTGATGCGTAGGTAAGAACGTTTCTTGCTAAGCCCGTAGCAGCCACGTAAAACTTGAAACAACAAAGTTGAGGACGTCTAACTTGTTTTTGCAGGGCATGTTGTGATGTGATATTGTCAAGACATGATGCTAAATTTTATTGTATGAGATGATCATGTTTTGTAACCGAGTTATCGGCAACTGGCAGGAGCCATATGGTTGTCGCTTATTGTATGCAATGCAATCGCTACTGTAATGCTTTACTTTATCACTAAGCGGTAGCGATAGTCGTAGAAGCATAAGATTGGTGAGACGACAACGATGCTACGATGGAGATCAAGGTGTCGCGCCGATGACGATGGTGATCATGATGGTGCTTCGGAGATGGAGATCACAAGCACAAGATGATGATGGCCATATCATATCACTTATAGTGATTGCATGTGATGTTTATCTTTTATGCATCTTATCTTGCTTTGATTGACGGTAGCATTATAAGATGATCCCTCACTAAATTATCAAAGTATAAGTGTTCTCCCGAGTATGCACCGCTATGAAAGTTCTTCGTCTTTGAGACACCACGTGATGATCGGGTGTGATAGGATCTACGTTCAAATACAAGGGTGCAAAACAGTTGCACACGCGAATACTCAGGTTAAACTTGACGAGCCTAGCATATAACAGATATGGCCTCGAACACGGAGACCGAAAGGTCGGCGTGAATCATATAATAGATATGATCAACATAGTGATGTTCACCATTGAAACTACTCCATCTCACGTGATGATCGGACATGGTTTAGTTGATTTGGATCACGTGATCACTTAGAGGATTAGAGGGATGTCTATCTAAGTGGGAGTTCTTAAGTAATATGATTAATTGAACTTAAATTTATCATGAACTTAGTACCTAACAGTGTCTTGCTTGTCTATGTTGAATGTAGATAGATGGCCCATGCTGTTGTTCCGTTGAATTTTAATGCGTGCCTTGAGAAAGCAAAGTTGAAAGATGATGGTAGCAATTACACGGACTAGGTCCGTAACTTGAGGATTATCCTCATTGCTGCACAAAAGAATTACGTCCTAGAAGCACCGCTGGGTGCCAGGCCTGCTGCAGGAGCAACACCAAATGATATGAACGTTTGGCAGAGCAAAGCTGATGACTACTCGATAGTTCAATGTGCCATGCTTTACGGCTTAGAACCAGGACTTCAACGACGTTTTGAACGTCATGGAGCATATGAGATGTTCCAGGAGTTGAAGTTAATATTTCAAGCAAATGCCCGGATTGAGAGGTATGAAGTCTCCAATAAGTTCTACAGCTGCAAGATGGAGGAGAATAGTTCTGTCAGTGAGCATATACTCAAGATTTCTGGGTATAATAATCACTTGATTCAACTGGGAGTTAATCTTCCGGATGATAGCGTCATTGACAGAATTCTCCAATCACTGCCACCAAGCTACAAGAGCTTCATGATGAACTATAACATGCAAGGGATGGATAAGACGATTCACGAGCTCTTCGCAATGCTAAAAGCTCCGGAGGTAGAAATCAAGAAAGAGCATCAAGTGTTGATGGTCCATAAGACCACCAGTTTCAAGAAAAAGGGCAAAGGGAAGAAGAAGGGGAACTTCAAGAAGAACAGCAGCAAGTTGCTGCTCAGAGAAGAAACCCAAGTCTGGACCTAAGCACGAGATCGAGTGCTTCTATCGCAAGCGATCGGTCCTCGAAGCGGAACTGCCCCAAGTATTTGGCGGATAAGAAGGATGGCAAGGTGAATAAAGGTATATGTGATATACATGTTATTGATGTGTACCTTACTAATGCTCGCAGAGCACTGGTATTTGATACTGGTTCATTGCTAATATTTGCAACTCAAACAGGGCTACGGATTAAGCGAAGATTGGCTAAGGACGAGGTGACGATGCGCGTGGGAAATGGTTCCAAAGTCGATGTGATCGCGGTCGGCACACTACCTCTAAATCTACCTTTGGTATTAGTATTAGACCTAAATAATTGTTATCTGGTGCCAGCGTTGAGCATGAACATTATATCTGGATCTTGTTTGATGCGAGACGGTTATTCATTTAAATCAGAGAATAATGTTGTTCTATTTATATGAGTAATATCTTTTATGGTCATGCACCCTTGAAGAGTGGTCTATTTTTATTGAATCTCAATAGTAGTGATACACATGTTCATAATGTTGAAGCCAAAAGATGCGGAGTTTATAATGATAGTGCAACTTATTTGTGGCACTGCCGTTTAGGTCATATCGGTGTAAAGCGCATGAAGAAACTCCATACTGATGGACTTTTGGAACCACTTGATTATAAATCACTAGGTACTTGCGAACCATGCCTCATGGGCAAGATGACTAAACGCCGTTCTCCGGAACTATGGAGAGAGCAACAGATTTGTTGGAAATCATACATACAGATGTATGTGGTCCGATGAATGTTGAGGCTCGTGGCGGATATCGTTATTTTCTCACTTTCACAGATGATTTAAGCAGATATGGGTATATCTACTTAATGAAACATAAGTCTGAAACTTTTGAAAAGTTCAAAGAATTTCAGAGTGAAGTTGAAAATCATCGTAACAAGAAAATAAAGTTTCTACGGTCTGATCGTGGAGGAGAATATTTGAGTTACGAGTTTGGTCTACGTTTGAAACAATGCGGAATAGTTTCTCAACTCACGCCACCCGGAACACCACAGCGTAATGGTGTGTCCGAATATCGTAATCATACTTTACTTGATATGGTGCGATCTATGATGTCTCTTACTGATTTACCGCTATCGTTTTGGGGTTATGCTTTAGAGACGGCTGCATTCACGTTAAATAGGACACCATCAAAATCCGTTGAGACGACGCCTTATGAACTATGGTTTGGCAGGAAACCAAAGTTGTCGTTTCTTAAAGTTTGGGCTTGCGATGCTTATGTGAAAAAGCTTCAACCTGATAAGTTCGAACCCAAATCGAAGAAATGTGTCTTCATAGGATACCCAAAGGAGACTGTTGGGTACACCTTCTATCACAAATCCGAAGGCAAGACTTTTGTTGCTAAATTCGGAGTTTTTCTAGAGAAGGAGTTTCTCTCGAAAGAAGTGAGTGGGAGGAAAGTAGAACTTGATGAGGTAACTATACCTACTCCCTTATTGGAAAGTAATTCATCGCAGAAACCGTTTTCTGCGACACCTACACCAATTAGTGAGTAAGTTAATGATGATGATCATGAAACTTCAGATCAAGTTGTTACTGAACCTCGTAGGTCAACCAGAGTAAGATCCGCACCAGAGTGGTACGGTAATCCTGTTCTGGAAGTTATGTTACTAGACCATGACGAACCTACGAACTATGAAGAAGCGATGGTGAGCCCAAATTCTGCAAAATGGCTTGAGGCCATGAAATCTGAGATGGGATCCATGTATGAGAACAAAGTTGGACTTTGGTTGACTTGCCCGATGATCGGCAAGAAATTGAGAATAAATGGATCTTCAAGAAGAAGACTGACGCTGACGGTAATGTTACTTTCTACAAAGCTCGACTTGTTGCGAAAGGTTTTCGACAAGTTCAAGGGTGACTATGATGAGACCTTCTCACCCGTAGCGATGCTTAAGTCTGTTCGAATCATGTTAGCAATTGCCGCATTTTATGATTATGAAATTTGGCAAATGGATGTCAAAACTACATTCTTGAATGGATTTCTGGAAGAAGAGTTGTATATGATGCAACCGGAAGGTTTTGTTGATCCAAAGGGAGCTAACAAAGTGTGCAAGCTCCACCGATCCATTTATGGACTAGTGCAAGCCTCTCGGAGTTGGAATAAACGCTTTGATAGTGTGATCAAAGCATTTGGTTTTGTACACACTTTTGGAGAAGCCTGTATTTACAAGAAAGTGAGTGGGAGCTCTGTTGCATTTCTGATATTATATGTGTATGACATATTGCTGATTGGAAATGATATAGAATTTCTAGATAGCATAAAGGGATACTTGAATAAGAGTTTTTCAATGAAAGACCTCGGTGAAGCTGCTTACATATTGTGCATCAAGATCTATAGAGATAGATCAAGGCGCTTAATTGGACTTTCACAAAGCACATACCTTGACAAAGTTTTGAAGAAGTTCAAAATGGATCAAGCAAAGAAAGGGTTCTTGCTTGTGTTACAAGGTGTGAAATTGAGTAAGATTCAATGCCCGACCACAACAGAAGATAGAGAGAAGATGAAAGATGTTCCCTATGCTTCAACCATAGGCTCTATCATGTATGCAATGCTGTGTACCAGACCTGATGTGTGCCTTGCTATAAGTCTAGCAAGGAGGTACCAAAGTAATCCAGGAGTGGATCACTGGACAGCGGTCAAGAACATCCTGAAATACCTGAAAAGGACTAAGGATATGTTTCTCGTTTATGGAGGTGACAAAGAGCTCATTGTAAATGGTTACGTTGATGCAAGCTTTGACACTGATCCCGACCATTCTAAATCGCAAAACGGATATGTGTTTACATTGAATGGTGGAGCTGTCAGTTGGGGAAATTCTAAACAAAGCGTCGTCGCGGGATCTACGTGTGAAGCGGAGTACATAGCTGCTTCGTAAGCAGCAAATAAAGGAGTCTGGATGAAGGAGTTCATATCCGATCTAGGTGTCATACCTAGTGCATCGGGTCCAATGAAATTTTTTTGTGACAATACTGGTGCAATTGCCTTGGCGAAGGAATCCAAATTTCACAAGAGAACCAAGCACATCAAGAGACGCTTCAATTCCATCCGGGATCTAGTCCAGTTGGGAGACATAGAAATTTGCAAGATACATACAGATCTGAATGTTGCAGACCCATTGACTAAGCCTCTTCCACGAGTAAAACATGATCAACACCAAGGCTCCATGGGTATTAGAATCATTACTGTGTAATCTAGATTATTGACTCTAGTGCAAGTGGGAGACTGAAGGAAATATGCCCTAGATGCAATAATAAAGTTATTATTTATTTCCTTATATCATGATAAATGTTTATTATTCATGCTAGAATTGTATTAACCGGAAACATAATACATGTGTGAATACATAGACAAACAGATTGTCACTAGTATGCCTCTACTTGACTAGCTCGTTGATCAAAGATGGTTATGTTTCCTAACCATAGGCAAGAGTTGTCATTTGATTAACGGGATCACATCATTAGGAGAATGATGTGATTGACTTGACCCATTCCGTTAGCTTAGCACTCGATCGTTTAGTATGTTGCTACTGCTTTCTTCATGACTTATACATGTTCCTATGACTATAAGATTATGCAACTCTCGTTTACCGGAGGAACACTTTGTGTGCTACCAAGAGTCACAACGTATCTGGGTGATTATAAAGGTGCTCTACAGGTGTCTCCGAAGGTACATGTTGGGTTGGCGTATTTCGAGATTAGGATTTGTCACTCCGATTGTCGGAGAGGTATCTCTGGGCAATCTCGGTAATACACATCACTTAAGCCTTGCAAGCATTGCAACTAATGAGTTAGTTGCGGGATGATGTATTACGGAACGAGTAAAGAGACTTGCCGGTAACGAGATTGAACTAGGTATTGAGATACCGACGATCGAATCTCGGGCAAGTAACATACTGATGACAAAGGGAACAACGTATATTGTTATGCGGTCTGACCGATAAAGATCTTCGTAGAATATGTGGGAGCCAATATGAGCATCCAGGTTCCGCTATTGGTTATTGACCGGAGACGTGTCTCTGTCATGTCTACATAGTTCTCGAACCCGTAGGGTGCGGACGCTTAACGTTACGATGGCAATTATATTATGAGTTTATATGTTTTGATGTACTGAAGGTTGTTCGGAGTCCCGGATGTGATCACGGACATGACGAGGAGTCTCGAAATGGTCGAGACATGAAGATTGATATATTGGAAGCCTATGTTTGGATATCGGAAGTGTTCCGGGTGAAATCGGGATTTTACCGAAATACCGGGTGGTTACCGGAACCCCCCGGGAGGTTAATGGGCCTTAGTGGGCCTTTACGGAGAAGACGAGAGGCGGCCAGGTGATAACCCACAAGTATAGGAGATCGCAACAGCTTTCGAGGGTAGAGTATTCAACCCAAATTTATTGATTCGACACAAGGGGAGCCAAAGAATATTCTTGAGTATTAGCAGTTGAGTTGTCAATTCAACCACACCTAGATAACTTAGTATCTGCAGCAAAGTGTTTAGTAGCAAAAGTGGTATGATAATAAAGGTAACGGTAGCAAAAGTAAAGATAAATGTTTTTGGGTTTTTGTAGTAGTTGTAACAGTAGCAACGGAAAAGTAAATAAGCGAAGAACAATATGTGGAAAGCTCGTAGGCAATGGATCAGTGATGGATAATTATGCCGGATGCGATTCCTCATGCAATAGCTATAACATAGGGTGATATAGAACTAGCTCCAATTCGTCAATGTAATGTAGGCATGTATTCCGTAAATAGTCATACGTGCTTATGGAAATGAACTTGTATGACATCTTTTGTCCTACCTACCCGTGGAAGCGGGGTCCTAGTGGAAACTAAGGGATATTAAGGCCTCCTTTTAATAGAGAACCGGAACAAAGCATTAACACATAATGAATACATGAACTCCTCAAACTACGGTCATCACCGAGAAGTGTCCCGATTATTGTCACTTCGGGGTTGTCGGATCATAACACATAATAGGTGACTATAGACTTGCAAGATAGGATCAAGAACACACATATATTCATGGAAACATAATAGGTTCAGATCTGAAATCATGGCACTCGGGCCCTAGTGACAAGCATTAAGCATAGAAAAGTCATAGCAACATCAATCTCAGAACATAGTGGATACTAGGGATCAAACCCGAACAAAACTAACTTGATTACATGGTAAATCTCATCCAACCCATCACCGTCCAGCAAGCCTACGATGGAATTACTCACGCACGGCGGTGAGCATCATGAAATTGGTGATGGCGGATGGTTGATGATGACGACGGCGACGGATCCCCCTCTTCGGAGCCCCGAACGGACTCCAGATCAGCCCTCCCGAGAGAGATTAGGGCTTGGCGGCGGCTCCGTGTCGTGAAACGCGATGAAACTTTCTCTTTGATTTTTTTCTCCCCGAGACGGAATATATGGAGTTGGAGTTGAGGTTGGAGGAGGTCCAGGGGGCCCATGAAATAGGGGGCGCGCCCTAGGGGGGGCGCCCCCCTGTCTCGTGGACAGGCCCTGGGCCCACTGGTGTATTTCTTTCGCCCAGTATTTTTATAAATTCCAAAAAGTGCCTCCGTCGATTTCCATGACATTCTGAGAACTTTTCTTTTCTACACATAAAACAACATCATGGTAGTTCTGCTGAAAACAGCGTCAGTCCGGGTTAGTTTCATTCAAATCATGCAAGTTAGAGTCCAAAACAAGGGCAGAAGTGTTTGGAAAAGTAGATACGTTGGAGACGTATCAACTCCCCCAAGCTTAAACCTTTGCTTGTCCTCAAGCAATTCAGTTGATAAACTGAAAGTGATAAAGAAAAACTTTTACAAACTCTGTTTGCTCTTGTTGTTGTAAACCTGAAAAGTCAGCATTGAAGTTTCAGCAAATATTATGAACTAACCATACTCACAATAACACATAGGTCTCACAATTACTCATATCAATAACATAATCAGCTAGCGAGCCATAATAATAAAACTCGGATGACAACACTTTCTCAAAATAATCATAATATGATATAATGAAATGGTATCTCGCTAGCCCTTTCTGAGACCGCAAAACATAAGTGGAGAGCACCTTTAAAGACCAAGGACTGACTAAACATTGTAATTCATGGTAAAAGAGATCCAGTCAAATCATACCCAATATAAACTAATAATAATGAATGCAAATGACAGTGTGCTCTCGAGCGGGTGCTTTTTAATAAGAAAGGATGATGACTCAACATAAAAGTAAATAGATAGGCCCTTCGCAGAGGGAAGCAGGGATTTGTAGATGTGCCAGAGCTCGATTTTAAAATAGAGATTGAATAACATTTTGAGCGGCATACTTTCGCTGTCAACGCAACAACTATGAGATGGTTGTATCTTCCATACTACATGCATTATAGGCAGTTCCCAAACAGAATGGTAAAGTTTATACTCGCCCTCCTCCACAAGCATCAATCCATGGCTTGCTCGAAACAACGAGTGCCTCCAACATTCAACGGGTCCCAGGGGGAGTTTTGTTTGCAATTATTTTGATTTAGTTCACATAAAGCATGGGACTGGGCATCCCAGTGACCAGCCATTTTCTCGTGAGTGAGGAGCGGAGTCCACTCCTCTTGAGAATAACCCACCTAGCATGGAAGATATAGGCAGCCCTAGTTGAAACATGAGCTGCTCGAGCATACAAAATAGAATTTCATTTGAAGGTTTGGAGTTTGGCACATACAAATTTACTTGGAAAGGCATGTAGATACCGCATATAGGAAGGTATAGTGGACTCATATGGAACAACTTTGAGGTTTAAGGAGTTTGGATGCACAAGCAGTTTTCCCGCTTAGTGCGAGTGAAGGCTAGCAAAAGACTGGGAAGCGACCAACTGAGAGAGCGACAACAGTCATAAACATGCATTAAAATTAGTTCACACCGAGAACAAGCATGAGTAGGATATAATCTACCATGAACATAAATATCATGAAGGCTATGTTGATTTGATTCAACTACATGTGTGAACATGTGCCAAGTCGAGTCACTCAATTCATTCAAAGGAGGATACCATCCCATCATATCACATCATAATCATTCTAATAGCATGTTGGCACGTAAGGTAAACCATTATAACTCATAGCTAATCAAGCATGGCACAAGCAACTATAATCTCTAAATGTCATTGCAAATATGTTTACTTCGTAATAAGCTGACTCAGAAACGATGAACTCATCATATTTACAAAAACAAAAGAGGTCGAGTTCATACCAGCTTTTCTCAGCCCAATAAGTTCATCATATATCGTCATTATTTCCTTTCACTCACACGAACGAACGATGTGTATAATAATAGGAGTGCACGTGTATTGGACTAAGCTGGAATCTGCAAGCATTCAACTCAAGAGAGAAGACAAGTAATGTGGGCTCTAAATTAAATAATCATGCATGTAAGAGCCACTAAGCATTTTCAATATGGTCTCCTCGACCGCCAAAAGTAAGAAAAGAAAATAAAACTATTTACACGGGAAAGCTCCCAACAAGTAAGAAGAAGAAGTAGAAATCTTTTTGGATTTTCATTTTAATTTCTACTACAAGCATGGAAATTAAACTAACTAATTTTTTTGGTTTTTTCTTAAGGTTTATCAAACACACAAGAGGAAAATTAGAAAAAGAAATTTTAAACTAACATGGATAATACAATGAAAGAGTATGAGCACCGACGACTAGTGTGTGAACATGAATGTAAAGTCGGTGAGAAATACATACTCCCCTAAGCTTAGGCTTTTGGCCTAAGTTGGTCTAGTACCAAGGACCGCCGCTACTCTCCCTGGTGTAGTGAGAGGTGTAGTCAGGATACCACTGGCTGGTAATCTCCGGATCCCACTGGACAGATGATGCACGATAAGGGTCCAGTTCAGGTTCCGGCTCAGGTTCAGGTTCTGGAGTGAAAGCTTGAGCTCGGTGATTGTACACCGCTTCCGGTGTAACAAGAAAATTATCTGCAGTCAAATCAAACAACAGAGGCGTAGGCAAAATAATAGTCTCATTGTGTTTCTTATTAAATCTAAGGTTATACAAGAGCATCTTCTCTTCGTTGTCAACAATAAATTTGTGTGCTATCATGCTCTTGTAATCTAAAATGTGAGGAGGTAATTTTGTCTCCTCCTCCTCATGGTGCCTAATAGGTATCTGAAAATGTTCAGCAAGACGTGCAGCATAGATACCTCCAAATATGGGGCCTTTTGTACGATTCAGGGCTAGCCGTTTAGCAACGACGACACCCATACTAAAAGTATTGTATCCTAGCAAAGCATGTTGAAGAATAATAATATCTGGAACGCTCAAATTTCCACTATTTCCATGACCCATCAAGCATCTACTAGCAAATATAGCAAAATAGCGTAAAACAGGAAAGTGTATGCTAGAGACCTTCGCCACGAAGCCCTTCTTTGGCTCCTCTACAGCAATAGTATTAACAAAGCCACCCCCATCTTCACGATGGGGTTCATCTAATTCTCCCTCATAAGGTATCCTACATACCGCGCAAAAATGACGTAAAGACATTTCTTTGAATTCATCATATAAATGAAATGATACTACAGGTGGTGATTTCTTAGGATAATAATAAAAGTTTTGCACGAAAGTATTGGTGAGTAAGAGATACTGATCGATTCGGTCGTTGATGAAACCGTGAGGCCTGCAGTCTCGATTAAAGCATAAAAATCTTCATGAATTTCGGCTTCTTTCAAGAAATCCTCGCATGGCCTTTCACACGACCATACTTCCGCTAAGCGAGGAAGATTATACTTGGGTTTTTCCTTCTCTTTGTCTTGTTTTTCCTTAGAGCTTTGGCTAGAAGAGCCTCTAAAGAACCTCCTTAACATTTTCTAAAAATTTCTGAAATTTTAGTAACTTCAAAATAAAAGTGAATAAAACTAAACAAGATTGATAGCAACTACTCCTACAAGTGCCTAGAGCCTATATCATGCATTGGAATTGCTTGGGACCTCAAAAATTTAACATGCAAGCTCAAGAACATGGTCACCTATGCAGCAAAATTTTGCAATGAATAAAGCACTAGAACAAAAACTAATTGGACCAATGGAGGAGTCACATACCAAGCAACAATCTCCCAAAGCAGTTTTGTGAATGGAGCTTTGAGCAAGGAGATCGAAAATCACAGCAAAATGAGCTAGAACTCATGCTTGAGTTGGATGGGGATTTTTTTGGGTGGAAGATGAAGTGTGCTGGTGCAGGAATAAGTGGAGGGGGGCTACCAGGGGCCCACGAGACAGGGGGCGCGCCCTATAGGGGGGCGCGCCCTCCTCTCTCGTGGCCTGGTGCTTGGCCCTCCTGCAGTGTTTTCAGTGCCTAAAATCGTCAAATATCCCAGAAAAAATCATACTAGATTTGCAGGGCATTTTGAGAACTTTTATTTTCGGACTATTTTTTAATGCACGGATAAATCAGAAAACAGACGGATAATACTATTTTTGCTTTATTTATTCTAAATAACAGAAAGTAAAAAGAGGGTACAGAAGGTTGTGCCTTCTAGTTTCATCCATCTCGTGATCATCAAAATGAACCCAATAACAAGGTTGATCAAGTCTTGTTAACGAACTCATTCTGAATAACACCGAGCCGGAGAAATTTCGAATAACACTAAGTTACCTCAACGGGGATATGAAAATCTCCAACAATAAGAACGTCATACTTTTGCTTGACAGTAGGGAGAGGAAATTTAAAACCTCCAAAAATGATAGTTGGAACTTTTTCAATAGAATTGATGCTATGGACTTGAGATTGCTTCCTCGGGAAGTGTACCGTATGTTCATTACCATTACTATGAAAAGTGACATTGCCTTTGTTGCAATCAATAACAGCCCCTGCAGTATTCAGAAAAGATCTACCAAGGATAATAGACATACTATCGTCCTTAGGAATATCAAGAATAACAAAGTCCGTTAAGATAGTGACATTTGCAACCACAACAGGCACATCCTCACAAATACCGACAGGTATAGCAGTTGATTTATCAGCCATTTGCAAAGATATTTCAGTAGGTGTCAACTTATTCAATTCAAGTCTACGATATAAAGAGAGAGGCATAACACTAACACCGGCTCCAAGATCACATAAAGCAGTTCTAACATAATTTTTTTAATAGAGCATGGTAAAGTTGGAACACCCAGATCTCCAAGTTTCTTTGGTATTCCACCCTTAAATGTGTAATTAGCAAGCATGGTGGAAATTTCAGCTTCCGGTATCTTTCTTTTATTTGTGATGATATCCTTCATATACTTAGCATAAGGATTTACTTTAAGCATATCAGTTAAGCACATACATAGGAAAATAGGTCTAATCATTTCAGCAAAGCGCTCAAAATCCTCATCATCCTTTGACTTGGATGGTTTAGGAGGAAAGGGCATGGGTTTCTGAACCCATGGTTCTCTTTCTTTACCGTGCTTCCCAGCAACAAAATCTCTCTTATCATAACGTTGATTCTTTGATTGTGGGTTATCAAGATCAACAGCAGGTTCAATCTCTACATCATTGTCTTTGCTAGGTTGAGCCTCAACATGAACATTATCATTAACATTATCACTAGGTTCATGTTCATCAACTGATTGAGTTTCAGCATCAGAAATAGAAATATTATTGGGATTCTCAGGTGTGTCTACAGTAGGTTCACTAGAAGCATGCAAAGTTCTATCGTTTTTCTTCTTCTTCTTTTTAGAAGAACTAGGTGCCTCTAAATTATTCCTCTGAGAATCTTGCTCCATTCTCTTAGGGTGGCCTTCAGGATACAAAGGTTCCTGAGTCATTCTACCAGTTCTAGTAGCCACTCTAACAGCAAAGTCATTTTTATTATTCAATTCCTCAAGCAAATCATTTTGAGCTTTAAGTACTTGCTCAGCTTGAGTAGCAACCATAGAAGCATATTTGTTAACGCGATGAAGTTCATATTTAATTCTAGCCAGATTATCACCTACGTGTCCTATCTTGAAAGCATTATTCTTTAAATCTCTAGCAACATAAGCATTGAAACTTTCTTACCTAGCCATAAAGTCATCAAATTCATCTAAGCATGGGCTATGAAATTTAGTAGAGGGTATTTCAACTTTATCATATCTATAGAGAGAATTTACCTTTACTACCCGTGTCGGGTTATCAAGACAATGTAGTTCTTCGGGCGGTATATTAAGACCATGTATTTCTTCAATAGGAGGTAAATTCTTAACATCTTCAGCTTTAATACCTTTTTCTTTCATTGATTTCTTTGCCTCTTGCATATCTTCAAGACTGAGAAATAAAACACCTCTCTTCTTCGCAGTGGGTTTAGGAATAGACTCAGGAGTTGGCTCAACTGGTTCAGGAATTATTTCAGGAACTGGCTCGGGAAGAGTCCAATTATTTTCATTAGTCAACATATTATTCAATAGTATTTCAGCTTCGTCGACTGTTCTTTCCCTGAAAACACAACCAGCACAACTATACAAGTAGTCCTTGGAAGAATCGGTTAGTCCATTATAAAAGATATCAAGTATTTCATTTTTCTTAAGAGGATGATCAGGCAAAGCATTAAGTAACCGGAGAAGCCTCCCCCAAGCTTGTGGGAGACTCTCTTCTTTGATTTGCACAAAATTATATATTTCCATAAGGCAGCTTGTTTCTTATGAGCAGGAAATATTTAGCGAGAAGTAATAAATCATATCACGGGACTACGCACACAACCAGGAGCAAGAGAATTATACCAAGTCTTAGCATCACCCTTTAATGATAACGGAAATATCTTAAGGATATATAAATAGCGAGACTTCTCATCATGAGTAAATAGGGTGGCTATATCATTCAACTTGGTAAGATGTGCCACAACAGTTTCAGATTCAAGGCCATAAAAAGGATCAGATTCAACTAAAGTAATAATATCAGGATCAACAGAGAATTCATAATCCTTATCAGTAACACAGATAGGTGAAGTAGCAAACGCATGATCAGGTTTCATTCTAGCATTAAGAGACTGTTGCTTCCATTTAGCTAATAATTTCTTAAGATCATTTCTATCATTGCAAGCAAGGATTTCCATAGCAGCTTTTTCATGCATAACATAACCCTTAGGAACAACAGGTAAAACATAATCATTGGGGGAACCTTCATCATCACTATCATCAATAATAGGTTCTTCAATATTTTCATTCCCCCTAACTCTAGTAAGTTGTTCATCTAGAAATTCACCTAATGGCAAAGTAGTATCACGCACAGAAGTAGTTTCATCATGCATAGCAGAAGTGGCATCATCAATAACATGCGGCATATCAGAATTCACAGCAGTAGCAGGTTTAGGTGTAACAAGCCTACTAATAACGGAAGGAGAATCTAGTGCAGAGCTAGATGGCAGTTCCTTACCTCCCCTCGTAGTTGAGGGATAAATTGTTGTCTTAGCGTCTTTCAAGTTCTTCATAGTGATCAACAGATATAAATCCCAAGTGACTAAGAGAATAGAGCTATGCTCCCAGGCAACGGCGCCAGAAATTGTTGTTGATAACCCACAAGTATAGGGGATCGCAACAGCTTTCGAGGGTAGAGTATTCAACCCAAATTTATTGATTCGACACAAGGGGAGCCAAAGAATATTCTTGAGTATTAGCAGTTGAGTTGTCAATTCAACTACACCTAGATAACTTAGTATCTGCAGCAAAGTGTTTATTAGCAAAAGTGGTATGATAATAAAGGTAACGGTAGCAAAAGTAAAGACAAATGTTTTTGGGTTTTTGTAGTAGTTGTAACAGTAGCAACGGAAAAGTAAATAAGCGAAGAACAATATGTGGAAAGCTTGTAGGCAATGGATCAGTGATGGATAATTATGCCGGATGTGATTCCTCATGCAATAGCTATAACATAGGGTGATATAGAACTAGCTCCAATTCGTCAATCTAAGGTAGGCATGTATTCCGTAAATAGTCATACGTGCTTATGGAAAAGAACTTGTATGGCATCTTTTGTCCTACCCTCCCGTGGAAGCAGGGTCCTAGCGGAAACTAAGGGATATTAAGGCCTCCTTTTAATAGGGAACAGGAACAAAGCATTAACAGATAGTGAATACATGAACTCCTCAAACTACGGTCATCACCGAGAAGTATCCCGATTATTGTCACTTCGGGGTTGTCGGATCATAACACATAATAGGTGACTATAGACTTGCAAGATAGGATCAAGAGCACACGTATATTCATGGAAACATAATAGGTTCAGATCTGAAATCATGGCACTCGGGCCCTAGTGACAAGCATTAAGCTTAGCAAAGTCATAACAACATCAATCTCAGAACATAGTGGATACTAGGGATCAAACCCTAACAAAACTAACTTGATTACATGGTAAATCTCATCCAACCATCACCGTCCAGCAAGCCTACGATGGAATTACTCACGTACGGTGGTGAGCATCAGGAAATTGGTGATGGAGGATGGTTGATGATGATGACGGCGACGAATCCCCCTCTCCGGAGCCCCGAACTGACTCCAGATCAGCCCTCCCGAGAGAGATTAGGGCTTGGCGGCGGCTCCGTGTCGTGAAACGCGATGAAACTTTCTCTCTGATTTTTTTCTCCCCGAGACGGAATATGGAGTTGGAGTTGGCGTCGGAGGAGGTCCAGGGGGCCCACGAGATAGGGGCGCGCCTAGGGGCGCCTTGTCTCGTGGACAGGCCGAGGCCCCTGGTGTATTTCTTTTTCACCGATATTTTTATAAATTCCAAAAAGTGCCTCTGTCGATTTCCGGGACATTCCGAGAAATTTTCTTTTCTACACATAAAACAACATCATGGTAGTTCTGCTGAAAACAGCGTCATTCCGGGTTAGTTTCATTCAAATCATGCAAGTTAGAGTCCAAAACAAGGACAAAAGTGTTTGGAAAAGTAGATACGTTGGAGACGTATCACCAGGGCTGGGCCGCGTGCCCCTCCCCCCTAGTCCGAATAGGACAAGTAGAGGGGGGCGGCGCCCCCCTTCCTTCCTCTCTCCCTCCTCTTTCCCCCTCCCAAGTGTTAATCCAACTAGGAAAGGGGGGGAGTCCTACTCCCGGTGGGAGTAGGACTCCTCCTGGCGCGCCCCTCTCTAGGCCGGCCGCACCCCCCCTTGCTCCTTTATATACGGGGGCAGGGGGGCACCCTAGAGACACAGCATTGATCAGTTGATCTTTTAGCCGTGTGCGGTGCCCCCCTCCACCATAGTCCACCTCCATAATACTGTAGCGGTGCTTAGGCGAAGCCCTGCGTCGGTAGAACAACAACATCGTCACCACGCCATCGTGCTGACGAAACTCTCCCTCAACACTCGGCTGGATCGGAGTTCGAGGGACGTCATCGGGCTGAACGTGTGCTGAACTCGGAGGTTACGTACGTTCGGTACTTGATCGGTCGGATCGTGAAGACGTACGACTACATCAACCGCGTTGTGCTAACGCTTCCGCTTTCGGTCTATGAGGGTACGTGGACAACACTCTTCCCTCTCGTTGCTATGCATCACAATGATCTTGCGTGTGCGTAGGAATTTTTTTGAAATTACTACGTTCCCCAACATTTGGAACTAGGAATAGAGCTAGAATTGATCACATCTAAATACATAGATTTAACCGTGAACTCTCCATTCCTGGTTAATTTCCAGCTCAACGAATCCGGCCGTTGAGAAAGCTGCACATCCATCAGTCTTCTCACAAAATGGAGCCAGGCTCCCCAACATGCTCCGACAAGTGTTCCCCTAAATTGGATATTGAGGGGAGTGGACCAAAGCACGGTAGCAACGAGAGCGTCTCTCCGTTGCACGATGCTGTAAAGGGAAGGATACTGAAGCGTGAGAGGTGTTTCCCCTAGCCACGTATCCTCCCAGAATCTCGTGGAAGTACCATTTCTGACAATAAACTTTGCTCTGTTGAAAAAGACTGATTTAACTCTCATCAGCCCTTTCCAAAAAGGTGAGTCCGTCGGCCTCACTGTCACCTATGACAAAGTTTTGGATTGAAGGTACTTGTTAGCAGAATCTGCGCCCACGTGGCCTCCGACTCTACAAATAACTTGTACAGCCACTTGCTGAGAAGACATCTGTTTTTCACCTCAAGATTTTCGATGCCTAGACCCCCTTGGTCTTTTGGTCAACAAATAATATCCCATTTAGTGAGTCGATACTTCCTTTTTAAGTCATCACTCTGCCAGAAGAAACGGGATCGATAGAAATCCAGTCTTTTCCAAACTCCAACTGGTATCTCAAAAAACGACAAAAGAAACATAGGCATGCTCGTGGGAACCGAATTAATAAGAATTAGCCGGGCCTCATACGACATCAGCTTGCCCTTCCAGCAACTTAGTTTCTGCTCGAATCGATCCTCAATACACTTCCATTCTCTATTTGTTAGCTTACGATGGTGAATAGGTATACCCAAATACGTAAAAGGCAAATTCCCAAGTTCACATCCGAACAATTGCTTATAATCCTCTTGTTCTTCTTTGGCTCTTCCAAAGCAGAACAGTTCACTCTTATGAAAGTTAATCTTTAACCTAGTCAATTGTTCGAATAAGCATAACACCAGCTTCATGTTTCGCGCTTTTGCCAAGTCATGCTCCATGAAAATGATAGTATCATCAACGTACTGTAGGATAGACACCCCTCCATCAACTAGATGAGGTACCAGGGTACCTACTTGACCAGCATCCTTTGCCCTACCTATTAGAATGGTCAACATGTCAACTACGATGTTGAACAGAATAGGTGACATCGGATCTCCTTGTCTCAGGCCTTTATGTGTCTGGAAATAGTGACCTATGTCATCATTCACTTTGATTCCAACACTCCCTTTTTGCGTGAAGGATTCAACCTGGTTCCTCCAAGCCGGGTCGAAACCTTTCATGCGTAGAGCCTGTTGCCGAAACGGCCATTTAACTTTATCGTACGCCTTTTCGAAATCCACTTTGAAAACAACCCCGTCTAGTTTTTTCATATGGATTACATGGAGCGTCTCATGAAGGACTACAACCCCTTCTAGGATGTTTATGTCCTGCGTGAAAGAAGTTTGGGCCGGCTGCACCACAGAGTGCGCAATCTGTGTGAGTCTATTAGTCCCAACCTTGGTAAATTTTTTGAAACTAACATTAAGAAGACAGATAGGCATGAACTGCTCAATTCTCACAGCCTCTGTTTTCTTCGAGAGTAAGGTTATTGTTCCAAAATTCAAATGAAACAACTGAAGCTGTCCGGAGAACAGATCCTGCAACATCGATAACAGATCCCCTTTAATAATGTGCCAACATCTCTTATAAAACTCCGCCGGAAATCCATCCGGCCCCGGAGCTTTATTGTTCTTCATATGTGCAATCGCATCAAACACCTCTTTCTCCGAGAATGGTGCAGTCAATACCTCATTCTCATTGGCAGCCAGCTGAGGCACATCCTCAATCCTCGACTCATCCAAGGATACAAAATTATCTTCTGGAGGCCCAAAAAGCTGCTTGTAATAGTTGGTTATGTAAAGTTTTAGGTTCTCTTGTCCTATAATCGTTCCCTCGTCTTGCTCAAGCTGAAAGATTTTTTTTCTTTCTGTGCTTGCCATTGGCAATCATATGGAAGAATTGAGTGTTAGCGCCCCCTTGGACAACTTTATGAACCTTGGCTCGCAATGCCCACTTCAACTCCTCTTCCCTCAACAGCTCTTCAGTCTCATCTCCGCATCAACTTTGGCATGAAGCTCTGAGGATTGCAAAATGGTCGACTCGGCTTTCACATCTAAGGACTGGATAAGTGTAAGGAGCCTCTCCTTTTCAATCTTATAGATCCCACTAAGATGCTTAGTCTATCCTCGCAAGAAACTGCTCAAATTTCTAATCTTATTCTGCCATCTCTCAATAGGAGACCTTCCTCCTGCATCTATCGCCCATTCTCTGGCTATCAGATCCAGGAACCCTTCTCT
The DNA here is from genome assembly GCA_021605205.1 of Aegilops longissima. Taxonomy (NCBI): domain Eukaryota; kingdom Viridiplantae; phylum Streptophyta; class Magnoliopsida; order Poales; family Poaceae; genus Aegilops; species Aegilops longissima. The sequence goes on along the minus strand of CM038682.1, from coordinate 143,216,881 downwards.
TTCAAACCACGCAAGTTCGAAAGAGAAAGTATTTTTGTTACCCACATGTGTTGCCTCCACAGAATCAACTAGTAGAGGTGTGTGTTCAGAGATACCGCGAGATAAACTTGGACTGTAACCAAGGGGAATTTCTGTTCCCACTCAACGCTCGCTAGGACTCGATCTAGCTTCTCATACGTCGGGTTTTGCAAAGTATTAGCCCAAGTGAATTTTCGACCCAAAAGCTCTATCTCTGTAAGATCCAAGCTTTCAATGATGGTATTAAACATGAACGACCACCTAGCGTCGAAATTATCATTGTTCTTTTCTTCTCTCCTTCTAATAATGTTGAAATCTCCCCTACCAAAATTGGGAGCTGTTCAGACCCGCAAATCCGGACGAGATCCGCCAAAAAGTCTGGTTTTAGTTCCGGCTGCGCGTCCCCATACACTGAGACCAGTGCCCAATTAAAGCCATCGACTTTGGATCTAACCCGAAATTTGACGGCGAAGTCACCCATAACCACACTTCGGACTTCCAGCGCCTCACATATCACCCCAACAAGGATCCCCCCTGATCTTCCTCTTGGGGGAAGGCAGTGCCAATCAAAATCGACACCTCCGGACAAAGTGCTCAGAAACTGAGGAGAAAAATTGTCCATTCCAGTCTCGGAAAGGGCAATAAAGTCCAATCTATGTTCAATTGAAGCATCCGCTAGAAACCTTCTTTTAGCCAAGTCCAACGGACCTCTGCTATTCCAGAAGATGCCTCTCATAGTTCGTCATGGAATTTTTTGGCTGTACGGACCCTAGCACTCCTACGCACCACGGATGCAGGATAAATCTTACGCCTCCACTTTCGCTTAGGCTTGTTGTGATCATCTACCCGGTCCTCACAACCGAGCTCCACAGCCCTAACCTCCTGACCCTCTACCGGGGCACTCTCCTCAAGGGGTAACAAGCCATCATCCTCCTCAGTCTCAATGAGGGAAGGGGCAAGATCTGCACACAATGAATCGAGCACCCTAACTCCCAAAGCATCAATATCAGAATCGTTCATAGGTTTAACCACAGCTAAATTACGAATCAATTCTAAGGCACGTTCTGCTTCTAGGTTGAGAATGTCATTAACAGATTTAGAAATTTCACAATCATTACTACCTAGTGAAACTCCTAACTCATTTGCATTGTGGATGATCTCATCATTAAAAAAATGCAAAATAGAATTGGAAGTGTTGACCGACATAGCAGTAGTGACCTCCATGTCACGAAGCTTGGCCGCCCGCATGGCGCACCTCAGCTGTATATTATCAACATCCGCCTTGTCCTGAAGGCGACAGCTCATCCGTCTGCCCTCGGATAGAGGATCCGGTATACCACCAAAAGCGATGACCGCCTCCCTGGTCGCCCCGTTTGTGGTAAGGCCACCTTCCCCACCCCCAACGGAGGACCTAGCAAAAGCAGTCGGAGAGCCGCCGCCCACCGCCGGCGAGCGCGGGGCCAGTGAGGTCTGGGCCGCCTGCCCAGACTCCCCACCAGGCGTCCCGCGAAGAGAAGAGAGGGTGGGGGCCGCCTGCCCCCGCGCCCCACCCGACCCGACAGTCGAACTCGACTCGGGGCGAGCCGCCAACCCAGCCTGCGTCAGCAGATCAGACGGCGCCGCAAGTTCGACCACCCTGACCATCGCAGAGGAGGAGGTAGCCGAGGCCTCATGCCCGAGCCCCCCTCCCAGACTAGGCCTGTCACCACACGGTGACACCGCCACCACAGCGGCCTGTCCCGACGGAGTCCTCCCAAGCAGCGAACCAGCAGCAGAGGGGAAAGAACGGGCGGTCACCTGATCAAGACCGTCCCTCCCAACCAGAGAACCCGTTGCCTCAGCGAAGTCCAGCGAAGGTAACGTGTGCTCAAACACATCCTCAGAATCAACCATGTCGCTCCACAACCTGGGAGGCACGGAAGCAGCCTGAAAAGAACCGAATCTCAAGGTACTCATAGGTACAATCGTAGAAGGAGCCACCCATTCCCGGGCGTTTGAGGGTCAGTACCCGGGCCATTGGGAAACTCATGCCCAGCATCCCCCCCTCGAGCCTCCGAGTTACCCGAGCCATCATTCTTATCATGCATGCGCACATCAGTCCCTACCAGAACCTCAGCGAAGAACTCAGAATCCTCAAACTCAATATCAAGGTTATACACGAGGCCCTTATGCGTCCACTTGACGACGTCAGGCACGAACTCAATATCCAGTACACTCACCAGCAACCGAGCCTTATCTACTCTCTCAGATCTGCCAACCAGAATCCCCAAACTTGCAGCAACCCGAGCATCCCGAATCAACTTAGATGGGACTCCCGAAAACCGCAACCATACCTGAGTGAGAGGCTTGCCCTGAGGTTCAACCTTCTTCCACTCTAGAAACTCAAGAATGCACTCTGTGCCAGGAACTCTGTAGAGCCCAAAACTGAGGAGACGCTCCAAGTCCTCTACAGTCGGAAAATCAACCTTATAGTTGTTGTCCTCAAGGCGAATAAGCTCCCACTGAAAATCACCCGGGGCTAACTCCCTAAGTCGCTTGATAATCTGAGCCTCAGATACATCACCTTTCGTGACATTGACCACTCCCGTAGTCGTGCTCTGGGCCTCCTCAGGGACCTCCTCCGCACAGGGAGACTCAAAGAACATCAGCTCAGCACAACAGACACCATAAATCGTAATACTCGGCATCTGATCTCTCAGTATCGGGCACTCTCCCGTGTCATGCGCTGGATTGAGGCCGGTGTCACAAAGCTCAGTAACACACTCAGCAATAAAGTGGCCTCGCTCACCACATCGATAACACAACATCTTCTCTTTTTTCCGAGCCCACTTAGAAGCTCTCTCACCATCTGACTGGTCAACAGCACGAGACACAGCCGCCAGTACTGGCTCAGACACCGGAATCTCAGCAGAGGCCAGCGCCGTCACCACCTCCATAGCCTGACCGGTCAAAACAGCTGTCTGTCCAGCAGCAGTCATCTCAGAAGATGTCGTGGGCTCCGCAACGACCATCGACGGAGGAGGTTGTCGGAAACGGTTTCGCCCACCGCGATCCGGGCCAGAAGCACCCTCGACGAAGCCACCTGGAGGTCCAAGAAACGGTCTTTCAGCCGTTCTATCACTCTGCCAGGCATAGCCTCGCCCACCGCCGGCCGAGGATGAGTCGCGATGCTGACCCTCGCCATACGCATCGATGCCATCATCGCCCCACTGACCCCGGGGTGTCGCATTAGAAGCACGGTTGTGTCCCGCACCACCACCTCCCCCTTGCTGCGGCGTAGCAGTCGGCACCGGCCCCGCACGCAGCTGAGGTGGCCTAGCAGCCACATGAGGAGGCGGCGCCCTTGGCTGTTGCCCTTGCGCTGGTGGCTGCTTGCGCTACACAACGACCGCAGAGACGGGCGCAGGCGGCCTCGGCCCAACCGGTCCAGCTCCCCGACCCGCCGGAGCCGTCCCGAGGGGCGCCACCGGTCGCGGCCCCGATGGAGCAGACCCGCCCTGTCCAGTCGTCGCCAACCCCGTCGTAGCCCCCGTCGGGCGCTGGCCTGGTGGGAACCCAGCCCCCCGGCCGGCCGAACTAGCAGGCACCGGAGGTCGCTGGCCCGCTGGCGGGGCCGCACCTCGCCCGGCCAGTGCAGCCGCGGCAGCTCCTGAGGGCCTTGGGCCAGTTAGGCTAGCACCACGACCCCCTGCCATGACGAGAGGAGGAATGCGGGCGGCTCGGCCGATCCCACATGAAGGGAAGCCAGGAACAGCAGAACAAGGAACCCTAGTCGGCGACAGCGATGAATCACGTAGACTCGTCGAAGCGCACATGACGGGAGGAACAGGAGCCGGCTCACTGATTACCTGGGCCTCATACCCAGTAATCGCGGCCACATTCGGCCCAACCTGTGCCTCCCCATGCTGGGCGACATGCCCAGCAACAGCCTGCTCAGACTCCGGCCCATCCTGGCCCAGGATCAAATTCAAACGCGACGCCCTCGCCGCCCGGATCTCAGCCACGTCGGTGATCACCGGCGGCGGCGGCGCGTTGAACCTACCCTTCCTCTTCTTCTTCTTCTTACCAACTACGCGAGTCCATGAATCCGAATTGATAAAGTCAGATAATGTAATGGGTTTGAGACATACCTTCGGAAGGGGGCCTTTCCATGGCCGACCCGCGGACGCCGCCGCCGTCCTCCGGTGGATGTTCCAGCGCACCACCTCCACTCTCTTGTCTGAATGCAGTCCTTGCCGAGCCGGATCGTCCAACGGCACGACCCCGTCAACGATCGTGGCCACCTCCTCCTCCGAATACCCTGGGTTGAATGCCTCGCAGATCAAATCTGACAGCGTCGGCGAGTAATCCTCCGGCGAATCGCCGGCGAGATCGTCATCGTCATCGTCCTCTTCATCCGACCCCGCGAGGATCAAAAACCGGACGCCGATCTGCCTTCCTTCGCCGTCAACGGACGCCGACGGCTGGGTCATGGCGGACGCCGCGGGTGCCGCCCGGGACGCGCCTGTCATGTCACTCATAGACAAATGGTTTCCCTCCTCCTCATACCTTGCCAAGAAGTTTACTGTCTCCGTCTCTTTGTCGTACGTCGCTGTGTATGTATTAATTTGTCTCTCAAAAACCCTGTACAACAAAATGGTGACATAAAGATAATATATACCTGAGAACGGTTAGTAACAATGTTACTCCAGAATTCCAAACAGCATGAATTGCAATATTAGTAAGAAGATTCCGAGTTTGAGAATATGAGAATCCCAGTGCCACACCTGTGCTGTGCACATTAAACACATGGAAAAGATAGTCATCTCCACACTGTCAAATCTAGTACTCACAGCTGAGACCTTGTGATAGTGGGTTTCAGCATACTGCAGTTTTTGTGCAGTATTCTGCTAAGTTACTGTTAATGTAGTCACCTACCAAGCACAAAAAAGTTGGGGAAACTCTTCTGGTGTAAACATGAGCGAAGGTAAACACCACAGCTGTGATCAGAACAGATACTGGCGTAGGAAACCTATATAGGAAACAAATTATATATCCCTTTATGGTACAGAATTGCAGATGCACCAATCTACAGTTTTACATTTCTTGGTACGCACAGGAAATCCCTTAAAAAGAAGCATTAATAAGTTTCTGGACCAATAAAAAGGTATAAATATTTACCACATAGTCAAGGTCTCAAGGATACAATTAAAAATCCTCTAAACAAAGTTTGCTCCAAAATTGGTTCGAGAACCCCAGTGATGATAGTACTTCGCTGCATGCTGATGGACATCTTTGCCTCATCAAACAAAGACATTCTCATCCGAACGATGTCTATGCACTGGATTTCTGACTGCCAGAACGAACCACCTCCTGAACTAGACTAGTTTTATGTCTCTTTGCGTTTCTCTGGGAGGTTGGTTATCCTGAATTTGTAACACTAAACATTGTATTTCTATATTCTCTTAATTGATAAGGAGATCACTGCAAGAAGTTCAAGTTCCTCAAAACAAAACCTTGTATACATGACACATATCCCAAGCTGAACTAGGGGACCTAAAGAACAACCTTGAACTGCAGCTTGTTCGTCGACTGACGCTTGTTCCTCGACTAATAGGCCACTCAGCCTTAAACTGCAGTATTGTTGACAAAAGCTGCAGTATCGTTGACGGAAGATGCTGTGAAGTGAAGAACAATGGCAAAGGAGAAGTCACCGTTGACAAAATTGTATATTAGCAGTTCCCCGTGTCTCTCAATCCCACCAGTTGCAATTTAACTCCCATCCAAAGGCCATAATGGAACCATGGCAGTCAACTTGCTTTGCCTATTTTCTTTTCTCTTCCATTTTGCAAGAATTGTAGGTTGTAGTATCATGTTTTTCCTATGCTACACTATCCATCTTTTATAACATGGGTTGACTGGAAGCAGATGCACATCGCTTTCTTGTTTCTCTTTTTTTCCTATAAAAATTAATACTATCAATTACCTATCGTGGCCATGAGCAGGAAGCATGTGGTACTTATCTAGGACCACTTTTATTTTCTCTTATACAATTTTGGTGCTTGTCTTTATGACGCTTCAATACCAGACAATATGGTTGCCGCGGTCTTATATAAAGCTTATAGGATGTTTGTTTATCTCATCACTTCCATTGTAAAATGGAAAATTACTCAATAGCAAGCTTATTCAGAACATAAATTGATGGTTCGTTACACATATGTACAAAATCTAAAATACTTGTATTTCCTTACAAAATCAAATCAATTTGCAAATAAGAAAAATAATATTGCTCTTAACTGGCTTAGTTCACTGATATAGATCCTAGTTTGGAATTACATTAGTTAAAAAGGTACGGACATGGATTTTTGGGACAGGGTGCCACGCGAGGATGAAATCTGAGTTGTCCATCTATGCTATGAGATTAGCACTTAACATAGCAAATTAATGAATACGATACAGTGGTTTAATTTGTTGAATACGCATCAGTGATACATGAAGTACGTGGATTGAGATGCATCAGTGAGTCAGTGGTCTACGATTTAAATGCTCATGTGACTAGGTCTTAAATGTCATCAATTTGTATGGGGCCATGTTCACTTAATGGTGCGTTTGGATTCCGCCAGGCATTGATCGTGCATGTGCATGTTAAGGATGCATTACTGCTCCCTCCCGAATGTGTGGACGAGAGTTTGGATTAGAGAGCTCACATGTTTTTTTTGTTTTTTTTAGGATAGAGCTCACATGTTTTGGTTATAATATTTGCGGCAGATATTTTTTACGCATGAACAAGCCCATCTACTGTAAATTTCTATTATAAATAAACAAGGGAAAAGTCTGTCCAGGAACTACATCATTTACAAAGAGGGTTTCAATCTCCGAAGAACAAGAAAATAGAAGAAAATTTAAATTTGTATCATGTATAAATAGTAACTCACACGACAGTGGCATTGAATATTTTAATCAACTTGCTGGGAAAATTTACATTTTTTTTTTCGATAAAGGACTTTTCATTGAATAGATATATCGAGGTGATACAATCGTATTGAAAGAAAGCCCGGCCTCTGCATAGCTAGATGCACACAGCCAAAAAATTCAGAGCACCCTAAAACTAAAATAATTCGATACAATGCCAAGCAATAAAACGTGTCCATCCTAAGAAAAGGTAGATCCTATCCGTAAATCACACCGCCATCCATGTGGGTAGAAAACCTCCCTGGCCGTACGCTCCAGCCGTGTAGACGCCATCGTAAAAGGTCCATGTCCTCCGGCTTCTGCAGGATAGACCACGACGGAGCCATCGTGTACAAACATGGATAACCTGCATAGGAGATGAGACACATTTATTGTTAAAACCACATCATTCCTGGTAAGCCACATTGCCCAGCATAAGGCCGCCGCTCCCGCAAGAATATGTGCAGAAAATTGTTTATCAATACCCCGCAACCAGTTGCCGAACATATTTCGTGCACTACGTGGTGGGTATAAATTGGAAGCTACTTGGACCATGGCCCAAACTGCCCGAGCGAACTTGCACTCAAAAAATAAGTGTTTGATAGTCTCGTCATGTTGGCAAAAGACACCCTAGGTACATCTGAACGTTTGTATACACGATATGAACCTCAACTTGTGGTGACTAGTAAGAATAGAGCAACCACATAGCCGAGAGGGCGCCTTTAGCCCGACTGTTAATGGGTTTAATATCCCGCTCTTCCTTCACGAGCCCTTGCGGCTGCAGGGCGAGAGGATGGGGGCCAGCCGATTTCTTCGCCGGATCTGGAGCAGGGAAGTGGGCCATGGATACATGAGGAGAGCGGGGAAGGAAGCCTAAGTGGATCAGTGACAATTGGATCCCCGAAGAAAAAATAACAGTGGGATACAAGACGGAGATGAGCGGCGGCGATGGGCGAGGCGGCGGGAGGCGATGGTGATGAGTAAATCAGTCGCCTACAGATAGAAGGTAAGTGCGGCCGCCGTTTGGTCCCTCTCCTTTCCTTCTGTTTGCGCCTTCTCCTATACATATAGTCACGGTATCGGCTCTGGCAGCTCGTGCCGGTGTACACCTCATAATGATATGCCTGTTGCATATGGCCGTAGAAGAATAGCAGGTGGAATAGGAGACACCACATCTTGAACCCAATTTGTACCCTTGGACACCGAAGCAATATAGGTGTACGGTTCTCTGAATAAAATTGATAGCCTGCATATATGTTTGCTGATGCATGTGTGTGTGTGTGTGTGTGTGTGTGTGTGTGTGTGTGTGTCTCGTAGTCCAGATTAGAAATTAAGAGAAGAGAGAGAGAATCGATTGGTTAGTAAAATATATAGCTGCAAGTTTACATAGTGGAATTGCTCACCGAAATTTTTCTCTAATGTACATTTCTGGAATTCCTAATACTTAAAACTTGTTTTTCAGTCCGTTTTCGGTCATTAGAAAAATACAAATAGCATTTTTTCAATCAGTTAACAGTATGAACAGTCAGTTAACAATATAAATATAGTAGCGTTGTTCAGCCTGTTAACAATATAAATATGGTAGTTAGGTTTTTTCTCCTCCCGGTGGCGATCTTGCCGCGGTCGAGACGAATTGCTCCCCTACCGCCGCGTTTTCCCCATCGTTCTTCCCCGCTAGACCGGGTGCGCAAGCGCCTGACCCTAGCAGGAACGGGGGCCGACGGGTTAGGGTTCCACCGAGAGAATACCCGATCTAGATTGTCTGTTTCGGGTGAGAGATATAATGGCTTCTGGCGGATCTTCGAGTTCTGCGGGAGTTGGCGATGTTGAATTGCTGATGAAAGAGTTGGGACTGATGGAGGAAGATCTGGACGATGTGATCTTCGATGAAGAGCAGGCGCCACCAGATAAACCTAGATGGATTGCTTTGGCTAGGGTTAATACTCCCAAATCCTATAGCCAAACCTGGTTCTATAGAAACATGAGATCGGCATGGGACGCGACGCAAGAAGTGAAGTTCAAGCCTCTGGAGAACAACTTATACACTGTCCAATTTTCATGTTTGGGTGATTGGGAGAGGGTAATGAACAACGGTCCCTGGAACTTCAGAGGAGATGCGGTGCTGATCATGCCGTATGATGGGATCACACAACCCTCAACCATTAAGCTTGAAACAATCGACATATGGATCCAAATCCATGATGTGCCGGATCTATATGCCCATCTTGTTGCCCCACTTGCTGCAAAGGTGGATGAGGTCTTGTTTTGTGAACCACCATCAAATGATTTTGTGGGCAATTTCTACCGTGTCTGGGCTCGGCTCAATGTTCTAAAGCCGCTAAAGAATGCGGTGCCTATGGTGAGGGATGGAAAGAGGCAGATATACAGAGTCAAGTATGAACGTCTCCCAGATTGGTGTGCGGTGTGTGGAATGCTAGGCCATCAGTTTAAAGAACACGGCAGTGGGATCCATCCTCCATCGGCCTTGGTGTTTAAAGACCTTAGTGTTGGGTAACGTAAAAAATTTTCCTACGAACACGCAAGACCATGGTGATGGCATAGCAACGAGAGGGGAGAGTGTCCGTCCACGTACCCTCGTAGACCGAAAGCGGAAGCGTTATATCAACGCGGTTGATGTAGTCGTACGTCTTCACGATCCGACCGATCCAAGCACCGTTACTCCGGCACCTCCGAGTTCTTAGCACACGTTCAGCTCGATGACGATCCCCGGGCTCCGATCCAGCAAAGCGTCAGGGAGGAGTTCTGTCAGCACGACGGCGTGGTGACGATCTTGATGTTCTACCGTCGCAGGGCTTCGCCTAAGCACCGCTACAATATGACCGAGGTGGAATATGGTGGAGGGGGGCACCGCACACGGCTAAGGAACGATCACGAAGATCAACTTGTGTGTCCTAGGGTGCCCCCTGCCCCGTATATAAAGGAGCAAGGGGAGGGCGGCCGGCCTTTGGGCGCACTAAGGGGGGGAGTCCTCCTCCTAGTAGGAGTAGGACTCCCTTTCCTAGTCCTACTAGGAAGAGGAAGGGGAAGGAAGAGAGGGAGAGGAGAGGAAAGGGGCGCGCCCCCTCCTAGTCAGTCGGACTCCCCATGGGGGCGCCACCTCCTGGTGCAGCCCTCTCTCTCCCTCTTGGCCCAATAAGGCCCATAACTTCCCGGGGTTCCGGTAACCCCTCCGGCACTCCGGTTTTCTCCGAAACTTCCGGAACCTTTCCGTGTCCGAATATAACCATCCAATATATCAATCTTTATGTCTCGACCATTTGAGACTCCTCGTCATGTCCGTGATCACATCCGGGACTCGAACTCCTTCGGTACATCAAAATACATAAACTCATAATATAACCGTCATTGAAACCTAAGCGTGCGGACCCTACGGTTCGAGAACTATGTAGACATGACCTAGAACCATTCTCGGTCAATAACCAATAGCGGAACTCGGATGCCCATATTGGTTCCTACATATTCTACGAAGATCTTTATCGGTCAAACCGCATAACAACATCGTTGTTCCTTTGTCATCGGTATGTTACTTACCCGAGATTCGATCGTCGGTATCCAATACCTAATTTAATCTCGTTACGGAAAGTCTCTTTACTCGTTCCGTAATACATCATCTCACAACTAACTCATTAGTTGCAATGCTTGCAAGGCTTATGTGATGTGTATTACCGAGAAGGCCCGAGATACCTCTCCGACAATTGGAGTGACAAATCCTAATCTTGATTCATGCCAACTCAACATATACTTTCGGAGACACTTGTAGAGTACCTTTATAATCACCCGATTACGTTGTGACGTTTGGTAGCACACAAAGTGTTCCTCCGTAGCAGGAGTTGCATAATCTCATAGTTGCAGGAACTTTGTATAAGTCATGAAGATAGCATAAGCAACATACTAAGCGATCAAGTGCTAAGCTAATGAAATGGGTCATGTCAATCACATCATTCTCCTAATGATGTGATCCCATTAATCAAATGACAACACATGTCTATGGTTAGGAAACATAACCATCTTTGATTAATGAGCTAGTCTAGTAGAGGCATACTAGTGACTATCTGTTTGTCTATGTATTCACACATGTATTATGTTTCCGGTTAATACAATTCTAGCATGAATAATAAACATTTATCATGATATAAGGAAATAAATAATAACTTTATTATTGCCTCTAGGGCATATTTCCTTCAGTCTCCCACTTGCACTAGAGTCAATAATCTAGATTACACGGTAATGATTCTAACACCCATGGAGTCTTGGTGCTGATCATGTTTTGCTCGTGGAAGAGGCTTAGTCAACGGTCTGCAACATTCAGATCCGTATGTATTTTGCAAATCTCTATGTCTCCCACTTGGACTTGGTCCCGAATGGAATTGAAGCGTCTTTTGATATGCTTGGTCCTCTTGTGAAATCTGGATTCCTTTGCCAAGGCAATTGCACCGATATTGTCACGAAGATCTTCATTGGTCCCGATGCACTAGGTATGACACCTAGATCGGAAATGAACTCTTTCATCCAGACTCCTTCATTTGCTGCTTCAAGCAGCTATGTACTCCGCTTCACATGTAGATCCCGCCACGACGCTTTGTTTAGAACTGCACCAACCGACAGCTCCACCGTTTAATAAAAATACGTATCCGGTTTGCGATTTAGAATCGTCCGGATCGGTGTCAAAGCTTGCATCGGCGTAACCATTTACGACTAGCTCTTTGTCACCTCCATATCGAGAAACATATCCTTAGTCCTTTTCGTATTTCGGGATGTTCTTGACCGCTGTCGATGATCCACTCTGGATTACTTTGGTACCTTCCTGCCAAGCTTACAGCTAAGCATCGTCAGTCTGGTACACAGCATTGCATACATGATAGAGCCTATGGCTGAAGCATAGGAACATTTTCATTTCTCTCTATCTTCTGCTTTGTGGTCGGGCATTGAGTCGACTCAATCTTACACCTTGTACTACAGGTAAAAACCTTTCTTTGCTCGATCCATTTTGAACTTCTTCAAAACTTTATCAAGGTATGTGCTTTGTGAAAGTCCTATTAAGCGTCTTGATCTATCTCTATAGATCTTGATGCCCAATATGTAAGCAGCTTCACCGAGGTCTTTCATTGAAAAACTTTTATTCAAGTATCCTTTTATGCTATCCAGAAATTCTATATCATTTCCAATCAACAATATGTCGTCCACATATAATATCGAAATGCTCTGAGCTCCCACTCACTTTCTTGTAAATACTGAGGCTTCTCCAAAAGTCAGTATAAAACCATATGCTTTGATCACACTATCAAAGCGTTTATTCCAACTCGAGAGGCTTGCAGGACCATAAATTGATCGTTGGAGCTTGCACACTTTGTTAGCACCCTTTGGATCAACAAAACCTTCTGGTTGCATCATATACAACTCTTCTTCTAGAAATCCATTCAAGAATGCAGTTTTACATCCATTTGCCAAATTTCATAATCATAAAATGCGGCAATTGCTAACATGATTCGGACGGACTTAAGCATCGCCACGGGTGAGAAAGTCTCATCGTAGTCAACCCCTTGAACTTGTCGAAAACCTTTTGCAACAAGTCGAGCTTTGTAGACAGTTACATTACCATCAGCGTTAGTCTTCTTCTTAAAGATCCATTTATTCTCAATAGCTTGCCGATCATCGGGCAAGTCTACCAAAGTCCATACTTTGTTCTCATACATGGATCCCATCTCAGATTTCATGGCTTCAAGCCATTTTGCGAATCTGGGCTCACCATCGCTTCTTCATAGTTCGTAGGTTCACCATGATCTAGTAGCATGACTTCCGAATAGGATTACCGTACCACTCAGTGCGGATTTTATTCTGGTTGATCTCTGAGTTCGGTGACAACTTGATCTGAAGTTTCATGATCTTCATCATTATCTTCCTCACTAACTGGTGTAGGTGTTACGAAACTGATTTACGTGACGAACTACTTTCAATAAGGGAGCTGGTACTATTACCTCATCAAGTTCCACTTTCCTCCCACTCACTTCTTTCGAGAGAAACTCCTTCTCTAGAAAGGATCCATTTTAGCAACGAATGTCTTGCCTTCGGATCTGTGATAGAAGGTATAACCAATTGTCTCCTTTGGGTATCCTATGAAGACACATTTTTCCGATTTGGGTTCAAGCTTATCAGGTTGAAGTTTCTTCACATAAGCATCGCAACCCCAAACTTTCAGAAACGACAACTTTGGTTTCTTGCTAAACCATAGTTCATAAGGCGTCGTCTCAACGGATTTTGACGGTGTCCTATTTAACGTGAATGCGGCCGTCTCAAGAGCATAACCCCAAAATGATAGCGGTAAATCTGTAAGAGACATCATAGATCGCACCATATCCAGTAAAGTGCGATTACGACGTTCGGAAACACCATTGCGCTGTGGTGTTCCGGGTGGCGTGAGTTGCGAAACTATTCCACATTGTTTCAAATGTAGACCAAACTCGTAACTCAAATATTCGCCTCCACGATCAGATTGTAGAAACTTTATTTTCTTATTACGATGATTTTCAACTTCACTCTGAAATTCTTTGAACTTTTCAAATGTTTCAGACTTATGTTTCATTAAGTAGATATACCCATATCTGCTTAAATTATCTGTGAAGGTGAGAAAATAACGATATCCGCCACGAGCTTCAACATTCATCGGACCACATACATCTGTATGTATGATCTCCAACAAATCTGTTGCTCTCTCCATAGTACCGAGAACGGGTTTTAGTCATCTTGCCCATGAGGCACGGTTCATAAGTGCCAAGTGATTCATAATCAAGTGACTCCAAAAGTCCATCAGCATGGAGTTTCTTCATGCGCTTTTATACCGATATGACCTAAACGGCAAGTGCCACAAATAAGTTGCACTATCATTATCAACTCTGCATCTTTTGGTTTCAACATTATGAATATGTGTATCACTACTATCGAGATTCATTAAAATAGACCACTCTTCAAGGGTGCATGACCATAAAAGATATTATTCATATAAATAGAACAACCATTATTCTCGATTTAAATGAATAACCGTCTCGCATCAAACAAGATCCAGATATAATGTTCATGCTCAACGCGGCACCAAATAACAATTATTCAGGTCTAAAACTAATCCCGAAGGTAGATGTAGAGGTAGCGTGCCGATTGCGATCACATCGACTTTGGAACCATTTCCCACGCGCATCGTCACCTCGTCCTTTGCCGGTGTTAAGCAATCCGTAGTCCCTGTTTGAGTTGCAAATATTAGCAATGAACCAGTATCAAATACCCAGTACTCTGCGAGCTCTAGTAAGGTACACATCAATAACATGTATATCACATATACCTTTGTTCACTTTGCCATCCTTCTTATCCGCCAAATACTTGGGGCAGTTCCGCTCAAAGGACGATCCGCTTGCGGAGAAGCACTCAGTTTCAGGTTTAGGTCCAGACTTGGGCTTCTTCTCCCGATCAGCAACTTGTTTGCTGTTCTTCTTGAAGTTCCTTCTTCTTCCCTTTGCCTTTATTCTTGAAACTAGTGGTCTTATTGACCATCAACACTTGATGCTCCTTCTTGATTTCTACCTCCGCAGCCTTTAGCATTGCGAAGAGCTCGAGCATAGTCTTTACTAACCCTTGCAAATTATAGTTCATCACGAAGCCTTTGTAGCTTGGTGGCGGTGATTGAAGAATTACATCAATGACACAATCATCCGGAAGATTAACTCCCAGTTGATTCAAGTGATTGTAATACCCGACATTTTGAGTATGTGCTCACCGACGAACTATTCTCCTCCATCTTGCAGCTATAGAACTTATTGGAGACTTCATATCTCTCAATCCGGGCATTCTGTTGAAATATCAACTTCAACTCCTGGAACATCTCATATGCTCCATGACGTTCAAAACGTCGTTGAAGACCCGGTTCTAAGCCGTAAAGCATGGCACACTGAACTATAGAGTAGTCATCAGCTTTGCTCTGCCAGACGTTCTTAACGTCGTCAGTTGCATCAGCAGCAGGCCTGGCACCTAGCGGTGCATCCGGGACGTAATTTTTACGTGCAGCAATGAGGATAATCCTCAGGTTACGGACCCAGTCCGTGTAATTGCTACCATCATCTTTCAACTTTGCTTTCTCAAGGAACGCATTAAAATTCAACGGAACAACAGCACGAGCCATCTATCTACAGTAAACATAGACAAGCAAAATACTATCAGGTACTAAGTTCATGATAAATTTAAGTTCAATTAATCATATTACTTAAGAACTCCCACTTAGACAGACATCTCTCTAGTCATCTAAGTGATCACGTGATCCAAATCAACTAAACCATAACCGATCATCACGTGAGATGGAGTAGTTTTCAATGGTGAACATCTTATGTTGATCATATCTACTATATGATTCACGCTCGACCTTTCGGTCTCCGTGTTCCGAGGCCATATCTGCATATGCTAGGCTCGTCAAGTATAACCTGAGTATTCTGCGTGTGCAAAACTGGCTTACACCCGTTGTAGATGGACGAGAGCTTATCACACCCGATCATCACGTGGTGTCTCAAGCACGACGAACTTTGGCAACGGTGCATACTCGGGAGAACACTACTTGATAATTTTAGTGAGAGATCATCTTATAATGCTACCGTCAATCAAAGCAAGATAAGATGCATAAAAGATAAACATCACATGCAATCAATATAAGTGATATGATATGGCCATCATCATCTTGTGCTTGTGATCTCCATCTTCGAAGCACCGTCATGATCACCATCGTCACCGGCGCGACACCTTGATCTCCATCGTAGCATCGTTGTCGTCTCGCCAACTATTGCTTCTCGACTATCGCTACCGCTTAGTGATAAAGTAAAGCAATTACATGGCGTTGCATTTCATACAATAAGCGACAACCATATGGCTCCTGCCATTGCCGATAACTCGGTTACAAAACATGATCATCTCATACAATAAAATATAGCATCACGTCTTGACCATATCACATCACAACATGCCCTGCAAAAACAAGTTAGACGTCCTCTACTTTGTTGTTGCAAGTTTTACGTGGCTGCTACGGGCTGAGCAAGAACCGTTCTTACCTACGCATCAAAACCACAACGATAGTTTGTCAAGTTGGTGTTGTTTTAACCTTCGCAAGGACCGGGCGTAGCCACACTTGGTTCAACTAAAGTGAGAGAGACAGACACCCGCCAGTCACCTTTAAGCAACTAGTGCTCGTAGCGGTGAAACCAGTCTCGCGTAAGCGTATGCGTAATGTCGGTCCGGGCCGCTTCATCTCACAATACCGCCGAACCAAAGTATGACATGCTGGTAAGCAGTATGACTTGTATCGCCCACAACTCACTTGTGTTGTACTCGTGCATATGACATCAACGCATAAAACCAGGCTCGGATGCCACTGTTGGGTAACGTAAAAAATTTTCCTACGAACACGCAAGACCATGGTGATGGCATAGCAACGAGAGGGGAGAGTGTCCGCCCGTACCCTCGTGAGACCGAAAGCGAAGCGTTATATCAACGCGGTTGATGTAGTCGACGTCTTCACGATCCGACCGATCCAAGCACCGTTACTCGGCACCTCCGAGTTCTTAGCACACGTTCAGCTCGATGGCGATCCCCGGCTCCGATCCAGCAAAGCGCCGGGAGGAGTTCTGTCAAGACGACGGCGTGGTGGCGATCTTGATGTTCTACCGTCGCAGGGCTTCGCCTAAGCACCGCTACAATATGACCGAGGTGGAATATGGTGGAGGGGGCACCGCACACGGCTAAGGAACGATCACGAAGATCAACTTGTGTGTCCTAGGGTGCCCCCTGCTCCCGTATATAAAGGAGCAAGGGGAGGGCGGCCGGCCCTTGGGCGACTAGGAGGGGGGAGTCCTCCTCCTAGTAGGAGTAGGACTCCCTTTCCTAGTCCTACTAGGAAGAGGGAAGGGGAAGGAAGAGAGAGGGAGAGGGGAGGGGGGCGCCCCCCCTCCTAGTCAGTCGGACTCCCCATGGGGGCGCGCCACCTCTGGTGCAGCCCTCTCTCCCTCTTGGCCCAATAAGGCCCATAACTTCCCCGGGGTTCCGTAACCCCTCCGCACTCCGGTTTTCTCCGAAACTTCCGGAACCTTTCCGTGTCCGAATATAACCATCCAATATATCAATCTTTATGTCTCGACCATTTGAGACTCCTCGTCATGTCCGTGATCACATCCGGGACTCGAACTCCTTGGTACATCAAAATACATAAACTCATAATATAACCGTCATTGAAACCTTAAGCGTGCGGACCCTACGGTTCGAGAACTATGTAGACATGACCTAGAACCATTCTCGGTCAATAACCAATAGCGGAACCTGGATGCCCATATTGGTTCCTACATATTCTACGAAGATCTTTATCGGTCAAACCGCATAACAACATCGTTGTTCCTTTGTCATCGGTATGTTACTTACCCGAGATTCGATCGTCGGTATCCAATACCTAATTTAATCTCGTTACCGGAAAGTCTCTTTACTCGTTCCGTAATACATCATCTCACAACTAACTCATTAGTTGCAATGCTTGCAAGGCTTATGTGATGTGTATTACCGAGAAGGCCCGAGATACCTCTCCGACAATTGGAGTGACAAATCCTAATCTTGATTCATGCCAACTCAACATATACTTTCGGAGACACTTGTAGAGTACCTTTATAATCACCCGATTACGTTGTGACGTTTGGTAGCACACAAAGTGTTCCTCCGTAAGCGGAGTTGCATAATCTCATAGTTGCAGGAACTTTGTATAAGTCATGAAGATAGCATAAGCAACATACTAAGCGATCAAGTGCTAAGCTAATGAAATGGGTCATGTCAATCACATCATTCTCCTAATGATGTGATCCCATTAATCAAATGACAACACATGTCTATGGTTAGGAAACATAACCATCTTGATTAATGAGCTATTCTAGTAGAGGCATACTAGTGACTATCTGTTTGTCTATGTATTCACACATGTATTATGTTTCCGGTTAATACAATTCTAGCATGAATAATAAACATTTATCATGATATAAGGAAATAAATAATAATTTTATTATTGCCTCTAGGGCATATTTCCTTCACTTAGAGCTAGCTGGTTCATGCGTAGTGGCCGAGGTCTAGGAGAGGGCCGTGGCCGTCAGGGTTGACGGCGTGGAGGCCGATCTGGTAGCCGGCCGGATCGTCAAGAGAGGCATGAGTACAGCAGGGCAGAAGATCTCAACATGAGAGGCTCAGGTAGGGGTGTAGTCCCGGACGCAGCGGATAATTATGTTGACATGGATGCCGCAAGCAGGAAGAGGTTTGCGGGAAAGGATCTAGGGGCCAACCAGCAACAATCTTCGAACACAGATGATACACGTAGTGTTGGCGACCAGCTAGCCATTGTTCATGTTACCAGTCCTCCGATTGTCAGGGAGCAGAAACGGACCAAGACAGGGTTCGAGCAAGGCGATGGAAACAACTCGGCAGTCAGAAATTTGACGGGCTCCTTCGAGGAGCAACGCCAGGCCCAATGAACACTCTCTGTTGGAACTGGCGTGGAGCGGGTAAACCTGCAGCGGTTCGAGAGCTTCGCGATTTTGCGAAGAAGTTTACCCCTACCCTCCTATGTATTGTTGAGACATAAATAGAAGGAAGTAGGGTAGAAGCTTTAGCTAGCTCGATAGGCTATGATAATGCATATGCAGTTGACAGCCAAGGCCGTAGTGGAGGCATTGGACTTTTCTGGAATAATGTAATAAAAATTGAAATTCTTGGTTATTCGTGTTATCATGTGGATGTATCTGTTGAGGAGGAAGGGGAGGACAAGTGGAGGCTGACATGCGTCTATGGTGAAGCCCAAACTCACCTACGTCACCAAACTTGGATAGTTCTTAAAAACATAAGTACTTTGAGCACGCTCCCATGGATCTGTATTGGTGATTTCAATGAAGTGTTACGTCCAAATGAGCATGAGGGAGTTGGACAGCGAAGCAATGCTCAGATCCAAGCTTTCATAGATACTATTGATATTTGCATGTTGATAGATTTGGGACACAAGGGACAGTTTTGGACCTTCGAGAAGAGTGTGGCAGGTGGTACCTACACTCAGTGGAGGTTGGATAGGGCCTTAGTCAACTCAGATTGGCTGGCAAGATTTCCCCTGGCCTCGATTACACATGAAACTGCAGCCACATCAGACCACCTTGCTCTGCTTCTAGATATTGGTCGAGCCAAGACTGAAAGACGGTAATATGAGTTCAAGTACGAGTCGATGTGGGAGACGCATGAGGTCCTGAATGATGCGGTTGCACAGGGCTGGGGCGCAGGTGCGCCTTGTTCCACGGTGGAAGAGATGAGAGGAAAGCTCGGTAACTTAGCAAAAGATTTGGGAAGATGGAGTAATGACACTTTCGACAGTGTATGGAAAGAGATTAAAGCCCTAAAAAGCAGATTGAAGAACTTCGAGGCGATCCCCTATGTACAGGCCCATCACATGCAGAACTGAAGGTTAATGAGCGGCTGATTGAACTTTATCATAGGGAGGAAATTATGTGGCATCAGCGGGAACGGATTGACTGGTTGACCGCAGGAGATAAAAACATAAAGTTCTTTCATATGAGAGCGAGTTCGAGATGAAAAAAGAACTTGATCAAAGCTCTACAAAATTCCTTGGGTGCCATAGTAGTGGACCCAGATGAGATGAAAAACTTAATACAACTGAAGGGGTGCAGGGCATAGATGAAGTGCTTAATCATGTGCCACGGAAAGTTTCGGAGGAGATGAATGCCATGTTGAACGCTGAATATACAAAGGAGGAGGTGAAAACAGCCCTGTTTCAGATGTTCCCCACCAAACCTCCGGGGCCGGATGGTTACCCAACGCACTTTTATCAGCATCATTGGGACATTTGTGGTGACGACGTGACGAGGGTGGTGCTGAGCATAGTCCGAGGAGAGCAAAGCCAGGAAAGTATTAATGACACAATTTTGGTTCTGATCCCAAAGGTTCTAACCCCACCTTACTCTCTCAGTTTCGACCCATCAGTCTGTGTAACGTAATCTACAAAATTGCGTCCAAAGTGGTAGCCAACAGACTTAAAGTTGTTTGCCTGACATAATATCTGAAAATCAGTCTGCTTTTGTACCGAGGAGATTCATCACTGATAATATCATATGTGCATATGAGCGCCTGCATTTCATGAAGAAGTCCAAATCCAAGGCTAACAGCTTGGACATATCTGAAGGCCATTATGGGCAAATTGGGTTTTTCTCAACAGTGGATTAACATAGTAATGGTATGGTTTCTTCAGTATCCTTTTCTGTTCTTTTTAATGGTGAGAAGCTCGAATCTTTCATACCAACCAGAGGTATCCGACAGGGAGACCCAATCTCCCCCTACTTATTCTTGATTGCAGCAGAGGGCCTATCGTGCCTCCAGAAATCCAGATCACAGTCATCACTTGCAGGTATAAAGGTGGCCCCAACAGCTCCATCCATAAACCACCTTTTGTTTGCAGATGACAGCCTACTACTTTTTAAGGCTAGTGTAGAGGGATCGGTTGCAGTGTCAAACCTATTGGAGCTTTATTGCAATGCTTCAGGACATTGTATAAATAATGACAAATCATCAATCTTCTTCAGTCCAGGTTGCCCGCTTCCTTTGAGGACAGAGATCAAAAACAGATTACATGTCCAGAATGAGTCCTTAAATGAGCATTATCTTGGCATGCCAACAGATGTTGGCTAGTCCAAGAACGGTACTTTTAAATATCTATGAGATCGGGTGTGGGAGAATATCAAAGGGTGGATGGAGAAATTACTTTCTGCAGCAGGGAAAGAGGTCTTGATCAAATCAGTCGCTCAGGCCATACCTATATATTCTATGTCTTGTTTTCGTTTGCCACGGGGTTTATGCGAAAGTATAACATCAATTATACGGCAGTTTTGGTGGGGCGGCAAGGAAGGAAAGAGAAAACCTAGTTGGGTGGCTTGGGACACTATGATCCAACCGAAGCATCTGGGAGGCCTAGACTTTTGTGATATGGAAATCTTTAACCTACTACTACTTGCCTAGCAAGCATGGAGAGTCTTGACGGAAGAATCATCATTAAGTGCTCAAATACTAAAGGCAGTTTATTTCCCACAATGCAATCTTTTGGAGGCAGAGTTGGGATCACGCCCATCACAGATTTGGCAAGCAATTTTAGATGGGAGAGATATCTTAGCCCAAGGCCTTGTTCGAAGGATTGGGGATGGGGACACCACATACATATGGAGGAATAATTGGATCCCCTGGGAGAGATATCTTAGCCCAAGGCCTTGTTCGAAGGATTGGGATGGGGACACCACATACATATGGAGGAATAATTGGATCCCCCGAGATAGTTTCAAGAGGCCATTAGTGTCCTTAGTTCCTAATCCGCCAGAAGAAGTGGCAGAACTGCTTGAAAATACTTCGGTGCAGTGGAAGAAGGGGCTGATCCGCACTGTTTTTACTCCTTTTGACGCCGAAGAGATCCTTAAAATACTAGTTTGCACTAGGAGGTTGCCGGACTTCTGGGCATGGCATGAAGAAAGCAGAGGGGTATTTACTGTTCGCTCGGCTTATCGGATGATCTTGAGAACGAGGACGAGCAGGGAGAGCTGGTGGAACGGCAGTGAGGGCTCATCCACAGGGCAGGAGGATAAGATATGGAGCGCTTTGTGGCACATCCAGGTTCCTTCCAAACTTCGCATGTTTCTCCGGCGTCTCGCTAGACATTCTATGCCAACTGGGGAGGTTTTTCATCATCGTCATATGGCTGACACGGACTCATGTCCGCTGTGTGGAGCGAGGGATACATGGAGGCATGCGCTACTGACCTGTGCGTTGTCTAGGAGTGTTTGGGCCTTGGCACCCGAGGATGTGGTCGAGAAGCTCATTGAACACTAGCAAGAGAGTGCCAAACACTGGCTATTTTCCTTGCATGTGAACCTGGATGGGAAGTAATTCATTCGAGTGGTAATCACGGCTTGGGCAATATGGGGATCCAGAAGGAAGGCTACTCACGAGGACATATTCAAGTCTCCACAGCAACTGATGCATTCATACGGAGCTTTATTTCAGAGTTGGATTTCATAAACAGGAGAAGCCAAAACCAGAGTGGACAGCGACCGGTCCGATCATCCTCTTGGCAGCCACCGTTACCAGGAAGTGCAAAAATTAATGTTGACGGAGCAGTTTCGAGGAGGGGGAGGCACGGGACAGCAGCAGTGATTTGTAGGGATCAGAATGGTGTCTTTCTGGGGGCATCGACGATGGTTTTCAAGCACATTACCGACCCCCCCCCCCACACACACACACACACTTGAAGCGCTGGCTCTGAGGGAAGCTTTGGCACTTGCTGATGATCTTTATATTCGGCGTGCCCATATTGCCTCGGATTGCAAGGTGGTAATCGATGACATACAACGTGACAGCCGCGCTTCTTATGGAGCGGTTTTGAAGGAGGTGTTAGATAGATCGTCTTCTTATATTTCTTGTGATATAGTTCATGAATTTAGAAGCTCAAACTTTAAAGCTCACAATCTAGCGAAACATTCTCTTACTCTTGGATTGGGCCGCCATGTTTGGTTAGGCCAACCCGGAGATCTTCCCTTCGTCCCTGTAAACATTGTGACGGGTTAATAAAGTTTCGCGAGGTTGTCTAAAAAAAACCTACTGAATGCGAGTCACAAACGGTTTTTCAGTTAGTTAACAAATAGCAACACATGAGAAGCTTTTTTGAGATAAGCTACAGAGGTAAGCAACAATTTTTCAACCAGTTAACAAACAGTAGCACAACAGTTTTTCAGTCACTTGATCTCTGTCCAATTTTTTCTCCCTTGTTGCAGTTCACCGTTGTATTCGACCTGGGAACCTACATACATATTTTCATCTATGATATTTCAACATCTTGTATGCTTCCAATCTGTTAATTTAATTTTACTTATAAATGGCACAAACTTCTAGATCATTTCTTTCGCCAGAGACCTCATTGGCATATCTCAAGAGGATGCTATTATCTGCATCAGCGACGACGACGGTGAGCTGGCAGCCCACACCAAGCAACCTACAGGCTCTACACATGTTATATGCTAATAAATGGTACACCTACTTCACTGTACAACATTCTCCTATTCATAGTGGCCTAAGATTGTAGAATTATTTAGCTTCATATTTTGCGTCTCATAAAAGAACACAATTAGGTTATGAAATCAATTTTTTCCTACTTCTAAAATGATTTTGTTTTATTGGCTGCTAATAATTATGTTTCTAAATAGAATCCCGTTGTTGTTTATTATATATGTAGGTTGATTTAAACAAGATAATGATCATTTTTTCCTCTCTCTAGATCCAGGGAAAATTGTATTGTATATTCTTTGAAGAACTATCGACGCATATTTGGCAGCTTTTGAATCCTATGAACAACTTGATGGTTCAATATGTTTCAATTTTGTATAATTTCTGCATATCCAATAAAAGAAAGTATTGTGCTATCTTTGGGCAGTACAATATCTAATAAAGTTGTGATTTTGATTGTGTATCACTACAAGTTGTTGTTGAGAAGTCTAAAACATATAAGGGGAAACCTAAGAAAAAACTTTGAACCCCAAAGTTAACAAAGCTGATAATATATTTCTCTCATTATAACTAACTTGGCCATAGAGAAATATTTAGGTTCCGATGTTCTGCTTGCCATCTGATCCATCGCTAGCTAGATGTTCTGCCATTGTCACTCCAGAGCAGTTCTCTTCCACAACAAGTTCAGTCTATCCTAGATCTTGGTCCTCTCTGGTTCCTTTGACAATGACCTCAATACCATCGAAGCTAGGCCACAGGTACTAAGAAATAACACATGCTCTCTTGTTTGCTACTTCCCCTAAAGCGATGCGTTGCTGAAATGGTGAAACCTCTTGCATTTCTGAAACAGTGAGACCTCTTGCATTACCCGAATAGATGATCACATCACTTGTAGGATGAGTATAGGCTAATTTTTTTTGGATCCATCTTATATGAGTACATTTTGCTTATCACACAACACACGGCACATGTAAATCTAGAAGTATGGTTGATTCTTGTTGTGAACTATGAGCTTTTTTATTTTGAGGGAATTGTGAACTATGAGCTCCTAGGTTAGCTATGAATAGGCTTTTTAGTTGGTCGTGTACATATGTATAGGCTCATTGGCGGCACCTAAACCAGTCACTTGTATGTATTGACCCATGTGATTTTTGCTTAGATGGGAGTTGCTTTGTTGTCGCAGAAGACACACAGTGAAATATACATTTTACTCATATCAGATGCTATTTGTGGTAGTTCGAGCAAGCTATTAGTTTGTAATTCACTGAAAATGATTTCATCTTTCACAAAAGGACATAAAAGTACCACTAGCATTTATGTTCTGGTTCATATCGACATATTAACTCAGCAAATGCTTAGAGTACAAAAGTAAACAGGTTTGTCTTGCTTTCGGTAAATGAAAGCTAGCCTTATAGTGAACCATTTCACCTGTGCAGGATGCATACATGAGTTCTACACAAGATGCACCCTTTACCTTGAGAAATCTGTTTTGTTGTCTGACAACAAAAAACTGTTGTTTGCTTTTGTAGTGTTGAACCTGGGATGAATGATTGTTTCTTATAGGCTGGTGTTTTCAAAAGTGCAAAGGCACCACAAACTATGTCAACAAAAAGGCGCAGAGATCCTAGAGACATAGGAAATAAGAGTACATCTGATTCAGATGGGGAGAATGGCTCGATTGCCCTGATAGCTCTATCGAGAGTAGAAAATAAACCCAAAGACAAGGATGAGATCCAAAAGAAACAGATTGGTTTGCTACATAGCGGGTCGACAAGCTCCAAAAGAAACAGATTGGTTTGCTAAAGCAACTTGTAGAGAAAGAGGAGGCTTTGAGGTCTGCCGAGAGTGTTGTCGTATATTCGACAATTTTTGGGTTGAGACGCAAAGTTGTTGAGAAAGAAGCTTTGATCAAATATGCCAATTCTCACCACCACCACCACAACAAGCATCACCACGATGAGATCCAACGGCTGCTACCGAAGGAACTCGAGCCAAAGGGTATGATGCCTCTCTAATTTCTCCTTCTTTGATGTATAAAGGAATTTATACTGCTATGTGTTGGAGGCAAGGAGTCAACAATTCTGAACTTTAATGGGGTATATATAAATTATGTTTCCTCCAAGATGGATGTTATTGTCTTTTAGCCAGGTAGGTTAGGACCCAATCAACCACCTTAATGGTCTTAGGTGGAAGCGACCTAAATGCAGGCTACATTCCTTCAATGTCATTCATTTTTTTCTTAGGAATAACTGCAAAATTACTTGGAATTAAGTTGGGCAGCCATTTTAACATTTGCAAACATCAGTGGTAACTGCCTTTTGTACAAGGCACATTATATCCATTTTCACTATTAAAGTTCCTGATGACATGCATACATCTTGCTGTTTGGAAACTGCTTCTTGGGAATAATATTGGGTCTTTCCTGAGATGGTTTACTGTATTAATGCCTTGAAATCATTAAGCCAGTAATAAGTTTGCATTTGATCACATTGAGGTAACATTCTAATTTGTGCCATCACAGCTTCAGAAGGTGGGTGAAACCTGAAGGATCACGGGATCTACACCTCTTGGTGCAAACAACCTTTCACTTTTGATATTTATTTTCTATTGAAACTGCAAAATGTCGTTCTAGGGCTGGATGTCTAAATGTTGATATCAGCATGCTTGTAAATTTATACCATGAATCATTTTTGTGCTGCTACTTTTCTTCTAGAATGTGCATCTCTTTAGTCCAAATTGTCGTAATGTGCATTGTATTTCTACTACTTTATCTTATTGTTACGTTTGCATCTGCCATTGCTTTCATAGTCTGCATTGTAGCTCGGATCTGAAGCATATCATTGCTTGCATGAACCTATATGACTCATATCGCATAAAACTAATCAGAAGGAGCGCCCTCCCAGCTGGCAACGCCCAACTACCTCTCAGGAGGCCCGCAATGGCGGCCCCCAACCACTAGTCATAATACAAGCTGGTTGTATAATACCCCCTCCGTCCAAAAATACTTGTCATCAAAATGGATAAAAAGAGATGTATCTAAAACTAAAATACGTCTAGATACATCCCTTTTATTCATTTTGATGACAAGTATTTCCTCATGGAGGGAGTAAGTGCACGGATCACGTGGGAGTGGACGGAGCTGATTTCCTCCTCACGTGGCTGCATGTCCGATTTAAGGTACCTAGATTCTAACTTGAAGGCCCAGTTTGCATTAGCTATCATTCACATCACGGTTTTGTCTTTTTTATTTCAAAACATGTATTTTGAATTTCGATCTAAAAATTTATACCATGTTAGATTTGTTTTGTACTTGCATGGTCACAAAAACTCCATGATTTCTTTACGGTTCTAAGTTACAGAGATCGGGTGCACTGGTAGCACCAGATACGTTCCTGGAGGACATATGCTCTTCTGTGTGTGTTGTCTTTGCTCAATAAACCATTCATAAGATTTGCAGTTTATCTGTTGCTACAGTTAAATAAAATTATACATGACACAAACAAAATCTAGAGCTTCTTGGACTAGCACCATAGCCTACTAGTCTGCCGTAAGTTATACTATGTGATTGTCGCAGCATTAGTTCCATTTTTGTCTAGCTTTCAAATGACTGAAAATTAACTTGCTTTGCATAAAGTATATGTACATACCATCATATCTCATTGGAATTTAACTTTGACATCAATAAGAGATCAAATATCAAACCGCGGTTTGAAAAACAAAACGAAACTACCAGATCAGATGACACGTCAACTATGAATTGTTAGCAAGGGATACTTCCAAGAGTTCATGTATTTTACACTAACGTGGAAAATCGGCGCAAGATAAAACTACAGTGACCAAATGAAACCTTCAAGATGCCTGCAGCAGCTCGTTGATATCATATCCCTGCAACTGAAACACAAAACACAAAGAACTTCAATTAGTTTTATAAAGTACTTCTATGTTTTTTTCCACAAAAGGCAGGAGCTC
This sequence comes from Aegilops longissima, assembly GCA_021605205.1. NCBI lineage: Eukaryota > Viridiplantae > Streptophyta > Magnoliopsida > Poales > Poaceae > Aegilops > Aegilops longissima. Next base: position 143,189,851 of record CM038682.1, on the reverse strand, counting down.
TGGCAATCAGTATAAGATGACAATATTTATGTACAGAAGAGGATCGAGGGCCAGCATGAGATGGGAGGTGAAAACGAGCGACGCCAAAAAACACCCTAAGTGTCAGAGCAGAGTGATCAAGGACCAGGGTGTCGGGGGAGTGAAAACAAGCGAAGCAAAGAAACACCCTAAGCCACGATGCGTGCAACCACATTGCAGGTGGGTAAAAAGGGCAAATGGGTATCAGTTGTACAACATATGATGACAAAAAGATAATATATACCTGAAGAACGGTTAGTGACAATATTACTCAAACTGACGGAATATTACAGATCAATATCACTGAACTGAATAACATATGGATTTTGAAGCCGACAGAGGGATGGAGGAAACCAACTTTAGGAATATTACTGATCAACGTTGATGCTGCTTAAGATAGGGATTCAGGCTATGGAAGAACAGGGGTGGTGATTAGAGACTGTCATGGAAACTATATTGCAAGTCCTCACAAATATCTTATGCATGTAGTACACGCAGCAACGGCAGAAGCATATGCATTCAGAGGGATTGCTGCTAGCACAGCATATCAGTATAAATGTTTTTACGGTCCAAACAGACTGCATGCAAGTGGTTGAAACAATGCAAGATGGTGGCTTCTTGGCAACAGCATCATCAACGATATATGGAGATTACAACAATATCTTTAACAGGTTTTGATAGGGTTCTGGTAGAACATCGTAATCGGGAGGCCAATGTCATAGCGCACAAGCTAGCAAGGAATGCTTTTGTTACTCATAGTTCTTGTATCTGGGACGATGATCCCCTAGTTTTATCCTTGAATTGCTCGTGAACAATGTAACTATTTTTTCAAATCGATAAAGCTAGCCGAATGACATTTCCTAAAAAAAAAGGGTGCGCGGGAGTGAAAACAAGCGACTCCAAAGATACACCTTAAGCCACGCTGTGTGAAACCACATTGCATATGGACAAAAAAAGGACAAATGGCCATCAGTTGTACAACAAAAAGGTGACATAAAGATAATATATACCTGAAGAAAGGTTAGTAATAATATTACTCCGGAATTCCAAGCAGCATGAATTGTGATAGGAGTAAGAAAAGATTCTGACTTTGAGAATATGAAAATCCCAGTGCCACACCTGTGCACATTCAACAGATGGAAAAGATAGTCACGTCCACGCTGTCAAATCATGTAACACAAGTTACACAAACATATCAACATATGGCCTCACAACTGTTTGTGATTTGTTCGATTCTAGGCAACACCGAACTAGTAACCATGCTGAGGGCTTGTTTTTTTTGGGGGGGGTGGGGAGGGGGGGTTCAGCATTCTGCAGTTTTTGTGCAGTATCCTGCCAAGTTACTGCTAATGTAGTCACTTACCAAGCACAAAAAGTTGGGGAAACTCTCCTGGTGTAAGATGAGCAAAGGCAAACACCACAGCTGTGATCAGAACAGATACTGGCGTTGAAAACCTGTATAAGAAACAAATTATATTATATCTTTTATGGTACAAGTGCAGATGCACCAACCTACAGTTCAACATTTCTAGTAAAAGCACAGGAAATCCCTTGAAAAGGAGCATTAATAAGTTTCTGGACCAAGAAAAAGGTATGCATATTTACCACATAGTCAAGGATACCATTAGAAATCCTCTAAACACAGTTTCCTCCAAAATTGGTGCAAGAACTCCAGTGATGCCCAGCAGACAGGCAGTGCTACAAATGAAGAAAAATAAAATCAAGAAGTCAAATAAGTTTACCTACTCTTACCAGTAAGCCCCACAAGCCATACCTTATATTCGACGAGCCAATCAGTGGCAATAGAAGGACTAGCGAGTCAGTCTGAAAGAAGATGTTCGACAAGTAAATAAGTGAGGGTGAGATGTAAGTTGTTTTTCTTGATAAAATGTGAAATGTATAGTAAAATAACATGGACATCGTCATCTGAAATTGGGTACATCTAAACCTGAATTTGTATCTTATCGAAAAATCATATATATGATTCCAAAATTAAATAGATAAAATGTTCAGTGCATGTAGGTGACTGGTAGGAATACACACGTATGAATTTTGGTGAAAATGTATGGTAGCCTGTCATCTATGCTTACTGCAAATTTTGGATGTGTCCATGTGCAGAAAATGCGGTCTAATTCTAACACGCTGGGATTTTACATTCATCTGATATATAAAATACTCTAGTCTGTACGTTTATTATATCATGGATATCATAAAACTACAGACACCTATCCGAGTCTTCACAACCTTCTTCCAACAGAGGCTGTTATGCAGGAACATCAAGCATACGTCAACTGAACACGAAATTCCCAGTGGTGGAATGGTATGCGCTGCCAGAGAACTAAATACAGGAAATTAAGACATGCCAAAGAAATGGCTAACAAAGAAACCATTTAGCAAATTGCAGTAATTTTATTCTTGAAAAGTTCTATAAATCAGTAGAAAAATCCAAGATAACAATAAAATGTACTTCCCTTGTATTAAAGTATAAGACTTTTTACAGTTTGAACTGCAATAATGTCTTATATTTTGATACAAAGGGAGTAGTTGATAAATCTCTTACATACCTCTCCTAATTAAGAAGATGTCAGCGACAAACAAGATAAATGCTGCAAAGAAGGAGCATCACCATCGCACGGGGTCAGGTGGCTACCTCAAAGCCTGGCCGTTGTGGGACAAGGCTGAGAGTGACCTGATTGCTAAAAGGGTCGAACCAGAGACATTGAACTGGCCAGACCGTTCAAGGACTTGGTTCTTCGGGGTTGGGGAACTTTGGACCTGAAACAGGGAAGTGCTGTTGGACGGACGAGCAACTTGCGACACCCATCACGAAGCTTCAGGCAGCAATCAAGGCAATGCAGGAAGGGACGTTCGTTCCCGACAGAGAGAACGACGAGCTCACACAGGCCCTCGGGAATCCTGAGCACCCTGGACGAACACGAGGCACGCCAGGTTCCGTTGCGTGGAAGGTTGGGTTTCCCAACGCAGGCAGTTACAAAACCCAAGAGAGGAGGAGGAAAGTGGAGCTGAGCGAACTGCAGAAGCTGAATGCAAGGGTACGAAAGCTAGAGGAATGACAAGCTGTTGAGAACCACCGAGATCCTGCCCAAGCTACCCCGCCATCTCAGCGGAGAAGCAGCGTAGCTTCCACCGAGCTCGTTCAGTAGCCTGACTCCTAGATACCCCGTGGATGCTATCACGGAGTCACACCAGTGCCAGCTTATGACGCAATGGCAGAACCTCAAAGTCAAGGCGGATGTCGGCTCTGTGTTCCCTCCTGAACCCGACGCAACTTTTCACTGCCTTCCGATTCCACAAGGCTATGCTGTTATGATGGTGGATGAAATAACGGAGGGATTTGAGGATCTCCAGCTTGACCACCCTACAGGTGAAGGGGAGACTCAGCTGAGTCTTGCTCTGAAGGACTCCATGTCTATGGCGTAAGGAGCACATCAAGCTTCTGAACTTCATGCCTCCGCCTCCTCCTCCTCCTCCGGCAAGTCAGCTGGGCACTCTGCCTCCTCCTCCGGCGAGTGATCAGGGAACTTCGCATCCTGCTCCGGTGCATGAGGGCAGCACTCAGCCTCTTTCTCCGCCTGCTCCGGCGCATCCGAGCAGCCCGCCTCCTCCTTCGCCTCGTCGGCAATGGCAGAACACAGACGCCGCCGCTCCGGCTGCTCCGGCGCGTCGGACCACTCCGCCTCCTTCTACCACTCGTCAGCATCAACGGAAGAGAGCCGCCGCCGCTCCGGCGTCTAGCAGTACAGCTAGAGGCGGGAGGCAATACAAATTCGATCCATCTATCAAGCCTGTAGAGAAGTTACCATACGAGATGACCGTGGAGGAAAACGAGCATATCGTTCAAGCCCAAGTGAAGGACTTCTTTGAAACGAAAAGCTATGAAACATCCACCTCCGGAGGAGAAGATAGATCCGGTGAAAGCGAAGCGCACTCTCAATGCCCTGAAGCGACCACCACCGTGTTCGCTGGATATCAACCATCTCCGCTGTCTTAAAAAGACATTGCAAGAAGCGCGTCAGTCGGGAAGTACTTCAACTGACAAAAGGTTAAAAGAACGAAGAAGTGGGAAGAAAATTCCCCAGCTCGGAGAACAGGAGAACCAATCATTTCCCCCGCTCAAGGTGTCTAGCGATATCGTCGCAAATCAGCCGCTGCTGCCCGGTTTCACTATTGGTGATTACCTGCCCGACGATGTAGAATTTGAAACAATGGAGGTGGACGAATTCAAATACCATTATGGGAAGCCTCTGGTCAAAGATACTCTTGCTCTAACAACGATGATGCGAAGATTCCATGACTGGTACATGAAAACCTGCAGCAAGTCTGGGAAGGATGCTTTGTCGATGCTGATTAAAGAGGACGATGACTACATTGGCCAAGAACGGTTAACTGTTGATTTTGACGAGTTTTTCCAGTTCTACAATCAAAAGGCCCTCGACAAATCACTTGTGGCTTGCTACTGTCCGTAAGTACTACTTTCTGTAATTAAGTCTCTATATATATAGCTCAATTCTTTCATTGCATGTATATATAATTATCCTTATTATATTATGCAGATTGAAGATCGTCGAATGCAGAAAAGCATAAATCTATGACATTGGGTTCATTAACCCAAATGTCATACATGTATACACGGTCAAAAAAAAGCCGAAGAGACCGAGGACAACTTGCTCAAGTCGTTGCTCAAAAATCAAACCAAAGATACAATACTCTTTCCTTATAACTTCAAGTGAGTGTTACACATATTCGGTTTCCCTTATTACTCGAGGTTGTAGTTATGTAACTGATGAGTTGTGCATGTATGCGCAGCTTCCACTTTATTCTCCTAGTGATTAAGCTTGAGAAGGGAGAAGCAACCGTCTTAGACTCGAGACAAAAAGATCCCGAGGACTATGCGGACATGAATGGAATGCTCCAGAAGTAATTTCAATCGATCATTATCTCACCATATCAGCAACTTTGTTCATTTCCTGATATCAAGTAATTATTTTCTTTGTCTGACAGAGTTTGGAAAAAGTTCACCGCAATTTCTCCGGGACTGCCGACCGAGCTGACATTTAAAAAACCGAAAGTAAGTACTATACCTAGTTCTGCGCATCTCCCATTGATTGTAGCTAATTTCATCAATACCATTTAGCATGCTTGCTTATCAGTTTGATTGGCCTCTATTTCTCGTACAGTGCTTGTGGCAGGAATAAGGAAATGATTTTTATGGATACTACGTTTGTGAGTTCATCTACAACGAGACGTCCAAGAATAAGCGAGGCTACACTGAAAAACAATATCAAGTGCGTAAGCAAAAATATTCATAATTGTATTTTATTACCATCATTTGTGTTGAGTTTCATTCATACACATGTATTGACCCTCTTCATCGATTTAGATCTGGCAGCTGCGGGATGAGCTCCTACCACATGATCGCACAAATGAAATTCAAGAGGAATTGGCGGGATTCTTTCTTGATCACGCCATCAAGAAATCCGGAGAATACCATGTGACACTTGACTTCAGACTTTAAGGATTGTAATAGATCTTATATTGTATATATGTAGCTAGTAGCGTCGGATAGATATGCGAAAACTTGTTGTTCGACCAATCTCTTGGAGAAGGAGAGGTCGATCACTTCTCTCTGTATTTGTTCATGACGATCTTCTGTACTTAATGGTTTCCTTCATTTTCTTACTAGCTAGCGTGTCAAGTCCTCTATACGTATAGTACAGTACGTAGCGTCGACCAAGCACGGAGATAAGAGAGGTCTCTTCTCCCTATTAGATAGCTAACACAATATATGAAACCCCTAATTAAATTGACCTCCAAAACCCCAAACCTCCCCCTTTAAAAAAACAAAAACCCCAGCCTTTGAACTGATGACGCGTGGATGCTTTTTGGTCCCGGTTGGTGTTACTAACCGGGACTAAAGGCCCTCGTGCCTGGGCAAGCCGCAGCAGCCACGTGGAGCCCCATCTGTCCCGGTTCGCGAGCGAACCGGGACTAAAGGTCATGGGGTTTAGTACCGACCCTTTAGTCCCGGTTCCAGAACCGGGACAAATGGGCATCTGGAACCGGGACAGATGGGCCTTTTTCTACTAGTGTTTACGCGCAACCAAGGTTGTTAGAATCGCGATTTTGAATCGAACTGGAGCTTCTATGGTAGGATCACAAATCGTAGAATCTTCATTATTAGGATCGTAAAAATGTAGATTCTAAGAACTAAAATCAGAGAATCATAGGGGTTAGTTTGGATCGTAATGTCGTAGAATCGTATAACAGAATTATATTATCAGGATCGTAAGGTCTTGCGGTGGGAGGTGAACTGCATCGACGAAGGATCAAGCCCAGAATTTTTTGTGTTCCGTGTGGCCATGAGGAAGCCATCTATCACAAGTTCTGGGCATGTCAGCATGCAACACTGTTTTAGAAAGTAATTATGTTGGAAAAGGGAGCTCCAGTGGTGATCCCACCGTTGTCTATTGGCTCCCGGAGCGCCCTATCTAACTGGATGCTTACTTGGCTTGGAGATGCAAGTGAAGAAGAAAAGGCTATGATGATACATGGGTTGTAAGGCCTTTGGCTTGTGAGAAATGACACAAAAAAGGAAAGTGGATATTTGATGCACATGTGGTAGCGAACTCGGTTTCGAGTTACATTGACGAATTAGTCTATTCAAGAGAAGAAGGCCAAGGCCTCTATACCGGTGTCGGTTGAGTAGTTCATGCCACCAAAATTAAGCTAGATTAAGGCGAATGTCGATGAAGATGTTTCAAAGTTTGGCGAGGAGGGAGGCGGGGGCATGATGCTACGTGATCATAACGAAGCGTTTAGTGGTGGAGCCGCTCATTTCTTCCCCATGACCGCAAACCCTGAGATGCTCACGTGCCGTCAGGCAGAGCTTTCATATATAGCTGGATAACAAGGTGGTAGTGTGGATGCTCAACGACCAGAACAAAAACCTTCCAGCTGCAAGTCCACTTATTGAGTAGATAAAGGAGATGCTTAAGGTGCACCTGGAAGTGAAGGTTAGTTGGAGGAGGCAGACGACCAATCGAGCTACTGATAAACTGACCAAGTTTGGAGTTAGCGATGAATTGTGTAAGGTGTGGCTTCTTGACCGACCAGACTTTCTCTTGCACGTAGTGTTGGATGAGATTCCGAATATAGTGTCATCCCATTAATCCTCAAAAAAGGTATCCACTTTTATCCTCATTATTCTCTGGCCTCGGGTTCGTTACCGAAAAAGGGTTTCCCCCCCTTTATATTAGAAAGCCAACATCAACACAACATCCGGACAGATCGATACAACACACACCACCACCGCACACAACACACACACCCAAGACATGATACAAAGGTGTCGAGCACCGTCCCCCAATGCCACCGCCAACCAAGCTAACTAAAAATGACAAAGGATAACCGCTCGAAGAGGACGGAGACCTCCACGACGAAACAAGGAGGGGGGATGCGGTCATGACAGAGCAGGGACTCCAGGACAGTGCCTCCTAGAAGGGGACGCCCGCGGATAGCCGCCACCGTACGATCCGTAGATCAAGTTTTCACCCGGAGTCACATGCGAGGGGTAGGAGCACCGCCACGGCGCCTTCTTGAAGGATGCGATGACCACGGGCGCCGCCGCCGTCGGCCAGTACAAGGACTGGGCAAGTGATGAACTCCGGCGCTCGCACCCCTCCGACATACCCTCGCTCTGCCAACCAGCCGCAACCAAGCCCCCCGCTAGGCCATGGTTGCCCGCCCACACCCGAGACGTAGGTTCCATCCAGGAACGCCACGCCTCCCGCTGCCAGGGCCGCCGCCCAACATCCAACACCCCCAAGATTATCCAAAAGGATCAACTTTGGACCAAGGGGACACACCAGACCGACGAGCCGCAGAATGTATCCCGCCTTGAAGATCGCTGGTGCTACAGCCGCCCGCACGCGGTCGGGGAAAGGGGGAGGTGGGGGAGCGGACGCATCCAGACCGACACACCCCTGTGCCGGTGACAGGGGCGCGAGCACGTCGGCTCCGCCCATCCCTCCAGCCCAATCCCTCCCCCCGGACACACCCCTGTACCGCCTCGGCGACCAGCGCAGAGCCGCGCAAGGCCACCAACAAAGCCCCAGCCACCGGCAAGGAGTGCCCACCAGGACCGCCGCCCACCCCCGAGGAAGCTCACCGGAGAGTCCAACCGCGCCACCGTCGCCGACCAGCCGGCGGGACGCCTGGAAACCGAGCAGCACGCCCACCTGCCACCGCCGCTGCGCCTCCGCCCCTACCAGCCATGGCCACGGCAAAGGCGGACGCCCGCAGCCCGCGCCGCCTAGGCCCATATCTGGCCGCACGCCGACAGGGTCAACGCCGCCGGAGCCCACCGCGCCCCACCACGCCTCAGCCCCTTCACGCAGCCACCCGCAGCCCGCGTCTCCGCCGCCTGCTGCTGCTGCCGCGCTGCCTTGCCCCGAGGAAAGCACCGCGCCGCCACCTGATCTTGGATCCCGCGACCGTCGTCCCGGGCTGGGGAAGGAGGAACACCCCGCCGCTGCCCGCGCTGGCAGGGCTTAGCCCACCAGCACGTAGGGGCGGTGGCGAGGGGAGGGAGGCACGAGGAGGGGGGCCGTGGGCGAGCTAGGTTCTCGGCGCCAAGGGAGCGTCGCGGGAGGGAGGGGGGCTTTCTCGGGTTCCTTCAATAAAGTAATCAAGAGCTCCAACTATTCTTCCTGCCTTGCCATGCTTTCTCCTTATGTCGTCGCTTTGATCTCTTCTCTCCTTTGCATATGGATAACAAGGCGCAAAACATACCCATCTTACCCTTTTAACGCAGATTGTAGGGTACGAACACTATTCTATAATGTTGCTTAATTCCCTTCCGCAAGGACGGACATATAGCTCCATCGGCTGATGCAGTTAGATGACTCATTGTCTCTTGCTCTGCAAGTAGATGAGCCAATTCACTTCAACACAAAATTTTCAACTTATTTGTACCATCCAACATTGCATTGAGATTTATGCTATAAACTAACTATATTGCATGGAAGTTTCTCATTTTCTTTCTCCCAAAAGGAAAAATAAATACAGGCTTCATACTTTCCAAATCAATAGAACTTTAGAACTACGATTTGTCAAAAAAACGTTAAGATTTTTGTGAGTTGTCTCTCCCAAAATGAAAAAAATACAGGCTTCATACTTTCCAAATCAATAAAACTCTAGAACTACAATCTGTCGAAAAACTTTAAGATTTTTGTGTGCCTCGTAAATACTTAAAACAATGTACATCTTAATAAAAAAGTCTCCTTTTATACAGCTATGTAAGACAAAAACCATCTGGTTTATTTTGCACACATTCTTAATTTAATGTTTTCTTGAGTCGAGAAGATTGAAGTCCATATGCTATCTAGTTTGGGAGAAAAAAAAAGAAAAACATAGATAAGGGGGTGTAGGACACCCACTTTTAGTTTTTTTTTTTTGAAAAGAAGGATTGCCCCTGACCTCTGCATCAAGTGATGCACACAATCATCTTTATTATATTATTCAATAGAGTCCGACAAAAATAAATGCAGGGATCAACCCAAAGCCACCTTCAAGACAATCAAAGTCACTACACTTACTAGCTGGATGATGTGCCCTGACCACACATCATCACGCACCAATCCGGTGGCCGCATCAAGCGGCCCCACTGCAAGCCGAGATCACCAATCTCGCTAGCAGATCCTCAGCGTGCATCGCATGCGCACGCTCCAGAATGTGCATATTAATTATGAGCCCATGCTCATCTACATCCGGTGAACAGTAAATTAAAAGAAAAAATACTACTCCCTCCGATCCATACTAATTAACGCACACTTAGTACAATTTTAGTAGTACAACTATGTACTAAGTGTGCGTCAATTAATAAGGATCAGAGAGAGTATAAAAAAATCATAAATAATCCGATTTGCATGGAAGATGTTTGAGTGCATGAGGTCCGTACTAATTTTCAGCGTATTCGGACGTCCGAGTAGCTCTTAGCAAAAGAAACCGGCCCGAACAATTCACAAGCAGTAAACTTTTTTCCGAGACCCCAAATTTGTAATTTTTGTTAAGAGCTACTTAGATGTTCAAATGCGCTGAAATTTGGTACGAACATCACGCACTCAAGCATCTTTCACTGCAAATGATTCGTTTATTTTTTATTTTTTTAGTATTATTTATGAATTTACTCTTCACTCCCGGGCTCAGAGCCCAGGAGCCAAAACACCACTGTCGTACATTTAATCACTATCTTATTCACAGATCACAAGTTCCTTGTGGCAACACATATGTAAGGGTGGAGGTTGGACTGGTTAGCAAAGCGTTGACTTCCGGAGCAGGATGCGTGTCCGTTTTGTGATCAAGAGGAAGAAACAACTGGCCACATCTTGCTTATGTGTGTTCTTGCGAGAACGGTGGTGTGCACCGCTCGGGGAAGGCAAGATTGGATACCTACGATCAACGTCAAACTTGGGCTGTGGTGTGCTAACAAGGAGGGAGAGGACCACAGGAGAAGGATGGATGGGCACTCATCATCATATGAATGTGGAAGTTGTGGAAGCATAGGAATGCAATCGTCTTTGATGGCGAGACACTATCGGTTACCCAGGTAATACGGACTATCGAGAGGGAAGGCCGCATATGGAAACAAGCAGGGCTACTCAAGGGTGATCTAGATAATTTCTTTGCAAGGTTGTGGATGTGGACTGAGCGAGAGTAGTTCTTATGCTGGTATGATGTATGGTGGATGAGTTGTTACATTGTTGGAATAGCTTCATGTGGAGGGCTTTTCACCCATTCTCCCTATAATATATGATACACATGCTTGTGTATATTCGAGAAACACATATATAAGGGGCGCTTGCGAGCCAAAAACCAACAAGCTAGCTAATACCTTGCAGCGAAGCTTCATAAAGAGATGCATGTGAATTTCACAAGAGAAAATAAAGTGGTGCTAGTCAGGACCACATGCTTTGTACTCATGGCCATGGCAAATAATTAATAACATTTGTTTAGTGGAACATTTTCTTCAAACATAAAATATAATAAAAGAGATAATGAAACAGTGCTATGCTTCTAGACAACCATGTTATATAAGATGGATAGAGCAGCGTAGACCAAACAACTATAGTTCTAAAGTGGAAGATAACAAGAAAGAGACACTACAAACCTTGCCATTATTCTGATGTGGCTTTTGAGCGAGAGCCAAACTGCAACTCATGGGATTGAGAGACATGGGGAACCGCTCATATGCGTATTGGTCGTCAGGACCTCCTCCTTTGCCTTGGCTCGAGGAACAAATTTTTGGGACTCCTACTCTGTTTGCCCCCAGTTCATATCTTCAACATGTACAGACGGTGATGGATTGTTACTGTTGTCATGCCCCGAAGGAATTCAGCACAGCAAGTACACGCTGTGCGCACATATACGTGGGATCCTAGAATAAAAACTGGCTTCTTTCTTGTTTGCTTTTTGTGTTGTACATTCTTGTTGTTTCGAAACCAGTATCAGTGGATTCTGTGCGATTATGCGGTAAACGCCTTGCCTATCCTGGCCGACGTGTTTCGTGTTATATAGATGGGTTGCAAGCCCAGATATGCATACAAGGTTGTTGAGGAGAAAATCTAGGAGTACATCTTGGAGGAGAAGAATACAAGAGATAAGAGAAGATAAAGATTACATGAGTATCCTGCCTAACAAGTCCTCCTCCTTCGGTTAGCATATTCAACAGCCTGTGCATAACATTATGTCACGTTTAACACCCTTCCTTAATCATAACTTCATCAAGTTGAGATTATGTTTGAAGTCTTTAAAACTTCTTGTGGGTAAAGCCTTGGTGAAACCATCTGCAACTTGGTCTTTGGAGTGAATGAACCGAATGTCTAAGAGTTTATTTGCAACTCTTTCTCGGACAAAATGAAAATTTATCTTAATGTGTTTTGTTTAGCATGAAAGACTGAATTTGCTGATAGATAGGTGGCACCTAGATTGTCACACCATAAGCATGGAGCTTTAGTGCTTTTCATGCCTAGTTCCTTCAAAATGGACTGCACACATATGATCTCTGTTGTTGCATTAGACAATGCCTTATATTCTGCTTCTGTGCTGGACCTAAAAACAGTTGCTTGCTTTCTTGCACACCAAGATATCAAGTTAGGTCCAAAGAATACAGCAAAGCCACCAGTTGAGCATCTGTCATCTAGATATCCTGCCCAGTCTGAATCAGAGAAAGCACTCATAAGTGTAGATGATGACTTGCCGTATTTTAGGCCAATGCTCAAGGTACTTTTCACATATCTTACTATACGCTTTGCAGCATTTAAGTGAACTATAGTGGGTGCATGAAGGAACTAACATACTTTGTTAATAGCAAATGAAATGTCTGGTCTGGTAAGTGTCAAGTACTGAAGTGCACCTACCAAGCTTATGTATTTTGCACTATCCTCTGAGTCCAGAAGCTCCTCTTCAACAAGAGATAACTTTTCTGTGCTAGACAAAGGAGTGGGTGCAGGCTTACAACTTTGCAGACCAGCCTTTTTTACTAGATCTGTGGCATACTTTTCTTGTGAGAGGTGAAGGCCATCCTTGTGCTGCTTGACCTCAATCCCAAGAAAATAGTGTAGATCCCCTAGATCCTTGAGAGCAAATTCTGCACTCAAATCTTTCAACAGTCATGTTATTGCTTCATCAGATGAGCTTGTTACAATAATATCATCAACATATATGAGAACAAATATGGATGTATTTGACTTGTTATAAATAAATAACAAAGCGTCAGACTTTGAAGGAGCGAAACCAAGTGCTTGCATCTTTTTACTGAGACGAGAATACTATGCTCCCGGGGCCTGTTTCAGTCCATACAAGGCTTTGTCAAGTTTGCACACATGAGAAGGTGCACGTGCATTCACAAACCCAGGAGGTTATTTCATGTAAACCTCTTCTTCCAAAACACCATGGAGGAACGTGTTCTGTACATCTAGCTGTCATAGACTCCATCCCCTGGACACAGCAATAGACAAAGCAAGACGAATGGTAGCAGCTTTAACAACCGGACTAAACGTGTCCTCATAGTCAATACCATACCGTTGCTTAAAGCCCTTTGCAACAAGTCTAGCCTTGTAGCGACCAATGGTTCCATCAGCTTTCATCTTTATCCTGAAGACCCACTTATAGTCAATAAGATTTTTACCTTGTTGTGGGGGAACCAGATGCCATGTTTTGTTTTTCTTAAGTGCCATGAATTCATCATGCATTGCCTTTCTCCAACTTGCATCGCCAAGTGCCTCTTCAAGAGTTTTGGGTTCTCCTGGTTCACCTATCAAACATACCAGCCCATATTTTGTAACATGTTTGTAATCAAAAGGTTTAATTACCCCTTGTTGTAGCTATGTACGAAGTGGAGTAGCAGCAACAGGAGCTTCTATAGAGACCGCTGGCACAGAAAATCCCAGGCCTGAGCCCGGCTGATCCTCTCCCGATCCCGAGGAGGATCCTTCTGTCACATCAGAGTTTGTGCCGGCCGTGGCTGACGCTTTTGCTGTCGAGGTCGGATCTTCTGCGGCTACCAACTGTTGTGTGAAGGGTGTTTGGGCCACAAAAGATCTGGGCCTGGGCATGTCATCATGGCCCAATGATTGCCTGGGCCCGTCATCTGGCCCCGCGTCTGGCTGGCGAACCGCGACGCGCTGCTTGTACACCTGCAGTAGGGCCTCAAACCGCGCGCGGCTCGGGCCAGCGCCAGCCTGCCATCTGGTGGATGGAGATTTGTGCGCATGAGGGGAGGCACCGCGGCCCACCAGGATCTGCCGCGTGGCTGGCGCGGAGCCGCCCGTGCGCCCACCTGCGGCTGTCGCGTCCACACGCCCGCATGCACCTGTTGCACCTGTCGTGGCAGGTTCGGTGCCAGGCGCTGCTCCCCGAGAAGATCGGTTGCGCTGCAGCTCACCAGATCCCGAGGACGAATTGTCCCCCAGGCCAGGGCACATAAAATATCAATCTGCTGCATTATCTTCTTCGTCATTTCCTACGATTTTTGCACTGCTGTTTTCTGCATCATCACAAGGCTCATGAAGGCTATTAAGAGGGTTAGTCAACATATGATCATCACAATTATTAATGCCCCCTTGATCATAGCCAGAGAGATGAGATGGTAGGAGCAAGATTTCTTTGCGTAGGAGAGCACCAGCGTTAGGATGGAGATCCGCAAAGGGGAACTTAGTCTCATCGAAAACAACATCAGGAGAGATGTATACCCGACCAGTAGAGATGTCAAGACACTTGACACCTTTGTGTTGAGCACTATACCCAAGAAACACACATTGCTTTGACCTAAACATGAGCTTGCAATTGTTGCAAGGGCGGAGATTTGGCAAACAAGCACAGCCAAAGACACGGAGAGACGTATAGTCTGGTTTGACATGGAGGAGACGCTCTATGGGTGTCTCATTGTTGATGACACGGCTAGGTAACATGTTGATAATGTGAACGGCTGTAAGAAAGGCCTCATCCCAGAATTTGAGAGGCATGGAGGCACCTGCTAGGAGAGCCAGACCGACTTCAACTATATGCCTATGCTTGGGTTCAGCTGACCCGTTTTGTTGGTGAGCGTGCGGGCAAGATACATGGTGAGATATACCTATATTTTCAAAGAAGGAATTGAGTTTCTCGTATCCCCCAATCGGATTGGATAGCTAAAATCTTACTTTCAAACTTTCTTTCAACGAGTGCTTGAAAGTTTTGAAACACTTGAAACACATCGGACCTTTTCTTAAGTAGATAGATCCATGAGAATTTGCTGTAGTCATCGATAAAACTCACATAATATGTGTGTCTGCCAACAGAGGAGGGAGCAGGGCCCCACACATCAGAAAAAATCAGTTGCAAAGGTTTGGTAGAGACACTGGTAGATATGGGATAAGGTAACTGATGACTCTTAGCACACTAACATGAATCACAAATAGTTTCAATATTGCGCTCGCCAACAAATGGGAGCTTGTTTTTCCTAAGCAATTTTTTAACCAAAGAAAAAAAGGCATGTCCTAAACGATCGTGTCATCGTGTGGACGAAAGCTTGATAGCACCACAAGCTTTCTTATTGAATCTTCTAAATTTCGGAATCAACAGGTAGAGCCCTCGAACACATCTACCTCAATAGAGGATTTTCCTCGTTGTCTGATCCTTGATCAAGAAAAAATAAGGATGAAACTCGAGAAAAACATGATTGGCAATAGCAATTCTATGAACGGAAAGGAGATTTTTGTGGGCACTAGGAACATGCAAGATTCTTTTGAGATGAATTTTTTGACTAGGGGTATTAAAAATTGAATGGCCAACGTGATGTATACCCATACCTTCTCCACTGGTCGTGTGGATTTGATCCTTGCCACGATATTTCTCCCTCATGGTGACCTTCTCGAGCTCATTGGTGATGTGGTTGGTGGCGCCACTGTCGACGTACCAATTCGTGTCAACTCCATAGGAGCCATAGGCCGCCGCGGCAACCTTTTCTTCATCTTGTGAGGAGTCATCATCCTCCTCATAGCGGTACTAGCAGTCCTTCGCCATATGACCAGGCTTGCCGCAGATTTGGCAGCGAGGCATGTCCGGACGAGATCTGTGGAGCCGCCACCGTGACATCCTTTTGAGCTGCCGAAGCGTACGCCGCCGCGAGAGTTGTTGGAGTAGCCACCGCCGCCGGATCCGGACCTCCCCTTGCCACGGGGAGAGCCACACGAACGAGGGGCGCCACCGCGGCCTCGTGAAGCAGCGGTTGCCGACTTGAAGCCGCCACCGGAGCCATGGTACTGCGCCATGCGCTGATCAAAGTTACTAAGCATGGCAAAAAGCTCATCAAGGGTTACCGGAGTGGCGCGGGCGTCCAAGGCAGAGACGAGGGGCTGGTAATCTTGGTCCAGCCCGTGGATGATGTAGGACATGAGCTCATCATCCTGGATGGCCTTGCCGGCCGTGGCGAGTTCATCGGCAAGACCTCTCATGGCAGTGAAGTAGGAGGCCACCGATTGATTTCCCTTCTACGCGTTGATCAGCGCCGTGCAGGTGTTGTTGACGTGGCTGAGTGACTGCGACAAGAACATGCTCACCATCGCCACTCAGAGCTCCCGCGCCGTGGTGATCGTTGTCACCGTGACGAGCACCTCCTTGGAGAGGTTTTGGAGCAGGTATCCAAGAACCTGCTAGTCCTCCCTCACCCAGATCGAATGAAGAGGATTCGACCCAGAGGTCTCCTTTTCGGCGGCGTCCTTGATGACAAGGACTTTGGCCGGTTCGGTTGCCGTGCCGTCGACGTACTGGAAGACGCCGGCGCCCCGTAGCTGCGGCGTGATCTGCGTTCGCCACATAACGTAGTTGGTGCGGGAGAGTTTCTCCATGACTCCACCGCCGAGCGTCAGTTGGAAGGAGGCGGAGCAAGACATGGCTGGTGCGCCCTTTTGGTGGAGGTGGACTAGCTAGATTGATGGAAGAAGATTGCTCTGTATACCATGTGCGATTATGCGGTAAATGGCTTGCCTATCCTGGCTGACGTGTTTCGTGTTATATAGGTGGGTTGCAAGCCTAGATATGCGTACAAGGTTGTTGAGGAGAAAATCTAGAAGTACATCTTGGAGGAGGAGAATACAAGAGATAACAGAAGATAAAGATTACATGAGTATCCTGCCTAACTACTCCTCCTCATTCTGTTAGCATATTCAACAGCCTGCGCATAACATTATGTCACGTTTAACAGATTCTGCTGTGCAAGAGAATCAGTCTGCCCCAGAAGCTTGCAGATACAGCTCCTCAGTCGATCGATCGATCTCGCCCACGGTCGTAACTAATAAAACCCTTCACGATCTCACCCTGCGCGGTCTCGGATCAGATGCTCCGCCGACCGAATTAACGAACCTCCGCGTGCGCCCTGTAAGGGATGGGATGGGAATCACTCAAACTAGCTTAGTTGCATACACGAATTCGATTCAGTGGCTGGGTTATAAAGGGGTAGCGATTACAAGACGCGGAAGAGCTATAGGGGAAGCTAGGGTTCTTGCCGCCGCCGGGTCCTTGATCCACTGGATGGCGATCCAGTCGGTGGGGTGGTCTTAAGTAGTGGTGCTTCGCCTGGTCGTCTCGCCTGGGCTTCACTTGGTCCACTCGGGCCCAATGACGCGGGTGTTCGGCCTGCGAGCCCGCGGTCCTGGTTGGGCAGCAGTGGCGTCACGCCCACTGCTGCCGTGTGGGCTTGGCCCGTCACTGGTGCTGGGTACGGCAGGGGCGTTGACATCCCCTCCTCCTTGGGATGAGGCTTGCCCCCAAGCCTCTGCACCAGGGAAGCGCGCTTGCAACGCCACCTTGTCCTCCCAAGTGTCTTCCAAAGCTGACGTGTTCGACCATCGTATCAAGACCTGCTCCACGAGTGTCCCGTTCTTCCGGCGCCAGCGTCGTTGCAGAACTGCGACTGGCACCACCGAAATGTCAGTAGGTTGAGGAAGAGCATCAGAGATTTGCGTACCCGGGCCAAGGCAGCGACGTAGCTGGGACACATGAAACACGGGGTGCACTTGCGAGTGCGCTGGCAGCTCCAATTTGTAGGCAACGTCATTTATCTTGGCGATGATCGGAAATGGGCCGTAGTACTTGAAGGAGAGCTTGTGGTTTGCCCTTCTCGCCACCGAGGTTTGTATATATGGCTGCAGCTTGAGATAGACAGGTTCACCCACCTCGAAGACGCGCGGTGACCGGCGTTTGTCAGCCTGCGCCTTCATGTGCTGTTGCGCTCGATGCAGGTGCTGCTGTAGGAGATCCTGGATCAGCGCTCGCTCGTCCAACCATGCTTGGAGTGACGGGACCGTGCAATCAGACGCGGGTGCCAGTCCCCATTGTCTTGGTTCGTACCCGAACATAGCTTTGAACGGAGACATGCCGATGCTCGAGTGGTACGAGGAGTTGTACCAGAACTGCGCCAAGCTCGATCTCTGCTCGTCGCCATGGATCCAACCGTGGAAGCCTTCCTCGACCGCCTCGACAACACGCTCAAAGCCCAGAACAAGGCCATCGCCGAGATCCAGGCGTCCACAGCCAAGATCGACGAACTCGTACACTGGCGACCCGATCTGGAGAAGCGCGTCTCCGATCTGGGCGACGCGGTGGCGGCGCTCCAACTGGCGCAGACCAAGGAAAGCGAGGGGAATCGAGCGCCCGCATCGAGCTACATCCCGCCAGCGACGATCGGCACCCATCTCGGGGCCGGGACCGGCGTGGCCGACGTTCCTCAAGGGCCAAATGGCCACGGCGTCTTCAACCTACCACGGGGGCCCCCGGCGGTGTCGTTTCAGACGCCGCCCCCGCCCCTGGCATCGGGTCAGTTCAATTCCCTGGCGCCATCCCCTTCCTCCTTGTCCCCCTTCGCGCATGCTAGTCAACTTCTCTCGGGGTTGGGCCAAACGCACCCGTCCATCTCGTTTCCTCAATTCACGGGCGACAACCCGAATTTGTGGAAAACATTGTGCGAGCAATACTTCCAGATGTTTGGAATTGTGCCGTCGTTTTGGGTCCCCATGGCAGCTCTAAATTTCTCGGGGGCAGCCTCTGTGTGGTTACAGTCCATTCAGAAACGACTTGGGGATTATGATTGGGATGCTTTTACCACCCTCCTTTGTACTCGTTTTGGGCGCGATCGGCATCAAACGCTGATAAGGCAGTTTTACACTGTCCGCCAGACGGGTTCGGTAGCGCAATACATAGAGCAATTTGAACTGATCATTAATCATCTCTCTTCATATTCTGACACAATTCATCCCTTCTATTTCTTGACCCGTTTTGTCGAGGGGCTCCGGAAGGACATACGAGCGGTGGTACTTGTCCAGAGGCCGCCGGATTTGGACACCGCGTGCGCGCTGGCCTTACTTCAGGAGGAAGTGGCCGACGGCGCCTTCGGCAACCTGCCGCGCCCACCGGACGCGGCGCCTCGCACGGGCGCGCCCCTGTCGTTGCCTCCTCCTCCGGCATGCCTGGTGCCTGCTGCACCTGCAGCGGATCGTCGGGGCACCGAGGCTGCTCGAGCGGACACGTCCAAGATCAAGGCCCTACGAGACTACCGCCGCGCGCGGGGGTTGTGTTTCAAGTGTGGAGAGCGCTGGGGACAAGATCATGTCTGCCCGACCACAGTCCAATTGCACGTGGTTGAAGAGATGCTCGAGCTATTCGGCATTGAAACCAGCAGCGAGGCCGAGGGGGAAATGCAACAAGTTCACGCAATTTCGCGCCGAGCTCTTGATGGTGGTGTGTCACCTAAAGCGTTCCAGTTGCTAGCAACCATGCAAGATCAAGATTTGCTCATTTTGGTGGACAGCGGGAGTTCCACATCGTTCATCAATCAGCGTTTGGCCGAACGCCTATCAGGGGCCCAAGCCATGCGCCAACCATGTCGAGTCAAAGTGGCTGATGGGGGTGAACTAGTCTGCTCGGCATCTATTCCAAATTGCCAGTGGTCGTCGCAAGGGCTGGAATTCGTCACGGATATGAAGATTCTGCCGCTCGGAGTGTATGACGCCATTCTGGGGATGGATTGGCTAGAGCAACACAGCACGATGACTGTGGATTGGAGGAACAAGCACTTGCGTATCCCAACAACTCTCGGACCAGCCAGTTTGTTCGGGCACGAAGCGCAGTCCAATCAGTGCCATGTCATCAACAGTGCTCAGCTGCAACAACTGCATCGACAGGGAGCTCTGTTGCACCTCTGTCTGCTCTACCCAATCAACGAGAAGACAAAGAGCTCGGTGCCCGAAGCCCCGGGGCTGCACCAGTTACTGGCAGAATTTGAGGATGTGTTTGAGGAACCACAGGGGCTACCTCCCCGTCGAGCTTGTGATCATAAGATTCCTCTCATGCCGGGGGCGCAACCTGTTAACATTAGACCTTATCGTCATAAGCCAGAACACAAGTCAGAAATCGAACGACAAGTCCAAGAACTGCTGCAGTCCGGAGTGATTCAGCGCAGCCACAGCACCTTCTCTTCTCCTGTCATATTGGTTAAGAAGAAAGACGGCACATGGCGAATGTGCGTCGATTACAGACACCTTAACGCAATGACGCACGTCAGCAAGTTTCCTGTTCCGATTATTGAAGAACTGTTGGATGAGTTGCACGGTGCAGTGTGGTTCTCCAAGCTGAATTTGCGCGCGGGGTACCATCAAATTCGTTTGGCTGAAGGGGAGGAATTTAAAACGGCTTTTCAAACCCACTCAGGCCATTACGAATTCAAAGTGCTTTCGTTTGGACTGGCGGGAGGGCCTGGTACCTTTAATGGAGCAATTACAGAAACGATGCACCCCCTCTTAAGGCACTGTGTCTTGCTTTTCTTCGACGACATCCTTGTTTTTAGCAAGACGTGGGCGGATCACTTAGCTCACCTCCGACAGGTCCTCGAACTTCTACGCAGAGACCAATGGAAAGTGAAGGAATCCAAGTGTGAGTTTGGGCAGCGACAGTTATCTTATTTGGGACATGTGATCAGCGGTGCAGGAGTGGCCACCGACCCAGGGAAGATTCAGGCAGTGGAAGCATGGCCAACGCCTACGGATGCGAAAGAGGTGCGCCGTTTCTTGGGATTGGCAGGGTATTACCGCAGATTTGTGCGTGGATTCGGCATCATAGCTCGCCCCCTGTTCAATCTTTTGAAGAAGGGCGTTCCGTTTGTCTGGACAGAGAACACCGACCAAGCTTTTGCCCTACTCAAAAAGCAGCTGGTGTCGGCGCCGGTGTTGGCAATGCCAGACTTTAGTAAACCTTTCACGATCGAGACTGACGCATGCGACAAAGGTATCGGGGCAGTTTTGCAACAGGAGGGGCACCCAATTGCATTCATGAGTAAAAGTTTGAGCCCTCGTTACCAGATGTAAGGGACGGGATGGGAATCACTCAAACTAGCTTAGTTGCATACATGAATTCGATTCAGTGGCTGGGTTACAGAGGGGTAGCGATTACAAGACGCGGAAGAGCTACAGGGGAAGCTAGGGTTCTTGCCGCCGCCGGGTCCTTGATCCACTGGATGGCGATCCAGTCGGTGGGGTGGTCTTAAGTAGTGGTGCTTCACCTGGTCGTCTCGCCTGGGCTTCACTTGGTCCACTCGGGCCCAATGACGCGGGTGTTCGGCCTGCGAGCCCGCGGTCCTGGTTGGGCAGCAGTGGCGTCACGCCCACTGCTGCCGTGTGGGCTTGGCCCGTCACTGGTGCTGGGTACGGCAGGGGCGTTGACACGCCCCTTCGACCCTCACGCTGTGTCGCTGCATGTACGTGCGAGAGCGACCGAGGAATTAACAGCGGATCGATTGAGGAGCCCAGTCCGGTGAGCATACAAAATCCAGGTCCTCCTATCTTATATCTTATATCTTATATTTACTAATTGGAGGCACCATACAAGACACCAAGTTTATCTTTGGAATTAAGAAATTTCAGCCATCCAATTTATATACGATGTGTGTGTAGCCGTTGGATTAAAAAAGGATCGAAAAAGAGTCCTGCTCTCCTATCCCACGCTGGTGAGTCCTCCTCCTCTTGGTCTCTATATGTTTGCCTAGAAAAAAACTGAGTCCTGCTCTCCTATCCATGTTTGTGAGTCCTCCTTCTCTTGGTCTCTCGATGTTTGCCTAGAAAAAAACTGAGCCTCATCTTTTCCTCACATTGGACACTATTATTCTCCATACATAGCTATCCTTCCTTCATCGTAATGCCCCACCTATCAAGTTCTCCCGATCTCTGCACCACGCCGCCGCCGTCCTCGCGACCTCCATCACCCAGTCTGATTCATCCTCTTCATCTTCTCTATGACACGGCTTTAATGGACTCTTTCACGGCCGTTGTCAAATCTGGAGGTTGCCGCCGCAGGCCGGCGCATCCACTTGAAGGCCAGCGTGGGCACTTAATTTCTCTGTTGCCCGTCTCGCCTCAGCCTTCCTTACTGCTGCGCCATCTCTTATCTTCTTCATGTTTACCAAGCTTTAAATCAGTTGAGCAGATGATACGCGACTGCAGCCAGGGCAAGCGAAGCACATCCTACTGGTGGGGACAACGAATAATTAGTCTGGCCGCTGCTGGCGCTGATGCCCTCTTGACAAAAACGGCAGTAACAATGGCACTCACCTCAGGTAATTGGTCCTCCTCAATAGATTTACAATTGTGTTCCTGAAGCTGTTTGTGAACAAAAATAGGGAACAATATATAGTAGTTGCAGGTGGTGCCGGGTTGCAGACCTTATGGCTCTGGATGCATTTTGTGTATCAATCATGTGCTAGACTAATATTTTTTTTAGGATCGCAGCATTATCCATCAAGTATTTTTCATTCTCCGTATGATACTTGATGTGTAATTGATTGTTGGGCTAAAGGTTTTAATCTTAATCATATTAGAGACCAATATCTTATAGCTAATCACGTATAGCTCTGCACATGTGCATGCATCATATAATTTTATCTTCCAGTGAGAGGGAAAATAAAAAAAGGTGTAAGAATATGAGTATGCATACATATGTATAATTAACAGCTTCAAATTTATATTTGGGCCTCTGACCAGTTCAATACTTATTTCTCGGTCGAACTTATAGATATTTGCAAGGTTACTTCTCTGTTTTTTGTTGTTGCGGAGTCTACAAACTACAGATCGTGGTTGTTATTGCTAACATTGTGCTCCCTTCATGTCCTCCAGATCATTCCCAAGTGAGAGATTCCTAGGATATTCAACATTGATGGAATTTAGTTCTGGACAAGGATACGAATTAATGATTACGAGCTGCAACCAATTCACTAGGTACCACAATGTTATGAATAGGGGATTGCGAAATGGTGAGCTGGGGATATTCAACAAGGTTTGAATTTAGTTCTCAATCTTCTGTATGTCAGTTAATTGGTCGCTACTTGCTGGAAAATCTGTCTTACGAGAATGTTAATTGTGCATTAATGATGCTTACAGCTGGTGTGCGGCATCATCAGCGGATTTACAGTCCGAACTCTTCCCCATGCAAAAATTACGAGGGGTTGTGCTGCAGTCTGCCCATATCCCCAAGTGCGTGATACTTCCCCTTTCTACTTGATCAGTATGCGTCCATCCTTATAGGTTAGTCAACAATTTCGTTTTTAGCTTCTTCAGACTTTAATACATTTTTGTGTGTCCGTAAAACAGTTGCAAGGCATATATAAGTGGAGATGTAGCTAGAAGAAATAAAAAATTGTCTTTCACATATATACTACCTTTCCCTAGAAGAAGAATCGCCATCTGGACTGGATAACTTATATCTTAGAAGATATGAATTCCAGTGTAATCATATCTATGCCCTTTCCTCCACGGTCGTTACCATTCAATTGCCCAATAATTATTTTTCTATTGAACGCGCAGGAGAAGACGCATCTACTCACCACCACGAGCCTCATGTGTCCCTTTCTTAAATAGGACTGGATGCTTCAGTTTATAATTTGTTCAGAAGAGCTCATGGCGTAATCTGTATTTAGCTTATACAATGTCCGAAGTCATCCATTTTTTGGGGGCGCAAAGAGAGGTATTTTTTAAAATCAGAGAGCATATATTTTTTCATGTAATCAAATGTAAAAGATGTTGTTAACTCTTTTGTCCCACAAATTATGTTCACATCTTAGAATCAATTTAAAATATGTTCTTCCTAGCTGTAAAGTACTAAACTACTCATTTTCTCAATTCTCCATATCACGTAATTATTGTTGAATAAGTCCATTGGATATCCGTTTATTTCCTGGCATGAATCACCAACAACATATCAAAAACCTAGAATGCATATATAGTAGCCAGCAGGTAGGAGGTATTGCTACATTTTACCTTAGGAGGAATTGCATGTTGGTGCAACTTTTTATATCTATTTTAGGTTTTCATTTCTTAATGTTACAAAGCAAGGCAACATGTACATTTACACCATGGTTTTTGTTTAGTCCAGTTCTGTTTTGTACTTTATAAAGTAGTGTGCGTCTCATGACACTAGCTTCCACTATGATGCATCTAATCATTATAGCAATTACAATATTTGATAGAAATTCCACTTGATCTATGGGATAGGGGAAATAATTAGTGAGTTCTGTTGGTGGAGTGAAGGAAGATATTACGATATTATACTAATGCTTTTTGCAAGGCTGTATTTGATAGTAAAAGATTTCGGTAATCGAAGAAAATTGTGACAGTTATGGGGCTTGATTATTTTGATAGTCACAACTGACAGAGGTGCAAGAGTGTGCGTAAGTTAATTATTTTGGGTGAAAAACGCATAGCCTAATTGTGTTTGTGATCTTCACTTTGTAAATCTTTTCAGCGTTTCCACTTTGATAATCTACAAATAGCATGCATGAAGAAACCATGTATTTCTGAACTTACAAAAGTTTCAGCTATGAATGGCAAAATTATAAGAAAGTAGTATGTGGTTTGTGGTTCTTTGTAAATAGAAAAATATTATTTGTTCCCACAATTGTATGGTTCCCGAAACAGTACTGATTGTTCTGCATAAATATTTTGGTTTTGGCATGAGCTATGGTCTCATGTCAAAGAAAACCTTCATAATCTATGAGGTACCAAAACACTATAATCATGTTGAATAAATTCAAATATTATTTGGGTGTATGGCTAAATTATTTTTGTGTGTTTTAGTAGTTAAGATTTCAACATATTAATACAAATAATATGAAGTATTAATTATTTATTTCTATATAATCAACATTTTCAAAAATAGTATACTAATGAGATATTATATGAACAACTAGCCCGTGCAGTCGCACGGGTTGACGACTAGTTGGAACTAACAAGAAACAATGAAAAGAAAAACAAAACTTACAAGAAGCCAATTTGGGTCATGGCTAAATCAGATTTGTACTTATCTTTGTGGTATCGCTTTAGATAAAGATCATGCTCAAACAAAAACTCAGTTTCATATTTTAGTGCTACGTATGTCGCCCGCCATCTTAGGATTTTGGATAGTACTTGTCATTGTAATATTGCTATGAAATTTATCCATTTTGTTTTGTATGCATCTCTTGGGATCCAGGTTCTATTCTCACCAAACTACTCCCTCCGTTCGGAATTGCTTGTCATAAAAATGGATATATTTACATCTAAAATACATCTAGATACATTCATTTCTTGGACGAGTAATTCCGAATGGAGGGAGTATAATGGAAGAACACCAAACCAGTTCACTAAGGTTCAAATAAAAAAGTAAACGAAGAAATAGATTGTTGCTACCTGTATAGCTAACATGACCTAGGGGAGCATACGTCGCAGCAATAGAAGTAAATAAGAAAGCCTAATAAATTGAACTAACACAAGACTATACATTACAGCAAATGACATGGCAGTGATTTCACATCAACCTGTTTTGTTCAATGTTCATCAGGGTGAGGTTGGTAAATTTCTACAATGTTCATGAATTTCTCATTTTTCTCATGATATTCATCATTATATTACCAGTTTCGCTAAATTCCTACCAGAGTTCAGTGGTGAGGTCGGTGGCAGGCAGAAGAGAGGAACGAAATTGAGAATTTCAGTTCGGGTGGAGGAAACAGCCAAGAGATTAGTGTGATCATACGAATGTGGTTGTGTCAAAGAGGGAGGTTAGTAAGGGGTGAGGGATTTCCCAGGTATATCTTTGCCTTGGGATGAAAGCTGAATCGATGGCGTACGGGTGGTCTGATGATTGATTCGCATAGGGCCACTGATAGGAAGTGTTCCCCAGATATAATGGGCGCTCGCCAACCAGTAACCTGTACCTAGATTTTACAAGAGAAAAATAAGGTGCTACTAGTCGGAAACCACATGTTCGTACTTATTGCCAAGTATAATAATTAATAGCCTTCTTTTAGCAGAAGATTTTTTCAAAAAAAAAGATAATGAATGATGCATATGCTTCCAGCCAACCATGTTATATAAGATGGACAGAGTGGCATAGACCAAACAACTATTGGTCTTACAAAGTGAAAGAGAACAAGAAAGAAGTACAAAGCTTGCCACGGCTCTGCTGTGGCCTTTGGATGAAAGCCAAACTGCAACTCGTGGGACTGAGAGACATGAGGAATTGCTAGTATGTGTATTGGTCATCACGACCTTCTCCTTTGCCATTGTGGTCTGCACCATGTAATTCTCCATCAATTACTGTTCTAAGCTAGGGTAAGTATCCTTGGCTCCAGGAACATGATTTTGGGACTCTGGCTACAAATGATGCAGCAGTTAGCTGGGCCACCTAGTCTATAGCTGGAGTTCGGCTCTAAATATCTTACTTGTCCGGAAGGAAATGGATAGATATTGTTGTCATATTCCGAAGGAATCCACCATATGCCGTGTGCACATGTATATGGATCCCATTCCTGAATAACAAACTAGCTTCTCATATCACTGGATTGTTGTTTTTTTTAGTTGTAGATTTTTCTTTTTTTTTGAAGCCCCGTACTGGTGGATTCTGTTGCAGAAGAGAATAATTCTGCCCCACATGCATACAGATGAGTCACTCGGTCGATCGATCGATCGATCTCGCCCCCGGCTGTCATAACTATCGAAAACCCCTCACTCCGCGGCCCCGGATCAGATCCTCCCCTGAACGAATTAAAAACCCTCACAGGCCGTACGCCTCCACACCTTTGACCCTCACACGGTGCATACGTACATATATGCAAGAGTAGCCGAGGAATTAACAGCGGTTCGACCGATCTATGGACGAACCGAGTCCTGTGAGCTTAGAAAATCCAAATCCTCCTATGGGAAGTAACAAGAAGTCATCTAGAAAAATGAATGACATGAATCCAATTTGTCTCATGGCTAAATTAGATTGGTAATTTATCTTTGCAATATTTTAGAATCTCTATATATAAGTCCAAGATTATGTAATAATTTTACATGTAAGATCATTGTTTTGTTGTGACATCTGTTGTTGTCAATCTATTATATGTGTCCTTTTAGGTTTGCTGAAACAGAACTTTAGTTTCATATTTTAGTGCTACATATGCCGCCCTAGGATTCTGGATTGTACTTGTCATTGTAACACTGCTATGAAATTAATTTATCCGTTTTATTTTGTACGCATCTCTTGGGAACCAGGTTCTATTCTTATCAAACTATAATTCAATAGCATCATACAAGTTTACTCAGCTTCAAATAAAAAGTAAACAAAAAAATAGGTTAGTGCTGCCTCAGCAAAGAAGGTAAAGAAGAAGCTTAACTTGAACTAACATGAGCCTATCCAGTACAAAAAAATGACATGGTAGTGGTTCACATCAAGCTGTATTTGTCATTGTTCGTTAGGGTGACGTGTCACGCCAGTACAACAGGAAGTTGCAAAAGGGTTGATGATAATTGTAGAATTTGAAGTTCTTTCTACTATGTTCATGAATTTCTCATTATTCTCATTATGTTCATCATTATTTTACCAAATTCAATAGAGTTTCTACACGAGCTCAGCGTTGAGGTGGGTCGCATGTAGGAGAGAGGGACATAGGTGAGAAATTTAGTTTGGGTGGGGAAAACGGGTGAGAGGTTAATGGGATCATGCAAATGTGGCTATGCCAAAGAGGGAGGTTAGAACGGGGTGAGGGGTTTCCTTGGTATATCTAGTCTGTGGGAGAAAGCTGAATCGATGGCGCACGATGGTCTGACGATTCATTCATATAGGAATATCGATAGGAAGTGTTTCCCTAGATATAGAGGGCGCTTGCCGACTAGAAACCCGTAAGCTTTTACCTTGCACCGAACCTTCATTAATACAGGCACCTAAATTTCACAAGAGAAAATAAAGTGATACTAGTTGGGAACCACATGGCTCGTACTTATGGCCATGGAAAATACTTCCTTTGTAAAGAAATATAAGAGCATTTAGATCACTAAAGTAGTGATCTAAATGCTCTTATATTTTTTTACGGAGGGAGTAGTTAATAACCTTCGTTTAGCAACACATTTTCTCAAAACAAAATATATAATGAACGATGCATATGCTTCCAGCCAACCATGTTATATAAGATGGACAGAGTAGCATTGACCAAACAGCTATTGTTCTTACAAAGTGGAATAGAACGGGAAAGAGGTACAAAGCTTGCCACGGCTGCCTTTTGATCAAAGCCAAATTGCAACTGAGAGGCATGAGGAATTGCTCGTATGCTTATTGGTCATCACGGCCTTCTCCTTTGCCGTTGTTGTCCGCATGGGTTGAACGTCCACCTATTGTTGTTCTAACCTAGGGTATGTAGTCTTAGCTCAAGGAACAGGCTCTTGGGACTCCGGCTACGACTGGATCGTTGCAGGCTGGGCCACCTAGTCTATAGCTTGAGTTCGGCCCTATATCTTCAACTTGTAGGGAAACTGGTCGATAGATAGTGTTGCTATATTCCCAAGGAATCCAATACACGCTGGGCGCACATTTGGGATACCATTCATCGAATCTCTTTCTCAAAGAAACTTGCTTCTCTTATCAGTTTAAAAAAAAATGGCTTCTCTTATCAGTCGATTCGTTTTTTAAGCTGTAGGTTCATGTTGTTTCGAAAGCTCATATCAGTGGGTTCTACTGTGGGAGAGAATTGTTCTTTTACAGAAAAGACACAACCCGAGCCCTACGTTCCGCGGATGCTTCAGAAAGCGCGCGTATCCAGCCGGATACTGCCCCGATACTCGGATACTGCCCGATACGGCCTGATACGTATCCCGTAAGTATCGCTCGATTTTTTGATTTTTAAAA
The DNA here is from genome assembly GCA_021605205.1 of Aegilops longissima. Classification (NCBI taxonomy): domain Eukaryota; kingdom Viridiplantae; phylum Streptophyta; class Magnoliopsida; order Poales; family Poaceae; genus Aegilops; species Aegilops longissima. Next base: position 143,161,099 of record CM038682.1, on the reverse strand, counting down.
AAGAAAATAATGTTTGATACTCCTAGGATGCGATACTTTTTGATACCTGAAACCCCTCGTTCGACGTGAAATCCCCTCAATAGTAAAGGTGCACCTTTTGAAGATACCCAACATGGGCATGAGTTCATGCCAAAACATGATTGTCAATGTTCGTGTTCAATTGAAAGGTGAGCAAGAGAGTCAATGCACTGATTGGAACAACTAACCCGGGAAAATCCCATTGCCAATTAATGAAAGAGGACCAAGTGCAAGAAAACAAAGAGAATAATCCTATTGAGGCATGCTTTGACCTAGAAGCTCTATTTTGTTTCCAATATTCTTAATAGTTAATATTTGTAATATCTATATATAGACGAATCGCTGTATCCATGTTTTCAGAAAATTGCGTATCGGGCGTATCCCCGTATCGCGTATCCGATACGTATCCACGTATCCGTGCAACGTAGCCCGAGCCCGAGAAGGGCTCGAGCATAGCCCGTCTTTGAATTAACAAAGCCATCAACCTGCCAGGATTACAGCGGAAACAGACCAAGCAACAAGGAAAGAAAATAAAGCAGGGATGCAACCCTGCAGCGGCCGATACAAGGAGCTAAAGGAAAGCACAAGCGCAACGATAAAATAAAAGGCTACAGCTTGAAGATCTAAGTTCTTGAGGGGAATCGCGCCACCGGAAGAGATCGCCCTGCACCCAAAGCCAACAAGATTGAAAGCCACCACCCACAGACGGGGGCCAACTCTTCACGCACAGGCTTGAGTGATGATGTGTCGTCGACAAGGAGAAACTATTCCCTGAGAGCAAGCTCGCCATAGATGTCAGGCCGTCGGAAAGCAAAGGGCGCGACCACTCCAACAAGCACATCGAACACAAGCAGCAGCCCACAATTGAAGCATGTCGTTGATGCAAGGCAAGGACCAAAGGCGTCCCAAGAAGACACGGCACTGATTTGAGCAACACAGCCACCAGGAGGAACCAGAGCTCGCCACGCCACCAACTCAGCACCGTCGCGTCCATGTCGCCGAAGAGGGGACCACTATCCCCTCTCGCCCAGGCCGTGGGCGTCGATCCGCTGGGCAGATAGAACCACATGGGGGAGAGCACGATGGCCATAGGAGGGAACCGGTCATCCATGGCGAAGAGTCACCACCGGAAGGAGAAGCCGCCGCCACCGGGAGCTCCCGAAGCTCGCAATAGCCTGCCCGCCTCCCCACAGACCCAAAACGGCGCCTTCAAAAAGGTAACAACGCTGCCATGGCGCCGCCGCCGCGCAAACCAAAGTTGTGGGCTTTCACCCGGGTGCAGGGGAAGGGGGGAGGGAGTGGTGAACCTCAACGCCGCCTTCAGGAAGGAGAGCAGCGCTCGAAGCGCCGCCGACGAGGTGGCCGCCGCCGCCGCCAGAGGCCAAGGGGTTACCCCGATCCAGAGCACCCCACTCCACATCCACGCAGCCAACAACCAGATCGGGTCGAACCTGACATAGAGGAGGGTGCAGGCCTGCAGCAAGCGACGGGACACCATCTTCAGATCTGGCGAAGAGGGATGCGGGGACCCCAACGTAGGTCGCCCTAGACCACCGCCGCCTCTCCACCCACGCATCCGAGGGGAGGCGGCCCCAACTCCGGCGCTCGCCGCCCGCCGCCGGGACGGCGCCGCCCACGCCACCAAGGCTGCCGCCTGGAACCTAGGTCTGTTCCCAGGGAGGAAATGCGACCGAAGACCTCGCCGCCACCCTCATCGGCGTCCGCCCGTGGTTGCCGACGGCTGCCTCCGGCGGCGGCAAGGGGAGAAGCGGAGAAAGGGGGGTGGCAGCAAACAAGATCTGGATCGCCCCCGAGTCACCCCTGCGAGGCGACGCGAGGGAGGAGGGGGGATGTACTTTGACCGTTCGGGAGAGAATTGTTCTGCCCCGCATGCATGCACAAACAGCTCCTTGGTTGATCTCGCCAGTTGCCCTGACCAACTAAAATCGCTCGTTGTGTGTTCCCGGATCAGATCCTCCGCAGAGCGAACTAAACCCACCCTCGTGCACGTCGTACATCTCGTCTCCACACCTTCGTCCACCCTACTGTGCGGCCGTAAGTTCGTGTGGATTGACTGATCGATCGAGGAGCCAAAGGCAATGATCTTATACGAACACAATCCAAATCCTTCTACAGGAACTAATAACAAGCCAATGAAACTAAGCAGAGGTCCGAACCGACTGATGTTGAAGAATCAGCGGATGAGTTGTGATTAGGGGTGAAATGCCACTCGAACTCACAGAGCCGGGATCGGTAACTAATAGTGCTACTAACTAATACTAATATATAGAAATAGATATCTAGAAATAGAAACGAACTAATATATAGATAATCAAAATTGAAAATAAATGTCTATCCCAATGCCTAAAAATTTTATCATGTTTAGTAGCTTTTCAATGGCTTCTCTTGCCTTACCAGGGATGAGTGGTCTAACAAGACGCCAATCTGTGTGATTTTCTAAGTGAGATTGGAAATTTGTTTTTAGAAACAAGGCTATTTCTCATGCACATTGGCAATTTATCTTTGCGATATCTTAGAGTCTATATAAGTCCAAGATTCTGCAATAATTTTACATGCTAGATGATCGTTTGAGTGTGGCCTCTGTGAGCTAGGACCTTGATTATTTGGTTATCAGCTCTTTTCTTTTTCTTTGGAGACAACATTACCCGAGAAAAATAAATCTAGAAATCTCTAACTATTCGTTGTCACTCTATTTCGTGTGTCCTTTTAGGTTTGAGTTAAGTATTCCCACAAAAATAAGGTTTGCATTAAGTAGAACTAGGTATAATGATCATGCTCAAATTGAACTTCAGTTTCAGATTTAGTGCTACATACACCTCCTGACATTTGGGTGTCGGCATGTCGGGATCTGGGTCTATTATCATTGGACTATAACGGAATAACAACACACCGTTCACTCGGGTTCAAATAAAAAAGGGGCAACGAAAAAAGTACTTGCTGCCATGCCACTGCATAGGTAGTAAGCGCGATGATTCCACTAACATTAACAATAGCACCATGCATACAAAGCCATATGTCAAAAGAGACATGCTAAGTAGCAAACGTCTGCATGGTGATTTTGTGCATTTTAACATCTATCATGAGGCATCAAGTACATATGTGCCTCAAGAAAGATTGGAATGATAACTGATGTTCCATGTCATACTAACCTACAAACCGAAGTAAAATGCGGTTCGGATCGGCCTACTATCGCAGTTGTAATTTGGACCATGTGTATGTACTTGTTTTAACAGAACATTACATGCATCTTCCACCAACTAATTTTCACAGTTCACAATAAACTGCTTGGTTCATTGATTTTGGCCACTTTCGAGGCACCATGTCGAGCTGACATGGCTGCTCTCGATTCACATTTGTTCAATGAGTAGTGTATGTCCTACCCCTTCCATTTGTTAACCTTTTGGCTTAACTTGCAAACCTCCAAATCACGACATATGTTAACGAACCAACCCAATTAAGTGCAAAATTATTTTTCATATGTGCAAGGCGATTTGATTTTGTAATGAAAGATAAGTTAGTTTTGGCTTTGTACACTTGTGTCTAATTATCACCATTCATTTGTTATAAATAATCAAGCTCGTTACCAAGTAATGTTCCATTTGCAATGCAAGTACCATGGCGCACTAAAACTTTAAGCTTGATATGATTATGAAGTTCGTGGTGTCTTGCACCGGAGCTTCATAAAGACAAGCACCTGAATTTCACAAGAGAAAATAGAAGTGTTGCTAGTCAGAAATCACATGCTTCCTGCTCATGGTCATGATCAATAGTTAGTCTTTGCTAAATGTAACATTGTAGTAAAATAAACAGTGGAATAGTGCACCTTCCCAGTAGACCCATGTTATAAAGGATGGACGGAGTAGCATAGACCAAAAATGTTACTGCCAGTCTACCACCTATAGCTCTTGCAAAGTGGAAGTGGGGAAGGAAGAGAGACACAGCAAGTTGAATGCCATGGTTCAGATCTGGCTTTTGGATGAGAGCCAAACTACAACTCGCGGGACTGGAAGACATGGGGAACTTCTTGCATGCATCTTGGTTATCTCTACTTTCTGCTTTCCCGTTGTTGTTCACTTGTTTTGAATTCTGATCAATTGTGGTCCAAAGCGAGGGTAAGTGGCCTATGAGTCGAGGAGCATATCCTAGGATAACTTGTACTCTGGGATCAAGCCTGGGATATGTGCAAGTTGTTCAAATTACAAAGGTATCAAGTCGGACACGTCAACCGTCTTACCTCAATCAACGATTGGTTGCGTCATAAAGAAATCATCAGAGGTGGAAGGAGGGTTGGTCTCCCAGCTTTGTGCCCCCCCAGCTTTGAACCAAGTTGTGAATGAAAAAAATTAGGAGAACTTATATGTAAACTTTTTCAGCTTTTGGCCCCTCCAAGTACTCGTATTTTGTCATTGGCCCCGCAGCAAAGTCCGTCTAGCTCCGCCACTGGGCCTAGGTCTAGATAATTAGTCTGTTGCCAGCATCAACTGAGTCCAAAACTATTAGAAATGCATCACTCAATGTAAATTGCTCATGAGACAAGCAAATTTGTACATACCGTCAAATTTGCTTGTCTCTTTTTTTTCACCCACAAAAAAGAGACAAGCAAATTTGACGGTATGGACAAAGAAATTTTCTTAGTCTTGACATGATAGCCGAAACCATATGTAATATAATCCTGTTTAGGTGACTATTTTTTTTGGTTGAGTGATTGCTTAAACTACTACATACATATAAATCTGATGTTGTTGGCTCAGTCATAATGGACACTGGATTTCATTTTGGAAGGATTCCTCGAATGCGCTTTTTTTTGCGGGAGCTCGTATGCGCTTAAGAGAGAGGAGGAATGGCCTCACTTGCATTCCTTTCCACATTTTTTGGAGAAAAGGTTTATGCCCGACTTTATAAAGTCACAACCGGCAAGGTCACACAACACACATGTTTAAACCATTACAAAGGTGCATGCCAATGACCATCAGTCTAGGGCAGCTAGATAAAGGTCTAGCAGGTGGCACGTATGCCAGGTAGAAATGGATGCTTCTTTTTTTCAAGCCATCAAGGCAAATATTTTGAGGTTCAAAAAAGAAAGGCACGACCCATAGAAACCACACCGACCCAAAAGCTTAAACGACCCAAGGATCACTAATCCAAGAATCAGCAATCCACGACTCGAAGACGACGAAACCCAGTATAGACGAGAACAAAAGTACAACATCCATTTGGAAATAAGTGGCGCTGTTTTAGTTCAAACGGAGGGAGTACATGACAAGACATAAAAGTGAGTTCCACCTGCTGCAAGAGCCAGCAGTCAGCTACGTCATGACCCAAAACTACTACGACCGCAGCGATGGAAGCACGACACCATGGATGAGCAGGGCGATCAAATCAGGCTCGGTAATAACATACAAAATCAGCGCAAGATAAAACGAAGATGACAACATGAAACCTTCGAGTTGCCTGCAGCAGCTCCTTGATATCATATCTCTGCAGTTGAAACACAAAAACAAAGAAATTAAATTAGTTTTAAGCACTCCTATATTTTTCTTCCACAAAAGGTAGGAGCTCTGTCAATCAGTATAACACGGTAACATTTATGTAGAAAAAAAAAGGATCAGGGACCAGCATGAGGGGGGAACTGAAAACGAGAAATGCCAAAAAGCACCCTACGCGACAGGGCATAGTGAACCACATTGCATACAGGTAGGCAAATGGCTATCAGTTGTACAACAAAATGGTGACATGAAGATAATATATACCTGAGAACGGTTAGTAACAATGTTACTCCAGAATTCCAAACAGCATGAACTGCGATAGGAGTAAGAAGATTCCGAGTTTGAGAATATGAGAATCACAGTGCCACACCTGTGCTGTGCACATTCAACACATGGAAAAGATAGTCATCTCCACAATGTCAAATCATGTACCACAACAACTCTGCATATCAACATATGACCTCACGATTGTTGGTGATTTGTTCGATTCTAGGCAACACATAACTAGTACTCACAGCTGAGAGCCTGAGACCTTGTGATAGTGGGTTTCAGCATACTGCAGTTTTTGTGCAGTATCCTGCTAAGTTACTGTTAATGTAGTCACCTACCAAGCACAAAAAAGTTGGGGAAACTCTTCTGGTGTAAACATGAGCGAAGGCAAACACCACATCTGTGATCAGAACAGATACTGGCGTAAGAAACCTATATAAGAAACAAATTATATATCCCTTTATGTTACAGAATTGCAGATGCACCAATCTACAGTTTTACATTTCTTGGTACGCACAGGAAATACCTTAAAAAGAAGCATTAATAAGTTTCTGGACCAATAAAAAGGTATGCATATTTACCACATAGTCAAGGATACCATTAGAAATCCTCTAAACACAGTTTCCTCCAACATTGGTGCAAGAACCCCAGTGGGGATACTTCTCTGCATGCTGATGGACTTCTTTGCCTCATCAAACAAAGACATCCTCATCCCAACGATGTTTATGCACTGCATTTCTGACCACCTCCTGAACCTGACTAGTTTTATGTCCCGTTGCGTTCCTCTTGGTGATTCTTTATCCTGAATTCATATTAGCAGTTCCCCGTGTCTCTCAATCCCACCAGTTGCAATTTAACTCCCATCCAAAAAGCCATAATGGAACCATGGCAATCAACTTGCTTTGCCTATTTTCTTTTCTCTTTTCCATTTTGCAAGAACTGTAGGTTGTAGTATCATGTTTTTTCTATGCTACACTATCCATCTTTTATAACATGGGTTGACTGGAAGCAGATGCATGTCGCGTTCGTTTTTCTCCTTTTTTTCTAAAAAAATGAATACTACTCCCTCGATCCGGTATAAATGTCGTGGGCAAACAACAGAGCCAGGTACAACTCATAGTATAACTTGCGACAATTTTTGCGATCAGAGGGAGTATCAATTACTTATCGTGGCCATGAGCAGGAAGCATGTGGTACTTATCTAGGACCGCTTTTATTCTCTTATACAATTTTGGTGCTTGTCTTTATGAAGCTTCAATACCAGACAATATGGTTATCGCGGTCTTATATAAAGCTTATAGGATGTTCGTTTATCTCATCACTTCCATTGTAAAATGGAACATTACTCACTAGCAAGCTTATTCAGAACATAAATTGATGGTTCGTTACACATGTGTACAAAATCCAAAACACTTGTCTTTCCTTACAAAATCTAATCAATTTGCAAATAAGAAAAATAATATTGCCCTTAACTGGCTTGGTTCACTGATATAGATCCTAGTTTGGAATTTCATTAGTTAGGTACCTACATTCTAACTTGAAGGCCCAGTTGGCACTAGCTATCCTTCACATCGCGATTTGCCTTTTTTATTTCGAGATATGTACTTTGAATTTGGATCTAAATTTTTATACCATGTTAGATATGTTTTGTACTTAAATCCTCACAAAGACTCCATGATTTCTTCACAATTCTTAATTACGGAGATCGGATGCACTGGTAGCACCAGATACGTTCCCAGAGGACATATGCTCCTCTGTGTGTGTTGTCTTTGCTCAATAAGCCATTCATAAGATTTCCAATTTATGTGTTGCTACAGATAAATAAAATTATACATGACACATACAAAATTTAGCAATTTAGTTCGGGTGGAGGAAAAGGCCAAGAGATTACTGTGATCATGCAAGTGTGGTTGTGCCAAGAGGGAGGTTAGTAAGGGCTGAGGGATTTCCCAGGTATATCTTGGCCGTGGGATGAAAGATGAATCGATGGCGTACGGGTGGTCTGACGATTGATTCGCATAGGGCCGCCAATAGGAAGTGTTTTCCCAGTTATAATGGGCGCTCGCCAACCAGAAACCTGTAAGCTTTTGCCTTGCACGGAAGCTTCATAAAGACATGTACTAAATTTCACAAGAGAAAAATAAAGTGGTTCTAGTCGGAAACCACATATTTCATGAGGCAGAATGATTCTCTTCACTCCGTCTGTCATAACTAACGAAAACCCCTCACTCCGCGGCCCGGATCAGATCCTCCTCTGAACGAATTAACAAACACTCACATGCCGTACGCCTCCACACCTTTGAGACTCACACGGTGCATACATTCTTTTTTAGAAAAGGAGGAGGACCCCCGGCCTCTGCATCCGGGCGATGCATACGGCCACTTTATTAATTATTCACACGGTGCATACATACATAGGTGCAAGAGTGACTGAGGAATTAAAAGCGGTTCGACCGTTCTATGGAAGAACCAAGTCCTATGAGCTTAGAAAATCCAAATCCTCCTATGGAAGTAACAAGAAGTCATCTAGAAAAATGATTGACATGAAGCCAATTTGTGCCATGGCTAAATTAGATTGGTAATTTATCTTCACAATATCTTAGAATCTATATAAGCCCAAAATTATGTAATAATTTTACATGTAAGATCATTATTTTGTTGTGAACTCTGTGAACAAGGGCCCTGATTATTTGGTGACCATATTACCCGAGGCTTTAGTTTCATATTTTAGTGCTACGTATGCCGCCCGACTATTGGATATTAGGATTCTGGATTGTATTTGTCATTGTAACACTTCTATGAAATTAATTTATCTGTTTTATTTTGTACGCATCTCTTGGGAACCAGTTTCTGTTCTTATCAAATGAGATGGTAGTGGTTCATGCATTAGGGTGACGTGTCACGCCATTACAACAGGAAGTTGCAAAAGGGTTGATGATAATGGTAGAATTTGAAGTTCTTTCTACTATGTTCATGAATTTCTCATTCTTCTCATTATGTCCGTCATTATTTTACGAAATTCGCTAAATTTCCTACACGAGTTCGGCATTGAGGTGTGTCGCAGGCAGGAGAGAGGAACATAGGTGAGAAATTTAGTTTGGGTGGAGGAAACGGGTGAGAGACAAGTGGGATCATGTGAATGTGGCAATATCAAAGAGGGAGATTAGAACGGGCAAGGGGTTTCCTTGGTATATCTAGGCTGTGGGAGAAAGTTGAATCGATGGCGCAGGATGGTCTGACGATTCATTCATAAAGGAATACCGATAGGAAGTGTTTCCCTAAATATAAGGGGTGCTTGCCGACTAGAAACCCGTAAGCTTTTACCTTGCACCGAACCTTCACAAATACAGGCACCTAAATTTCACAAGAGAAAATAAAGTGGTACTAGTTGGGAGCCACATGGCTCGTACTTATGGCCATGTAAAATACTTCCTTTGCAAAGAAATATAAGAGCGTTCAGATCACTAAAGTAGTGATCTAAATACTCTTATATTTCTTTACGGAGGGAGTAATTAATAGCCTTCGTTTAGCAATACATTTTCTTAAAACAAAATATATAGTGAACGACGCATATGCTTCCAGCCAACCATGTTATATAAGATGGACAGAGTAGCATTGACCAAACAGCTATTGTCCTTACAAAGTGGAATAGAACGAGAAAGAGGTACAAAGCTTGCCACGGCTGCCTTTTGATGAAAGCCAAATTGCAACTCGTGGGATTGTTCGGCGAGTGGAGAGATACGCTGATAAGCTCATTAGCTCGACCCAAAATGCTTTTATCAAGGGAAGAAGCATCATGGACGGGGTGTTGTCGCTGCATGAGATTCTGAATTATACCCATGTGAAAAAGAGGGTGGGGGTCGTCCTGAAACTTGACTTTGAGAAAGCGTATGATAAGGTGAACTTGGATTTTTTGTTAGATTGTCACAAGCTTCGAGGTTTCAGTGACACATGGTGCAACTGGATCAAACAGATCCTGCACAATGGTACAGTGAGTATCAAACTTAATAATCAGGTTGGTCCATACTTTCGGAGCACTAAGGGTGTGCGACAGGGGGATCCCCACTCCCCTTTCCTGTTCAATCTAGCTGCTGATTGTCTTGCAAAGATGATCACCAATGCCCAAAACAATAACTTGCTGGTGGGTTTGGCTTCGGACCTCATCCCTAATGGAGTTGTGGTACTCCAATATGCTGACAACACTATTATCTGCCTGGAACACGATGTTGATAAGGCAGTAAACCTGAAGTTACTGCTGTCGGAGTAATGGGCCACGGGTAGGCAAACCCGAGCACCAGGACCTTTCAAAACATCGGGGCAGACTGCGCCCCTCAAGACCCCAAGACGAAGAGCCGACTTCTGAGAGTCGGCGACGGAGTCGCCGACTGCCCCTCTCAGCCGAGTCCCAGAGACGGCCTCAAGACAAGCCGACTCCAAGATAGCGACTTCCGATGAAGCCGGCTACAGGGAGCCGGCCCGCGACTCCATCCACCTCCTGCCTGAGCGACCACGAGCGGGATGGGATGAAGCCGCTTTATGCCCGGCCCTGCCCCGCCATAAAGAGCTGGCATGGCCACTGTGGCGCCGCATCGACGGATATCTCCGTCCGGGCGCGCATCAGAGCCACGCTGCCTCGACGCCAGCCCGCGGGCAGATTCTCGTACCCACGATGGCTCGTCTGCACGGACCGAAGACGGCGGTATTACTTGTCGGCGGGAGTGCGTAAGACGGCGAGCGCCCCAAAGACGGACCCGCTGGAGTCGGCCTCGAGAGTCGGCCGCCCGCCCCACGGGCTCCAAGCGCCATTAACGACAAGACAGGAATGGCAATAAAGGATCGCCGCCAGCGGCGGCATGTTGCCATGACCCCACCACCAAGCTCGCGCCATTAGAAGCGCAGCTACAAGAATCGGCAGCGGCAAGATTACCACGGCGGACAAGGGCTGTCGGCCCCATGTTGGTCCATCGGCAAGGGCCCACTAGTCGGTGGGCCCTGTGAGTCGGCGGAGAAGACGGCGACTAAAGAGATCGGGCGGCGGGACCCATGCCCAGCCGGATTACCATTGTACCCCTAGGGGGTAGGCCTATATAAACCCCCCGGGGCACCCATGCAAAGGGTTGGAACCCAGTAGTTTGACACACACATATAGAGGGAAGAGAAGAGCTAGCCTTGCCCTCCTCCTTCCTCACCCCGAACAGCTCAAGGAGCAATCTTGTACTCACCTTGATATAGAGACCATGCGGATACCCCGCAGAGCAGCAGTAGGGGTGTTATCTCCTCGAGAGCCTCGGTTGGGTAAGATTCGGCGTGCATGTTCACGCCATCCTGCTTCTGTGCACCGCGACGCTCTACTCGCCTCCATGATAAGCCATCCTTTGGAATATGTCGCACCGAACCCCGACATTTGGCACCCACCGTGGGGCTAGGTGCACCGTCGTCCGGAGACCTGCTCGACAGGAACCTCTTCCTCCCGGGCGAAGCGCAGCCAGCCCGCACGCCAGACGGAGTTCGCGCCGACGCTGCTGCATGGCGCTGAGGTCGCGCTGGCGAGCTGCTCGCCGAACTAGTCGGGCGAGGTTCGCCTCTCCGACGAGCCTGCATCCGACGCAGGTACGGACGGCCTCGAGAGCCTCCTCGCGGGCCTCCTCGAGCAGCTTCACGTCGCGGCGAGCCTGCCGCCAACCTGGAGTCCGTAGGCTCCACCGACCCGATGCTGGTCGACTCGACACGCTGCCGCCGACGCTGCTCCCCACCAACGTGGTGGTCTACGACGAGCCGCTCCCTCGCGCGGAGAGCGGCGGAAGCACCGTCACGGAGGTGCTCGTCATCGGTCACAACGAGCCTTCCGGCGAGGGAGCTCGTGTCCCACTCGACGGGGTTCTGCAAGACCTGACCGCCCCCATCCCGGAAGACGCCGACGCTGGGACGCTGGAAGCGCGCCGCCTCCAGCTCCTCGTGGGCGCACAGAAGCTGGCAAGCATGAGACGCTTGTCGAAGCCTACCAGCGAGATGGATCGCGCTGCAGGCGGCTTCGCTGCCCGACCGGGCCTAGCCGCTTAGGCGCGGTCCAGCAGCGCGGCGTAGCCTCGCCCATCTGTTTGGGGCTAGTCTCCCCGATATGCCACGCCATGAGAATATCCGCGCCGCCAGCGGCGGCGCATTTAGCTGGATAACTTCGAGGGCGAGGAGCGCCGCCGATGACGGAGCGAGTCCAGAGCCTCGACGCTGCCGCGCAAGAAGACGGCTGCCGCGACGGAGGCGCCGCGACGACAACACGGCGATTTGCCTCCCGCCGAGAGCAAGGCGCGATGCCTTCGACGCCGATCGGGCGGCGTCCGTGGAAGAAAAACAAGGATCCGCTGTCAGCCATAGCCGACTCACATCTCCATCGAGCGCGACGAAGACGGCCGCCGAGAGCGAGAGAGCGGCGGGACGACTATCCGCCTCCTCCTCCCCGCAGAGAAAGGCGAGTCTCCCGCCACCCGCCGAGATCCGACTCTCGGCGACCGCCTTGGCCGCCGAGAGGAGTCGGAGAAACGACGCCGCCACCGGATCGAGCGACTCCACCGATCCCTCGCACCGAAGAAGAAGATGAGTTGGGCCCGCCTGTTTGGACCTCGTGATCCGAGACGAGTCCTTCCCCAGAGGATTCACACTCCCCCGAGACACACCCAAATACACCGGCTCCGTGAAGCGGGAGGACTGGCTAGTGGACTACTCCACGGTTGTCAGCATAGCGAACGGCAACAAGCGCGTTGCCGTAAAATATGCTCCCCTCATGCTCCAGGGCACGGCCCGGACATGGTTGAACAGTTTGAAGCCCCGCAGCATCAACAGCTGGGTCGACTTCACCGAGGCCTTCGTCCGCAACTTCACGAGCACATACAAGCGACCTCCCAAGCCTCGCCAGCTTTCCTTGTATGTGCAAGGCCCCAACGAGTCTACTCGCGACTACCTCACGCGCTGGGCCGAGCTCCGGAACTCCTGCGAAGGAGTGCATGAGGTGCAGGCAATCGAGTACTTCACCGCCGGGTGCAGAGAAGGCACCCTCCTCAAGCACAAGCTCCTTTGTGACGAGCCGGAGACCCTCGACGAGCTGCTGATCATAGCAGACAAGTACGCCCTAGCCGACTCCTCTATGAAGTCGGAGATTGAAGTCAGTGCGACTGGCAAGGTGGCTCCTCAAGCTCCAAGAACTCCGGCTGGCGACACCAGTCGGCGACAGCAGCAGAATGATCACAAGCGCAAGGCCCCGCAGCCGGCTTCCAACAGCCGGCAGGTGGCGATAGTCGAAGACCAGCAGCCAGAGGGCAGCCTCGCCAAGCGCGTAAAGGCGGCAAGTCCAACTGGTTGCCAGCCTTCTCTTACGAGCAGACTCTGGATGGACCCTGCAAGTTCCATAGCGGCGCAAAGCCGTCGAATCACACCACCCGGAAGTGCCACCGCTCACCAGATCGCTAAGGAGACGGCCTTGTCCTCCTCCGCCGCCGGGCGCCGCCCACCACCGCTTCAAAGAGCAGCCGGCTGTCGAGCCGGCCGGCGAGGCAAGACGAAGTACCCGTAAGAACATGGTGCCTATGTGGTGTTTACCAGTGTGGCTGACGATCGCCGCAGAAGCGGCAGCAATAAAGAAGAAGTGAATGCAGTCGCAACGGATACTCCAGAATTCATGCACCGTCCGAGAAACCCATCAGTTGGAGCCGAGATGATCACCCAGAGGTGATGCCGAATCCGGGTTCCTACGCCCTGGTCTTGGGAGCCACCCTTGCCGCGGATAGGCGGGTCGCTCGCTTCTCGCGAGTGCTGATAGACGGAGGCAGCAACATCAACATCCTATACAAGGATACAATGGAGAAGTTAGGAATCAAGCAAAGATAGCCAAAGACAATGGACTGTGGTTCCACGGAATTGTACTGCCTTTCCTCGCCGCCGATTGGCAAGATTCTCGATAGACGCCCTCTTTGGGGACAAAGATCACTTTCGCCGAGAGCCGGTCCGTTCAAGTGGTGGATCTCGAAGCCCCTACCACGCCTTTCTTGGCCGACCTGCTCGCCAAGTTCATGGCGGTCCCCACTACGCCTACCTCAAGATGAAGATGCCGAGTACCAAGGGATTTCGACCATAGCCTGCGATTACGTAAAGTCGTCCCCTGCAGGTACCGAAAGCAATCGGCTGGCCGAGTCCCCGTGATCGCAGCTGAGAAGCGGCCTTGATCGGTTAGGCAATGGCCGGCAAGCAGCCAGAGATATCGCCCGACCCCAAGGAGTCAGAAGCTGAGGGCTCGTTCAAGCCGGCCAAAGAAACCAAGAAGATACCCTTGGACCCGGAGCACCCGGAGAGATACGCTGTCGTAGGTGCGAACCTCGACAGCAAATAGGAAGGCGAGCTCGTCGATTTCCTCCGTGAGAATCGGGACATTTTCGCATGGTCCCCCAAAGACATGCCAGGTGTACCGACGGAATTCGCCGAGCACAAGTTACATGTCCGATCTGATGTGAAGCCCGTCGGGCAGCCCTTGCGTCGCCTGTCAGAAGAGAAAAGAAGAGTTGTTGGAGAAGAGATAGCCCGGCTCCTCGCAGTCGGTTTCATCATGGAAGTGTTCTTTCCAGAGTGGTTAGCAAACCCGGTCTTGGTACTAAAGAAGAACAAGTAGTGGCGGATGTGTATTGACTACACGAGCCTCAACAAAGCCTGCCCCAAGGACCCGTTTGCTTTGCCAAGGATTGATCAGGTGATAGACTCCACAGCCGGATGCGAGCTGTTGAGCTTCTTAGATGCATATTCAGGATATCACCAGATCAAGCTGCACCCGGCCGACAGATTGAAGACCGCCTTCATCATGCCGTTTGGAGCCTTCTGCTACCTGACCATGACGTTCGGCTTGAGGAATGCCGGCGCCACCTTTCAGCGTTGCATGCAGAAGTGCCTCCTCAAGCAGCTTGGCAGAAACGCCCACGTTTACGTGGACGACGTGGTGGTGAAGACGGAAAAGCGAGGAACGCTGTTGGAAGATCTCAAGGAGACCTTTGAAAATCTGCGTTGTTTTCAGATCAAGCTCAACCTAGATAAGTGCGTCTTCGGAGTACCAGCCGGCCAGCTCCTTGGCTTCCTGGTCTCTGAGCGCGGCATAGAGTGCAACCCCGTGAAGATCAAGGCAATCGAAAGGATGGAAGTACCCCGCCGACTGCTAGATGTGCAAAAGTTCACCGGCTGCTTGGTGTCTATCAGTCGATTCATCAGCCGGCTGGGCGAGAAAGCTCTTCCTCTGTACCAGCTCATGAAGAAGACCACCTTCTTCGAATGGAACTCGAAGGCGGACGAGTCTTTTCTCCAATTGAAGAAAATGCTGACTACTCCCCCAGTGCTGGCGGCTCCGACTCCAAAGGAGCCCATGCTCCTGTATATTGCCGCCACCAGCAGGTAGTCAAGATACCATTGTAGTTGAACGCAAGGAGGAAGGCAAGGCGCCACCTGCCCAGAGACCAAAGATATTACCTGAGCGAGGTACTGTCGACCTCCAAGCAGAATTACCCCCACTACCAGAAGATGTGTTACGGCGTGCACTTTGCCGCCAAGAAGTTGAAGCCTTACTTTCAAGAGCATCCAATCACCGTGGTTTGCACGGCCCCACTAGCAGAGATCATCGGAAGCCGAGATGCTTCTGGCTGAGTGGCCAAGTGGGCCATAGAGTTGGCCCCCTACACCATCTATTACCAGCCCCGCACCTCCATCAAGTCACAAGCACTGGCCGACTTCCTCGCCGACCGGCCGAGACTCAAACCCGCCGCCAAATACCGACTCCACCCATTGGCGGATGCACTTTGATGGCTCCAAGATGCGCACCGCTTGGGAGCCGCGTGGTCCTCACTTCCAAGGGCGACAAGCTCAAGCACGCTACTGCAGATCCATTTCGCCGCCCCAACAACGTCGCCGAATACGAGGCGCCATTCACGGGCTCCGCTTGCCAAAGAGCTTGGCATTCGCCGGATCCGTGCTATGGCGATTCGGACTTGGTGGTCCAACAGTCATCCGCGATCGGGACGCCAAAGATGCAAATATGGCGAGCTACGCTTCGGCACAAGAGCTGAGTGGATATTTTGAGGGTGCGAAGTTCCTCCACGTACAAGAAACGATAACGACTAAGCAGACACTCGCAAGAATAGGCTCCACCCGCCAGTAATACCATCCGCGCCGCCCTTCAGCGCCTCCTCAAGCCATCGTCAAGCCGCCACCGAGTCGACTCCATTTTGTGCCGCTCCCTCGAAGAAGTCGGATCCGACTCAAAGCCTCAGCAGACGGCACAAGAATCTTGCAGACGCTTCAAGAGCGCGGCAATGAAGCCGGCCTGGGACTTCTGAACCGGCTCGGGGACTGCGGCGACCATTGCGAAGACTCCAGATTGCCCGGGACTGCGCCAACGGCCCGGGACTTCTTCAACCCAAAGAAGTCAAGGACTCCAACCCGCCGCCCCCAGCCCAGCCGCCTCGCCCAAGTAGCAGTCCTGGCAATCAAGAAATAGCAGCACCTCATGGGCCCAGCCCATCCTCAAGTTCTTAGTAAGCGGAGAGCTACCAACCGATGAGACCTTGGCTCGGCAAGTGCAACGCCGAGCAGCAGCCTACACTATAGTCAATAGAGAGCTGGTCAGCGCAGCGCCACGGTGTCTACCAGCACAAGGCCGAGTCGAGCAAGGCCGTGCACTCAAGACATCCATCAGGCGAAAAGGGCTATCATGCAGCCTCAAGAGCACTCGCCGCCAAAGCCTTCCGACACGGTTTCTTCCGCCGACTGCCCTAGAAGAGGCCAAGGAATTAGTTCAAAATGCAAGGTGCTGTGTTCCGCTCCAAGCCGCTTCACCCGCTTCGACTCAAGACTATCCCCATCGCTGGCCCTTTGCTGTTTGGGGCCCGGACATGGTGGGACCATTCAAAACGGCACGAGGCGGTTTAACTCACTTACTTGTCGCGGTGGACAAGTTCACCAAGTGGATAGAAGCAAAACCCATCAAGAAGCTGAATGGTCCTACCGCCGTGACTTTCATCGCCGACATCACCACTGCACGGCGCATCACACAAAGATCATCACCGACAACGGCACAAGTTTCGCCAAAGGCGCCCTGGCCCGTTTCTGCGCGACGCAAGGCATCCGACTGGACTTAGCGTCCGTTGCCCATACGCAGTCAAACGGCCAGGTGGAGCGAGCGAACGGCCTCATCCTCGTCGCATCAAGCCTCGATCGGTCGAACCATGGAGCGCTCGCCGCTGCTGGCTTGAGGAGTTGCCACCGCCCCTCGGAGCCTCGCGACGACTCCAAACAAGTCAACTGGCTTCACACCATTCTTCCTCGCTCACGGTGCTAAAGCCGCCATCCCTACGGATATAGAGTTCGACTCCCCGCGAGTCACCATGTACATCAAGAGGAAGGTAAGAAGACGTCAAGACGGCGCCGACCGCCGAAGAAGGCCGGCTGTTGGCACTCACCCGTCCAAGACCTACCAGCAGAACTCGCGCCGCTTACTACAACAAGAAAGTCAAGCCAAGATCATTCCTAGAGGGCGACCTTGTGCTCGGCTGATCCAGCGAACAGCCGCCAGCACAAGCCGTCGGCGCCTTTGGGAAGGCCCATTCATCATCGCAAAGTGCTGGGCAACGACTCTTACTACCGATCGACGCCAAAAGCCCCGAGCACGCAGGAGGGACGACTCGCAAAGAGATGTAACGGCCATGGAATGCTAATCTCCTCTCCAAGATTTTACAGCTTGATGCAGATGTACCACGCTACCCTTTGTGTTTAAAGTACTAAGATTTCGGGCCCCGAGACGAGCTCGGGACTGCCTCTTTGTTGTCTCAGATGATAAGAATTATGCCTTTGAGTATGTTACTCTTTGTTATGCTATTTGGCACCGGCTCGACTAGTCGGCCTGGGACTCGCTCGCTTTGGGCTATGAAATGCTTCCTGCAATGACAAGTAACTTATGGTGCCTAAAGCCGCCTCCGTCGAAGTCGCAGCTCAGAGAGTGACTGTTTGGTGGGCAGGAGTAAGGAAGAACGGCGCCACACTAAAAAAATGGCTAAGGACCCAAAGCATAAACATAGTTCAAATCGGCTTCCAGCCCGTTTTTGTAAAACCGACTCTTAAGTAGTCGGCTTGCCACTTTCTACCCAACTTGCTTAACGACTCTAAAAAATGGCCAAGTACTTTCCTTCTCAAAGATAGCCAAGCACTTGACCTAGACGGCAGTCCGCAGAGCGGTTGCCCGGTGGGCAAGGCGGCAACCAAGGGAAGGCAGCAAAGGAAAAAAGCCACAAGAGCAATAAGCAAGGAAGGATAAATTAGAATAATATTTACACAAGCTTAGGCCCTTGGCCGGATCTTGGGACAGAGGCAGAATACACCCCGCGGATGGAATTGTGTGAACTAACAAGTTCTTTTCAAAGACTAGCAAGACAGATAAAATAAACACGAGGCAGCAGCCTAAGAAGCGGCAGATGGGGTTGGAAGGCCGGAGGCGGCGGCGGCGTCACGCGCCGGGGCGGCAGGCTGGGCGGTCTCGGTTTGATCGTCTCCGGCGGCAGTCGGCCCAGACGGGCGCGGCTCGTTGCTGGAAGGGCGGTCGAGCTAAGGCTGGTCACCCGCTCCGTCTTCTGGCGCCTCCATGTCGTCTCCTTCCTCCGCCTCATCTTCCTCCTCGGTGCTGGAGTCAATCACCTCCGCCGAATCCTCGTCGTAGTGCGGGTTCATCCCGAACCACTCCGGCGGTGCCTCCCCACCGTCCTCAGCCCGCTCAGGGACGAAGACGGTGATGTCCGTGTAGTCGGCAATCGCCGCCGCACGCTCGACAAGGGCGTCCTTCGCGGCCAGCAGCTCCGCCTGGGCCTCCGACCGGAACGCGGCCAGCCGGTCCAGATCCAGCCCTGGATACCACGCCTTGACGAACTCCAGGGCTCGGCGAGCTCCGGCCCGAGCCGCGAAACCTTTCCAGGCCTCAAGACGGCCAGCCGCGACCTCTAGCCAGTCGGCAGTCCGGCTGGGAGTGCGCAGAACCGGCATGTCCAGCCACAGAGCAGCGATCTCCTGGGCGCCGACACGCTGAAGATGGCGCAGCATTCGATGGGACGGCCGCAGATGAGCCTCAATTCTTAGGAGCTGCTCGTCAAGGGTCCGAGGGGCGTTGGCTGCGATCTCAGCACCACCCGCCCTTCGCGCCTCGCGATCAGCCTCGATGGCTTGATTGGCCGCCTGCGTGTGACCGGGGAAGAAGTATGCCAAGAAGAAGAAAAAGCATGTCAGAAAAATAGGAGTCGGCCTGACCCATAGTCGGCGACCCAAAAGAAGAAGTAAAAGCAAACTCACCATCGACGATATCCTCGATTTCGTGGAAGCCGGAGGTCAGCTGCGCTTCCCTGTCGGTCCAGGAAGAGCGCTCGCTCTCAAATTCGGCTAGGAGAGCGGCCTCTTTCTTCTCCGCCTCGTCCTGCGCCGCTTTGAGCAGCTCCTCTCGCTCCGCCACCTGCATAGCCAGCAGGTCGCGCTCAAGGGCGAAGCTTGTCAGACTCCTCCTTTGGCGCGCAAAGTGGTGTTGGCCGTGCCCAGCCGCCAAGAGTGGCGCTGGCCTCAAGAATAAAAAGAAGAAGGACGAGAAGTCATTAGCTAAGAAGGTCGCCAGAAGATCCGCCCGATTGCGCAGCAGCTTGGCCTGAATCTGGGATTACAGCTGGTGCGCCAGCACGCCCGCACAAGAAGAAAACTCACCTCGCCTCGCCAAGTCGGTAGTCCGCTTGCCCAGCTCCTCAACTTTGCGGTTGAAGGCAGTGGCGTGGAGGTTGTGATATTCCTGCGACAAGAATTCTAGACAAAGGTAAAAACTTGAAGTAGCAATAGAGTTCCGAGTCACCGCAAGAGCCGCCCAAACTCGGGATTACACCCCTGGGCGCGCTGGCACGCCTCTACGAGAAGAGCGAGAAAGTTCAAAAGGAAACATACCCGACGGCGGATCGCGATGCCAGCGCTTTGGTGAGGTTCTCGATGTCGCCGCCTCAGCTCGCAGCCGCTCGACGCCCGTAAGCGCCGTGTTCAGCGGGCCTGCAGCCTCCTCGCACCCACCCAATGGGCGTGGCGCTTGTCGCCGGGCGCCGAGAATGGTCGAAGCTGGCGCGCCGGTCTCAGGGGGCGCCAAGTCGCTTCAAGACGACGCCGCGCGGTGAGGCGACTTGAAGAAGCAGCCGCGCCACGCCTCGCTGCCGGTCGGGCGGCACAGCGGGTCCGCCGGGCTGTTTGCCTCGCGCGCCTCGGACTGCGGTGGAGGCGGCGGAGGTGGCGCGGTCGCGTTCGATAGGGAGGCCTCGCCGCCTTCCTTTCTCGCGACGGGACCTCCGCCGACTCCCTCCGACTGCCCCATGAACTCCGGCGGCGGTGGCGCAGAGCTCAACGGGGTGATGAGCAGCGCCGACTGGAGGCGCGCGGCCTCCTCGGCTCGCCTCTTGGCTGCAGCGGCGGCTTCGACCTCCTCCAGCTTCTTCTGGGCGGAAGCCGCCGCCTTCTCAGCCTCCGCCTTCTCCAGACGGGCGGCCTCCTCCTCGTCGCGCTTCTCCTGCGCATTCCGCTCCGTCGCCTCCCGAAGGGCGGCCGCAGGGTTAACCCGCCGAGTATTAGCGGACGTCTCCGCCGACCCCATGACGGAGGCGGCGGCGACCCTCTCCAAGGTGAGGGGAGCCCTGATGAGAAAAAGACATGTGAAGACTTGGACAAGACGGACCAAAAGAAAACAAGACAAAATAAAAATTACTTACGCGGAGACCAACGGTGGCTTCTTCACTTCCTTGTGGAAGCGGTTAGCCTACGCGACCGCCTCTTTGCGCTGAGTCGCGGCGGCCGTTCCCCTGAATTTCTTCGCCCAGCCGCCTGGTAGACTCGGCCCGGCCCGGCGCTTCTTCGCGCCGCCTCGACCACCCAAGGCGGCGGAGGAACTCGCTACCGATGGCCGGCTATCCGCTGGCGGCGGGGGCGATTTCCTTCGCCGTCATCATCGGGGGCCGGCAAAGGTTGCCAAGGCCCGAAGTCGCCGGGACCCTCCTCCTCCTCGGCCGGTCTCCATCGCCGCCACGCACAAGTTGGGTCGCTGGCGCCGCTTCTCCGCCTGGTCGGGGCGACCACGAGCGGCCTGCGGGCGCCGACCGAGGGCTGCATGAGGGGATTCTGAATCGGAGAAGACCAAGGAAAATTAGAGCCGGATTCGGCTGAAGAAGGAAACAGAGAAGCAAGAGATGACTTACCAATGGCGGGGTTGGCGCCAGAGAAGAGCTCCCTGTCGAACTGCCATTCCTCCGTAAGGTCGCAGTTCGCCAAGAAGTTCACCGTGTCCACCACCTCCGCGTGGGGCATGTCTTTGGAGCACAGCCGGCTGGTCTCTGGGCCGCCATCCGACAGATCGGATGAGGTCGGCCTTGAAGAGGAAGGACTCGGCGCGCCAGAAGGCGGCCAGCAGGTTCGCCCGGCCAGCCCTCCGATCAAGCGCCATCACGCTGAGTCGCGCGACGGGCGGGCGTTGCTCGCGGGGTCAGCGTCCGGCCCGATGGGACCAGCTGGGAGGTCGCCCACTAACTCGCCGCCGCAGAAGGCGGAAAGTTGACCCACGCCCTCGGTGGCGACGTTTTGACATAGAAGTATGTGCGCTGCCACATCTTCACCGATTTGATGAGAGGGATGGCAGGAAAAGGGTTCTCGGGCACCGGCCTCCTCTTGGCGATGAACGTGTCGCACAGAGCCGGCACGCGAGCGACGTGGGTTCCGATCTTACCTTGGAAGAATTCCCCCCACAGCTCGATGGTGGGAAGAACGCCAAGAAAGCCCTCGTGATAAGGATGCGGCGGCGCCAGCAGCACCACCGTGTTTGGAGGAGGTGGTGCGGCCGAGC
The DNA here is from genome assembly GCA_021605205.1 of Aegilops longissima. Taxonomy (NCBI): domain Eukaryota; kingdom Viridiplantae; phylum Streptophyta; class Magnoliopsida; order Poales; family Poaceae; genus Aegilops; species Aegilops longissima. Next base: position 143,139,391 of record CM038682.1, on the reverse strand, counting down.
CCAAGAACTCCAGGAACGCGCGGAAGAAGCCGCCGCGGCAGCCCTAGCCCGCGCATGAGGTGCGAGCAGAATATGACCCGCCGCCCTCCGCACCGGGCGTGATTTCGCCCCCGGCGCGCGCTGGTCCGCACTAGGTGGCTGCCGGGGATGCGCGCGCTTGGCGGAGAAATTCGATAATGTCGCTGCCGATGATGGAGCTGCCCCACACGCCGGAGCGCGCGGTGGGAGGCGCGGCGGCGGAGGAGGAGCTCATCTCCGCGGCGCGGCGAGGTTCGGCGCGGCAGAGCGAGGAAGAAGATGGAGCGAGGAAGAAGAAGAAGCGAGAGCGAGAGGAAGCGGGAAGAATGGGTGCGCGCGCGCCGCCGCCCTCCCCCGCTTACTTATAGGCGCCTAGGCTGAGAAGCCGAGGGGGCGGGCGTGGGATTAACTGCGCCCACGCCCCCACGCCCCCACGATTAAACCCACGACGTTACTGCACGCAGTAACGGCGTGGGGAGCCCAACCGCCCGCACGGCCGCAGCGGATCCGCCGTGCCCCGAGGCGCGGTAGTGGCGGGCCTCGCCTGACGGGCCTGTCTAGTCGCGCGCGTGGGCTGGCAGACTGGCCCTGCCGCGTGGCGTCATGTGGCGGGCCCGCAACGGGCAGCTGCCTGGAAGCTTATCAGGCACGCCGCTCGGACCCCGCCGCGACCTTCGAAACCTCAGAGGAGCAAGACGGCCTCCTGCAAGGCCGACTCCAGCCAGTCGGCTCAATATAAAGACGGCAAGACCGAGCCCCGATTCTTCCACTAGAGGGATGAAACTGCTGAGGCTCCTCGACATGTCGCCCTCGGCGCCTCACCAGCTTCGGGGACTACTGTCGGAGTAATGGGCCACGGGTAGGCAAACCCGAGCCCGAGGATCTTTCAAAACATCGGGGTAGACTGCGCCCCTCAAGACCCCAAGACGAAGAGCCACCTTCTGAGAGTCGGCGACGGAGTCGCCGACTGCCCCTCTCAGCCGAGTCCCAGAGACGGCCTCAAGACAAGCCGACTCCAAGATAGCGACTCCGATGAAGCCGGCTACACGGAGCCGGCCCGCGACTCCATCCACCTCCTGCCTGAGCGACCACGAGAAGGATGGGATGAAGCCGCCTTGCGGCCCGTCCCTGCCCCGCTCATAAAGAGCTGGCATGGCTATTGTGGCGCCGCATCGACGGAGATCTCCGTCCGCGCTGCATCAGAGCCACGCTGCCTCGACGCCAGCCCCATGGGCAGATTCTGTACTCCACGATGGCTCGTCTGCACGGACCGAAGACGGCGGGATTTACCGCCGGCGGGAGTGCAGAAGACGGCGAGAGCGCCCCAGAGACGGACCCGTTGGAGTCGGCCTCCGAGAGTCGGCCGGCCCCTCCCACGGGCTCCAAGCGCCATTAACCTGACAAGACAGGGAATGGCAACAGTGATCGCCCGCCAGGCGGCGGCACTGTTGTTGGGGAACGTAGTAATTTCAAAAAAATTCCTACGCACACGTAAGATCATGGTGATGGCATAGCAACGAGAGGGAGAGTGTATGCCCACGCACTGTGAGACCGAAGCGAAGCGCTATAACAACGCTGTTGATGTAGTCGACGCCTTCACGATCCGACCGATCCAAGTACCGAACGCACGGCACCTCCGAAGTTCAGCACACGCTCATCTCGATGACGATCCCCGGCCCGATCCAGCAAAGCGCCGGGATGAGTTCCACAAGACGACGGCGTGGTGCCGATGATGATGCTCCACCGACGCAGGGCTTCACCTAAGCTCCGGACGATATGACTTTATCGGGCGCAGGCTTCGCTTAAGCTCCGCCGACGATACGACCGGTGGAATATGGTGGAGGGGGCACCGCACACGGCTAAGGAACGATCCGTAGATCAACTTGTGTGTCATGGGTGCCCCCGCCTCAGATATAAAGGAGCAAGGGGGTGCGGCGGCCCTAGGGGAGGCGCTGCTGAGGAGTCCTACTCCCACCGAGTAGGACTCCTTCCTAGTTGGATTAGGACTTGGGGAGGGGAAGAGGAAGGGGGCGCCCCCTCTCCTTGTCCTATTCGGACTAGGGGAGGGGGCGCGCCTGCCCCGGCCGCCCTCCTCTTCTCTCTTATGGCCCATCAAGGCCCATTGACCCCGGAGGGTTCCGTAACCCCTGCTGCTCCGTAAAATCCCGATTTCATCCGAACCTTCCAAGTCCAAACATAGGCTTCCAATATATCGATCTTTATGTCTCGACCATTTCGAGACTCCTCGTCATGTCCATGATCACATCCGGACCAACAAACTTCGTACATCAAAACTTATAAACTCATAATAAACTGTCATCGTAACGTTAAGCGTATGGACTCTACGGGTTCGAGAACTATGTAGACATGACCTAGAACTATTCTCGGACAATAACCAATAGCGGAACCGGATGTTCATATTGGTTCCTACATATTCTATGAAGATCCTTATCGGTCAAACCGCATAACAACATACGTTGTTCCCTTTGTCATCAAGATGTTACTTGCCCGAGATTCGATCGTCGGTATCCAATACCTAGTTCAATCTCGCTATCGCAAGTCTCTTTACTCGCTCGTAATACATCATTTCATAACTAACTCATTAGTTACAATGCTTGCAAGGCTTAGGTGATGAGTATTACCGAGAAGGCCCGTAGATACCTCTCCGACAATTGGAGTGACAAAACCTAATCTCAATTATGCCAACTCAACATATACTTTTGGAGACACCAGAGTACCTTTATAATCACCCGCCACGCTAGACGCTTTGGTAGCACACAAAGTGTTCCTCCGTAAACGGAGTTGCATAATCTCATAGTTGCAGGAACTTTGTATAAGTCATGAAGAAAGCATAAGCAACATACTAAACGATCAAGTGCTAAGCTAACGGAATGGGTCAAGTCAATCACATCATTCTCCTAATGATGTGATCCCGTTAATCAAATGACAACTCATGTCTATGGTTAGGAAACATAACCATCTTCGATTAACGAGCTAGTCAAGTAGAGGCATACTAGTGACACTGCTTGTCTATGTATTCACACATGTATTATGTTTTCGGTTAATACAATTCTAGCATGAATAATAAACATTTATCATGATATAAGGAAATAAATAATAACTTTATTATTGCCTCTAGGGCATATTTCCTTCAGCCTCCCACTTGCACTAGAGTCAATAATCTAGATTACACAAGAATGATTCTAACACCCATGGAGTCTTGGTGCTGATCATGTTTTGCTTGTGGAAGAGGCTTAGTCAACGGTCTGCAACATTCAGATCCGTATGTATCTTGCAAATCTCTATGTCTCCCACTTGGACTTGGTCCCAATGGAATTGAAGTGTCTCTTGATATGCTTGGTCCTCTTGTGAAATCTGGATTCCTTTGCCAAGGCAATTGCACCAAGATTGTCACAGAAGATCTTCATTGGTCCCGATGCACTAGGTATGACACCTAGATCGAAATGAACTCTTTCATCCAGACTCCTTCATTTGCTGCTTCAAGCAGCTATGTACTCCGCTTCACATGTAGATCCCGCCATGACGCTTTGTTTAGAACTGCACCAACCGACAGCTCCACCGCTTAATAAAAATACGATCCGGTTTGCGATTTAGAATCGTCGGATCAGTGTCAAAGCTTGCATCGACGTAACCATTTACGACTAGCTCTTTGTCACCCATATACGAGAAACATATCCTTAGTCATTTTCGGTATTTCAGATGTTCTTGACCGCTGTCCAAAGGATCCACTCTGGATTACTTTGGTACCTTCCTGCCAAGCTTATTGCTAAGCATACGCCGGTCTGGTACACAGCATTGCATACATGATAGAGCCTATGGCTGAAGCATAGGAACATTTTCATTTTCTCTATCTTCGTTGTGGTCGGGCATTGAGTCCGACTCAATTTCACACCTTGTAACACAGGTAAAAATCCTTTCTTTGCCTGATCCATTTTGAACTTTTTCAAAACTTTATCAAGGTATGTGCTTTGTGAAAGTCCAATTAAGCGCCTTGATCTATCTCTATAGATCTTGATGCCCAATATGTAAGCAGATTCACCGAGGTCTTTCATTGAAAAACTTTTATTCAAGTATCCTTTATGCTATCCAGAAATTCTATATCATTTCCAATTAATAATATGTCGTCCACATATAATATCGAAATGCTACAGAGCTCCCACTCACTTTCTTGTAAATACAAAGCTTCTCCAAAAGTCTCAGATAAAACCATATGCTTTGATCACACTATCAAAGCGCTTATTCCAACTCCGAGAGGCTTGCACTGCATCATAAATTGATCGCTGGAGCTTGCACACTTTGTTAGCACCTTTGGATCAACAAAACCTTCTCGTTGCATCATATGCAACTCTTCTTCTAGAAATCCATTCAAGAATGCAGTTTTACATCCATTTGCCAAATTTCATAATCATAAAATGCAGCAATTGCTAACATGATTCGGACAGACTTAAGCATCGCTACGGGTGAGAAAGTCTCATTGTAGTCAACCCTTGAACTTGTCGAAAACCTTTCGCAACAAGTCGAGCTTTATAGACAGTTACATTACCATCAGCGTCGGGCCTTCTTCTTAAAGATCCATTTATTCTCAATGGCTTGCCGATCATCGGCAAGTCAACCAAAGTCCATACTTTGTTCTCATACATGGATCCCATCTCAGATTTCATGGCTTCATGCCATTTTATGGAATCTGGGCTCACCATCGCTTCTTCATAGTTCGAGGTTCACCATGATCTAGTAGCATGACTTCCGTAATAGGATTACCGTACCACTCGTGCGGATTTTATTCTGTTTGATCTACGGTTCAGTGACAACTTGATCTGAAGTTTCATGATCATTATCATTATCTTCCTTGCTAATGGTGTAGGTGTCACGTAAACCGATTTCGTGATGAACTACTTTCCAATAAGGGAGCTGGTATGTTACCTCATCAAGTTCTACTTTCCTCCCACTCACTTCTTTCGAGAGAAACTCCTTCTAGAAAGGATCCATTCTTAGCAACGAATGTCTTGCCTTCGGATCTGTGATAGAAGGTATACCCAATTGTCTCCTTTGGGTATCCTATGAAGACACATTTTTCGATTTGGGTTCAAGCTTATCAGGTTGAAGCTTTTTCACATAAGCATCGCAACCCCAAACTTTCAGAAACGACAACTTTGGTTTCTTGCCAAACCATAGTTCATAAGGTGTCGCCTCAACGGATTTTGACGGTGTCCTATTTAACGTGAATGCGGCCGCCTCTAAAGCATAACCCCAAAACGATAGCGGTAAATCGGAAATAGACATCATAGATCGCACCATATCTAGTAAAGTACGACACGACGCTCGGACACACCATTACGCTGTGGTGTTCCGGTGGCGTGAGTTGCTAAACTATTCCGCATTGCTTCAAATGTAGACCAAACTCAGAACTCAAATATTCTCCTCCACGATCAGATCGTAGAAACTTTATTTTCTTGTTACGATGATTTTCAACTTCACTCAAATTCTTTGAACTTTTCAAATGTTTCAGATTTATGCTTCATTAAGTAGATATACCCGTATCCGCTTAAATCATCCGTGAAGGTGAGAAAATAACGATATCCGCCACGAGCTTCAACATTCATCGGACCACATACATCTCGTATGTATGATTTCCAACAAATCTGTTGCTCTCTCCATACAACCGGAGAACGGTGTTTTAGTCATCTTGCCCATGAGGCACGGTTCGCAAGTACCAAGTGATTCATAATCAAGTGATTCCAAAAGTCCATCGTATGGAGTTTCTTCATGCGCTTTATACCGATATGACCTAAACGGCAAGTGCCACAAATAAGTTGCACTATCATTATCAACTCTGCATCTTTTGGCTTCGACATTATGAATATGTGTATCACTACTGTCGAGATTCAACAAGAATAGACCATTCTTCAAGGGTGCATGACCATAAAAGATATTACTCATATAAATAGAACAACCATTATTCTCGATTTAAATGAATAACCGCCTCGCATTAAACAAGATCCAGATATAATGTTCATGCTCAACGCTGGCACCAAATAACAATTATTTAGGTCTAAAAGTAATCCCAAGGTAGATGTAGAGGTAGCGTGTCGATCGCGATCACATTGACTTTGGAACCATTTCCCACGCCGCATCGTCACCTCGCCCTTTGCCTGTTTCGCTTATTCCGTAGTCCCTGCTTCGAGTTGCAAATATTAGCAATGTAACCAAGATCAAATACCTGTGTGCTACTATGAGCTCTAGTAAGGTACACATCAATAACATGTATATCACATATACCTTTGTTCACCTTGCCATCCTTCTTATCCGCCAAATACTTGGGGCAGTTCCGCTTCAAAGGTCCATCGCTTGCAAGAAAACACTCATTTCAGGCTTAGGTCCAGACTTGGGTTTCTTCTCTTGAGCAGCAACTTTCTTGCTGTTCTTTTTGAAGTTTCTTCTTCTTCTTCCTTTGCCCTTTTCTTGAAACTAGTGGTCTTGTTGACCATCAACACTTGATGCTCTTTCTTGATTTCTACCTCCATGCTTTTAGCATTGCGTAAGAGCTCAGAATTGTCTTAGTCATCCCTTGCATATTATAGTTCATCACGAAGCTCTTGTAGCTTGGTGGCGTGATTGGAGAATTCTGTCAATGACACTATCATCCGGAAGATTAACTCCCAGCTGAATCAAGTGATTATTATACCTGCACATTTTGAGTATGTGCTCACCGACGTAACTATTCTCCTCCATCTTGCAGCTATAGAACTTATTGGAGACTTCATATCTCTCAATCCGGCATTTGCTTGAAATATTAACTTCAACTCTTGGAACATCTCATATGCTCCATGACGCTCAAAACGTTGAAGACCCGGTTCTAAGCCGTAAAGCATGGCACATCGAACTATAGAGTAGTCATCAGCTTTGCTCGCCAGACGCTCACAACTTCGGCGTTGTTCTCAGAAGAGGTTCGCACCCAGCGGTGCTTCCAGACGTAATTCTTCTCAGGCAGCAATGAGGATAATCCTCGTTACGGACCCAGTCCGTAATTGCTACCATCATCTTTCAACTTTGCATTCTCAAGGAACGCATTAAAATTCAACGGAACAACAAAGACGAGCCATCTATCTACAAGAAACATAGACAAGCAAAATACTATCAGTACTAAGTTCATGATAAATTTAAGTTCAATTAATCATATTAAAAACTCCCACTTAGACAGACATCTCTCTAGTCATCTAAGTGATTACGTGATCCAAATCAACTAAACCATAACCGATCATCACGTGAGATGGAGTAGTTTTCAATGGTGAACATCACTATGTTGATCATATCTACTATATGATTCACGCCGACCTTTCGGTCTCCGTGTTCCGAGGCCATATCTCGCATATGCTAGGCTCGCCAAGTTTAACCTGAGTATTCTCGTGTGCAAAACTGGCTTGCACCCGCTGTAGATGGACGAGAACTTATCACACCCAATCATCACGTGGTGTCCGGGTACTACGAACTTTTAGCAACGGTGCATACCGTGGAGAACACTTCTTGATAATTTTAGTGAGAGATCATCTTATAATGCTACCGCCAATCAAAGCAAGATAAGATGCATAAAGGATAAACATCACATGCAATCAATATAAGTGATATGATATGGCCATCATCATCTTGTGCTTGTGATTCCATCTCCAAGCACCATCATGACCACCATTGTCACCGCGCGACACCTTGATCTCCATCGTAGCATCGTTGTCGCCTCGCCAACTATTGCTTCTACGACTATCGCTATCGCTTAGTGATAAAGTAAAGCAATTACATGGCTTTTGCATTTCATACAATAAAGCGACAACCATATGGCTCCTGCCAGTTGTCGATAACTTCGTTACAAAACATGATCATCTCATACAATAAAATATAGCATCACGCCTTGACCATATCACATCACAACATGCCCTGCAAAAACAAGTTAGACGCCCTCTACTTTATTGTTGCAAGTTTTACGTGGCTGCTACGGGCTGAGCAAGAACCGTTTACCTACGCATCAAAACCACAACGATAGTTTGTCAAGTTGGTGCTGTTTTAACCTTCGCAAGGACCGTGCGAGCCACACTCGGTTCAACTAAAGTGAGAGAAACAGACACCGCCGGTCACCTTTAAGCAACGAAAGTGCTCAAGCGGTGAAACCAGTCTCGCGTAAGCGCACGCGTAATGTCGGTCCGGCCGCTTCATCTCACAATACCGCCAACCAAAGTATGACATGCCGGTAAGCAGATGACTTATATCTCCCACAACTCACTTGTGTTCTACTCGTGCATATGACATCAACGCATAAAACCAGGCTCGGATGCCACTGCTGGGGAACGAGTAATTTCAAAAATTTCCTACGCACACGCAAGATCATGGTGATGGCATAGCAACGAGAGGGAGAGTGTATGCCCATGTACTCGTGAGAACGAAGCGTAAGCGCTATAACAACGCTGTTGATGTAGTCGACGCCTTCACGATCCGACCGATCCAAGTACCGAACGCACGGCACCTCCGAAGTTCAGCACACGCTCAGCTCGATGACGATCCCCGGCCCGATCCAAAGAAAGCTGCGGGGATGAGTTCCACAAGACGACGGCGTGGTGACGATGATGATGCTCCACCGACGCAGGGCTTCGCCTAAGCTCGCGACGATATGACTTTATCGGCGCAGGCTTCGCCTTAAGCTCCGCGACGATATGACCAAGTGGAATATGGTGGAGGGGCACCGCACACGGCTAAGGAACGATCGTAGATCAACTTGTGTGTCATGGGTGCCCCTGCCTCAGATATAAAGGAGCAAGGGGTGCGGCCGCCCTAGGGGAGGCGGCTGAGGAGTCCTACTCCCACCGAGTAGGACTCCCCCTTTCCTAGTTGGATTAGGACTTGGGGAGGGGAAGAGGAGGAGCCGCCTCTCCTTGTCCTATTCGGACTAGGGGGAGGGCGCTGCCTGCCCCGGCCGCCCCTCCTCTTCTCTTATGGCCCATCAAGGCCCATTGACCCCCGGAGGGTTCCAGAACTCCCGCTGTTCGTAAAATCCCGATTTCATCCGAACCTTCCAAGTCCAAACATAGGCTTCCAATATATCGATCTTTATCTCTCGACCATTTCGAGACTCCTCGTCATGTCCGTGATCACATCCGGACTCAACAAACTTCGCACATCAAAACTTATAAACTCATAATAAACTGTCATCGTAACGTTAAGCGTGCGGACCCTACGGGTTCGAGAACTATGTAGACATGACCTAGAACTATTCTCGGTCAATAACCAATAGCGGAACCTGGATGTTCATATTGGTTCCTACATATTCTACGAAGATCCTTATCGGTCAAACCGCATAACAACATACGTTGTTCCTTTGTCATCAAGATGTTACTTGCCCGAGATTCGATCGTTGGTATCCAATACCTAGTTCAATCTCGCTATCGCAAGTCTCTTTACTCGCTCAGAATACATCATTTCATAACTAACTCATTAGTTACAATGCTTGCAAGGCTTAGGTGATGAGTATTACCGAGAAGGCCCAGAGATACCTCTCCGACAATCGGAGTGACAAAACCTAATCTCAATTATGCCAACTCAACATATACTTTTGGAGACACCTGAGAGTACCTTTATAATCACCCGCCACGCTAGACGCTTTGGTAGCACACAAAGTGTTCCTCCGTAAACGGAGTTGCATAATCTCATAGTTGCAGGAACTTTGTATAAGTCATGAAGAAAGCATAAGCAACATACTAAACGATCAAGTGCTAAGCTAACGGAATGGGTCAAGTCAATCACATCATTCTCCTAATGATGTGATCCCGCTAATCAAATGACAACTCATGTCTATGGTTAGGAAACATAACCATCTTCGATTAACGAGCTAGTCAAGTAGAGGCATACTAGTGACACTGTTTGTCTATGTATTCACACATGTATTATGTTTCCGTTAATACAATTCTAGCATGAATAATAAACATTTATCATGATATAAGGAAATAAATAATAACTTTATTATTGCCTCTAGGGCATATTTCCTTCAATGCTGCTATGACCCCACGCACCAAGCTCAAGGCCATTAGAAGCGGCCACAAGAATCGGCAGCAATGGCAAGATTTTACCACAAGTGACAAGGGCTGTCGGCCCCATGTTGGTTCGTCGGCGGGGCCCACTAGTCGGCGGGCCCTGTGAGTCGGAGGAGAAGAGGGCGATTAAAGAGATCGACGGCTGGGACCCGTGCTCACCGGATTACTCATTGTACCCCTGTGGGTAGGCCTATATAAACTCTCGGGCACCCATGCAAAGGGTTGAAACCTAGTAGTTTGACACACACATATAAAGGGAAGAGAAGAGCTAGCCTTGCCTTCCTCCTTCCTCACCCCGAACAGCTCAAGGAGCAATCTTGTACTCACCTTGATATAGTGACCATGCGGAGACCCCGCAGAGCAGCGAGAGGGTGTTATCTCCCTGAGAGCCCCAAGCCGGGTAAGATTCGCCGGTGTGCATGTCTACGCCTCATCCCGTTTTCAGGCACCGGCGACGTTCTACTCGCCCCCTCCATGATAATCCATCCTTTGGCATATGTCGCACCCAACCCCCGACAACTACTATACATCTTCGAGCTTATGTCTGGACTTAAAGTGAACTATCAGAAAAGTGAGATTTTTACAGTGGGAGGCGATGAGAGCACACTGAATTACTATGCTGAGTTGTTTAACTGTGACGTGGGTAGCTTCCCCATCAAATACCTCGGTATGCCTGTTAGTTATTCCACCCTTAGAGATTCTAACTGGGAGTTCATAGTGGCCAAGTACCTTAAAAGATTTGAGGCTTGGATCGGTAATGCTGCATCCATGGGGGGCAGACTGACTTTGTTGGATTCAGTTGTCACCCAAATATCCTTGTATCATATGTCTATGTGGCTTATGAGCAAAACTTTCATTGAAAAGCTTGATAAACATAGAAGGAAGTTCTTTTGGTAAGGTTGTAACAAGAAAAGGAGATATCATTTGGTCAAATGGGGCAGAATATGTAGATCTCGTGATAAAGGTGGCCTGGGAGTTAAAGATCTTCGAAAACAAAACATTAGCTTGATGGTCAAATGGTGGTGGAAACTTGAGACCCAAAATGGCCTTTGGCAGAAAATTGTGCGTGCTCGATACTTGAGAAATAGATCTGTGGCTACGGTTGAATCTAGGTTTAATGATTCTCCATGCTGGAAAGCCCTTCTGAAAGTTAAGACCCTATATATGGCTGGTAGGAAAATCAAAACTAATTCGGGAGAGATAACTAGAGCGTGGAAAGACTCCATCAATGGGCATAGGCCGTTCTAGGACTGTTATCCCCTGCTGTTTGACATTTGCACTGAGCAGGACTGTACTGTTGCAAATGTCAAATCTGTGACTCCCAACACCTTCTTTAGAAGGAGGCTGACCCCTGATCTTCAGAGGCAATGGGAAGATATGAGAAGTTATATTGACAAGATTCATTTGGGAGTAGGGGGGGATCAAGTGTACTGGGGGCTCAATGGAAGTGGTAGATATTCTACCAAATCTATGTACAAATGGCTAGAAAACCCTCTTAGTGGCTGCCACTATAGATGGGTTTGGAAGGCCAAGATCCCCCTCAAGATCAAAATTTTCCTGTGGCAGCTATCTCAGGATGCTGTTCTGACTAGGCAAGTTATGAAAGAGAGGAAATGGCCTGGGGATCCTAAATGTTCCTTTTGTGACAATATTGAGTCTTCCCGGCATTTGTTTTTCACTTGCCCGTGGCTAAAGTGGTCTCATGCTATGCTGGGATGGCACTAGGGACTGATCTCTATCCTAATAGTTACCGCAATACTTCTCCCGGTGTCACACTTGCCTTCCCTATGGGAAGAAATACTATATTGTTGGCCTTGCGGCTGTTTGTGGGTTATTTGGCTGGCTCAAATCGAGCCACGCTTGAAAAAAGCAGATCAAGACGCCGCTTGAGATTGTGTTTTCCATGTGTTCCTTTTGATGTATTGGGCAGGTCTTCAAAGAAGGCGATGGAGTCAAGGAGCTGCGCAGCTGGGCGGCCATGGTCAGGTCTAGCACTATGAGCATGATGAAGATGTGCGAGGCGGCGAGGAGGCCGATCGAGGAGAATGATCTTACAATCTCTCCCGTGATTCAGAGTTGACCTGGCGTTTTCCTGTTGCTCCTCGCTTCATATTTGGCTCATGTGTTGAGCTTCGCTGTAATAGACTGTAGTATTTTCAGGTGGTGGGATTATGGTGTTGCAGGTTTTCGCCCCATGGCGCTCGCTTTGATGTCGGGCTAACGCAGTGGGTTCTCGCAATGCCCAACTCGCTGCACCTCTTTCCCTTTTCTCCTGTTGTTTTCTCGGAACTTTGTATTTCTGTTCGCTTGCAATGGAAAGGGGTCATGCCCGGTTCAAAAAAAACTCGTGGGATTGAGAGGCATGAGGAATTGCTCGTATGCTTATTGATCATCACGGCCTTCTCCTTTGCCGTTGTTGTCTGCATGGGTTGAACGTCCACCTATTGTTGTTCTAACCTAGGGTATGTAGTCTTAGCTCAAGGAACATGCTCTTGGGACTCCGGCTATGACGGGATCGTTGCAGGCTGGGCCACCTAGTCTATAGCTTGAGTTCGGCTCCATATCTTCAACTTGTAGGGAAACTGGTCGACAGATAGTGTTGCTATATTCCGAAGGAATCCGGCACACGCTGGGCGCACATTTGGGATACCATTCCTGGAATCTCTTTCTCAAGAAAACTTGCTTCTCTTATCAGTTTAAAAAAAAACTAGCTTCTCTTATCAGTAGATTTTTTTTAAGCTGTAGGTTCCTATTGTTTTTTTTTAATGTTCACCGGGGGGAAAGGCTCCCCACCTGAATATATATTTCAAAACCTGCCGTTTGTTACAGAATTAAGAGTTTTGCGAAGATAGGAAGTCCCACCACAGCCCGGCGTGGTCCTTCAAAGTTTCAGTCTTAAGTCTATGCGACCAAACAACTAAATCGTCTAAGATAGCTTTCAAGACTTTTGAGAAGCTTGATCGTGTTTTAGCTAGTGTCGAATGGGAACAGAAGTTTCCCCTGATAACAGTGCAGGCGCTGACACGAGGTATTTCGGATCACACGCTGTTACTTGTTGACTAGGGGGCTCAAACACATGTGGGTAACAAGAATATTTTCTCATTTGAACTTGCATGGTTTGAAAGAGAAGGGTTCCTCGAGTTGTTAGCTAGAGAGTGGGCTAAAGACTCAGGAGGAAGGTCACCCATTGAGCGATGGCAATGCAAGATTCGTCATCCTCAAAGGTTCCTTCGTGGATGGGCTAAGCATACGCATGGGATTTATAAGGCGGATAAGGAACGACTCCTTCTACTTATTCAGACCCTAGAAGTAAAAGCTGAAACTTCTATTTTAGGTACCAGTGAGCTGGAAACTAAGATGGAGGCTGAGTTGCGGCTGAAAGAGCTCCTTTGGCGGGAGGAATTGAAGTGGGTGCTGCGAGCTAAGGTTCGCAAAATCGTCCAAGGCGAGGATAACACTCAATTCTTCCATATGATTGCTAATGGGAAGCATCGTAAGAAGAGAATTTTCCAATTAGAACAAGACGAAGGAACGATAGTTGGTCAAGAAAATCTGAAAGTTTACATTACCAACTATTATAAGCAGTTGTTTGGACCTCCGGAAGAGAATTTTGTGTCTTTAGATGAGTCAAGGGTTGAGGATGTTCCTCAACTTGAGACTGACGAGAATGAGATCTTGGCTGCTCCCTTTACGGAGAAAGAGGTGTTTGAGGCCATCGCACAAATGAAAAATAATAAGGCTCTAGGACCGGATGGGTTTCCGGCGGAGTTTTATAAAAAGTGTTGGCACTTCATTAAGGGAGACCTGTTGCCGATGTTTCATGAGTTTTTTGCTGGACAGCTTCATTTGTTTAAGCTGAATTTTGGAACGATAACTCTTTTTTTCTAAGAAGACAGAGGCCGTTCGCATTGAGCAGTTCAGGCCTATATGTCTGCTTAATGTTAGTTTCAAAATCTTCACCAAGGTCGGGACGAACAGACTTACGCAGATTATGATTCACAGTGCAACCGCCCTGCATCGCTTTCATGCCAGATAGAAATATCCTTGAAGGGGGTTGTCGTCTTGCATAAAACGCTCCATGAGATTCACTCAAAAAAAACTAGATGGCGTTGTTTTTAAAGTGGATTTTGAAAAACATACGATAAAGTTAAATGGCCTTTTCTTCAATAGGCTTTGTGTATGAAAGGATTTGACCCGGCCTGGAGAAACCAGATTGAATCCTTTACGCAAAAAGGGAGTGTAGGGATTAAAGTGAATGATGACATATGTCACTATTTCCAGACACATAAAAGGTTAAGGCAAGGAGATCCCATGTCACCGATCCTATTCAACATAGTGGTTGATATGCTGACCATTTTAATAGGACGGGCTAAGGATGCGGGGCAGGTAGGTGGCCTTGTTCCGCATCTAGTTGATGGTGGTATCTCCATCCTTCAGTATGCTGATGATACTATCATCTTCATGGAGCACGACTTGGCGAAAGCGAGAAACATGAAGCTTGTGTTATGCTTATTTGAACAATTGTCCGGGCTAAAAAGTAACTTCCACAAGAGCGAATTGTTCTGTTTTGGAAGAGCTAATGATGACCAGGAGGCTTATAAACAATTGTTTGGATGTGAATTGGGCACGTTACCGTTCACGTATCTAGGTATACCCATTCATCATCGTAAGCTGACTAACAAAGAATGGAAATGCATCAAGGATCGTTTTGAGAAGAAATTGAGCTGTTGGAAAGGGAAGCTCATGTCACACGGAGGGCGATTAATTTTGATTAATTCGGTCCTCACCAGTATGCCTATGTTTCTCCTATCCTTTTTCGAAGTCCCGGTGGGTGTCAGGAAGAGGCTAGACTTCTATTGCTCACGATTCTTTTGGCAGAGTGATGAGCTTAAATGAAAGTATAGGCTTGCTAAATGGGATATAATCTGTAGGCCGAAGGACCAAGGGGGTCTAGGTATTGAAAATCTGGAAGTCAAAAACAGATGTCTCCTTAGCAAGTGGCTGTTTAAACTTTCGTCCGAGACGGAGACTACTTGGGCTCAGATTTTGCGAAATAAGTATCTTCAGTCTAAAACCTTGGCCCAGGTGACAGTGAGGCCGACTGACTCACCATTTTGGAAAGGCTTGATGAGAGCCAAACCACTCTTTTTCAACAGGACAAGGTTCTTAGTCGGAAATGGAGCTAATACGAGGTTCTGGGAGGATACGTGGCTTGGGGAGACTCCCCTTGCACTTCAATATCCTACTCTTCATAACGTTGTTCAACGTAGAGAAGCTTACGTTGCAACCGTTCTACAATCCACTCCCCTCAATATTAGTTTTCGGAGGACGCTAGTGGGAAATCGTTGGGAGGCCTGGCTCCATCTTGTAAGACGTTTGATGGATGTCCAGTTGTCTCAGCAGCCAGATCAGTTGTATTGAAAACTAACTAAGAACGGCGTGTTCTCGGTCAAATCCATGTATCTGGATGTCATAAACTCTAGCGTCATTCCTTCCTCGAAGCACGTTTGGAAAGTAAAGGTACCTTTGCGAATCAAAGTGTTTATGTGGTTTGTGCATAAACAAGTTATTTTGACTAAGGATAATCTGGCAAAACGCAACTGGGTGGGTTCTGCAAGATGTAGTTTCTGTGACCATAACGAAACTATCAAACACCTCTTTCTTGATTGTCCGCTGGCTAAGATTCTATGGCGGTCGATTCATATTGCTTTTAATATTAATCAGCCTACTTCTATCAACACGTTATTTGCAACGTGGCTTGATGGGGTTGACTCAAATACAGCGAGGCACATTCGTGTTGGCGTTTGTGCTTTATTATGGGCAGTCTGGAACTGCAGAAATGATTTGGTTTTTAACAGATCAACAAACATTCACTTTTTGCAGGTTATCTTCAGGGCCACGGTGTTGATCCGTATGTGGTCGCTACACACTCCGACGGAGGCCAGGGAGCGCTTGGTTACTGCGCTCACCCAAGGAGATGGTAGTCGATATTTTCAACCGGTTTGGATGGCGGTCATGTAATAGGATAGGCATGTAGTGCTCCTATTTTTATTTGCCAGCCGGTTGTGGCTTTTTGTTTAGCTCTTATGAGCATTTGTTTATTTCTTACTTCGAGACTTGGAGACTTGTTGCTGGATATTTTTATTAATAATATGAGTCGTATGCATCTTTCTGATGCAGAGCCTGGGGTAAAACCCCTTTTCGGAAAAAAAGGAGTCTGAAGGAGTAACATCTAGACTTTGGAAAACTCGCTTGTTCCGAGCGTCCCAGATTTTCCAAAGAATCAGAAGCAACATGAAGGGGTGGACCGTGGTAGGCAGCGTACCCGGTAGAGTCGTAGCAAATAGACCGTTGATTGGAGTGAAAAGGGGACGGATGCCGGCTGCTCTCCAAATCCTGCGAGCTGCTGGACAGGTGAAAAAAAGGTGCTCCTGATCCTCCACCAAATGAGTACATCGAGGGCAAGAGGTTGTATCCAGAATGGTCTTCTTATGCAGATTCTTCCTTGTGTTTAGGTGATCAAGGTTGAATAGCCAACTGAAGATCATAACCTTTTGGGGCACCCTTGAGTCCCAAATAACCTCGAGCATGGGATCCGAGAGGCGCTTGGAGAGGGCCGCATATGCACCTTTTGTGGAAAAGGCCGAGCCATTAAGCAAACTACGATCATCCGGAACCTGAGAGAGTGTACATCCTACAACAGAGTTTAGAGAAGCAAGTTCTGCAATCGCAGTAGAGGTTAGCCGATTACGAAGAGCAAGTTCGATCCCATCCTGCAAAATAGTGGCTACCATGGCATTTTGGTTTGTGTGGTGAGGAAAAAGAGCAGGGTACACTAAAGCCAGGGGTTCCGGCTTTAGCCAACGATCTAACCAAAAAAAGTAAAGCAACTATCTCCAACCGTGCAGTGGGAAATCTCTCTCAAACTCTGTAAATGCTTGAAGATGGTTTTTGCTAGGAAGGAGCTATTTTTACCATAACCAATGTGAAGTGGCGAGTGGTGTATGACCCAATCCTTCCAGGGAAGGTTTGAGGAGTGCAAGAATTTATAAGCAAATTTCAGCAGTAGAAAATTGGATTGGATTTGTTTCAAAAGCCCGTATCAGTGGATTGGATTCTACTGTGGAAGAGAATTGTTCTGCCCCACATGCATGCACAGGCAGCTCCTCGGCCTCGCCGGTTGCCCCGACTAACTGAAACCGCTCGCTGTGGTTCCTGGATCAGATCCTCCGCTGAACGAACTAAACCCACCCTCGTGCGCACCGTACATCTCGTCTCCACACCTTCGTCCACCCGACGGTGCAGCCATAAGTTCGTGCGGATTGACTGGTCGATCGAGGAGCCTAGGGCAATGAGCTTATACGAACACAATCCAAATCCTTCTACGGGAACTAATAACAAGCCATGTAGTTGGAGAAAAGCTAACAAGATGCCAATTTCTGTGATTTTCTAAGTGAGATTGGAAATTTATTTTTAGAAAAAAGGCTATTTCTCACGCAGATTGTAGTTTGTCTTTGCGATATCTTAGAGTCTATACAAGTCCAAGATTCTGCAATAATTTTACATGCTAGATGATTATTTGAGTGTGGGCTCTGTGAGCTAGGACCTTGATTATTTGGTTATGAGATCTTTTCTTTTTCTTTGGAGACAACATTACCCGAGAAAAATAAATCTAGAAATCTCTAACTATTCCTTGTCGCTCTATTTCGTGTGTCATTTTAGGTTTGTGTTAAGTATTCCCACAAAAAAAAAAGTTTGCATTAAGTAGAACTAGGTATAATGATCATGCTAAAATTGAACTTGAGTTTCAGATTTAGTGCTACATACACCTCCTGACATTTGGATGTCGGGATGTCGGGATCTGGGTCTATTATCATTGACTATAACGAAATAACAACACAATGTTCACTCAGGTTCAAATAAAAAAAAGGGGCAACGAAAAAAGTACTTGCTGCCATGCCACTGCATAGGTAGTAAGCGCGATGATTCCACTAACATTAACAGTAGCACCGTGCATACAAAGCCATCTGTCAAAAGAGACATGCTAAGTAGCAAGTGTCTGCATGGTGATTTTCTGCATTTTAACATCTATCACGAGGCATCAAGTACATATGTGCCTCAAGAAAGATTGGAATGATAATTGATGTTCCGCGTCATAGTAACCTACAAACCGAAGTACTTGCACTATCCTCGCGCCACACCGGAACATCAAGTACTTGCATTGCAAATACTCATTTGTTCAAATGACCGATCCGAACAACATTTTACTTCGGTTTGTAGGTTAGTATGACGCGGAACAAATGATTATTTGCAATGCAATGCAATGATGTTTCGTCTAATTATCAACATTTGTTTGTTATAAATAATCAATCTCGTTACGAAATAATGTTCCATTTGCAATGCAAGTACCATGGCGCACTAAAACTTTAAGCTCCATATGATTATGAAGTTCGTGGTGCCTTGCACTGGAGCTTCATAAAGACAAGCACCTGAATTTCACAAGAGAAAATAGAAGTGTTGCTAGTAAGAAATCACATGCTTCCTGCTCATGGTCATGATCAATAGTTAGTCTTTGCTAAATGTAACATTGTAGTAAAAGAAACAATGGAATAGTGCACCTGCTTCCAGCAGACCCATGTTATAAAGGATGGACGGAGTAGCATAGACCAAACATGTTACTGCCAGTCTACCACCTATAGCTCTTGCAAAGTGGAAGAGAGGAAGGAAGAGAGACACAGCAAGTTGAATGCCATGGTTCAGATCGGCTTTTGGATGAGAGCCAAACTACAACTCGCGGGACTGGAAGACATGGGGAACTTCTTGCATGCGTCTTGGTTATCGCTACTTTCTGCTTTCGTGTTGTTGTTCACTTGTTTTGAATTCTGATCAATTGTGGTCCAAAGCGAGGGTAAGTGGCCTATGAGTCGAGGAGCATATCCCAGGATGACTTGTACTTTGTGGTCAAGCCTGGGGTATGTGCAAGTTGTTCAACTTACAAAGGTATCAAGCCGGACACGTCAACCGTCTTTCCTCAATCAACGATTGGTCGCGTCATAAAGAAATCATCAGCGGTGGAAGGAGGGTTGGTCCTCACATGTTACCAGCATATGCAATGGTGGAGCTATGTGTTGTGCTGGGGGGGAGGGGTGGAGGCGTTGTGGCCCCCCAACTTTGAACCAATTTGTGAAGAAAAAAATTAGGAGGACTTCTATGTTAAAAAATTCAGCTTTTGGCCCCTCCAAACACTCGTATTTTGTCATTGGCCCCAGCAAAGTCCGTCTAGCTCCGCCACTGAGCCTAGGTCTAGATAATCAGTCTGTTGCCAGCGTCAACCGAGTCCAAAACTATTAGAAATGCATCACTCAATGTAAATTGCTCACGAGACAAGCAAATTTGTACATACCGTCAAATTTGCTTGTCTCTTTTTTTTCACCCGCAAAAAAAAGAAGCAAATTTGACAGTATGTACAAAGGAATTTTCTTAGTCTTGACATGATAGCCGAAACCATGTGTAATATAATCCTGTTTAGGTGACTTTTTTTTTTGGTTGAGTGATTGCTTAAACTACTACTCCCTCTATCCCAAAATGTAAGACGTTTTTTGAGACGGGGGAAGTACATACATATAAATCTGATGTTGTTGGCTCAGTCATAATGGCCACTGGATTTCATTTTGGAAGGACTCCTCGTATGCGCTTTTTTTCTTGCGGGGGCTCGTATGCGCTTAAGAGAGAGGAGGAATGGCCTCACTTGCATTCCTTTCCACATTCTTTAGAGAAAAGATTTATGCCCGATTTATGAATAAAGTCACAACCGGCAAGGTCAAACAGTACACATGTTTAAACCATTATTACAGAGGTGCATGCCAAAGACCACCGGTCAAGGGGAGCTAGTTAAGGTCTAGCAGGTGGCACGTATGCCAGGTAAAAAGGGATGCTTCTTTTTTTTCAAACCATCAAGGCAAATATTTTGAGGTTCAAAAAAGAAAGGCACGACCCAAAAGCTTAAACGACCCAAGGATCACTAATCCAGGAATCAGCAATCCACGACTCGAAGACGACGAAACCCAGTATAGACGAAAACAAAAGTACAACATCCATTTGGAAATAAGTGGTGCCGTTTTAGTTCAAACGGAGGGAGTACATGACAAAACATAAAAGCGACATTCACCTGCTCCAACAGCCAGCAGTCAGCTACTCTCTCCGTCCGAAAATACTTGTCAGCAAACACTTCTACTTCGGTATAACCCCCTAAATACATCAATGGATGAGATCTTTTCATACCTCACTAGTAGAAAAAGGGGCTATCGTTGAGGCCTGTTTTGCCCATTAGTCCCGGTTCAATCCAGAACCGGGACTAATGTGAGCATTTATCCCGGTTCGTGAGCCTGGGGGCGGCGGGCCACGGGCCATTGGTCCCGGTTCGTCCGGACCTTTTGGTCCCGGTTGGTGGCATGAACCGGGACCAATGGTCCTGGCTCCCTGCCCACCACTATTGGTCCCGGTGGTGGCATGAACCGACCAAAGGCTTCCCTTTAGTCCCGGTTCAAGCCACCAACCGGGCTAATGGTGCTGCCTATATATAGCCCCTCGCGCAAGAGCAGAGCACACTACTCTGTTTTTTTCCGCCGAGGGGAGAGGGCTTGGTGGTGCTCTAGCTCACCTCCTATGCATACAAGGTGTTCATGGAATGCCCGAGCCACACTACTTAAGGTTTCTCCTCTCCAAGCTCGACCGCCAAGCTTCATTTTCCTCAATATTTATCTAGGTTTAGCGGTCCGTCACGCCTGGCCCCCGCCTTCATCGCCGTCGATCACCCGCGCCGATCTCATCGCCGGCACCACCGTGGTGAGCCTCTTGTTCTTATCTTCTTTCTGAAAGGAAAATATTATTACTTGTTTGTTTAGATAGATACTTGTATTATTTTCTTACTTTTATTATTGCATCTTATATAGTGCGATGGTTTTGGTATCCGCCCCATCGGCCCTCGCCCTGTCTATGATTCGGATGTGGTATATATTATCTTTTCATAACTATTGGTTCATTTATTGTTTATGAAAATTATGCCACCAACGTGACATAGATTTTATTTATCTAGGAGGTTGTTGAACCGAAATTCCAACCGACCCTATTGTCGAGAGGTTAAATTTAGTTGAAGAAGAAAACAATTTCTTGAAGAAAAAATAAAAAACTTGAGGAGGAGAAGATGATATTGGAGTTGCATGTTATGGATGTCGCCGATGATCACAAGATCAAGATGGATGCAATGCGCTTGAAGATGAGAAAGATTAGAAAATATGCCATTCATACCGAGGCTTGGTATCATTATGCCGTTGGATCAGTTGTTACCTTGGTTGCGATTATGATCGATTTGTTTTCACATTGAAATGTTTTACATAGTTTCAATGTATGGTTTAATTAATTTAGATGCTCGCAGAGCTTTATGTTGTTAGATGAGAACTATGTATGTACTTTGGTTTTATGTGATGATGAACTTCTATTAATTTGGTCACTTAATTATCTATTCATGATGTTTTGTAATGATTTTGACACACTTAATTATATATAATGCACGCAGATGAACCGCAATGGATGTACGGTGATGTATACACCTCCGAGTACATTAAGGGCGTGCATGCTTTTCTCAAGTGGCTGAGGCAAACAAGCAGAATGGTTTTATGTGTTGTCCATGCCCTATATGTGGGAATACTAAGTCTTACTCGACCGGAAAATCCTTCACACCCACCTGCTTTACAAGGGTTTCATGCCACACTATAATGTTTGGACGAGGCACGGAGAAATAGGGGTTATGATGGAAGACGGCGAGGAAGAAGAGTACGATGACAACTATGTGCCCCTGAATACGGTGATGCTATGAACATCAAGATGCACTGACGATGTGCACGATGGTGCTGCAACGGGCTAAGCTGCTGAAGATCAAGAGGAACCAGACGATCTGCCCCATGATGATGATCTCCGCCGGTCATTGTCGATGCAAGGACACAATGCGAAAGTCAAAAGGAGAAGCTGAAGTTCGATCGCATGTTAGAGGATCACAAAAAGGGTTGTACCCCAATTGCGAAGATGGCAACACAAAGCTCGGCACCGCACTCGAATTGCTGCAGTGGAAGGCGAGAATGCTGTTCTCGATAAAGGATTTGAGAAGCTACTGAAAATAATGAAGAAGAAGCTTCCAAAGGATAACGAATTGCCCGACAAGACATACGCAGCAAAGAAGGTCGATGCCCTCTAGGATTGGAGGTGGAGAAGATACATGCATGCCCTAATGATGCATCCTCTACCGTGGTGCCTACAAGGATCTGAATGCATGCCCGGTATGCGGTGCATTGTGGTATAAGATCGACGAGATGACCTCGGTGATGTTGACGGCGAGCCTCCCAGAAGAGGGTTCTGCGAAGGTGATGTGGTATGCTCCTATAATACCACGGTTGAAACGTCTGCTCGTAAACGGAGAGCATGCCAAGTTGATGCGATGGCACAGTGAGGACCGTAAGAAAGACGGAAGTTGAGAGCACCCACGACGGGTCGCAGTGGAGAAAAATCGAGAGAAAGTATTGGGATGAGTTTGCAAAGGACCCAAGGAACGTATGGTTTGCTTTAAGCGCGGATGGCATTAATCCTTTCGGGGAGCAGAGCAGCAATCACAGCACCTGGCCCGTGACTCTATGTATGTATAACCTTCCTCCTTGTATGTGCATGAAGCGGAAGTTCATTATGATGCCAGTTCTCATCCAAGGCCCTAAGCAACCCGGCAACGACATTGATGTGTACCTAAGGCCATTAGTTGAGGAACTTTACAGCTGTGGAATGGAAACGGTGTACGACGGGATGAGCACAAAAGGAGGAATTTGACCTAAAGGCGTTGTTGTTCGTGACAATCAACGATTGGCCCGCTCTCAAGAACCTTTCGTGACAGACAAACAAGGGATACCACGATGCACGCACTGTTTACTTGACACCGATAGTATATACCGGGAAGCTGCAGGAAGAATGTGTACTGGCTATCGCCGATTTCTTCCGACCAACCATCAATGTCGAAAGAAAGGCAAGCATTTCAAAGGCGAGGCAGATCACCGGAAGAAGCCCGCCATGCGCATCGGTGATCACGCATTTGCTATGGTCAATGATTTACACGTAATCTTTGGAAAGGGTCCCGCGGACTAGCTGTTCAATGAAGCTGAGAATCACGCACCCATGTGGAAGAAGAAATCTATATTTTGGGACCTACCCTCTCGAAAGACCTAGAGGTCCGCTCTTTGATCGACGTGATGCACGTGACGAAGAACCTTTGCGTGAACCTGCTAGGCTTCTTGGGCGTGTATGGGAAGACAAAAGATACACCGAGGCACGAGAGGACCTGCAACGCTTGCACGAAAAAGAGGGCATGCCTCCAAGCAAGATGAAGGTCCTGCCAGCCACGCTCATTTAAAGAAGAGAAAGAAATATTCTTTCAATGCCTGCTCAAGATGAAGGTCCCGACCGCTTCTCGTCAATATAAAGGGAATAATAAATATGTCGAGAAAAGTTCCGTAACCTAAAGTCTCATGATCGCCACGTGATTATGACGCAATCGCTTCCGGTTGCATTGAGGGGCTTCTACCGAAAACGTCCGATTAGCCATTGTGAAGCTATGTGCATTCCTCAATGCAATATCTCGTAAGGTGATCGATCCAGAAATTGTAGCAACGCTAAGGAGTGATGTGGCTCAATGTCTTATCGGTTTCGAGCTGGTGTTCCCACCATCCTTCTTCAATATCATGACGCACGCCCTAGTTCATCTAGTCGATTTAGATTGTCATTCTAGGGCCCGATTTATACACAATATGTACCCCTTTGAGAGGTTCATGGGAGTCCTAAAGAAATATGTTCACCGTGCATAGGCCGAAGGAAGCATCTCCATGGGCCATCAAACAGAGGATGTCATCGGGTTTTGTGTTGACTTCATTCCTGGCCTTAATAAGATAGGTCTCCCTAAATCGCGGTATGAGGGGAGACTGATCGAAAAGGAACGCTTGGAAGAGACTCAATAATATGCAGGACGGATATTCTTGGTCTCAAGCACACTACACAGCTTCTACAGAACTCTACCTTGGTGACCCGATGTCGATGAACACAAGAACAGTCTGCGCCCAAACACCCGGAGCAAAGGCGACGATCGGATTACATGTGAACACATCAGACTTTCAGCAGTTGGTTGGAAACACGCCTCGAGGTGACAGCACTGTTTGTGATGAGTTGTACTTGTTGTCCAGGGACCATCTTCGACTGTAATGATTTGGAAAGGATACGAGATAAATGGGAATACATTTTACATGATTGACCAAGATGAAAAGAGCACCAACCAAAACAGCGGTATCCGCTTTGATGCAGCAACCGACAAGGGAAATGACACATATTATGGTTACATAGTAGACATATGGGAACTTGACTACGGAGTAGATTTTAAGGTCCCTTTGTTTAAGTGCAAGTGGGTCAATCTGTCAGAGGCGGGTATGTGTAGACCCACAAGACGGAATGACAACAAGTGGATCTGAAAAATCTTGGGTACACTGACGAACCGCTCGTCCTAGCCAATGATGTGGCACAGGTTATCTATGTGAAGGACATGTCTACCGACCGAGGAAAAGAAAAGATAAGGAAGCTTAATACATCATACAATGAGCCAAAGCGCCACATAGTTCTTTCAGAAAAGGGACATCCCGGGAGTGGAGGGCAAGATGACATGTCTCAAGAGTATGAAAAGTTTCATGAAATTCCCCCTTCAAAGTCAAGGCTGACCCAAGCATCCCGATAAACGATGAAGACTATCCATGGTTACGGTAGCAATAAGCAAACGACACAAGCGAAGAAAAAGTGAAGACTTTCTCCCGTAACTATTATGATGATACCATGCCAACTTTGTAACACACGAGTATGATACCATTGTCCGTTTTGTTCATGAACATGCTATGCCAACTTTTTCAGAGTTCATTTGAAAACTATGAATTTGAAAACCTCGCCAACCAAGGGCGCCACACCGTTTATAAGCCCGCCCCTCACGCCTTGTTGAGCTCACAAACTTGTGATTCACACAAATTTCAAAGAATTCAAATTTTATAAAACTAATGGCACAAACAGAAAGTTTATAATTGTTCTAAAACAAATGGCACTAACAGAAAGTTTATAATTTTGCTGACCTAAAAGCAAAAAAGAATTAAAAATAAAGCAAAAACCAAAAGAAAATAAATAATGCAGAAAACAAAACAAAAAACTTGAAAAAAATAATAATAGCAACAATAAGCATTTTGTTGTAAGTAGAAACAAAATAAAATAAATAAAGCAACAAAGAAAACAAAAAAGTGCCACCTAAAACTAAAAGAAAAAAGAAATAAAATATAAAGCAAAAAAAAGTGCCACCCATCGGGCCCCCACGGCCTGAATACGACTAGAAACCCTACATGGGCCAGATTCAGGCCGCAGAGGCTCAATAGGCCCACAGCAAGAGCAAGATTAGGCCCAAAGCCTGCATTAGAGAGGAGCTCGAAGGGAGGCACACCAGCTTATAAACCAGTGCGGCGCCTTCAACTAGCGAGGTGGGACTAAACATTTGCTTGCTGGGCAGCACAAGGCCTTTGGTCCCGGTTGGCGGCACCAACCGGGGCTAATGTTCACTTTAGTCCCGGTTGGTGCCACCAACCGGGACCAAAGGTCGCCGCTTCCGCCCTTTGGGCTGCTGAAATTGGGCTTTGGTCCCGGTTGGTGGCACCAACCGGGACTAAAGGGGGCATTAGTCCCGGTTGAGCCACGAACCGACTAATGCCCTTGCTATATAAGAAAACACTTGGGATATTTCAGATTCATCGCCCATTTGCCCCAACCTCCCCGACGCCGCCAGTTGCCCCGACGCCGCTCGACGCCGCCGCTGCCGCCACGCTCGTTGTCACCATCGCCGTCGCTCGCCGTCGTCGCCATTGTCGCCCGCTCGCTGCCGCCCTGCCCGTCTCGCCGCTCGCCGCCGCCAGATCAAGATCTGCCTTGTCGCCTGCCTCCGCGTCGCCGTCCCCGCCCTCGCTTGCCGGCTCGCCGTCGCCGCCCCGCCTCGCGACCTCGCCGACCTCGCCGACCTCGCCGTCGCCGCCCTGCCTCCCGACCTCGCCGTCGCCTCCGCCTCCCGACCTCGGCCGTCGCCTCCGCCTCCCCCCGCCTCCGTCGCCGCGACCTCGCCGTCGCCTCCCCCACATGAGCCCACGCACCAGCCCCCTGCCGCGCCGCCGCCATGATTTTTTTTTCATAAATGTTCATGATTTTTTCATAAATGTATATATATTGATGTATGGATATATGTATGATGCTTTTTTGCAGTGTTGATCTAATGTTTTTTTTCTGCATATATATGTGATTTTTGCAGTGTTGATCTAATGTTTTTTTTTCTGCATATATATGTGATTTTTTCTGCATATATAGATATGATCATATATATGATGTATGCATGGATCGATGTGGATGGAATATGATGTTTTTTTGTTCATTATTCATAGATTTTATTTTGTTCATTAGAGAGAGGCGGGGACGTCGAGGAAGTTGTACTGTTTAGAGTTAGGGTCGTCGAGGAAGAAGGAAAATAAGGAAAAAGAATAAAAGAGGAAGAAGGAAGAAGGAGAAGAAGAGGAGAAAAAATAAGAAAGAAGTAGAAGAAGAAAAAGGAGAAGAAGAAGGAATAGAGGAGAAGAAGAAAAAAATTCTATTTTTCTTCTTCTCCTCTTCTTCTTCTTCTTCTCTCTTTTTTTCTTCTATTTTTCTTCTTCTTCTTCTTCTTCTTTTTTCTTCTTCTCATTTCTTCTTCTTCTTCTTCTTCTTCTTCTTCTTCTTCTTCTTTTATCGGGAACCAGGGTGTCGAGGATCGCTGAGGGTCGACGGTTGAGAACTAGGCTAGAGGGTCGAGAGGGTCACAGAGGGGTCGAGGGTCGCCGAGGCCGGTCGAGGGTCAATGTTTTGAGGGTCGAGGGTCGCCGAGGCCGGTCGAGGTTTCGAGGCACAAGGGTTTGAGGGTTCGAGGTTCTAGGGTCGAGGGTTCGAGGGTTCTAGGGTTCGAGGGTTCTAGGGTCGAGGTTCGAGGGTTCTAGGATCCGAAGGAAGAAGGAAGAAGAAGAAGAAAAGAATGAGAGGAAAAGAAGAAAAGAAGAGGAGAAGAAGAAAGGAATAGAGGAGAAGAAAAAAATAGAATTTTTTTCTATTTTTCTTCTTCTCTCTTCTTTTCTTCTTCTTCTCTTTTTTCTTATTTTTTTCTTCTTCTTCTTCCTTCTTCCTTCTTCCTCTTTCTTCCTTTTCCGATAGGGGTGCCGATAGTGTCAAAGTATTGAAGAAATCCATGGTTTCATCATTAGCGGAGTAACCATGGCATGATGGTACGAAGTCCTCCAAAGTTGCCTCGAATGGAGTTCCGGATAGGATAATTTGCCTTTTGCTGAACTTTGTACCAAAAAGCTAATTATCCTATCTAGGACTCCGCTCCAAAACAACTTTGAGAGCTTCTTACCATCATGCACCTGTTACATTTTACTAATGATGAAGACATGGTTTTGTTGAACTTTGACACTAGGCAACCTCCCGACCCTCGGCGATCTTCGACCCTTGACCTCGACCGCTCGGCGATCCACGACCCTCTACCTCATCATGGGCATCGATGCCCACGCCACTTGTGGGACATAGATGTACTGTTCAACGCCGACCCCTCCCGATAGCTTCAACACGTTGGGGGGTCGATATTACGCACCTCCTAGCTTGAAGCGTTCTCGAGGCCACCCCCTAACCCTTGAAGCGTTGTCAAGGCCACCCCAAACCCTAGAGAAGCAGCGTCGAGGCCACTAATATGATTCCTTATTGTGATTAGCTAGCTAGTTCTATGTTGGCACTAATATATCCATATCTGTCATGTTTGAATAATAATTGCCATGTTGTCAATATTTGTAGAAACTATGGACACCCCCCGAGACGAAGCACAAGAAGCGTTGTTGAGGGACATAATCGCACACGGAAGTGATGCCGTCTCCTTGATGATGTTTCTCAACGTCGACAACGATGGTCTGAAAGGAGAGGGTGAAGAAGCAGCTGGCTATGATTTACATGGCTCCGATGACCCAATGTCGGTGCAAGAAGGAGAGGGTGAAGAACTAGACCGTGAGGACGGCTCGGTGATCACCAAACCGAGTCCGCCAGGTATATATATTAGTTAAGCCTGTTGACTAGCTCTCGCCTTTGTTTTGGTATATATGTACACATATTAATTAACTCTCGTCTTTGTTCTTTTTCTAGCCCTCCGGATCGAGCACAACTTCGTAAAGAGACGAGGCCCAAGAAAAGTTGAGCTCGGATGAAAAGTTTGAGATCATACAAACGCGCGACGGCCAACCGATTGAACCCTACCGGACAAAGAAGGCATTTGTTGCTCGGTCACGGGGTTCGTTAGGGACAAGATCCCGATCAGCATCCACCAATGGTATAAGCCTAAGAACGAAGACCCCGAGGTGTCTTGTGTCAATGATATGCGAAAAATGATCTTTGACCGAGCTGAAGTCAAATTTTACCCTACCGCCAGAGGATGATCCGAGAAGCCAGAATAGAGCCATTAATCAAGTCTTTTGCTCTTAAGAAGATGGCAGAACTATTCAGGAATTGGAAGAAAGACCTCAGTATGTATGTCGGAAAAAATGAGACACCAGAATTCACGGGCAAATATGAGAAGATCAGAGATGACTGGCCCGCATTTGTGGCCTACAAGACATCGGAAAAGAATAAAAAGATGTCAGCGACAAACAAGAGAAATGCTGCGAAGAAGAAGCTTCACCATTGCACGGGTCGTGGCTACCTCATAGCCCGGCCTAAGTGGGCCAAGGCTGAGAATGATCTGCTTGATAAAGGGATCGAACCCGAGACAATGAACTGGCTGGACCGCTGCGGACTTGGTTCTTCGGGCCATGGATTCTTGGACCCTATAACGGGAAGTGCATTTGGACGGACGAACAATTGGACATACTAGTCAAGAGGCTTAAGCATTATATCAAAGCAGCGCAGCAAGGGAAGTTCGTTCTGCAGAGGAGAAGGACGAGCTCACAATGGCCCTCGAACTCTGAGCACCCGGACGGACACGAGGCACGCCAGCTCCCTTTCGTGGAAGGCTGGATTTCGGACGCAGGGGTTACAAAACCCATGAGAGGAGGAAGAAACTGGAGCAGAGCCTAATGCAGGCGCTGCACGAAAGGGTAATGGGGCTAGAGGAACGAGAAGAGGAACGAGAAGCAGCCGATCACAACAAACGACCTGCCGAAGCTTCCCTCGAATTTACCCCGCCATCTCAGCGGAGAAGCAGCGTGGCTTCCACCGAGCTGCTTCAGCCAGAGCAGCATGCCTTGATGGCTCCTGCCAGCTATCCCGTGGATGCTATCACGGATGCTGAAAGTTGCCACCTTATGGCGCAATGGAGCAATTTGAAGGTCAAGGCGGCTGTTGGCTCTGTTTATCCCACTAAACCCGACTCAACTTTTCACTGCCGCCGATTCCGTAGGATATGCTAAGGTGATGGTCGATGAAATAATGGAGGGATTTGAGGAGCTCCGCTTGACCACCCTACCGGTGAAGGGAGTATCGGCTGGGTTCGCTCAAGACTCCATGCCTATGGCGGAAGGATCTCATCAACCTTCCGAACTGGACGCCTCCGCCTCCTCCTCCTCCGCGCGAGTCAGGGCACTCCGCCTCCTCCCGCGAGTGACGATCGGGGCACTCGGCCGGCTCCTTCTCCGGCGCGTGGCGGCACTCCGTCTCCTTCTCCGCTTTGCACCGGCGCGTCCGGCAGCCAGCCTCCTCCTTCTCCGCCTCGTCGGCAAGGGCGGAAGAGACCCGCCGCCGCCCGGCTGCTCCGCGTCGTAGTCCTTCTCCTCCGCCCGTAAGCAAGGAAAGAAGACATCCGCTCGCTCGCTCCGCCGGCGTCTAGCAAGACAGCCAAAGGCGGAGGAGATGATTCGGTCCTTCTCTCAAGACTCGGAGAAGTTACCGTGACGAGAGGAGCGAGGAGGAAAACGCGAAGATCGTGCGCACCAAGTGGATGACTGGTTTGAAGGGTTGAAAGCAAAGAGACATCCACCGGAGGAGAAGGTAGATCCGGTCAAAGCGAAGCGCACTCTGCTGCCCCGCAAAACCACCCAAGTCTCCGCCAAAGGCAACTATGAGCGATTATTGGAAAGGCATTTGCCAAGCGGAGAGATCGGAAGTACTGTCGCTGATCAAAGGATGAAAGAACGACGAGCTGGGAAACAAATTGCCCAGCTCGGCGAACAAGTGAAGCAATCGTGCCCCCGCTCAAGGTGCTCGCTAGCGACATCGTCGATCCGAGGATGGTGCCCGTTATGGCAATCCTGAAGATTACCTGCCCGACGATGTACAATTTGATTTCTTGGAGGTGCAGATACAAAGATACGAGTACGGGAAGCCTCTCGTCAAAGATGAAAGCTCTCTAACAACGATGATGCTAAGATTGCATGATTGGTACATGAAAACCTGCAAAGAGTCCGAGGGAGGAATACTCTGTATGTGAGAGTTAAAAAGGAGCATGACCTCCTTGGAATTGAACGGTTGCCTATTCCATTTGAGGAGTTCTATCAGTTTTTCAATCAATTGGCCCTCGATAAAGCAACGGTCACCTGCTACTGTCTGTAAGTAGTACTACTTTTGTCATTAAGTATCTCTATATAACTCAGCTCTTTCATTGCATGTATTTATAAATATCCTCACTATATTATGCAGATTGAAGATCACAGAAATGAAGAAAAAACAAGTGGGTGATATTGGGTTCATTAACACATATCTCATCGATGCAAATGAGGTTGAATATTGTGCCAAGGAAACCGAGGCCAACTTGCTACGATCGTTGGAAATAAATGAACACAAAAATACAATACTCTTTCCTTACAACTACACGTGAGTGTTACTGTCTTGTGGCATATTCGGTTTCCTTATTTAGTCCAGGTTATAGAAATGTAATATTGATGAGTTATGCATGCGCGCAGGTTCCACTATATTCTCCTAGAGATTAAGCTTGAGCAGGAGTAGTAACTGTCTTAGACTCGAGACGAAAAGATCCCAAGGAGTATGCGGACATGACCGAAATGCTCGAGAAGTAAGTTAAATCGATCATTATCCACCATATCAGCAACTTTGTTCATTTCTGATATCAAGTAATTGTTTTCTTTGTATGGCAGGGCTTGGGAAAAATTCACCAAAAAGCTCGGGACTACCAAGAAGCTGCAATTTAGACACCAAAGTAAGTACTATATAGTAGCATATTCCACGCAAGATCTCCTAGTGATTCAAGCGCTAGTTTCATCAATACCATTTAGCATGTGCTTGCTAATTATCAGTTTGATTGACCTCTGTTTCTTGTAAAGTGGTTGTGGCAGGAACAAGGGAATGATTTCTGTGGATACTACGCTTATGAGTCCATCCGCCACACGACCTGTGAGAGGGCTACTCCGACAAACAATTTGAAGTGCGTAAATAAAAATATTCACAATTTTATTTTATTACCATCATTTGTGTTGAGTTTCATTCATTCATATATATATATGTGTGTGTGTGTGTGTGTGTGTGTGTGTGTGTGTGTCGATACCCCTTTTTAAAATTAGATGTTTCGAAGCGGATGAACTCCTAGCACCAGATCGCATACGAGCAATTCAAGAGGAATTGGCGGCATTCTTTCTTGACTATGTGATCGTGAAGACGGGAATACCATGTGGACCACGCGTCCGTATTGTAAAAGATAATTATTGTATATATGTAGCGGTAGTGTCGGATAGATATACGAGAACTTGTTGTTCGACCAATTTCTCGGAGAAGGAGAGGTGGTCGATATCACTTCTCTCTGTATGCATATATGTTCATGACGATCTTCTGCTTGCTTAATTACTAGCTAGCTAGCATGTCTAGTTAGTCCTCTCTATACGTATGTATAGTACGAAGCGCCGACCAAGCACGGACAAAAGAAAGGACACTTTTCTCTATTAATTAGCTAGCTATAGCACAATATATGAAACACCTAAATTAACCCCCAAAACCCCCAAACCCCCCCTTTTGAAAAAAAAAACCAGAGCTAAAGAAATGTCGTGGCGTGGATGCCTATTGGTCCCGGTTGGTGCCACCAACCGGGACCAAAGGCCCTCCTGCCTGGGCTCAGCGGACAGGCCACGTGGAGGCTCATCTGTCCCGGTTTTGGATAGAACCGGGACTAAAGCGTGAGGGTATTAGTACCGACCCTTTAGTCCCGGTTCATGAACCGGGACTAAAGGCCCTTACCAACCGGGACTATAGGCCCTTTTTCTACTAGTGCCTCTTCATAATAAAGGATAGGATGGTCCTTTCACATTCTTTTTTCTTTTGAGAAATGATAGTCTTTTTGCAAAATACAATTCCGTACACAGCCGCGTACCTGCGAGGTAAACTGGGCCGGCCCAGCAGCGAACATTCTCTCTCCGTAGTAGTGTAAGAGTAATAGTGGAAAATCCAAAAATAATCATAGTGGGATTCGATCATACGACCTTCTGCTCTCGCCGAGACAGCACGACCACTTGATCACGCAAGTTGTCTGCTGTATAATTTGCAGCGCGGCTTAAAGAATATTACCACCGTCGAGGATTTCAAGGGCAGCCAGGCATGAGTACGCGTACGTTATTTGAAGACTGCTCCAGAAACACGAGACTTTCTCTCTGAGGCGTTGCAACGAGCCGGCATGCAGGACCAATGGCTGGATTAATTAAGTAATATAAGCGACGAGAGTGGCTTTTTGGTACATGGGAGCGAGCGCTTCTGGTTTAAAAAAATTCCAATCAAAAACCTGAGGCGTATATCTTGATATTGTACATGCTCACAAAGTCGTTTCGCGAAAGACCGACAGCTTATGCGTCGCATGTGAAAAAGACAAAATCCGGTGTTAAAAAATAATTTTCACAAGGTATGATTTTGTATTTTTTACACAAACCACAAAAAATGTCGGTTTTCTCTGAAATTTGACATGCACACATATAATGTGGAGATGTATGCGCCAAATTTTGTTTGACTTTTTTTGAATGCGAAACAAATTTGAACATTTTTTTGGAATTTTGAATGCGAAACATGAAACAAATGCAAACAATTTTCTCGAAAAGTGGAATTTTTTGTGTAACTCTTAACAATTCTGAAATTGAGAGAAAAATGAAATTCCAAACACTTTTTAAAAATGCAAACAATTTTGAAACTCTTAACTTCGTTGAAAACGCGACCATTATTTGAAATATTCGAATATTTTTGGAAAATATGAACAAATAAATACATTGAACTTTGTTTGAACTTTACGATTTTGAGAAAGAAAAAATAAGAAAAAGACAAAAAAAACGGATTCATGAACCTTCTAGAAGGTATCCAAACTGGTAAAAACCAACCTGCAACGATCTAGAAGGTTCCCAAACCCAGCATGTACAGAGGCAACAAAAAATTAAAATGGCTTGGCCCATGTTCACTCGTATCAGTAGGGTTTGTGAGAAACAGCGACTGTTTGACGCAATAAATGTCAAATAAGGTTTTCTCCCAGCAGGCGCCGACACGAGCGATGACGTCGCCTAGTTGGACCAGGGCTTAAGTATTTTTTTTCTATTTTTTCGTTTTCTTTTCCTGGTAAATTATTTTTCTCCTTTTAAAACTTTATTACTCTTTTGAAATATGTTCAAAAGCTGAAAAATGTTCTTGTTTTCAAATATTCTTCAAAAAATATTCTTTGCAATTTTAAAAGTGTTCTAGAATTTCAAAATGATCACACTTTTTAAAGTTTTTGTTCACAAATGTAAGAAATGTTTGCATTCTAATAAAAGTTCATAGAATTTAAAATGTACGTAGTTTTATATTTGTGTACAAAATTTCATCAATTATTCAGAATTTGTTAACAAATTTGGAAAAAATGTTCAACCTTGTAAAAGTCTCACACACAATTTGTTCATGTTGATTGATAATGACAGAAATTGCAATTAACATTCAAATTAGGAAAAACTACATGCTCATGGATGCACCCCAACTGGTGGTTTATTTTGATATATGAATAGGTGATCCCAACTTCTTGCAGTAGCCTGACATGGACATATGAGGTGTGCATGTCAGGTTTGAATGACTTCAGATAAAGTTTGCACGTTGCGACACATCCAGCCATTTATCTGTCCTTTTTGACCGAGAAAGCTTCAGAAAATGCAAAACTTATCAAACTCCAAATAACTTGCCATGATGCCTTGAATTGGTCCTAGAAACTGGTGGGAAAAAATGGGGTCATTTGACGGATGTTAAAAAACAACATGCTTTCAAACAGACCCTTCTGGTCTCTACTCGAACATCCTTTCTTGAACATGGTATATTTTTTGACATGCTTGTAATGACCCCAACTGGCATTTATTGACCTTTTTTCACCAAGAAAACTCTAGAAAATGTAAGACTTGTAAAAAAATCAAAAAAATTGGCATGGTGCCTTGAATTGGTCATAAGAAGGCATGAAAAAATTGAGGTCATTACAAGGATGTCTGGAAAGAACATGCGATGAGACGGATACTTCTGTCCTACACTGACACCCTCAGTTGAACATGGTATATTTTTGGACATCTATGAAATGACACACCTTTTGCAAGTAGGTGGGCATGCTCATGCTAGCCATCTATGTCAAGTTTGAATGATTTCGAACACTGATTGAAAGTTGCGACACGTCCGACCATTTATCGGTCTTTTTTTACCGAGAAAACTTCAGAAAATGCAAAAATTGTCAAAAAATCAAAACAACTTGGCATGGTGCCTTGAATTGGTCATATAAGGCCATGTAAAAATATTGGTTATGTGTCAAGGATGTCGAGAAACAACATGCTCTCAAATGGACCCGTCTCGTCTACCTGAACACACTTCGTTCAACATGGTCTATTATTGGACATCCTTGAAATGGCCCCAACTTTTGC
Source organism: Aegilops longissima (assembly GCA_021605205.1). Taxonomy (NCBI): domain Eukaryota; kingdom Viridiplantae; phylum Streptophyta; class Magnoliopsida; order Poales; family Poaceae; genus Aegilops; species Aegilops longissima. Next base: position 143,104,281 of record CM038682.1, on the reverse strand, counting down.
AATCTGGTGGGCATGCTCAAGGTAGATATCCAAGTCATGTTTGAACGATTTTTTACACCGTATGCAAGTTGCGACACCGACCATTTTATCAGTCTTTTTTAACCGAGAAAACTCCAAAAAATGTAAAATTTATCAAAAACCAAAATAACTTGGCATGGTGACTTGAATTGGTCATACAAGACCGTCAAAAAATTGAGTCTATTTCAAGGATGTCGAGAAACAACACGCTCTCTCGCGAAACCTTCTGGCAAACCTGAATACCCTCCGTTGAACATGCTCTCAGACGGAGCATTATGTCCTACCTGGACACCCAAATTGAACATGGTCTATTCTTGAACATTCTCAAAATGACCCCAACTTTTACGAGCAGGTTGGCATGCCTTGGTAGGCATCCACCCATATTTGAACGATTTTCGACATGTCTGGCCATTTATTGGCCTTTTTTTTACCAAAAAACTCCAGAAAATACAAATTTATCGAAAAGAACATGCTTCCAAACGGGGCCTTTTGGGCTTTTAACATGCTTTCAAATTTTTGTTCGCTCTTTTTAGAAAAACATTTGTGTTTTGGCATTCTAAGAAATTTTGAAAGGCACGGACATTTTTTAAACAAAATCATACAATTTTTAAAAATGCTAATATTTGTATTTTATGAAAAAAGTTTAAAAAGTGAACAAAATTTCGAAAGCATGAGAAGTTTTTGAAAAAGAAAATTAAAACAAAAAATAAACAAATAAACAAATAAACAAATAAAAAGAAATAGTGGGAAAAAGACTGGTTCTCTACAATAAACCGGTCACTGATGGATGGTTCTTATAGTTTGCGTTACCTACTTAGATACGGAAGCCTTTCAGCGCGTGTGGCTAGCGACAAGTGGTCAGCAGTGGAATTACGTTGTTCGATCCCATGCACTGCCATTCTTTTTTCAGTGAGTTTTTTCGATTTTCGCGCGCGGCAATGGGTGGCTCAGTCAGGCGGCCTTCTGTGCATGGTGCCGTCTATTTGACGTTACTCTGCGAACGTAGGAATTTCCTCATGTGGCAAAAAACTGGGCAATCACACACACAATCATTGAGTCGGCCGGCCCATCTGAGTGTCCGAGCCACAATATTGTGAATCTTCTGGAAGGTTTCTAGCTTGTTTTCGGAACTATCTAAAAGGTTCCGAAACCGATTTGTCGTTTTTTAGCTATAATTTTGTTTCTATTTTTCGCATTTTTGTTTCTTTTCTGATTTTATGTTTCCTTTGAAATTTGCTTATGTGAACATTTAAAAAAAATCAGAATTTTGATTTTTGTTCTCATTTTTTAATGTGTTCGTAATTTCAAAATGTGCTCCAAATTTTCAATAGAATTTTTTCATTTTCAAATATTTTTCACAGATTTAGAAAAAAATTGCGCATTAAAAAGTTCATAGATTTCAAAAAATGCCCGAATTTTCAATTTTATTTTGGAATTTCAATAATGTTTATTTTTACAAAAAAATCACAGAATCTAAAAAGTATTCGTTATTAAAAAATTCACAATTTTCAGTGAAGCGTTCGAAAATTAAATGTGCCGCTTCTAGATGTGTACTTCCATCGCTGCGCTTGTTCACGTATCAGGTAGGTGGTTGGTCGACTGGCTAGCAGCACTATTACACGATGCGCTGGTCGCAAGTTCGAATCCCTGGCAGCGCTTATCCTATTTTTGTGATTTTGAGTTGTGCCTGTTAGTGGGCCGGCCTAGTCGTTGCGCCTGCTCGGTTCCTGTTAATGGGCCGGCCAAGTATCGGATCCTATGCGGAAACATACGGCGTACACGTCAACATACATAGGAAAGTGGGTATAAATTGTGAAATGACCCTATTGCCCTTTATACGTTTTGTGAGGGGGGTTGTACCGAAGCGGTTCTCGTCAGCAAAATGGATGTATCTAGACGTATTTTAGTTCTTAGATATATCTATTTTTATCAATTTGTGTGACGAGTATTTCCGAACGGAGGGAGTACATGATAACCCAGAACTATTACGACCGCAGCGATGGAAGCACGACACCACGGATGAGCATGGCGATCAAATCAGGCTCGGTAACAACATACAAAATCAGCGCAAGATAAAACGAAGATGACAACATGAAACCTTCAAGATGCCTGCAGCAGCTCCTTGATATCATATCCCTGCAGCTGAAACACAAAAACAAAGAAATTAAATTAGTTTTAAGCACTTCTATATTTTTCTTCCACAAAAGGTACGTAGGAGCTCTGTCAATCAGTATAAGATGACAACATTTATGTAGAAAGAAAAAGGATGAGGGACCAGCATGAGGGGGGAACTGAAAACAAGAAATGCCAAAAAGCACCCTAAGCGACAGAGCATAGTGAACCACATTGCTTACAGGTAGGCAAATGGCTATCAGTTGTACAACAAAATGGCGACATAAAGATAATATATACTCCCTCCGTTCTAAAATAGATAGACTCAACTTTATACTAAAGTTAGTACAAAGTTAGTACAAATTTGGATCATTTATTCAAAGTTAGTACAAATTTGGTTCATCTATTTTGGAACGGAGGGAGTACCTGAGAATGGTTAGTAACAATGTTACTCCAGAATTCCAAACAGCATGAACTGCGATAGGAGTAAGAAGATTCCGAGTTTGAGAATATGAGAATCCCAGTGCCACACCTGTGCTGTGCACATTCAACACATGGAAAAGATAGTCATCTCCACACTGTCAAATCATGTACCACAACAACTCTACATATGACCTCACGATTGTTGGTGATTTGTTCGATTCTAGGCAACACATAACTAGTACTCACAGCTGAGACCTTGTGATAGTGGGTTTCAGCATACTGCAGTTTTCTTGCAGTATCCTGCCAAGTTACTGTTAATGTAGTCACTTACCAAGCACAAAAAAGTTGGGGAAACTCTGCTGGTGTAAACACATGAGCGAAGGCAAACACCACAGTTGTGATCAGAATAGATACTGGCGTAGGAAACCTATATAAGAAACAAATTATATATCCCTTTACGGTACAAAATTGCAGATGCACCAATCTACAGTTTTACATTTCTTGGTAAGCACAGGAAATCCCTTACAAAGAAGCATTAATAAATTTCTGGACCAATAAAAGGCATGCATATTTACCACATAGTCAAGGATACCATTAGAAATCCTCTAAAGACAGTTTCCTCCAACATTGGTGCAAGAACCCCAGTGACGATACTTCTCTGCATGCTGATGGACTTCTTTGCCTCATCAAACAAGACATCTTCATGCCAACGATGTCTATGCACTGCATTTCTGACTGCCAGAACAAACCACCTCCTGAACCTGACTAGTTTTATGTCTCTTTGCGTTTCTCTGGGGATTCCTTATCCTGAACTCGTAAGACTAAACATTGTATTTCTATATCATCTTAATTGATAGGGAGATCACTGCCAAAAGTGCCAGTTCCTCAAAAACAAAACCTTGTATTTTATGACTGAAGATATGACACATATCCCAAGCTAAACTAGGGACCCGAAAGAACACCATGCTAGTTCCTCGAGTCATAGGCTACTCAGCCCAGATTTCCAATATCGTTGATGGTTGATGCAGTGAAGTGAAGAACAATGGCAAAGGAGAAGTCCCCGATGAAAATGTTTTATATTAGCAGTTCCCCGTGTCTCTCAATCCCACCAGTTGCAATTTAACTCACATCCAAAGGCCATGATGGAACCATGGCAATCAACTTGCTTTGCCTGTTTTCTCTATGCTACATTATCCATCTTTTATAACATGGAAGCAGATGCACATCGCTTTCTTGTCTGCATGTGGTACTTATCTAGGACCGCTTTTATTTTCTCTTATACAATTTTGATGCTTGTCTTTATGAAGCTTCAGTACCAGACAATATGGTTGCCACAGTCTTATATAAAGCTTATAGGATGTTAGTTTACCTCATCACGTCCATTGTAAAATGGAACATTACTCTATAGCAAGCTTATTCAAAACATAATTTTTTTTTGAAAAGGGGGGACTCCCCGGCCTCTGTATCAGAACGATGCATACGACCACATTTATAAATAAATAAAGGAGTTCAACAAGGTCTTATAGTCTGAAAACAAAATATCGGCAAGCTCACAAAGAGCCACAACGTCAAAAACAAGAGGGCCAAAAGCCACAACCGGCTGGCAAAACAAAGATAGGTAAACTAATTGCCTATCCTATTACATGACCGCCATTCAAACCGGTTGAAAATATCCCGCGCTACCATCTCCCACTGGACAGATCTAGTAACCAGACCCTCCCTGGCCTCGGAGTGAGTAACGACCACATACGGATCAGCGCAGTAGCTCGGAATAAAACCTGCAAAAAAATGAATATTTGTTGTTCTGTTAAAAGCCAAATCATTTCTGCAATTCCAAATTGCCCACAACAAAGCACATACTCCTACACGAATGTGTCTAGCTGTTTCGGACTCTATCCCAACAAGCCACGTTCCAAATAACGTACTGACCGAATTCGGAGGAGTAATGTTAAAGGCAATATGCACCGTGTGCCACAAAACCCTTGCCAACGGGCAGTCAAAGAAGAGGTGCTTGATAGATTCGTCCCGATCACAAAAACTACACCTAGTAGATCCTGTCCAGTTGCGCTTAACCAAATTATCCTTTGTTAAGATGACTTGTTTATGTACAAACCACATAAACACTTTAATTTTCAAAGGAACTTTGACTTTCCAAACCTCTTTGGAACTAGGAATAACACTAGAGTTAATGACATCGATATACATCGACTTAACCGTGAACTGTCCAGACCTAGTAAGCTTCCAACACAACTGATCGGGCTGATGAGATAGCTGAACCTTCATTAGTCTACTCACCAAATGAATCCATGCTTCCCACCGGTCGCCCACAAGCGCCCTCCTAAACTGAATATTAAGGGGAATGGATTGCAAAATCGTGGCAACAAGAGCATCACGTCGTTGAACAATACGATAAAGGGACGGATACTGAAATGCTAACGGCGTTTCCCCAAGCCATGTATCCTCCCAGAAGCGAGTGGTGTTTCCATTACCGACTATAAACTTTGTTCTATTAAAAAGGCAGCTTTGACTCTCATAAGCCCCTTCCAAAACGGCGAATCTGTCGGTCTCACAGTCGCATGGAACAACGTCTTGGACTGCAGATACTTACTACGGAGAATCTACGCCCACGTGGCCTCAGTCTCAATTGAAAGTTTATACAACCACTTGCTGAGAAGACATATGTTCTTCACTTCAAGATTCTCAATACCAAGCCCCCCCCCCCCCGGTCCTTTGGTCGACAGATGACATCCCATTTGGCGAGTCGGTATTTTCTCTTTAGTTCATCACTCTGCCAGAAGAACCGTCATCGATAGAAGTCCAGCCTTTTCCTAACACCAACTAGGACTTCGAAGAAAGATAAGAGAAACATAGGCATACTCGTGAGCACCGAATTAATAAGAATCAGTCGGCCTCCACAGGACATGAGTTTGCCCTTCCAGCAGCTCAGTTTCTTCTCAAACTGGTCCCCGATGCACTTCCATTCTCTGTTTGTCAGCTTACGATGGTGAATGGGTATACCTAAGTACGTGAAAGGTAATGCCCCCAATTCGCATCCAAACAATTTCCTATAAGCCTCTTGTTCCTCCTTGGCTCTACCAAAGCAGAACAACTCGCTTTTATGAAAATTAATCTTCAATCCGGTCAATTGTTCAAATAAGCATAACACCAGCTTCATATTTCTCGCTTTTGCCAAGTCGTGCTCCATAAAGATGATTGTATCATCAGCGTACTGCAGGATGGACACACCACCATCAACTAGATGAGGCACCAAGCCACCCACCTGACCAGCCTCCTTTGCCCTTCCTATCATAATTGCCAACATGTCAACCACAATGTTGAACAGAATAGGAGACATAGGATCGCCTTGTCTCAAGCCCTTGTGTGTTTGGAAATAATGACCTATGTCGTCATTCACTTTAATTCCAACACTCCCTTTTTGCGTGAAAGATTCTACTTGGCGTCGCCAAGCTTCATCAAAACCCTTCATGCGTAAGGCCTGCTGAAGGAAAGGCCATTTGACTTTATCGTATGCTTTTTCGGAATCCACCTTGAAAACAACTCCATCTAGTTTTTTTGTGTGAATCTCATGGAGCGTTTCATGAAGGACCATAACCCCTTCGAGGATGTTCCTGTCCGGCATGAAAGCAGTTTGGGTAGGCTGCACCACAGCATGCGCGATCTGTGTGAGCCTATTAGTCCCGACCTTGGTAAAAAAATTGAAACTAACATTAAGAAGAGAGATGGGCCTGAATTGCTCAATTCTCACAGCCTCTGTTTTCTTAGGAAGAAGGGTTATCGTTCCAAAATTCAGTTGAAAAAGCTGAAGCTGTCCAAAGAATAGATCATTGAACAAAGGCAACAGATCCCCCTTAATAATATGCCAGCACTTCTTATAAAATTCAGTCGAAAATCCATCCGAGCTGGGAGCCTTATTATTTTTCATCTGGGATATGGCCTCAAACACTTCTTTCTCCGTAAAAGGAGCAGCCAAAATATCATTCTCCACTGCAGTTAGTTGAGGAACATCCTCAATCCTGGACTCATCAAGAGACACGCAGTTATCCTCTAGAGGTCCAAACAGCTGCTTATAATACTCGGTAATGTATAATTTTAGGTTCTCCTGTCCTAAAATCGTTCCTTCATCTTGTTCAAGCTGAAAGATCATCTTCTTTCTGTGTACCATTAGCGATCATGCGAAAGAATTGAGTGTTCGCGTCCCCCTGGACTACTCGTCGGACCTTGGCCCTCAAGGCCCACTTCAATTCCTCTTCACGAAGAAGCTCTTTCAGCCTCATCTCCTCGTCAAGCTTGGCATGAAGTTCCGGGGCCGGCAGAACTGTGGTTTCTGCTTTTACATCTAAGGACTGAATAAAGGTAAGGAGTCGTTCCTTTTTTACCTTATAAATCCCGCTAAGATGCTTAAGCCACCCACGCAGGAAATTTCTCAAATGCCTGATCTTATTCTGCCAGCGCTCAAGCGCAGTCCTACCTCCTGTATCCTTAGCCCACTCTCTGGCTACGAGATCAAAGAAACCGTCTCGTTCAAACCAAGCAAGCTCGAATGAGAACGAGTTTTTGTTTCCCAAGTGGGTGGCCTCACCAGAGTCCAGAAATAAAGGCGTGTGATCAGAAATTCCACGGGAAAGAGCCTGAACTGTTACAAAAGGAAACTTATGTTCCCATTCGACGCTAGCCAACACTCGATCCAACTTTTCAAACGTCGGATTTGGCATCACGTTAGCCCAAGTGAATTTTCTTCCCGAAAGCTCAATCTCTCTTAGATCCAAGCTTTCAATGATAGTATTAAACATGAACGACCATCTGCCATCAAAGTTATTATTGTTCTTCTCCTCACGCCTTCTAATGATGTTGAAATCACCCCCCACCAGGATAGGAAGCTGCTCAGAGCCGCAAATCCTAACCAGATAAGCCAAGAACTCGGGTTTGAGTTCGGGTTGTGCGGCACCATATACCGCCACCAGAGCCCAATTGAACCCATCGGCCTTCGACCGCACCCGAAACTTAACTGCAAGATCTCCCATTACCACACTTCGAACCTCCAGCGAATCACATCGAACTCCGAGTAAGATCCCACCCGATCTCCCTCTCGGTGGCAGACAGTGCCATTCAAAATCAATACCTCCCAACAAAGTATTTAGAAATTGAGGCGCAAAATTATCTCTACCAGTTTCGGAGAAAGCGATAAAATCTAACCTATGCTCGATAGACGCCTCTGCAAGAAACCTTCTTTTAGCCAAGTCTTTTAGACCTCTGTTATTTCAAAAGATTCCTTTCATAATTCATCATGGAATTTTTTTGCCGTACGGATTCTAGCACTCCTACGCACTGCGGACACCAGGTACACCTTTCGCTTTCACTTGCGTTTAGTAATGTTCTGACTCTGCAACCGGTCCTCACAACCAGTCTCAGAAGGTCGAACCACAACATTCTCAGATGTATCATCCTTCTCCTCCGATTCAGGTAGGGGAGGTATAAGATCCGCACAAAAATTATCGAGCACCCTGACCCCCAAAGAATCAACCTCGGAGTCACTCATGGGCTTAACCGCTGCTAAGTTACTTAATCATCTCTAACGCCTTTCCACCTCTAAATCCAGGAGATCATTAACAGAATTTGAAATTTCACTATCATTACTACCTAGTGAAACTCCTAATTGATTTGCATTATTAATAATCTCGTTATTAGAAAAATGCAAAATGGAATTAGAAGTATTGACCGACATACCAGTAGTGACCTCAACGTCACGAAGCTTGGCCGCCCTCATGGCGCACCGCTGCTGAATGTCGTCAACCTCCGGCTGATTTTGGAGACGGCAGCTCAACCGTCGTCCCTCAGAAACCAGATCCGGAATCCCTCCAAAAGCTATAACCTCCTCCCGAGAGATCCTGCCCGAGGTGGGGCCTCCAGCCTCACCCCAAACACGAAGCCGGTCAGCCTCCACGGACGCCCCAGCGTTAACGCCAGGAAGCAGTGAGGCACTCGCCAGCCGCAGACGTCGGTCGCGCCCCACCGCACGGAGACGGCAGCGCACCGGGGGAATGGAGTGCATGGGCCACTTGCCCGAACTCCCCACCCAACACCGGAGGGACGGCCAACATAGGCGCCCCAGGTGAAGAGGACTCCGAGGCCACCTGCTCCGAGCCCCCTCCCGACGGCGATGCCGCCACCTACAGAGCCAACAACGCGATGGGAGAAGAGGATTCCGAGGCCACCTGCCCCGGGCCCCCTCCCAGCGGTAAGACCGCCTCCGCCGAGACCTCGTCCACCACAGGAGGCGAAAAGGACACTGGTGCCACCTGCCCCAAGTCCCCTTCAGAAGGTGGCGCCGCCCCCTGCAGCACCTGCACCTCGGCAGGAGAAGAGAGAGCCGAGGCCGCCTGCCCCTGGTCCCCTCCCGAAGAAAAAACCTCCATCACCGGAACCTCGTCTTGAGGAGAGACAACCTCCTCCTCTCCCCTAACCGAGACCGTCGAGGCCCCAGGAGCGGGGCTAGCATCCTCAAAAACCAAAGCAGGCAGCGCGAGCTCAAAAGCCTCGTCAGACTCCAACCGATCACTCCAAAGCCTCGCGGGTGCAGAAGCAGGCTCGAAAAACCCAAATCTCAGCGAAGTCGTAGGCGCCGAGGAGGGTGGAACCGCCCCATCCCCGGTCATCGTAGACACGGACCCCGGTCCCTTGGACAACTCTCGTCCAGTATCATTGACCGGTGACTCCTTCGCTCCCGCGTTGTCATCTCCCTCGTGCATATCAACATCAGTCCCGTTAGCCGCCTCGGCCAACAGGCTCTCATCCTCAAACTCGATCACAAGGTTATAAATCTGGCCTCGATATGTCCACTTGACGATCTCGGGCACGTAAATGTCCAAAATACTAACCAGTAGACGAGCTATCCCGTGAGCTCTGGTAAAAGCCATATCCACTCGCTCAGTCTTCCCCATCATAATGCCCAAGCTAGCCACGACCCTAGCATCCTGCATGGGCTTCGAGGGAGCCCCGGAGAAATGTAGCCACGCCTGAGTAAGCGGCTTACCCTGAGGCTCCACCTTCTTCCACTCATGGAACTCGAGGATGCAATCTGTACCCGGCACATTGCACATCCCAAAACTCAGAAGCCACTGCAAATCCTCCACCGAAGGGAACTCAACCCCGAAAATCTTTTTCGCGAGACTGACGAGCTCCCACTGGAAGTCCCCAGGGGCCAACAACCGGAGCCTCTGCACAATCTGGGTATCAGAGACCTCTCCTTTGGTCACCTTGACAATCCCAGTGGTCATGCTCTGGGTCTCGTCAGGAACCTCCCTCTCATTAGGAGACTCAAAGAACGTGAGTTCAGCACAATACACTCCATACATCATAAGAGATGGTGCCTGATCTCGTAGAAGCGGACAAACCCCCGAATCATGTGCCGGCTTGCCACAAGTGTCACACAGCTCAGCCACACACTCAGCAATAAAATGGCCCTTCTCGCCACAACGATAGCATAACATTTTCTCTTTCTTGCGCGCCCACTTGGACGCCCTCTCTGAATCAGCCATGTCCGACACATCCACGGACACATTACCCATAGCCTCATACTTAGGAACCTCGACATTAGCGAGAGCCGTCACAACCTCCATGGCCTGACCAGACAATATCGGCTCCTCGGCAGCCCCGCCAGCAGTCGTCTGCTCGACCACAACGGACGGAGGAGGTTGACGTGGACGGTATCGGCCACCTCGACCGCCTCGACCACCATGATGACCACGGAAACCACCCCGCTGCCGATATCCCGGGCCAGATGCCCCCTCGACAAAGCCACCCGTAGGACCCAGAAACGGCCTTTCTGCCGAACCGTCGCCCTGCCATGCATATCCACGACCTCCACCCGTGGACGAAGAGCCCGGTCGACCAACTCCATAAACATTATAGCCATCATCCCCATCGACCTCGGGCACAGTAAGCACCACCAACAGCGTTGGCGGTGGCGATCATGACAAAGACCAACAGAGCCGAATCTGCGGCGGCCGGGCGAAGTGAGGTGGCGAGCCGCCAAGGCTGCGAACCCGTCGTCACCCCATGGCTCCTCGGCGCGAGGGTTCGGCGCAGAAGACCGACCGCAGCCGCAACCCCAGCTATGCCAGTGCCGTGGGTCGAGGATCGAGGACCGCCCGCTCGCCACCAAGGCAAAACCGTCAAACACGGGCCGGCGCCGAAAGCACCGGCAAGACGCCCGCCACGACCGATCGTCGCATTGGCTGCCCGTCAAGGGCTCCAGCCCACTACCGCAGTTAGAAGACAAGGTGGCGCCCCGCGACCACCGCCAGCCAGCACCGCAAAGCGTGGCGGCCCGACCGCCGCCAAGACCAGCGGCGGCGCCCACCGCCTCCCCCGCTGGCGCAACCGGCTTTTTTCAGTGGCGGTGCCCACCGCGCCCGACATGGCTCCGAGGCGGAATCGTCGAGCTCGCCGATTCCCGCAAGCGAAATCGCGGCGTCCGACGAACAAAAACCCTAGGGCGCTGTGAGGGAGACGACAACGTCGATCGTGACGCTCTGTATGCCTCGTCCCCCTCGATATGCTCCTGTACCGGTTCTGTTTGGGCCACATACCCAACAGACCCCGGCCTAGAGATACTCAGCGGCCCAACAACAGATTGTAACTCATCTCGCCCAGAGCGAATTCAACGCGCTCTGGCGAGCCGCCTCGATCCGGACGCCAGGATCACGGCGTAGGCATTGCCATGATCACCTCCGGCGCCGATCGAGGCCCTGCCCGGCGAGAATTCTTTCTCCTTGTCACCGTAGTCCATGATTCCGGCCGAATCAGATCGAAAATAGTTAAGTTCAGTAGACATACCTTAAGCAGGGGGGCCTTCCATGGCCGGATCGCCGCCGCCGCCGTTCTCCGGTGGACCGCCCGGCGCAGCATCTCCTTGGTCTCACCTGCATGAAGCCCGACCCTAGCCGGATCATCGAGGGGCAGGACCTTGTCGACGGTAGTGGCGACCTCATCTTCATCGTACCCTGCATGCAAAAACTCGCGGAACAAATCGGAAGGCGTCGGTGATGGCGGAGCTGGCGGCGCCGCATCCGCCTCCTCATCCCCCTCGTCCTCGTCGGCGTCGGCTAAGGCCTGTAACCGACCCCACCCGCCGTTGGTCGCCAAGGAAGCGGCGGCGTCTCTGCTGGAGCCCCCGCGTCGCGCCCGTCGCCCTTCACATCGCCTATTTTTCACTTCGCCCCGGGTCCACAGCCTCGGCCGGCTCCGCCACCTCAGTTTATCTGTTGCTACAGTTAAATAAAATTATACATGACACATACAAAATTTAGAGCCTCTCTCTTTTTCTAGACATATGCTTTCTTGGACTTGAACTGTAGCCTACTAGCCTGACATAAATTATATGCGACTGTCGCAGCATTAGTTCTGTATTTGTCTTGCTTTCAAATGAGTGAAAATTAACTTGTTTTGCATAAAGTATATGTACATACCATCATATCACATTGGAATTTAACTTTGACATCATAAGAGATCAAATATCAAACCGCAGTTTGAAAAACAAAAGGAAACTACCAGATCAGATGACACGTCAACTATGAATTGTTAGCACAGGATACTTCCAAGAGTTCATGTATTTTGCAGTAACGTACAAAATCGGTGCAAGATAAAACTATGGTGACCAAATGAAACCTTCAAGATGCCTGCAGCAGCCCCTTGATATCATATCCCTGCAGCTGAAACACAATACATAAAGAACTTCAATTAGTTTTAAGTACTTTTATGTTTTTTCTTCCACAAAAGGCAGGAGCTCTGGCAATCAGTATAAGATGGCAATATTTTATGTACAACAAAGGATCGAGGACCAGCATGAGATGGGAAGTGAAAACGAGTGACGGCAAAAAAACACCCTAAGTGACAGATCAGAGCGATCAAGGACCAGCGTGTCGGGGGAGTGAAAACAAGCGAAGCCAGGAAACACCCTAAGCCACGGCAACCACATTGCATATGGGTAAAAAGGGCAAATGGGTATCAGTTGTATAACAAATGATGACAAAAAGATAATATATACCTGAAGAACGGTTAGTGACAATATTACTCAAACTGACGGAATATTACAGATCAATATCACTGAACTGAATAACATATGATTTTGAAGCCGAGAGAGGGATGGAGGAAACCAACTTTAGGAATATTACTGATCAACGTTGATGCTACTTATGATAGAAATTCAGGCTATGGAAGAACAGGGGTGGTGATTAGAGATTGTCATGGAAACTATATTGCAAGTTCTCACAGATATCTTATGCATTTAGTGCACGCAGCAATGGCAGAAGCATATGCATTCAGAGGGATTGCTGCTAGCACAGCATATTGGTATAAATGTTTTTGCGGTCCAAACGGACTGCATGCAAGTGGTTGAAACAATGCAAGATGGTGGCTTCTTGGCAACAGCATCATCAGCGATATATGGAGGTTGCAACAACATCTTTGACAGTTTTGATAGGTTTCTTGTAGAATATCGTAATCGGGAGGCCAATGTCGTAGCGCACAAGCTAGCAAGAAATGCTTTTGTTACTCATAATTCTTGTATCTGGGATGATGATCCCCTAGTTTTAGGGTCTATCTAGGACACATCTAGATGTGACATAGTTATGTAACATCTAAATTGATGTCCACTTTGTTTGTGGTCCATTTTTTTTTGCCCTAGTTTTTTTTATTTCTTGTTGCTGCATTATATACTTGTGGGAGCTTAGATGTGACATCCTTAAAAAACATCTAGATGTGAATTAGACAAACTGCTAGTTTTATCCTTGAATCAATGTAACTACTTTTTCAAATCAATAAAGCTAGGCGAATGACATTTCCTAAAAAAAAAAGGTGCGTCGGGAGTGCAAACAAACGACTCCAAAGAAACACCCTAAGCCACACTGTGTGCAATCACACTGCATATGGATAAAAGAAGGACAAATGGCCATCAGTTGTACAACAAAACGGTGACATAAAGATAATATATACCTGAAGAAAGGTTAGTAACAATATTACTCCGGAATTCCAAGCAGCATGAATTGTGATAGGAGTAAGAAGATTCCGAGTTTGAGAATATGAGAATCCCAGTGCCACACCTGTGCACATTCAACAGATGGAAAAGATAATCATGTCCATGCTATCAAATAATGTAACACAAGTTACACAACATATCAACATATGGCCTCACAATTGTTTGTGATTTGTTCGATTCTAGGCAACACCGAACTAGTAACCATGCTGAGGGCTTGTGATAGGGGGGTTTCAGCATAATGCAATTTTTGTGCAGTATCCTGCCAAGTTACTAGTAATGTAGTCACTTACCAAGCACAAAAAGTTGGGGAAACTCTCCTGGTGTAAGATGAGCAAAGGCAAACACCACAGCTGTGATCAGAACAGATACTGGCGTAGAAAACCTGTATAAGAAACAAATTATATATCTCTTTTATATGGTACAGAAGTGCAGATGCACCAACGTACAGTTCATCATTTCTAGGATAAGCACAGGGAATCCCTTAAAAAGAAGCGTTAATAAGTTTCTGGACCAAGAAAAAGGTATGCCTATTTACCACATAGTCAAGGATACCATTAGAAATCCTCTAAACACAGTTTCCTCCAAAATTGGTGCAAGAAACCCAGTGATGCCCAGCAGACAAGCAGTGCTACAAATGAAGAAAAATAAAATCAAGAAGTCAAATAAGTTTGCCTACTCTTGCCTGTAAGCCCCACAAGCCATACCTGATATTCGACGAGCCAATCAGTGGCAATAGAAGGACTAGCGAGTCAGTCTGAAAGAAGATGTTCAACAAGTAAATAAGTGAGGGTGAGATGTAAGTTGTTTTTCTTGATAAAATGTGAAATGTATAGTAAAACAACATGGGACATCGTCATCTGAAATTGGGTACATCTAAACCTGAATTTGTATCTTATCTAAAAATCATATATATGATTCCAAAAATACATAAATAAAATGTTCAGTGCATGTAGATGACTGGTAGGAATACGCACGTATGAATTTTGGTGAAAATATATGGTCGCCTGTCATCTATGTTTACTGCAAATTTTGGATGTGTCCATGTGCGGAAAATGCGGTCTAATTCTAACATGCTGGGATTTCACATTCATCTGATATATAAAATACTCTAGTCTGTACGTTTATTATATCATGGATATCATAAAACTACAGACACATATCTGTGTCTTCACAACCTTCTTCCAACAGAGGCTGTTATGCAGGAACATCAAGCATATGTCAACTGAACACGAAATTCCCAGTGGTGGAATGGTATGCGCTGCCAGAGAACTAAATATATCAAACTAAGACATGCCCAAAAAATGGCTAATGAAGAAACCATTTAGCAAATTGCAGTAATTTTATTCTTGAAAAGTTCTATATATTAGTAGAAATATCCAAGATAACAATAAAACGTACTTCCTCTGTATCAAAGTATAAGACGTTTTTACAGTTTAATTTGAACTGCAAAAATGTCTTATATTTTGATACAGAGGGAGTAGTTGATAAATCTCTTACATACCTCTCCTAATTAAATTTGAAATAGAAAGGATGTAGGATATCAATCAAGATTGTTAATTTATAAATGAGTGTTCCATAAGACAACACACCACTAGCTGCTCAAGAATAAAATAGTCTAGATCGACCTCTCTCTGTGTGGTTTCACCATTCAGAAAGGTCATCGCAGCTCCAGCTAAGGCAATGGAAACTAGAGCAAAAAAGAGGCCAATTCCAGCCCACAGGAGCCAGCCATTTTGCAGCTTAAATGGCTCCTTAAGATCTGGAAATTCACAAACACAGTTGCATCAATAAAACTCCAGGCCAACAAAAGAGGAAGAAACTAAACATCCAATCATTGTCCACAAAGCAGCACAAGTCTTAGCTACTTGGTAAGTTCCGTGGCATCATGATGTCACATAACAATTCTGTTACACCCTCTGTAATAAAATATTAGGACATTTCTTGTTTCACGCACAATTGTTAAAAACGTCTTGCATTTTGTTACAGAGGTTGTATTTATCAATGTGGTCTTAGGTAAGAAAGTAACGTGTTCTTTTAACGGAAACAAGAAAATTACTGAATGGGGAATAACAAGATCATTATCTGACCATAACGAAATATGTCATCCGAGAATGGTCGAAAGGTATTGGTGATGCCAAACATAACTCCAATGGCAACTGCTGTCACATTACTGCACTTGGACACAAGAAAAGACAAGTAAATCCCATGCTGATATATAGTCTTCTCTATAAGCGGATGATCTATGAGTTAAGTTGCAGTATCCATATACATAGGAAAAAGGAACTCGAGCCATACAATTGTTCCAAAAAGAGTACCCCGGCCTTCTCATCAATAGTTGCCTCTCCGGCTTGATAGCCTAGATACTCCAAAACTGATTGCTCAACCTTTCCTGCCAAAAGAGCGCTGTCTAAAGAACATTCAGCAAATTTTCCCAGACATTCAAGAACCCAAATTATTGGCATTTAATGTTATCGACATAATCTGTATTGTGCAAATGAAATTTCTTGTTTCAGAATGCTGTGGCTAGAGTGCTAATGCACGATACCAATCTGGATTGCCTGGTACCTTAGTGCACAGGCCACCATGGTGAGGGACACGGTTGGCCACTGCCATGGCACATCCCACCGGCGAAGGGCAGGACGCCACCCATCCACGCTCTGCCCATATCAACACAACATCATCTTAAGAGAACTAGATAGGATAATCACAGTTCACAACTGAACTCTTACTGGCGAGAGCTAACAAATTTCGCAGCATTTCTTGACGCGCTCACCTCACCGGAAGGAGGCGGAGGAGGCCCGGGAAGCCCGTTTCCTGAATCGTAGGACCCGCGGCACGCTAGCCGGTACTTCCACCTCGGACGGCCAGCCTCCGGTCGCCGGGGCGCGAGCTTGTCCGCCGCCACGAGAAGGCGACCGGCTCCAGCTGAAGGCAATCCCTGCAGCCTCTGCTTCGAGTGGAGGCAGAGAGATCTTCTGCTGCTGCTGCCGTAGGGCAGCGCGCGGAGGCTGGGGAGGAGAACCGACGGAGCCGACGGCGAGTCCATCGGAAGGGAAGCCACCCGGTGCGGCGCGAGGATAATGACCAAGATGCCTCTTTGATCTTTCCGGCGAATACGATATTTTGGTGTAAGAGCATCTCTGGCCATCCACAAAACCGGGTCAGCCCCTAAAATAACCATCGGTTTGCAGGTTCCATCCCGTATCACCGGTCCGAACAGATCCGTCAAATCGAGATGTCCCGGTTTTTTTTTTGTGGGATCCCGCATTCGCAAGTCCGTTTCCTTCATATGTGCGGGAATTCTCTCGATTTTGCCGGATCCCCTTTTGGTTGGCGTGAAGCACTTCTGTCGGCTTCCATTTCCCACTTCCACGCGCAGCCGCCGCCGCCGCCGCAAATCCCCACCGCTAGGTGCCGCCTCCGGCTGCCCCATGTCGCGTCCACTCCACCAACTCTCGGCAGCGGGGGTGACCTTTTGCACACGCGGCTCGCCGCTGGCGGCGGCGCCATGGATCCGCCTGGGAGCTCGGCGCTTGAGCTCTTTCCTTGCAGATCCGGGAATTCCGCCTACTCTAACCGAGGCGCGTCGAGGGAAGAGGGCGGCGTGGCGCTGCTTCGGCCGGGGGGAGAAGAAGGGGGCTGCGCGGCGTCGGGCAGCGGGAAGGAGAAAGGGGCGGCTCCGCATCGGCCGGCGGGAGGAGAAAGGGCAGCGCGGCGTGGTTTGTTCCGGCGAGGTATGTAGGGGTGATGCTCATTCCGGATAGTGCTCAATTTTGGCCCGGATTGGGTTCGGGTGAAGCTCATTCCAGCTTGTGTGCACATTGTAGATGGATTTGAGTTCTTCCTCATCATCTTCGCCTGACGATTCGGACATAGAAGATTTGATCCTTGACGACGATGATGAGCATCTAGTGTTCTTGCATCTCGTCGACGAATTTGAGCCGGGGCCACCGAAAAAGCGGCATGGGTCGACGATCGGCCGGCTATGCATTCCCCGCAACCGAGATCTCGGCGACAAAATGCACATGAAGGACTACTTCGCAAGGTACCGACATATCCAGCTCACCTCTTTCATAGGCGATATCGAATGCATAGGTCACTTTTCATCTGCATCGTCGAGGCTTGCTGTCGTTTCTTCACTCGGCGTAGGAATGCCGCCGGGTTGATTGGTTTTAGTGCATATCAAAAAAATCGGCGGCGATGAGAGTGATTGCATATGGTGTTCCGGCCGATTATGCGGATGAATATCTCCGCATTGGCGAGGATACCACCATCAAAAGTGTATGTGCCTTTGCGAAGACAATAATCCAAGTTTTTTGCCCGGAGTATCGTCGCGCTCCAAACAAAGATGACGTAAAGAAGCTCATGGTAATGAACGAAGCAAGGGGATGGCCGGGCATGCTAGGTAGTATAGATTGCATGCATTAGAGGTGGAAGAACTGCCTGGTGGCTTGGGCAGGGCAATACACAGGCCACAAACGCAAACCCACCATTGTGCTTGAAGCCGTGGCCTCACATGATCTCTGAATTTGGCATTGCTTCTTTGGTTTGCCGGGGTCTCTAAATGATATCAACGTTTTGCCACGGTAACAGTTATTTGCTCAGCTAGCTAGTGGCAAAGCTCCATCTTGCAACTATACCATTTAACGGCCATGACTATACCATGGGGTATTATCTTGCCAGCGGTATTTATCCATCATGGTCTATATTTGTCAAGAACATTTGTTGTAATGATGATTACTGGTGTATTGTCAGTTGTTTGACTATTTATATATTCGTATGTTGAATTTATTTTAGTTTCCATTCGGTGGATATTATGAAATGTGCAATATTTTTTATGTTTATGAACAATTTACGGTGCGGCGAGCGTTCCGGCCAAACAGATCCCGCAAACGCGTCCCGCAAAACATTTACGGGATGCGTTTGCGGAATCTTTTCGGCTGGAGCGCTCGCCGCACCGTAAAAACAATTTGCGGGAGTCCTTGTACGCTTTTTGTGGGCCGCGCGTTTGCGGGATCGGCTAGAAATGCTCTAATAGAGTACAAGATCACATTTTCCTTTTTACTAGAAGAGAATACCCGGTTGCTGACTTGATTGTATGATTCATAAAACTGTTGAATTAATAAAATATTATATTAACTAAAATTCTAAAAAAATGTATATTTTATACTCCGTTCTATCTATATTACTTGTCTTGATTTGTCAGATACGGACGCATGTTGGATTGGAGGGAGTATTATATTTGATTATTGTACGGTTAAAAATATTTATTGAACTTAAGTGGCATAATATAATGAAAAAAATCCAATGCAAGTTGAGTGAACCTTTGATAAGGTGACATGTGTGGCCTGGTGAGATGTGGGCATGAGATCAAATAATGAAAAAAAAATCACATGCATGTTATGGTGGACCTTTGATAAGGTGGCTTATGTGCATGTCAAAGGATTAACTATTTTAGGTATACAATAGCATAGTTCTACCTAATATACGTCCAGTGCACATTGATATTAGACGGGATATTAATTGATTGTTAGTTACATATCTAGCACTGACATTAATATTAGGAATAGTGATATTAAGAATCACAACTAATATTACAACCAAACACACTGCAAGGGTCGACTGTGTTTACTCGGTGTACTAACAACAATACAGTGAGTCTACGTGGATTTATATGACAATGATATGTCACCTTATACCCGATAGACATAGGGCATACGTTTACTTGCTAGACAAATAAGAGCATTTCCAAAGGCAAGTATCAAAAACCTTCCCCTTATATGTGTGGACAACAAACGGTATGACGCTTGTTTTGTCCTCTGCTCCAACAACAATACCCATTTCTTCTTCCCAAATCCGTTCGACATGCATGGGCATAGGACGTAGATGACACAATAGATACAACACATAGTTCAAATTGACAAAGGACATAGAACATAGGACAAGTTGATACAACATACATAGTTGAATGACATAGGACACAGAAGTAGGACAACACATAACTCAATTTGACATAGGACATAACAGTAGGACAAGCTACACTTCACTTGCGTTTTCCGAAGTGCAAGTAAATGAAGGTGTCAGTGAACTTGTGACTCGGTGGGTGCTTTATAATATAAAGCGGGGGAAACCCTTTTTCGATAATGAAGGTGTCGTAGGGGTAGTTAGAGTCCTCATCTTCCTCCTCTTGGAGCCCGACGTGTACTCGGGCAGAGCGAGATTTTTCATCAACGATGACTTTGGATCAGGTGGCTTTTTCGATGAGAAGCCTCAATCCCTCTCGGAGCGTGCATTATTCCATTGTTAGCGGCGAGCGTCGGACTCCTACTTGATGAAGGACTAGTGGAGAAACCCATGGACCACCATGTCATCCTCGAGGGAGGACAAAACATGCACCAGAGCGAAAGAGGAGGACGCACCGCCGCCACCTCTGAACATCCGCATGAGATGGATCTGCTTTAGCGAGATGGACGCACCGCCGCCACCTCTGAACACAACACGCTTCATTGACTTTTTTGGCATATGCTTTTTAGGGGGGTGCTACTCAACTGCATTCAAGTTCTATGAAAGGTTCAATACATACGGAATCAGGAGGGCTAAGTGGCCAAAAATGCCGCCCCAAATTATGAGTACCAACTAATTCAGAAAGCTATGAGCCCCCCAATTCGTCTACCTTATCTCATGATCAAAAAGGCAGATTTTAGTCTTTTATATTCTCTTTGATATCGTCTATAACTTTGGAACTTTCACCCAAATATGGCCTCTTGAGATTATGCACCGTGGCCATGCAATCAGTTACCACCTAGACCTTTCTCAAATTAAGACCTGACGCTAGAGCTAATGCTTCATGAAATGCCATGGCTTCTAAGATCTCCGATGTCACTTGGTCCTCTACCACGACCGCCAAAGCGCCTTGAAAAATGTCATGCTCGTTCCTATAGACAGCTGCATAAGCTTCCTTGTCAAAAAAAATTAACATTGTTGCGTCCACCACCAATTTAGCACAACCCTGCAAAGGAGACGTCCAAGTCCTTCTTCCTTGATTTGGCCCGACCTTAAGATTCAAGTGTTTTCCATGCCTTGGCAGGGATCAAAGCAAGGTCATTCAAGTATTTCTCAACAAAACAGAAAGTCAAAAATGGTGATTGATACTCCTGTTCATGGGTGGCCTTTCGTTGTGCCCACCAAATAGCCCATAGTGTCACCAGAATTTTCAAAAACTCCTCCTCCTTTGTTGATTCCATCATCTCGAGAAGCCATAGTTTTGCATCCAGGATATTGCATGTGATGATGTGCTTGAAAAGATCCTCATCCAAAAGTGACCAAATACACTTCGCCATGTTGCAGTTTATTAGTGCATGCCGACAGTCATCCATCGGCCCGTTGCATATCAGACACCTTAGAACCAGACATGTTCCTATGGTGTTGAAACGACTTGGTTGGGACTGAATTTCTAGCCAAATGCCACGCAAATTGCTTGATTTTCCCCAACTCTATCTTTCCATAGCTCCTTGCATTGATCCTGGATTGCAACTGTGTTAGATGGAGTCGACCAGTCTTCCAGCCAAACTTCTCTCCTCCTCTTCGTGTCAATAAGAAGATAATATGCGGACCAGACAATATAGATCCCTATCCGCTCGTAAGAGCATCTCCAACAGCCGCGCTAAGCGCCGCGCGCAAAAAACCTGTTTCGCTTCGGCTGGTTTAGCTATGGCCGCCAATAATGGCTCCAAAGAGTCGCAGCTATAATGCAGCAGCAGCGCCAGCTCCAGCAGCGCCAAAAATATATAGCAGCGTGCCGCACAAACCACATATACATTTCAAAGAAGAGGAGCAAAAATGATCAAACAAACAAAATAAATCAACAATAAATAGTTCAATTTCGTTATCATTACAACTCAAACAAATAGTTTATCGTTCAGTACAACAAATAATGCAATAAACACAACAAATAATTCATGAACAATACAATGTCGAATGCAGAAATCATCATGCTCTTTGTCGTCCATGTCATGCCCACCACTCTTCAATCAGATCATTCTAAAGTTCATTGTGCGTTGCGGGACGCCGAATGGCATGATAGGAGGCAATAAAACGGGCTACTCTTTCAGTCCTCTGTCGCACTCGCACGGGATGTCCCAAGAGCTCATACTGTGAGTAGTCTAAATCTTGGCCACGCTCATTCTCGATGATCATGTCGTGCATGATCACACATGCGTGCATGATGTACCAAAGCGTTTTTTGTCGTACACCTTGTGGGCGCGGCGCGGCAGCGAGCGCTCGGGCACTGTTCCTCGGACGACGGAGGCGCGCGAGCGCCGGCGGGACTAGGAGGGGATGGGGCCGGCGGAAGCCTTGGGGCGATAGATAGGGGAAGCACCTGAACGGTCGTCGGGGGGCGCGGGCGGCGGCGGCGGCGCGACCGGATGGGGGTGGAAGTGGGAGAGGAAGTGCGAGAGCGAACGCTCGAGTGTGCCGCGCGCTGTAGTGGGCGCCTGAAATACACCGCGCGGGAGAGTGTTTCCGACAGCGCGTCCAACTCGTTATAGCGCGCGCGCCCGCTGGAGCGACCCGCCGCGTTGCGCGCGCGCTAAAACGGACCAATTTGCGGTGCAGCGCTATTTTAGCGCGGCTGTTGGAGATGCTCTAATTCCACACCCATCTATGTTTAGTATTACGTAAACTCAAAGGGATTTCCAACACAACCAAAGCATCAATTGGCCGTTGATGTTCACAAACGAGTTGTTTGTTCCACTTCATCCTATTGTGATAGTTGCCAAATGATACATCTCCAATGTATTTATAATTTATTAAGTATTCATGCTATATTTACATCAATTATATATGGTTTTGGTGCACTTTTATATTATTTATATGGAATAACTTATTAATCTAGTGCCCAGTGTCAGTTCTTTCTTTTTGCATGTTTTTGTTCTACTGATCAATATCTGAAAAGGTCAAAACACCCCAGCAATTTAATATTATTTTTTATGAAACATATGTGATTTCTAGATGAAGGTATCAACACAAAACAATGCCTGGGGGCCCACAAGGGTAGGCTGTGCGGCCACCCCGGGCTGCGCCATGGGCCCTTGTGGGCATCCCATAAGTCGGTTGGTGCCCTACTTTCGCCACAAGAAAGCTAACTTCTAGAGAAAAATCCCCTCAAAATTTCAGCCTGGTCGGAGTTACGGATCTCCAGCTATAAAAAAATAGTGAAAGGCCAAAAAACAATTGCGAAACAAAGAAGAAAACAGTGAGCAATCCAATCTCGGAGGGGCTCTCGCCCCTCCGGGCGCCATAGAGGCCATGGAACAGAGGGGGGAACCTCTCCTCATCTATGGGGGAGGCCGTGGAGGAGCAAGCTGGAGGGATGCCTCTCTCCCCTTTTCTCCCGGCGGCGCCGGAGTGCCACCGGAGAAACCAACACCACAATGATCGTTTTCATGAATGTCACCATCTTCCTCATCTGTTTTCAGCGGTCCACTCTCCCACAACCCGTTGTAGTCTCCTACTTGAACATGGTGTTTTGGTGCTATGAATTATTATCTAATGATTTGTGTCACCACTATTGTTTTTAATATAATTTTGTTGTCCTATGGGTTGGTGAATTGTTATGATTGGTTTAAATTCCATATGGTTATGTTACTGTCTTTTGGTGACCATCATATGAGCGCGATGGATCACACTACAGGGGTAGGTGTATGTTGATAGGACTATGCATTGGGGGAGGCGAGAGCAGCTGAAACTTCTTGCTACCATAGAATTTGATACATACGGGATTGAAGGGGGGCAATATATCTTAATGTTATGGTTGGGTTTTACCTTAATGAACTTGTTAGTAGTTGTGGATCCTTGCTAATAGTTCCAATCATAAATGCATAAAATTCCAAGTAAGGGATGGTACGCTAGCCGACGCCTCTCCAACATAAAACTTTGCCATCGGTCTAGTAACTTAGTCAATTGCCCAGTGACAATTCTGCACATCCTACCACCACTATTCCACACTCTCTATTTGTATTATAATGTACTATATTGTAATATATTTATTTAGGCAGTACTTACTTTTATGTTTATGTTCTTCATTATCTTGCGAAGCTATCCCTTTATACCCACTTTGTAGTTTTTATTTCTCGTTTCTAGATAAAAGCAGATGCTCGGTGTATGTAGGGTTCTTTCAGTTGCAGTCAAGACCTGAGAGAATATTGATCTTACCTTTAGCTCCTTGTGGGTCATATTTACCACTTCCATCTTTGAAAAGTGTTACGATGTTTCCATGCACTTGAGGATTATCATCAACCCACATCGATTCAGTTTGTAATTCATGTATACCCTTCCATTTGTTTATTTTGCCCTTTAACTCATGAACTCCAAACTATATTCCATGTCAGCAAACCAACTTAGTTAATGAAGCTTGCAATATTTCTTCATTATGTGCAAATGATTTTTGAGGAAAAGAGAAATTTTGGACACTCGTGTTAATTAATCATTAGTTTTCTTCCTCATAATTAAGTTTGACACGGGGTGCTCCATTTTCAATGCAAGTAATAAGATGCAATCAACACCATAATAAATGCCTTGGTGCATCGTGTGCTCCCATATAACATATCTCACCCTTCTTAAAACACAGGGATATAAGCTTAGGATGCATTTCTAAGCATATATCTCACATACTTACTCTACTTTTAAATATAGTGCATATTGTTTTTTTCAAAGTCAAAATTTATGAGTTTTGATCAAATTTATAGAAAAATATCAACATCTTCATTGCAAAATGTGAAAAATGTATTTTCATGATGGATCTAGTGATGCTGATTTGTTGTCATGGATGGTGATTTTTTTCAGCAACCTTGATCAATGGTTAAAAGTTAGCTTTTACACAAAATAAATATGCAATATTGTTGAAATAGAGTGAGTATATTTCTGGAATAATAACAATGCATCTTTGCATATTTTTTATTACACAACAAATCTAGGTCCTCTTCTATGGCCGCATATTCCAATTAATGTCATCACGCAATGCTCTGCAACGCTCACATCCATAGTCAACAAGAACCATTCCCCCACTCTTCCTCCATTGCTTAAGCAATTCTCCCATAGAAAATTCTCTCTTCCTCCTAAAAATGAACAATAACATGTGCTAGTTCCAGGACCGTGAAGTAACATTATTTTTCTTTTCTTCTGTGCAGTCGTTAGATCCGCCCCCAGGTGAGATTTTGGGTTCTTTGTTGTTCATTCTTGGGGATGCAATTTTTTGGAATGGGAGAGCTTGTGTCATCCATGGAGCCATACTTTTCATTCCGTCCATTCTAGAGGAGTCTTGGTCGGCACACAAAGATCTCCCGGTCTAGAGCCAAACTAAGCAGAAAATCATCTTTGCCAACCTTCTCACTTTGTTGTTTCTTTTCGTGTATTGATTAGATTATGTAATAAAGCAAACTAGTGGTAATATCATCTACTCATGTATTAACTCTAACACGTGCCAGTAATATCAGTCGGCGTCAACAACTATACAGTAACATTCCACTCTGCTAGAGCCACGTGTAAGTTACCATGAGATAATTAATATTAGTCATCATTTCCTTAGACTACCCACAGTGAGAGTAACATATGTAGTAACATCACACATGTCTAGATAAAATAGATGATATGACAAGCAATAAATGAAGAGAGGAAAGTGGTAACATACCTAGTTACTAGTAGTAACATCACACATATCAAGACAAGATGAGCCTATAGCTTAATAAATGAAGTGTTGCATGTTACCACACATATGTTATTCTCCACTATAGAAGTAGTAACATAGACTAGTAACATATGCATGTTACTAGTCTATGTTACTATCCATTGTGGCTAGCCTTAGAGCCGGCGCATCACACACTAGTGCCCCTGAAGCTTTTCTTCATGGTATCTCTTTATCTCTCATCTCTTCATTTAAATGCTAGTATTTTTCTTGAATTTTCTTCATTTCTCTTCGTCCCTGGTTCTAGGTTCCTTTAGAGCAACAATTGCTCTTCTTTCTTCCTCATGCTCTCTTCCTATATTCCTTTCTCTGGTCTCTTCTCTCATTTGCATATCGGTAACCATGCCCCCTTCGACATAGCGTCGGCCATCTGACTCTTTTGTTGCCGATACGTCGATTTTTCCTTTTTCCTTCCGCTAGGCCATTGATATTGGTTGTGTTTATCTTAGCTATGCAGGGGCGGGTGTTGCTCATTATGCTTTATATCTGTTTCATAAAGGAGATATGCCCTAGAGGCAATAATAAATGCTATTACTTATCTCCATGTTCATAATTATGTTTATGTTCCATGCTATAACTGCTATGGTTCTCGAGTCTGCAATAACACGAGGCTCGGAGGAAGACTCATATGCACGTGTGGAATAATAAACGGTAAGAAGTATTCTTAGTCTGGCCTCTAAGAGTAGCTCAAGTGTTGCATGATGGTTCTGTTTTCCTGATCATGGGCATGTCAATGCCAGCAACTTTGAGGGCACAATGTTAAGAGAACATTTGTGTTGAATTGACCCGGATTGATGTTATGCTATGAGACTCATTCGTCACAAGTTAATGGTACATAACACAGAGATGGTTAACGTTTGCATAATTCCTTAGACCATGAGAGTATCGAGTTTCTTCATGCTTGCTTCATGAACTTTGGGGTTTGTTAAACGTCATCCGTAAATGGGTGACTATTACGGCGGCTTACGGGTTCATGGAAAAGTGTGTCAAGTAACTTGATAGCTCAAAATTGGGATTTGCTCCTCCGACGACGGAGAGATATTCTCGGGCCCTCTCGGTATTACGGTATCCATCATCGTCTGGCCAGACACAGTGTGATTTGATCACTGGGATGCTGGAACACGGAAACGAGAAAAGAGAACAAAACCGGTAACGAGGTAACTTGCATGGTGGAAAAATTGTTCGTCCAATCTCACCTCGGGTGTTTGTGACATATCGCGAAGCAACAGGAATAGCTCACTGCAACTGGAGGTTCACTCGAATATTTATTCGTGTGGGTATAGGGGTCAATATGGGTGTCCACGGCTCCGATGTTGATCATTGATCGGAAGGGGTTCCGGGTCATGTCTATACTTCACCGAACCTATAGGGTCACATGCTTAAGGGTCATTTATCTGCTGAATACTAGACAGGGAGTCTGAGAGAAAATCATCGAAAAAGTTTCGTACACCAAAAAGTTTCGGACAGTGGAAAAGTTCCGCAGAGAGAGGTCACCGGATGAGTTTCGGTGAAACCGAAATAGTTGTTTCGGGGTATGCCATTAAGTCAAAATGGTTTCGGCACATGCCTGATAATTCTTGGAGGGTGCCAGAATCATTCTGGAAACTTTTTGGAATTTTCAGAAATAAAAACCGAAAATGTTCCGGAGCTGCAGGAACCGGTTCAGATGCTTTCCGCAGATGAAAATCACTAAACTGGAATTGTTCCAGAATGCGTTGAAAACTATTATGGTGGGTACTGGAAATGTTCTAAGCCCACATAAATATTTTCAGTTCGAACGGACGCTGAAAAATGTCGTCGTGAATTGTGAAAGTGCTTTTTGAGATATTTTATGGAAAGCCACCTTTTGGGGCTTTGCCCAAAAGATCTAGGGATGACATGGAAGGGTGGGAACCTCCTTTTGGGGGGCCCCACAAGGGGTGGGACGTTCATGGGTGCAGCTCATCCATGGGGCCCAACTTGTCCCTTGTTTTCACTCTTTAGGTCCTTGGGAAGGACTCCATTTCATGTGGGTTTTGGGTTTTCTTGTAAAACCACCCTACCCCTTGGGATTTCCTATAAATAGAGGTGGAGGGGCAGCCCTCCACTCTCATCCCTTTGCTCTCATACAAGTGCCATGCAATGATCTGGCTTATTCTCTCCCTCCCAGCGAAATAGTTTCGTAGAGCCGAAAGGCTGTCTGGGTTCTGGCAGGAACTAGTTCTGGACGGCGAAGCCTTGCCGGATAGATGACACCGTATGTGTGCAACTCTGTAGAGAGATCGTATTTTCGGTCTTAGTTCGTGAGTGCCTCCCGAAGGGCTGTCCGTGTGACCGTCTGAGTTGTGAAGGTCCTCCCGAAGGGCTGTCCGAGTGACTGTTCGAGTTTTGAAGGTCCTCCCGAAGGGCTGTCCGCGACACCGTCCGGGGGGGGGGGGGGGGTTGTTCGACCGCCTCCTGGAGGGCTGCCTGAGGAGCATATGAGGGTATACATCCTCGCGGTTGGGAGGTTGTAAATCCTAGCTGCGAGGATCTGCACCGCCGATCGTCATCGACTCTGCTTCCCGCTGCGATACGAGTCAGTAACGAAAAAGATCAAACCATGTATGCAGTCTCCATAGTGGTCCTAGGCTGGTGCGTAGGTTGGAAATTTTTTGTTTTCTGCTGCGTTCCCCTACAGTGGCATCATGAGCCGTGCTATGCGTAGATGCAGGTTGCGATCTAGAATACATAGCGATGTATGGGTGTTGCACAATATAATTAGGTAGTAGATGAGATCTATTACTGAAAATTATTTGTGCGGGTAGCAGATGAAATCTGTTACCCGATGTTCTTGTTGCTTCCCTGGAATTTGCATATTTCTGATCTTGATAACAGTATGGTGGAGTTTCAATGTTCTGGCAATCCGTGATCCTGATTGATCAACGAAGTGCTAACAGTTCATTGAATTCCACCATAGTTAAAAAGAAAGATGAAATTTAGCAGATAAAAGGGCAATGCAGATATGATCTACACGGGGGTCATGCGTATGACGAAGTTTAGTATGGGGCTCGAGATTTTATTATCTCGTGTTTCATACACCCCGCAAAGTTAATCTAGCGACTTGAATTATCATACTTGATGATGGACGTTGGTAGCTTCGGTTTGTTTCGAAACCTTAGAAGCCACGAAAAACAAGTCTTTGCATAACCGATTAAAGACGTCTAACTTGGTTTTGCAGGAGGGTTTGCATGTGCATATGATGTGGTATAGCAGTGCTCATAATAATTTGATTATGTATGAGATGACTATATGATGTAAATTGATTAAACATGACTTGTGTGTCATGATTCGGCATGATGGCTGGAGCCATACGATTGCACTTTAATGACCCGCGTGTCAACCTTAAGTAATGCACTTATTTTATTAGCTATAGAGATAGCAATATTATCTGGTGCATCGACAAGGTGGTGGCAATCTTCGCGAAGGTAAACACCGACGCGAACGCCGAAAGACGAAGAAATACAAGACTTCTCCGTCAGAAAGGGCCATACCATATCATGCTAATTATGAATTGCCTGAAATGTTTATCCCTTATGATGCACCCTTCTTGATTGCGCGGTAGTCGCTTTTATTAGGGTGATCTCTCACAAAAATATCAAGTAGTTAGTGTTCTCCCAAGTGTAGCACCGTCACGGCACCTAACTTTTCGGGGTATCGCAGGATCTCCCTGGGTACGAACGATTAGGGAAGTGTGAGGCGGGTGAGTTGAGACCTCGCAGCAAGATCACTTGGTTGTCTTGACGTTCTGGAAGGATCTCCCTGAGCTCGGAACACGCCCATCGAAAGATGAACAAGAGTCACATAGAGATGTGATCGGCAAGTTTGCCTACCGATTGAATTTCGCGCCATCAATGTTCATCTCGTTCAATGGTGTTGAATGGATATGCGGGTCTTGTGTCACTCATAATCAATTTTGAGAGATATTGATTTGAGTGGGAGCGCACTATTGAATTAACATGTTTAATTCTCAGTGCAATTAATTATGAACACTGTCTAAGTGTTTCTTGCAAAATAGTTGTAGAATAATGGCTCGCGTTTCCACCTTCCCTGATTAAATTGAATAGCTGTTAAATATCTGGTTAAAACTTTACGGTTGGTAACGTAATGTGAGGATTGTCCTCAAAAGTGCCGAGAAGGACTTTGTCCTATCGCATGCTTTCCGTATCCTCCCGCTAATGCTATGGATCATGTGACTCTCGTCCTTCGATCCAAAAGCTAGAATTCTGTTTCGGTCAAGTGGAATATGTTTGCTTCCATGAAACCCAAACTTCGAAGGTTGGGATAGTTATATGATATTCATGGAACTGAAAATTATTTTCAGATACAAACAAAGCAATGTTTGTTTGCAAGTATTAGTAAAAAGTGTTTACTATGCATTTGACTATTGGGAAAGGGATCCAGAAGAACGCCTGTCATATGATGAAAGGTGAATAAAACAACAACTTAAAGAGAAAGGAAGTGTCCAAAGGGTGTTAGTATGACTTACACGCCTAGGAAGTCCGGGGCTAACGCCACTCTTAAGTTGGGTGCTTCTTTTGCGAGTAGGAGAAATACTAAAAGTTAAACTATTAGAAGTATAAAGGCAGAAAGAAAGATGATTGGAATATCCAGCTCATGTATGAATGTCATACAAGTTTTTGATGTATAGTAGGCTGGTAAAAGATATAGTTCTTGGGAATTATGATTAAACATGTTAATCACTAATTCTTGGGTATTGTGAGTTAATCACAAAGATACCTGCTCGATTGCATTCTGTTGCGAATCAATGTAAGAGCTACTATGGCCTAAAAGGCTAGCCAGGAATGAGGTTTTAATACATGTTGGGAACATAGTAAAAGTTACTATACCTTCCATCGGTGTATTACCTATGTATTTTCTTTCATAATTCATTTTAGAGTTTCGTACACTCTAGCCCTTTGCACAAGGCATCTTGCAAGAAGGTTGTTCATAAGAGAACTTTTTATTCAGTATTATGAATAAACTTAAGGGCCATACTTTCATTGTGAATGAGATGTATGTTATGAATAATGATATTAATATATTACCTCTGTGTTTACTTTCATAATTCATTTTAGAGTTTCTTACACTCTAGCCCATTGCACAATGTTTATTGCAAAACGGTTGTTCATAAAAGAACAATTGTTGTTCAGTATTATGAATAACATGAAGGGCCATGCTTCCATCCAAGATGGGATGTATGTCATGAATATTGATTGTAAAATGATACATCCATAATGCTGACGCTAAATATCGCAAGACTATGAGAATACCACACATGTGTGGCACTGCATTTGGTCACATTGGAGAAACGCGCATGGAAAAATTCCATTATGATGGATTTGAAGTCGTTTGATTTTGAATCATCTGACACTTGCAACTTTCCTCTAAAAAGTGAAGTGATTGAAATACCGTTCACAGGCCATAAGGAATGAACAACAAACTTATTGGTGATCATACATTTTGATGTGTGTAGTTCAATAAATGTTGTTGCAAGTGGTGGATTTACTTATCTTCAGAAATGACTCAAGTAGATATATGGATATTTACTTGATGAGACGTAAGTCTAGATCTTCTGAAATTATTTGAAAGGTTTTCAAAAATGAAGTAAAAGTTATTGTAACAAGAAAATTATGTTTCTGCAATTTGATTGCACAAAGGAATATTTGAGTTACATGTTTAGCGAATGTCTGATGAGTTGTGAAAGGGGTTTCATAAGTTGCACCTCCCGGAACACCACTGCAAGTGGAAAGTCCATGGAGATGTAATCTAACCATTTATGACATGGTAAGGTCAAAGATGACATAAATAAATTTTCCATTATCCCTTTTAAAGTGATGCTTTAGAGACTGCAACTTTTACACTTAAAAGAGCTACATCGGGTCTGTTGAAATGAAGCCATGGTATGGTATGCCTAACCATGTTATATCTTTTCTTAACATTTGGAATATGGGGCTTGTGTAAAAGGTTACAAACCTATTCCAAATCAGACAAGTGCTACTTTGTAGGTTATACCAAAATGTTGGGTATTCCTCCCTCACTATACCGAGGCAAAAAGTTTTGCCGCGAAACGGTGTGCTTTTAAAGAGAATGGTTCTTTCAAAAAGGTGAGTCGGAGAATAGTGCAACTCGACGAGATAAACAGTATCTTCGCCATCGATCAAAGGAAAGAGACCTTGGAAGTAATTCCGAGTTTCCCATCTGGATCGACATCTGAAGTCTCTACAATAAAATGTATGAACTTCGGTCGAACTTGCAGCTGAACCACGTAGGCAAGGCTCGTGCAAACCTCTCAGGTGCACAAACGAGATATTGTTGTTAGACAACATTATACCTACGATACACAAGGAAGCGTTGATGGGCCCTGACTCCGGAATTGGCTAAATGCCAATAGAACCCGAGTTAGTTTCCATATAAGTGATTCAAGATTAAAACCTTGATACACCTTTTGGAAGAATTAGAGTCTAACGAATAATTATGGAACTTAAACTGATACGGGTAAAAATATTTTACCCATAAAGCTCGACTTGTTGAAATAACAAGTTCAAGAGATGACTACGAAGAGGTTGTTTTCATCGTAGCGATGCTTAAAGTTGGTTCGGGTTGAACTAGCAATTGATACATATTTCAATCATGAGATATGAAACATGGATGACAATAGGATTTCCATCTGATGGAAATGAAACCAAGGACTTGCATGTGTTACAGTCCAAGGCATTTTGTCTATCCAAAGGATGCTAGTAAGGGTGCAAACTTCAGAGTTCCAGCGATGGACAACAGAGAGCAAAATGGAGTTGGAATCTTCGTGCTTTGATGGAATGGTCAAAGGGGTTTGACTTCATCAATGGGTAACGAAGATGCTTGTAATTCAAGAAAGTAAGTGGGAGCGTAATAATATTTCTAAAAACCTTGTGTGCTTGACACATTGTTAATTGGAAATAAATTTCTTGACACAAATTAGGACTTCATTTGAAAAAAGTTTTTTGATGAAGTGCTTAGGCTAAATAGCCTCAATATTAGGCATAATGATCAATGGAGATAGATTTACCTAATAGGGCTAAGCAGTGAATACATATTGACAAGGTGCTAAAACCTTTTAGCATTTAAAACCGCCAAGGTGTGATTCTTGCTGGAGTCACATGGAAGAGTTTTTTGCAAGACTCGGCGTCCCAAAACACTGATGAGCAAAATACATGATGCAGATTCCACACACTTTTGTGTTTGGATTAATCATGTATTCCATGGTATGTAAAACGACTAGATATGTCCGATACTCCCAAGGTGTTGCGAGTATGGATACTAAAGTGATCAAAGTACTGATCGTGGGACAACAGTGAAAGATGTCATTGATCGTGGGACAACAGTGATGATATGTTTTCTTGCAAGCAGAGATCATGAAGAGTTCGTTGTAAAATGTTACATCGATACAGTCTTCATCTTTTCTCCATGCGATTTTTGATTTAAGTTAAGGGTTTTGTGTAATACACAATATGGTGGCACGGTAGTTGGAAATTGTTCCCAACAGGATACTGTGGTGAATTCTATAACAATGACTAAGTATGTTAACGCTTTAGAAGCGACAAACAAGATGTTGAATCATATAGTTCATTCATGAACTTAGTATGGTTCCAAGATGGCTTTTGTCAATGGGACACTACTGCAGGTAGTTTCTCCATAACTCAGTCTGAGGAATCCAGGTTCGACCTGTGATTCACATATATAAAAGCCAAGTTCACACAAAATATGAATTTTGTGAAAGCGTGAAAATGTGAGGATATGCAATTATACACACGGAGCTGAAGTCGTTAGATTTGTTGGACATCAGGCTATACCCAAGCGAAGCATTTTCTACACCAGTATGCCATAGGTGTAAAGTGCATTAGCATTGACTAGATATTGACTCTAGTGCAAGTGGGAGTCTGTAGGAGATATGCCCTAGAGGCAATAATAATTGCTATTACTTATCTCCATGTTCATAATTATGTTTATGTTCCATGCTATAACTGCTATGGTTCTCGAGTCTGCAATAACACGAGGCTCGGAGGAAGACTCATATGCACGTGTGGAATAATAAACGGTAAGAAGTATTCTTAGTCTGGCCTCTAAGATTAGCTCAAGTGTTGCATGATGGTTCTATTTTCCTGATCATGGGCATGTCAATGCCAGCAACTTTGAGGGCACAATGTTAAGAGAACATTTGTGTTGAATCGACCCAGATTGATGTTGTGCTATGAGATTCATTCATCACAAGTTAATGGTACATAACACAGAGATGGTTAAGGTTTTCATAATTCCTTAGACCATGAGAGTATCGAGTTTCTTCATGCTTTCTTCATGAACTTTGGGGTTTGTTAAACGTCATCCGTAAACGGGTGACTATTACGGCGGCTTACGGGTTCATGGAAAAGTGTGTCAAGTAACTTGATAGCTCAAGATCGGGATTTGCTCCTCCGATGATGGAGAGATATTCTCGGGCCCTCTCGGTATTACGGTATCCGTCATCGTCTGGCCAGACACAGTGTGATTTGATCACTGGGATGCCGGAACACGAAACGAGAAAAGAGAACAAAACCGGTAACGAGGTAACTTGCATGGTGGACAAATTGTTCGTCAAATCTCACCTTGGGTGTTTGTGACATATCGCGAAGCAACAGGAATAGCTCACTGCAACTCGAGGTTCACTCGAATATTTATTCGTGTGGCTACAGGGGTCAATATGGGTGTCCACGGCTCCGATGTTGATCATTGATCGGAAGGGGTTCCGGGTCATGTCTATACTTCACCGAACCTATAGGGTCACACGCTTAAGGGTCATCTATCTACTGAATACTAGACAGTGAGTCTGAGAGAAAATCATCGAAAAAGTTTCAGACACCGAAAGGTTTCGGACAGTGGAAAAGTTCCGCAGAGAGAGGTCACCAGATGAGTTTCGGTGAAACCGAAATAGTTGTTTCGGGGTATGCCATTAAGTCAAAATGGTTTCGGCACATGCCTGACAATTCTTGGAGGGTGCCAGAATCATTCTGGAAACTTTTTGGAATTTTCATAAGTAAAAACCGGAAATGTTCTGGAGCTGCAGGAACCGGTTCAGATGCTTTTCGCAGATGAAGATCACTAAACTTGAATTGTTCCAGAATGCGTTGAAAATTATTATGGTGGGTACTGGAAATGTTCTAAGCCCACATAAATATTTTCAGTTCGAACGGTCGCTGAAAAATGTCGTCGTGAATAGTGAAAGTGCTTTTTGGGATATTTTATGGAAAGCCACCTTTTGGGGCTTTCCCCAAAAGATCTAGGGATGACATGGAAGGGTGGGAACCTCCTTTTTGGGGGACCCACAAGGGGTGGGACGTTCATGGGTGCAGCTCATCCATGGGGCCCCACTTGTCCCTTGTTTTCACTCTTTAGGTCCTTGGGAAGGACTCCATTTCATGTGGGTTTTGGGTTTTCTTGTAAAACCACCCTACCCCTTGGGATTTCCTATAAATAGAGGTGGAGGGGCAGCCCTCCACTCTCATCCCTTTGCTCTCATACAAGTGCCATGCAATGATCTGGCTTCTTCTCTCCCTCCCAGCAAAATAGTTTCGTAGAGCCGAAAGGCTGTCTGGGTTCTGGCAGGAACTAGTTTTGGACGGCGAAGCCTTGCCGGATAGATGACACCGTATGTGTGCAACTCTGTAGAGAGATCGTATTTTCGGTCTTAGTTCGTGAGTGCCTCCCGAAGGGCTGTCCGTGTGACCGTCCGAGTTGTGAAGGTCCTCCCGAAGGGTTGTCCGAGTGACTGTTCGAGTTTCGAAGGTCCTCCCGAAGGGCTGTCCGCGACACCGTCTGGGGGGGCTGTTCGACCGCCTCGCGGAGGGCTGTCTGAGGAGCAGATGAGGGTATACATCCTCGCGGTTGGGAGATTGTAAATCCTAGCTGCGGGGATCTGCACCGCCGATCATCATCGACTCTACTTCCCGCTGCGCTACGAGTCGGTAACGAAAAAGAGCAAACCATGTATGCAGTCTCCATAGTTGTCCTGGGCTGGTGCGTAGGTTGGAAAATTTTTGTTTTGTGCTGCGTTGTGACGCCCCCGATTCAATCATACACTAATCATGCACGCAAACGTGTACGATCAAGATCAGGGACTCACGGGAAGATATCACAACACAGCTCTAAAACATAAATAAGTCATACAAGCATCATAATACAAGCCAGGGGACTCGAGGGCTCGAATACAAGTGCTCGATTATAGACGAGTCAGCGGAAGCAACAATATCTGAGGATAGACATAGGTTAAACAAGTTTGCCTTAAGAAGGCTAGCACAAACTGGGATACAGATCAAAAGAGGCGCATGCCTCCTGCCTGGGATCCTCCTAAACTACTCCTGGTCGTCGTCAGCGGGCTGCACATAGTAGTAGGCACTTCCAGTGTAGTAGGAGTCATCGTCGACGGTGGCGTCTGGCCCCTGGGCTCCGACATCTGGTTGCGACAACCAGGTAGAAGGGAAGGGGAAAAGGGGAGAAAAGCAACCGTGAGTACTCATCCAAAGTACTGCAAGCAAGGAGCTACACTACATATGCATGGGTATATGTGTAAAGGGCCATATCGGTGGATGAACTGCAGAATGCCGTAATAAGAGGGGATAGATAATCCGTCAAGACTACGCTCGCCACCTCATCTTGCAGCATGTAGAAGAGAGTAGATGGTAAGTTCACCAAGTAGCATCGCATAGCATAATCCTACCCGGCGATCCCCTCCTCGTTGCCCTGTTAGAGAGCGATCACCGGGTTATATCTGGCACTTGGAAGGGTGTGTTTTATAAAGTATCCAGTTCTAGTTGTCATAAGGTCAAGGTACAACTCCAAGTCGTCCTATTACCGAAGATCACAGCTATTCGAATAGATAAACTTCCCTGCAGGGGTGCACCACATAACCCAACACGCTTGATCCCATTTGGCCAGACACACTTTTCTGGGTCATGCCCGGCCGCGGAAGATCAACACGTCGCAGCCCCACCTAGGACAACAGAGAGGTCAGCACGCCGGTCTAAACCTAAGCGCACTGGGGTCTGGGCCCATCGCCCTTAGCACACCTGCACGTTGCATGGGCAGACGGAAGCAGAACTAGCCCCCTTAATACAAGAGCAGGCTTACGTTCCAAACCTGCGCGCGCCGCTCAGTCGCTGACGTCACGAAGGCTTCGGCTGATACCACGACGTCGACTGCCCATAACTGTTCCCGTGTAGCTGGTTAGTGCGTATAGACCAAATGGCCAGACTCAGATCAAATACCAAGATCTCATTAAGCGTGTTAAGTATCCGCGACGCCGACTAGGGCCAGGCCCACCTCTCTCCTAGGTGGTCTCAACCTGCCCTGTCGCTCGGCCACAAAGTAATAGTCGGGGTCGTCAGAACCCAGTGCCCACCTCACCGGGATGGAGCCACCGTCCTTTCAGCCCCCTCATCAGAATCACTTGCGGGTACTCAACGAGCTGACCCGACTTTAGTCACCACATGTGTCATGTATATAAAGTATATAGTATATACCCGTGATCACCTCTCTAGTGATCACGGCCCGATAGTATAACATGGCAGACGGACAAGAATGTAGGGCCACTGATGGAACACTAGCATCCTATACTAAGTAGTAGGATAGCAGGTAAGGGTAACAACTGTAGCAACAATGACAGGCTATGCATCAGAATAGGATTAACCGAAAGCAGTAACATGCTACACTACTCTAATGCAAGAAGTATAGAGAAGGAATAGGCGATATCTGGTGATCAGGGGGGGGGGGCTTGCCTGGTTGCTCTGGCAAGAAGGAAGGGTCGTCAACACCGTAGTCGAACTGGGGGTCGCCGGCAGTCTCGGGGTCTATCGGAAAGAAGTGACAGAAGGGGAACACGATAAATAACAGAGCAATCAAAGCATCACAAAGTGTAACATGGCATTACGCGGTGCTAGAGGTGACCTAACGTAGTAGTAGGTGCTACTGACGAAGGGGGAAACATCCGGGAAAGTATTCCCGGTGTTTGACGTTTTCGGACAGACGGAGGGGGATGGTTGCATGTTTGATATGCTAGGGATATGTGGCGGACGAACGGACTGCATATTCGGATTTGTCTCGTCGTTTTGAGCAACTTTCATGTACAAAGTATTTTCATCCGAGCTACGGATTATTTTCTATGATTTTTCAAAGATTTAAACATTTTCTAAATTTATTTTAATTCGAAAATAAACAACAAATTTCTACGGGTACCCAGCTCTGTGTACACAAAAGTGCACACAGAGGATGACAAGTGGGCCATGGGGCCCAGTTGACCAGTCAATGTTTGACTGGTCAACAGGGGGCGCGGGGCCCTTTGTCATTGGCTCACCTAACTAACTACAATTTAAACAATTAGTTAATTAAGTTAATTAACGTTTAAATTAATTAATTAACTAATTATTTTATAATTATTTTTATTTTTTTAAAATCTCTTTTTTTTATTGGATGACAGGGGGCGTGGGGCCCCTGGGCAGTGGCCCAGAGCCACCGGGTGGGCGCTATAGGGTGCGGGCGTGGGCGCCCGTTTGCGTGCACCGCGACATCCAGAGGGGCGCCAGGGCAGGGCACCGGCCGGGTAGGGCGAGGCGGGCTGGGGCCCAGAGAAGCGCGCGTCACCGGCTAAGCTGCAGCGGACGGGCATGGTGAAGGGCGCGGCGGAGGTTGGGCGTGGGGAAGAAGCAGCGAAGGGGCGCGGTCGAGGCCATGGACTGCATGCGACGACGACGGGATCAGCAGCAGGTAGCGACGGCAGCAGGCACACGTGCTCGAGGGGAGTACGGCGCGACGGCAGCGGCGGGCGGCCGGCGGTGCGGGAGCGCGTGTGGGGGCGTGGCTGGCTACAACCGGTCGCGGCCAGAGGCGCGATGAGCATGGCTAGGGGCGCACCAGCGAAGCTCCAGCCTCGGCGGTGGAACGGCGACCTACGGCGACTAATCGAGGGGTAACCAGGGGGAACGGGGAGATGAGCTCACCGTGGTTCTGGGGGAGAGCTCGAAGAAGCCGGTGGAAGGTCGAGGGGGGCGGATTGAAGCGGCGGAGCTCCGTGGCCGAAGATAAAGTTGAGGTCGATCCCTTGCGATGTTGTGGCTCCGATCGATCTGCTCCTTGCAGGCGAAGTAGTCATTGTAGATGAAGCAGAAGGTCACACTCCCAGGCGCCAGGGAGCTCGATGAGCGCGAGGGCGACGGCGGCCATGGCGATGACGGCGTCGGTCGAGTGTTGCGGGGAAGAGAGCGGCATGAGAGGGGGAGAGTGCGGGCTAGGGTTGGACCACAACGTCGAGTGAGGTCTTGTAGATGGGCAAGGTGGCTCGGATGCCTACACGTGGCCGGCGGCCATGTCGGATGGCCGCCACGGCCTCCTCTGCCTCCTGTAGCAGGAGGAAGGAGACAAGTGGGAGGGGGTGTGTGGGCTGGGCCCTTTTCTGCCTCTACATGGGCCAAAGTGCTTAGTGAGGCTTTGCTATTTGCTATTTTCTGCTTTACCTTTTTCTTCTTTTTTCGTTTTTTTCTATTTTATTTATTGTTTGGCCTCCGCTTCCGATAGCAAATAATTTTAGTTGTAGATGAATCTTAACACATAAATACTATGTAATTCTATGAGCTAGCACGGCAAGTTCCAAGTTATTTTGAAATGTGCAAATATTTATTTAAATTGAAAAGGATCAATTAAAAGTTGTTGGTCCAATTTTAATTAGTTTAAGGGCATTTTTAATTACTCATAAAATGTTGGTTTCTTCCAGGAAAATTGTTAGTGAATTTTTGCAACCCAGCGGACATTTTTGTTTTACCGTTTGAAGAAATAAAAATTTGACTTTCTTTTCAATTTGAATTTGAATTCGGTTTGGATCAAAGAGAGGTTTAGAAATTTAATTGTGATGACATGGTACCATTAGTGTGTGGTTACTATAGCTTAACTACCCGGGTGTTACAAATCTCCTCCACTACAAGAAATCTCGTCCCGAGATTTAAGAGGGGGAGTAAGGCAGAAAGGTCTGGTTACGAAGGTCTAACGGATCTGCTCGTTTTTAGTTGCTCTTCTCGAAGAAGTTGATCCATAGCGTTGATGTATTCATTCCTATGGATCAATGCCTCGGGATGAAGTTGTCGTCCTTCCTCCAGGATCTTCACCGTACTTACAAATAGGTAATGGCCAGCTCGGGAACGACAGATGCTATAAGGCTAATAATCTGGGGGTTAACCCATAAATGAGCATATGAGTACCCCTCGAGTTGGAACCTAGGAAATACACCGAGAGAGATATAAGTAGGCATGAGAATCTTCAAGCGGGTAGGTAAACGCTCGATGCCTGAAACAAAGTGTAAAAGGGGTTCAGAGCAACGGATTATGTATGGCATCTAAAACTAGAATAGATCATCTCAAGGAAGGTTGATCGTGAATTACTTATGAAGCCAAACGGGAGGAATATCTTTGGCAACATGGGTACACATAAGAGTCAGGTTTCAATCCTGTGGAACTATGGGTTATGGGCCCACCATGTGGTTAAAAGTAGGAAAGGCATTGATATCTTGCACGGTCAAGATAGCAAGGTATGTCAGAGGATAGCCTGTCAGTTGTGTCGGCAAAAACATCGGTACCAAGGGCCAGGGACGAAGAGAACCATTTTCCCGCTCGTTGAACGAGGCGGACCAATAGGCAAAGTTCTTGTCCATCGGTGGCTACCGGAATGTCACCAACAATAATAACAGGGTCTTACTGACAGAGTGGTACGACGAGGTGCTTACCTAAGCAGGGAAATATTACTTCTTATATCATATAGATCATAAGAAAGGTTAAACAAAACAATGGAAAGGAAAAATGTGATCATCAGATTAAACAGAAAAAATGGAAAGGAAAATGTGTTTAAACACATATTTCAAGGGTATATCCTTCCCAAGGACAAGCAGAGCAACATATCCATGACAGGATAAAAAGTAGAAAACTCTTTAGGTAGGGGAGAGAAATTTCATGACATTACCCATATAGCGGTGTTTGGATAATTGATAAGGAAAATTTAGCATCATGCATCAAATGTTCTTTGTTGAAAATTAGAGTACCACAGACATGCTTCGAGATAGCATTAACATGTTCTTCAAGCAGAGGTCGGACTTTGGATACACAAAAGGATCCATCAGGAACGACTTATAGAATAAGTCTTACAATTTCCTCATGGAAGAATGGATAACCTTGTTTTTAAAAAAGAAACTATAACAATAGGTCCTCCGGCCAGGTGTGTTAGGCATGACATCACCTTACCGGGTCATATAAAGGCCAATGTTATAAC
This sequence comes from Aegilops longissima, assembly GCA_021605205.1. NCBI lineage: Eukaryota > Viridiplantae > Streptophyta > Magnoliopsida > Poales > Poaceae > Aegilops > Aegilops longissima. Next base: position 143,063,596 of record CM038682.1, on the reverse strand, counting down.
TCTTGGAAATATGTCCCAACCACCATATCTGACCGAGATTCAGATCTGATTAGTGCCAGGATACCTTAGACTCGGGATGTCTGAGAAGAAAAGGTGCAATACAAATTGATGAGATGACATTGTAAGATTCTCGGGAAATGTACTATGGAAGCGAGTTTCAAAACAAGAGCTCTTCATTAAACAAATGAAGGGATAAGGAGGTAGCTGATGAACTCAGCGACAATTCATCGAGACTTCCAAAAGATGGGTTTCCACAATTATGTGAACAAGGAGATATCATTAGCCTGATCAAATGATATAATGATGTATGCTCGAGGAAATCATACACAATTAAAAATGGTTGAAAGGTGCACCCGACATATGGGCTTAGGTAGCACGATCAATGTTAGGATGGTGATTAATTATCCAATAGTCTAAGAATGAACTGTCGACCATTAACTCCAATGCAAATAGGGTTGCTAGGAGTACAGAATCCAAGCAGCATCGTTCACTTGTTGGTATTCCAGTTAGAATCAACATTGGGACCAAGAAAGAATGGTGATGGTGAGAAGTATCACTATACCAAGAAATTTTTAAGAGGCGGAGCAATTCTCACGACCTTCTTGACATAAAAGATGGTAATACTTCAAGGTAGATCATAACATAAGTCGGATAGCAAGGAACTCAAGGTACAACGCAAAACTAGAACAAGTTTTGTGTTGCGGAATTGCAAGAATGTTGTCGATGTTAACACAAAGCATCGAGGGGCAAGGATGGTATTTCCCATCATGAATTCGATTGATAACCTGGAAGAGCTCAGAATGCTGATGATGATCACGACACATTTTTCGAGAGATACCATGAAGATGTAATCGATCGGTGATGACATCAAGTCAAAGGTATGATGAAGCAAAAGGTTATTGGAACCATGGGTAGGACACAAACTTGAAATCAAGTTTGCTGTTCGAGGAGAATTGATATGTGATACGTCTCCATCGTATCTATATATTTTGATTGTTCCATGCCAACATTATTCACTTTCATATACTTTTTGGCAACTTTTTATATTATTTTTGGGACTAACATATTGATCCAAATTGCTTGATGCGGTTCACATCATTGCATGTTTTATGTTTCGCAGAATATCCATATCAAACGGAGTCCAAACGGGATAAAACGGACGGAGCTTATTTTTGGAAAATATGGAAAATTACAGAAGAAAAACCTACGCGAGACTGTGCCCGAGGTGGTCACGAGGCAGGGGGGCGCGCCGCCTACCCTCGTGAGCCCACCGTAAGGCGGTTGATGCTCTTATTTTGCCGCAAGAAAGATAATATTCGGAAAAAAATCTAGGCGAAGGTTTCAGGCCAATCGGAGTTACGGATCTCCATATATCGCTAAACGGTGAAACAGAGCCGTGGTAACGCAGAAAAGAGAGATAGATCCAATCTCGAGGGGCTCTCGCCTCCCAAGCCATGGGAGCCAAGGAACAGAGGGGAAACCCTCCTCCCATCTAGGGAGGAGGTCAAGGAAGAAGAAGAAGAAGGGGGGCTCTCTCCCCCTTGCTTCCGGTGGCGCCGGAACGCCGCCGGGGGCCATCATCATCACCGCGATCTACACCAACACCACCGCCATCTTCACCAACATCTCCATCACCTTCCCCCCCCTCTATCTACAGTGGCCCACTCTCCCGCAACCCGTTGTACCCTCTACTTGAACATGGTGCTTTATGCTTCATATTATTATCCAATTATGTGTTGCCATCCTATGATGTCTGAGTAGATTTTCGTTGTCCTATCGGTGGTTGATGAATTGCTATGATTGATTTAATTTGCTTGTGGTTATGTTGCTGTCCTTTGGTGCCCATCATATGAGCTGCTGCGTGGATCACACCATAGGGTTAGTTGTATGTTGATAGGACTATGTATTGGAGGGCAAGAGTGATGTAAGCTTCAATCTAGCATAGAAATTGATGCATACGGGATTGAAGGGGACCAATATATCTTAATGCTATGGTTGGGTTTTACCTTAATGAACGTTAGTAGTTGCGGATGCTTGCTAATAGTTCCAATCATAAGTGCATAGAATTCCAAGTAAGGGATAACATGCTAGCAGTGGCCTCTCCCACATGATACTTGCTATCGGTCTAGTAAGTTAGTCAATTGCTTAAGGGACAATTTCGCCACACCTACCATCACTCTTCCACACTCGCTATATTTACTTTAGTTGTGTTTTTATCTAAACAGCCCCTAGTTTTATTTTCGTGCTCTTTACTTTCTTGCAAGCTTACCTGAAAACACCTACAAAGTACTTCTAGTTTCATAATTGTTCTAGGTAAAGCGAACGTCAAGCGTACGTAGAGTTGTATCGGTGGTCGGTAGAACTTTAGGGAATATTTGTTCTACCTTTAGCTCCTCGTTGGGTTCGACACTCTTACTTATCGAAAACTGTTGCGATCCCCTATACTTGTGGGTTATCAATATGACGAGGAAGATCGACGCATGATTTGCACATCATCGAAAATTGTGCTCCGGGAAAAAGAACTAGTAGCATGATAAGGATAGAGCCAATCAGGCTAGGAATGACTTCGAGGATTATTAAACTCATAAGCAACGAAAATTACTTAGAGTTATCGTATCGGAGCGCGGAATCGATTCGCTTATGGATGTTCTCGGTTGACGACAACCCAGAACCCGTGGAGTCACTATGACAGGGATGGTACTACTTCATCAGAAATTCATAAGATATATCCTCGAGATACCATGGGGGTAATACACGACGGTAGCTCGAAGTAAAGGTTGGACTGGGGTATTGATCCGTAGAAGACAAATGCTTAAACTTGGCCGAGAAATGGGATCAAATAAGAACAATATGGTCGGAACCATAGCTGCAAGGGATCCAATTTAATGACACCGAAAGAATTACCCAAATGATTAAATATTTTGCAAGAAGCTTCCATGATAAGTTCCATGATACGTCTCCAACGTATCTATAATTTTTTATTGCTCCATGCTATATTATCTATTGTTTTGGGCAATATTGGGCTTTATTATCCACTTTTATATTATTTTTGGGACTAACCTATTAACTGGAGGCCCAGCCCAGATTTGCTGTTTTATGCCTATTTCAGTGTTTCGAGGAAAATGAATATCAGATGGAGTCAAAACGGAACGAAATCAACTGGAGAAGTTATTTTTGGAAGGAAAGCCACCGGATAGACTTGGACCCTACGTCACGAGATGAGGGAGGTGCTCACGAGGGTGGGGGACGCGCCCACCCCCCTAGGGCGCACCCCCTGCCTCGTGGGGCCCCCGTAGCTCCACCGACGTACCCCCTGCACCCATATATACCTACGTATCGTAAAACTTCCAGAACAAAAGATAGACCGGGAGTTCCGCCGCCGCAAGCCTCTGTAGCCACCAAAAACCTCTCGGGACCATGTTCCGGCACTCTGTAGGAGGGGGGAACCCTCACCGGTGGCCATCTTCATCATCCCGGCACTCTCCATGACGAGGAGGGAGTAGTTCACCCTCGGGGCTGAGGGTATGTACCAGTTGCTATGTGTTTGATCTCTCTCTCTCTCTCGTGTTCCCTCTATGGCACGATCTTGATGTATCCCGAGCTTTGCTATTGTAGTTGGATCTTATGTTGTTTCTCCCCCTCTACTCTCTTGTGATGAATTGAGTTTCCCCTTTGAAGTTATCTTATCGGATTGAGTCTTTTATGAGAACACTTGATGTATGTCTTGCCGTGTTTATCTGTGGTGACAATGGGATATCACGTGCCACTTGATGTATGTTTTGGTGACCAACTTGCGGGTTCCGCCCATGAACCTATGCATAGGGGTTGGCACACATTCTTGACTCTCCGGTAGAAACTTTGGGGCACTCTTTGAAGTACTTTTATGTTGGTTGGATGAATCTGAGATTGTGTGATGCATATCGTATAATCATGCCCACGGATACTTGAGGTGACAATGGAGTATCTAGGTGACATTAGGGTTTTGGTTGATTTGTGTCTTAAGGTGTTATTCTAGTACGAACTCTAGGGTTGTTTGTGACACTTATAGGAATAGCCCAATGGATTGATTGGAAAGAATAACTTTGAGGTGGTTTCGTACCCTACCATAATCTCTTTGTTTGTTCTCCACTATTAGTGTCTTTGGAGTGACTCTTTGTTGCATGTTGAGGGATTGTTATATGATCTATCTATGTTATTATTGTTGAGAGAACTTGCACTAGTGAAAGTATGAACCCTAGGCCTTGTTTCCTAGCATTGCAATACCATTTACGCTCACGTTTATCACTTGTTACCTTGCTGTTTTTATTATTTCAGGTTACAAAAACCCATATCTACCATCCATATTGCACTTGTATCACCATCTCTTCATCGAACTAGTGCACCTATACAATTTACCATTGTATTGGGTGTGTTGGGGACACAAGAGACTCTTTGTTATTTGGTTGCAGGGTTGCTTGAGAGAGACCATCTTCAACCTACGCCTCCTACGGATTGATAAACCTTAGGTCATCCACTTGAGGGAAATTTGCTACTGTCCTACAAACCTGTGCACTTGCAGGCCCAACAACGTCTACAAGAAGAAGGTTGTGTAGTAGACATCAAGTTCTTTTCTGGCGCCATTGCCGGGGAGATGATTGCTTGAAGGTATATCTTTAGATCTTGCAATCGAATCTTTTTGTTTCTTGTTTTAGCACTAGTTAGTTTATAAAAGAAAACTACAAAAAATGGAGTTAAGTTTGTCTCTCACGCTTCATCTTTTTAATATCTTTCGTGAGTATGATGGAAAGGAAAATTGTGCCAAAGTGTTAGAAGAAGAATGCATTAAAATATTTGGCACTAAATATTTGAATGAGGAGCATGATTGCAATGTTGTTAGTATGAATTCCTTGAATATCCCTAGTACTAATGATGATTGCACTAGTTATGATGAAAATTCCTCCTATAAACATGTCAATTTTTGTGGAGTAAATTGGGTTTGCAAGTACGCACCAAATAGGGAAGATAGATATTGCAAGAGGCATAAGTACTTAGAAACCAAGTTGTTGCAAGAAGAGCTAGATGAATGTGCTGAAAGATTCAATATTTTTCATGCCCCTTGTGAACTTTGCAATGAACATGGTCATTTAAAGCTCCAATGCTATTTGTTTCATGATCAAGTCGTGTCCAAATATTGTGATAATTTGATTACCCTTGAGCATCATAAAGAGCTTAGCCTTCTTTTGGGTTATGAAGAAATGAAACGTATAACTGAGGGTATTCCAAAATTTAATCTTGATAGATTTCTTGATTTTGATCTAGAGAAGATTTATATGTATTGTGCGGTGAATTGCATTGAAAATCCTTATATTGCCAATTACATAAAGAAAAGAAAACAAATAGAGGATGAAGAGAATACTAATGAAAGGGAAGGGACTTCCCAATATCCTCCTATTATTTCTTATGATGAATCAGGTAACGAGGAGGAGCCTTCTACTCTCATTAATAAGGAGCTCCAAAAACAAGATTGAACCCACACATGATATGGTGAAGAAGAAGAAAAGAGAAAGGAAGAGAGGTAAAAAGGTATCTCTCCCAAATAAAGTTGCTCCTATTATTGCTGTGCCTCATGAAAATGAAGATGATACACTTGACGATGATCTCGTTATGCCTATTGCTTGTTGTGATGATTATGATTGGGAAGATAATGATACTTCTTATGATCTTGAAAATCTTTTTGGCACTTTCTTGGAAGAATATAATAATTGCTATACTATTGGTGCTATCCATACTATTAATGATGAGAGTGATTATGCTTATGATATGAAAAGGCCCAAGCTTGGGGAAGCTATGTTTGATGAGGATGACATATTTGAGAATATATTTGATGCAATTAATGTTTGTCCCAAGCTTGGGGATGCTATGTTTAATAATGATGATATTTTTAGCCTCTCAAGTTTTGATATGCAAAGTAGTTATGATGATAGCATGCCTTCTACCTATGATGATTATATTTATGAAAGTGGGTTTGGAAGAGTGTCAACTTTAGGAAGTAGTGATCCCACAATGGATGTTGAATCTTATAATATTTATGAAAGTGGATTTGGAGAGGTCATGACTTTATTTAGTGATGTATCCACTATCTTGGAAGAGGTTTCAATCGATTATGATGAGAACAAAGTTGCTACTTATGATGATTATTGTGATAAAACTTATGTTATAAACAGTAGTGATGATTATATTTATAAAACTTGTCATGATTATGAGTACCCTTTCTCTTAACATTACTCTTTTAATGTGGAAACAATTTTTAGTGTTCAAGCCTCTTACGATACTCCCACTATTCCGAATGAGAAGAATTTTGCTTATGTGGAGAGTAATAAAATTTCTATGCTTGTAGATCATGGAAATAATGCTTTAGGTGCTGGTTATATTGTTGAATTCATTCATGATTCTACTGAAAATTATTATGAGGGAGGAACATATGCTTGTAGGAATTGCAATAATATCAAGTTTCCTCTCTATGTGCTTAAGATCTTGAAGTTATGCTTGTTTTACCTTCCTATGCAACTTGATTCTTGTTCCCATAAGTTGTTTGCTCACAAAATCCCTATGCATAGTAAGTGGGTTAGACTTAAATGTGCTAGTCATATTCTTCATGATGCTCTCTTTATGTTTCAATTCCTATCTTTTATGTGAGCATCATTGAAATCATCATGCCTAGCTAGGGGCGTTAAACGATAGCGCTTGTTGGGAGGCAACCCAATTTTATTTTTAGTTTTTTTTTGTTTTTGCTTCTGTTTAGGAATAAATAATCCATCTAGCCTCTGTTTAGATGTGTTTTTATGTTTTAATTAGTGTGTGTGCCAAGTAGAACCTTTGGGAAGACTTGGGTGAAGTCTTTATGGTCATGCTGTAAAAAACAGAAACTTTAGCGCTCACGAGATTAGGTTCAACTTTTTACTGGAGAGTGCTATTTAGTTGATTATTTTTGCAGATGATTACTAGAAAAATTCCTCAGGTCCACCAATTTATTTTAGAATTTTTGGAGTTCCAGAAGTTTGCGTTAGTTACAGATTACTACAGACTGTTCTGTTTTTGACAAATTCTGTTTTTCGTGTGTTGTTTGATTATTTTGATGACTCTATGGCTAGTAAAATAGTTTATAAACCATAGAGAAGTTGGAATACAGTAGGTTTAACACCAATATAAATAAAGAATGAGTTCATTACCGTACCTTGAAGTGGTGTTTTGTTTTCTTTCGCTAACGGAGCTCACGAGTTTTCTGTTAAGTTTTGTGTTGTGAAGTTTTCGAGTTTTGGGTAAAGATTCGATGGACTATGGAATAAGGAGTGGCAAGAGCCTAAGCTTGGGGATGCCCCGGATGGCATCCCCTCTTTCGTCTTCGTTCATCGGTAACTTTACTTGGAGCTATATTTTTATTCACCACATGATATGTGTTTTGCTTGGAGCGTCATTTTCTTTTGTTAGTATTTGCTTGATGTTATTTAGAATAATGTTTTGCACCTTTACTTTCAATAAAAATGTCAAGGATAGCCTTTACTATGCTTATTTTGCAAGTATACATGTTGCTGTTTGAAAACAGAAAGTTTACCGCTGTTGCAAAAATTCACTAGAAAAGTCAGAGCATGATATAATGTTGAAACTTTTTGCATGATGAGATCTGATAAATTTACTACAGTGGGAATTTCATTTCATAATTTTTGGAGTTAGGGAAGTATTGATACTCTTGCATTCTTTACAGACTGTACTGTTTTGACAGATTGCTGTTATGGTTGCATTGTTTGCATATGTTTGCTTGTTTAATGATTCTATTTAAGGATAGGAGTATTAAATATGTAGAGGCATTTAGTATGCAATGCTGAATAATAATTTTAGTGATTTGTTACAGTAGAAAATGATAAGGTTTTGCATTGGTTTATACTAACCTATCTCACGAGTTCTTGTTGAGTTTGTTGTGAATGAAGCTTTTGATAAAAAGAGAAACCATGATATGAGAGGAATTAAGGAGACACAAAAGCTCAAGCTTGGGGATGCCCAAGGCACCCCAAGATATTATTTCAAGAAGTCTCAAGCATCTAAGCTTGGGGATGCCCCCGTTGGCATCCCACCTTTCTTCTTCAACAACTATCGGTTAGTATCGGTTGAACCTAAGTTTTTGCTTCTTCACTTGAGTTGTGCTATCCTTGCAATGTAGTTTTATTTACCTTTGCTTTCTGTTTGAATAAAGTATCAAAATCTGAAATTCTTATATGTTAGAGAGTCTTCACATAGTTGCACAATTATTCGACTACTCATTGATCTTCACTTATATCTTTCGGAGTAGTTTGTCGTTTGCTCTAGTGCTTCACTTATATATTTTAGAGTATGGTGGTAGTTTTATTTTGAAGAAATAGATGAACTCTCATACTTCACTTATATTATTTTGAGAGTCTTAAATAGCACGGTTGTCGGTGTCAAAACCGGCGTATCTCGGGTAGGGGGTCCCGAACTGTGCGTCTAGGCGGCTAGTAACATGAGACAAGGGATACAATGTTTTTACCCAGGTTCGGGCCCTCTCGATGGAGGTAAAACCCTACTCCTGCTTGATTAATATTGATGATATGGGTAGTACAAGAGTAGATGTACCACGAGATCAGAGAGGCTAAACCCTAGAAGCTAGCCTATGGTATGATTGTTGTTCGTCCTACGGACTAAAACCCTCCGGTTTATATAGACACCAGAGAGGTTAGGGTTACATAGAGTCGGTTACAATGGGAGGAGATCTACATATCCGTATCGCCAAGCTTGCCTTCCATGCCAAGGAAAGTCCCATCCGGACACGAGGCGAAGTCTTCAATCTTGTATCTTCATAGTCCGAGTCCGCCAAAGGTTATAGTCCGCCATCCGGACACCCCTAATCAGGACTCCTTAGTAGCCCCTGAACCAGGCTTCATTGACGCAGCGAGTCCGGCGCTTGATTGTATTCGGCATTGCAAGGCGGGTTCCTCCTCCGAATACTTCATAGAAGATTTTGAACACAAGGATAGTGTCCGGCTCTGCAAAATAATTTCCACATACCACCGTAGAGAGAATAATATTTACACAAATTCAACCTGCTGTCGTATTCCGCAGTGTGACATCAAACCATGACCAAGCCTTTATTCGAATCGTTTTTACTGTCCCACCTCAGCGAGTTTAGCGAGGCGGTTTCCTTGGCACGTCTTGTCAAAGCAGAGATCGTGTCCCCTTATTCCGGGATTCTCATCAATACGGGCGTGGGTAACCCAACCGTGCCATATATTAACGGCGCTTGGGAGATAAGCGAGTTTTACCAGGCTGGTGGGGGCGCATTGTTTCGTTTGCCCATATAAGGGGATAATGATCCACCTTTTCTATCTACGCCTTCTTCCTCCTTTGCTTATCCATTTTCGCGCACTCTAGCTCCAGCGCCCAAGTCCGCACATCCTGCCTCAACCTTCTCCAATCATGTCCGGAGCGGGAGGCAAGTGGATGGTCTCCTCCGTCATGGAGGGACACATCAAAAAGCTGAGGGAGTCCGGATACTTGTCTAACGACATCGCGCACCGGCTCCCAGACAAGGGGCAGCTCATCCCCACCCCCAGGCCCCATGAGAGGGTGGTGTTCCTCACCCATTTCCTCCGCGGACTAGGTTTTCCACTTCACCCATTTGTCCGGGGGCTCATGTTCTACTACGGCCTGGATTTCCATGATCTGGCCCCGAACTTCATCCTCAACATCTCGGCGTTCATCGTCGTGTGCGAGGCCTTCCTTCGCATCCAGCCCCACTTCGCTTATGGCTGAAGACCTTCAATGTCAAGCCAAAGGTAGTGGGCGGCCGCCAAGCGGAGTGCGGAGGTGCCATGGTGGGTAAGATGCCCAACGTTACATGGATCGAGGGCTCCTTCGTGGAGACCATAAAGGGGTGGCAATCGGGGTGGTTCTACATCACCGAGCCGCGTGACCCTAAATGGGCAGCGGCCCCAATTCGATCCGCTTCCTACAAGTCTCACCTCCTGGAAAGAGACGGGCCTGTCGTGGGGTAATTCGGAAGAGCTGGCCGGACTCCAAACCTGTGTCCAAAACTTGGTGAACAAGAAGCTCAAGCTCGTCAACGTAGTCCAGGTCATGCTCATCCGCCGGATCCTCCCGTGCCAACAACGGGCTTTCAGCTTGTGGGAGTTTGATCCGGCACAGCACCAAACCCTGAGCAGGCTCTTCGACACTACGTACGAAGATGCCTGGAAGGTGCTGTTCAAGGGCGCCGAGGCTCCCGCATCCGCTACCAAAGATCGCGGATTCAACGCGCAGCATCAAACCAACGCGGTAAGCTATTTCGCCCTTTACGGGACACTTGTTTTCATAGTTTGACTCTATGCGGGATCTAAGCTCCCTTACCTTTGACAGGATTGGCAGAGGACGTCCGAGCAGATTGGCTGTCCGGCTCCCTTGCCAGAAGACCCAGCGGACGCCCGCTTGACGGGGCTGCTGGTTCCGGCACCTTACGTGGTGCCGGAGAAGAAGGCCAAGAAGAAGGCCACGGGGCTGCTGGTTCCGGCACCTTACGTGGTGCCGAATTCATCGTCCGATGACTCCAAGGCGCACTCCTCCTCCGGAGACGAGGAGGAGGAAGAAGAAGCCTCTCCCCCTCCAGCGGGGGGAGGAATGAAAAGGAAGGCCGCCCCAACTAGGGGGGCGGAGGGTCCAAGAAGTGAAGGACTCTTCCTTCTTACTACTCCACCACCGCCGACGATGGCGAAGAGGAGTGGCCATCCAGGGCCAAGCCCCTGGCAAGATCGTAAGTATCCGGATACCAGAATAACTCATGGCGTTCCTTTATTGCACAGTACCTTATGACGCCGAATATAATCATGCCGTCTGCCCAAGCCTGGGCTCGACGCTTCTTCGAGCGGTTCCCTGGGTTCGTCGGATGTGAACAGCACTTCACTTCCGACCGCCTCCTCTCCTCGCGCCGCGGATGATGCCGAGATGACGTCCCAAAAAGGGCCAGGCTAGGAGGAGGTGGTCCTGGAGGCGCCGCAAGGCAACCTCCCGGACTCCAGGCGCAAAGGGGATAAAACCCCAAAGGATTCTAAGTCCGGCCCTGGGCCGGACTCCGCACCAGAACCTTCAGTGGTTCCGGAGTCCGGCAGGCGGCCCCCACGTAAGAAGGGCAAGCCTACGATGCCGGTGGCCTCCGTCCAACCGGAGGCACCGGATAATTTGCTGGAGGTGCTTAATGGCGCCTCCATCGACGAGGAGCACCGCACTATTATGAGTGTGGTGATCCAGAAGGTTCAGTCCGCCAAGAGCGGGCTGACCGAAGCCTGTGCCAGCCTTCTAACAGGCTTTGAGGTATGTATTTAAGATATGCAAAATGTTACCGCATAGACAGTAGCCCCTAATGCTCAGTTTGGTGTTCGGAAAGAAAAGCCGAACTGAGGATCTAAAAGATATACGCAGGAGTCTAACATAAGTATGTCAATATGGGAGTGCAGGCTGTCTTTCTTGACCTCTGCCCGACTTGATCATGGAGGTCAATGCATTGAAGCGAGCCTCGGCGGTCCGAGAATGAGCTCGGCCTTGCCAAGAAGCAGCTCGAGGACAAGGAAGGTAAGTAATACCTTATGTAAGTATATAAAAAGATGCGGTTGCAAAAAATGACAGGATCGACGTGGGTATTGCAGGGGCCACAAACGAGGTGGGACCCTGAAGGAAACGCTGTCCAAGGCCGAAGAAAATGCGGCCGCGGAGCGTACCCAGCGAGAAAAGCAGGAGGCGCGGGTGGCGGAGGTGCAGCGAGAGCTCCAGGCTCTCGTGAAAAAACACGAGAGTTTGGAGCTTGACTCAAAGACTCGAGAGTTCGATCTCGCCTCGGCGCTTGAGAGCGCCAAATCTGCCAAGGCTGAAGGCCAAAAAGCCCTCCAGGAAATTAAGGCGACGAAGAAGATAGCGGCGGGTAAGGCCTTCTTTATGCAAAGAAAGCACGTGAAAGTGAATTACTTGTTACTTACCTGAGTCCGGAGCTCTCCAGGAGCATTCGCAGATCTTCCCCGGAGTGTGTCCGACGCTGCCGCATTCTACCGAGCCGAAGAGGGGAGCTCGACGGAGAAGGTGTTCAGTCTCGATATGTTGAGGCGGACACCAGTGCCCTTGAGCGACCAGCTGAAGCAGCTGGTCGAGCTCCATAAGGTGGCCAAACAGGCCATGAAGGGTCTCGCAGTCCGGCTGTGGCCTGGGGAATCCATGCCTGAGAGCTACTTTGGGCTGGTAAGGTGGCTGGTGGATGCCTGTCCAAGGCTTGAAGTCATCAAGTGCTCTGTATGCATCAAAGGGGCCCGTAGGGCCCTTGCCCGTGCTAAAGTGCACTGAGGCAAGATGGACGTTGAGAAGCTTGTGACGGACGGACCACCGCCGGGCAAGGAGCATCGCAAGCCCTAGATGTATTATGAGGGCGTCCTGAAGGGTGCCTGCCATATAGCGGATGAGTGCTCTAAAGATGTAATTTTTGAGTAAACTCGCATTTGTGATCCTGTACGCTGAAAACTTGTTCATATGCGCTAAGCAACGCTTTTGAATTTAAAATATTACCTTCTGTACGGCCGTTTATTAAATTTGAGAGATGGCGAGTCGTCGGCTTCTGCCCCCATGCCACGAGTGCTGGGGTGTTCGGGATAAACTTGAGCGCTCTTTTTCCCATTATTGGGTCCTTCGAGGGAGGCGCTCAATCACAACGAACAAGGCAATCATACTATAATGCTTGAACACTCTCACTCAGCCATAGAGTTCTATAATTTTAAATTTCGGCGAAGCCCCTAGTATTTGGAAGACCGAGTTCGGGGCGCTATCCACGCCTAGGCCGGACAAAGCCAACTCCTTGCTCTAAGCGGCATAAGTCTTTAGGGACTCGAAAACCTCTCGAACAGCGACCAGCTCTCGCCCTATCATGACGGTCAGTTTTAGCTTTCTCCACTGAGGTGCTTAGCCCAGCTCAACCGGGGCACAATCGTAGTGGTTCTCCCAGTGCTACCTTAGCCGATATAACAGAACGTAAGGTACCAAAACATGGGAGCCGGGCAAACCCAACTATTGACCCAAGACATGATTCGGAGCCGATGCATATAATGCTATAAGTTCGGGGTGCCGCACTCATGAGAGTGTTCGGACTTCTCACACCATATTCTGGGGTACGTAAGCCCCTGGTGTATTGGCCGTACCAAAGTGTACGGTTGCATAATGTCATAATTGAACATATTTTTATAAAAAAAAGGAATGCAATAATAGACACAATCTATGTATTGTTTATTCGAGAAGTCTGCGGTTAAAGCAGAACGATACAAATAGTGCGATAAGCAAGAGATGGGACTATTTAACATGTCCCCCTCCAGGGGCGAGCTGCGGGATGATATGTGAAATAAGTATACTGCTCGTTATAGAGACCACCTGGACACTCGACGTAGCTTTCTACTTCCCTGGCTGTTGCATCGTGTGTTCGGCGATTGCACTGCCGGACAGGCCTTCCATAAAGTGGAGTCCTGAAAGTAAGAAAAAAAAGAATGAAAAAATTGGGAGCCCCTGGTGCGGTTGAGCCGCATTTTGGGCATGCCGTGGTCGTGCCCCTCCCTGTATGCCCATGGTATTTCCAGAGTATAGTTATTTACGCGTAGTACTGGTTTCGCAATTTCGCGACGGCTGGGTTTGGGGCCGCATTGCTACGCGTGCTCGGAACGTGCCAGGCGGTCTTGTTGTAGGTTACTCCGGGCGCGCTTGATGGTGTCCGGACGTTTAATGGCTGAGGGAGTCCCGGATTAGGGGGTGTCCGGATAGCCGGACTATGACCTTCGGCCGGACTCCTGGACTATGAAGATACAAGATTGAAGACTTCGTCCCGTGTCCGGATGGGACTTTCCTTGGCGTGGAAGGCAAGATTGGCGACACGGATATGTAGATCTCCTACCATTGTAACCGACTCTGTGTAACCCTAACCCTATTCGGTGCCTATATAAACCGGAGGGTTTTAGTCCGTAGGACGAACAACAATCATACCATAGGCTAGCTTCTAGGGTTTAGCCTCTGTGATCTCGTGGTAGATCTACTCTTGTACTACCCATATCATCAATATTAATCAAGCAGAGTAGGGTTTTACCTCCATCGAGAGGGCCGAACCTGGGTAAAAACATCGTGTCCCTTGTCTCTGTTACCATCCGCCTAGACGCACAGTTCGGGACCCCTACCGAGATCCGCGGTTTGACACCGACATTGGTGCTTTCATTGAGAGTTCCTCTGTGTCGTCATCTTTAGGCCCGATGGATCCTCCGATCATCAACAACGATGCGCTCCAGGATGAGACTTTTCTCCCCGGATAGATCTTCGTATTCGGCGGATTTGCACTGCGGGCCAACTCGCTTGGCCATCTGGAGCAGATTGAAAGCTATGCCCCTGGCCATCAGGTCAGATTTGGAAGCTTGAACTACACGGCTGACATCTGCGGAGACTTGATCTTCGACGGGTTCGAGCAACAGCCAAGCGCGCCGCACTGTCACGAGCGGCATGATCTATCTCTGCCGCCGGACCGTGTCCTGGAGGCCGCACCAGAGTCCGCTCCGACCTTTAGCTCGGAGCCGACGACGCCGATCGAGGACGGGTGGCTGGACACCGCCTCGGGGGCTGAGATCTCTACGGTGATTGAGCCGTACACCTACCCCGTCCTTTGCGGCTTCGTGACTCAGGCGCGGACTCCTCTCCGGACTCGAGCCTTCGCGCCCCGCCAATCGAATCCGATTGGGCGCCGATCATGGAATTCACCGCCGTGGACATCTTTCAGCACTCGCCCTTTGGCGACATCCTGAATTCAATAAAGTCTCTCTCTTTATCAGGAGAGCCCTGGCCGGATTATGGTCAGGAAGGTTGGGATGCGGACGACGAAGAAATTCAAAGCCCACCCACCACCCACTTCGTAGCCACTGTCGATGATTTAACCGACATGCTCGACTTCGACTCCGAAGACATCGACGGTATGGATGACGATGTAGGGGAGGAACATGAACCAGCGCCTATAGGGCACTGGAGAACCACCTCATCCCACGATGTATACATGGTGGACACACCTAAAGGAAGCGACGACGAGGAACAATGGGACGCTACGAAGGATCGCTCCATCGAAAAGCAGTCAAAACAGCGACGTAAGCGCCGCTCAAAGTCCCGCCTCGACAAAGACAACAACCATACAGACCCAGCTATAGAGCAGGGTGAACCGGTGGACAACGAACATGCTATCGAGCAGCCGTCCGAACAGGACAATCTGGATAAACAACCCGTCTCACGCCGGACAAGTTGCTGGATCAGAAGAACCTCCACAAAAGGCTCGTCGCCACAACACGTAGTCTGAAAAAGAAAAAGTGGAAGCTCAAAACAACGGAAGATGCACTCAGAATCAAATGGAGCAAAGTACTCAACACCACAAACAAATACGGCGACAATCACCGAACAAAGAGCTACCCAAAGCGAAAACTACTGCCTGAATTTGATGAGGAGGCCGTAGAGCCCCCACAATCAAAAAACAAGAAGGCCACCCGGTCGGATGGACGACCCCAAGGCAAACAGAGAGCGGCAAACGGCGCCGCACACAAGCCGCACGCGATCCGCTGAGATTCGCATCAAGCAGATGGCCCGTTAGATCTATCTACGGGCCAAGAAAGCAAGCTCTAGTAAGCAAGGCAACACATCAAGTATCCGAACATCATGGTACACCTAAATATAGGGGTGCCGCACACCCCTATGTTTCACCGATGAGGTCTTTGGATCATGAATTTCAGCGGATTCAAGCCCGTAAACATAGAGGCATCTGACGGAACAACAGACCCGAGTGCGGATTGAGGATTACATCCTCCATATACACATGGCTAGAGGAGATGATTTCACGCCATAAAATACTTACCCTCAAAGCTCAAAGGGCCAGCCCGGCATTGGCTTAAAAGCCTTCCGAAAACACCATTGGAAGTTGGGAGGAGCTCGAGGATGCTTTTAGGCAAATTTTCAAAGGACCTTTGTCCGACCTCCGGATCCGAAGCGATTTAAGTCACATAGCTCAACAACCCAGAGAGTCAGCCCGGAAATTTTGGAACATATTCCTTACTAAAAAGAATCAAATAGTCGACTGTCCGGACGCCGAAGCCTTAGCAGCTTTCAAACACAACGTCAAGAGCGAATGGCTCGCCAGACACCTCGCCAAGAAAAGCCAAGAACAATGGCCGCATTAACAAGCCTCATGACCCGCTTTTGCGCGGGAGAGGATAGCTGGCTAGCAAGATGCAGCACCAGCGACCCAAGTACATCCGAAGTCAGGGATGGAAACGGGAAACCACGACGCAGCAAGGACCAGCGTTTGACCAAGGGAAACAGCCCAAAGAGCACGGCAGTCAACGCCGGATTCAAAATCTCTCGGCAGAACCATAAAAAGCTGCCCCTCAAGGATAACAGGGACGAGCTATCTAACTTAAACAAAATCTTGGACAAGATATGCCAAATCCACAGTACTCCCGAGAAGCC
This sequence comes from Aegilops longissima, assembly GCA_021605205.1. Taxonomy (NCBI): domain Eukaryota; kingdom Viridiplantae; phylum Streptophyta; class Magnoliopsida; order Poales; family Poaceae; genus Aegilops; species Aegilops longissima. Next base: position 143,047,051 of record CM038682.1, on the reverse strand, counting down.
TGCAAACCACACCCACAGAGATTGTTGGGTCTTCAAGCAGTCCGACAAACTCAACGCTGAACACAAGGGGCTCGACACACCAAGCGAGGACAATGACGAACCCCAAAAGCAGAGCACCGGAAAACAAAATAATTTCCCACAAGAAATCAAAACAGTGGACTCACTTCACGTGACAAAAGGGAAAAATAGAGCGGCGCCCATAGAGGAACGCGCCAGACGGCCTATCCCGGAGGAGTCCTGCCACTGGTTGTTAAAACCAATCACCTTCGACCATCGGGATTACTCTAGAAGTATACAGAACGTAGGTTGGACTGCCTTGATATTAGATCCGATAATTGGCGGGCTCCAATTTTCACAAGTCTTAATGGACGGCAGCAGTGATCTAAACCTGCTATACCAGGACACAATCCGCAAAATGGGGATAGAACCAACCAAATTTCGCCATAGCAATACTTCCTTTCAAGGGGTAATGCCACTACTAGGAAAAGGCCTACTAATGGCGCACCTGTTTTGCCTACTAATGGCGCACTACAGGTGCGCCATTAGTAGCACGCCACTAGTATTTTTTACTAATGGCGCACCACGTAGTGCGCCATTAGTTTTGCCCATAGTGCGCCACTAGTGTCTGCTATACTAATGGCGCACCACATGGTAGTGCGCCATTAGTAACAAGTTTTTTTAATTTTTTTTGTTTTTTCTTAATCTCAGGTCACTATTTCACATATGAGATATCCAACACATATATATACAACATGCATCCATATAACAATCATAGCCAACACACAAGTTCCATCATATATACATACATAGCCAACACATAGTTCCATCGTTACATATTACAAAAGTTTCACATTGTTCATCCAACACCGTTATCCATCAATTCACAAAAGTTTCACATTGATACAAAATAAAAACACAAATGGGAAAGAAGCACTCCATCCATGCAAGCTTCCGTGAATTAAATCAAATCTGCAAAATGATAAACAAGAAGTTAGAAGAAGAAGAAGAAGAAGAAGAAGACTAGAAGAATACTAGAAGAAGAAGAACACTAGAAGAAGAATAAGAAGAATTTTGGAGCCAACTTAGGTAAAATGAAGCTAACCTATGTCATTTTGGAAAAGAAGAAGAATAAGAAGAAGACTATAAGCTTATTATATAAACTTGATCATTTTGTGCTAACATAAGTTATTTTGGAGCTAACCTATAGGAAACTAAGCATATAAGCTCTAAGTTAGCATGTTAGAGCCAACTTAGGTAAAATGAAGCTAACCTATGTCATTTTGGAAAAGAAGAAGAATAAGAAGAAGACTATAAGATTATTATGTAAACTTGATCATTTTGTGCTAACATAAGTTATTTTGGAGCTAACTTATAGGAAACTAAGCATATAATAAGCTCTAAGTTAGCATATTAGAGCCAACTTAGGTAAAATGAAGCTAACCTATAGGAAACTGAGCATATTAGAGATAACATAGGTAACTAAGTATATATATATATCATTTTGGAGATCTGACATACCTGACATAGTTTAGTTCTCATTGTTCTTCTCCTTCCTCAGCCTGATGCGCCAAGAGCGGCGAGGCGGTGGAGGCAGTGGAGGCAGTGGGATGTAGTCTTCTACGACAATTGGCATGGTCATGTCGCCCAGCTGTGGAATCGCCGGCGCCACCACCGGTGCGTGGTCATTGTCAGGCACCACCACCATCGCGAGGCCACCTTCAGGCAGGACGGGCACGACCATCGCTAGGTCATCCTCAGCCACCTCCATCTCTTGCCCATGGTCAGCCACCACCACCATCTCCTGCCCATGGTCAGCCACCAGCATCTCTTGCCCTTGGTCAGCCACCACCAGCGCTAGGTCATCCTCAGCCTGATCCCCATCATCATCCTGCAGCTCCTCATCCCCACTCTGCTCCTCTTCTCCTGCACTCCAGTCCGGATCATCCTTCTTGTTGTCTATGCTGCTGCCAGAATCGCTGCTGCTTTCGCTACAGCCAGAATCGTTGCTGCTTTCACTACAGCCATAGTCGCTGCTGCTTTGGCTGTAGCCAGTGTCGCTGCTGCTGCTCCCATTACCTGTCGAAATGCAACAATGACCGTTAACAATCGATGTGAGACAAAGCCAAATGTAGAGGAATAAGAAGAGGCAGAACGTATCGGCATCATCATCGTCAGCGTAGCGCATGTGACACATAGTCGCGTTGAACACCTTCACGATGAGCATGTTGGCGTCGTCGTCGTACCTGAAGAGAAGGAAGTACCCCAGCCGCAGGTCGTAGGCACAGTAGAACTTCTCCCACCCACAAGACAAGTACATGTGGCCCTCCTTGATCACCAACTCCACATCCCATTGCTGCGAAACCAGCTGTCGGCCTGTCGCAGCTTCACATTATTTGGCGGATCTTCACCCATCGGCATGTTCATAAAACTATCGGGCAGCCTCTGCAGTTTGGGACAATGAGTGATGTAGCAAACAACAGATATCATAATGAGATGGGTGAAGGGAGATCTCTCGTTTTATATACTGCGTCATGGATGATCTGAAGTCCCAAGTATGATCTTGAAGAACTGGAAGCATCCAACTCGTACTACGGTGTCGCAGAGCGGCGGTGGCTGCTTCCTGCCATCTCTGATAAGCAGCAGAAGAGACCAATTAGTACCCTTAAAACAGATCATAAAACATGCATGATAATAGGCTATACTGAAAGGCCAAGTGTACCCCTACTTAATTAAGTACTAAGATACCCTGGCCGATGCAGTAGAAAGTACCCCATATGTCCGATTTTTAGCAAAGTCATGCTAAAATTAACGGAAAATTTCAGCATGACCTTTGCTGAAAATAGGACATATGGAGTACCGAATTTGCGGAACGGAAGTTAATCGACATTCCGCAAACTCAAGAACCTCTCGGGTACCTGCAAAATCATCACGACACGAAGGGCCTCTCAAGGGCCTCAAGCAGCAATGGCGTCTCCCAGACCCCATTTTTTGCTAAATTTCTTTGAGCAACAATCAGAGCAGAAAATTCAGCATATTTCTATACAACATCCTTTGTAAAGATGAAGAACAGTTCTACTGACAGCCCATTTATATACAATAGCATCTTTGGTCATACCAATTTCTGAAACAATTCAAATCTGAATCTGTATCTTGCGTAGGCACCACTCACGCAAGTGCCATACTACTGCAAGTGCCATACTACTGCAAGTGCCATACTCTGCAAGTGCTATACTCTTTGTAGGAAAGGAGGATCATCATACACATATATAGGAAAGGAGGCCCATTCCTATTTTAGGAAGCAAACAGATGTACACATAAGATAAAAATGTAGTGCTGAAAGTTTAATGCTTACAAAAGACTTGCTGAAATAGTGAAAAATATGGAGTCACCAAGCTGGCTAAGAAACTCCCAAAGTCCACTAGCAAATCCAAGATATAATCCTGTTACACACATCATAAAAATTTAAGATAATTAGCATAAGGATAGTAGGAAATGAAAAAGAAAGAGCTCAAAAAACTCCCTAATTGGGAGATTTGTATTTGCACCAATCTTTCATATCAATATCATATACACATGGAGATGGCGTCATTCAACTTGAGCATGAGCTAGTTTAGTCATCCGCTTCTGCATACACATGGAGATGGTGTCATTCAACTTGGAACACATCAAACTTTTGTTCCGTGCTACTTCACCTCAAAACTCACAGCTTTTTCGAACAAAAATGCGAATAATAACACACAGCAGATATATGAATGAGTTCCATGGTGGATCTGCTATGTTCACGCACACGATAATTCAACAAAACCTTTTTATGGACCAAGGAAACACAAATCAAGTGTTCAGCAAAATATGACCCTGAATGCAAATGGAGCTTAGGTCCCAACAAATGCAGGTAGCTATGGGAGCAGAATATAAGTGAATTAACAACAACAGCCTAGGTATTGTAGGTATTCAGAAGACCACAAGTTCCGACATGGTAACCTTGCAACACAGTGATAGAGTTTAGCTCGAATCATCAAAGTAAGGAGCGTTGGCAATAATCAAACACGATGTATGTAGCAAGTGGCAACTTCGATTGAGACCACCATTTCCATGCTAAACACTAATCAGAGGCACTCTCCTGCTACACTAACCAAAATCTGCTAGCTGATTCTTAAATCAGACAGTTTGAGCACTACAATTCTCACAAGATCTGCAATAGGCATTTACAATTAAAATGTTAGGCATTTGTAGGAATTTGTCATGTTAGGCATTTACTGAACATGTTTACTGAACATGTTAGGCGTTTACAACTCATTTGTCTATTTGAGCACTACAATCAGACAGTTTACTGAACATGTTAGGCATTTGTCATGTCATAATCTTTGCCATTTTACAATTAAAATGCACTTGTTTGTGTGGACTAATTTTGAAGCAGTTTGTAGAGTACTGTCAAAATTCAGAATGGTGACTGAAATTAACTGACAAACAAGAACCTAACGCGCATTCCCCAACTAATAAAACCGATCAAGAAGCAGCAGCGGCGGCACGATGGGGCGACGGTGACTCTGCTCTAACCCTAGGTCGCCGCCTGGGGGAAACATGGGGATGAATGGGCGAGAGAGGAGGAGGGACGAGACTAACCGTCATTGATGAGCAGCAGCAGCTGGGAGGCTCACGCCGCCGTCGAGGAGCGTCCGACGAGGCTAACCGCCGTCCGTCCGTCCGTCGAGGAGCCGTCCGTCGAGAAGCTGGGAGGCTCGCGCCGCCGTCCGTCCGAGGAGGTCGCAGGCTCGAGGGGAGGAAGGGAGAGGAGGCGGCGGGCGCGTGGGCGGCTGCGGACTGATGGGTCGGGGCAGCGGCGGCGGCGGCGGTGCGGTGGAGGGAGGGACGAGGGAGGAGGCGGCGCGGTGGATCAAGGAGAGAGGAACTGGCGAGGGGAGAGGAAGGGGGATCGGGCAAAGGGTACACACTATAGCAATGGCGCACCACCCTCTGGTGCGCCATTAGTAGTTTATTTTTTCTTATAGCAATGGCGCACCCACCTCTGGTGCGCCATTAGTAACTTTTTTTTCTAACAGCAATGGCGCACCCACCTAGGGTGCGCCATTAGTAAAAAAAATTCATTATTTCTTGTTGCATCTTATAATTTGTTTTTTTTATCAAATTTTTTATTTTCATGAGGACTAGAACAGGAGATATCATCAAATATCATCAATTTTTTTTGAAAATATCATCAATTTTTGTTAATTGAAAATATCATCAAATTTGTTATTTGAAAATATCATCAAAAAGTGGGGAGGTGCGGGGTGTGTCGGTGGCGGTGGGGCGGGGAGGTGCGGGGGTGCTCGGCGGCGGGGATCTGGCGGGGATCGGATAGCTATCGAGAGGGAGGATCGAGATCGAGTGTCCTCATGAATATTCAATATTTTTCATATTGAATATGAAAAATATCATCAAATTTGAAAAATATTCATGAATTCAAAAAGTGCCCATGAAATTTAAAAATATTCATGATATCAAAAGTGCCCGAGAAATGGCGACTACGATTTAAATACAATCGATCTTAGCTAGCTATCTGTTCACAATCTTCTTGCCCTTTTCGCAAATGGAGTTCTTACGTGGAGCAGGCGTCCTTTAGGTAGGGTGGTCTGCTTCTTCTTGTGGTGTGTGCTGCTACTTCATCGTCGTCGTCATGTTCGATCTTGGTCGCCCGTGCTTGTCGAAGTCTTGCTCATTGGCTACTCCATCCATTCGATGATCTTCCTTTTGCCTCTCCTCACGACAACACGACTGGGCTTTGGCGGGTCGGTAATGAAGAAGCATTGGTCCACTTGGGAAGCAGGGTACCAAGCAGACTCTCGCACACGTTCTTCGTGATATGCATGACATCAAGGCTGTGAGGCACACGGTGGATCTTCCAGTATGGCAAGTCCCAGAAAACAGACCTCGTTTTCCATACCTTCAGCAGCGGCTCTGGCGCCTTTCGCTTCTTTCCCGGCTCTGGCGCCTTTTGCTTCTTTCCTGACAGTGGGCAGTCTTTCCAATTTTTCAACAGCTCGTCTATTTCCTCGCCGCTCCTCGTACATGGGCGTTTTCGGGGTTCGGTTTCACCATCGAACAGATCCTTGCGTTTCCTCCACGGGTCATCATCGCGAAGGCACCTTCGATGTCCCATGAACACGGTTTTCAAAGACCTAGGATCTCTATCTAGAAAATCCGTGGACTACCTGCCCCGCGAGATATCCGTAACCGAGATAGTCGTGCACCGTCGTGAGCAGTGCGGCTCTCATAGGGAAATATTCTTTCTGCGGCGCCCCACGATTGGTGGCGTTTTCCATAGCGTGTCTAGCTCCTCCTTCAAAGCAGCCCAGATATAGATTGATGTCGTTCCTGGTTGTTTGGCCCTTCAATTAGCATACTCATGTGAATGTACTTCCTCTTCATGCACAACCGGGGAAGGTTGTACATCCACACAAACACAGGCCAGGTGCTATGTGTGCTTCTCGGCTGCCAAGCGGATTGACTCCATTGGTGCTCGCGCCCAACCACGATGCTCCTTGGATCCTTCCCAAATTCTGGGTATTGAAGTTCAACGCTTTCCTTGGCTCGCATCCTTAGGGTGACTCAGCATCTTGTCTTTTTATTTATCTCCGGATCATTTCCGTCATCTTCCGCTTCTTCTCCTCCCTATCCGCGTGCCAGCGCAGGAGCTTTGCTACCTTAGGGTCCATGAAATACTGCAGCAGACGAGGAGTGATCGGAAAGTACCACACCGATTTTCGAGGAGCTTTCTTCCTCTTCTTGTATCGAGTGACGCCAAGACACCGGACATATGGTAGACTCAGCGTGCTCGTCCCGATAAATGATGCAATTGTTCATGCACACATGGTATTTCACGTGCGGTAAATCCAGAGGACACACGATTTTCTTCGCCTCCTCGAAACTGGTCGGGCACTTGTTCCCCTTGGGAAGACGTTCGTGCCAGAATGACATGTTCTCATCGAAGCATGCGTCGGTCATTTTGTGTTTTACCTTCATCTCTAGAGCCATGAGCGTTACTTTCAGGCGGGTATCCTCGGGCCTGCATCCTTCATACAATGGAGTAACCGCGTCTATCTCTAGTTGATCCAGCTTGGCTTTCTCTCGGGTGGCAGCTCTTGTGTTATCCGTCTGCTTGAGAAGCAACTCTTGAATATGAGGGTCCTGCACCCAGCCTCCAACGTCGTCTGCTCCGGCATCTTCATCTTCATGATCATGCCCTTCGTCTTGATCTTCCTCATCATCATGTACGACATCTTCTACATGATGACTGTGTACAACATCACCGTCGTGATCATGTCCTGGTGATTCTTCGTCTTCTCGCCCGCCCTCGCCGCGGTGGTTGTCTTGTTACCCTTCCTCATTTCTTGCCCGGCCCCCATGGACGACTTCATAGTCATCTTCATCACCTTGCCACCGATAGCCATCCATGAAACCACGCAAGAGCAGGTGGTCCCGCACCTGCCTGGAATCCGGGTCCGCAATAAGGCTCTTCAGCTTGCATCTTCGACACGGACATCTTATCTCTGTCTCGTTCTTTTGAAGCATCTCGGCCTTCGCGGAGCTCAGAAACCTATTCACGATGCCTTCCGTCAAGAAATAGGACCATGGTCTCCTGCGGGGTAGAGCAAAACGATATTTTAGAACCAAGAAAAAATTTGGCATGACCTTCCCTAAAAATAGGACTAAAAAGAATGCATAGTGCCAAAATTCTACTTAAACGGAAATGAATCAACATTCCGCAAAATATTGGCAACTATCGCATTTCAAATACTGGTACCTGCAAACACAAACATATATGCAACACCACAAACATATGCAACATCACAAACATACATAGATCTAGCTAGGCCACAAAATGTGCACGTTGTTGGAGCGAGCTAGGGAGAAAAAAAGTAGATCTACAACATGAAGATAGCTTTCCCCTTACTTACCTATCAAAAAAAAGGTAATTTCACCACTTAATTTTGATGAATCTATGGTGCAAATGAGGTGAGGAGGAGGAGGCAGCCGAAAGTTTGGAGAAGGAGGTGGAGGGAATGAAGTGGGGAAAGTGAGTGGGCAGGTGTGGCTGTCCAAAATATCTTGTTGGGGTCCCAGGTTACTAATGGCGCACCACCAGCAAATGCGCCATTGTATGTTTCACATTAATGGCGCACTGCAGGTGGTGCGCCATTAGTAGTTTTGCAAAAAGTAAAAAAATATACTAGTGGCGATCTTTATGCGTCTAGTGCGCCATTACTAGTTAGAACTAGTAATGGAGCACTTCGTCGGATCGCCATTAGTATGTATGTAAAATGAAAAAAAACTTTATTACTAGTGGCACACCGTTTTTCTGGTGCGCCATTAGTGTCTTCCACACTAATGGCGCATCACCAACTAGTGCGCCATTAGTATATAGTAGTGGCGCACTACATCCCTGGTGCGCCATTAGTGTCAATCCTATCTATAGCCCTTTCCCTAGTAGTGTGCCAGGCCCATATGCCCACTGTACGGGCTCTCTACTGCTAGAAGTTGTGTTCGGCTCACCCGACAACTTCCGCCGTGAAAAGTTAACCTTCCACCTCGCCCCATTCACAAGTAGCTATCAAGCACTATTGGAACGCGAAGCTTTCGCCCGCTTTAACGCAATACCGCATTATGCATCTCTTACACTTAAAATGCCCGGTCCATGCGGCATCATCTCATTAAAGGGAAACATCGAGGGTCCCTCGAGTCCGGAAAATTGTGCGGATGCCTTGACAGCCCCACAATAAACCGGCTTCAACAATACAAGCACTTAGACAGGTCGTCCAGGCCTCGGACACGGCTGGACGAGTCCGGCGTAAACATACAAGGGGCTCCTCGCATCCATAACAAGAGACAATAAAGCTCAATTTTGTCCATTCTTTGAATTGTACTTTGTTTATATAATATAACGTACATTTTCTCATGATCTTTTTCAACTAAGTTCCTCTCTTTTACAGATGAACACCGTGCTACACCCGTCAAGGATACGGCACAACGGAGACATAGGCGCAGACGTGCAGTAGGGACCCGTTGCAAGGATTCTTTTCAGATTAAGACCCTGCGTAAACCTTTTTTTACTGTCTCTTGTTGATACACATCCCCCGGTTTCTTGCTATAACCAAGGAGGAGGCTGGCGTTTTGGCATAGGCCACGTCAGAATTTCGCGCGTACCTGGACACCAAGGGCGATTGTTCGACCCGTTTTTCATAAAGACCGAATACCTTAGGGAGTGTTCGGCGTCTCGAGTTAGGCCTTATATGCATCAGCTCCGAATCATGTCTTTGGTCAAATGTTGGGTTTGCCGGCTCCGTGTTTTGCTGCCTTACGTTCCGCTCTATCGGCTAACGCGGCACCGGAGAACTATCTGCGATTGTGCCCCGGTTTGGCGAGGGAGCACCTCGATGAGAGAAAGCCAAAACTGACTATCATGATATAGCGTGAGACTGGTCAACCACTCGATGACCCGCTGGAATCTTTAGAATTCCTCCGCATTGTGAAGGGTCGTTTCGGCCAGCACATACACGCCTGAATTCGGGTGGAGCGGTGCCCCTAGGGGCTATATAGTAGCCCCACCGTCGAACTCCTATGGCTAAGTGAAAGTGATAAAGCATTATAGTCCGGTTGCCTAGTTTGCTGCGCTATCACCTCCTTTGTAGGACCAAGGCGTTGGATGAAGTGTGAAAATCGTTTTTCGCAAACACCCCGCATTATATGTGTGGGGCTGAAGCCAAAGACTGCCATCTTTCAGGTTATATACACATATACATTAACGGCCGCACGGGAGGTATTTTAATTCTTGAAAGCACAAGTATAAAAAGCTTTTATATTCCATCAAAACATTGTTTCACAATAATACATGTTATTGAACATAATATCCTTTGAGCATTGCGTCTCGATTAAGCGAGCGCTCGAAGAACTTCACGAAAATAGTGCTCGGCGGTACTCGGCTTCGTCCGAATCTTGCGATGCAACATCGATGGCCTTCATCTCCGCCCAGTATGTCTTGACACGGGCAAGAGCCATCCGCGCACCCTCTATGCATGCTGACCGCCTCATTGCTTTGATATGCGGCACTGCACCAAGGAACTGCTGCACCAAGCCAAAATAACTCTTCGGCTCGGGCCTTTCCGGCCACAAATGAGTCACGACATTCTTCATGGCAAGTCCGGACAACCTATTCAGCTCCGCCCATTCGGCCAAACAATCGGTTAATGGAAGAGGACGCTCTGGACTACGGAACTGCGACCAAAAAAGCTCTTCCATCTCGTGGTCCTTTTGATCTCCGAAGTGTTCGGCCGCGTCGTCACCGCCAAGTCCAGATAAGCATCCGCACTACTCCACAACCGGTCCAACTGAGCATATTTAGGATCCATGAACTTCCTATGCAGTAGAAAGGGCTTTCCAGCCACGATATCTCCGGCCTGACGTAGCTCCTCCTTCATAGCTCTCATCGCAGAGCGAGCATCCTTGGCCTCGGTGGTGGCCTTCTTCAGGTCCTCTTGCTCCGCTCGACCTTCTTTTTCACGAAGCTCGCAGCGGTCGGTAGCATTCTTCAACTTCACGGCCATCTCGGCCATTTCCTTCTTGCTTCGGCAGTGAGCAGCCTGTTCGGCTTTTAGCTCTTCGGCCGCCTTTAAGGCAGCGGCATCACTTTTCCTGGACTGCTCCTTGGCTCGGGCAAGCTCCGCCCGAAGATTATCCATGGCAGCGGCACCATCTGCATCAAGCATACATCTCGTAAGGCACGGGCATCAAGCTCCCTTACTAGGTGTCCGCGGAGAAAGTGCATACCTTGTGACTTGTCCAGCCGCTTGTTGACAAGCGCTATGTCGGCATCCGCCACGTCAAGTTGCCGCTTTAGTTCGGCAAATTCATCAGTCCGGCTAGCCACCGGACGCCCCGCCACCTACTTAGGAAGGGCGACATATTATATCTGGGATTATGATCCTCGGCATGTTGTCATTTTTGACAACACACCGAGTCTCAAGGGCTACTATCTACATGGGGCGCATCTTATATATGCGGAACCGTCAAAAGGTACATCATTGTACGTACCTCAAAACCAGATAGTAAACTCCTGGCGGCCTCATACAACCCGCTTTCCGCGGATGAAATATTTTCAATCACCGTACCCATCAATGCACGGTGATCCTCCGACATAGACACTCGCCCGAGCAGACCCTTCAACTCCTCCGACCGTGCACCAGGAGGTGTCGGACTCGTCTGATGGCCTTTTTTGAAGGTCGGACACGGAGGGCTCTGGGGGGGTCCTACGACCGCCCTCCACCCCTGCCGGATTCGGGGAAACCCTCTGCGGTGACACCTCAGGATCGTCCGCCTAGCTATGCGGTACGGCAGGGGGAGGCGTTCCGCTCTCCATCATCTCCGGACGAAGATCCCCCGAAGATGAGTTCTGCTGAGAAAGGCTGAGATCCGAACTACAACGTAAAATTTCGGTCATCTTCAGAGATAAAACAGGGATGTATCTTATTTTAGGAAAAACTCCCCTCTCTACTTACGACTCGCTGGAGGGCTGATCTCCTTGAGGAAATAATGCCGCCGGAGCATCTTCCGGCGCAGGACCCTCTGGTGAGGATTTCTTCCCGCGCTTTGAGGCCTTGGTCTCCGGATCTTCATAGGCGGTCCTCTTCTCCCCTTGGATGGAGGGATTCTCGATCCCTCCTTGCTTGATAACCTCCTTCGCGGAGACAGTAGCTTCCTTGTTCCCCCCCCCCCCTTCGCCTTCTTCTAAAGGCACAGCCTCCAGCATCTTGGTTAACACGGGATCCGGCGTGGTCTCAGGGAGGGGGGCCGGACACCTGATCAGTTTTTCTTTTGCTATCCACTCATGTGTAAGGGACAGCTCTTTTAAGGGCAAGTTTATGATAAATATACGGGTAGCGTGTCCAGGTACGGGACTACTTACTTGAGCATCCGGGCGATTGCAGCTCAGACCTGCGTCCTCGGTCAAGTTCGGACACATTGCTTGTGATCCGAAGAACAGTTTGTACATCTCCACTGGCGTTGCGCCCATAAAATGTTGAAGAGCTCGTGGTCCCTCTGGATTGAACTCCCACAGGCAGAGGGGGCGACGTTTGCAGGGCAGGATGCGATGAATCAGCATGACCTGTGCTACTAAAACAAGATTGATCTCTCTCTCCAGGAGGTCTCGAATACGGCCCTGCAACAGGGGCACGTCTTTGGATGGCCCCCAGTCAAGCCCTTTATTGACTCATGACGCCAGCCGCGGTGGAGGACCCGAGCTAAAGGCAGGAGGCGCCACCCATTTGGTGCCCCTGGGAGCTATGATATAAAACCACTCTTGTTGCCATAGACTGAGCTCCTTTTGAAAAGAGCCCTCGGGCCATGGAGCGTCAGCATTTTTGCTTATAACAGCCCCTCTGCACTCTGCCTGTTGCCCCTTGATCATCTTCGGCTCCACCTTGAAGGTCTTGAGCCATAATCCGAAGTGAGGGGTAATGTGGAGGAAGGCTTCGCACACGACGATGAACGATGAGATGTGGAGGATGGATTCCGGATCCAAGTCGTGAAATTCCAGCCCATAAAAGAACATGAGCCCCCTCACGAAGGGGTCCGTCGGGAAACTTAGCCCCCGAAGGAAGTGAGACGCGAACACCACCCTTTCACCGGGCTTGGGAGTGGGAATAACCTACCCTTGAGCAGGCAGCCTATGCAAGATTTCGCCGGTTAGATACCGGACATCTCCTAGCTTTAGGACGTCTTCTTTCGTGACGGAGGAGGGCATCCACCGGCCTTGGAGGTCGGAGCCGGACATCATCGAAGGTCCGAAGCGCCTGAATCTGGAGCTTTGGGTGTTGGAACTCAAAGCGAGGGGCGGATTAGATGGAGATTGATAAAAAGGAACGGGGCCTTGGTCTCTTTATAAAGAGGATGAATACCAGGAGCCCTCCCCGTGACCATTTGGGACTCGCCTTCGATAGAGGAGGCGTGCCAACGGGAACGATTGGGTTACCCACGCTCGTATTGATGAGAATCCCGGAATAAGGGGACATGATCTCTGCTTTGACAAGACGTGCCAAGGAAACCGCCTCGCTAAACGCGCTGAGGTGGGACAGTGAAAACGATTCGAATAAAGGCTTGGTCGTGGTGTGATGTCACGCCACGGAATACGACAGCAGATTGAACTCGTGTAAATATTATTCTCTCTACGGTGGTATGTGGAACTTATTTTGCAGAGCCGGACACTATCCTTGTGTTCAAAATCTTCTATGAAGTATTTGGAGGAGGAACCCGCCTTGCAATGCGAAGACAATATCTTGCGCGGACTTGTCGTCATTGAAGCCTGGTTCGAGGGCTCTTGAGGAGTCCCGGATTAGGGGTGTCCGGATAGCGGACTATGACCTTCGGCGGACTCTGGACTATGAAGATACAAGATTGAAGACTTCGTCCCGTGTCCGGATGGGACTTTCCTTGGCGTGGAAGGCAAGCTTTGGCGTCTGGATATGTAGATCTCCTACCATTGTAACCGACTCTGTGTAACCCTAACCCTATTCGGTGCCTATTTAAACCGGAGGGTTTTTAGTCCGTAGGACGAACAACAATCATACCATAGGCTAGCTTCTAGGGTTTAGCCTCTCTGATCTCGTGGTAGATCTACTCTTGTACTACCCATATCATCCATATTAATCAAGCAGGAGTACGGTTTTACCTCCATCGAGAGGGCCCGAACCTGGGTAAAAACATTGTGTCCCTTGTCTCCTGTTACCATCCGCCTAGACGCACAGTTCGGGACCCCCTACCCGAGATCCGCCGGTTTTGACACCGATGCCGGTTTTGAAGCTAGTAGATCTATGGATCGCGTGGGCGCCCCACAACACGTCTAAGGTAGCGCTGTGGAGGGCCCGAACCTGGGTAAAAACATCGTGTCCCTTGTCTACCCGAGATGCCAGGCCCTTGTACTGGAGAATTGCCTTGACAGGCTGCTTTGTACTTCCGCCGCGAGGGCTGCCGTATGCACCTCCGTTCGGAGAGAGTGTTCGGTGTTTCCATTGACCGTAATGACTCCTCGAGGGCCTGGCATCTTGAGCTTGAGGTATGCGTAGTGCGGCACCACATTGAACTTTGCAAATGTGGTTCGTCCGAGCAGTGCGTGATAGCCACTGCGAAACGAGACTATGTCGAAGATTAACTCCTCGCTTCGGAAATTATCCGGGGATCCAAAGACCACCTCAAGTGTAACTGAGCCTGTACAGTTGGCCTCTACACTTGGTATTACGCCTTTAAAGGTCTTCTTTGTGGGTTTAATCCTTGAGGGATCTATGCCCATTTTTCGCACTGTATCCTGATAAGCAGGTTCAGGCTGCTGCCGCCGTCCATAAGGACTCTAGTGAGGTGAAATCCGTCAATGATTGGGTCTAGAACCAATGCGGCGAATCCGCCATGGCGGATGCTAGTGGGGTGGTCCCTTCGATCAAAAGTGATCGGGCAGGAGGACCATGGGTTGAACTTTGGGGCGACTGGCTCCAACGCATATACGTCCCTGAGTGCACACTTCCGCTCCCTTTTGGGTATGTGGGTTGCGTATATCATGTTCACCGTCCGCACTTGTGGGGGGAAGCCCTTCTGTCCCGTATTGTTCGGCGGCCGGGGCTCCTCCTCGTCATCGCTATGCAGCCCCTTGTCTTTGTTTTCGGTGTTTGACTTGCCTGCCTGCTTGAACACCCAACAATCCCTGTTGGTGTGGTTGGCTGGTTTTTCGGGGGTGCCGTGTATCTGGCACGAGCGATCGAGTATTCGGTCCAAATTGGACGGGCCCAGAGTATTTCTTTTGAATGGCTTTTTCCGCTGAACGGGTTTAGAGCCTCTGAATCCGGCATTAACTGCCGTATCCTCAGCATTGTCGCCCTTAATGCGGCGCTTTTTCTTGTTGCGACGTGACCTGCCAATGTTGTCCTTGGTATCCGAATTACCAGGGCTCTTGGTCATGTTATTACTACGAGCTAGCCAGCTGTCTTCTCCCGTGCAAAAGCGGGTCATGAGTGTTGTGAGGGCTGCCATGGATTTCGGCTTTTCCTGTCCTAGGTGCCGGGCAAGCCACTCGTCACGGCTGTTATGCTTGAAGGCTGCAAGGGCCTCTGCATCCGGACAGTCGACTATTTGATTTTCTTGGTTAGGAACCGTGTCCAGAATTGTCTGGCCGATTCCTCTGGCTGCTGAATTATGTGGCTTAGGTCATCGGCGTCTGGTTGTCGCACATAGGTGCCCTGGAAGTTGTCGAGGAATACGGTTTCCAGGTCCTCCCAACAACCAATTGATTCTCCTGGCAAGCTGTTAAGCCAATGCCGAGCTGGTCCTTTAAGCTTGAGTGGGAGGTATTTGATGGCGTGTAGATCATCGCCATGGGCCATGTGGATATGAAGGAGATAATCCTCGATCCATACCGCCGGATCTGTTGTGCCATCGTATGATTCGATGTTTACGGGTTTGAAACCCTCGGGGATTTGATGATCCATTACTTCATCTGTGAATGCATAGTAGGTGTGCGGCGCCTCTGTATTGGGCTATATCACGACGTAGCTCAAATGATCTTTGTCTACTGTGTTCGGCCCGGCCGGATTTACCATATCCGGCATGACGGTTATCGTCACGTGTCGTGGGGAGCCCACGCGATCCATAGATCGATCTTGTTTGCCTTGCCCTGTCCTCCAATATACCTTGCATGTCTCGCGCATTTCCCCGTGCCTTGGTATTCTTTGAGCGACGTCGGGGTGCGGCTTGAGTGGAGGGCCGAGAGGCCTGTCTGTCGGGGCGACGAGGTGGCCGGTCGGTCGCATCATGCGCTGGTGATGTAGGTCTTTGTGCTTCCTCCTCTAATCGGGGTAGCAGCCTGCGTTTTGGGTAGCTCTTGGAGGGGCATTCGAGTTCGTACTCTTCAGCCGCAAGGACATCAGTCCATCTGTCGGCTAGCAAGTCTTGGTCACCTCTAAGCTGTTGCTGTTTTTTCTTGAGGCTGCTCGCCGTGGCCATAAGCCTGCGTTTGAAACGCTCTTGTTCGACGGGATCCTCAGGCATGATAAATTCGTCGTCGTCGAGGCTTGCCTCGTCTTCAGAGGGAGGCATGTAATTATCATCCTCTACCTCTCTATCTGCCGCTCTCTCATGAGGGCTGGCTTCTCCATCCTCCGTGCTGAATCCTGCTTTGGGGGGTTGTCTTCGACCTTTATGTCAGGGGTGTTATTGTCTCCCATGTCGGAATCGTCGTTTTTGCTTTGGCGGGATTTAGAGCGGCACCACTGACGCCGGCGCTTAGGCTTCTTCTTGGAGGGGTCATCCTCCGTTGTTCCATCGTTGTTCCCTTCTTTTGGGGTGTCCACCATGTATATTTCATACGACGAGGTGGCCTTCCAGTGCCCTGTAGGCGCTGGTTCCTGTTTGTCTCCTACATCGTCGTCCGTACCGTCGATGTCTTCAGAGTCGAAGTTGAGCATGTCGGTTAAATCATCGACAGTGCCTACAAAGTGGGTGGTGGGTGGGCTTTGAATTTCTTCGTCGTCCGCATCCCAACGCTCTCGACCATAGTCCGCCAGGCTCTCTCGATAAAGAGAGACTTTAGTGAATTCAGAATGTCGAAGGGGCGAGTCTGTGTAGGATGTCCGCGGCGGTGAACTCCATGATCGGCACCCAATCGGATTCGATTGGCAGGGGCGCGGACAGTTTGGAGTCCGGAGAGGAGTCCGGCACCTTGGAGCCACGAGCTTCGCAAAGGACAGGTATGGTGTTCGGCTCGATCGCCATAGAGATTGCAGCCCCCGAGGCGGTGTCCAGCCACCCGTCCTCGATTGGCGCAGTCGGCTCCGAGCTAAGGGTCGAGCGGACACGGTGCGGCCTCGAGGCTTTGTTCGCGGCAGAGCTAGATCATGCCCATCGTGACAGTGCGGCGCGCTTGGCTGTGGCTCGAACCCGTCGAAGATCAAGTCTCCGCGGACGTCGGTCGTGTAGTTTAAACTTCTAAATCTGACCTGATGGCCAGGGGCGTAGCTTTCGATCTACTCCAGATGGCCAAGTGAATTGGCCCGCAGTGCAAAGCCGCTGAATACGAAGATCTGTCCGGGGAGAAAAGTCTCACCCTGGCCCGCATCGTTGTTGATAATCGGGGGACACATCGGGCCTAAATACGAGGACACAGAGGAACTCTCAAGGAAAGCACCAATGTCGGTGTCAAAACCGGCGGATCTCGGGTAGGGGATCCCGAACTGTGCGTCTAGGCGGATGGTAACATGAGACAAGGGACACGATGTTTTTACCCAGGTTCGGGCCCTCTCGATGGAGGTAAAACCCTACTCCTGCTTGATTAATATTGATGATATGGGTTGTAGCGACCCGACCTCAGACGGTCAAGCCTCTGTGTATCTGTGCCATCCCTGGATCAGTATGCTGGCACACACAGTACATCAATGTATATATCAAAGTGCAATCACATGTATAAATAACGTAAAATGATATATACCTCATAATACTCAGCGGAAACAATCAAACGGGTGTGGAGTCCCATCAACGCCATCGGCAGGTTGAGTGTAGACCGTAACCCTGTATCGTAACTCTTACTCGTCGAAGAAAATCCTGCAACATGATACGTTGCAGCCGTGTAGGTCAGTACATTGAATGTACCGGCAAGATCACAACATGAATAAACAGATGGTAAAACTATACTATATGCAATTTGGCTTTGTGGCTCTGTATCTGAGTTTTGTTTGCGTAAAAGCTGATTTTATTTTCCCTACATCAAAGGAATAAATGAAGTCTGTACTATGGAGTTTTCTATCATGACATGGTTCCGCCAACCGATGTCTCATAGCCCAAAATCATCATATGTTGCCCACAATTAAGTTATCAATCCGGTGTTGAGAGTTCTGAGATAGATCCAAGTCCAGATGCTCAAATTGTCCGTAACCGGGGACACGGCTAATCGATTAGGTTTAAACCCTCTGCAGAGGTTTGTACACTTTACCCGCAAGATTCGATCCCTCTTTTTACGTTCTCGCACTTCGGGGTGTTTGAGAACAAGACGATCAAACATGGTCTTCGAAGAGTTCCTCGACCACCGTCGGTGCTCATCCAATCCTACCGTAGTTCTACATCTGCTAGCACCGTCCCAGCCAGAGTCACAACTAAGGTCAATCAAGCGAGCCCATAGTGACTTGCGGTTGCAGGTAAGCTTCCGGGCATGAAGTATTCTTCCGTCTCTTTGAGTCTGGGTGAAGCTTTCCGCAAGATGTCATGGCGCTTCTCCATGCATCCCGCCAACCACTGGTTTCTCCAGGTGCGCGTCAACCGTCCTTCACCCGATGAGTGTGTATTGAATTCTTGTCTCGAGTCTTGAAGTCTTGAGGCCTTGAAGATGCAGTCCTTGCAGATTCCGTCATGGAGTTATCGTCATTGGCGTAGATCCTCCATCCTCACACCACTCCGAGCACTCATACCAACCCGTCTACTATAGCGTAGCATTAAAATAAATAACGTCCGGGCTTGGTAACAGGTGATGGGTTCCTACCTCATGCATACTACTCAACTACAAGGATTCAATATCACTCTTTGGAGGGATTGTTGCGAAGATGACACTAGATGCAATAAAACACATAGGTATGAACATGGTCAAAGTGAACTTGCCTGGTAATACTTGATGAAGATAACAACGCTGTCAGAAAATGACTTGGTAGAACTAATCGTCACTCCGTTGAAAATCTATATAGTCAAACATAGCATTCACATAAGCAAACATCCTAGCAAACAATTTTATCACTCGAAATAAAAATCAAAACAGCAAGGAAAATCGATAATAAAACTCAAACAAAATCAAAAGAAACTTCAAATAAAACTACAAAGAAAAACTACTAACGAAGATCTATGACTTTGCTACAAACATCTAATATAGTTTTGCCGTAAGTAAAAACTTAACAACAATTAAAATACTAAACTAATAAATTAACAGAGAATAAAATGTAAAATAACTAATTTAACAGAAATTATTTTTCCATAAAATTTTATTTGCAAAAAGAAACAAATAAAAAGCTTTTATAAAACTCTAACTATGACCTATAGAAGGTTTCATACAAAACTAAGGAAAATAAATTTTTAAAATAAAATAAATTTTCTCCTGTTGTCTAACAGAAACACAACTAATTTTGTCAAAAGTGACAAAAGAAATAATTTAAAACTAATAAAAACAATAAAGAAAAAGCTAAAACAGAACTAATAATAAAACAGTACTGTTTTGCTAAAACCTAATTTAAATTAACCTAGAAATAAAATACTAAATACTACTGGATAAACAAAGGTCCTAGA
Organism: Aegilops longissima; assembly: GCA_021605205.1. Classification (NCBI taxonomy): domain Eukaryota; kingdom Viridiplantae; phylum Streptophyta; class Magnoliopsida; order Poales; family Poaceae; genus Aegilops; species Aegilops longissima. The sequence continues at coordinate 143,027,698 of CM038682.1, read as the reverse complement.
GACCAGGAGCAAAAAGAATCGGTCAAAATAATATTCCTAACTCAAAATAGCTCAAATCTAGTGATTTGAGAAAATTCATCTAAACACAAATTTAAACTGCTCAAATGTGAAATAAAATTGAACTAACAGAAACTTCAGCAAATTTTTGACACATAGCAATTGGAATCACTCAAAAATACTAAAAACTCTAAAAGATATGAATTTTCTAAGATTGCTATTTTCTGAAAAAATGAATTACAGGATTTCGTGGATCTCACGGAGTAGTCGTCGGAGTTGGGGAAGAATATCGGATCCGATGTTGCGGTTGCTCCTAGAGGAAAGGAGATCACGGGACGGTGGAGAGGAGATCATATAAACCTCAGGAGAGGTCGAGGCTGGCGGCGGCACTTGGCGGCGACGGTGGTGCTGCTGCTTCTGCTGCTGCTTGAGGAGAGAGAGAGGAGAGGAGAGGTGTTGGTTTGATGTGTTGGAGGGAAGGGGGTGCTTGGGTATTTATATTGGGGAGGGAGGGCTTTGCTTGGGTAGGGGACAAGAAATAGACTAGGATTAGGAAACAAAAGGAAAAGATCTAGAAACAAATCGGAATAAGCGGAATAACGAGCAGGATCAAATCCTACTAGGATTTGTAAAGAATAGGAAACCTGGCTCCTGGCCCCCAGTGTGTGTGTGCGATGGCCTTGGCCTTGGCCTTGGCCGGTGGCTGGTCAGCGGCTTGGGCCTTTGGCCCAAGCGCTGCATATTTTTTTTAACAAAATTTCACAGAACTAAAACAAAAACAAAATAATTAAAACTTTTATATAGGCATATAATATATCAAAATTTGCAGAAAAATATTTCCTACAAGATGAACATTATTCTAATGTTGAATAAAATCCACACAAATTTTAATAATTCACACAGTGCTACTGGTCCAATAAAATCCAATAAAATCATTTTAAAATACCAAAATGACTTCAAATTAATTTCTCTCCAATTTTCTGATGTAGGGAATCATGTTACCCTATTTTCTATATATTTTGTTTTTGGAGAAAAATAATTTGAATAAAACTCAAATAACTCCAAATTGGAATTAAATTCAAAAGAACTTTGAATTTAATTCTTTTAAAACTCCCAACTCATATTTCATTTAATTTGAAGAAGTCATTTTATCTTCTCTCGTGAAAATCATTGAGTTGCATAAAGTTTCAGAATTGGAAATATTTTCCAAATGAAATTCAAATATTTTCAACACCCCTTGTCATTTAAATAAATGGAAGAAGTCATGTCATCTTCTCTCCAGGGTTTTGTGATGAAAAGAATTTGAATTCATGGAGATCATAAATGTAAGGTGGAAGTTTGGGAAAGTCATTTCATTCCCTCTCATTCAACTTTCAGAAAGTTTCAAATTTCACTCAATTTCACACAATAAATCACACAACAAACAATCAATCAATCAAAACTATTTATTTATTATAACATTCCAAAATTTAGAATTTTGGGATATTACATGGGTAGTACAAGAGTAGATCTACCACAAGATCAGAGAGGCTAAACCCTAGAAGCTAGCCTCCGATTTATATAGACGCCGGAGAGGGTTAGGGTTACAAAGAGTCGGTTACAATTGGAGGAGATCTACATATCCGTATCGCCAAGCTTGCCTTCCACGCTAAGGAAAGTCCCATCCGAAAACGGGACGAAGTCTTCAATCTTGTATCTTCATAGTCCAGGAGTCCCGCCAAAGGTTATAGTACGGCCATCCGGACACCCCCTAATCCAGGACTCCCTCAATGGTAATTTTCTTAAATAATCCTAATATGCTGAGCATACAAGATTTGTAAGAATTCTTATGAGTGTGTTGAATACTAAGAGAAGTTTGATGCTTGATGATTGTTTTGAGATATGAAGATGGTGATATTAGAGTCATGCTAGCTGAGTAGTTGTGAATTTAAGAAATACTTGTGTTAAAGTTTGTGATTCCCATAGCATGCACGTATGGTGAACCGTTATGTGATGAAGTCAGAGCATGATTTATTTATTGATTGTCTTCCTTATGAGTGGCGGTCGGGGACGAGCGATGGTCTTTTCCTACCAATCTATCCCCCTAGGAGCATGCGTGTAATACTTTGCTTTGATAACTTGTAGATTTTTGCAATAAGTATATGAGTTCTTTATGACTAATGTTGAGTCCATGGATTATACGCACTTTTTCCCATCCTTCCACCATTGCTAGCCTCTTTAATACCACGCACTTTTCGCCGGTATCATACACCCACCATATATCTTCCTCAAAACAGCCACCATACCTACCTATCATGGCATTTCCATAGCCATTCCGAGATATATTGCCATGCAACTTTCCACCATTCCGTTTATTATGACACGCTCCATTATTGTCATATTGCTAGCATGATCATGTAGTTGACATCGTATTCGTGGCAAAGCCACCATTCATAATTCTTTCATACATGTCACTCACGAATCATTGCATATCCCGGTACACCGCCGGAGGCATACACATAGAGTCATATTTTGTTCTAAGTATCGAGTTGTAATTCTTGAGTTGTAAGTAAATAAAAGTGTGATGATCATCATTATTAGAGCATTGTCCCAGTGAGGAAAGGATGATGGAGACTGTGATTCCCCCACTAGTCGGGATGAGACTCCGGACGAAAAATAAAAATAAATAAAAAAAGAGGCCATAAAAAAGAGAAAAGGCCCAAATAAAAAAATAAAAAATGAGAGAAAAAGAGAGAAGGGGCAATGCTACTATCCTTTTACCACACTTGTGCTTCAAAGTAGCACCGTGATCTTCATGATAGAGAGTCTCTCATTTTGTCACTTTCATATACTAGTGGGAATTTTTCATTATAGAACTTGGCTTGTATATTCCAATGATGGGCTTCCTCAAATGCCCTAGGTCTTCGTGAGCAAGCGAGTTGGATGGACAACCACTTAGGTTCTTTTGTTGAGCTTTCATATACTTATAGCTCTAGTGCATCCGTTGCATGGCAATCCCTACTCACTCACATTGATATCTATTGATGGGCATCTACATAGCCCATTGATACGCCTAGTTGATGTGAGACTTTCTTCTCCTTTTTGTCTTCTCCACAAGCACCATTCTATTCCACCTACAGTGCTATGTCCATGGCTCACGCTCATGTATTGCGTGAAGATTGAAAAAGTTTTGAGAATGTCAAAAGTATGAAACAATTGCTTGGCTTGTCATCGGGGTTGTGCATGATTTAAATATTTTGTGTGGGTAAGATGGAGCATAACCAGACTATATGATTTTGTAGGGATAAATTTCTTTGGCCATGTTATTTTGAGAAGACATAATTGCTTTGTTAGTATGCTTGAAGTATTATTATTTTTATGTCAATATGAACTTTTGTCTTGAATCTTATGGATCTGAATATTCATATCACAAGTAAGAAGAATTACATTGAAATTATGCCAAGTAGCACTCCGCATCAAAAATTATCTTTTTATCATTTACCTACTCGAGGACGAGCAGGAATTAAGCTTGGGGATGCTTGATACGTCTCCAACGTATCTATAATTTTGATTGCTCCATGCTATATTATCTACTGTTTTGGGAAATATTGGGCTTTATTATCCACTTTTATATTATTTTTGGACTAACCTATTAACCCGAGGCCCAGCCCATTTCTTTGTTTTAAGCCTATTTCGGTGTTTCGAGGAAAAGGAATATCGACGGAGTCAAAGCGGAGCGAAATCAAGCTGGAGAAGTTATTTTTGGAAGGAAAGCCACGGATAGACTTGGACCCTCGTCGGGGAGATGAGGAGGTGCTCACGAGGGTGGGGCGCGCCCACCCCTAGGGCCCCCGCCTCGTGGGCCCCCGTAGCTCCACCGACGTACCCCCTGCACCCATATATACCTACGTATCATAAAACTTCCAGAACAAAAGATAGATCGGGAGTTCCACCGCCGCAAGCCTCTATAGCCAGCAAAAACCTCTCGGGACCCTATTCCGGCACTCTGCCGGAGGGGGGAACCCTCACCGGTGGCCATCTTCATCATCCCGGCGCTCTCCATGACGAGGAGGGAGTAGTTCACCCTCGGGGCTGAGGGTATGTTCCAGTAGCTATGTGTTTGATCTCTCTCTCTCTCTCTCTCTCTCTCTCTCTCTCTCTCTCTCTCTCTCTCTCTCTCTCTCTCTCTCTCTCTCTCTCTCTCTCTCGTGTTCTCTCTCGTGTTCCCTCTATGGCACGATCTTGATGTATCCTGAGATTTGCTATTGTAGTTGGATCTTATGTTGTTTCTCCCCCTCTAATCTCTTGTGATGAATTGAGTTTCCCCTTTGAAGTTATCTTATCGGATTGAGTCTTTTATGAGAACACTTGATGTATGTCTTGCCGTGTTTATCTGTGGTGACAATGGGATATCACGTGCCACTTGATGTATGTTTTGGTGACCAACTTGCGGGTTCCGCCCATGAACCTATGCATAGGGGTTGGCACACGTTCTTGACTCTCCGGTAGAAACTTTGGGGCACTCTTTGAAGTACTTTTATGTTGGTTGGATGAATCTGAGATTGTGTGATGCATATCGTATAATCATGCCCACGGATACTTGAGGTGACAATGGAGTATCTAGGTGACATTAGGGTTTTGGTTGATTTGTGTCTTAAGGTGTTATTCAAGTACGAACTCTAGGGCTGGTTGTGACACTTATAGGAATAGCCCAATGGATTGATTGGAAAGAATAACTTTGAGGTGGTTTCGTACCCTACCATAATCTCTTCGTTTGTTCTCCACTATTAGTGTCTTTGGAGTGACTCTTTGTTGCATGTTGAGGGATTGTTATATGATCTATCTATGTTATTATTGTTGAGAGAACTTGCACTAGTGAAAGTATGAACCCTAGGCCTTGTTTCCTAGCATTGCAATACCGTTTATGCTCACGTTTATCACTTGTTACCTTGCTGTTTTTATTATTTCAGGTTACAAAAACCCATATCTACCATCCATATAGCACTTGTATCACCATCTCTTCATCGAACTAGTGCACCTATACAATTTACATTGTATTGGGTGTGTTGGGGACACAAGAGACTCTTTGTTATTTGGTTGCAGGGTTGCTTGAGAGAGACCATCTTCAACCTACGCCTCCTACGGATTGATAAACCTTAGGTCATCCACTTGAGGGAAATTTGCTACTGTCCTACAAACCTGTCCACTTGCATGCCCAACAACGTCTACAAGAAGAAGGTTATGTAGTGGACATCATTCCACATCGGGTCCATGGGCATGAACACAAAGTTCAAGGTCGACTCCCACTTGTTTAATGCATAACCTTTCATTCACTTCTCGTCTTCAAAGAAGTTGTAGGGTATAAAATTATCTGGTAAAACACCAGAAGGGTATAACTTGTGAAAACTGTCAGGTTCATACGGTTTTAGGGAAGGTATAGGTTCAACCCATCGGGGCATGTTAGGAACATATACTATGAACTTCAGGAGTAAATAACACAAGCTCGAAAGCAGAGCATCGTTGGCCAATTCAGAGAATAGGATTTACCATTGGCATTATGTATCAGGGAAAGAACTTGCAACGTGATTGAATATGAAGGACGTTGTCAGATAAAATCCAACAAAGGACTTGATGGTCCACAAAGGATCTGATGTGAGTATCGGTACTCAACCAGAAGAGGAAAGAATGCAAATGCAACAGGTTATGGAATCATCTGAATAATTCCAAGCTTAAATGCAAAGGAATTATGATTCCAAATCGAAGGATCAGAAGCAGATGCTCTGATCAAGGATGGATAAGTTGAATAGACTTAGGGGCACAATCGACGGCAATTCGATTGGTCGAGAACTAGCTCCTGTCCAAAATGACGTCTGAGCCGGAGGGATGAATTCTAGGACCTGATTGAGGATTGCGAGCATTCACAACATATTGAATCAACGGACCCAAATGATAATGACAAGGGATGTCAATCTGATTACGAGACTTATGGGATTAACCATAATGCAAGCAAGCAAGAATTTCAAGAGCAATAGGCTGCTCGGGATTTTCGGAAGATCGAATGGCATTTCGAAGACTTTTGTGAAATACATGAATCAGCTGGGGATGAGCGGATACTCCATAAGTGCAAGAAATTATCCGTAGGGGTATTCAGGTGATAAAGAACTGCAAGGCAGTAGGCATAAGTATTCTCGGAACAACGAGTATTTCAGGGCATCTTGTAATAAAAAGAGAAACTAGGGACTAAGTAAGAATGGTGTATGAATTTATTCAGGGGATATTTCGGTGGTAGGGAATTGCAAAAGCAATGGGCAGTCCCGAAAGAGTATCGTAAAGTAACTTTGAAATCTTCATGTGCAGCCGGCGATCATCTGGACTGAAGGGGCTCTCCGGGAGAAAGCGTTTTCAAGAACCTAAAGTTAGATTTTAGAAAATCATTTAACCCGAATAGAAGAGAGATCAGCATCCGAGAGTATAGACGAGGAATAAAAGATCCTACTACCACCCAATGGCGACGTGGGCCCGTAAGGCACACAACCATGTTAGTAAAAGTTTTGCAATGGCTAGACTCGACTTCGGCCAAGGAGTGTGGAAGGGGATTCCTACAGGCAGTCAGCTCCAACTTGTGATGCCCCCGATTCAATCGTACACTAATCATGCACGCAAACGTGTACGATCAAGATCAGGGACTCACGGGAAGATATCGCAACACAACACTAGAACATAAATAAGTCATACAAGCATCATAATACAAGCCAGGGGCCTCGAGGGCTCGAATAGAAGTGCTCGATTATAGACGAGTCAGCGGAAGCAACAATATCTGAGTACAGACATAAGTTAAACAAGTTTGCCTTAAGAAGGCTAGTACAAACTGGGATACAGATTGAAAGAGGCGCATGCCTCCTGCCTCAGGATCCTCCTAAACTACTCACGGTCGTCGTCGGTGGGCTGCACGTAGTAGTAGGCACCTCCGATTGTAGTAGGAGTCGCCGTCGACGGTGGCGTCGCTCTGGGCTTCGACATCTGGTTGCGACAACCAGGTAGAAGGGAAGGGGAAAGGGGAGAAAAGCAACCGTGAGTACTCATCCAAAGTACTGCAAGCAAGGAGCTACACTACATATGCATGGGTATATGTGTAAAGGGCCATATCGGTGGACTGAAGCTGCAGAATGCCCGAATAAGAGGGGATAGCTAATCATGTGAAGACTACGCTCGCCACCTCCATCTTGCAGCATGTAGAAGAGAGTAGATGGTAAGTTCACCAAGTAGCATCGCATAGCATAATCCTACCCGCGATCCCTCCTCGTTGCCTGTTAGAGGCGATCACCGGTTATATCCGCACTTGGAAGGTGTGTTTTATTAAGTATCCAGTTCTAGTTGTCATAAGGTCAAGGTACAACTCCAAGTCGTCCTGTTACCAAAGATCACGGCTATTCGAATAGATAAACTTCCCTGCAAGGGTGCACCACATAACCCAACACGCTTGATCCCATTTGGCCGGACACACTTTTCTGAGTCATGCCCGGCCGTGGAAGATCAACACGTCGCAGCCCCACCTAGGCCAACAGAGAGGACAGCACGCCGGTCTAAACCTAAGCGCACAGGGGCCTGGGCCCATCGCCCTTAGCACACCTGCACGTTGCATGGGCGGCCGGAAGCAGAACTAGCCCCCTTAATACAAGAGCAGGCTTATGTTCCAAACCGGCGTGCGCAGCTCAGTCGCTGATGTCACGAAGGCTTCGGCTGATACCACGACGTCGAGTGCCCATAACTGTTCCCGCGTAGCTGGTTAGTGCGTATAGACCAAATGGCCAGACTCAAATCAAATACCAATATCTCGTTAAGCATGTTAAGTATTCGCGAACACTGACTAGGGCCAGGCCCACCTCTCTCCTAGGTGGTCTCAACCTGCCCTGTCGCTCCGCCACAAAGTAACAGTTGGGGGCCGTCAGGAACCCAGGCCCACCTCTACCGGGATGGAGCCACCTGTCCTTTCAGCCCCCTCATCAGAATCACTTGCGGGTACTCAACAGGCTGACCCGACTTTAGTCACCACATGTGTCCTGTATATAAAGTATATAGTATATACCCGTGATCACCTCCCTAGTGATCACGGCCCGATAGTATAACATGGCAGACGGACAAGAATGTAGGGCCATTGACGGAACACTAGCATCCTATACTAAGTAGTAGGATAGCAGGTAAGGGTAACAACTGTAGCAACAATGACAAGCTATGCATCAGAATAGGATTAACCGAAAGCAGTAACATGCTACACTACTCTAATTCAAGCAATATAGAGAAGGAATAGGCGATATCTGGTGATCAAAGTGGGGGCTTGCCTGGTTGCTCTAGCAAGAAGGAAGGGTCGTCAACACTGTAGTCGAACTAGGGTCGCCGGCAGTCTCGGGGTCTACCGGAAAGAAGTGACGGAAGGGGAACACAATAAATAACAGAGCAATCAAAGCATCACAAAGTGTAACATGGCATTACGCGGTGCTAGAGGTGACCTAACATAGTAGTAGGTGCTACCAACGAAGGGGGAAACATCCGGGAAAGTATTCCCGGTGTTTGACGTTTTTGGACAGAAGAACCGGAGGGGGATGGTTGCACGTTTGCTATGCTAGGGATATGTGGCGGACGAACGGACTGCATATTCAGATTCGTCTCGTCATTCTGAGCAACTTTCATGTACAAAGTATTTTCATCCGAGCTACGGATTATTTTCTATGATTTTTCAAAGAATTAAACATTTTCTAAATTTATTTTAATTCAAAAATAAACAACAAATTGCTACGGGTACCCAGCTCTGTGTACACAAAAGTGCACACAGAGGATGACAAGTGGGCCAGGGGGCCTAGTTGACCAGTCAACGTTTGACTGGTCAACAGGGGGCGCGGGGCCCTTTGTCATGGACTCACCTAACTAACTACAGTTTAAACAATTAGTTAATTAAGTTAATTAACTTTTAAATTAATTAATTAACTAATTATTTTATAATTATTTTTATTTTTTTAAATCTCTTTTTTTATTGGATGACAGGGGCGTGGGGCCCTTGGGCGTGTGAGCCACGGGCGGCGCTATAGGGTGTGGCGTGGGTGCCGTTTGCGCACCGCGGCATCGAGAGCGCCCGTGGGCAGGCGCCGGCCGGGTAGGGCGAGGCGGGCCGGGCACCAGAGGCAGCGAGCGTCCGCTGCTGGCTGCTGGCGCAGGCGGGGGCTTGGGCACGCGGCGGGAGGTCGGCGTGGGGCAAGAAGCAGCGAGTGGGGCGCGGTCGAGGCCATGGCTCGCACGCGACGGCTCAGCAGCAGTAGCGACGGCGGGCGGGCGCACGTGCTCGAGGGGAGTAGGGCGGGACGGCAGCGGCGGGCGGCCGGCGGTGCGGGAGCGCGTGTGGGGGCGTGGCTGGGTACAACCGGTCGCGGCCAGAGGCGCGATGAGCGTGGCTAGTGGCGCGCGAGCGAAGCTCCAGCCTCGGCGGTGGAATGGCGACCTACGGCGACTAATCGAGGGGCAACCAGGGGGAACGAGGAGATGAGCTCAGCGCGGTTCCGGGAAGAGCTCGAAGAAACCGGGAGAAGGTCGAGGGGGACGGATTGAAGCGGCGGAGCTCCGTGGCCGAAGACAAAGTTGAGGTCGATCCCTTGCGATGTTGTGGCTCCGATCGATCTGCTCCTCGCAGGCGAAGTAGTCATCGTAGATGAAGCAGAAGGTCACACTCCCAGGCGCCAGGGAGCTCGATGGGCGCGAGGGCGACGGCGGCCATGGCGATGACGGCGTCGGTCGAGTGTTGCGGGAAGAGAGCGGCGCGAGAGGGGGAGAGTGTGGGCTAGGGTTCGACCACAGCGTCGAGCGAGGTCTTGTAGACGGGCAAGGTGGCTCGGATGCCGACACGTGGCCGGCGGCCATGTCGGATGGCCGCCACGCCTCCTCTGCCTCCTGTAGCAGGAGGAAGGAGACAAGTGGGAGGGGGTGTGTGTGGGCTGGGCCCTTTTCTGCCTCTACATGGGCCAAAGTGCCTAGTGAGGCTTTGCTATTTGCTATTTTCTGCTTTACCTTTTTCTTCTTTTTTCGTTTTTTTCTATTTTATTTATTGTTTGGCCTCCCCTTCCGGTAGCAAATAATTTTAGTTGTAGATGAATCTTGACACATAAATACTATGTAATGCTATGAGCTAGCACGGCAAGTTCCAAGTTATTTTGAAATGTGCAAATATTTATTTAAATTGAAAAGGATCAATTAAAAGTTGTTGGTCCAATTTTAATTAGTTTAGGGGCATTTTTAGTTACTCATAAAATGTTGGTTTCTGCCAGGAAAATTGTTAGTGAATTTTTGCAACCCAGCGGACATTTTTGTTTTACCGTTTGAAGAAATAAAAATTTGACTTTCTTTTCAATTTGAATTTGAATTCGGTTTGGATCAAAGTGAGGTTTAGAAATTTAATTGCGATGACATGGTACCAGTAGTGTGTGGTTACTGTAGCTTAACTACCCGGGTGTTACATGCGTTCCCCTACATTTGATGCTATATTTTAAGTTAATAAAATCATTATCAAAAAAATATGTAACCGAGCCTAAAACATACCCATACCACTCTCTCAGGACAAGAAAGGGCCTCGCCCAAGTCACCATTTTATTGAAAACACAACTGACCTATCAAGTCTCAACACAACTGGTACGGAATAAGGACTATTCCACCTTGTTACTTAAATTACCTTCGCATAGATGACATTAACCCCAACTACAACTGTTAGGTGACTCGCTAACTCTTGATTTGTTAGGCTTCGGTTTGTTTAATGTATGTTCTTGTCAGACTTTTGTTGAATAACTAATACTGCTAATATGATTGTGTGCATCGCTCGATGTGGAGGTCGGGGCTTGATCCCCTTTTCCGGATAACTAAATCTTGCTTTGCAAGTAGACGAGCGAATTCAAAAAGATGTTCGAGTCAAGCTGAGATTATGTCCCGGCCCGTGTTATTGAATGAGAGTAAGGATAGTGCCACTTTATTTCTTTGGTATTATTCCATTTACCCTGTATTCAATCTTTTCTTCCTGGATAATATATTTAATTAGTACCTAATCAATAGATAACACAAAGCTCCTAGTGGTCACACAGATATAAGAGTTGCTTATCTCCAGGAGCCAAATATCAATGTCCCTGTTTTATAAGGTTCTGATAGCCGTATTGACTTGCACTAAAAATTCATAAAGACAAGCACCCAAATTTCAAAAGATAAAATAAAAGCGGTACTAGTCAGGAACCACATGCAACCTGCTCATGGCCATGATAGATAATTAATAGCCTTCATTTAGTGGGACTTCAAAACAAAAGAAACAAGGAAACAATGCATCTGCTTCTAGACAACCCATGTTATAAAAGATGGATATGGTAGCATAGACCAAACATTATGATACCATCACCTATAGTTCTTGCAAAGCGGAAGAGAGGAAGGAAGAGAGAAAAACAAGTCGATTCCCATGGTCTGATCTAGTCTTCGAATGAGAGCAAAATTGCAACTCATTGCGGGATTGAGAGACATGAGGAATGGCTCGTGCATGTCTTGGTCATCATGACCTTCTCCTTTCTCGTCATTGTTCACATCTAGTGAACTCCGATCAAATGTTGTTTTAATCTCGGGGACGTCTCATTGGGCTCAAGGTACAGACTTTCGGGGTTTTGGGTAAAGGAAGCTATGGAATGGGGTCATGTAGTTTAGGTTGAGACCCGTACCACATGTTTAACTTACGATACTAGAGTGTCACGGTATTTAAGAAATAGAGAATATCATAGGATTTATTCTATCTTGTCTTGTACCAACAAGGTCCATGTACTCTATGTATATACGCCCACGAGGCTCAGCAATAGAACAACAATTTCACTGACCTCCTCCCTAATCATTGACACCCACCTTGACGATTGCCTCGATCGCATCATCATTTTCGTCCTGGCATACCACTGCTTCCCTGACTATACGACTCTTCTTGCACCTGCAACTCCACGTGTGGCTACCTCAACACCGGCAACTCTTTGCTTTTTTCATTTTTTTTCCTTGTCCTTGTTCTTCTTTTTTCTCCTGCTTTGGTTAACAAATTTCAAATCTGTGAATATTTCCAATTCGTCAACTCTTTTGAAATTAATGAAACATTTTTTAGACCCGTGAACTGTTTTGTTTTTTATTCGCGAACATTTTTGAATCTGTGAACTTTTCCAAATCTGTGTTTTTTTGAATTTTATGCATTTTTTGAATTCACGGATATTTTTCAAATTCCATTTTTTAATTCATAATTTTTTTAAATCGACGAACATTTTAAAATTTGCGAACTTCTTTTGAATTCGCGAAATTTTTGTACTCACAATCTTTTTTCAAATTCATGAAGTTCTTTTAATGTCCAAAATTTTTATACGATGTTTTTCCTGGGAGAAGTCAACCATGCCCAGCCAATCGGGAGTGATGGCACCATGTCATCAATTCACTCCAAAGTTCCCGCCACCAAATCAGGAGTGACTGCAGTGAGGCGACCGAATCGCACAAGCAACCAACGTGAGGAGCATACTGTGCCGCAGCCCGTTAGCATCAGCACGTCGCAGGTTGACTCCCTGCGAAATCACTAATTAAGGGGTACCCGTTGCAAAGGTCGCTCACACTTTCTCCGCTATTGATAAGTGGCGCATTGCATGTGCATCACTTGTCGCAACCTGTGAGATTTTCTTGCCCTTCGTAGATTTATTCTTTTAAAACATTTTATCTCTTGGACCGTGCGTCCAAATCAAGAACTGTTTTCAGCGGTGGATTTCTCACGTCAAGATCTTCGAAATTAGATCCCATGTTAATAGGTTTGGATGGTGTTTTTTTCACAAAAAACCGAGAAAATGAGAATAAAAACCCAAAACCAAAAAAGTAACCAAAATAATGAAAAACAAAAAAGATAAAAAAGTAGGTAAAATCTGAAATCAGAAAAAGGAACCCGAACGCACAATAGTGCTCGCTGTTTTGTTTTTATTCACGAACATTTTCAAATCCGTGAACTTTTCCAAATTTGTGTTTTTCTTGAATTTTATGTATTTTTTCAATTTCACAAACTTTTTTAATTCACGGATATTCTTCAAATTTCATTTCTTTTGAATTCATGAATTTTTTAAATCGATGAACATTTTAAAATTTCTGAACTTATTTTGAACTCATGAAATTTTTATACTCACAATCTTCTTTCAAATTCATGAAGTTCTTTTAATGTCCAAAAAAATTAGACGATGTTTTTCCTGGGAAGTCAACCCTGCCCAGGGTCATCAATTCACTCCAAAGTTCTCGCCACCAAATCGGAAGTGACTGCAGTGAGGCGACCGAATCGCACAAGCAACCAACATGAGGAGCATACTGGGCCGTAGCCCGTTAGCGTCAGCACATCGCGGGTTGACTCCCTGATTCTAAAGGTGCCGAACATCGAAATCACTAATTAAGAGGTATCCGTTGCAAAGGTCACTCGCACTTTCTCTAGTACTGAGAAGTGATGCGCGTCACTTGTCGTAACCTGAGAGTTTTTTCCGTCCTTCGTATATTTATTCTTTTAAAATATTTTATCTCTTGAACCGTGCGTCAAAATCAAGAATTGTTTCAGCGTTGGATTTTGAAGGAAATATGCCCTAGAGGTAATAATAAAGTTATTATTTATTTCCTCATATCATGATAAATGTTTATTATTCATGCTAGAATTGTATTAACCGGAAACATGATACGTGTGTGAATAGATAGACAAACTTAAATGTCACTAGTATGCCTCTACTTGACTAGCTCATTAATCAAGGATAGTTATGTTTCCTAACCATAGACATGTGTTGTCATTTGATTAACGGGATCACATCATTAGGAGAATGATGTGATTGACTTGACCCATTCCGTTAGCTTAGCACTTGATCGTTTAGTATGTTGCTATTGCTTTCTTCATGACTTATACAAGTTCCTATAACTATGAGATTATGCAACTCCCGTTTACCGGAGGAACACTTTGTGTGCTACCAAACATCACAACGTAACTGGGTGATTATAAAGGAGCTCTACAGGTGTCTCCAAAGGTACATGTTGAGTTGGCGTATTTCGAGATTAGGTTTTGTCACTCCGATTGTCGGAGAGGTATCTCTGGGCCCTCTCGGTAATGCACATCACTATAAGCCTTGCAAGCAATGTAGCTAATGAGTTAGTTACGAAATGATGCATTACGTAACGAGTAAAGAGACTTGCCGGTAACGAGATTGAACTAGGTATTGAGATACCGACGATCGAATCTCGGGCAAGTAACATACCGATGACAAAGGGAACAACGTATGTTGTTATGCGGTTTGACTGATAAAGATCTTTGTAGAATATGTAGGAGCCAATATGAGCATCCAGGTTCCGCTATTGGTTATTGACCAGAAACAGTTCTAGGTCATGTCTACATAGTTCTCGAACCCGTAGGGTCCGCACGCTTAAGGTTTCGATAACAGTTATATTATGATTTTATGAGTTTTGATGTACCGAAGTTTGTTCAGAGTCCCGGATGTGATTACGGACATGGCGAGGAGTCTCGAAATGGTCGAGACATGAAGATTGATATATTGGAATCCTATATTTGGATATCGGAAGTGTTTCGGGTGAAATCGGGATTTTACCGGAGTACCGGGAGGTTACCGGAACCCCCAGGGGGCTTAATGGGCCTACATGGGCCCTAGTGGAGAGGAAGAGAGGAGGCAAGGGCTGGGCCGCGCGCCCCTTCCCCCCTAGTCCGGATAGGACAAGGAGAGGGGGCGGCGCCCCCCCTGTTCTTTCCTCTCTCCCTCCTCCTTCCCCCCTTCTCCTATTCCAACTAGGAAAGAAGAGAGTCCTACTCCCGGTGGGAGTAGGACTCCCCTTGGCGCGCCTCTCCTTGGCCGGCCGGCCCCTCACCCTTGGCTCCTTTATATACGGGGGCAGGGGGGCACCTCTAGACACAACAATTGATCCTTGAGATCTCTTAGCCGTGTGCGGTGCCCCCCTCCACCATAGTCCTCGATAATATTGTAGCGGTGCTTAGGCGAAGCCCTGCGACGGTAGAACATCAAGATCGTCACCATGCCATCATGCTGACGGAACTCTTCCCCGACATTCTGCTGGATCCGAGTCCGGGGATCGTCATCGAGCTGAACGTGTGCTAGAACTCGGAGGTGCCGTAGTTTCGGTGCTTGATCGGTCAGGCCGTGAAGACGTACGACAACATCAACCGCGTTGTTATAACGCTTCCGCTTTCGGTCTACGAGGGTACGTGGACAACACTCTCCCCTCTCATTGCTATGCATCACCATTATCTTGTGTGTGCGTAGGAATTTTTTTGAAATTACTACGTTCCCCAACAGTGGCATCCGAGCCTGGTTTTATGCGTAGATGTTATATGCACGAGTAGAACACAAGTGAGTTGTGGGCGATACAAGTCATACTGCTTACCAGCATGTCATACTTTGGTTCAGCGGTATTGTTGGATGAAGCGGCCCGGACCGACATTACGCGTACGCTTACACGAGACCAGTTCTCCCGACGTGCTTTGCACAGAGGTGGCTAGCGGGTGTCGGTTTCTCCAACTTTAGTTGAACCGAGTGTGGCTACGCCCGGTCCTTGCGAAGCTTAAAACAACACTAACTTGACGAACTATCGTTGTGGTTTTGATGCGTAGGTAAGAATGGTTCTTGCTCAGCCCGTAGCACCCACGTAAAACTTGCAACAACAAAGTAGAGGACGTCTAACTTGTTTTTGCAGGGCATGTTTTGATGTGATATGGTCAAGACGTGA
This sequence comes from Aegilops longissima, assembly GCA_021605205.1. Classification (NCBI taxonomy): domain Eukaryota; kingdom Viridiplantae; phylum Streptophyta; class Magnoliopsida; order Poales; family Poaceae; genus Aegilops; species Aegilops longissima. The sequence continues at coordinate 143,011,927 of CM038682.1, read as the reverse complement.
TGCTATGTTTTATTGTATGAGATGATCATGTTTTGTAACCGAGTTATTGGCAACTGGCAGGAGCCATATGGTTGTCGCTTTATTGTATGCAGTGCAATCACCCTGTAATACTTTACTTTATCTCTAAGCGGTAGCGATAGTCGTAGAAGCATAAGATTGGCGAGACGACAACGATGCTACGATGGAGATCAAGGTGTTGTGCCGGTGACGATGGTGATCACGACGGTGCTTTGGAGATGGAGATCACAAGCACAAGATGATGATGGCCATATCATATCACTTATATTGATTGCATGTGATGTTTATCCTTTATGCATCTTGTCTTGCTTTGATTGATGGTGGCATTTTAAGATGATCTCTCACTAATTATCAGGAAGTGTTCTCCCTGAGTATGCACCGTTGCGAAAGTTTTTCATGCTGAGACACCACGTGATGATCGGGTGTGATAGGCTCTACGTTCAAATACAACGGGTGCAAAATAGTTGCACACGCAGAATACTCAGGTTAAACTTGACGAGCCTAGCATATACAGATATGGCCTCGGAACACGGAGACCGAAAGGTCGAACGTGAATCATATAGTAGATATGATCAACATAGTGATGTTCACCATTGAAACTACTCCATCTCACGTGATGATCAGACATGGTTTAGTTGATTTGGATCACGTGATCACTTAGATGACTAGAGAGATGTCTGTCTAAGTGGGAGTTCATAAGTAATATGATTAATTGAACTTAAATTTATCATGAACTTAGTACTTGATAGTATTTTCTTGTCTATGTTTGTTGTAGATAGATGGCTCGTGTTGTTTGTTCCGTTGAATTTTAATGCGTTTCTTGAGAAAGCTAAGTTGAAAGATGATGGTAGCAATTACACGGACTGGGTCCGTAACGTGAGGATTATCCTCATTGTTGCACAGAAGAATTATGTCCTGGAAGCACTGCTGGGTGCCAGGCCTGCTGCAGATGCAACTGACGATGTTAAGAACGTCTGGCAGAGCAAAGCTGATGACTACTCGATAGTTCAGTGTGCCATGCTTTACGGCTTAGAACCGGGTCTTCAACGACGTTTTGAACGTCATGGAGCATATGAGATGTTCCAGGAGTTGAAGTTAATATTTCAAGCAAATGCCCGGATTGAGAGATATGAAGTCTCCAATAAGTTCTATAGTTGTAAGATGGAGGAGAATAGTTATGTCAGTGAACATATACTCAAAATGTCTGTGTATAATAATCACTTGATTCAACTGGGAGTTAATCTTCCTGATGATAGTGTCATTGACAGAATTCTTCAATCACTGCCACCAAGCTACAAGAGCTTCGTGATGAACTATAATATGCAAGGGATGGACAAGATTATTCCCGAGCTCTTCGCAATGCTAAAGGCTGCAGAGGTAGAAATCAAGAAGGAGCATCAAGTGTTGATGGTCAATAAGACCACCAGTTTCAAGAAAAAGGGTAAAGGGAAGAAGAAGGGGAACTTCAAGAAGAACAGCAAGCAAGTTGCTGCTCAAGAGAAGAAACCCAAATCTGGACCTAAGCACGAGATCGAGTGCTTCAACCGCAAGCGATGGACCTCGAAGCGGAACTGCCCCAAGTATTTGGCGGATAAGAAGGATGGCAAGGTGAACAAAGGTATATGTGATATACATGTTATTAATGTGTACCTTACTAATGCTCGCAGTAGCACCTGGGTATTTGATACTGGTTTTGTTGCTAATATTTGCAACTTGAAATAGGGACTCGGATTAAGCGAAGATTGGCTAAGGATGAGGTGACGATGCGCGTGGGAAATGGTTCCAAAGTCGATGTGATCGCGGTCGGCACGCTACCTCTACATCTACCATCGGGATTGGTTTTAGACCTAAATAATTGTTATTTGGTGCCAGCGTTGAGCATGAACATTGATATGTCTCCAACGTATCTATAATTTTTGATTGTTCCATGCTATTATATTACTCCTTTTGGATGTTTATGGGCTTTAATTTACACATTTATATCATTTTTAGGACTAACCTACTAACCGGATGCCCAGCCCATATTGTTGTTTTTTTGCCTATTTCAGTATTTCGAAGAAAAGGGATATCAAACGGAGTCCAAACGGAATGAAACCTTCGGCAGCGTGATTTTTGTAACAAACGTGATCCAAAGGACCCGAGGCCTCCACGAGATAGGAGGGCCCCCCCCCCCCTATAGGGCGTGCCCCTGTCTCGTGGGCCCCTCGGGCGTCCACCGACGTACTTCTTCCTCCTATATATACCTACGTACCCCGAAAACATCCAGGGGCACCACGAAACACAATTTCCACCGCCGTAACCTTCTGTATCCGCGAGATCCCATCTTGGAGCCTTTGCCGGCACTCTGCCGGAGGGGGAATCAAGCACAGAGGGCCTCTACATCAACATCCTTGCCCCTTCGATGAGTTGTGAGTAGTTTACCACAGACCTACGGGTCCATAATTATTAGCTAGATGGCTTCTTCTCTCTTTCTGGATCTCAATACAATGTTCTCCCCCTCTCCTGTGGAGATCTATTCGAAGCAAACTCTTTTTGCAGTGTGTTTGTCGAGATCCGATGAATTGTGGGTTTATGATCAAGTTTATCTATGAATAATTTTTGAATCTTCTCTGAATTCTTTTATGTATGATTAAGTTATCTTTGCAAGTCTCTTTGAATTATCAGTTTGGTTTGGCCTACTAGATTGATCTTTCTTGCCATGGGAGAAGTGCCTAGCTTTGGGTTCAATCTTGCGGTGTCTTTACCTAGTGACAGAAAGGGTTGCAAGGCACGTATTGTATTGTTGCCATCGAGGATAACAAGATGGGGTTTATATCATATTGCATGAGTTTATCCCTCTACATCATGTCATCTTGCTTAATGCGTTACTCTGTTCTTATGAACTTAATACTCTAGATGCATGCTGGATAGCGGTCGATGTGTGGAGTAATAGTAGTAGATGTAGGCAGGAGTCGGTCTACTTGTTATGGACGTGATGCCTATATACATGATCATGCCTAGATAATCTCATAACTATGCGCTTTTCTATCAATTGCTCGACAGTAATTTGTTCACCCACCGTAATACTTATGCTATCTTGAGAGAAGACACTAGTGAAACCTATGGCCCCCGGGTCTATCTCTTATCATATTTGCTTTCAATCTACTTTTATTTGCATCTTTACTTTTTGCATCTATATTATAAAATACCAAAAATATATTTATCTTATCATACTATCTCTATTTGATCTCACTTTCGCAAGTGGCCGTGAAGGGATTGACAACCCCTTTATTACGTTGGTTGCGAGTTCTCAGTTTGTTTGTGTAGGTGCGTGGGACTTTTGAGGAGCCTCCTACTGGATTGATACCTTGGTTCTCAAAACTGAGGGAAATACTTACGCTACACTTGCTGCATCACCCTCTCCTCTTCGAGGAAAACCAACGCAAGCTCAAGATGTAGCAAGAAGGATTTCTGGCGCCGTTGCCGGGGAGGTCTTCGCTCAAGTCAAGACATACCAAGTACCCATCACAAACCCATCTACCTTGCATTTACATTATTTGCCATTTGCCTCTCATTTTCCTCTCCCCCACTTCACCCTTGCCGTTTTATTCGCCCTCTCTTTCCCAATCTCCTCCTCTCTTTTTGCTCGCCGTTTTTCTGTTTGCTTGTGTGTTGGATTACTTGTTGCCATGGCGCAAGATAATACCAAATTGTGTGAATTCTCGAATACCAATAATAATGATTTCCTTAGTACTCCGATTGCTCCTCTTAATAATGATGAGTCTTGTGAAATCAATACCGCTTTGTCGAATCTTGTTATGAAAGATCAATTCGCCGGCCTTCCTAGCGAAGATGCCGCTACTCATCTAAACAACTTTGTTGATTTGTGTGATATGAAAAAGAAGAAAGATACGGATAACAACATTGTCAAATTTAAGTTATTTTCGTTTTTACTTAGAGATCGTGCTAAAGTTTGGTTTTCGTCTTTGCCTAAAAATAGTATTGATTCTTGGAACAAGTGCAAAGATGCTTTTATCTCTAAGTATTTTCCCGCTAAGATCATCACTCTTAGGAACGATATTATGAATTTTAAACAACTTGATCATGAGCGTGTTGCCCAATCTTGGGAAAGAATGAAATTGATGCTTCACAATTGCCCTACTCATGGTTTGAATTTATGGATGATCATACAAAAATTTTATGCCGGTTTGAACTTTGCTTCTAGAAATCTCTTAGATTCGGCCGCGGGAGGCACCTTTATTGAAATCACATTAGGAGATGCTACAAAACTTCTTGATAATATTATGGCTAATTATTCTCAATGGCACACTGAAAGATCTTCTAGTAAAAAAGTGCATGCTATAGAAGAAATCAATGTTTTGAGTGGAAAGATGGATGAACTTATGAAGATGTTTGCTACTAAAAATACTCCTCTTGATCCCAATGATATGCCTTTGTCTTCCTTGATTGAGAATAATAATGAATCTATGGATGTGTGTTTTGTTGGTAGGAATAGTTTTGGAAACAATGCTTATAGAGGAAATTTTAATGCTAGACCGTTCCCTAGTAATCCCTCTAATAATTATGGAAATTCCTACAATCATTCTTATGGTAATTTTAATAATATGCCCTCTGATTTTGAGAATAGTGTGAAAGAATTTATGATTTCTCAAAAGAATTTTAATGCTTTGCTTGAAGAAAAATTGCTCAAAGTTGATGATTTGGCTACGAACGTTGATAGACATTCGCTTGATGTTAATTCTCTTAAACTTGGATCTTCTTCTCCTAAGCATGATACCAATGAGTCTCTCAAATTAATGAGAATTTCTATTGAAGAGTGCAAGGAAAGAACCGCTAGATTGCGTGCTAAAAAAGAAAGCTTTATAAAAGCGTGTTCTTCTAGTTTCCATGAAAATAATGATGAGGATCTTAAAGTTATTGATGCGTCTCCGATTAGATCTATGTTTTGCAATATGAATTTTGATGATTATGGGACTGATGATGAATCAACTTTGCCTAGAAGGCGTCCCAAGAATTCAGAGCCTTTAGATCTTAATGTTAAATTTAGTAAAAGTGAGATTGGAGAATCCTCAACTTCTAATAATATTGAACCCACTATCTCGGATTTCAAGGAATTTAATTATGATAATTGCTCTATAAAAGGTTGTATTTCCTTGTTGCAATCCGTTGTTAATTCTCCTCATGCTTATAGTCAAAACAAATCTTTTACCAAACATATTGTTGATGCCTTAATGCAATCTTATAATGAAAAACTTAATCTGGAAGTTTGTATACCTAGAAAACTTAATGATGAGTGGGAACCTACTATAAAGATTAGAATTAAAGATTATGAGTGTTTTGCTTCGTGTCATTTGGGTGCTAGTGTTTCCACAATCCTGAAAACTTTATGTGATATTCTAGGTTTCCATGATATTGATGATTGTTCTTTAAATTTGCACCTTGCGGATTCCACCATTAAAAAGCCTATGGGAAGGATCAATGATGTTCTTATTGTTGCAAATAGATTCCAATTTCCATTAAAGAAAGGCATGGAGCACTTTCCAAGAAAGAAATTTAAATTACCTTATGAATCTATCATGCGTGCTACTTATGAGTTTAGTGCCAAAGATGGCACTCGTTAGATCTATCTTCGCTTTTATGCCTAGCTAGGGGCGTTAAACGATAGCGCTAGTTGGGAGGCAACCCAATTTTCTTTATGTTTTTTGTTTTTGTTTCTGTTTAGGAATAAATAATCCATCTACCTTCTGTTTAGATGTGGTTTTATGTTTTAATTAGTGTTTGTGCCAAGTTAAACCTATAGGATCTTCTTGGATGATAGTTATTTGATCTTGCTGTAATTTCCAGAAACTTTTGGTTCATGAAAACAATTGTTAAAAATCACCAGAAAGTCATAAAATAGTGATTCCAATTGATGCTGATCAATAAACAAATTGCCTAGGTTTTCCTATTTTGGCTGAATTTTTTGAGTTCCAGAAGTTTGCGTTAGTTACATATTACTACAGACTGTTCTGTTTTTGACAGATTCTGTTTTTTCGTGTGTTGTTTGCTTATTTTGATGAATCTATGGCCAATAAAATAGCTTATGATCCATAGATAAGTTGGAGTACAGTATGTTTAACACCAAATTAAATAAATAATGAGTTCATTGCAGTACCTTATGTGGTGTTTTTTTTTTCTTTCACTAACGAAGCTTATAAGATTTTCTGTTGAGTTTTATGTTGTGAAGTTTTCATGTTTTGGGTAAAGCTTTTATGGACTATGGAATAAAGGGTGGCAAGAGCCTAAGATTGGGGATGCCCAAGGCACCCCAAGATATTAAAGAATAGCCAAAAGCCTAAACTTGGGGATGCCCCGGGAAGGCATCCCCTCTTTCGTCTTCGTTCATTGGTAACTTTACTTGGAGCTATATTTTTATTCACCACATGATAAGTATTTTGCTTGGAGCGTCGTGTATTATATCATTATTTGATTTTTAGTTTACCACAATCACCTTGCTGTACACACCTTTTGGGAGAAGTCTATTTGATTAGAATTTGCTAGAATACTCTATGTGCTTCACTTATATCTTTTGAGCTTGATAGTTTTTGCCCTAGTGCTTCACTTATATCTTTTAGAGCACTGTGGTGTCTTAATTTTGAATAAATTTCTAGTCTCTCATGCTTCACTTGTATTATTTTGAGAGTCTTTTAGAACAGCATGGTATTTTCTATGGTCATAAAGTTGGTCCTAGAATGATGAACATCCAAGTTGGGTATAATAAAAACTATCATAGGAAGTGAATTGTATGGTATGATCAATTTGATACTTGATAATTGTTTTGAGATATGGAGGTAGTGATATTAAAGTCATGCTAGTTGGGTGATTATGAATTTAAAGAATGCTTGTGTTGAAGTTAGCAAGTCCCGTAGCATGCACGTATGGTTAAAGTTGTGTAACAAATTTGAAACATGAAGTGTACCTGGCTTGTGCATCCTTATGAGTGGCGGTCGGGGACGAGCGATGGTCTTTTCCTACCAATCTATCCCCCTAGGAGCATGCGCGTAGTACTTGATTTTTGATGACTTCTAAATTTTTGCAATAAGTATATGAGTTCTTTTTTACTAATGTTGAGTCCATGGATTATACGCACTTTTACCTTTCCGCCTTTGCTAGCCTCTTCGGTACCGTGCATTGCCCTTTCTCACCTTGAGAGTTGGTGCAAACTTCGCCGGTGCATCCAAACCCCGTGATACAATACGCTCTATCACACATAAACCTCCCTATATCTTCCTCAAAATAGCCACCATACCTACCTATTATGGCATTTCCATAGCCATTTCGAGATATATTGCCATGCAACTTTCCACCATTCCGTTCATCATTATTATGACATGCTTTACTTTTGTCATATTGCCATTGCATGATCATGTAGTTGACATCGTATTTGTGGCAAAGCCACCATGCATTATTTTTCATACATGTCACTCTTGATTCATTGCACCATCCCGGTACACCGTCGGAGGCATTCATATAGAGTCATATCTAGTTCTAGTTTCGAGTTGTAATCCTTATGTTGTAATCAATAGAAGTGTGATGATCATCATTATTAGAGCATTTCCCAATCAAAAAAAAGGAGAAAGGCCAAAAAAGGCCCAAAAAAAAGAAAATAAATAAAAAGGGCAATGTTACTATCTCTTTTTCCACACTTGTGCTTCAAAGTAGCACCTTGTTCTTCATGTAGAGAGTTTCATATATTGTGCTTCAAAGTAGCACCATGTTTTTCATATAGTAAGTCTCATAAGTTGTCTTTTTCATACTAGTGGGAATTTTCATTATAGAACTTGGCTTGTATATTCCTATGATGGGCTTCCTCAAATGCCCTAAGTCTTCGTGAGCAAGCAAGTTGGATGCACACGCACTAGTTTTCTTTTGTTGAGCATTCATTTATAGCTCTAGTGCATCCATTGCATGGCAATCCCTACTCCTCATGTTGACATCAATTGATGGGCATCTCCATAGCCCGTTGATTATCCTCGTCAATGTGAGACTTTCTCCTTTTTTGTCTTCTCCACACAATCCCCATCATCATATTCTATTCCCCCCATAGTGCTATATCCATGGCTCACGCTCATGTATTGCGGGAAGGTTGAAAAAGTTTGAGATTATTTAAGTATGAAACAATTGCTTGGCTTTTCATCGGGGGTATAGAAGTTGGGAACATCTTTGTGTGACGAAAACTAAGCATAGCCTAACTATATGATTTTGTAGGGATGAACTTTCTTTTGCCATGTTATTTTGAGAAGACATGATTACTTTGATTAGTATGCTTGAAGTGTTACTATTTCTTTTATCAATATGAACTTTTATTTTGTATTCATTTGGATCTGAACATTCATGTCACAATAAAGAAAATTACATTATGATTTATGCTAGGTAGCATTCCACATCAAAAATTCTTTTTTTATAATTTACCTACTCGAGGACGAGCATGAACTAAGCTTGGGGATGCTTGATACGTCTCCAACGTATCTATAATTTTTGATTGTTCCATGCTATTATATTACTCCTTTTGGATGTTTATGGGCTTTATTTTACACATTTATATCATTTTTGGGACTAACCTACTAACCGGAGGCCCAACCCATATTGCTGTTTTTTTACCTATTTCAGTATTTCGAAGAAAAGAAATATCAAACGGAGTCCAAACGGAATGAAACCTTCGGGAGCGTGATTTTTGTAACAAACGTGATCCAGAGGACTTGGAGTGCAAGTCAAGAAGCAGCCGAGGCCTCCACGAGATAGGAGGGCGCCCCCCCTATAGGGCGCGCTCCCTGTCTCATGGGCCCCTCGGGCGTCCACCGACGTACTTCTTCCTCCTATATATACCTATGTACCCCGAAAACATCCAGGGGCACCACGAAACAAAATTTCCACCGTCAGAACCTTCAGATCCATGAGATCCCATCTTGAGCCTTTGCTTGGCACTCACGGAGGGGGAATCAAGCACGGAGGGCCTCTACATCAACATCCTTGCCCCTTCGATGAGTTGTGAGTAGTTTACCACAGACCTACGGGTCCATAGTTATTAGCTAGATAGCTTCTTCTCTCTTTCTGGATCTCAATACAATGTTCTCCCCCTCACTTGTGGAGATCTATTCGATGTAAACTCTTTTTGCGGTGTGTTTGTCGAGATCCGATGAATTGTGGGTTTATGATCAAGTTTATCTATGATTAATATTTGAATCTTCTCTGAAGTCTTTTACGTATGATTAAGTTATCTTTGCAAGTCTCTTCGAATTATCAGTTTGGTTTGGCCTACTAGATTGATCTTTCTTGCCATGGGAGAAGTGCTTAGCTTTGGGTTCAATCTTGCGGTGTCCTTACCCGTGTGATGTAAAGGGTTGCAAGGCACGTATTGTATTGTTGCCATCGAGGATAACAAGATGGGGTTTATATCATATTGCATGAGTTTATCCTCTACATCATGTCATCTTGCTTAATCGTTACTCTGTTCTTATGAACTTAATACTCTAGATGCATCTTGGATAGCGGTCGATGTGTGGAGTAATAGTAGTAGATGCAGGTAGGAGTCGGTCTACTTGTTATGGATGTGATGCCTATATACATGATCATGCCTAGATAATCTCATAACTATGCGCTTTTCTATCAATTGCTCGACAGTAATTTGTTCACCCACCGTAATACTTATGCTATCTTGAGAGAAGCCACGAGTGAAACCTATGGCCCCCGGGTCTATCTCTTATCATATTTGCTTTCAATCTACTTTTATTTGCATCTTTACTTTTTGCATCTATATTATAAAATACCAAAAATATATTTATCTTATCGTACTATCTCTATT